>CM053784.1:296636790-298115816 GCA_028749045.1 Cupressus sempervirens | reverse complement strand
ATGATTTCACCTTCCACTTTCCTTTTTCACTTTGATATTCAACCACATTGATCTTTATCCTTGTCACAATAAAAAACTTCTTCTCTATTTCTTATTCAAGTAGGAAATATTCAATCATAAACCCTAAACCTAAATCCAATAATCCAAATAGAATTTATAAAATCTTCTCTTTTAGTCGGCCTCACACTTTATTTTTTCTATAAGTTATTTTTACCTCGTAGAAATTTCTCAATGAGTCCATCCCTAATGTATTACCTTGATCTTTGTGTCATCATGTTATGCCTTAAATTATTCTTTAGTATTCTAGCTATTCAATAAATTTCACATTCTTCAACAACATTTCAAATTTCATATTCATGCCTCAATGTAGATCAAGGTTCCTTATTTGTCAAGAAGACTTGCCTATTTTATAATTAATTTATCCTTTATTTTCCTAAAATTATTTTTTCCAATAATATCACTCATAATTTTTTCTGATATGAAATTAGTTCACCAATAATAGAATAATCTTACCTATTAGCTTGTCCAGTTTACTTGTAAGCTCTTATATCTTCCAATTAATTAAATCATCATTATTTTTGCTCTTCATATAATCTTGTCTTAACTTAACTATCTCATGTTGGAAATCTGATTGAAAAGATCATTGTGAGAAGAAGATTCCTTGCAAAGAGGGAGATTGTTGATAAAGAATATTTTCAACCATTATTTTCTCATTGATGTCAAACTTGCTATTTGTAGGAATGAAAATTGCTTATAAGATCCAAGTACTATCACTTAGTTGATTGATGAAAAGGATTTAGTCAACAAGATGTAACAAAAGCACCTAAGGGAAACGTTGGGTTACGGTTTTGTAATGAAGTGAAAGGATCAGTTAAGACAATGGTTAAATGATGTATTAATAACATACTTAAAGATATAGAGGTTAGTTACACTTATAAACATTGAAGGAATAAGTTGGAATGAGATTAATTGTGAAGCTTAAACCAAGTTCATTAGTAAGTGTCAAGAAAGTTAGATTAAGTCAAGCAATTTTTTAGTTAGTGCCGAGCAAATAAAAAAATCTACTATATGTTGAGTAATATAGAAGGAGTTGAGCATGTTCAGATGCTGAGAAAAGGAATAGGCGCTAAGCATTAGAAAAACTTAGTGGATGCCAAGTGAATCCACGGTAGGTGCCAAGCAGCAGCAAAGTGTAGTTGATGTCAAGTAACATAGTATGTGTCGAGCACCAGAATTTCAATAGTGCCGAGCTACTGCATTATTGAAAAGTCAAAGATTTTCCAAATCTAAGCTGACAAGTTTTTTACCTTGAATTTTGTGAACTAGTTGGAGGATAAGGATGATGAGCTGGTAGTACAAAATTCTATGTAAACCATTCTTGAGAAAATTCAAGTAGATTCTTCATGATGTTTCTAGAAGTAACAAAATGTGGGTTAGATTCAATGAATCCTACCTAATCCATTCGAACTAAAATCAAAGGAGGGAAGAATCGAGTAGGAAAAGAAATTCTAGACTTCTTTTTAGGGAGTCACAAACCAAGAAGTAAAAGATGCTAGAGTGCCAAATTGTGACATGGTTGAAGGATGTCAAGGAGAAGGCATCTAGGAGAAGGAAGAATAGAGCATAGAGACTCTACTTTGATTAGTGGTCAAAAGGAAGATTGCATTGGTACATTGAACATGAAGACTCAAGAAGACCAAGCTTGAAAAGAGGGCAAGCTGTTAGAGCTGTAGAGACTAAAAGCCAGGCAAATTGTGAAGAGCTGAAATAGTGATCTAAAATCTACAAGATAATTTGTATACTATAATCAGGTCAAAAGCCCTTGTTGTTACTTTCTAGCAATTGTATCAATTAGGATAAAAATACTATGGACTTAGGTTGGCTTAATAGCCATTTGTAAATCCTTTAATAGGGTGGCATTCCAAGTGAATGTCCTAAAGTCTTCTAACCAAGCCCACTTCTAACAGGGTGGTTAAATCCTTTAACTAGGTCACATTTAATAGTATATTGTAGCCTTTAATAGGGAAAGCCTTTCATAGGGCATCACTTTAGAAGAGTGAGAATTGAGTAGCATGTTATTGGTGGTTTTTCCCAAATTGGATTTCCACATAAATCATTGTCATGTGTTGATATTTTCATGTGTTATGCTTGTAGGTTGATTTATAGTAACTTGCTGAATAGGAATGTTTAAGCTTGGATGAATGAATGATTTATTAATCTCACTTGATGAAAAGTTTGAATTTGACATTTGGACCTTGAATAACTGATTCACTGATTCACTGCCCCCCCCCCCCCCCCCCCCCCCACACCCCTAGTTATTCTAAAGCATTTCTAACAATTGGTATCAAAACCATCTACTGATTTAGTTTCAAGGTACTAGAAGTAGGAAGATCAAGATGTCCAAGAGAGAAGTTCCCAAACTCAACAAAGATAACTTTGTTGCGTGGTAGAGTCTGATGAAATTGTACTTTGGATCAATAGGTGATTATGAAAAAACCTCAATTGGAGTGGAACATGTACATCTAGTTGGACCCCTCTCTATAGATGATTTGAACAAAAGGAAGGATCACAATTAGGAAATGTTGGAGATTACCTTTACACTCAGTTATGGTGAATTTGATGACATCAAAGGTTGTGACACTACATTCAACATGTGTAAAGCCCTACCAGATATCTATGGAGGAGATTAGAATGTTTAGAGAGTAAAGAGAGAAATCATTAAAGGAAAGTTTGATGACATGAAAATAGAGGAAGGTGAAAATGTAGCTCAATATGCCTTTAGAATGAAAGAAGTGTTAATTGCAATAAGAAGTCTAGGTAGTCATTTGGATGATGATACTATTAAAAGAAAATATTTAAGAACTTTTCTCCCCATTTATGCTATTAGAGTTTTAGCCATCCAAGAGTTAAGGTGTGTACCAAGAAACACACTAACTTTTGAAGGTATAGTGTGAAGACTTACTACATTTGAGTTGTCCAACTTTGACAACAATAAACCTGAGAATCTTGAATCTACTTTCAACGCCAAGCTAACATTGAGAGATATTGAGGAGGTGAAATCAAAGAAGAAGACTAGAAAAGGAAAATAGGCATCTAGTGGCAATAGCATAGATGAAGAAGATGTGGAACAATTGGAAGCACTACTGGCAAAAAGATTCCACAGAGGCAAAGGAAAATTCAAAGTTAAGTTTCCTATCATTTGTTTCAATTGCAATGAAGTAGGACATATTGCTGCAAGGTGTACATAGAAGAAGAACTACAAAGAAGGAAACAAGTACAAGAACAAAAGAGAAGATGATGGCAGAGATTATAAGGACAAAGGCAAAAACTGCTACATTGTTGAAGAAGATTTTGACGAGAATGATGATGAAGTAGTCTATGCAGCCATGAAGGATGAATCAAGTGAAGATGAGATGAGACAATAACACTAGTGACCTGTGTGAACAAGTATGATAAGTGGATCATAGAGAGTGGATGCTCACATCACATGACAAGAGACAAAAGTAAGTTTATTACCTTTACTCAATATGATGGAAATAGTGTTAGATTTGGAAATGATGATCCATGTCAAATCAAAGGAAAAGGTTCAATTAAACTTGTAGAGAAAATTTCATGTGATAATGCATACTATGTTGAATGATTGACTATAATTTGTTGAGTGTATCACAATTAGGCAATGTAGGTTGCAAAGTAGAATTTGGAAACAAAACTACCAAAATCTATGTCACTGATGGAAATTTGATAGGAAAAGGTGAACAAACTAGAAGTAATATTTTTTACCTAGATATGGAAAATCAAACTTGTCTTTTTGTTAAATTTGATGATGTGTGGTTATGGCATAGAAGGCTATTTCATGTTAACTTTGACAATTTGATTAGCTTCAGCAAAAAGAAGAAAGTCAAAGATTTTCCTAGACTGAAGAAGCCTGTAAACATAATGTGAAAACAATGTCAACTACGAAAGATGACCAAATCAAGCTTCAAAACCAAAACATACACTTCCAAAGAAGTACTAGAACTAGTCCATATAGACTTATGTGGGCCAATAGAAGTACAGAGCTACCTAGGAGATAGATATATAATACTATTTGTAGATGACTATTCCAGGATGATGATTGACATGTTCTTAAAGAAAAAATCTAATGCATTTCAAATGTTTAAGTGGTACTTGGCCAGGGTTGAGAAGGAAATAAGTAAAAGTCTGAAGTGCCTAAGATCAGATAGAGGAGGAGAGTTTACATCAAAAGAATTTGAGATATTCTATAATGATAAAGGTATCAAAAGATATATATTAGCACAAAGAACTCCCCCACATAATGGTATTATAGAAAGAAGGAATAGACCAGTGATACATTGTGCCAGAACATTGATGATGGAGAAAAATGTTGCTCTAAAGTACTAGAGAGAAGTTATAAGTACTATTGTTTACACCCTGAATAGAGTCCAAGTCAAGAAAGGAAAAAATGCAACACCTTTTGAACTATGGTATGGTCACTCACCTAATGTAAAAAATTTCAAAAAATTTTGGTTGCAAATGCTATATTCTTAAAAGATACTAGAAATGGAAAGTTTGATGCAAAAAGTGATGAAGGCATATTCCTTGGATACTCCATTAAAAGAAAATCATATAAGTGTTTGGATACTAACACTAACAAGATTGTGGAGAGTGCAAATGTAAATTTTGATGAGCATGTAGAAGTCCAAGTTGATGAATCCAAGCAACTAGAAGATTATAGATCCTTTGTATACTTCTATGAAGGAATACCAATTGAAGATGAAGCTACAAATCAAGTTGGAAATCAACAACAAATTTTAGTATCAGCTAAGTCACAACCAATGAATGCTGAGCTGCATTCAAAAGCTAAGTTGTAGAATGAAGAAAATATACATTTTGATTCTAAAAATAGTACACATGAAAGAGTGATGAAATACCAGATGGAGAAGAGAAAAATGACTCTAAAATTGAAGGACCAAATATGGAAAGAAGAACAGAACCAAGGCTAGCTAAGTATGTGAGAAGACATCACCTTGAAGAACAAATCATTGGTGATAAGAATGCAAGACCAATGAAAAGGAACGGATTAAGGAATGAATCATATCTAGTGAGCAAGGTTGAGCCCAAAATAGTAAAAGATGCACTACAAGATGATAACTGGTATAAAGCTATGGAAGAAGAGATAGATTAGATTGAGAAGAACAAAAACCTAGACCCTAGTTCCTAGATCATCTGATAAGAATGTAATTGGTACCAAATGGGTCTTCAAGAATAAACTTGATGAGAATGGTGAGATAACAAGAAACAAGGCTAGACTAGTCTAAAAAGGTTATGCACAAGAAGAAGGACTAGACTATGGGGAAACATTTGCCTCTATTGCAAGAATGGAAGGAGTAAGAACAAGGTCTACCAAATGGATGTAAAGTCTACTTTTCTGAATGGTATACTAGAAGAGGAAGTCTACATAGAACAATCAGAGGGATTTGTTGATGACAACAACAAGGATATGGTTTGCAAACTACATAAAGCACTCTATGGTCTAAAGCAAGCACCTAGAGCATGGCATGAGAGAGTGCACAAATATCTTGTAAAGATAGGATTTGAGAGAATAGATGACACAAAAAACCTATATATCAAGGAAAAAAAAGGCAAAGAGATTTTGATATCTGAAATCTTTATTGATGATATAATATTTGGAGGAAAAGATATTTTATGCAAATATTTTGCTGATAAAGTGAAACATGAGTTTGAAATGTCAATGTTTGGAGAAATCAAATTTTTTGTTGGATTGCAAGTACATTAATTGAAGCATGGCATATTTGTGACCCAATCAAAATACATCAAGGAGATAATCAATACATCTGGATTAGAAGACTCAAAACCAATCAGCACACTAATGGTGACTGGACATAAGTTATCAAAGAATGATGAGCCAGCTGATGTAAATCAGACAATGTATAAATCAATGATTGGAAAGTTGTAGTATGTTGTACATAGTAGACCAGACATTGCATTGGCTATTGGAATAGTGGCAATATTTTCTACAAATCCAAGGGAAAATCATTTGATGGCAGTAAAGAGAATACTAAGATACCTAAAAGGAATCGATGACTTTGGCTTATACTATAAGAAGAGTGAAAAGTTTGAGTTGAGAGCCTACAATGATGCAGATTGGGGAGGCAATATTGATGATAGAAAAAGCACCAGTGGAAGAGCACTTTTCTTGGGAAAAAGATTGATTACTTGGACCAGAAAAAAGCAAAGTTGTACCTCACAGTCAATAGAAGAAGTTGAATATGTTGTAGCTACTATCAACTACACTAATATTGTATGGATCAAAAATCTGTTGCAAAGTATGAAAGAAGAGGTGAATGAGCCTATGATACTCTATTGTGATAACACAAGTGTCATCAACATATCAAAGAATCTTGTAATGCATGCCAAAACCAAGCATATTGCTATTAAGTATCACTATGTAAGAGAATTGGTGGAAAACAAACAAGTGATGATGGAATATGTCAGTTTAAAGGAACAGATTACTGACATCTTCACAAAAGTACTACCTAAAGATGCTTTTGAGTATCTTATAGGTAATTTAGGGGTGATACCCCTAGCCAAGGCTACTTGAAGTAAAAGCAAGACTACCTTACATCAATTGAGTTGATTTTTGAAATATTACACATTGATGCAGAGGATTTTTACTTTAGGATCATGCCTAAAGTAATCAAAGTGATGAAGTTTCAAATCAATCACAAGCAAGGTGACAGAGGGAGAAAGTGAAAGAACCTACAAATGCTACACTTGAATGTTAATGTTGAGATAATATGTCTTTGGCATTGTTGTCAAAGAGGGAGAAGTAATAAGAAACTAATCAATAATTGAGGGAGAAGAATGGAGAAGCTAATAATAGCAGAAGATGAGTAATGGATGTAGAGGGAGAAATAGTGTAAGAAGGGCAGAAAGGAAATAAAAAGGATACAACAGCTAAGAGGGAAAAGTAGAAGTAAATCAATCAAGATAGTAGATCAAGAGAAGGAGATGTGAAAATTGATGGTAACACAATTTCTTTTTGGCATTTGACTTACTATTTTAACCTAGTTAGCATTTTGATAACATGGTTGAATAGTTTGGTCTAATGGTTGATTAGTTTGGTTTGCCATCAATGCCAAAGAGAGAGATTGTTGGAAATCTGATTGAAAAGATCATTGTGAGAAGAAAATTTCTTGCAAAGAGGGAGAGTGTTGATAAAGAATATTTTTAATCATTGTTTTGTCATTGATTTCAAACCTACTATTTGTAGGAATGACAATTGCTTATAAGATTCAAGTACTATCACTTAGTTGATTGATGAAGAGGATTTAATCAACAAGATGTAACAAAAGCACCTAAGGGAAATGTTGAGTTATAGTTTTGTAATGAAGTGCAAGGATCAGTTAAGACAATGGTTAAATGATGTATTGATAGCATACTTGAAGATATAGAGGTTGTTCACACTTAGAAACATTGAAGGAATAAGTTGGAATGAGATTTATTACAAATCTTAAACCAAGTTCATTAGTAAGTGTCAAGCAAGTTAGTTTAACCATGGAGGAAACTCTATAGTTAAGTGCTCTTAGGTTGGAGTAGTACTGGGATGGGTGACCTCCTAGGAATTCTTGATGCTTCACCCCTATGAGCATCACCTAGATCCAATGAGTGGTAAGTGTTCCATTTATTCTCATTAGAGATGGATTCATGTTGAATCACTACTCATGAAACATGGGTCAATGAGTTTGACTCAAAAATCATAGTTAAATTCTAATAGCAATATCACAAGTTAGTTTAAGCTGAGCAAATTTTTAGTTAGTGTCGAGCAAATAAAAAAATCTAGTGTGTTCTAAGTGATATAGAAGGAGCTAAGTGTGTCTAGATGCCGAGCAAAGTAATAAGTACCGAGCATCAGAAAAACTTAGTGGATACCAAGTGAATCTACAGTAGGTTTTGAGCAGCAGTAAAGTGTAGTTGATGCTGAGTAATATAGTATGTGATGAGCACTAGAATTTCAATAGTGTTGAGTTGCTACATTATTGAAAACTCAAAGATTCACCAAATTTGAGCTGATAAGTTTGTTACCTTGAATTTTTTGAACTAGTTGGAGGATAAGGACGATGAGCTAGTGGTACAGAATTCTGTGTAAACTATTCTTGAGTGAATTCAAGAGGATTCTTCATGATGTTTCTAGAAGGAACAAAATGTGGGTTAGATTCAATGAATCCTACCTAATCCATTCAAACTAAAATCAAAGGAGGGAAGAATCGAGTGGGAAAAGAAAATCCAGTCTTCTATTTAAGGAGTCACAAACTAAGAATTAAAAGTTCCTAGAGTGCCAAATTGTAAAGTGGTTGAAAGGTGTCAAGGAGAAGGCATCTAGGAGAAGGAAGAACAAAGCACAGAGACTCTACTTTGATTAGTGGTCAAAAGGAAGATTGCACTGGTACATTGAGCATGAAGACTCAAGAAGACCAAGCTTGAAAAGAAGGCAAGCTATCAGAGCTATAGAGACTGAAAGCTAGGCAAATTGTGAAGAGCTGAAATAGTGATCTAAAATCTGCAAGATATGTTGTATGCTATAATCAGCTCAAAAGCCCTTTTTGTTACTCTCTAGAAATTGTATTAGTTAGGGTTAAAATCCTATGGACTTAGGTTGGCTTAATAGCCATTTGTAAATCCTTTAACATGGTGCCATTACAAGTGAATGTTCTAAAGTCCTCTAACTAGGCCCACTTCCAACATGGTGATTAAATCCTTTAACCAAGTCATATTTAATAGTGTGTTGTAGCCTTTAATAGGGTAGGCCTTTCACATGGAATCAGTTCAAAAGAGTGAGATTTGAGTAGCATGTTACTAATGTTTTTTCCCAAATTGGGTTTCGACATAAATCATTGTTTCATGTGTTGATCTTTTCATGTGTTATGCTTGCATGTTGATTTGCAATAACTTGCTAAATAGGAATGTTTAAGCTTGGATGAATGAACAATTTATCAAGCTCACTTGATGAAAAGTTTGAATTGGATAGTTGGACCTTGTATGACTGATTAATGCCACACCCCCCCCCAGTTATTATAAAGCATTTATAACATCTCAACATATTCATAATTCATATCCAATAATTAGATCAACTTTACTTCACAAATTTTACAAACCATTCAAATTATACAACTATGCTCATTATCTTATTCCAAGTCTTACTCTATTTTATTCATGTCTTTATATCTCTTCACAAAAATTTATATAATATCTCAATACAACAAATCATACTATAACTTACAATTTATTCTTATGAATATGTGCTAATGAGTTAAAAAAATATGCCAAATAGTTTGACATCAATGACAATAATATAATTGATTATCTTGATTGTATCAGTGTTATACCAATAGTCAATATCATCCATGCTAATAATCTTAAACACAACTATGCTTATCCAATTATCATCTTCATTAGTAGCTTAATTAATCATGTTATATAAATTATGCCAACACCTTAAAATATTCATCAAGTTCTAGCATTGCCTTCTTTCAACAAGCTTATTCCTTCAAGGTGGTAGTAGAGCTTGACCTCCAAGGAGGATATTTTCCTTTTATCTATCTACATTCTTCACATCTTCATTGAGGGAAAAAAAAAATTCCATTCATAATGCTTTGGTTTCCATGGATTCCTTTTGGTTCCTTTTATTCAAGGCTATATTACATTTGCACACTTGATTACATGCTAAATTTAATTACATCTACAAAGGTAATTAAATTACTCATTATTAGATTTGGCTATGCTACTTGATAGAATTCATTATATAAATATTGTCATCTCTATTTAAATTTGTTATCTTTGATCTAGGGCTTGGCCAAGGAAATCCCACTGCCAACAAACAAAATTGAATTTTTTGGTGTGCATGAATATGTTATTGGAATTATAAATTTAGATATAGAAACTTGCAATTGGGAGCATGTAGAATATTTTGGGTCAAATATTTTTATCTCTTTGGTAACATGTCCATCATCTTGTAAATCTAGTGGCATAGGCCACCCAAGTTGACCCATACCTAGGGATATGAGGTTTCTAAGGTTTTCTATGTTTTATGTTCTAATTCCATATTCATAGTCATAATTTTAGTTACAATTTTAGATCTCTATTTTCTAGCTAGAAATGAACTTTTCCTTCTTCATTTTGAGGTCAAATTTCTCCCTTATTTTCATATCATATCATGTCTATGATTTCCTACTTTAATTTTTTTGATTTTATACATATTTCTCCTAGATATATTTCATCTTTGTCAT
The DNA here is from genome assembly GCA_028749045.1 of Cupressus sempervirens. Taxonomy (NCBI): domain Eukaryota; kingdom Viridiplantae; phylum Streptophyta; class Pinopsida; order Cupressales; family Cupressaceae; genus Cupressus; species Cupressus sempervirens. The sequence goes on along the minus strand of CM053784.1, from coordinate 298,105,509 downwards.
ATAACCAAATGGATCAATTTACTTTCACATTGCACATCTAAGGTTAATGAACATAGGACTTTCTTATGTATGTCCTTAGTATAACTTGGGTTTAGTATTGGTAACCCATATGATTTTTTGGTTTATTCTAATCTAACTTAAGTTATATTAAGATTATTTTTGGAAGCACCTCATTTCTCTTGTATTCAATGGGTTGGGGTTAAGATTTTTGATTTGTGGTGATTGACTAGGAAAGTACTATACTCTTTTCATAAATTCTTTTGGGTTCAAACCATCACCCCAAGAAAGCAAAATTTGATTGACTTGTCAAGGATTTTTAGTTCACTTGTCAACCATTTCCCAGGGTTGACTCATCAAGTACTTTTGAGGTTAACTTGTCAAAATTATCTAGTCCTAATTTTTCTAAGCAACAAAAATCTTGTATAAAATGGCCTAGGGTTAATAGGTATTTTATGATATGATGGGATTGTATCTTCTTATGGTGGTATTGAGTTGTAAGGGATTATAGAATTTTATTAGATTTGAATCACCAGATAATAACAATATTGGACTTGTTGGTAGATGTAGCATAGGGATTGGGTGAACCACGTTAAATTTGTTTGTCTTGTGTTCTCTTCTGTGCAATTTTTTTTTTGATATTTGTTATATTTGCATGTAATTATCATCTTTGTCTAATTAATCCTAACAAATATGCTTAATTAATGAACACCTCTCATCTAGTTTATATTATTTAATTAGTTTATTTCATTTACCCCAAAATATTATGGTTCATTCTACTTTTTCCCCTATATTCTTTGTGGAGTTGTATTTATTTCTGAATCTATATCTTATTTCTATGCTCTTGTTTGTATTAGAAGTATTTATGATCACCTGAATTTAGTCTAGTAAACTATGTGATCCCAATCTTAAATATTTAATTAAAGCAATACTAGGTTTTATTATGCATAATAGTTGACCTTTCATAATTAAATTCATCATTTGATCATTAAATAAATTTTATCCCGAGTCTTATTTAAATAAAAAGACCCCTTTCCCTTCTAATTATTTTATCGTCTAGTTTCTTTTGTTATTTTATGTTAGATTAAATAACCTAGTTTAATATAAGATAATTAATCCTGTCTTCTACATTTTATCTCTCATTCTAGATCAATTCATTTGTGTGTTGGTATTCTTGAGTATTTAACAAATTTACCGCATTATCGTTCTCTAAATATTTAATTCTGTAGTGTACCTTGCAAATTTCTCATCACTTGAAATCTAATAGCCTATTTAACAACATAGACTTTCCATGTTGTGGATAGAACATAGTAGATTAGTTTTTGGAAATTTATAAAAGTATTTTATTTATAGATATAATGATTTATAGAATTATCAACTGGCTTAGCCTAGTCACCACAAATTTACTAATATAGTATTTAGACCATCATTCGCATTCCTATGGTTAGATCTCATTAGATTATTCTTGAGTGATCTCCCCTTTCATCTTCACATTGTATATATCGATTTAACATAAATATTTTGGTGAACCCAATGCATTCCCTCCTTTTTTATTTTGGAGTTCTAGTTTACCTACCTATCTGGATGTATTGTATTTTATTTGGCACTTATATCTCATTAACTCTATTTTTTCTCATTTCATATATATTTATAGTAAAAATACAAATAAAATTACGTTATACATTCTTAGATTGACCTGTATTATTCTTAAAATAGTATTAAAAAATATTTCTTTCATAGTCATTGGATTTAATTTCAATGGAGTGTTTATCTTTATTTTCAAGTTTTCTTCATGATCTTTAAGATATCCCATTTCATGCATATGATGAAACTTTAGTTTTTCCTTTTATTGATTCTCATGAAAAAATATTTCTTTGAAGAATAACCCACAAAAGGATAATCTTAATCAACATTTAGTGAGTCCTTATGTCCACAATCCTAATAATCCTATTATTTGGGATGGGCCCCTAAATACAGATATTGACTATCCTTCCCTTTCATGAAACGGATTTGAGTTAGAATTATTCATCTTCAAAGGTTATCTTTCTTTCATACTTGGATTATTCGACTACTTGGGATGAACCCTTGGACAAGGACATATATCACTCCTTTTCTCATAAAGAATTTTTTTTTTGAAAAAATGGATAATTTAACATGATTATTTTTCCTAATTATCAACCAATTTGTATGAATTTAATTAATATTCCTTATATAGATGATTCCTTGAGAGGTTCTTGTAAGAGTACCTTAGAAGTGGAGGATCATCTCCTTGATTCTTTTTATTTTTCCTTTCAAGATTTATTTCAAATCAAATTATGTCTTATTTAAAAATAAGATCATTATGATCTCATTTTTAGAAGTCCAACCTTAGACCATAAGGATCTCAATAACATTGACCCTATGGGTAGCCTATCAACAATTCAATATAATTGGGGAACCTTAGATTTCACACCAATATTCTATACCAATACCAACATCTTTGACTTTCAAAACCAAACACCTTTATTTAATGAGTGTATGCATATTGAATGCTTCTCTTTAATTAAATCTAATTATACAAAAAACTTCTTTTTGTATGTTTCCTTAAATTCATAAGACTAGTCAATATCATTATTCATAATAGAAAGAATACATTTCTTATGGTTATTTCAAATGAATAATGACGATGAATAGTATCTTTTTTTATGATCATTATACTTAATACACCCACATCCCTATTTTGTTTATTCTCACTATGTAAAATCTCTTGCTAATACTTTGTGGGATCATTGCCCTACTTTGTGAGAAGCATAATAGTCATTTTCCTAATCTCCTCCATTTTGGGGCAAAGACTAGGATCTATTTTTTTTCCATTTGTTGACTTGTTTTACTTTTACATGATGACATATTTTCTTGCATACATTTATTGTGTTGCACAAGAATTAAACTTTCAAGTGCAATTTTTTTTAAAAATAACATGTCTAGTATGTAGTGTCAGTCCCCTATGATATTTGTATGTCATCCTCATGGATGTGACCTTGATTGTCTTTTTTTGTGAGTGGTCATGTTGGGACCCATGAGTGGTCTACACCCTTGGGGTAATATTATTTATGTTATTGTATCAGTAGGTTGTTTGTTCTTTATTCCTGATCTATGAGCTTATGATGTATCAAATGGTTTCACTAAGGTATGTACTAATGGTTATCTAGATTATTATGGTATTATGATGTTGTTCCATGATGACCCTTGAGATATGAATAATGGTTGCACTATGTTCTATTTTAGTCTGTTGTACTTAGCTCTTTCAATAGTGTTAATTCATGTATTTAATCAAGTTGGTCAATGGTATTTGACCAGATTTATAACTATGGTGCCTTATGGAATTATTGGTGTATTTTATATTTGAGGTTTATGATATTTTTGTAGGATGATTGTTAGGGATTGTGAATTATGATATATGATTATTGATGGTTATAATTGGATCCTTTGATGGTATGATTGTGCAATAGATATTTATATTGTTCTTTCAATAGACTTATGTAATGATGAAAATGAGTTATTTAAATAAAATTTATTAGATCCTTTATTATGCGATTATGTGTACTTTTTTACTTGGTTATTATGTATTGTGAATTTATACTAGATGTTTTTTGTTAGTGTAACAATGGCACTTGGAGTTATGATTTGGTCATTCATAATCAGAAAATGGGGTCCCTATATGGGTAACATATCTTTCTAGATGATATTATTAACCTTTTGGCAATTGGTAAATCTAGATTCATAATGTATTATGTGATTAGACCTATGAACATGTCTATGCATTTAGGCTTTTGGAGTTGTTACATAAGTCATTAAATTAAAATGTTCATTTAATTGATTTGGTATCTTTTAATTATTTGATCTAATTTAATTTATCTTCTCACTGATTTTCCACAGTTGAATTCCAAATTTATGGAATTGATTTATTTAATTTAGCAATAGGGAAAATAGATTATTAAGTGGATTAATAGTCCATTTTATATATTATTCAAAAAAGTGAGGTCATTCTCACTTCCCCTTTGTTATTTCATGGTTTTGAAGAAATTCCTCCAAACCCTCTTTGGGAGATTTTATTTCTTTCTCATTTCCCAAACATGGCTCAAAGAATCTTCACAAGATTGGCCTCATTGGATTTGTATCAATATTTCTCTACTTTTCTAAAGGTTTTAACTAATTTGGGAGAGTTTTATTTTTTGGTTTTTATCAAACGTGAGAACTAGGGGTTTCTATTTAAATAATTTTAACTCCATTGTAAGTGGTTCCTTCAATTTCTCAATGTTAGGGAATGAAGAAATAGTGTTAACCTCCATTTTTATGTGATTCTATAACCTAGTTTGATGGGGGTGAGATTTCATTATTGTAGGTAGTTAGAAATGTAAGTTTTAGCACTGTTACATTGTTTTAATTTTCCTAATAGATTGTATCTCAAATTTTATTTGATTTTTGGATGTTTGAGCCCAATTGGAAAATATGTTCTTGATTACATTGAATTCTATAGTGCTTGAATTTTGAGTAATTTTGGCATCACCTTGTTGCATGTCATCCAATTTTTGCATGTCTTCTTGTTTGGATTGATTATAGTTTTGATTTGGTACCTATAAAGTTTATTACTAGATTTAATTGATTGTATAATTTTAGTTATAGGTACAAAAAATGACACCAATGTTTTGAATCACTTCTAGAATCTAAAAACATTAGTGCAGTAATAACAGAAATGAAGTATTATCAAACTCAAAATTATCTTTGATTCTTTTGGAGTGCTTGCATTAATAGATTTCAATGCCAAGATTACATTACATAGATAGGATAAATATCAATGTAAGGGGTGTGGGGATGAATGACCATGTATCCAATTGGGGGCATGGACATTCATTCTCACACCCATTCAATGTTAACTAATACTCATGATTATTTACTATCATAAACACAATGATTAAATATATAACCAGTCATTACATTTGCGGCCCAATATAAAGGATAGATTGATCATGATTTAAACATCAAAGGAACCAAAAATAATCTTAATCATCCCTTAATGATCTCAAAAAATAAATATCTCATCAATTTCAAACTGTGGAAGATGCAATAGCATGTAAGTATGCATATATGTATAACGTATGCATCATGTTGTTGTACATATATACATACACATGTGCTTACCACAGTAATGTCAACCCAAAGCTAAATGCATTAGCTAGGGAAGACAAAGTGCATATATATAAGTTCTTTATATGAAAAGTAATATCCTTAAGATATATATAAGAAAATCAAGTCTCGTGATATTCTTTCTAGTTATGGTGTGTATAAAAATATCAAGTCATTAAGTCATATAATATCCACCATGAATTTGAACATATTGATCTTCAATAGATATCAAGTCACATGATATCCATCAACATGCTCTTTTAACTATCATGATTTTTCCTTGAATATCAAGTCACATAATATTCATCATGATAGTAATCTAATATTTATAAATTTATCACCTATATATTATCAAAATCAATATTTCATTATAAAATATTATCACCTTAAATAATGAACATAGGGTAAGTTAAAAATATAGGATAGGTTAGGTTACTAAGAGGGAAGGGGTGAATTAGGAACCAAAAAAACTTATTCGTATTTCACCAATTAATCCTTCTCATATATTCTAATCTAATTGCATGCATGAAAGATTGAAGGTATTAAAACATTCGTAACACTTTGACACAAGACATGGTGACCCAAAAACCTTCCAAATAGAAAGTAAAACTAGGTTGGGAATGATACCTACAAGCTTTAGTACTGCAGTATAAAGTTGGCTAGTTAAGGCTTACAATTGATCACTTCTGATGATCTGCCCTATTAGGAGCAATAAGGACTATTAGGTACACCTTGTTAAAGAATTTTCAAAACATACAATTAAGCATGCACTCGATAAAGAGATTTGAAAAAGACTATTAAGTCTACCTTGTGAAAGAATTTAACTGATACACCTGTTAGGATGAGTTAGTGGCTAATATATGATCTGCAACTTTGATTTGTTGGTTGAGATTCCTTTGAAGTGTAATGATCACCTTGCTATGATAGATAAATCTTTGCTGCTCCTTATATTGCTTGTAGCCTTCTCAATTGGTACTTCTTGTCTTCATACTTTCTTCTTATTATTTCTCACATGTTTGGATGTGATACAATAAATTTCATATATACCAATTCAAATTACAATTCATCAAAGTTGGCTACAATACATGTTTCACCAAAATACACAAGGTTGACTCAACTATTGGCACTCAAGTTTTGAAGACAAACTTACTAAGGTTCTGATACTTGGAAACCATTGTCAATTCTCAAAATTGTCATGGTCTAGGTAGCTGTAGAAGCTTAGTTCATACTAATCACTTCCAAGTAGGCTAAACTTGGTCAGCACTAATGACTTGATGAATACCTTGAGACTTGGCATATAAATTGATTCACTTGGCTGACACTGCATGGCTCAATCAAAACTAACATTGTGGGCTTGGTATAAACTAAATCACTTGGTTAACACTTTCTGGATCGGTCAACACTAGATTCACATCACTGATATTATGAACTTGGTAGTCACTGTAGAACTTGGTAGAACCTAGATTACTCGATTAACACTGTAAACTGCAAGATAAGCTTGGTAGCTACTAACCATTTGACTGAGTGTGACTCACTAATAAACAAAATTGAAAAAAATGACAACAATCTCCCCTATTGGCATTAGTGAAAAAAATAGTTATCAATCAAAAATTGAATTCTCAAAATTTCAAGTCCAAAACATTCTTTTGTCTCCATCCCATGTCTTCAACTTGGTAACATACTCTTTTTTTGAGATTTTTCAAATTTTCTTTTGTAAAAGATTTTTTTGATAATCTATACATGTATTTGTATAATATTATGTTTCTTCCCCATACATATATCACATATTATACTTTTCTCAATATATACATATATCTCATATCTTATTTTCTCCCCTATATATCTTTATGTATCACATCTTCTCCACCTGTTGACATAAATGTCAAAGGTGTATGCTACATGTTAATTCCAAAATGTGACAAGAAGTTAGAATGTACCTTCAAAATCAATTCCATAGTCTTGTCCCAATTTTCTTGTAACACCTTGCTTGCATGAAGTGCAGTCTATACTTCTATAGATAATTCCATCATGTCATCAATTATGGAGAAGTTACTATCATGGATGAGAGTTTTGGCATGTGCAATTTGTTTCTTCAATGCATCCATGTTTGGAAGAATCATGCCTTAGATTTCTACAAGTGCAGCCCCAATCCTAGCTTCTTCCCTTAATAATTCTGCTCACAAATTAGTCATAAATATAATCTTTGAGTAGTGAGCATAACTGTAGCTCAGATCAAGAGACAATTAGTGCGCACTTCCCTTCAATTATTCATCTATCTTAGATAGTTTATCTTTGATTTTTTGAGTGAAGATAGATATATCACATAACTTGTTGAATAATAAAGTTATATTATTTGCCGAGGTTTCCAATGAGCAGAGAATAGTAGACAATTCTACATGATTTATTGCAATTTTTTGTTCAACTTTCTCCAATACTTTGTTCTCAAATTTCATCTCTTGTCTTTGTAAAAAAATTTCTTGTCCATTCAAATCTTCATTGAATTTCTAGACAACTTTTTCTAATTGAACTGAAATAGGTTGTGTACTATCAACCTTAATACTTAGAGCATCTACAAGTATGTTCTTCACATCTTCAAGAACTTTATTTTCTCTACTTTTCTCTTCTCTAAGGTTCTATTTCTTAGCTTTCTTTTACAAAAATTCACCTACAACATTCATTTGATTAGGATTCAGAGTAGAGATATCCCAATTCGAGATAACTATATCCTCATCAGGGTCAATGTCTTCTTCTTTACCTTTATCTTTGCTTGAAAATTTAGTACTCGATTGAGGATTTCTCTCAACTATGTTTGTAATTACTATTTTCATACTTGGAATTGTAAGAATAGTAGAAATAGAAGGGATAGAAACAAAATTAGATATTACACTAATAGTAGAAATGCCTTGTTGCTATGTAGCCAAATCTAATGATGGAGGAAGCATTAGCTACTCAGTACATGAAGTGCTGATCAATTTAATCAATATGGTACTTAGCTAAACATGTGTAGAGATTGGTTGGATGTATGGTGTTGTAGTGGTTTCTACAACCAACCTGATAGAATCTTTCTCTAATCTTGATGGCATTAAAGCTTTGTTTAGAGATTGAGGAAATGAGGTCATCACTGCTATTGCAATCTTCTCTAGGTTGATTGCATCAATAATCTAAATCTTAGGGAGATTCTCATTTGTAGCTTCCTATTATTGCTCCTTATCATCTAGATTTACATCATCTATTTCTATATCTTCTTCATCATTGTTTTCATTTTCTTCCTTGTCATCTTCATCATCTATGTCACTAACATGAGCAAAAAAACAACCCTGTTGATGAAGTTTGTAGCTATTCTTCCATGTAGTTGTAGATGTCTTCACCACATGTTCAATGCCATTTACCAATATCATGCATGTGTTGAATTTTAGAGTGAGATTTTCCTCATTTTTCTTCATGGATTCTTTCAACTCTTTGTCACTAAGGTTCAACATGAGCTACGTTAAAGTCAGTTCAAATATATCTTTTGTAGTTTTCTTAGAATTTTCCCATATTACCTTGATTGCTTGCATAAACTCATTGGGAATTTTCTATATAAGTTGATCAGGTGAGTATTACCATTTACCTAATTTTGACATCATCATATCTTCAACTTCCTTCTTCTCATCTGCATTCCTAGTCTCATATCTGAGAGATTTGAAGTTTTCCATTCTAGCTCCTCCTTCAATTTACTTTATTTTTTCCTAAAATGTGGGTGGAGATCTTTTGAAAATAAATTCCTTAGTATCTTCTTCACCTAACTTCAACTTCCTTTTAACATATTTTCACTTTTTCAATTGTCATAAATGCTTGGTATGATCACTCATTTGGTGACAAACTATCTTCCACTTGATTTAACCTTAATGCTTGGTAGAGACATTCATAGCTTGGTGTCCATACAATATTTTAGTGTATCCTAACCTTGTTTGGTAGGGTCTTGCAACCCAACCTAGCTTGGTAAGGTCTTGAGTTTTCTACAATAACTTGGTGATCCTTCTACGTCTTAAATGTTGATAGGGATCTTTCCTTTTAGCTGGCTAGAACTGATGTAATATGTTTACTTTAGAGTCTTAGTTCTAGTCATTCATGTAGGAAATCAAGTTGAAATACTTAAGTCACCCAATTCTTGAGTGGCATCTGCTTTAGGACTCAGATTTGCATTCTCAAAAGATTTTAGAATACATTGGTGCCTCATCTGTTAGATTGTGGTGACTGATCAAGAAAGTACTGTACATACTTCATAAATAGTGGGGTTCGGGGCATCGGCCCAAAAAATATTTTTTTTGGGAAGTAGCTGACATGGTAGCCGACATATTATGGCTGACATATGGCCGACATGTTATAACCCTAAAGCGGTTTAATACTTGTATAAAAAGGGCTTAGGGTTGGGTATTTTTGAGTGTGGTGATACGAAATTGGTTCTTGTAGCGGTATTGAGCTGTAAGGGATTACGGATTGTAATCAGGTTGTAATCACTGGATTGTAATAAGATTGGACTTGCTATTCGGTGGACGTAGCCCAGGGATTGGGTGAACCACATTAAATCTTGGTGCCTTGTGTTCATTTCTGTGTGTTCTATTATTTTTTGTTATTGGTTATATTTGCATGTAGTTTTTTATTTCTATCCATGGTTTATCCTAACATCATCTGCTTTCTAATATTGTCAGCTTTGGCTTTCTTTTCATCTTCTATCCTTCCAGTGTTCATATAGTTCTTAACAAGATGTCCAAATTCTATACAAATAAAACATCTTCTAATGGTGTCTCTTGTCCTCATGTGATGTTCCATGCAATTTGCTCCAATGTTGGCAAATTCTCCACAATAGTGTATCTACACCATGTGATATAGTCCCATCCAAATATAGCTTTCACAATCTATTATGTTGGGTTCAATATCTTGGTTTTGCATTTAGAATATTTGTGTCATTGCTTCTTGCACCTGTGACATTTACTTTCAAATTTAGGTTTCTCTTTGCATTCACTTGCTCTATGACCATGTTTATTGAAATTGTAACATTTATAATGAATTTTGTTTTACCATTACTCCAACATTTGTTTAATGTGTGACCTAACTTACTAGAGAAATTACAAGTAGGTCTTTGATTGTTTTGAGCTCCTAGCTTGAATGATTCACCTTCTTCAATATAACCTATTCTTGCTTTGCGTTTCCATCTATATGGACTTTGTTCATTTAATTTATTCATGTTTTTTTGAGATTTCATTACCCTCTCATTGGTTTTCTTTTTAGAGTTTAGATCATTTTGCAATCTTTTGTTCCCTAATCTTAGATTCATGATTTCTTCATTTGCATTAGTAAGTTGATCAATGAAGTCTGCTTGTTGAAGGGATGGATGTTGAATTTCATTGTTTTTTCCTTCTATCTCTTCTTTAGACTTGTTTTTTTTTCCATGACTTCATATAATCTTACTAAATAAATTTCTTGTTCTCTTTTTAGCTTTCTAACTTATTCTTGAATATTGTAATTATTTTCCAATAGGTCTTTGATTGCCTCATCAGCTTCATCTAAGTTTCTTTCTAGATAGATATCCTCAATTCTTTCTTTAGTGTAGAGATTGTCATTCATTTGTACTGGAAGATATTTTCTTCTTTCCAAGGATCGAGAGATTTTCTCCTTTTATTTTCTTAGTTTCCCAATAGCCAATTCCAAATCCAACTTTTCATTGTCAATAGCCTTATCTAGCCTATATACCTCCATTGGCTATGATATTTGATTAAGCTATTAAACTTCTTCTTTGAGAACCACAAATGCTTTGATACCAATTGTTGGAAATATAGGATAGGATAGGTTACTGAGAGCGGAAGGGTGAATCAGGAACCAATAAAACTTATTCTTATTTCACCAATTAATCCTTCATATATATTCTAATCTAATTGCATCCATGAAAGATTAAAAGCATTAAAATATTCATAACACATTGACATAAGATATGGTGACCTAGAAACCTTCCAAATAAAAAGTAAAATTGGGTTGGGGATGATACCCACAAGATTTAGTATCATAGTATAAATTTGTCTAGTTAAGGCTTACAATTGATCACTTTTAATGATCTACACTATTAGGAGCAATAAGGACTGTTAGGTCCACCTTTTTAAAGGATTTGTAAAACATATAATGAAGTATACACTTGGTAAAGAGATTTGCAAAAAACTGTTAAGTCTACCTTGTGAAAGGATTTAACTTATACACTTGTTAGGATGAACCAATGACTGATCTCTGATCTACAACTTTGATTTTCTGGTTGAGATTCCTTTGAAGTGTAACAATCACCTTGCTATGATAGCTAAATCTTTGTTGCTCCTTATACTGCTTGTAGCCTTCTCAATTTGTACTTCTAATCTTCATACTTTCTTCTTATTATTTCTCACATGTTTGGATGTAATATGATACATTTCATATATACCAATCCAAATTGCAATTCATCAAAGTTAGCTATAGTACAAGTCTCACCAAAACACACAAAGTTAGCTCAACTGCCGGCACTCACATTCTGAAGATAAACTCAATGAAGTTCTAATATTTAGCAACCATTGTCAACACTTGGAATTGTCATTCTCTCGATAGATGTAGAAGTTTGGTACATACTAATCACTTCCAAGTACTCTAAACTTGGTCATCACCGGTGACTCAATGAAGATTGTGAAAAATAGCATATAAACTAAATCACTTGGTTGACATGACATGGCATAGTCAACACGACCACTATGAGCTCAATATAAACCAAATCACTTGGTTGATACTTCCTGGCTCAATCAACACTAGATTCACATCACTGATACTATGAACTTGGTAGTTATTGTAGAACTTGGTAGAACTTGGATGACTCTATTAACACTATCAATTGCAAGATAAGCTCGATAGCTGCTAACCATTTGACTAAGTATGAGTCCCTAATAAACAAACTTGACCATAATGTCAACAGGGTAGGACCATGAGTCATAAAGTCACACATATGACAAAATACTTTACATTTTAAACATCTTTATTTAAATAATACAAATTTACAAAGTTGAGACTCAATCTCATAAACTTTCATTTCAGTAAAGCTAAGTTTCTTTCTAAAATGATCAACCTTCACTTTAGGAAGAGCCTTGGTGAGAATGTCAGCTGTTTGATCACCTATATTAATATATTCTAATTGAATAGCTCTTCTTTCCACCAAGTCTCTTATGTAGTGGTAAGGAATTTTTATATACTTAGATGTATCGTGAAATACTAGATTTGGGGATAACTTGATGCAACTTTGGTTATCATAGTGAATAATTGCAGTTTCATAGGTTCACAAGATAAGTGAGAAAGAAACTTCTAAAGCCACACTACTTCTCTAGCTCCTATAGCTACTACAATATAATTTGCCTTAGTAGAAATTTGAGCAATCAGAGCTTGTTTCCTATAGATCCAAGAAATCATGGCTGATGCTAAATTGAAACAACATCTTGATGTGCTTTTCTAGTCTTTTACACTTCAGACCCAATTGAAATCACTATATCCCTATAACTCCAAGCTGGTATTCTTATATTTAAGTTCATACCCAATAGTACCTTGGAAATACCTCAATATATGCTTCAAAGCAACAAGATGAATCTCACGAGGTTTACACATGAATTGACTTAATGCATGTAGTGCATAGTAGATATCATATTGAGTATTTACAAGATACATCAAGGACCCAATTATCTATCTATCTAAGGTGGGATCAACTAGTATGGATTCATCACTTGCTTCCATTATCTTATGAAGTTTGGTTTCCATAGGTGTAGACATAGGTCGATAGTCCCACATTCCAAATATTTTCAAAATATCAATAGTATACTTCTTTTGATGCAGAAAGATATTACTAGACTTTTGACATACTTCCAAACCAAGAAAGGAATGAAGAATTCCTAAATCCTTCATTTTTAATTCAAGAGCCAAATATTTCTTACACCAATTAATGATATGTTCTTCCCTTGTAATCAGAAGATCATCAACATAAAGAATTAGAATTAGCATATCACCTTTAGTTACCTTGAAGTAGAGATTTGGATAAGCCATGTTCTTGGTGAATCCAAGACTTAAAAGGTATTTGTCAATCCTTTCATACTAGGCTTGGGGAGCCTTTTTGAGTCCATATAGATCCCTTTCAATTACAAACATGAGAGGCAACATCATGAGTTACAATCCCTTCTAGTTGTTCTAGGTGTACTTCTTCCTCTACTTTTGCCTTAAGCAAAGTAGTTTTTACGTCCATTTAATGGATTTTCCAACCTTTGGGTGTTGTGATGGCTATTATAGCTCTAACAGAAGTGTACCTAGAAAGTAGTACAAAGGTTTCTTCAAAGTCAATTCCTTCCTTTTGAGAAAAAACTCTAGCCAAAAAATAAGCTTTATGTTTTTCAATGCTGCCATCTACAACATACTTAAGTTTGAAGAGTCATTTTGAAGACACAACAAATTTTTCCTCAGGTCTTGGAACTATGTCCCAAACATCATTTTTAAGTATAGACTAGCATTCTTCCACCATGGCATCTTTCCAAGCTTGATGTTTAAGTGCTTCAAAAGTACTAGAAGGTTTAGGATTCAAGCTCTCACAAAAGAAAGCATTATATGTCAATTTTCAAGGTCTTTTGCTTTCTTGGAAGGTTCCTAAAGGAGATGTGAATCCATCTCCTTCATGTATCATTTTTCTTGCCCAAAGTGGTCTTTTAGAGTGATCAAGACTCTCTTCTTGAGTCTTTGGAAGAATTTTAGTTTCAGTTGAAGTCTCTTTAGGGAACTCCCTCTAAATCTTAGGAGCATGAGTCTCTTCTAGAGATACATCAAATGTATTTAGTTCATCAAAATTTTTGGTTCTTCTGAAAGCAATGTCCTCCTCAAAGATGACATCTCTACTTAGTTCTATGTGTTACTATCTAGGTATGTAGACTTTGTATCCTTTTACTATTTCACTAAAACCAAGGAGAATACCCTTTCTTCCAGAAGGTTCTAACTTAGTCCTCTTCTCCTTAGGTACATGAACATACACAGGACATCCAAATATCTTTAGGTGACTGATGTCAAGTTTCTTTCCAAAAAATTCTTTCTTTAGGAGTCTTATTTTCCAAATGTGAGTGAGGACATCTATTCTAAATAAAGATTTTTGTGTTGGATGCTTTAGCCCAGAAGGACATACTCAAATTTTGATCAAAAATCATAGCCCAAGAAACTTCTATAATTGTTTTGTTCTTCCTTTCAACAACCCCATTTTTAAAGTATTGTAAGGGACTATGAACTCTCTCTTAATCATAGTGAGTCTGTAGAACTCTTCAAATATTTCAAAAGTATACTCCTTTCCATTATCTATTCTCAAACTTTAATGTTCTTACCAGAGGAGTTCTAAGTGATGGTTTTGAATTCTTTATACTTAGATAGAACTCTTCATATTCTTTACATTTAAGGAAGTATATCCATGTCTTCCTTGAAAAGTCATCAAAAAATATCAAATAGTACAAGAACCCTCCTATAGAAGGTATCAACATGGGCCCACATAGATCAGAATGTACTAGTTCAACACTTCTTTAGTTTTGCTCAAACTATGAGGAAATGGCTTTTTAGTGTTTTTCCCTAAGGAACAACCTTTATCTGATTCATTGTGAATATGGTTTAACGTAGGCATTCTAGTTACTACTTTATCCATTGATGTAAGGGCATGGAAGTTGATATGACCTAGTCTTCTATGCTATATTTCATTTGAATATGAGGTGTCATGTATAATTACAAGGTTTGCCTTAGCACATAGCTCATATAAAAGTCCTTGTCTTACTCCTATTGTTAGAGCCCTTTTAATGGTTGAATTTTTAGGCCATGCTATTACTTTCCCTCCCATGAATGCAATCCTAAAATCATAATCTTCAAGTACAGATATAGATATTAAATTCCTCTTAATACTTGGTACATGAAGAACTCTAGAAAGATGAATAGAATTTCTAGATTTCAAATTTATGGTGTAGGTCCCATTCCTTTTACGGAGTGTGCATAATTCTCACTAATTGTCACTTCTTCATTTGTTTCTATTTGCACACTTTCTAGGTTATGTTGATATCGAATGTTGTGTCTAGAAGACCCACTGTCAAATATCCATGTATTTCTTTTGGTTGATATCTGGCTCGATAATGTTGAATAGAAGGCATATTTCTCATATGCATTGCCTTCATTTGACTTCTCAGATTTTGGAAAAGATGCTTGAGGTTTAGATCTATTGGGACAATTTATTGCATAATGTCCATATAGATCACATCTGAAGTGTTAGATTTTGGACAAGTCTTTCTTATGTTTGAATTGTCCTTTTCCATGAAAATTTATGTTCATTTTTTTGTTATTTTTCTTCTTTACCTTCTTAGGAGCATTTCACTAAAGAAGTTGAACATCTTCATCTAGGGTTTTGTGTTTTCCCTTAATCATTAATCTTGGTTTTTCTTGAAGATAATTTGATCTTAAACGATCTAGTTTAGGGATTTTTGACCTAGCACTTATACCTTGTACAAAGGATTCCCAGGAGTTTGGAAGTCCTCCTAATGCTATCAAGGTTAATTCTTGATTTTTAATCACATAACCGAGTGTAGATAATTAATCTATCAAATCTATGATTCTCATAAAGAAAGCATTTATAGTTTCTCCTTTATTCATGCTTACATTATTCATCTACCTTTTAAGAGAAAGTTTTCTACCTATGTTAAATACATTTTCAAGAGCTCGAAACATATATTATCCTATGGTATGTTTTTCCACAATAGGTACTATGTGGTCTCGAACAACATCCACATTTATCTTCAAAGCCTTTTCATTTTTCTCCATCCATTCTAATTTCTTACGAACATCTTTAGGTTTCTCTTTTCCCTTTCTTACAAATGATTCCAATTTATTTTCTTTTAACAAAAACATTAATCACATTTTCTAGGATTTGAAGTTATCAGCACTTCCAAGGTGATGTTCAAATCTCATTATGTTTTTCATCTTTGTAGAGAGAGGGGGATTGTTATGTGAAGTAAAATATGATCCTTATAAACTTTGTGTGATCTTTCTTTAGCCAGGTTCTAATACCATGTAAATTTTATTACTAGATTTAATTGATTACAAAATTTGTGTTACAAGTACAAACAATAACACCAATATTTTGAATCACTTCCAGAATTTGCAAACATTAGTGTAGTAATAACAGAAATGAAGTATTATCAAACTCAAAATTATCTTCAATCATTTTGGAGTCCTTGTATCAATAGATTTCAATGCCAAGATCACATCAGGAAGATTGGATAAATATCAACGGAAGGGTTGTGGGGATGAATGGCCATGTCTCCAATTGGAGACATGGACATTCATTCTCACACATATTCATTGTTAACTAATATTCATGATTAGTTACTATCATAAACACAAAGATTAAATGTATAACCAATCATTACATCTACAACCCAATATAAAGGATAGATTGATCATGATCTAAACATCAAAGGAACCAAAAATAGTTCAATCATACCTTAATGATCTTGAAACATTTATATATCTCATTGGTTTTAGATTGTGTAAGATGCAACAACATGTACATATGCATATATGTATAATAGAGTGTGCATCATATTGTTGTACATATATACATATGTATTTTCTTACCATAGTAATGTCAGACTAAAGCTACATGCATTAACAATAGCCTCTACTATAATGAGTAAGATCATGGTTCATAATGGTTATACAACATTCTAAGGTATTTTATTTCCTAATTAAAGTCATCTTTTCGAATCAATTTTTGTAGACTTGTGATTGTGGCTAGATTTTCTAGATTTTGAATCTGTGTTTGGTCTATAAATTTTATTGGACCCTTAGTTGTTGACCACATTTTAGAGATGGATTTTCAATTTTTTTGATATATGATAATTTTGGGTGTTTTATTCTTAAAACATTTTGTGTGCAACCCATATTTTGGTGTGATTTTGGTAATGTTGGTGTTTTAAAAATGTCATGTTTCAAAAATCCCAATGAGAATAGAATACATCTAGGGGTAGCTACTTCCCATCTACAACATACCTTTTTAGACACTAGGGCCAACTATAAGGCTAGACCCTTCTTCTATTTCAAGCTCTGCAAAACCTAGGTAGGTGTACCTCAAATTGACTTATATGGTACCAATGTTAAAGAATACATCTGAATCAAAAAAAGTAGATAATACCCTTAATCTTCTAATACTTATGCAAAAAACATAGGCATGAAATAGCTAGAATCATGACATATAAACTAGATAAGCTAAGTGAGTGTAACACTTTTTAGCTCTTCACAAAAAATGGAATTGTATTTTGACCATAAAGATTGATTTCAACAAAAACATGATATGAACAACATAACATTTTTATCCTATAGCTGATTAGTGCCTTATCTATTAGGAAATCTCACAAATCACTGACATACATCTCTGGAAATTATTAAGACATTTCATGTATCAAGACTTCTTGATCTATCCATTCACCTTGTAAATTAGACATCTGCATCTTTCTGAACCTCATACTCAACCTATTCCTTCATGAAATATGCAACCTTTTAATGATAGAATAAGCATCTATATGACTTATTGAATCACAAGCAAACAATATCAACACATACAACCTAGAAAAAATTGCAACTAATTTTTATCCTCATTATTCACAAAACACAAAAGATCACAAAAATCATGAACAAGAGACAAGATTTGGATTGAAGATTAACTTGTTACTACACTTTTTTTCATTTCCTTGAAACAAATATATAAAGGACGCATGCAAACAACTTACGAAAATACTGGATAAACTAGAACTATTTGTATTCATTACATGAGAGAAATGTTGGGCACAAAAGGTGGGATTATAGCTAGAGCTATACTCTATAGTCTAGAAACAACCAACCACCAACAACCCTAGAGAAAGAGAAAAGAAGAGATTAAGAAGACATGAAGAATTCTTGGATTAGATCAGATGCTTCCATATATCCACTTGGAAAACCTCCATATATTGATTAAGGACATCTCTCTACTCTCCCTTTGTAACTAAAAATTAGATCTTTTCTTCTTCTACTCAATAATGCTTGAAAATATCTTCAAAATGATAAAGACATGTAACTGATTTGAATGCCAGATCTGATATTAAACTAGGGCCAAAATACCCATTAAATGACTTCTAGAGGCAAAATATAACTCTTAGAATCATTTTTCTCCAAATCTAGAGTCAACAAACCTCAATCTATGATCTCTAATTGATTTTGATGCCTAATCATGATTTTTCTCATTCTACTGAGAATGCCCTAGAAATCACAAAATTACTTATATCCTACACCAGTGAATACATCTGCAATTTTTTATTCGATATTCAAAAAGCTCATCTTCTCCCAATTTTGATGGTATTATTGTACTATGCATTTTTGACACAAAATGCTCCTTTGGCGCTTGTTTGAAAATCTAGGCCCCATTTCATGTTCAGAGATTAAAATTGAAAAATTTAAGGTCTATAGTTGAAACTATATAATATCTTTAAAACATTTAAGTTTTTCAATCTGAGGCTTTGCACATTCAAAATTTGGAGAAAAATAATAAAATATCAATTTTAACTAGTCCCCCTTTTTTGCCTCTTCTCATAATCTTGGTCAACTCTCATGTTTGACCTCTAACCAAATGCCATGTGGTAGCCTCATATTGGCTAGACTAGCCACATCATTATTTTCCTATCATCACTATCATCCAAGCCACCACCACATGTTGAAATTTTGTGATTTTGTGATCTTAACCACAGTTTCAACCTTAACCCTAGCCACCATGTGCCTGACCTCATTTTGTAGCTTCAAACCTCAAGCCTTGAACTGTGGTTAAGCCTAGTGACCATGCAAAATAGACCATCTTGCATGGTCACATCACTTTTGTAAACTGACTTTTTTACTCATGACATGGTGACATAATTATTTTAACCATTTCACGTTGTCACTCAATTTTATTCCAATTACATGATTTTTGCTATGAAATCGCATTTGGGTGCCACCTATCCATTTCCTAACATCATCACTCTATCTTCCTTCTACCTGTGGTTCACTTCAAAAAAATTCTTTAGTCACAAAACCACACCAACTATCCATGGCATGCAGGCTCCCAACATGAGCCTTGTGCTTCAAAAGTGTGTGCCCTTAAGACATTTCACTAAGTATGCAATTGGGTATTTAAATAAAGAAAAATCTCCTTGCCCAATCGATGTGGTATTGTTATTTTTTGGTGTTTTTTCTACTCACATCATGGCACTCGAGGTTGCAATGAATATTTCTAAGGGATCAACCACCTCTTTGAAAAACAAAAACCACCTCCCATGTATCTGACACATAAGCCTTATAAAATTTGTGGTTGACTTGATGAGTAGGGATAAAGATGCCATTCCCCTCTCTGTCTATCCCCTTTTCTTTGAATTAGTCACTGCAAGACTAGGAAATTCTTAGTGGATGCTTTACATGGTGGGTGAGAATAAGAATTGCATATACATGTTGCAAAACCATGGTATCCCCTTCAAACTACAAATTCATGATGGCCTTGCACACCAATTAGGCTACCGAACACTTGATGTCAATTTCTCTCTCTACCTCAAACTCCAAACTCTGCATAACTATCATGGCTATTTATACTTATGCAATCCATCAAATGTATTGATGATTACAAAAAGTTGTGTAATAATCAACTTCAAAAGATACATGCAGCTCTGCAGTGCCCTATTCTTCATATTCTATTACCATAAGCAAGGAATTTTTGAGGATTGAGGATATCAATTCATTTCTAAAATAGGATATGTACCTTACAATGGTAACACATGTTTTGGGATGATATACACATGTTGATGCACATTTTCCACCAATGTGTTTGCAAATTAAAATAAAAATGCCAAATTCAACCCATAGGACTTGAGTAAATTGTTCATATACCCACATTGTCTTTCTTACACTTTGGACCTTTGTTAAATAGATCATGTGGCTCATTGAGGCATCTACATCTTTCATATATATTCACTTACCAAGGACTTAGCACAAGATACAATGTAAAATCAAAAAGATTTGCAAGATATT
The DNA here is from genome assembly GCA_028749045.1 of Cupressus sempervirens. Taxonomy (NCBI): domain Eukaryota; kingdom Viridiplantae; phylum Streptophyta; class Pinopsida; order Cupressales; family Cupressaceae; genus Cupressus; species Cupressus sempervirens. The sequence goes on along the minus strand of CM053784.1, from coordinate 298,085,232 downwards.
CAATGTCTTGGACTCTAGATTCCATACTCTGAGAAAAGGTTCCACATGAATACATTCACAAAGTTCTTGCTTCCAACTTGGAGGAATCAAAGAATTTAGTTCATCCTTATTTATTTTATAAGTCCTACTACCAGTTAACTCACCATAAGTTGTGTTCCTAGATATAAGAGGCTTAGGAAATTTCCCAGTCATACCATGAAGCAATTCATTGACAATCTTCTCATTTGAGAAATCCGTTGTCATCATCATTCATCATCTCTACTGCTTGGATCTCTTTATTTTTATTTTTATTTTCAACTTTAGTGTTAAAAAATGTATTCAAGGGCATTCCTACTTCTGGTGCTCAATCAGGTAGTAAGCGTACAATTTTTGAAGGCTTTTCAAATCAAGGTGAAATTAAAGTATTCACCGATCTCTTGGATGAAGGCTATGGGATATAAATCTCATTGGTTATTGTATGTTGTGACCAATTATTACCAAGAGTAACTCTTGTCCCTTTTATCTCAATATTATCATTCATAAATGGATTTGCATTTTGTAGTAAATCTTCATCAAAAAGCTCTTCAATATACACCATGCCTTATCAATCTAATGGGATTTAGTCGGGCCCCAAAGTGGGTCTAGCTAATTTTTTTTGAATGGAAACATCCAATACTTCAAACTATCCTATTGAATTTGTTTCACTACTTGGAATCAAGTTTGATAAATAATTGATCACTTAAAATCTTATTTTACGCTTTCTTGCAAGTTATAACTTTCTACCTAGAAGCCTTTGAAACTAGCTTTAAAAATTGACTGAAACCAACAACTGGGGTCTAAAAACTGACATGTTGATTCTTTGCTCTACATTCTTATATCCTAAAAAATTTTGCCTCATTACACTCAATCAAAAGATATCTATTGTCCAAGTTGCCTTCGCGAAACTGCTTGCAAGCAAACTGTCAAAAAACCATAAAACATGTTCAGTTTTGGTTTTGAAAATGGGTCAAAATGACACTTGGAGGCACAAAAATTTGGCCATTAGTTTACTATCATGAGGAAAATATAAAATCTATGATTAGGGCTCATGATGAATAATTGGGCACATTTGGTGAGTTGTCAAAGTGGGGTACCTGAATTTGCTAAACTGGGAAAATTGAAAGAAAAGTGATTTTTGCAAATGGAATGGACCTAGGATAGTGTGAAAACTAATTTATCAAGACTTTTAAACTAGCACAATTCAAGAATTTTTAGATTAGAGCATAGTGGTACAATTCATTTGATCTCACCTTTCATAGATCTAAAGTTATGACATCCTAAACAAGGGTACTAATCAATCTACATTTCTTGACACCAGTAAAACTTTATAAATTGCATTTGGAATCATGTTTGATTTTCATAAGCTCAAATTTGAAACATAACAAGTCTTTGACCTCTAAAATGCAATGCAAAAGGAATTTTCTCATTTTTGGTCAACTGGATCAAAGTTATAATAGGTCAAACAAGGCCTCTCGAAATTTTGAACAATTAGCATCAGCATGACAACAATAAACAACCAACTTTGAGAGATTCAAAACCTATTCAAAACATGTTGAAACAACTTAAAAATTGAAATATAGGTTCTTTTCTATGTGTATTAAACACTCCCAAAGAAGCGATTCATGAAACATTTCTGAGTTTGAGGTATTCAAATGAAAACTAGGCTTCCTTTCGATGTTTGACACTTGGGAAAAAATGCAGATCTAAACATTGCTCAAAATGAAACTTCACAAAATGATTGGCAAAAATGCAGATTTGAACATTGCTCAAAATGAAACTTCATGGAATGACTCAGTATGGTAATTTATCTTCATGGGATGCATGGATATACTAAATGCAAGGTATTATAAATATTAAACACCTCTTAGGCCTGAAAAGGAGAATTAGGTACACATGAATTAAAATGCACTTATAGATGCTCACAAACTTGAAATGGTACTCAAATCATAGTGCAATTTTGAGTCCCCTCAGGTAGCATATGTTTAAATTATAGAAATGGATTATATTACATGTTTCCTTTCATGTAATGGTTTTACTTTATGGACATTGGGATCATGTTGAATCCATATTCTTAGATTTATGATTAATTGCATTATTGGGATTCATGATGGTCCATATTCTTAACATGATACCTGGTTGAGTGAGTTTCTTGTAGTTGCCACATTTCCTCCATTTCTCTCATCTATCCCTTGCATTATTATTATTTATTATATTCATGAAGATGGTTATACCCATATATGAGTATGCATATGTACATATGATAAGATTTTGTAAGGCATGGACTCCCCAATATAGGTTATCAAGAGATTGTTCATATTAGGGTTTGGTTGTAGTTTCTATTTCCTATGGGATCTCATCATCTGATGAGCATGGGTATTCAAGGTAGACATGTGGGGTGGATTTTCTCATGTCCCCCATCCCAGAAGTGGCCAACAAGATAATGTGAAGAGGTTTAAATAAGTAATAACTAAAATTATTAATTGGGATAATATAACTTAACGATAAGAAAAGAGACCATATTTTGTTAATCTCATTTTAAGATATATTGTCAATTAGTGTCAAAACACATAGTCATAATAGAAAAAAAATAGTAACCAAGTTATCAATCGACAATGCTAAAAGAGCTCACAAACGAACCATGTAAACAAAGTTAACTATGTAAGAAGTAAGCAATGTCAATTGAGTTGTTGTGTCAACCGAGTTTAAAGTTCATACTCACTTGTAGTGTCAACTAATTTGATATTTTCTACCGAGCTCTAGTCTGAACTAAGTCAACAAATAAATTTTGTGCCAAGGTGATAATCAAGCTAGCAAAAAATTGAGTTAGCAGTATCTACCAAGTGATCAACATGAATTGAGTATCTAGTATTAGCTGAGTGCCTGAGTTAGCCAAGCTGACATTTTCTTGAGTATGTTCAACATCACTTGAGTAAGCCACTGGACCCAAGTTACAACATTGAGCCAACTTGGTAGTTACTTTTGGAATTAGTTATGTTGTAGCCAACCAATTAAGGAATTATTTGGATAAAAATAATACTTCATACTTATATCCATCCAAATACATCCTTCATAGGTCGGCTACAACATAACTAATTCCAAAAGCAATTACCAAGTTAGGCTAGTGATGTAACTTGGGTCTAATGGCTTATTCGGGTGATCCTGATGATACTTGAGAAATACTGTCACCTTGGCTAACTTAGACACTCGACTAATACTAAACACTCAATTCATGATAATCACTTAGTAGACACTGATGACTCAGTTTGCACTATTTTTCTAGCTTGATTATCACCTTGGAACAAAATGTCTTTATTGACTTGGTTCACACTAGAGCTTGATAGAAACTGTTAACTTGGTTGGCACTATATCTTGGTGTGAATTATCAACTCGGTTGATACTTCTTACTTCCTGCATAGTTAACTTTGTTTGCTTGGTTCATTTGTGAGCTCAATTAACACTACAAATTGGTAACTCAGTTACTACTATCTTTCCATTATGACTCAGTGTTTTGACACTAATTGATGATATATCTTGCAATGAGATTAACTTATTGTCAGAAATAGATAATATTGGCGGGGAGGGGGGGGTGGTGAATTAATATTTTCAATATTTTTTCCCACAATTGGATTTTATTAATTACTCAGCCACATACATAAGAAATTAAACCAATAATGCTAAATAGTATAAACAACCATACACAAACAAAGATCATAACACCATATTTTGTTAACTAGGGAAACCCTGGCCAAGGGAAAAGCCCGGTGGGGATGAAACCCACTATATGATTCACTATATAAAGGATCCAATTAAGGACATTGAGCCTATTAGGAGTCTATGAAGAATGTATAGTGTCTTGAGTCCCTGTTAGGAGACTAGGCCTTGTTAGAAGCCTCAACCCTATTAGGAGTTGGTGGATCATATAAAAATGTGTACAAGAAGAGCACACTGCCCAAACATGCAACTATACAATAAGATCTTCAAGAAATAAGTATACATACAATACTGAGATGCTTAATGTACTTCACAAATCTTTTGACTAACCATTCTTCATATAAGAGTGACTGCACACATATCAATCTACATTATATCTTGCATTACAATGCTTTGGATCATATATAATATCGCATTAACTTGTTACTCTCATTTCACAAGATCATATCAAGTTTGTAGTCACTGATTCTTCATTTCTCACACTTCTTTTCTTTTTTTTGTCTAACTTCACAAATGAAATTCTTTAATTATACCAAACATATTGGTAAATTCTTCCTCAGTCGACTCACATAACTTGTTATCATGAATATTGATGCTATGGGGGAGCAATACAGAATAGTGTTATGACCATGTTTGTCATTGATGACAACATAGTAATGAGTTTGTATAAGACTAAAAAAGGAGAAGAAGGAGATTTGTGTGTTAAGGACATCACATTACATATCTGTTTATGCATAGTTACTAGCATATACTACAACATGTATTTGACATGTGGGCGAGTGCGCAGAACCTAAATCAACAATGTACGAAAGATATTGATGATTTACAAGGAACTGTAGGAAACATAACATTGGAGAAATAGTTTTTATTGTATGATCAATATAGCACATTTTATTTGGAATGAAGGGTTGCATAGTTAACCCGAGGTAGTACACTAACCACTGATGATGTCAGCGATTGCTCAGGTATAGAAGTCACATGTGTGAAAGATTGTGTATAACTATGAGCTGAAAATATTAATTAAATATGTATTTCATTTAATTAACTTATAATAAAGTATGGAGCCAACTCAAGGAACTATTATATACAATGGTATAAAGGAAAGATGTTTTTTGAGTTTTAGAGATCATCATTGGAAAATCAAGAAGTAGAGAAGACTTGAAAATTGCAAAATAGAGGAGCAGAGCAATCTGCTAATGTGTAACCTCAAGGGTTATTGTTGATGGTTATAGAGTTCTAGATCTGATTGCATGATCTTAAGGTGAAGATGTCCAACGTACTGGATAGAGGAAGAAGTGAAGGATTATCTCACATCTATTATTCTAAAAGGAATAATACTAAGATTAATTGGATAGTGTTTTCATTTATCTAATCCTAAAGATGTTTGGATAGTGGGTTCAGCTACCTTCTACAAATCCTAATAGGGTTGGAAATTCCTAACAGGGATTCAAAGTCTTCTAACAAGAACTCTTTGTACTAAGTTTTTTAATAGACTCCTAATAGGGTCCATCCTCTAACAAGGAATATTTAGATTAGTACATTATTTTTTGGGTTTCATTCCCACCGGGGTTTTCCCTCAGATCAAGGGTTTCCCTAGTCAACATATCTAGTGTAATTGTGCATGCACATTTCTTTATGATTGTTGTTTACTTTGGTTGAATAATTAAGAATTGTTCAAGATTAATATATAACTGATTCACCCAAACCCTCCCCCCCCTCTCAATTATATTGGTGATCTATTATTTCTAACAAATGGTATCAAAGCATCAGGTCCTTGAAGGGAAGTTTAACAACTTTGGGAGATCCATGGTGAATATGTTCAAGAAGGAATCTCCTAGATTTGATGGTACAAACTATGATAGCTAGAAGGATAAAATGAAGACTCATCTCTTGTGGATGGATCCAAGATATTGGCTTTTAACCAAGACATTAAAAAAATTTGAGAAGAAGACAATCTTGAAACTTGTATTGAGGAATAAAGAGAAAAGTTTATGTGCAACATAAGGGCAAGAGAAGTAATACTGTCGAAATTATCTAAAAGTGAGTACAGTAAGGTAAAACTACTCAAAACATCTCATGAAATTTGGAAAACTTTAGAGGCTAATTATGAGGGTGATACACATGAAAAAAGGGTTAGATTGTAAAATTTGTATTGCACTTTCCAAGATGCTAGAATAATGGAAGATGAATCTGTAAGAAGCTATGTTGGGAGAACATCTAAAATTGTTGCAAGAATTACATCTCTTAATGGAAATAAATCTAATGATGAAGTGATATGAAAGATTTTGAAAAGCCTGACACCACCTTTCAAGACAGTAGCACAAATGATTCAACTGATGATACCCTGTACTACTAATTTCACCAAAGAGACATTGCTTGGTAGATTGGAAGCTATATAATTTGATCTAAAATAGTCTGGAGAATTGGCAAAAGTTGAGATAGTATTTAGTGCACTAAACATCAAACTTGGTTTAGCAAGGAGAACAAAAGCACTAGTGGAGGAGAATTTTTTCTTGGAGGAAGACTAGTTTCTTGGTTGAGAAAGAAGCAAGATTGTACCTCACAAAGTATTGTGGAGGCAGAGTATGTTGCAATAGCAAACAACTATAATCAAGTCATATGGATGAAGTAGATGATGAAGGATATTGGAATTACATTCATAGAACCTATTATGATTTACTGTGATAACACAAGTATTGTTAACATGTTAAAGAATCCTATTTTGCATTCTAAGACTAAACACATCACCATAAAATATCACATGTTGAGAGAGAAAGTTACTAAGAAAGAAATTAGACTAGAGTACATTAATACGAAGGAATAGATAGCAAAAATTTTCACAAAGGCCTTGCCAAAGGATATATTTGACTACCTGAGAGGTATGCTTGGGGTTATGCCCCTACCTAGCTCAGAGTAAAAGACACAAAAGTGCATCAATTGAGGGTACATAACACCATTGTTAGACTGGACTAAATTCTATTGCTTCATCAATGGGGGAGTATCTATGATAAACAAAGTCAGTCAAGGACTCTTAGCAATAGGTAATTGGTGTGCAATAGTTTCTTTAGACACTTGTGTTGTTTATAGAATCATATGCAAAAGTTGTAAAGCAACATATCGGCTTGTGGTCATACTGATAGATTGTTATATGTTCAATTTTTGTACTACCTTTGACATTGATGTCAATGGGGGGAGAGAGTAACATGGAAACATTAGAGAAAGTTTGTACTGTGGGGGAAAAGTGTTGCAATAAAAGATTTGCAGGAATATTTGAGTGATGAAGAAACTTGTTGGTATTGTTGGAACTAGATGTTTTTCATCTATATTTCCATTAATGCCAAAGGGGGAGATTGTTATCATGAATATTGATGCTATGGGGGAGCATTGTGAATAGTGTTATGACTATGTTTGTCATTGATGACAACATAGTAATGAGTTTGTATAAGACTGACAAAGTAGTAGACTGAGATTTGTGTATTAAGAACATCACATTATGTATCTACTTATGCATAGTTACCAGCATATACTATAGCATGTATTTGACATGTGGGCAAGTGCGCAAAACTTGAATCGATAACATACGAAAGATATTGATGATTTATAGAGAACTGTAGTAAACAAAACATTGGAAAAATAGTTTCTATTCTATGATCGATATAGCATATTGTATTTGGAATGAAGGGTTGTGTAGTTAACCATAGGTAGTAAACTAACCACTGATGATGTTAGAGAGTGTGCATGTACAAAAGTCACATTTGTGAAAGATTGTGTATAACTATGAGCCGAAAACATTAATTAAATATGTATTTCATTTAATTAACTTATAATAAAGTATGGAGCTAACTCAAGGAATTATTATTGAGAATGGTATAAAGGAAAGATGTTTTTTGAGTTTTAGAGATCATCATTGGAAAATCAAGAAGTTGGGAAGACTTGCAAACTGTGAAATAGAGGAGCAGAGTAATCTACTAATGCATAACCTCAAGGGTTATTGTTGATGGTTATAGAGTTCTAGATCTGATTGCATTATCTTAAGCTAAAGTAGTTTAATGTACTGGACAAAGGAATAAATAGAAGATTAGCTCACATCTATTATTTTGAAAGGAATAGTACCAAGATCAATTGGATAGTGGGTTCATTGATCTAATCCTGAAGCTATTTGGATAGTGGGTTCAATTGCCTTCTACAACTCCTAATAGGGTTGGAATCTCCTAACAAGGATTCAAAGTCTTCTAATAGGGACTCTTTGTACTAAGTGTTGCAACAGACTCCTAATAGGGTCCATCCTCTGACAAGGAATATTCATTCCCACTGATCAAGGGTTTCCCTAGTCAACATATCTGGTGTAATTATGCATGCACATTTCTTTATGATTTTTGTTTACTTTGGTTGAATAATTAAGAATTGTTCAGGAGTAATATATACTTGATTTAGCCCCCCCCCATCTATATTGGTGATCTACTATTTCTAACAATTAACCCCTTTGGCATTAGTGACAAAACCACTTATCATAAATAAGATTTGAAAAAAAAATTCTTTAGTCAAGCCCCCCCTTTAAGTATGCTTTGTTCTATAGCTCAATTTGCAATGAAGACTCAGTAACTCGATTTGAACTAAAAACTCTATTTTTGGTTTTTGAAAATTGTTTTTGTTTTTATTCTTTTTACATATCTTTCCTAGTGTACATATTAACACATTCATCTGTATAAGTATGTACATTATACTTTCTCTATATGCTTTCCTCCTTTTTACACCTTCTTTCTGTCATGCCCAAATTTTCTTGAACAAGACACACACATACACACATACAATAATAATATTCAATTTTATTTCTTGGAAACAATTTAAGAAATATTTAAACTAAAATATTTTTATAGTACTAAAAAGTCCTTTCAAATGTTACAATTATAATTGGATCCTTACATCAATTTACAAATTACAAGAAGATCTACTTCTGATATTTTACAAAACATAACTTTTACAAATGTTCATAATAAAACATCTTCAAATCTCCAGAAGAAAGTGAAAATATTCCAAGCTTTTCTTCAACACATATCCATTTAGAAAACTTGTACAAAAAAACCCTGTAAACCATGGAGAGCTCACCTCCCAACCTAGGACTCTAAGAGGCCACCCACCGAGCTTGGAGAACCAAGACCAACTAGGTAACAATCAAGCACACACATATAAATCAACAATACAAGATACAACATTTAACACCCTTTTGAGATTACATAGCAGGTTATCAGAGGAACCAATAGAATGGGTGAAGGTGTGCCTAAAAACCCTGAGGAGAAGCCATATATAGAAAACCAAATCTACTATCACAAGGCATACAAAATAAATTCCAACTCTCACAAATTTTCTCCCCTTATCACCCCCAAAGTGCATAACAAAGTAGTAGCATATGCAGCCCATACTACATGGTTATCTCTCTTCCTTCGAGGGAAGAGACTCTATACTCAAGGGATAGGCCCACCTAACCCCTTCACCCAAAGGCCACTTCTTCCCTCCCAAGGGTGAGTGATGTTCTTCCACACCCATAACAACATACTCTCAAAAAAATCAAAATGAAAATAAGGCAATAGAAATTCATCCACACCCAGCAATACAACATAGACAATGAACAACACACATATGTATTTGTAGCAAGATTCACACATCTTTTATTTAGAAAAATAATATAACACATAGTTTCCAAAACATGGCAAAAGCTCCAACCTTTCTCCAAGCTATGGTAATGAATAGATTTGAAAAGAGCCCTCTATCCTTCCTTAATCCAATCTTTAAAACCAAAAATCTCTAAAACTAGAGAGTGGGTGAATACCAACTCTATTTTCCAATTTCTCTCTAAAAGAAAAACATTCCTAACTTTTTTGCATCATGAAAGAGAACAAACACTTTAACTCAACCTAAGTTTCCCTATTTTGTTGGAATTATCAACTCGCTGGAGATAAGGTAGGAATTTTGGGTACGTCTACTTCCATTTTCGCAATACTTAAGATATGAGATTTTAAAAGTGTTAGAAAAGAGATTTTAACTCCAGTAAAGCCAAAATTAAAGCCCTAACATATAGTACTAACATGTAGGTAACTTAATTTCACTAAAAGAACACCTCTAAGACTCAAACAAAGCCCTCCAAAGTCACCCTAAACTTGAAATCCGAAATTTAATTTAATTAAAACCTCCATAAGATATTTTATGCAAGGGGATGAAAATTTAAACATTTTTAACTGGTTAGGAATAAGGTTTGGTGTCTTTTGTCAATATCTCTACTTGTCTTGCCACTTAAACATATAACAACACAAGTGTCAAGTGACACTATAAAATACACATTTAACATTAAAAGTGGCAAATCAATTTATACAAAAAAATTAATAATAATCTAATCTAAAAGATCGATTCATATTACATTCACAAAGTAAATTACTTAACAACAAGGTTAAGGTCTCTTCATTAGATCTAACCTTGGCAATCTCAATTAATAAAAAAGTATAGCCTTGGTTCTCCATTTTACCATGGATATTTCTTGCACACTCAAACCACATATCAGTAGTCCAAGATAAATAAAACATATGCATATATAAATCCTCAATCAATTCTATATTCATAATTGAATCAAAATATAAGGCATTTCTCAATTGAATAACATTTTTCCATTTCTAAACCATTGTGTATATATAATACTACCATTATCAAACTAAACATGATATAACTCTTTTGTAACATTTCATGATTTTCATGTGTGTGTGTATAACCCATCTAACATCTATATTCAAACATAATTTCCTACTCATTAATAAAATAACCAACCAAGTACATGAATGTGACTAATCATCAAGCATCATAAATAAGTTCTAACATCATAAATGATTACCATAAAATAAAGTGTCCCATAGTATCAAATAGTCTAAGTAATAGACCAAAATAGTCCAACATATAACAATGTCTCAAAATATAAAGTAAGTGCAATGCAAAATATAAAGTATCTAAAATACAAATAAACTGCTATGATATGCTATGATGGGCCAAGGTGAGGCCTCACACTTCCCCCCTTGTGCATCTCCTTCCCCCCTTGTTCTTGTTAAAATTGCTAAAAAATTACTAGGTTATACCAAAATGAGAAAGAAAATCATGGCATATCTTTAAAATTATAGATAAAGTCTTGTCCCATTTATCTTGTAGTACCTTCAAGATGTGTAGATCAATCTAAAGATCTACTAATAACTCATACATATGATTTAAAACTAAAATTTTTGTGTCTTTGACCAATGACCTTTCATGATCCATTCTATTTGGCATAGTGTCCATCTGGAGAAGTATCATACTTTTTATATCAATCAATGTTATCCTAATTCTAGCTTTCTTCTCTTAGTAGTTCTACCTAAAGATCTGTCAAAAATATGTGTTGTTCTTTAAGGCCTTAATGCTTTCCATGTTCTTGATTAGTTGGGTGCATTGAAGCTTGACAAGGTTGAATGATATATTCTTCTTGACAACCTTGTATGCCAAGTCTACTACCTTACATGGAATGTTGTTTTCACAGCTTCAATTGGAGATTTTGTATGTAATGGCATGGATGCCAAACTTGATTTCCATGCCTATCACATTATTGAACTTCATGCCTCTGCCATCCCATTCAACTAGGGTTAGCTTTGTCAATTTTTTCTGACCTAGGGTTTTAATCACCTTAGATATCTCGATCATTGGATACCCTATTATCCTATGAATCATCTTCTTCATGATGGGATAGGTATGTTCCAACTAGAATGACATGTTGTGAACTTAGCTTAGTATAAGCCTAATCCATTCAACTCAGAAGTTCCTCATCATGTGGATGATGTGGTTCAAAAACTTGACCTCCAAATTATTATACTTTTCCTTCAACATATCATTATTGTGTAGTGCACCATATGCCTAATCTAGCTCAAGGTTCCCTAGTTCTTGAATAGAGAAATGATAAAATAACCTAATGTTGTGAATGAGAAGTATCTTTGGAGGGATTAATGAGTAAGCTCCTTGAGGATCCTTCTCCTTAGCAATTTTTGGATAAACCTATATTTTCAAAGGAATGTAATCAAAATATTTTACCAACATTTCTTAACCCTTCTTGACTTTTTAACTAGAAGATGATGCCATTATGCTCAGTTGATGAAGGACACAAAGTTGTTGTCTTCACCTAAGAATTTCCTTCAAAAAACTTGTGGATAATCACTTTGGGAACTCAAGTAATGTTGCACTCTTTAGAAAACTTTGAATTTGTAGTAAAAAATAAAACTTTGATTTCATCTTTTTATCAAAATTTTGTTTTTAGGTCTTTGTTAAACACTTTGTACTTGGGTAGGTAGAAGAAGCTCAGTTTGGTCTTCAACCCTTGAATTCTTAGCTATCACTAACCAACCATGCTTGGTTGAGTTAGTGACTTGGTCAAATCTACCCATGCTTGGTTAGGTCTAAGGAGTGATTCAATTTGGTCTAAAAGCTCACTTAGGCCAAAGGAGTGACTCGGTTAGAACTAATAGCTCAATCTCTTCCTAGTCTTTACTTCTATCACAATGCATTGGATATGTTGATTTGGACTTTCTCACTTGGATGACTAGAGTTGATGTAGTATATGAGTTTGATCATAGCTCCTATGGTCTCCTTACATGTTCAAGCATAACTGAATTACCCAATTCATCATCTTGGGAGTCAATAACCTAACTTCTTTCATTTGAATTCTTTGGAAATTTCCTCACCCATTGCTACTTCATTTGAGTCCTAATATTGTTAGCCTTTAATTTCTTTCCATGTTCAACCTTTCCTCTATTCATTTAGTTCTTTGCTAGATGACCAAGTTCCTTACATACATAGCATCTTTTGGTAGGATTTCTCTTTATGAGGTAATTCTTCATGCAATTAGCTCTGATGTGTCCAAAATCTCCACATAGATAACATTTGTATGAGGTATTGTAATCCCAACCAAATATTTCTTTAGTAATTTGTTAAGTAGGATTCCAATTCTTGGTTCTGCACTCTAACTATTTAAGACCTTGTTTGTTGCATGTAAACCATTTCCCTTCAAACTTGGTTTTCTCTATGCATTCACTTGTTCTATGTCCAAGTTTGTCACAATTATAACATTTGCCACTAAATTTTAACTTTCCATTACTCCAAAATTTATTTGAAGTATGCCCTAATTTTCCACAATGATTTCATGTAGGACTTTTATTATTTTGAGCTACTTGTTGTGATGACTTTCCTTGTTTAGTGTAGCTCAATCCTACTTTCCCTTTTTGTCTATTTTGAGATATTTTAGCTAGTTGATCAATGCTTCCTTGTGTCTCATCATTCTTTTATTGGTTTCTCTTTCTACTCTAAGATCATTCCTGAGTCTTTCATTTTTTTTCCTTAGATTGGTGGATTCTTGATTTGCATTGTTCAATTGATTTTCTATATATTCATGATGTAGTAAAAGCTGGTGGATTTCATTGTCCTTTTTTTTCTATCCTAGTTTTGAGTAATCTTATGTCTTCTTTTGCCATATTTTTGTCATTTTCATCTTGGTTATTTTGTTCCATGACATTACATATCCTGACCGAATAAATCTCATGTTATCTTTCCAATTTTTTGACTTCTTGTTGTAGAATAAGGTTCCTTCCAAGTAGATCTTCTATAGTTATGTCTACTTCATCCAAACTTCTCTTTTTGCAAATATCTTCAATTATTTCTTCTATGTAGAGATTATTATTCATCTTTTCTGCTAATTCTTTTCTTCTTTTTAGAGATTGAGAGAGTTGCTCCTTTAGTTTCTTGATTTTTTCCATGGCCACATGTAGATCCAACTTTTCATTCTTAATGATTTTCTCTAGCTTGTACACTTCCATTATCTCTGATCTCTTCTCTCAAGATACTAAACTTCTGATATGAGAACCTTGCTCTAATTTCAATTGTTGGAAATGTAATACAACCTAGGTAACCAAGAGGGGGGGTGAATTAGGAACCACTTAAAACTTCTTCCTACTAAACCACTTTTTTAAGTTTTCTAATCTACTTTCATGCATGAGATATAAAGAAGTAAAGTAAAAAAACCATAACACAATATTTAGTAACCCATAAACCCTCCATGTATAAGGTAAAAATGGGGTGGGGATGACACCCACAATGCTTCACTACTGCAGTAATAAATTTGGCCTATTAAGGGTTACAAATGATCACTTGTAATGATCTTGATTGGTTAAGAGAAATAAGGATTGTTAGGTCCACCTTGTGAAAGGATTTATACAATATAGTTGAGTATGTACTCTATTAGGAGTTTTAGCAAAGGACTACTATGTCCACCTAGTTAAAGAATTTTGGAGTGATGCACCTATTAGGATGAATCTAATGTAGGAGTTTCATGGGTTTCATGACTATCCTATATGATTTTCAAGTTCCTTGGTTGTTGTCAAGTTGCAATACATTTCATTATCGAGCTCTCTTTGTTTGTCAAGTTTCATAATTGTTGTTGAGTTGCAATGCCTTGCATTGTAGAGTTCTCTTTAGTTTTCAAGTTTGTAGTTGTTGTTGAGTTCACTTTGGTTTCAAGTTCTCTATGGTTTTCTAATTTTGTGCATGTGTCAAGCTTTCTAAGTTCCAGTACTATTTTGGGTTTTCTTAGATCGAGTTGTCTATATCTAGTTCCATTTTGTGTTGACCTTGCTTATTTAATTTTAGGATGTGTATTTGCTAAAAGCTGACTTGTGGCTTAGTTTGAATATATAAGTGTTTATTTAGTTGGTAATTATAAAAAGCCAACTTTTCATCATGCAAGTAGTTAAGGAGGTTTTGGGTAGAGTCTTAGGGTAGAATGGTAGAGAATAGTAGAGTAGGAAGAATAGAAGAAAAGTTGGAACGTGAAGTTTATAATTGAAGATTGAAGTCTCAATCATAATATTTTCTGTAATTGAGAATCCCTTATTCTTGGTCATGTATATTGATGATTTTATGAATCTATAAAGAATCTCATCTCTTCTATCTTCTCTAGTTGTTGTATTTATGTTATTTTCCACTATGTTTACTCTCGCAGGAAACATGGATAGCTAAGTGTGTCTTTGGCCCTAGTTGTCTCATGTTCATCCCTACATCAAGTGGTATCAAAGCTTGAGGTATGTCCTTGTGGAGATTGGATTTTGTAGAACCCTAAGTAAATTTGGGTTGTAGGATTGTAGATCTATAGATTTGAAATATAAATCATAGAGGGTTACATTTTTTTAGGAACCTAACTGTAAAGATGGTTTGAGGTAGATAAAATGTTGATAATATCATATTGGATACATTGAGACAAATTGTAGCTAGATTAGATTTCATGGAGACAACCTAGAGGAGAGGAGCACCTTGATGATATGAGTGATGATGGAGTAGCAACACCAAACCCTAATGTAGAACTTGAAGAAGATCAACCAATATGAGGCAAGATTGTTGAGATTATTATCTAGGGAAAATTCAAAACTCTCTATAATTTTTTTTCTTATGATGGAAAATTGGGTACCAATGTTTTTTTGGATTGGATCTCTAAAATGGAGAATTTGTTTGAGTATGAAAACACTCCTGATAACAGAAAGGTGAAAATTGTAGTTACAAGGTTGAAAGTACATGCCTCACTATGGTGGGATCATTTGTAAATTGATAGACAAAGGAGAGGAAAGGAGAAGATTAGGACTTGGCCAAAAATGGTGAACAAGGAAAAGAACATGTCCCTTCCTCCTAATTACCAAGTTAGCTTGTTGAGAAAGATGCAAAATTCAAGACAAAGGGACATGACTACAAAGGATTATACTAAGGAATTATATAGACTAGACATCAGATCTAGACATCTAGATGATGATGTTGAGTAAATTGCAAGGTACATAAATGGATTGAGATATTGGATTCAAGATGAGATAAGTTCTGTGAAACCAAAAAGTGTGGAGGAAGCATATCAATATGCCTTGAAAGCTTAGGAAATCTTGACAAAGAAGCATGGACAAAGACAAAGAGGTAGAGATGGTAGATTACAAAGAGGTACAGGAAGATCTTATGGAGAAGGTGGTAGATCTAACAATTCTATGCAAGATATGTATAAATCTAAATGGAAGAATGATGATAAAGTCAAGACCAAGTGGAAAGGTGGTGTTTCTTACTAAGGAGGTACTGGTTCTTATTGAGGAAGAGATAGAGGTGGTTTTTGTGGTAATTGTTTCAGATGTGGTAAAGAAGGGCACAGATCCTTTGAGTGTAGATCTTCTAAAAGTGGGAAAGGTAACATAAATGCTATGATTTAAAAAGACATTAAGGGTTCACCAAGTGGACCTAAGGCTAGAGAAAATTTGATAGTGAGAAGAACCTTATGTAATAAGGGAAGTGATGAGGAACATGTCCTAAGGAGAAGTCTTTTGAAGACCAAATGTAAGATAGCTTGAAAATGTTGCAAGGCAATCATTGATAGTGGAAGTGCTACAAATTTGGCATTAGAAGAATTGGTTTCAAAGTTACAATTGTAGATGTTGGAGAATCCTAAACCCTAATGTTTTTCATGAATCAAAGATGAGCATAAGACATTGGTAGGTGAAAAATGTATTGTGAAGTTCAAGATTGGACATTATTTTGATGAAGTTCTATGTGATATTCTACCTATGAATTGTTGTCATATTTTTTTGGGTAGACCTTGGAAATATAATATATATACTATACATGATGGAATATTAAATCAATATACTCTTTAGGTGAATGGGAGAAAGAAAATATTGCTACCTTTGATTGAACATCTAGATGTAGTTAATTGTACTACTATAAAAATTTGCATGGTTAATGGAAAGCAATCTAAAAAGGAAATGAAGAAAAAAAAATTCCCATAATTCTTACGAGACCAAGTTGTCCCACTAGCAACTGAGTATCAAAAAATAGTGTTAACCGAGTGTCTGTTAGTAGAGATTGAGTGACAAAAGGTAGTGGTAACTGAGTGACATCAAAAATTGATAGTATTAACCGAGTACAAGTGGAAGTTTCAAAATTATTGAATGAGTATAAAGATATTGTTGCAAAGGATATATTTGATGGTTTACCTCTAATGAGAAGTATAAGGCATTGCATGGATCTAATTCCTAAAGCTAGTTTGTCAAGTAAAGTACCATATAGATTAACATCTACAAAACTGAAGAACTTAATAGATAAATGCATAAGTTGTTATAGAAAGTTTTGATCAAATAAAGTTTGAGTCCATGTGTTGTACCTTCTATATTAGCACCTAAGAAGAATGGAGAATGGAGAACGTGTACTGATTCTAGATCTATTAACAAAACCATAGTGGAATATATGTTTCCTATGCCAATGATGGATGATATAATGGATTTTTTGAGTGGAGAAAAGTATTTTACCAAGATTGATTTGAAGAGTGGTTATCATCATATCAAAATTAGAGAAGGTGATGAATGGAAGACTTCTTTCAAGATAAAAGATGGTTTGTATTAATGGTTGGTAATGCCTTTCAGTTTGACTAATGCACCTAGTACTTTCATGATCTTGATGAATGAGGTTCTCAAGAGATTTTTGGGTAAGTTTGTGATTTTTTATTTGGATGATATTCTAATATTTAGTAAGATTAAGGAAGAACATTTTGAGCATGTTAGGCAAGTATTGCAAAGACTGAAAGAGGAAAAGTTGATGATTAATCTGAAGAAGTGTTCTTTTATGCAAGAGGAGACTTTGTATTTGGGCTTTGTGATTTTAGCTGATGGTTTGAGAATGGACACTAAGAAGGTTAAAGAAATTTTGGAGTGGCCTACACCTAAGAATGTGGGTCAGGTAAGATCATTTTATAGTTTGGCTAGTTTTAATAAGAAGTTTATAAGGAATTTTAGTTCTATTTATAATGCTATGACTCTGTTAATGAGAGGAGATAAAAAAGAATTCAAGTGGACATATGGAGCTGATAACATTTTTGAGACTTTGAAACAAAAGGTTGCTGAGTTACCTGTATTGGCTTTGCCTAATTTCAATAAGGTATTTCAAGTTAAATTTGTTGCAAGTGGTAGTGCAATAGGAGTTGTATTGTGTCAAGAAGGTAAACCTATTACTTTCTTTAGTAAGAAGTTGATTAATGGTAAAGGAAGTATTTTCTATATGATCAAGAGTTTTATGCTATTGTTCAAGCATTGAAGAAGTGGAGACATTATTTTATTCCTAAGGAGTTTGTGTTGTATACTAATCATAAAGCCTTACAATACTTGGGAAGTCAACATAATGTGAATTAGATACATATGAAGTGGGTTGAGTACTTACAGAGTTTAACATTTATGATTAAACATCAGAGTGGAGTCAATAATTGAGTTACCGATGCATTGAGTAGAAGACATTCTTTGTTGATCAAGATGAAAGTTGAGGTTTTTGGTTTTGATGAGATGAAGGAGTTGTATGATACTGATCCTATTTTTTTGAGATGTGGAGAGACACCTAGTTTGATAGAATAACCAAATAAGTTTGATGAATATTTTATTCAAGAAGATATATTGTATGAGGGAATTTAGTTGTGTATTCCTAAGAGTTCAATGAGGTTGAATTTGATTAAGGAAAATCATTGTGGTGAATTGGCTAGACAACTTGGAATTGATAAGACATTGATTTTTTTGAAGGATAAGTATTATTGGCCATAGATGTATAAGGATTTTTAGAAGTTTGTAAAGAGTTGTGGAGTTTGTCAACTTGGAAATGGAGTAAGTCAAAATACTAGTTTGTATACACCTAAATTTGTTCCTGAGAAACCTTAGAGTGACATCATGGCATGGATTTTTCTCTTGGATTGTCTAAGACAGTGAAGGGATATGATTTTATATTTGTTGTTGTGGATATGTTTTCTAAAATGGCTCATTTCATACCTTGTACGAAAACATCAAATGCTCAACATGTTGCTAATATTTTCTTCAAAGAGATTGTTAAATTGCATGGATTATGAAGAAGTATTATTTCTAATAGAGATAGTAAGTTTGTTAGTTACTTTTGGAAGACTTTGTGGAAGAAGATAGGTGTTGAGTTGAAGTTTAGTTCTACATTCCATTTATAGATAGATGGATAGACAAAGGTTGTGAATAGAATCTTGAATAATTTTCTAAGATGTTTAGTTGGAGATAAGCCAAGTAATTGGGAGTTGGTATTAGCACAAGCTAAGTTTGCATATAATAATTTTGTGAATAGGAGTATAGGGAAGACACCTTTTGTGATTGTTACTATAATGTAGCCTAAAGGGATATCAAATTTAGGGGATGTTGTTGGTGAAGAAAAGAGAAGTGTTGAAGGGAAGAGTCTTCTAATTTTATGAAGTCTTTGCATGAGGAAGTTAAGTTAAGATTGGAACAAAGTAATTTGAAGTATAAGGAGAATGTTGATAAGTCTAGAAGACATCATGTTTTTGAGATTGGTGATGATGTGATGATTCATTTGAAGAAAGGAAGATTTCCTATTGTAACATATAGTAAGTTGGAGATGAAGAAGTTTAAACCTTGTAAGATCTTGAGAAAGTATAATAGTGGTAATTCTTATAAAGTTTAGTTACCTAATGACATAGATATATCTCCTATATTTATTGTTGCTTATTTTTATAAATATTATGAGTTAGATGATGATGTTTTTATATCATATGATTATACAAAGAAGCAGATTGAAGAGGGTGAATAGGTACTAGATCAAAAAGTTGGTAAGAGCATAAGAGGTAAAGATTACTATGAATACTTGGTGAAATGAAAAAATAGACCAGTTGAAGATGCTATGTGGATTTTCCAATTTGAGTTGTATTTAGCTCAGGTTGTGACATCTCAATGATTCAAGAGAATAATTTATTTCTACATTGATTGTCTAATGTAGGAGCATCCTAGGTTGCATGGCTATACTATATATTTGTTAAGTTCCTTAGTTGCTACTAAGTTGCAATATATTGCATTGCCAACTTCTCTTTATTTTTTGAGTTCCTTAGTTGTTGCTGAGTTTTAATTCCTTGCATTGTCGAGTTCTCTTTGGTTACTAAGTTTGTAGTTGTCATCAAGTTCACTTTGGTTTCCAAGTTTAAAGTGGTTGTTGAGTTCTCTATGGTTACCAATATCTCTTTGGTTACTGAGTTCTCTGTGGTTTGTCAAGTTTGCATGTGTGCCAAGCTTCCCGAGTTCCATTATTTTTTGGGTCTTCTTTGACTAACTTTTTTGTTTTTGGTTCCAGTTTGGGCTGACCTTGCTTATTTAATTTTGGGATGTGTATTTTTTGAAAGTTGACTTAGCTTGGTTTGCATTTAATGTATGGGTTTATTTAGTTGGTATTTGTAATAGGCTAACTTGTGGCCATGCAAGTATTTAATGGAGTCTTGGGTAGAGTATTAGGGTAGAATGGTAGAGAATAGAAAAGTAGGAAGAGTAGAAGAAAAGTTGGAATGTGAACTTTATCATTGAAGATTGAAGTCTAAATTTTAATGTTGGTCATAACCTTAAAGGTCTTATAGGTGGACATTTATATTGATGATTTGATGAATCTATAAAGCATCTTGGCTCTTCTATCTCCTCTAGTTATTGTATTTGTGTTGTTTTCCACTATGTTTACTCTTATAAGCAACTTGAATAGTTGGGTTTTACCTTGGCCCTAGTTATCTCATGTCCATCCCTATGTTAGAATCAATGGATTGATCTATAATGTACAATTATCATTGTTGATGAAGATCATTTGTACTAAACCTATCACTTCACTATGAAAGATGAGTCTCTTCCTTTCCTTGGAATACTCGTAACCTTCAAACAATTTTATTTTCCATATTCTTCACCTCCTTCTTGGGAGGTTCCTCTGCCTCTTCTTCTTCTTCTTCACTTTCCTCTTCCTCTTCCTCATCTTCTTCATCTTCTATGTCATTTCCCTTTCCTTTAATGAGTTTGAGATCAGAATCTAATTTGGAAATTTTCTTTCTAATTCTTTCTATCCTCTTCTTCCCTCTCTTCAAAATTTTAGGGATATGGATCTCAAGTGATATTTTTGTCTTAGCTTCATCATATGTTACAAATAAAGTAGCCTTGGGGTCTATATAATAATTGATTAGTGCCTCAACAATTTATTTTTTATCATCGATATTTACCTCATATGCTAGAGGTTTTACCCATGCAATCCTAGGTCTTACTACCTATATATGAACTTTGTCACAATCAACTAGGAAGCATAAATGCTACTCATAATCATCTACAAGTTATTTAGGGATCCTAAGCCTACTTTACATCCTTTCTTTGAAATTTTCAAAGTATGCATTCATGATGCTTTTAAATTTCTTACCCATCTCATTTATGAATTCATTTATCCGGTATAAAACTAGAGTACCTTTATTCCAAACAAAATTTCCTTTTGAAGGAAAAAATTTCTAAACATAAAAGAAAAAAAAAAATAAGAGTGAGCCAAACTTACATGTGTTGTTAAGAAGAATCTATCATTTGGCCTTGTCAAGGTTCAACACACCCAGCTAAATAAGAACATGGAGATCATTTGGGCCTCAAAGAAAAACATATATTTTTGACAAATATTCAAGCAAAACTACTAAGAGATGAGTCCAAAATTAGAGAAACATTGATAGATATTCAAGGTGTTGGATTTCCTTTTTGGTAAGGAATATACTAGGTAGATTTGAACCCAATACTAGGGTGCATAAGATAGAGACCAAGCCTAAGGAATAGCTAAAACCTATACTTAGTAGGATTAATCATAGCTCTGGGCCAACTTCAATAGAATCATTAGGAATCTCTTCACTTTAGGCTTTATTGGGCCCAGTTGGGTACACCTTAGGGATGGAAATGATTGGTTATAGCTATTCTCCTTCAAATCTCACTCATTCACTGATTCTCTTTCCAAAACTATCCCTTATAGTAGAAGGTGGTCAATTTTCCTCTATAATATGCCAATAACATCCTAATCATAGTATCTAACTATAACTCTAAAGAAGATATTGCAAACAAGTAATGACCAGCAATTTTAGTTCTTCATTACAAAAAAATGGTAAATTGATTGTTTGATTGTTATGTGTGTTCTGCAACTATATGAATCATCAACTTAGAACTAAAAATAAGTGGCCAAGGTCTTGTCCATTGTTATATAGAGTCAAAACCAGCAACTCAAACCTATTTAATCAACTTGTAATAAAATTTGACAACAATGAGCTTTGAATTTCATTCTTACCATATACTTCTCATAAACCCTAAACCCTATCACTTAAACAAAGTAATTACTTAATTCTTTGAATCAATAGAAATAAATAAGAGATATACAATTCATCTAAATTTTATTTAACTAAAAGATCATTACTCACTTCAATCTCAAGATCATAGATATATAAGGAAGGAGACAAAACTCGAACACAAAAATATGTAGAATTTCCTTTTTTGTATTGATTTCCTTTGAAAATGAATACAATACTGATAAAACTCAAAACACAACTCATAACTTGATAACTAATACTTGGCATTCATTGTATTCTCAAGCATGCAAAATTGATTACATTCATATAATTACAAAACTTGGATAGATTGTAAAAAAGACATAAAATAGGGAAATTCTACAGACTTTCGACCTCTACTCCATATCTTGGGAATCCTTATATAAAGGATTGCTACAAGCTTCAGATAGGAGGGCAAGCATCAAAAACTAACCAGTCAAACACAAAAAGGCAAAACCTCTAAAAGATTATATTAATACAT
The DNA here is from genome assembly GCA_028749045.1 of Cupressus sempervirens. Taxonomy (NCBI): domain Eukaryota; kingdom Viridiplantae; phylum Streptophyta; class Pinopsida; order Cupressales; family Cupressaceae; genus Cupressus; species Cupressus sempervirens. The sequence continues at coordinate 298,062,802 of CM053784.1, read as the reverse complement.
TCCTTTGTAGTCAATAAGTAGATAGGAAAGTGGGTGCAAAAGTACACAACATTTATGGCAAAAGGCTTTACTTTAGCTCTTTTACCCTCTTCCATCTCCTTCTATCTTCTTGTAGCAACCCTTTTGTTGTCTCTGTCTAATCATCTTTGGTGTAGGATCATGCCAAAATTGAATTAATTTGATGATTAATGTTCAAAACCACAAGGCTATGTAAGTTTTAGAATGCAATATGTAAATGCCATATGGGCATGTGCCGTGAAAATATGGGAATGTGCTAAAATTCCAAATGTAATTAAATGACATTTGTAACCAATTGTATTTGGTTACTACTAGACAACACGATGTATTCATGGAATGGTTATGAGAAGACATTAAAATTAATAGCTCCCTAGAATCTCTTTAGAGAAAACCATGCAACCAAAGAGTCATGGAAAGTGGACGGTTGTAACTATCCAAGATAGTCTTTAATAAGACATCTTTAAGCAATGAAAGGGTCGATAGTTGATCAGCTGCAACATATAGCTTAGAGAGAAGCAAAGAATAGAAAGAAAGGGATGGCTCTCTGGCCTTCAGCCAAAGAGCCATGGATGTTATATGCATTTGTATTGCATATCTTTGAAGTTAATAGAATGTGTTTAAGTTCTATCATGTCTCTCTTTTATATTGAATGTTTTATGCAAAACAATCCTATAGTTGTCTCTGTGAGTTGGCATTGCATGTTTATGAGTTATGCAAACCGTCAATACATATAGTTTTTGGTTACTATTTTAGTTTAATGAATGGAGCCATCACCTAAAGGAGTAATAGTGAAGAGCAAAGGAAGGTATGGTTATCAGTTTTTAACAAAAGCAAAGGTGGAGGTTATGTTCCAAATGGATAACAGAAAATAACATTGTCTCAAAAAATAGATCCTCAGTGTGGGGGCCATATCTCCCTAATGCTCCATTGGATCTTCCTTAGATTTAATTATGTTTTTGAGAAACTAATTGGACCCATCTTCACTGGAGCGATTGAGGATATTTGGTTTGGTTCAAAATTTTATACCTCGTTGAGTATGGGTCTATCCAAAAGATAGCAAGAAGGTATATTCTTGGCAATTTGTTTTAAGAGTTTTGTTTAATGGATTTAGTCTAGAAGGATGTTAGGGAGTATATTTGATGAGAGGAATATCCCTAAATGTTCAAGGGGAATTCTTTAAGTGACTATCCTCAGTGTGGAGATGTGGGAATGGGCAGTCTTGAGGTCTTGTGAATTTGATTTGAGGTGTCTCTGGTTACATTTAGTAGCCATGAATGAGGAATTAGAGAGCATCAACGAGCCTATTACATCAATCTTCTTGGGATGGTAGAGCCTTCATGTCTACTATTAATTCCCATATGGACACATATGTGTCTATCTCAAACCAAGAAGCATTCCTAACTGCATTCAATTCCTTTATGCATTTATTCCACTTAGAATTAGTAATAGACTTTATTTCTCTCGGGACTTTACCCATATCTGATTCTATTCTAAAAAGAAAATCAAATCATAGACAACATTTACATCTGTCTCATTGTTGCAATAGGATACACACCTTGGATGTCTCAAAATATCTTCAAAAGAAGAAGACCATTCTTACCATTCCTTGAGAATTCTATTACTATCTATAATTCCAAGAATAAAATTTGGGATCCCCAATGCAATTGTTTTCATTTCCCTTGACTTAGTTGCATCTTTCCTGTGAAAAAAACCATGTAGCTCCCTTACCCTATTTATTATTTTTCCATTATTAATGATTACCACCTTGGGTAATTCCTTTTTTTGGGGTGGAAAAGGGACCAAATTATCAAAAAATTGGGCATAAGACACCCAATTTGTGCATAGAGGAGATGGAAGGTGCAATGCCTTTGAGCACTTGTATTCAACTCCTTGAAGGGTAATGTAAATATTGTGCCCAATTTGTGAAACAACTTGTAAGACAACAATTTTGTACATATGGAAATTCTAAATTATCTTAATTTCCACTTCCTTAGCACCATCCCACTCATCAATATCCATATGTTGGGCTTCTCCCACGATTGTTATGTTAGCTTCAGTTTGAGCTTCATGGTTCTTTACCTTAGTAACAAGTCTAGTCACAACCTTTAGGCTCCTTGTTACATCCTCCATGACAGATATCTTCTTCTTCAGAACATAAGTCCTCTTCAATTCCTCCTCATATTTTTGTTTGCCATCAATGGACATGCTATAAGTTGTATACAATTTCTCTTGTAGTGTGTCCATCTTTCTCTTCCTCATTAACGATGTTATATTCACCAGATTATGGATTTGGTCGCTAGATTCAGTGGAGACATTCCAAAAAATAATATTTCCTAGGGGACTCCTTTATCTCCATGAGAGTTGGCTAGTTTTGATCTCAAGCCATACTTAGTATTGTCATTCTCTTACTATCTATGTTAAACCTAGAACCTTGTACCTCACCAGTGATATTAGTCTCTTCAAAAGAGACTGGTCTATCTTGCTTTTGAATTTGGCCCAACATGAAAGAGGAACTAAGTTCCCAACCAAGAAAAAGTAGCATCCCACTTCACATTACTAATGCTCTTGCTTCCTCAACTATGAGATTCTCACTATTTGGATCATAATCCTACAAGTTATGCACTAATTTTGCAATTTTTCATGTGAATCTCGAGGTTGCAACTATAGGGCAAGTTCATTTTGTTTTACATTATAAATAAATTACTTAAATTCATCAAAATTTACAAATTGGTCATCCTTTGTGAACTCATCTTCTTGAATTATTCTTTCATCCAACATCTAAATCTACAATTTAGTCATGTTGGGGATCTTTTCATGCTCTCTTTCTTGTTTGATCAAAAAATGGTGTCTCATGGTATCAAATAATTTAGATCCCTAGGGCATAATTTGCAATGCCTTTCCTTTGACCTTGTCAAGGATTTGAATCATCTTTTGTTTCTACTTTCATTTAGCCCATGAAGAGTTCTATGGTTGATCATCCTCAACCTCTACAATTATATCATCCTCCTACTAAGCAGATCAGGGTTCTGCTCTATCTCTAAACTCTAGAGGCACTTATGCCATTAATTCAACAAAATTGTCTAGGCATCTATTGTACCTATCAAGATATGGCACATCATGTTGAGAACCCTTGAATAAAAAGTCGGTTGCCATCATGTATTCTTCTATCTTCATTATCTTATGCTATTTCTAACTCCTATCCATACACACCTCTATTTGCAAGTAGTTCCTTACGTAGTCTTCTTCCCAAATTGGCTTGCTACTAGGAAGAGTGTACTTCCTCATTTGTTTAAGAGCATTCCTCACCAAATCATTTGAATCATAGGTTCTAGTTGGCATAGAGGGAATTTTAAAATCAGCTAAACATTGATCTATCTCTTCTATGGCATCCTTGCATATCAGAAAATCACCCATATATGTATTTCTAGCTACAAAAGTGCCTTTCTTGATAACGAGGCTTAAATACTCTTTATTCATCATTAGTAATTACCAAAAAAATTCTAACTCACCTAATCTATTAGGGACATACCTAGGTAATATGTGAGGAGGTTGAGGAGACCCAAAAACTCTTGTAATTGAAAAATTCTCAAATAAAAACAAACTAACATAGTCATGGCTAAGTACCTTATCCCCATTTGGGCAAGCAGATGGTCTAATTAACATCCGTACTCCCCTATATATTCTCTCATTTATATCCATTAACATATTTATGATTGAAAAGATAAAATAATTATAGAGATCTATAGTACTAGCATAGGGATATAACCTTTTCTAGAAGCAAATCCACAACTACATAGTTAGGATTTCTCCATTCTCCTCAGTGGCCTTGATAAAGTTTGGACTGATATGCCCTATATTCTTGAAAAGGATAATGTGCATCAACAATGAATAATGGAAAAACCTAAAGTTTCTCATTTCTACCTTTTGAGCTACCTCAATGTCTTCATGCATCCTATCAATGAGGTATTCCACAAAGTCATAACAGACATTATGATTGGGATCTTGGATATACAATACCATGATATATAGCCTAGGGCATTCATAGTACCATCAACTCCTACCACCTTTTCAATCTTGTGAATGGTGTATCTAAAATATTTTTAGAAGAACTCCATTTGCATTAGCTCCCCTACCTTCTTAAGAAATTCCCCCTTTTCTTTCTTTGATTTGGGAATGTGCCTTCTCATGATAGTTCCAGTGTAGAAAATCTTGGAATTCTTAAACGTCTCACTCATTTTTCTTTCCAAATTTTATTTGTGAGAGGTCCACTAAGGTCAAAAGCTTCAACAAAGGTCTCCCTTTCCAATATGCATAGGATACTCATTTCTTTTCTATGGGGGGGCCTTGGTTGTCAGATTGTAAGATTTGATTAGTGCCTTCACTAGATCAACATCAACTATCACCTCTGGCACTATCAACTTTTCCATGTTTCTGACCCATGGGTTACAAATTGGTGATTTAGCATACTTATTATGATAAATATACCAAAATAACTTATTCTCATTGGTTTTATGTACAATGGAATCCCTGTACAAGGAGTCTATATCTTTGAAGACATGGGCATTCAAAGTTTTAACATGAGAAGACCCTGGAAGAAAATACACCCACTCTTCTACCTATAATGTTTCCAATTTTGGCTTTGCCTGCTTCGTGATTTGTGAAGATTATTCCACATCAATTTGAGCTATCATCTTCCCTCTTCCTATTCCATGATTTTTGCAACTAAGAAAAATGGAACAATGTTTGTCAATGATGGCTCTGAGAACACTGAAAAACTCTACAATTTCTTGGCGCTCAAACTTTTATCCATGAAACTATGCAAAATCTTGTAACTCAAGAATTTGTTATATCAACCTATTAATTGATAAAAATGCAATAGAGGGGCATTCATGTCTTGTATTGTCAATGTTTGTAAGAAATCTCAAAATTTGCAAAAGTGCAAAGAAATGACATGTACCAACTAGCTCTTCAAACCTTTTGTGCACTTTTGATAGGACATAACTTTTAAAATCATAATGAAACCTCTAATAGTCATTTCTCACTTAAAATTTTATCCTCATGGCCTGATGACTACAACATTTACTTCTTTATGCCACTTCACATTGTATCCTTCATTGTTGGCCACTAACTATGTGACTGGGTGCCCATAGGTTTTTTGACCTTTTTATTAACTTTAATTGTGCAGTAACACCATTCTACTAATGGTTACACTTTCTACCTATGACTATGCAAAAACCTTTGGTATATCATTAAGTCATGGTTTTGTACACTACTATTGGTTTTAGACCTTTTCTCCTATGACTAAGAGATCACCACATTATGCTTTAAGTTTGACTATATCACATGGTCACAATCTAATTACATTTTATTTTTACTAACCATGTGATAAAGTATCATAACCATTCTCACTAGGTCATTGAATTAACAACTCTTATCCTTCTTGTTGATGCAACTGGGAGAACGAGCATTTTATGCACTTTATTAACAATGATCATTGAATCATAACTCAATTCTCTGACTGTCTAGCTAACATCACGACTAGACAACTTAACATCTCTTTAACCCTTTTTTGTGGTCATGGTCAAAGGATTGAATACTTAACCATGCTAACAAAATTTCTTAAGAAGAAAGTCCCATATTGTCACATGTATTCATGTTGTTATGTTGCTATGAAAATTGATCATGAAACTTTTGATAATGAAAAAGCGATATCTATTGATCAAAAAGATCAGACGGCTCAGAAAATACTTTTTCTTCATCATGCCTTCATTTGGGGAAAATGAGAACTTAACAACTAGAACCTCCTTTACGACTGAAACCTACAACAACCTTTTGTCTATGCTGGCACTACCTCCTTCCATGTGTCAAAATGTTCCTATTTCACTAAGAATAAAACTTCTCCACATTTGCATAATGACAAAACGACAACCCTTGATCCTAAGGAGGATCAAAGGCCATTGTTAACTAATAATAATTTTTCTCTATATTGTGGGTCCATCATGCCACATGGGAGCTTGCTACATTATCATAGCCCTAACCCCTGATTATTTATTATCTCCCATGAAGATGTGATTAACAACATTTTTCCATTTTTCCACACAAACCCAAGGTCAACCTAAACCTCATGCAATTATGTGACTGAAATGTTGTTCATAAGTGCTTAAGCATTTTCACAAAGTCACAGTACACCATAGACTTTTGTTATCCAAGTGCATGACTGTGCGCTTAAAGTAATTTCTCAATCACTGCCAAAACTTGACATAACATTTTGCTTAGGCTATCGCACAATCAAATCCATTACCAACTAATTCACTTAGTATCAATTTGAGAATAGGGTAAGTTCCCATTTTCCAAGACCTAGCAACCAAAGGAAAATAACTACCTTGCAAAATTGTGGCATTTGATGCTACAGTTTGATGAAAATCTTTGACCTTGCAACTAACCAAAGTCACCTAGTTGCATACATAATATTCCATAAGTCCTCAATTGAAACAAAAAGTTAATCATAAAGTGCCAACCTTAGAGGTACTTTAAAAATTTAAAAATTTGAAGAGCACAATCTTAAAAAAAAAAGGTTTTGCCAGGGTAAAGTATTTTTTATGAAAAAATTATTGAAAACCCTAAGTGTCTGGCATGGATGTAATTTATCAAAATGAGGGTTTTGATAGAGGATAAAAATAGGCTGCAATTCATCCCAACTACTCAACAATTAAGAACACTTTTATAAAAAAAAAAAAATTGGATAATAAGCCTAATGAAAATGAGGGCTAATAGTGGCTCTATCTAGGGATGATGGACACCCTATATCCATGCAAGAATGCATAATTTCTTGTAAAAGTAGACCACATAACAATAAAAACTAGAGATAAAACTTCTAAGACTATACAGATACATTCACAAATTTACAAAGGTTATAGGCATATGCATAGGAATTTACAAAAATGTACAAAGATATACAAACCTAACTACTACTCATGGAAAATAAATACCTACAATAGAAGTATTTCTTCAAGAATTGTCCATGAACTAGCGATTCAAGAAAGCTTCTTCACAATTCTTTGTTGAAATATGAATCCTTGCCCCAAGTAGAATCAACTAGACATGAACCAAGCCATACATGATCAAATTTATGTTGCTTATTTTGTCCTCCATCCATGCATTCCACATTAGGACAAGATCATCTAGTCCAAACTTTTTTTTCCACTACCTTTCTATCATACAGATACTTTACCTATAACTAGAACATTATGTTTCTTGTAGAGGCTTCCTTTCTTGTTTTAGTCAACCCAACCAATTCATCCATCCTTTCTTGCATATCATCAGTGATATCTTCATCATATACTTAGATTTAATTATACAGGCCTATGAGTTTGTTCTCAAGCATTCTAGCTTGGATTCCATATACAAGATAAAAAGGTGAAACACCTATTTCCTTCTTTACTATCACTCTATTAGTCCAAATTATCAAGTGCAATTTTGAATCCCATGCTTTCTTTTTGTCATCCAAAGTCCTCTTTATGACTTTTAGCAAGCTCTTTTTTGTGGACTCAACTTTTCCATTTCCTTGTGGATGATAGGGTGATGAGGTTGACCTGGTAATGCCATACCTATCACAAAATTCAATAAATTCTTAAGACCTGAAGAACATGGCATTATCAGTCACAATTCTTTTAGGATACCTAAACCTCATAATTACCTTATTTAGAAAATAGTTATTCACTACTTTACTAGTATAATTTCTTGTCAGAATAGGTTCCACTCATTTTGTGAAGTAGTTAGTTGCTACTAAAATCCAAGAGTAGCTAGTACTGGACTTGGTTGAGATTTCACCTATAAAATCCACCCCCCTTTATTGAAAGGGTGCCTATACTTCTATTGATTTTAGAGGAGTGTTCCCAGAGAACTTTAACTTTCCTACAAATATTTGCCAAGGGTTACACTTTCTAACTAGAATTTGGGCATCTTTAAAAAAGCTAGGCCACCAAAAGCTTACTCTCATAATCTTGTGGGTAGTGCTCTTTCCCATATAATGACCCCCACATACTCCAGAATGCATCTCATTTAGTACTCTTTTTTATTCTTTTTGATCAATACACTTCAAAAGTTTCCCTTCAAAATTTCTCCACCACATACTACCATTGATAATAACATACCTAACTGAATGTAATTTTATAGAGCTCTTTTGATTATCTGTCAAGTGAGGTGGAACCTACATATACTATAATTAGTATATTGTATCTTTATACTAGTCACATTGATTTGTATTACATGTATCATAACTGAGGTCATCATCTACGACATTTATTTGATTAGCATCTAGATTTGATTGAGCCATTAGTTTAGCTAATCCTCAACCTCTTACCAATTTGGTAATCTAGATATCTATATCAAATTCTTAGATTCTGTTAATCCATCTACACCTCCTAATAGACACCTCTTATTGAGAAAAGATATCCTTGACTGTTGCACTAGGTACAAAAGCAATAACAACAACACCCACTAGGTAAAATCTAAAAGCCTTGATAGCTTTGACTAAAGCATAAGCTTGCTTTTCATTGATCTCATATTTCAGTTCAGCAGGTTGTAGTGACTTGCTAAAAAATGCAACTGGTTTTTCATAGCCTTCATCATTTTTTTGTAGTAAGACAACAAAAATACTATGGAACGATGCAAAGAAAAAAAAATGCATGGGCCTTCCATAGTCTACAGTCCTAAGGAATGGTGCATTCTTGATAGCAGTCTTAATTTCTTGGAAAGAAATAGTATGCTCACCTTCCCAACTAATAGTTGACCCCTTCTTGAGAATTTTAGAAATTGGTCTGCTAATCTCAGCAAAGTTTGTGACAAATCTCCTAAAGAAATTTACCTGTCCAAATAAATATTGTATACCCTTGACATTCTTGGGCTTTAGTACCTTGTTAATTGTTGTTATTCTCTTAGGGTCAATCTTTACTCCATCTTTGGACACTATATGACCCAACAACTTTCCCTCGATCACCCCAAAAGTACTTTTCTTTGGGTTTAAAGAGACCCCATATTCTAAAGCTTTGATAAAAAAAAATTCTAAATGTTTGCAATGGTCTTCACCCTTTTCTAAATATGCAGTTATGTCATCCTAATATACAACCATAAACTTGTAGATATATTCATTAAAAGGTACATTTGCGGCCTTGCTCCTATATTTATTAGACCAAAGGGCATTCTTACATACACATAGGTTCCCCAAGGGGTATTAAAGGCTATCTTGAACTACTCCTTCTCATCAACTAGGACCTAGTTATATTCTGAAAAGCCATCCATCATTGACATTAGCTCTAAACTTGTAACTTGCTACAACATAGCCTCTATATTAGGCAATCCATAGTTATCATTCAAAGATGCAATATTCAAGTTTCTAAAATCAACACAAAGTCTAATGTCACCATTCTTTTTTGTAACTGGTACCAAGTTAGATACCCATGAGGAATTCCTAATTGGCTTATTATCCCCCCATCCCTAAGCTTCATAAATTCTTCCTACCTTTTAGCGGCTAAAGTGGGATTCATAGGTCTTTGCTTTTTTCTAAAAGGTTTAAAAATATTCCTTTAGAGGTATTACATACCAGAAAATATCTTGCCTATAAGGTTTAAGGTCATCATATGACCATGCAAAAATATGTCTAAATCTTATTAAAAAATTTATCAAAGATTTCCTAATTTTAGAGGATAGGGTTTTTTCAATGTATACCTTTTTGGGACCTTTAACAGTGCCTAGATTGACTTCTTCAAGCTCCCATGGCTTTTGATTTCTAACCTCTAATTGCACTCTATCATGATTAGCAAAGATATTCTCTAAGACAACCAATACCTTAGGTACCTTGTTGGTTTTTAACTACAAGATTTCCTAGCCAAATATTTTCTCCATTCCATCTACTCTTTCTATCCAAGTAGTGCAATCCAACTCTTGGCCATGATATTTATCCAAGTAGTGTAGTCCAACTATTGGCCATGAGAGTCACCAATAACATGCAACCTTTTGATTTTATGACTAGCTACCACATTTAATCCCAGCAGCAATGCTTCATATTCTGCAATGTTATTTGTACCTAAGAATTTTAAAGTAAATGAATACCTAAATGTATTCTTTTTTGGAGATATAAAGAAAACTCTAGTGCTTGAGCCCTCCTTGGAATTGGAAACATAAAAAAGAATGGTCCAAAGACCTTGAAATTATGCACAATTGGTTACTTCTTGTGCTATGAGTGGAGGTAGTTTCTCAATTTCATGAATAACAAGTTCTTCTCTAAAAGCATTAACCCTGGTATCCAAAAAGCATGTAGCATCTTTATATATACTATCTTCAAATACATATTTCACCCTTGGTTCGCTTTAAATTTTGATAGCTTTATCCCCTATATGGAAGGTATCATATGATAAGTCACATTGTAGGCTACCTCCCATCATAAAACTTCACTTCCTAGAGAGAAAAATTCCATAATGGGGAGGAATATCTACCACAAGGACAATCATAAATAACTCTACATCAAGGTAAGCAACAAGTTTAGAAGGTAAGGCATTGATAGTACCTATGATAGGTACCTCTCTAGCATCCATCCCTCTACATCTACCCTACTTGGTATCTACCTCTAAACCATGGGCCTCCATAACCTTAAAAGTCATAAAAGTGTTAGATGCACCAGATTCAATTATACAATTCTTTAGAGTTCTACCTTTTATAACTAGAGTGAGAAAAAAAGGATCAATATCTTGTAGGTAGGCCACAAATGAATTGTCCAAATAAATTTTTGGTATTTGGAATATGACTCCCTTTTCGTCCTTGTCTTTTACTATAATTTGGGTCTTTTGTATAACTATTGGTTCTTGTGTATCAACATTATTACTTCCTATCCCACCCAACTGAGATAAAGCCTTATTTTTGTGTTCCTCTATCCTAAACATCTCTGATAAAGGAAACTTAACAATTATTTGTGATAACATTGAAATCATGTCAACATGGTCATAACTGGTAGGCTTAATAGAAATACCTATGGATGTAGGTGTTTGATCAATAGGTGACTCCTTTTTCTTGATGGTATTGGAGTCTAGTCTCTTTTCTTGTACACTTTCTTTAATAGTTTCAACTCCTTTAAACTACACCTTCTTCTTTGGCTCCCACTTCTTTCTTTTGTTGTCCTTGAGCTTGTATGTCTCATGAATGTCCTTCTTATGTTCATTATTTATCTTAACAGTAGTGTCCTTCATAAAGATACCAATTGGCTTAGTTGGAGAACTATTAATAGTCTAATTTCTCATATTGTATATTTGAGCCACCATCTCTGTAGTAATTCTATCAATCTCCTCTTTAGATGGTTTTCTCAAATTTATGTGATCCACCCCTAGCAATACATTATAGATTGTGTTACCATCCTAATCTTCATCATCTAAAAAAACCTTCTAATGATGCATCTGATATACATTTCTCTAGTCCACAACATCAATCCTGGATTCCTCTATGTTGTTACAAAGGTTTACCATATTGCATGTCACATCCTCATGGTTTTCTTCTTCCTCTTCCTCTTCATTTTGTCCTTGTTGATTTACTACAAATGATTGAGCAACTACATAATAATCAAAGGAGTAATGGGAATGACATAAAATACACCATGGTATATCATCAGACATGTCCACAACATTCTTCTCTAATGGGTCTAGCGTACCTTTATCTTTTCTACACTGAGTAGGATTTAGGATGGGCTTCCCATCCTTCCATTGTGTAATATAAAGGTAGTTCTAAATCCTAGGTGGTCTATTGTGGTTATCATTAAATGGAGCATTCTCACCAATATTTGGTTTGTTTGCATGGTAGGTCAATGGATTCATCTTCTTTAGTAAGATTAAAAATATCCCCATTGTATCTTCTTCAATCTTCTTACCTACTATAGGCCTCTCATCTTCCTTCTTGTTTGATTTTGGACTAAAAATATTTGAGTCATCTCTTCTCCCCAACTTACTAGAAGCCCTTCAGCCTCCCTCAAAGTTTTAGGCTCTTTATCCCTTAGGGTATATGCCGTCTTACTATCAAAGGCATTGAAATAAGTTATTATACACCTATCCTCACCAAGCTTCATTACTTGGAACAATTTATACATTCCTTTCTAAAATATCATGATAAAGTCAAATGTGGACTCATTGGGGCTTTTCTTGATATTGTTGAATTTATTACACATGAAATTGGAATTGGCCTTATCACCATATTGTTCTTTGAAAAACTTCTCCAAGTCATTCCATGAACTGATACTATTATTAGGCAGCCTTCTTAACCAATCTCTTGCATCCTGTATCAATGAATGAAAAAACAACTTCATCACTACATCTTCATGCTTGACTTCATATTCATTGAGCATGTAAATGAATTTCCTCAGGTGCTAGTGTTGCCTAAAAATTTGACAACCTTATCTCTTAGGTCATTAGAGACGGGGTGGGGAAAATTGGGAATACCCATAAAGGACATTTTCTTATATTGTTCTAGATAGTTAGGTATTATATGAGAAATAATAACATTAGATGTACTTTCTCTAGCAGCCTAGCTTTCAATAAGGATTTGAGTCTATAGATATTGTTGAATAATTGGGATTTGGCTAGTGGTAGCAGGGGCTAACTATGAGATGTTTTTGGTCTATCAACAAAGGTCCAATAATAACAACAACATGATTAACTTGTGAGGATGGGTTAGGGCAAGATGCTAAAGCAGTATTAGCTTTAATAAATTGTATCTTTCTTCTAGTCTCAGTTGCATGAGCTTCATTTTCTACTTTCTCAAGTTCCTTTGTTAGATCATCCTTTTCCTTCTTAGCCTTTTATAAAGCTAGGTCAAGCTTAAACATGGTAAGGCTTGTAGACTTGCTAGGAAAAATTTGGGGCTCATTGATTTGTATCCCTATAAATTTTTACTTCCCCTTATCATGGTCTTTTACAGCCAAATCTACAAAATTGGGTTCAACGGGTCTATAGAGTTTCACTTGTGTAATAATAGGTCCCTCCTCTTTAAGTAGGTGCTCTTGCTCTTGGACCTTGGGCCTTAGAACCTCTACATCTCCAAAAGCATATGAGTGTAGTTTAGAAGACTTCTTTTGTAGCCTTTTGTTTTTCTCTTGTAAGGAGTTCATTCTCCTCAGCAAGTTATCTCTCTCAATGAGGGTATTCAAGGTGATTTATTCTTTTTCTTTTTCCAAAAAAATATGTTTGGCTTCTTTCTCTGCAACACTCCTCCTAAAAAGGACTAGTTCTGGCTATAAATCTTTATGATCTATAGTAGTGGCCTCTAAATCTATTGGGTCATCCAGATCTATGAGGTTAGCCACATATGGTCCTTGTCTAGGACTAAAACTGGTATCCATATTTTCTCTAAAAACCCAATTGTGGTTCATTTCATTCACAAAATTTGGTCTACAAGGGATATCCCATATAGAAGACACATTCTTATCATGATATGCCCTTTCTTCTCTAAATAGGGTGGTGAATGCTTCTCCCAATAGTGTAGTATGCTCAAACTTAGAACTTTTGGAAGATGACTATTTTTCTGCCATAGGGTAGTATGATAAATGGGCTAACATGCTACACCTAGGGATCCAAGTAGGGTTAGGGTCCACTTTCTTCTTATTTTGATTCTTTCTACCCCTAAGAGGTAATTCTATTTACAATGGTATTTCAACGTGGGCCTTTGTAACAACACATGTATTTTTCTTCTTATCTACCATTGGCTAAGATTATTTGAGATATTTATAGCACTAGCTATAAAACCTTAGACTTGAGTCGCCACCCTTTTAAGGGAAAAGTTTAAAATGGCTTAAAATAACACAGGAAAAAAGGCCTAAGAAATAGAGCTGACACAAAAGTTTAATCTGAGAAACCTTCAACACTGCACATTGGTTAATAGAAAGCTTACTATTTTGACAAAGCACTGGTTGATATGACAATATTCTCTATATAATTCCCCAGCAAAGTCACCATTTTTTTGGAGTTATTTTTTGGTAAGGAACATATTAGGTAGATTTGAACCCAATACAAGGGTACATAAGAAATAGAGCAAGCCTAAGGAATAGCTAAAACCTATACTTAGTAGCGTTAATCATAGCTTTGGGTCAACTCTAATAAAATCAATAAGACTCTCTTCACTTTAGGCTCTATTGGGCCAAGGAAGGTACACCTTAGGGATGGAAATAATTGGTTATAGTTATTCTCCTTCAAATCTCACTCATTCACTCATTCTCTTTCCAAAACTATCCCTTATAGCAGAAGGTGGTCAATTTTCCTCTATGATTTGCCAGTAACTTCTTGATCATAATAGCTAACTATAACTCTAAAGAAGATATTGCAACAAGTAATGACCAACAATTTTAGTTCTTCATATGTAAAATGATAAATTGATTGTTTGATTTTTATGTGTGTTCTATAACTATATGAATCATCAACTTGCAACTAAGTGACTAGTGTCTTATTCATTGTTATATAGAGTCAAAACCAGCAACTCAGACCTATTTACTCAACTTGTAATTAAATTTGTTGACAATGAGCTATGAATTTCATTCTTACTATATCCTTCTCATAAACCCTAAACCCTATCACTTAAATAAGGAAATTACTTAATTCTTTGAATCAATAGCAATCAATAAGAGATATACAATTCATCTAAATTGCATTTAACTAAAGTAACATATTTCACATCAAGCTTGAGATCACAAATATATAAGGAAGGAGACAAAAATCAAAGACACAGATATGCAAGATTTCCTTTTTTGTATTGATTTCCTTTGAAAATGAATACAATACTAATAAAACTCAAAATACAAGTTAGAACTTGACAACTAATACTTAGTATTCACTATATTCTCAAGTATACAAAATTGATTACATTCATATAACTATGAAATTTGGACAAACTATAAAAAAGACATAAAATAGAAAAATTCTACAAACTTCCAACCTGTACTCCACATCTTGGGAATCCATATATAGAAGATTGCTACAAGCTTCAAATGGGATGGCAAGTATCAAAAACTAACAAGTCAAAAAAAAAGAGGCAAAATCTCTGAAAGATTACATTAATACATTCCTTTGCAATTCAAAAGTAGATATGAAAGTGGGTGCAAATGTAGATAACATTTATGGAAAAAGGCTTTAGATTAGCTCTTTTACCCTCTTCCATCTCCTTATGTCTTCTTGTAGTAGACCCTTTTTGTCTTTGTCTAATCATCTTCCTAGGATTGTAGAGCCTTAATGTCTGCTATTACTTCTCAAAAGGTGACATCTTTGTTTATCTTAGGCCAAGTAACATTCTTAACTACATTGAATTCCTCTATGCATTTATTTCACTTTGAATCAGTAATAGCCTTTACTTCTCTTAGGACTTCACCGATATCTGATTCTATCATAAAAAGAAAATGAATCAAATCATAGATGATATTTTCATTTTTCTCATTGTTGCAATAGCATGCAAACCTTGGATGTCTCAGAATATCTTCAAAAGAAGAAGACCATTTCTGTCATTCCTTGAAAATTCCATTACTATCTATAATTCTGGGAATAAATTTTTGGATCCCCATAAGAATAGTTTTCATTTTCCCCTAAATTAGTTACATCTTTCCTATTAAAAACCATGTAGCTCCCTTACCCTATTTATCATTTTTCTAGTATTAATGATTACCACCTTGGGTAATTTTTCTGGGGTAGTAGAGGGACCAAATTATCAAAAAATTGGGCATTGTTACAAATGCTTTAGAATAATTGAGTGGGGGAATGAATTAGTTATTCAAGGTCCAAATGTCCAATTAAAACTTTTTCATCAAGTAAATTGAGCATTTAAAACTGTTCATTCCTCCAAGCTTAAACTTTCCTACATAGCAAGTTACTGTAAATCAACATGCAAGCATAACACATGAAAAATCAACACAACACATTGATTTGCATGGAAACCAAATTTGGGAAAAACCACCACTAACATGCTACTCAATCCGCACTCTCCTGTAGTGATGCCCTTTGAAAGGCATGCCCTGTTAAAGGCTACAACAAATTATTAAATGTGACCTGGTTAAAGGATTTAACTAGCCTGTTAGAAGTGGGCCTATTAAGAGGACTTTAGAACATTCACTTGGAATGTCACCTTGTTAAAGGATTTACAAATGGTTGTTAAACCAACCTAATTCCATAGGATTTTTACCCTAACTAATACAATTGTTAGAGAGTAACAACAAGGGCTTTTGATCTGATTTAGCTCACAACT
The DNA here is from genome assembly GCA_028749045.1 of Cupressus sempervirens. Lineage (NCBI taxonomy): Eukaryota > Viridiplantae > Streptophyta > Pinopsida > Cupressales > Cupressaceae > Cupressus > Cupressus sempervirens. The sequence goes on along the minus strand of CM053784.1, from coordinate 298,046,527 downwards.
TAACTTGCAGATTTCATATCATAGTTTAGTTCTTCACATTGTCTGGCTTTCAGTCTCTATACCTTTGATAGCTTGTTCCCCTTCTCAATCTTTTTCTCCTTGAGTCTTCATGCTCGATGTACCAGTGCAATCCTCTATATGACCACTTATCGAAGCAGAGTCTCTATGTTTTGTTCTTCCTTCTCCTCTTGATGCCTGCTCCTTGACACCTTTCAACCACTTCACAATTTGGTACCTCAACTACTCTAGATTCTTTGTCTATGACTCCTTAAGTATAAGTTTGGAATTGCTCTTTCTACTCAATTCTTCTCTCTTTTAATTTTAGTTCAAATGGATTAGGTGGGACTCATTGAATCTAACCCATATCTTGTTCCTTCTAGAAACATCATGAAGAATCCTTTTGAATTCACTCAAAAATGGTTTGCATAAAATTTTGTGTGACCAGATCATCATCCTTATCCTCCAACTGGTTCACAGAATTCAAGGTAACAAACTTGTTGGCTTAGATTTGGTGAATCTTTGACTTTTCCAATAATGCAGCAACTTGACACTATTGAAATTCGGGTGCTTGGCACATACTATGTTACTTAGCATCAACTACATTTTACTAGTGCTCAGCACCTACTATGGATTTACTCAACATCCACTAAGTTTTTCTAATGCTTGGCACTTGAGCTAACTTGCTCAGCACTCACTAATGAACTTAGTTAAGCTTTGCAGTCAGCCTTGTTGTAACTTATTCCTCCAATGTTTCTAAGTGTGGCCAGCCTCTATATCTTTAAGTATATTATGAATACATCATTTAACCATTGTCTTAACTAATCCTTACACTTCATTAAAAAACCATAACTCAACCTTTCCCTTAGTTACTCTTGTTACATCTTGTTGAATAAATCCTCTTCATCAATCAACTAAGTGATAGTACTTGGATCTTATAAGCAATTGTGATTCTAGCAAATAGAAAGTTTGACATCAATGAAAAACGAATGATTGAAAACATTCTTTATGAACAATCTCCCTTCTTTGCAACCAATCTTCTTCATTCTTCAACAATCATATTTTCAATCAGATTTCCAACAATCTCCCTCTTTGGCATTTATTGCAAACCAAACTGATCAACCATGTTAATAAAATGCTAACTAGGTTAAAACAGTAAATCAAATGCCAAAAAGAAAACTTTATTCAAAACTGATTCATTTTATCAGCAACATAAACTAGCTTATGACTCCCTCTAAATTCTTTGTTGATAAACTATTTCTCTCTGATTAATTCTTGTCTATATTTTTTTCTCCCTCTGACTACTATTTCCTTTTTCATATCTGAACATTCTTTTTCTTTCTACTGTATCTAACTCCTTCTAACATTATTTCTCCCTTTGCATACACTAATCACCTTCTGCTATTCTAGTATTTGCTATTTATCCCTCTGTCCATTTGATCTTGTACTGATTTGATCAGTCCTTCTATATTGCTACTTCTGCCTCTATCCAATTGAATGTTGTTGATTAGTTTTTTCATTCTTCTCCCTCTTTGACAACAATGCCAAAGACATGTTATTTCAGCATCTTAACATGCAAGTGTAGCATTTTTAAGTACTTCAATTTCTCCTCTATCACCTTGCTTTGTGACTGATTTGGAACTTCAGCATTTTGATTACTTCAAGCATGAGCCTAAAGTAAATATCATTTGCATCAATTTGTAATATGCCAACAATCAACTCATTTGATGTAGGGTAGTCTTTCTTTTTCTCAAGTTGCCTTGGCTAGGGGTATCCACCCCTAATTTACCTCTAAGATACTCAAAAGCATCTTCAGGTAGTGCTTTTGTAAAGATGTCATCAATATGTTCCTTTGAGCTGACATATTCCATCTTGACTTATTTATCTTCCACCAATTCTCCTACATAGGGATACTTAATTTCAATATGCTTTGTTTTGGCATGCATTAGAGGATTCTTTGATATGTTGATGGCACTTGTATTATCACAATAAAGTATCATAGTTTCATTTACCTCTTCCTTCATAACTTGGAGTAGATTTTTAATCTATACAATATTAGTGTAGTTGATAGTAGCAGAAACATATTTAGCTTTTGTTGTAGACTATGAGGTACAACTTTACTTTTTGCTAGTCCAAGTAATCAATATTTTCCCTAAGAAAAGTGCTCCTCCACTAGTGCTCTTTCTATCATCAACATTACCTCCCCAATCTGTATCAGTGTAGGCTTTTAATTCATAATTTTCACTCCTTTTGTAGTATAAATCAAAGTCATCAATTCCTTTTAGGTACCTCAATATTCTCTTTACTTCCATCAAATGATGTTCTCTTGGATTAGTAGAAAATATTGCCACTATTCCAACAACTAATGCAATGTCTAGTCTACTATGTACAACATACTGCAACTTTCCAATCAATGATCTATACATTGTCTGATTCACTTCAACTAACTCATCATTCTTTGACAATTTATGTCCTATTACCATTGGTGTACTAACTGGTTTTGAGTCTTCTAATCCAAATGTCTTGAGTATATCCTTGATGTATTTTGATTTGGTCACAAATATTGACATCTCAAACTCATGTTTCATTTGATCGGCAAAATCTTTGCATAGAACATATTTTCTTTCAAATATTATATCATCAACAAAGATTTTAGATATCAAAATATCTTTACCTTTTTTTGCCTTGATGTATAGGTTGTTGTTGTCATCTATTCTCTCAAATCCTATCTTCAGAAGGTATTTTTGTAGTCTCTCATACCATGCTCTAGGTGCTTGCTTCAAACCATAGAGTGCTTTATGCAATTTGAAAATCATATCATTGTTGTTGTCATCAACAAATCCCTTTGGTTGTTCTATGTAGACTTCCTCTTCCAGTATACCATTTAGAAAAGCAGACTTTACATCCATTTAGTAGACTTTGAAAACTTTGTAAGCAGCATGTGCAAGTAGTGTTCTTACTCCTTCCATTCTTGCAATAGGGGAAAATGTTTCCCCATAGTCCAGTCCTTCTTCTTGTGCATAGCCTTTGCAGACTAGTCTAGCCTTGTTCCTTGTTATCTCACTATTCTCAGCAATTTTTTTTCTAAAGACTCATTTTGTACCAATTACATTTTTATCAGCTAGTCTAGGAACTAGGGTCCAAGTACTATTCTTCTCAATTTGATCTATCTCCTCTTCCATAGCTTTATACCAATGATCATCTTGTAGTGCATCTTTGATTATTTTGGGCTCTATTTTTGCTCAATAGACATGATTCATTCCTTAGTCTATTTCTTGTCATTGGTCTTGCATCCTTGTTTGCAATGATCTATTCTACAAGGTGATGTCTTCTCACATATCTGGATAGTCTTGGTTATGTCCTTCTTTCCATGTTTAGTTCTTTAGCTTCAGAGTCACTTTGCACACCATTGTTTGATATTTCATTATCTCTTTCATGTGTACTAATTTCAAAATCAAAATGTGCATTTTCTTCATTCTACAACTTGGCTTCTGAATATAGCTCGGCATTCAGTAGCTGTGACTTGGTTGATACTAAAATTTGTTGCTAATTCCCAACTTGATTGGTAGCTTCATCTTCAATAGATGTTCCTTCATAGAAGTATATAAAAGATCTATAATCTTCTGGTTCCTTAGATTCATCAGCTTGGACTTCTGCATGCTCATCAAAATTTACACTTGCACTCTCCACAATCTTGTTAGTGTTATTATTCAAACACTTATATGCTTTACTTGTAGTGGAGTATCCAAGGAATATGCCTTCATCACTCTTTGCATAAAACTTTACATTTCTAGCTTCTTTAAGAATATAGCATTTACAACCAAATACTTCGAAATATTTTACATTGGGTGAGTGACCATACCATAGTTCAAAAGATGTTGTATTTTTTCCTTCCTTAACTTGGACTCAATTTAGGGTGTAAATAGCAGTACTTATAGCTTCTCTCCAGTACTTTAGAGAAACATTTTTCTCCATCATCAAGGTTCTAGCACAGTCTATTACCGATCTATTCCTTCTCTCCACAATCCTATTCTATGGGGGAGTTCATGGTGCTGATGTTTGTCTCTTGATTCCTTTATCATTACAAAATATCTCCAATTATTTATATGTAAATTCTCCTCCTCTGTCTGATCTTAGGCACTTTAGATTTTTACCAGTTTCCTTCTCAACCCTAACCAAATACCACTTAAACATTTGAAATGCATCAAATTTTTTCTTTAGAATATGGTAGCCATCATCCTAGAGTAGTCATCCACAAATAACATTATGTCTTTGTCTCCTTGGTAGCTGTGTACTTCTATTGGGCCACATAAGTTAGTATGTACTAACACTAGTACTTCTTTGGAAGTGTAGGTTTTTCTTTTGAAACTTGACTTGGTCATCTATCATAGTTGACATTGTTTGCATATTGTATTTTCAGGCTTCTTGAGCTTAGGCAAACATCTGACTTTCTTCTTTTTGCTAATGCTAATCAAACATCTGACTTTCTTCTTTTTGCTAATGCTAATCAAATTTTCAAAAGTAACATGACACAACCTTTTATGCCATAACCACACATCATCAATTCTAATGATAAGAGAGGTTGCATCTCCCCTATCTAGGTAAAATAGATTGCTCCTAATTTGTTCACCTTTTCCTATCAGATTTCTATCAATGTCATAGATTTTGGCAGTTTTGTTTTCAAACTCTACGTTGCAACCTACATTGCCTAATTGTGACACACTTAGAAAATTGTAGTTTAGTCCTTCTACATAGTATGCATTTTCATAGGAAATTTTCTATGTAAGTTTAATAGAACCTTTTCCTTTTGATTTGACATGGAAAATCATTACCAAATCTAGCACTATTTCCATCATACTAAGTAAAAGTAATAAACTTACTTTTGTCTCCTGTCATGTGATGTGAGCATCCACTGTCTATGATCCATTTGTCATTCTTATTTACATAGGTTAAAAGTGTTTTTGCCTCATCTTTATCTGATTCAACCTTCATGGCTACATAGACTACTTCATCATCATTCTCATCTGAATCTTCTTCCACAATGTATCATCTTTTTCCTTTGTCCTTGTAATCTCCATTGTCATCTTCTCTTTTGTTCTTGTACTTGTTTCCTTCTTTGTGGTTCTTCTTCTATGTACACCTTGTAGCAATATGTCCTACTTCATTGTAATTAAAACAAATGATAGGCAACTTACCTTTCAATTTACCTTTGCCTCTGTGGAATCTTCTAGTCAGTACTGCTTCCAAGTGTTCCACATCTTCCTCATTTGTGTTGTTTTCAATGGATACATTTTTTCCTTTTCTACTCTTCTTCTTTGATTTCACCTCCTCAGTATCTTTCAGTGATAGATTAGCCTTGAAAGTAGATTCAATATTCTCAGGTCTATAGTTATCATAATTGGATAATTCAAAAGCAATGAATCTTCCTACTATTCCTTCAAAAGTTAGCTAATTTTTGAGGACACATCTCAAATCTTGGATGGCTGAAACTCTAATAGCATAGATGGGAAGTAAAGTTCTTAAGTATTTTTTGTTGACAGTATCATCTTCCAAATGACCACCCAAACTTCTTATTGCACTTACCACTTCTTTCATTCTAGAGGCATATTGAGCATCATTCTCACCTTCCTCCATTTTCATGTTATCAAACATTCCTTTGAGGCTTTCTCTCTTTGCTCTTTGAACATTTTGATCTTCATCATAGATTTCTAATAGGGCTTTCCACATGTTGAATGCAAAATCATATCTTTTTATGTCATCAAATTCAACATAGGTGAATGCAGAGGCAATCTCTAGCATTGTCTGATTATGCTTCTGCCTTTTGTTCAAATCATCTGTAGTAAGGGGTCTAGCTGGATCTACATGTTCCACTCCAATTGTAGTTTTTTCATAATCACCTATTGATCCAAGGTGTAGTTTCATCAAGCTTTACCATGTAGTGAAGTTGTCTTTTTTGAGCTTGGGAACTTCTCTCTTAGACATCTTGATCCTACTTCTAGTACCTTTAAACTAAATTAATAGATGGCTCTAATACCAATTGTTAGAAATTATTTAGAATAACTAAGAGGGGGGGTGAATTAGTTATTCAACATCCAAATATCCAATTAAAACTTTTTCATCAAGTAAATTGAGCCTTTAAAACTATTCATTCCTCCAACCTTAAACTTTCCTACTTAGCAAGTTACTATAAATCAACATGCAAGAATAACACATAAAAAATCAACACATAACATAGTGATTTATGTGAAAACTCAATTTGGGAAAAACCACCAATAACATGCTACTCAATTCTCACTCTTCTAAAGTGATTCCCTGTGAAATGTTTGCCCTATTAAAGGCTACAACACACTATTAAATGTGACCTAGTTAAAGGATTTAACCACCCTGTTAGAAGTGGCCTTGGTTAGAGGACTTTAGAACATTCATTTGGAATGCCACCTTGTTAAAGGATTTACAAATTGTTGTTAAACCAACCTAAGTCCATAGGATTTTTACCCTAACTAATACAATTGTTAGAGAGTAACAACAAGGACTTTTGATATGATACAACTCACAACTTAACTTTCAAATTTTAGATCATAGTTTAGCTCTTCACATTGCTTGGCTTTCAGTCTCTGTAGCTCTGACAGCTTGTTCCCCTTCTCAAGCTTTCTCTCCTTAAGTCTGTATGCTCGATGTACTACTGCAATCCTCTATATGACCACTTATCAAAGTAGAGTCTCTATGCTTTGTTCTTCCTTCTTCTCTTGATGCCTTCTCCTTGACACCTTTCAACCACTTTGCAATTTGGCACCCCAACTACTCTAGCTTCTTGGTTTGTGACTTCTTAAATAGAGGTTAGAATTTCTCTTCCCACTCAATTCTTCCCTCATTTAATTTGAATTTGAATGGATTAGGTGGGATTCATTGAATCTAACCCATATCTTGTTCCTTCTAGAAACATCATGAAGAATCCTCTTGAATTCACACTCAAAAATGGTTTACATAAAATTTTGTGCCACTAGCTCATCATCCCTATCCTCCAACTGGTTCACAAAATTCAAGTTAAAAAACTTGTCAGCTCAGATTTGGTGAATCTTTGACTTTTCCAATAATGCAGCAACTCAGCACTATTGAAATTTTGGTGCTCAGCACATACTATGTTACTCGGCATCAACTACATTTTACTAATGCTCGGCACCTACTGTGGATTCACTCCACATCCACTAATTTTTTATGATGCTTAGCACCTATTACTTTGCTTTTCAATTGAGCTAACTTGCTTGGAACTCACTAATGAACTTAGTTAAGCTTTGCAGTCAGCCTTGTTGCAACTTATTCCTCCAATGTTTCTAACTATGGCTAGCCTCTATATCTTTAAGTATATTATCAATACATCATTTAACCATTATCTAAACTGATCCTTGTACTTCATTACAAAATCATAACTCAACATTTCCCTTAGGTACTCTTGTTACATAGTGTTGATTAAATCCTCTACATCAATCAACTAAGTGATAGTACTTGGATCTTATAAGAAATTGTCATTCCAGCAAATAGCAAGTTTGACATCAATGAAAAAATAATGATTGAAAACATTATTTATCAATAATGTCCCTTCTTTGCAATCAATCTTCTTCATTCTTCAACAATGATCTTTTCAATTAGATTTCCAATAGGCATAATGCCCCCAAGTTGTGAATAGAGGAGATCGAAGGTCCAATACCTTTGAGCACTTGTATTTGGCTCCTTGCAAGCTAATGTAACTATTATGCACAATTTGTTAAACAACCTATAAGGCACCAATTTTGTACATAAGGAAATTATAAATTGTCTTAATTTCCACTTCCTTAGAACCATCCCACTCATCAATATCCATATGTTGGGATTCTCCCATGATTGCTTTTTCAGCTTTAGTTTGAGCTTCATGGTCCTTTCCCTCAATAACAGGTCTAGTCACAACCTTTAGGCTCCTTATTTCATCCTCCATGTTAGTTATCCTCTTCTCTAGTACATAAGTCCTCTTCAAAAACTCTTCATATTTTTGTCTAGCATCAATGGATATGCGATAAGTTGTATACATATTCTCTTGCAATGTATCCATCTTGCTCTTCCCCATTAATAATGTTGTATTCACTAGATTGTGGATTTGGTCACTAGATACAATGGAGACATTCAAATTACATTTCCTTGGGGGGGACTCCTTTATCTCCATAAGAGTTGGCTTATTATGATCTATATCCATGCTCCATATTTCCATTGTCCTACTATCTATGTTAAACCCATAACCTTGCAGCTCACTAGTGATATTAATCTATTCAAAAAAGACCAATCTTTCTTGCTTTATGATTTGGTCCAACATGAAAGAGGAACTAAGTTCCCAAGCAAGAAAAAGTGGCATCCCACTTCTCATTACTAATTTTTTTGCTTCCTCAACTATGAGAGTCTCACTATTTGGACTATACTCCTGCAACTTCTACACAAATTCTACATTTTTCTCAGGTGAATCTCCAAGTTGCAAATGTAGGGCAAGTTCATTCTATTTTACTTCATAAAGAAATGACTTATCAAAATTTATAAATTGGTCATCCTTTGTGAACTCCTCTTATTAATTTATTATTTCATCCAACATCTAAATCTATAATTCAGTCATGTTGGGGATCTTTTCATGCTCTCCTATTTGTTTGATCAAAAAATTATGTCTGATGGTATCAAAGAATTTAGTTCCCTGGGGCATAATTTGCAATGCCTTTCCTCTGAACCTTGTCAAAGGTCTAAATCATCTTTCATTTCTTCTTTCCTTTATCCCATAAATAGATCTATGTTTGATCATCCTCAAACTCTATAGTTATAACATCCTCCTACTAAGGAGATTGAGATTAAGCTCTATCTCTAAATTCTGTAGGCACTTGTGCCATTAATCCATCAAAATTGTCCAGGAATCTATTGTACCTATCAAGATATGGTATATCATGGTGAAAATCCTTGAATGATGGGTCTTCTCCCCTCATTGATTCTTTTATCTTCATTATCTTACACCATTTCTATGTCCTATCCCTACACATCTTTGTTTGCAAGTAGTTCATGATGCAATCTTCTTCCCAAATTGGCCTTTTTCTAGGAAGAGTGTACTTCCTCATTTGTTTAATAGAATTCTCCACCAAATCATTTGGATCATAGGTTCTAGTTGGAGTAGAGGGAATTTTAAAATCAGATAAACATTTATCTATCTCTTCTACGACATCCTTCCCTATTAGAAAATCACCTATCTTTGTATTTCTAGCTACGAAAGAACCTTTCTTGATAGTAGGGCCTAAATATTCTTTATTCATCATTGGTAATTGCTAGAAAAAATTTAACTAGGCTAATCTCTCAGGGACAAACCTAGGTAATACATGGGGAGGCTGAGGACACCCAAAAACTCTTATAATTAAAAAATTCTCAAATAAAAAGAAACTAATCTAGTCATGGCTAAGTACCTTATCCCCATTTGTGTAAGTAGATGGTCTAATTTAGACATCCTTACTCCCCTAGGTATTCTCTCAGTTATATCCATTAACATATTCATGATTGGAAACACAAAATAATTATAGAAATCAATAGTACTAGCATAGGGATAGAACATTGTGAGAAGCCACTCCACAACTACACAGGTAGGGTTTGTCCATTCTCCTTAGTGGCCTCAATAAATTTTGGACTAATATGCCCTATATCTTGAAAAAGATAATGTGCATCAACAATGAATAATGGAAAAACCTGAAGTTTCCCATTTCTCCCTTCTAAGCCACCTCAATTTCTTCATGCATCCTATCAATGATGTATTCCACAAACTCATAATAGACATTATGATTGGGATCCTAGATATAAAATGCCATGATATATACCCTAGGTCACTCATAGTACCATCAACTCCCACCACCTTTTCAATCCCATGAATGGTGTATCTAAAATATTTGTAGAAGAACTCCATTTGCATTAGTTCCCCTACCTTCTTAGGCAATTCCCCCTTTTCCTTCTTTGATTTGGAAATGTGCCTCCTCATGATAGTTCCAGTGTAGAAATTCTTTGAATTCTTGAAGGTCTCACTCATTTTTTCTTTCCAAATTTTCTTTGTGAAAGGTCCACCTAGGTCAAAAACTTCAATAGAGGTCTCCCTATCCAATCTACATAGGATACTCATATATTTTATATGGTAGGCCTTGGTTGTCAGATTGTGAGACTTGATTAGTGCCTTTAATAGATCAACATCAACTATCACCTCTACTAGCACTATAAACTTGTCATGTCCCCTTTTCAAATAATTAAAAATAATAATCTTTTCTAAGGCAGGCAGGCCCAAAAAGGTGAAGTTTCAGAAAAAGGGGATAATCTTTGGAAGCTAATGGACTAATAAATGAAAATTATTATTAAAATATGTTTTATTAACCCCTCTTGGACATTAGTTAGGGTTATGCCCTCTTTTAAGGAGTTTGGAGACATTTTGGGCTCATTCCAGAACTTATTTTTGCTCATTTCTTTGTTATTCTTCAGAGGCTGCCAAACCTATGGAGAAGGAGACCCAAGAATGGGAGTTTGCAGGTTTCTAGGGAGACCCAAGAATGGGAGTTTGCAAGTTTCTAGGAAGGATAAGGATGGAATTTTGAAGCCATTCCATGTGCATACTCATGCAGAGTTTGCCTTTGTGCTGGACAGTGCAGATTTGTGAGTTTTCGGGTGTGTTTTTTTGTAAGAGTTTGGTGTTTCCGGTTGAGTATTTCATATCAGTTTGGGTTGCTGCTGTATATAAGATTTTTGAATGTTAAAATAGATCTGAATATATGTTTTTGAATATGATTATACTTCTGTGATAGATTATTAAGTTTTTGTGGTGATTTCGAGCTATTTTGTGCTATTTTCTGGAGGTCGATGAGCATTGTTTTTGTCCTCCATTTGGGAGCTATTGTGTGCATGTTATACAGATCTAGAAATATCATTTTGTAGGCTTTTATGCTGCTAAAATTTCTATAAAAATTTCCACTTTCAGATTTACTAATAATATGTGAAGCTGTGAAGTTTTTGGCACTATTTTCGGCATACCCGATTTGGGGTTTACTGAGAAATTGGTGGATCTTTGAAAGATTGGTTGTTTGATCTTAAAGATCTTATTAGAGGCTTGAAATATCATACAAAATCAGAAAAGGGAAATTTCAATGGTATCAGAGCTATGATCTTGCCAGCCTGAGGGTTTGTAGAAGTTTGCATGTCAGTTTTGACAACTACCCAAATTTTGCATGTCAGTTTTGACAACTACCCAGATCTTGCATGTCAGTTTTGACAACTACCCAGATCTTGCATGTTAGTTTTGACACTACCAAGATCTTGCATGTCAGCTTTGACAACTACCCAGATCTTGCATGTCATTTTTGACAACTACCCAGATCTTGCATGTCAGTTTTGATAACTACCCAAATCTTGCATGTCATAATTTATGGTTGCATGTTGCTTCCAATCAGTTAGATGCCAAAATTTATGGTTGCATGCTACTTCTAATCATTTGCATGTTAGTTCTTGGTGAATTTGGTAGTTGCATGTTGCTTCTAATCGGTTGCATGTCAAAATCTATGGTTGCATGCTACTTCTAATCATTTGCATGTTAGTTCTTGGTGAATTTGGTGGTTGGATGTTGCTTCTAATTAGCTGCATGTCAAAATCTATGGTTTCATGCTACTTCTAATCATTTGCATGTTAGTTCTTGGTGTTTGAAGAAGTTATAACCTATTGGGGTTACACTCTACTTTATCCAGAATGGACAGGTATAGTACAGAGTCTCAGAGGACACGATCTTGGACAATTGATATCTAGAGTCAGAATAGTAGAAAGGATGGTTATTTAGACATTTGAGATAAACTTAGGAAAATAAGCCATGACATGTCTGAACAGTTGGTTGAGCACCACCGTATAATCAATGACATGTTGTCTGACCCAGCTAAGGTGGATAAGTTGACTGGATTTCTATTTGGCAGATTTTCTCACAGGGCAAATGACACAATTACCAAGAACTTGCATGAGGAGTTTGAGAAACTAGCTTATAGCCAGGCAAAGGTCTCAGATTCTACTCTTCCATAGGAGGTAGTGGGTTTAGATGATGATTATGAGGATGTTTTTGTCCATGATGGTGAGATACCTGGTAGAGATGAGCAGACATTGATCATTCATGACTTTGCTGAGGAAGAGTACCAGGCATAGTTAGATGCTTCATCACATAAGGTTGAGGCTGGTAGTACTTCACACGATTTGTCCAGCCAGCTAAAAGTGAAAAAAGATAGTATTGTGACTTCATTATCTTATCATGACAGGTATGTGGAGTTAGTTGGTATTGGTCATATTACTCAAGTGAGGACTTTGCTTGAGTTACCAGCTAATTCTAGTTTACAAATATGGACTTGAGATTTTTATATTGGCATTTGGAATTCAGTTGACTGGAGATCTTTAACACTTTTTGGTAGCAATTTTTTTTTGGGTGCTATCATGGATTTGATTAGCAGATTACACGGTATTATCTTTTCTTGTGCTAGCAGCTTGTCCGATGTTGGTATTAGTTTTTATACACTGGTGTTAAGCTTTGTTCATATATCCAGTCGACCATACTTGCTGGAATGTGTTGATGATCTTTCATATTTGGCAGTGTGTACAGATGAGTCCCAGGATCATATTGGCATTGATGACATCCAGGAGGATGCAGTGGGTAGTTTTAACAGTGCTATATTTTTTGATACTCTGTTTGTTGATAAGATCTTTAGAGTTGATTCACAAGATATGGATGGTAATACTCTAGAGAATAGTAACTTTGAGGATACTCCTTTAGACAGTGCATCAGAGGAGGTTTGTAGGAGACAGTCAAGCTAGTGCCATCATGTGACTAATCAGTTGAGAGTTAGTGAGCGAGACATTGCTATTGCTTGCCAACATTTCAATATTTCTCGTCAATTGTTAGTAGTTTATGGATGGGGTTCTCCTACTAGTGATGAGCAGGGAGGTAGTTATCTTTCCTTGATAGAGTTCCACTCTTTATGGGAGGCTATCTAGATTCTGAGATAGGATTATATGCAGTTGGTAGCTGACAGAGATTATCTTATGGAGTGGGGCAGTACAGCAGATGATGCATTGTTGGGCAAGGAAGATGAGGTGAGTGAGCTTACTGAGTAGCTTGAGGTGACTTCTGAGATTCTTGAGAGTACACAGTTGGCTTTCAAGGAGTCACAATTTCATTTGGCTAAGGTGACCATGGAGTTAGAGAAACTACAGTCTTTACTAGATTCTGCATAGTCACAAGCTGTGGTTTCTGATGATCCGAGGATGTCCATGGTCGAGATTGTCAAACATAGTGGAGATGGGGATGCATCCATCCTTGATACTAACATTGGAATATCGGGTTCATCCCCACTAGAGTCAGGTTCAATTGAGTTGGGTGCTGCAGTAGATTGTTGTGTTATGCTTGACATGGTGGTGACCTCTAGCACTAATGGCATGAAGACTAGAGATGTTGTATCAAAGACCATGTGTGATGTTGGTGAGCCAATAGTTGGCATGGTTCTTGCTAGTAATACTACTCCCTTGGCGATGTCTTTAGAGGTAGTAGTCAATTTCAACTTGGATAGTGATCAATTGCAGTTAGTTACATCTAGATTGCAGTCTGAGCCACTGACTGAGATTGGTGCATTCTATCAGCATTACATTGTGAGGTATGCTCATCAATTTACCTTTGATGACCATGTTGATGAGATGATGATACAAAGATGTACTTTGGTTCCTAGTGCTTATCATCAGTTATGGGATAGTTTGATGCCTCAGGATGAGAGTTGTGATGAGCACGACATGGTGATAGGTTCTGTAGTTGACAGCTTGATAATACGTGACTTAGAGTAGGATTTTCGAAGTGATGCTTCAGTGGGTGTTGTTATTGATTCTACTCCTTTGGCTATGACATCTACTGACTTAGCTGGTGATCAGTCACAGTGGGTTGTATCACTTGTTCATGGTGAGTTGTTGACTGAGGTTGGTTTTTTTTATCAACATTATATTGCAAGGTGTGTACATCAGTTAGCATTTGATCCTTGTGTTGAGGAGTTGATGGTAGGAAAATTTGGTTTGGGTTCCAATTCTTGTTGTTTATCTTGTGATGGCTTTTCACCATCAGGGGTGCATGGGAGTTATGGTTATGAGACAGTGCTCAATGATCTACAGAATTGTGTTGACTGCAGGAGTTGTATAGTGTGTGGTTTCTCCATACTTGGTACAGTTTCATTTGGAAGCATTCACCATTGTTGCAGAGTTGGATTGTACATTCCGTATAGGCCAGTGGAATGCATTGATGGTATTTACTGTGTTGGTAGTTTGATTTGTCCACTTTACTTGGGTTTTGATGTTCTAAGAGTTTGTGTCTCATGGGTTTCTGACTATGGAAGTTGTGACTTTGGAGTTTGGTTGAGCATTAATTGTCAGTTTGATTATGGATTCCTCTTGGTTATATTGCAGAGGATATTGTAGGAGCTTGTGTTAATTGACAATAGTATAGTTCATGACTACATTTGGGATCCAGGTGGATTGATTGGTTTATTTTTCAGCCATTTCTTGAGGACAAGCAATATTTGGAAGGGGAGGACTTGTCATGCCCCCTTTTCAAATAATTAAAAATAATAATCTTTTCTAAGGCAGGCAGGCCCAAAAAGGTGAAGTTTCAGAAAAAGGGGATAATCTTTGGAAGCTAATGGACTAATAAATGAAAATTATTATTAAAATATGTTTTATTAACCCCTCTTGGATGTGAGTTAGGTTTATGCCATCTTTTAAGAATTTTGGAGGCATTTTGGGCTCATTCCAAAACTTGATTTTTGCTCATTTCTTTGTTATTCTTCAAAGTCTACCAAACCTGTGGAGAAGGAGACCCAAGAATGGGAGTTTGCAGGTTTCCAGGGAGACCCAAGAATGGGAGTTTTCAAGTTTCTAGGAAGGCTAAGGATAGGATTTTGAAGCCATTCCATGTGCATACTCATGCAGAGTTTGCCTTTGTGCTGAACAGTGCAAATTTGTGAGTTTTCGGGTGTGTTTTTTTGTAAGAGTTTGGTGTTTCCGATTGAGTATTTCATATCAGTTTGGATTGCTGCTGTATATCAGACTTTTGAATGTTAAAATAGAGCTGAATATATGGTTTTTAATATGATTATACTTCTGTGATAGATTATTAAGTTTTTCTAGTGATTTCGGGCTATTTTGTGCTATTTTTGGGAGCCCGATGAGCATTGTTTTTGTCCTCTATTTGGGAGCTATTGTGTACATGTTATACAGATCTGGAAATATCATTTTTTATGCTGTTATTCTTCTGACATTTCTATAAAAATGTCCACTTTCAGATTTACTAATAATATGTGAAGCTGTGAAGTTTTTGGCACTATTTTCGGCATACCCGATTTGGGGTTTACTAAGAAATTGGTGGATCTTTGAAAGATTGGTTGTTTGATCTTAAAGATCTGATTAGAGGCTTGAAATATCATACAAAATCAGAAAAGGGACATTTCACAACTTTTCCATGTTTATGATCCATGGCTTACATATTGGTGATTTAGCATACCTATTCTAATACAAATTCTACAATAACTTATTCCCATTGGTTTCAAGTACAATGGAATCCTTGCAGAATGAGTATATATCTTTGAAAACATGAGCATTCAAAGTTTGAACATGAGAAGACCTTGGGAGAAAATACACCCACTCTTTTGCATATAAAGTTGCCAATTTTGGCTTTTCCTGCACTATGATTTGTGAAGATTCTTCTATATCAATTTGAGGTGTCATCTTTCCCTCTTCCTATGTCATGATATTTGTAACTAAGTTATAAGGAACAATCTATGTCAATTTTGGCTCCAAGAACACTGAAAAACTCTGCAAATTCTTAGCACTCATACTTTTCTCCCTAAAACTATGCAAAATACTATAACTCAAGAATCTGTTATATCAACCTTTTAATGGAGAAAAATGCAACAAAGGGACATTTATATCTCTTAATGTCAACGTGTGTAGGAAATCTCAAAATCTACAAAAGTGAAAAGAAATAACATGTACAACCATCTCTTCAAACATTTTGTACACTTTTGGCAGGACTTAACTTTTAAAATCATAATGGGACTTCTAAGAGTCATTTCTCACTTAGCATTTTATCCTCACAACTTGGCGACCACAACATTTGCTTCTTTCTACTGCATCATGGTCTATCCTTCATTGTTGGCTACTAACCACATGACTAGGCACTAATAGGTTTTTTGAACTATTAATTAACTTTAGTCATGTAGTCACACCATTCTACTAATGGTTACACTTTCTACCTATGACTATGCAAAAACCTTTTGTCAATCATTAAGTTGTGGTTTCACACACTGCCATGCATTTTGGACCTTTTCTCCTATGACTAAGCGATCACCACATTATGCTTTAAGTTTGACTGTATCGCATGGTCATAGTCTAATTACTTTTTATATTTACTAACTGTGTGACAATAGGATAAAGTATCTTAATCATTCTCACTAGGTTGCTGAATTAATAGCTCTTATCCTTACTGATGGTGTGACTGGGCGAATAAGCATCTTATGCACTTTATTAACAATGGTCACTAAGTCACAACTCAATTCTCTTACTATCTAGCTAACTTCATGACTGCATAATTTAACATCTCTTTAACCCTTTTCCCTAGTCAAGGTCAAAGGAATGAATACTTAACCCTGCTACACAACCATGCAAACAAAAATCCTTAAGAAGGAAGCCCCACATTGCCACATGCCTTCATGTCATTATGTCGCTATGAAAATTGATCATGCAACTTTTGACAATGGCAAAGTGATATCTGTTGATAAAAAAGATGAGATAGCTCTATCAAAATACATTTTCTTCATCATGCCTTCATTTGTGGCAAATGAGAACTTGACATCTAGAACCTCCTTTACAACTAAAACCTTCGAAAATCTTTTTTATGTGTTGGTACTACCTCCTTCCACATGTCAAAATTTTCCTATGTTGCTAAGAAAAAAACACCTCTAGATTTGCATAATGACAAAGCAACAACCCTTGATCATAAGAAGGATCAAAGGCCATCATTAACTAATCAAAATTTTTCTTTGTATTGTGGGTCCATCATGCCACATGGTGGGTAGCCACATTATCTTGGCTCTAACAACTGATTATTTGAACATGTGATTAACAATATTTCACCATTTCGCCACACAAACCCAAGGTCAACCTAAACCTCATGCAATTCTATGACTGAAATGTTGTTCATAAGCTCTTAAGCATTTTCACATAGTTGCGATAGACCATAGACCTTCGCTATCCAAGTGCTTGACCATGCAATTAAAGCAATCACTCAGTAGCTGCCCAAACTTGACATAACATTTTACTTAGGCAACCATGCGATCAAAGCCGTTACCAACTGCTTCCCTCAGTCTTAATTTGAGAAGAGCCTTAGTGCCCATATACCATAACTTAGTGACCGAAGGAAAATAACTACCTCGTCAGGTCATGCCTTTTAATGTTCTAGTTTGATGAAAAGCCTCAACCTTGCGACTAACCATAGTTGTCTAGTTGCATACTTAAGATCCCATTAGTTCTCAATTGAAACAAAAAATTAATCATAAAGTGCCAACCTTAGAGGTACTTTGAAAATTTAAAAATTTGAAGAGTGCGGGATTAAAAACAAGGGTTTTCCAGGGTAAAGCATTTTTTATGAAAAATATAAGGAAAGCCCTAAGTTCCTAGCATGGATGAAAATTATCAAAATGAGTTTTTTTCCAAAAGATGAAAATAGGTTGCAATTAATCCCAACTGCTCAACAATTAAGAACACGTTCATAGAAAAATTTGGATAATAAGCCTAGTGAAAATGAGGGCTAACACAATGTATGATACTTCCCCACATGGACACCATGTAGAAGAGAATGGATCATGGAAGGACATGGTCAAAGACACAAATCTATTAGTTGTAGATCATATGTATGAGTTATCAACATAGCTTCGGATTGATCTACACATCTTGAAGGTGCTACAAGATAACTGGGAAAAGACTTTTTCTATAAGTTTAAAGGTACACCATGCTTTTCTTTCTCATATTGGTATAAACTTGTAAATTTTTAGCATTTTCTACCAAAAAGGGGGAAAGTAGATGTACAAAGGGGAAATAAGGTGTACAAAGGAGGTAAGTATATAAAGAAAGTATAATGTACATACTTATACACATGAAGCTGACAATATGTACAATAAGAAAGGAATATTGTCAATTAGTGTCAAAACACTTAGTCATAATGAAAAGACAATAGTAACTAAGTTAACAATCTATAGTTTCCACTGAGTTCTTGTGTCAACCAAGTTAATAGTTCACATTGAGCTATAGTGTTAACCGAGTTGATAGTATCTATCGAGCTCAAATGTGAACCAAGTCAGCAAAGTAGTTTTATTACAAGGTGATAATCAAGCTGGAAAAATAGTGTGAGCCAAGTTAGCAGTGTCTACTAAGTGATCAACATGAACCAAGCATCCAATATTAGTTGAGTGCTTGAGTTATCCAAAGTGATAGCATTGCTCAAGTATCTTCAGCATTTCCTAAGTAAGCCATTGGACTCAAGTTACAATATTGAGCCAACTTGGTTATTTCTTTTGGAATTAGTTATGTTGTAGTTGACCTATGAAGGAATTATTTGGATGGATATAAGTATGAGGTATTTTGTTTGTCCAAATAAGTAGTGTGTGAGAAGTAATTGCAATTGAAGAACATTAGTGAATATGAAAAAGAATATTATTTGAAGGCTACAAGAATTCCAAGGAAGAGACTCATCTATCAAAATCAAGTGATCAGTTTACTTCAAAGGATCTTCATCACCAATCATAATTCCTCGTTAGAGATCAATATAGTGATTCATCCTAATAGGTGCATCAATCCCAAATCCTTCAACTAGGTGAACCTAACAGTCTTTTTTAGAAACTCCTAATAGATTACATACTTAACTATATTTTATAAATCCTTTCACAAGGTGGACCTAATAGTCCTTATTTCTCTTAACTGAGTAAGATCATCATAAGTGATCATTTGCAAGCCTTAGCAAGCTAACTTTATTACTACAGTAATGAAACAATGTGGGTGTCATCCTCACCCCAGTTTTACCTTCTACTTGGAGGGTTTTTGGGTTATCAAATATTGTGTTATGGTGTTGTTACTTTACTACTTTATGTCTCATGCATGCAAGTAGATTAGACAACTTAACAAAGTAGTTTAGTAGGAAGAAGCTTTATGTGGTTTCAAATTCACCCCTCAACCCCATTAGTCACCTAGATTTCATTACATTTCCAACACATTCATGGTTTCTTAATATTCCAAGGGAGCCAATTCAAGGGTGTGGTGTCTGTACAATTTCTAGTCTTCTTTGAGAGGTTTTCCAAGGGCATGATTTTATGCCTCTTGAGGAAGTGTGTTACCATGTCATCTATCAGGCCTCCTAGGGGAAGCATATTTTTATACAACATTTTATTAGGCTAGTTGATGCCAAGTGGATTATAATCCTCTAGAGTTCCTATGTATTTATCCTATAATGTCTTTGACTAGTAAGCTGATTTACTACATTATCTTCATCATCATCATTGAATTTTTGTTATGCACTAATTAGCACGTGTGTAAGCCTTGTATATTAGGTCTTATGTGTCTACTATTGAGCCACTCTCTCCATAAGAAAAAAAAATATTAGAGTGTGGGTACCACATGGTTGGTAGATGTAGCTTTGTATACCATTGTTGCGGACCAATGTACAAGGTTATTCTTCTTCAAGTTTTGAGATTCTCATTTCTTACTTCTTACTGATCTATTAGTATCAAAGAAAGTTCCTCATTTGACTCCTAAGATGATATCATTTTTTTGCAAAATCCTCTCCCTCTTACCAGATTGGTAATCTGAATGTCCACATCATACTCCACTACCTTAGTGACCCACCTAGCTCTACTTTCACTAATATCCTTTCTTAAAAGGAAATCCTTAATACTTGCATGGGGTACTAGCAAATGGATCTTGTTGTGTGATAGAAGGTGCCTAAATTTCTTCAAAGCTCTTATGAGTGCAAGGGCTTGCTTTTCTACATAATTATATTTATCTTCATGTTCCTTGAGTCTTTCACTAAAGAAAGAAATGGGTTGTTCTTCATTCTTATCATTTTCTTGAGTCGAGACAAAAAAATATACTTGACTAACCTCCTAAAGTGTAAAGAATAAAATCCTTATCAAAATTTGGGTTGATAAGGGTAGTTGTTGAGGCTATGGATGCCTTTATCTCTTCAAAACTTACTTTCCCTTCCTTGGTCCATGAAAAGACCATATTCTTCTTAAGCATAGCTATAAGAGCTTTCACCATGGTAGCTAAATTAGGAATAAATATTCTCACAAAATTTATTCTACGAAGAAAATTTTGCATCCATTTTTTATGATTAGGGAGAGAGAGAGAGAGAGAGAGAGAGAGAGAGAGAGAGAGAGAGAGAGAGAGAGAGAGAGAGAGAGAGAGAGAGAGAGAGAGAGAGAGAGAGAGAGAGAGTATTGCCTTGGTTCTCTCTAGATCAATGGTCAAACAATCTTTAGATACAATGTATCCTAACAATTTTCTTTGATTAGTAGCAAAGACACACTTGCTTGGATTCGAGATACTCCATACTCTCTACATCTTATAAATATTTGTCTGAGATAGCCAAAATGATCTATTGTATTCATTGAATACAGTATGATATCATCAAGGTAGACTAGCACAAACCTTTCAATCATGTTCTTGAAGGCCATCTCCATTGCCTTTTGAAATGTGGCACCTGCATTTGTTAGTCCAAAAGGCATTTTACTATAGGCATATGTGCCCCATTTTGTGGTAAACACAGTCTTGTATCTAGTAGCCTCTTTGACCAGCACTTGGTTATAACCAGAGAACCCATCAAGAAATGAGAACCTCTTTGAACCACTAAACTTGGATAGGATCTACTCCATAAAAGGAAGGGGATGATGATCCTTGAGGGAGGCTTGGTTAAGATTCCTAAAGTCCACACACAATTTGATTTTCTATTCTCCTTCCTAATGGGGACAAGGTTTTCTACCCATGATGAGTACTTGATAGGGAAAATCATATTACCCTCGATTAGCTTGGATAACTCTTTTCCATTAAGGGTTCAATTTTAGGATCACTAGCCTCTATTTTTGTCTTGCTAGTTTGACACTATCAATTAAACCTATGGTATGTTGAAACAAACTTGGTTCAAAACCCTTCAAATCATAATATGTTCAAGAAAATAAATTATTAAACTCTTCACATAGATTAATGAAATTTTCTTGCTCAATTTTAGTACATACCTTCCCCATGTTTAAGGTCTTTTAATCAGCAACCACAACTGGTGTGTAATCATCTTTGTTAGTAGCTAGGTTCATGCCTCTATCACTTGTTTGGTCATCAAGATTGAAGATGCTCTCTAAGGTAACAAGACCCTTAGGCAACTTGTTGGAATTGAGATTAATGATTTGATCCCCATACTAGTCATGCAACCTCAACTAGTTTATCTTTGAGAACTCTGCTTCATTTTGCAAGAAGCTTACAATTTGTGCATTAGATTCAAAGACTTGTCAATTGACATCATTATCAAGAATGGCAAGCCTATCCACCACTCCAATTTGTTTCTTCTTTTCATCTTCAAGGCTCCCTGGAACATCATAAGATGTGCCCATTTTTGAAAATCTATCAACATGTCAATTCTCTTTTCTATGAATGCTTTCAATATCAAATGCATGGAAACTTTCAAGAAAATCCCATACGCTATGTTTATAAGACTTGAGCAAACCATTCTTTGTGATATTCTAATTTCTACTTGATTGACAACCAACTCACTATCTCCATATACACTTAACACTTGAATTCCTCTTTTTTGAGCAAGTAAGAGTCCTTGAATCAATGCCTCATGCTCTACTATGTTATTAGTACAACTAAATTGAAGCATAAAGGAGAAGTAATACTTTTCTAGTGTAGGAGAAACCAAAATCACACTAGCCCCTAGCCTATTTTTATTTCTTGATCCATAAAAGTACATGCTCCATATACCACTTGTATCTTCTTTGGTCTTCATTAGGTTAGGGACAAGAGTGTCCTTTTCTAATATACAATATGTACCAAGGCCTATCTCAAGGGTTTCTAATATAGGATCAAACTGGTATGTAGTAACCCATTCATCTAAGAGAAAATCAAGTATCTCTTCTAGGGAAGCATTAGGGTCATCTATCATGTCATTCTCATCTATCTCTAGGATGGTGCAATTCATATTGATGAGATTAGGAGTGTAGGGCCCAATATGATGGAGGGCTAGAGGCTCTAGTCTAATTGAAGGTTTAGTTCCATATCTTGTTCTTGAAAACATGTATGACCAATTAGAGGACATGTAACCACCATATTGTGTAGTGAAATCTCTTGAGAGATAGATGGAAAAGTGTGGCTTAACCTCAACAACTAATATATCTTGAGTTACAGTACAACTAGGGCATGCATGTAGGGCCATTTCAACATTCCTAAGGATCCCTGTAGTCTTGACAATACTACCATCCAACTATAATACATCCCTAACAATATGCTCATATTTCATTTCTAGAATATCAACTACACACTAGGGCATCTATAATGACCCATTTCTGGTCATTAGATTTTTAACCCTAATTGTGCATATATTGTATTCTTCCCCTCTTAGTTTCCTTTCCAATGCCTTCTATATCCTATGTGTGTGTGTGTGTGTGTGCACGCGTGTGTGTGTATCTCCAAGTGACATGTCCTTTCAATATTAAAATTAAATATATCAATAAGATAACTATATTATTTATTATTATATTAAATATGATTATAAATTATATAAATCATATATAGAAGTATATATTTATTATGTACACATATAGTTATATGATAATAATTATGGTATATATATATATATATATATATATAATTTATATTTTTTCAATTTATCTACATTATTAATATTTTTTAATAATATATAATACTTATTTATTATTATATATCAAAATGGGGATATAACGGCATCATTGAACTACTAGCCCCTGAATCAATCATATAATTGTCGACTAGTTTATCCCCTATAATCAAAGAAACATAAAATGAGGCTTGGGGAGTGTGAGGGTCTAACCTTTTTACTTATTTTAATCTCCCTTGATGGTTGTACTAGACTTGTGGTACTCTCCATGCTTCATAGCTGATCCTTTGGTTCAATGCTCTCCAAATATTGTTGTAGCAACCTCTTTTGTATAGGTATAGTAGCAACAACATCCCACATAGAAATATTCACATTTTTCTTCTTCATTTTCTCAATCACACTAAATGAGAATTAGGTGTTTTGGTAGAAGTCTTCGGAGCGACATGTGTAAGAGGTAGAGATGAAATAACTTGAGGGTCATTCACATCTCTTCTACTACTATTTTGTCTTTGTTGTTGAGGAGATTGGATTGACCATTTACTACATCTACATGGGTATTGCATTTGATGTTGAAGCCCAATTAGGAGGAGGAGGAGTAGCATCCTCAATAGCTCTTATTTTGCTCCTAGTGTTGTGAGTAATGGAATCCTTGTTTACATTTCAATGCTCTTCGACTTGCTGGTTCATGAAGGAGAAATCACTTTGTCATTGGAAATGTGAGGCATCTTAAGATTAGCTCTCCTTGTATGATTTCCCTACTACAGGCTCTTGATTGCTCAATGCTAAATAGGATTCATCCTTTTAACACATACAATAGTCATAGGAGTAATTGCAGGATGGACAAAAAATTTGGTCTTGAGCCATATTATTTTGAGGGACCAAAGCCTTACTGTGATTTGTATTTGAAGTAGAAGCATGACTATTTTGCCTACTCTAATCAAAATAAGTATTCCTATGATTATGATTTGGAGGACTACCATTGTTCAAAGTTTGATATTGCAATTGAGGAGCCTTATTTCCCTAAGCTTGATATCTCTCCAAAGTCACCACTTTATTGCTCACTTTTTGATCACAAAGAAGCTATCTTCCAACTTCTTCTCCTGACCTTGCAATCACTTGTCTATGTTCAACATCATAGACTACATCATCTCTTTAATTTCGTCCATTCCATTTGAAAATGTGGAAACTTGAGGGGCTAGAGCAAGGGGTTGTGATGTAGAAGGTGTGGGAATAGGGGCTCTCATTGGTTGGTGATTTGAGATATTAGGGAAGAAGGGCATAAGAGGTCTTGGGGCAAACTTTCCTCCTTGTATCAATATATTTTCTGCCCTTATTGTTATTTCATAAGCATTAGGTAATGTATGTCCTCCCATGTTTTGGACAATAGTGGCAATATCACTATCAAAGGCTCTATGGTAATGTACGAATGCATTACCATGGGTAAGCTTCACTATAGTAGATATTCTATCCCATGCCTTTTGAAATATGTATTTAAAATCAATCATGCATTTATAGGGGGCTCTTTTTATAGTAGTCAACTATTCTAAAAGTGAAAGGTAGTCACTTTTGTTCTCAAAATGTTTGTATAAGGTTGCTCCTAACCCATGCCAATCTATTATAGAGTTATGAGGCAAACCTCTATACCATTGTAATGCTTTTTCTTTCAAGCATGAGGCTAGAAGCCTAACTACTACATCATCTTCAGATATTCCATGTGTATTACAAACATTTTCAACATCTTAAATGTGTTCTAAGGGAAAATAGAAGTTTCATCAGTAAACTCAAGTATACTTTTAAGAGCTGATCCTAGCATGACATGTCTTTGGACTAGTAGGAGAGGACTTCCACCATTAAAGGTGAAAAAATCATGAGCTCTAGCCATATAGACAAGTGGTCTATTAATATGAGTTGATGATATTCTAGGTTGAGATCTTATAAAAAGGGGAGTGGAAATAGATCTTTTAGGGGTAAGTGTTACTACTATACTCCTAACTGGTGATAAATATACTCTAGTCTTTCTTATTCTAGGATTGGAAATGAAAACTCTTGGTACTGAAACTTACCTCTAGAAGATGCCCTTGTTTTAACTTTGGGCATGAATCATAGAAACTTTGGTTTGAAACCACATGAATATGATGTAAAGTTTCCAAGTGCTTGGATATGAGCCTCTTGGAGGCCTAGAATATTGAGAGCAACACTATTTCCTCAACATTAATCTTGAAATTATTCTTTGACAACAATAGACTTGAAATCTTCTTGAATATCTATCCCATTGGGTGTACCAAAAAATATTGTCACAAAATATTGCACCCTTTTCCAAAGTTTTTACCGAAGGACAACCTTGTGAAACATGGAAACAACCTCCAAGTTGTGGGACTTAAACTATGAGGTTGAGTCTTTGAAGAAGGTCGACTTCCTTTACTATTAGGATGCACCTAACTATCTTGGAGGGGAAAAGGGGAGAGGGAATGCACAAGACACTAAACTAATCTATCCTAAGGAGGTAATACACCAAAATAGAGTGTTCAAACCAATCTTTTCCCATACATGCACACTTGAACTATTATTACATCAAAGATATACAAATTCAAACTTATTTAAATCAAACAATCACATGTAGATCAGACAAACAAAATGAATAACACAAGGAAGAAGAGAGTTCACTTAAATATCATTCATAGGTCAAAAGAGATACAATCATGAAAATTGTAGATAGCCACAAAACATTGAAGAGAGGAATATAGATCTTGCATAGTCATCAATGTCTAAAGGAGATAAGGCTAAAGGAGATAAGGTGGAATGTCATTAGGTCAAAAGGAAAAGGGGATTTATAATTAATTTGCAGAGCAGTATCAAAGAAAAAAGAGAAGATTCAAATCTAAGAAAGAATTATAACTTTTATTTTATAGTTCAAGTATAACTAAGATATTTCTTACTGAAGCTACTTTATAACCACTATTATTAAGTGCTCAAAGAATAATCACTGCAAATCTAGAAGATCGGCTCTTGAAAAAAATCCAAATCTAGGAAATCAAATATTTTGCTAAAAGAACAACCTTGAGAAGACAAGAATGATAGCCATTAAGTGCATAGATGGGTAAATGGATAACCAGGCAACGAATTAGTGCTCCTTTGCATTTAACAAGCATAGGAGGCAATTGAAACAACTAGTAAACAATCAAGTAGATCAAACTTTTATTTAAACAACTTTTTATTATTTGTTATCAGCACACCATTTCAGAAATATCAGCAAGTCAACCATATTCAACCTCCATGCATATCTTTCCTCCAAATCTACTAGTTGAAGACCCTTTTCTTTTCTAGATTGGACAAGTGAAACATCCTTATCATGGTCCACCTAAGGGATCACTATCTTATGATCATCAACTAGGGTAAAAATCCTCATATTACCTTTTTCCTATTACCCTAACACCTATGATCTTACGATTGTCCATTTATCATAGCATTGAGCCTTCCTTCTACTTTCCTTGTGATTCCTTGATAGCTCCAAGACATCTAATCCTCTGATAGCTTCATATCTTAGAGTTGTGAGACAAGTCCTTCCTTCTCATGATGTTACAAAGCAATTAACTAACCTTACGATCCTATAATCATAGTCAGGCATAACATCGGTAATGGGTCTTATAATCCTCATGATACTAGGACAATAGTTATCATGTCCTTGTCA
The DNA here is from genome assembly GCA_028749045.1 of Cupressus sempervirens. Lineage (NCBI taxonomy): Eukaryota > Viridiplantae > Streptophyta > Pinopsida > Cupressales > Cupressaceae > Cupressus > Cupressus sempervirens. Next base: position 298,019,867 of record CM053784.1, on the reverse strand, counting down.
TGACCTTGGTAGTTTCCTCATTTGTACTTGTGACCTTACTACAAGGCTTCATCATAATATTAGAACACTCATGTGACCACTTTTTCCTTAATAACTACTGCTAACTGCATGAAACTATAACTTAACTATGACTTTAACTGGCATTTTTATTGCTTTAACTAGGCTCAGAATGTATATGTGTCAACCTCTCACTTTCTCGCATTGTCAAAAATCCTTACAACTCTAAAATGCAAAAAACTGACCATCATAGATCCTCTTTGATCTAACGGTGAAGATCAAACCCTAAAGTTGCAAGTAGATTTAATTCCCTAGCTAATGGGAATAAGCCACATGTATAACCTCTGACCTATCCAAAACCTGCCATAGCTCACCAAAGAGGAACGGACCCACCATGCCAAATTTCAACTCATCACTTTCTCACATTCTCTAAAGTTCATGCTACTTGGCAAAGTGAGATTAGGATGATCATAGATCTGGGATGATCATAGATCTAGGAAGATCTTATGGTAGGGAGAGTGGTGGGATTGTGAAAATAAACTTAGATTCATATGGAAATATAACAAGGTTTTTAATTTGTTTATTTCATATTTCCATTGGTATTTAAAATTTAAATGTGGAAGTGACTTCTGGGTGGGCTTTGGCATTTAAATTCTATCTTTTTTTTTGGGGGGGGGGGGAGGTATTTTTGTTTAACAGATAGTTAAGTCTTCCATTATGGTCATATGATTGTTTTATGTTGTAATTTAATCCAAAATATATATTGTTTGATGTTTATCCTTGTTTCCAAGGATCTTTTGGTGGGGTATTACATATGGTATCATAGCCCATGTTCAAGCACTCATATCTCTATGTATATGTTTCACATAATGGTTATGTCATGGTTGTGTGAGTGAGAGTGTCTTATTTGTGAGCTTGTGACATCCTATTGCATGGGTACTTGGGATGAACTTGCATGTCCAGTAGATGTGACTTGCATAATGTGAGGAGAAGGATGTGAATTTCTTGTTTTGTGCATCTCTTTAGGGATGGATGATACTCCTTTGTGAGAACCTCATTAAAGCATATTAGACCATATTTTTAGGTGTTTCTCTTGTATTTGAGTGGTTAGTGACCCTTGTGTATTATGTGCATGTGGATTCCTTGGCAACTTTTGTTATGTTGTCCCTTGTTATAACACATTATCTAATTTTTAATGTTAGCCCTTATTGTGCAGTTGGAATTGATGTTCTTTTGTGTATCTTGTCTGATTGGATGGCTCCTTGATAGAATCATTGATTAGTATACTTTTTTTGTAATTGAGCACCTCTTGTATTTCTCCTTATGGAGTATGGTGTGTTGTGCTCCTTGTGTTCTCTTAATTGAAAGTAAAGAAATGAAACATATATTTTTTTTTTTGTCACTTCATTATAGTATTAAAATATTTCAAGTCACTGAGAAATGACTATGTATTGTGGAATCATTTTAAAAAGAAATAGTAAAATTGATAACAAAGGGAAAAATCTAATGCAATAGAACATTTGGGTTAGTGACGTATGTCACCGGATTTCTTGTTTCCTAATCTTAGGAAAATTTGTCTAGTTATGTTGCATTTAGTAATTAATGTTTCAATGGCATTGTGCAAACCTAGAATCTTGTTCCTATGACTTTGCATGTTATATTATTTCACTAAATGAAAATTAAAAAAGGAAATTATAACTGATAAATGATACTTCTTCACTTTTACAAATATTTTATTTATGCTTATGCATGGGGTTATTCATGGTATACTATTTGATGTGTGTGAGTGTATTCTCTAATACGCATACAATGATCTATTGCCTAGCATTATGTGGTGATTAATACTTCTTGTGTGGTTGTTCTCAATACTCATGTGAAATGTAATATGATTGATGTCTTGTTTTTTTTGTCTTGTAGATCTTCCACATGTTGTTTGGGCTAGTATTATTTTAGTATGTTCCTTGTTTGGACAAGTCACCAAAATTCTTTATCTCTCTCCTTGTGATAGTTGTCACATTTGACTTATTGTTAAAATACATATATTTTTGAGTTTTACTATTTGAATTGATATTTTGCCCATTTTGGTTCTCATTTATTCCATTTTTACTATCCTAAAAAAATTCTAGTACTACACAATTTTATGTTATGACTCTATCATGTTCAATTTGGACCTATGATAGAATGTACAATAGAGAACATCACAAATAACATACTAGTGTATCTTCTAATATAGACATATAGTTGTGAATCAAAAATTATTTTATTTAAATGTTGATAAATTGTAATGTTGTCCATGAGAAGAGTGAATCTGATAAAGCTATGTACATGTTAGATGGTAATTGAATCTTGATGCATTACATTGTAAAACTTTTAGTTCAAATGATTATAATTTCTTGTTGTGTGCTAAAATGTTGTCACACTTCTATGAATCATTACATGTAAGAAAACTCAAAAATGAGCCCTCACAAATCGATCCATAGCTCTCTACTCATAGAGTGCAAGGGTTTGCAATGGAGGCCCTCAGTTTGACCTATTTTTGTGCTCATGCAAGTACACCATGAGATGAGAGATTCAAAGAGGAAAAGCAAGAATGCTAGTCTCCATGATCTTCAAATATGCATGAAAATAAGATCTAATCTATGAAAGCAAAATCTAATCTATAAATGCAAGATCTAAGCTAAAAGCCCATGATGGGTGCAAGAGAGAAAAAGAAAAGAAAATAGAAGTTCTCCACAAAAAAGCTTTTGTATTCAAACTCCTTCAAAAATTGGTCTTCAAACCTGCAGCATAACGATAGCATAATCATGGGTGTCTAACATGAGGAGAGGGCTCTCCCTTATAAAGGAAATTATGGAGGTGAGAGGCTTCTCACAACCAATATGGGATAATAGAGCTTGATCCATGTGAGACAAAATTCCACCAATGAGAAAAGATGAGTGGTTGAGAAGAAAGTGGTGATCCATGTGAGATAAGATTCCACCAATTAGAAAAGAGGAATGGTTGAGGAGAATGTGGAAAGATAAATCCCACTTAGATCACATTTTTAAGTGTAGAGAAATTAAATAAAAAGAATTTATTTTATTTCCTTTTTTCAAAAAGAGATATTTAAGTGGGATTTTTATTTAATTAAAAGGGAGCAAGTTATTTTTAATTAAATAGAAGATATTTAATTAAATTAAAAGAGAGGTTTTTCTCTTAATTAATTAAATGTGGATGAACTGTTTAATTAAAAGAGAAGTTTTCTTTTAATTAAATGGGGATTTTATTTTATTTAATTAAAAGAGAAGATTTTCTTTTAATTAAATAAGACTTGGAGTAAGATAATCAATCTTAGAAATGAAATAAATCGAATTTGATCAAGGAAATTGATTTGAATTGATTTAATAAAATATTACAAACCATTGATTCAGAAAATTTGATAAATTGATAAATTGAATAATGGGGGCCCATAGTCTAGGTGACCATTTTTGGGTGCATACATTTTCCCCTCTTTGACTAATGTGTGATCGATTCGGGAACACATGTAGTCAAAGAAAGAAATTGAAGTGTGAGGTCAATTTGGGATCACAAAACAACCCAGATGTGTGGTCGACTCGGGAACACATCAGGACAAAGAATACAAATAAATTTTAACTTGAAAAAGTCGAGGATAAAATTGATAAAACTGAATCAAGGATTGAAATTGATAATTACTACCCCCTCGTGATCGAAATCGAAATGAGATAGAGGAGAAACAACAAATTGATAAATTTGATCAAATCAAACAAAAGATAAGGTTCTTGATGTAAGATGAAAGATATAAGAATCATAGAACCAAGGTAGATCATCAAGCATGAAATATTATGCCCCAAAGGTGATTTAGAAGAAAAGAAGTGGGGAAAAAGAAAATGGAAGATAGAAGTTTGAAAGATATGGAAATAAATAGAAATAAGAAAAGAAAATGCTCCAAAAATCAATCAACTGTTTAAGATAGAAATTTTGATTGAGATCACGAAAGAAAATAAGGAAATGAAGATCAAAATGTGACCACAATTGATTAAATGTCCACAATAAAGATGAAAGGAGAACCCTCTCAAACTCATAATACAGCCTAAAAATGCAAACTAACATGAAGTCTAATAATGCAAGCTACATGAAATGCAATGGTGTACTTGCAAAAGAGAAACTCTAACATAGGATTTTGTGTTCATCATTCATTAGAGAATGTAAAAGAACTTATTCTCATCATTGGGCCATTATTAACGGACATCGAAAAATCACACAATCATCACTAGTTACAAATGCAACTATGAAGATATGAATGCAATTTATATTGGATTGAAATGTGAAAAGATTCTAACATAAGCATCAAAGACATAAAGGTCAAGATGACTTCGATGTTAGCTTACCCAATTTAATATAGAAAAACTATGCTCGCATCAAGGCATAGATGCCAAGATGACTATAAGAATGGTTGTGCAAAAATAATCAAGGATGATGTCTCAAATCTCCTAAGTGTTTCAAGGGGACAACAAAAGACACTCTAGAGTTCAAGACCACACCCACAAGAAAAAAATAAATAAATAAAAACATGTCTCATGCCCCAAGTCTTCTAGTGATGCATCATGGAGAGACTTATCAGACAAAGACACTCAACAAAAATCAATAACAGTTAGTACACAGAGAAAAAAAAGCCATGACATAAGTCAAGCATTAAGTGTTGCGTTTAAAAATTTAAGTGTGTTAACTGATACTGAGTTCTGAAGACAAGGATCAAATGCTTGCAGGAAGGTAAGATCACATGATGATACTGGGTAAGACCAAACCAATAAGTGTTGAAAAACACTCGATGTCAATGGGTGTTGAAAAACACCATTTGCGAGGTGTCTTAAAGACTCACACATCTAAGAAACCAAAGCTAACATAGTTATGCCCCCTAGACAAAGACCAATTCCAAAGCAAGGTAACAAGGACAAGGCAAGGTGGAGAAAGGCTAAGTGTCGAGGACATGTGCTAAGAAATAGGGGTGCAAAGGCCTCAAGTAGCGCCCATTTCCAAGTTTTCACCACTTGGATTTTTATTTTTTTTTGCTACCAAGGCGCTTGTTTCTAGGTTTTCACCAAGGCACTTTTTCTATTTTTTTGAATTTTTGAATTTTTTACTTTTTTTGTATTTTTGGAATATATAATTTTTTTGAAGATACATCAAAGTGCCTTTTGCTAGGTTGTCACTAAGATGATCATTTTTTCAGGACATTTTTCAATTTTTAGAATTTTTACAATATATCATTTTTTGGAATTTTTTAAAATATATCAATTTTTTTGGATTTTTTAAAATATATCAATTTTTTTGGATTTTTTTTTCAGGATCCATAAATATGTACAAAGATACCCCTAGACAGAATGGGCATTGAACTCTTAAGCAAGACCACATCGTGCAGTCCCAATGTCTAACAAGGTAGAGGACATGATGAAGCAATAAGCTAATGGATATTATGGATAAGCAAGGAGTGTATGAAGCAAGTGAAAGTGATCTTCAAAGGTTGACTCCTCAAGAGTACCCAAGCTAGGGAAAATTTGTCATGTAAAGAACATTTGGACAAGAAATGAAAGGCCAGTATAGGATAATTCAAGAAAGCATAATGTAAAAGTGGGAAAGATGCAATCCAAAGAAGTAGACATGTCAAGAGACTTTATAGCATCATATTTTACTCTATTTTATTAGATCAAGACCAAAGGGGTAAATGGGAAAAGGGTAGAAAAAGACTAGAATGAATGGAGGAAAATAGATATGAAGGCTAAACATGAAAAGAATGAAAACAAGATCATCATAAGATATCTCACAAGATAGCCAAATGTTTGTCTATAGGTCAACATTGTCAAGATCAAAGAGAGAAGACGAAATGAATGAAAGATGTAGAAGAACTACGCATGATGCCTATTTTTTAGTTTTTCATCATGGTACTTATCCAAGGCACCACAAGGGAGTGGTTTTCACCATAGGATGAATTTATTTCTCTTTACTTTTGCTACCAAGGTGCCTGATTACCAGGTTTTCACCAAGGCACATTTTCAAAATTTTTTTTTTTTTTTTCTTTCTTTTTTTTTTCAATCTTTTTCAAATTTTTTTTTGGAAGAAGTAAAGCTTTTGAGATAATTCTCTTTGAATGTTTAAACCATGATATACAAAGGAATTCAAATGATATGCTCAAAGATGCTAATAGGGAAAGGAAGATGGGAGACAAAAATGGAGGATATAGCTTTATGCAAAGTGAGTGAGATTGAAAAATGGAAATGAAGGCAAGATCAACGTCAACACATGCCTTGAAGGGTGGTGAGGATATAAAAAATGTGAATGAAGGAATATGTGAGTAGAAAGAAGAGGTTTTGGTTTAGGCACATGGAATGGAAGAATGCTTTTGGAAGAAGATGAAGCGGAATTCTTTGGAAGCTTGAATGTCAAATTTAATTGTTGTTCAACATTAGACTCTCTCAAGAGAGATTTTGGAATCCATATAGCCTTAGGCTTCTTTTCATTTCTTTTTGATGATTTAGAGATAATATCTTCAATGATGGATTTTGGAACCCATACTTGTCTTGTAATTTTTTTCTTAGATATCTCTTTTGACTTAATGCCCCCATGTCGATGAGAAGAGACATGATGGTCTTCTTTTTTATATGGATTCTTGAATTGATTCTTTTTCTTGTATTGAACATTCAAGTTACTTCCAAAAGACTTGGGACTTGTGGAAGAAGAAGGATGATATGACTGGTTTAGGTGAGTGGGTGGATGAAAAGGATTCAAGGATATGCATCTACGTTGATCTTGAGGAAAGATAGGAGAGGGAGGGACATAAGGACCCAAAATGGATGAAGAACTAGGAGAATTGGGAGGAGAAAGTGAAGGGACATAAGGACCCAAGATGGAAGGAAAATGTGAAGGATTTAGTATTAGTGGTGGAGGTCCAAGGATGGATGTAGAAGATGCAAAAGGGTAATCAATAAGTTCATCAACATCTATATCACAATCAAGGACATCAGCATCTTTAGAGTGAGCATCAGGATTTTCAATAGGAACATAAACATCTTTAATAGGAGCAACTTCTTTGATAGGAGAACTTATAGCTTGAGAAGACTTAGGAAGAGTAGAAAGTGGAAGGGAACATGGAGTGGTAGAACAAGAAGATGGAAGACTTTGATCTTGACAAGGATCTTTGGATAACATAAGCATAGAATTGTTCTCTTGATTTTCAATAGGCTCAACATTGGAAGTAATAGCATCATTTTTAATAACCTTAATGGACGTATCATCTTTGGAAGGAGAAAGTGTACTAAGGCCATTTTTATTGTCAATAAGCTCAGTGGTGCAAGCAGTATCTTGATCTTTCTTAAGAGAAGACTTAAGACATGGTGGAATAAATGAGAAAGGGTGTAAGGGATCAAAAGAACCATGAAATGTATCAGAAACATTGTGAAAAGGATTGGATGACATGGAAGGTTCTTGATCTTGATCTTTTTTTATATTCTTTTCTTTATCATTTTTAAAGTCCTCTTGACATGAAGCCAGTGCTAAGGAGAAGGAAGCATGTTGGAATTGTATGGAAGACTTTGGAATAGATGATGAAGGACTAGCTGAAGTAGGAATTATAGTGCATGAAGGCTTAGGTTCTTTAGGTTTAGCATTATCAAAAGTATTTGCAGCCAAGTAAAGGTTAGCTTGAGTTTCTTTAAGAGGTAGCCCTTGAGGATAACTATAGGGCACTGCATGAAAAACATTAGGATCTTTGTTGGATGAATGATTGGTAGAAGATTTGAGAGTCTTAGAATCTTTAGGGAATGTATGGATAGTGGAGGAAGTAGAAGATGGAAGGGGAGCATCAGAAGACAAAGGTTCAACATTAACATGATCTTGCTCAAGAGTGTAATCTTTATTTTCAGCATGAGGGTTCTTAGAAGAGGAACTCTTATCCCATTGATGTTGTATTTCAGCACAAAAAAATGCTTTCTCTTCATCAAAAAATGCAGATTTATCATTTAGGTATTGTTCACAAAATTTATCAATGTTGTTTTTAAGATTTGATTCATGTGAATTACCATCAATATCTTTTCGTGACTCATCCCCTTTAAGCACAAGCATAGGACTAGGAGGACTTTTAGGAACTGTTGGAATGTAATAATCATCACCATCATAATCATTGTCACTAGAAAAGTTATAGATAGGCATATCACAAGACTTTTCATGTTGTTCATTATCATATGTCTTAATAAGAAGAATAAGACTTTTGGTAGAAGTAGAAGAAGAATGATATCGTGAAAAAGAGGTAGGTGAAGACCTAGATGGATGATATCTAGAAGAGTCATGGTAAGATTTAGAAGATGAAGAATGTGAATGATATTTAGAAGAATTATCGTAAGACTTAGAAAATGAAGAATATGAAGGATATTTAGAAGAATCATGATAAGACTTGGAAGATAAAGAATTTGAACGATATTTAGAAGAATCATGATAAAACTTGGAGGATGAAGAATCTGTATGATATTTAGAAGAATCATGATAAGACTTGGAAGATGGAAAATATGTATGATATTTAGAAGAATCATGATAAGACTTGGAAGATGGAAAATATGTATGATATTTAGAAGAATCATGATAAGACTTGGAAGATGGGAAATATTTGGAAGAAGGATATTGTGATTTGATCTTGCACATGATCCTAGCAAAGGTCTATGATTTATCCATTTTTTTAATCATTTTTGTTGCAACGTTAGCATCCATGCATCTATTGGAGTGACAACACTTTTCAAATTCAAGAAGGAGGTGGATTTCATCTGAGCTCAAATGAGGATCCCTAAAAAGATATCCAAGATCCATGGTTCTAGAAGAATAAGAATCAAGTATAGAAGAAGAGAAAGGATGAATAGAAGAATGTAGATAATAGGAGGAAAAGAATCAAGAAGACATGAAGAAGAGGAATAATGGAAATGGGAGATTAGAAAGACATGGAAGATAAAGAAGAAAGAAGACCAAGAGTCATTTTGGGAAATTTGATACCATTTGAGATCATTTTAATGTTGAGCAACATGTAATAGCACTTGTAATCAACATGAAAGAAAAGGCACTAGTTGATAGGATAACCCTAAGAAACGTTGGTACCAAATTAGGATAGTAAAAGCTCTCACTTGTCCAAAAGAGATGTGATAAGATAGAATTTTGCAATAGGTGTAAACCAACACTGCCATAGAGGTGCCCACAAATTTGGGTGAATACCCTAGCACATATGGACTAGGAGGATGATTTATCCGAATTATAAATAATTAAAATTGAATTTTGATGAAAGTGAATGGACAAGAGATTACTAAGACTCTCCAAGTGTAATATCAAAGGATCCAATTGTATATCTTTCTCAATAAGGACGATTTCTAACTTACCAACTCCAAACAGGGTCTCTTGTGAAATCAATGATTACTAATTCAAGAGATCAAAGCACAATAACCCATGGTGCAAAAAGGTTTTTAACAATGAGAAAAGTAGCCTAATCCAAGTAGGACCAACCTAGGGAGACTAAAAATAATGGGATAACAAAGTTATTCGATCGTAAAGTCTCAACTCAAGAACTCAGATTTTGTTTATTTTAAATATCCAAATAGATGTATCAATAGATTCTTTATCATAAACCAAGCACGCAAGATAGAAAATAGGGATTTCAAGCAAACAGTCTTCAAACAATGAACAAGGGGCAAAGCAACCTTGCACATGAGAAATCAAGTGACTTAGTTTATGCTAATCCCTAGGAGAGCTAATTGTGTATGTTCTCAAAAAGTTTCACAATCATTGCATACATCCCTAGAAAATAAAAGTTGGCCTCTCTAAGGTTTTTAGTAATGGTTTAACTATGCAACTTTTATGATTCACAGGGGTGACCTCCAATCCCAGCACACCGAGGTTTTGACACAATCTGAGAACTTAATCTTCAAGAGCTGCTAGGGAGATCTGACAACCCACAATGAACCATACTCCATGGAGATTTCTTCCACGAGGACATTTATATAGTGATTGTTGCAACCATGGCAGAAGTGGCTATTATCGCTTGAGGTTTCGTCTGCAGTTTGCCCTGTATAGGGATTGTCTGCTATGGTTAACCCTCTCTAAAGGTGACCGACTCCCAATAGTGGACCACAAGGGGACTTAGCTTTCAGATCCAAGGTTTTGACACCTTTTCACTTTTAGCCCAATCAAAGCAAGCATATTAATCCGACACGCTAACTAAGATTATCTCAAGATCTATGATATCAACTCCTAGTGATCTATCAACCTCTCCAGAGAAAGGATGCCTCAATCAACAAGTTGAAGATCCATCTATCTAAGAGATTCTCAAAGTATCCTCCCCACCTACAAGGAATCCTTCTTTGAGAGGAGTTTCACTAGGAAGTCACTCCCTCAAGATCCATGAATAGTATTCGTGGGGCCTAATTACTATGTGTGTACAGATGTTAATTCCCCAAAAGAAAATCTATCCAAGAATAATCAAAAAGCACAAGGTGGTACACTTAACACTTTAACTAATGCAAGGTGATTCCAAAGATGTGGAACACTTAACCCCTCACACAAGCCAAAACAAGTCCACAACTCAAAGATTATTGAGTTTTAGAAAGCACAAGAGGGTTTCCAAGTGGAGCACTTAATGCTTCTATCTTGTAGACCCCTCCTTTTTAATGTGGTGCTGATCTTGCAACCACAGGGTGGAATGAGAGGCCAACGGATTCAGCGAGTCCAATAACCCAATATAGCTATCTAAATCTATCACTAATAATCAAGCTTGCTAAATAAAAATCAATAGAGATTACAACCTAGTATCAATTATGCATGTGTTTGAAAACTAAAAGCATAAGCAAAACACACAAGCTAGACACATGAGAGGTTCATTTTAAGGTTCTAAATCAAAGTGTTATCAGCCAAAGAAGAATACCTGAAGTCCTCGCAACGCGCTTAGTAGATCTTACCTATTTTTAACAACTTTAGCACTTTTTTCCAATAAAATCATAACTTGCTGCTATGCTATTCCAAAAAAAATAGAAAAAACAGAAAAACCCAAAATAGTGAGCAGTTAGCAGAAAAAACCAGAAAAATACGAAAATCCCTGCAAAAAAAAAAATGAATAACCTAGTCAACATGACTAGACCTTTTTTTGCTATGATTTTGAATCCAAAAATAGAAATGAAAAGAAGAGACCCCTGCTAAAAACTAAAGAGCTTTCCAAAAATGTAAAAAATTCAAAAAAAATTATTCATTTGTGCCCTAGGGACCCAATTTTTCAAAATAGGCCAGATTCATCAAATTGAGTTTTTGATCTTTAATACGGCCTCAAAATTCAAAACACAAAGAAAGAACCCCCCTTATAATTCAAAAATATTTCTGAAAATGTAATTTTTTCTAAAAAATACGCTGATTTGCGATCAAAAATGGCTTTTTATGAAAAATAAAGAGAAATTTATAACTCGCGCAAATCATTTCAAAATACTCTAAAAATATAACTGAGACATGTTGGGCACATACCCAACCCACAAAAAAAATTTCAGAACCAAACTCTAATTGGTTTAAAAGATATGATTGAATCTTTAAACCAACTAGATTTTTTGCCTGCAAATCAATCTATATATGGGTTAGCCTTAAAACCAAAGTGAAAAATTTACAAAAGAACTTGATTAGATCCAATATGCTGCTGTAAAAAATCAGAGATGAAAAATAAAAGAAAATGGAGCTAGAAACTTGATTCAAGCCCCACGGTGGGCGCCAAAAATGTGTGCTAAAATGTTGTCACACTTCTATGAATCATTACATGTAAGAAAACTCAAAAATGAGCCCTCACAAATCGATCCATAGCTCTCTACTCATAGAGTGCAAGGGTTTGCAATGGAGGCCCTCAGTTTGACCTATTTTTGTGCCCATTCAAGTACACCATGAGATGAGAGATTCAAAGAGGAAAAGCAAGAGTGCTAGTCTCATGATCTTCAAATATGCATGAAAATAAGATCTAATCTATGAAAGAAAAATCTAATATATAAATGCAAGATCTAAGCTAAAAGCCCATGATGGGTGCAAGAGAGAAAAAGACAAGAAAATAGAAGTTCTCCACAAAAAAGCTTTTGTATTCAAACTCCTTCAAAAATTGGTCTTCAAACCTGCAGCATAACGATAGCATAATCATGGGTGTCTAACATGAGGAGAGGGCTCTCCCTTATAAAGTAAATTATGGAGGTGAGAGGCTTCTCACAACCAATATGGGATAATAGAGCTTGATCCATGTGAGACAAAATTCCACCAATGAGAAAAGATGAGTGGTTGAGAAGAAAGTGGTGATCCATGTGAGACAAGATTCCACCAATTAGAAAAGATGAGTGGTTGAGGAGAAAGTGGAAAGATAAATCCCACTTAGATCACATTTTTAAGTGTAGAGAAATTAAATAAAAAGAATTTATTTTATTTCCTTTTTTCAAAAAGAGATATTTAAGTGGGATTTTTATTTAATTAAAAGGGAGCAAGTTCTTTTTAATTAAATAGAAGATATTTAATTTAATTAAAAGAGAGGTTTTTCTCTTAATTAATTAAATGTGGATGAACTATTTAATTAAAAGAGAGGTTTTCTTTTAATTAAATGGGGATTTTATTTTATTTAATTAAAAGAGAAGATTTTCTTTTAATTAAATAAGACTTGGAATAAGATGATCAATCTTAGAAATGAAATAAATCGAATTTGATCAAGGAAATTGATTTGAATTGATTTAATAAAATATTACAAACCATTGATTCAGAAAATTTGATAAATTGATAAATTGAATAATGGGGGCCCATAGTCTAGGCGACCATTTTTGGGTGCATACACTTGTAAGATGATTAAATTAGTGAAATTCATGCAAATGATATTATATTGATTTAGAATGTATAAATTATCTTTAAATGAATTCATAATGTTGGTTTTGGTGTGACTTCTCTTTTGTTTTTTAGTAAATTTAGTCCATTGCACGTCTTGGCAACTAGGACTATCCAATGTTATCTAGGTTGTATTATTTGGAGTGGTGACTAAAACTATTAGGTCGTACAATTCTCTAAGCTCCTTCATATTGTATATCTCATTGAAATATTTTTTATGCATTTTGAATAGAGTCAATCAAAATCTAGATGTAAAAGTTATTATTGATCATGAAGACTCATATGACAAAACATCTTGACATGCATTTTGTCATCTAGGAAATGAATTGTTTCATCCTATTATGTGGGAATCCTTGTGTGAAACCTTGGTAGTGCAAATTTTCATTTGGAAAATAGTGATCACTTTTGCTCTTATCTAGAAGGTAAAAATTGATGTTTTGGATATGTTTTATCAAGTAGATGTCAATTCTATAAACACAAATCAGATTCATGTCCATTGGAGAAGTTTAAATCTTCTAGAGATGTATTAAAACATGAACTCTTATCCCTCCAAAATATACATGGTATGCTTGTAGGGATCTATGATAATGTTTATTTGATCATTGTGATTTTAATCTTCTTTCATGATGCAAAGTGTAGACTATGAGTGTTACCTTCTGGGTGTTGATGTTTGGACTTTGATTGATTGGCTGTGAATTATTCCACCCTGGAGTTTATACTCTCATTATGGGCCTCTATGCTTGTTCCTTTCTTTTGTATTTTCCTCTCTCCAATGACAAGGTTGGTGTGGTTACATTAGTAGTGTAGTTAGTGATGTGTGAATGTTTAGATGGTTAGTAGTATTGCAAGGATCCCTAGTTCATCTTGGACCATCTTAATGCAGAGGTTGAGAGAGGATCCCTCCTAATCCTAATAGTCTATAGCTATATATCTGTATGAATGTATCTTCATGATATTATCTTGGTTAATTAGTTCTTCATGGCTGACTTGAGGTTGGAGATTAGGTTTTAGCTATATTTTGAAATTAGTATACTTAGCTTATGGCTAGAAGGATGTGGTATCTTTGGATGCACGGTACAATCATGTGAGTTGGTGTGAAGCTAAAAGTAAGATCTTTCCCCAAAAAATGGAATTCATTGCAATGTCAAGAAATATATGCCTTGTCTAGTTGGGTCAAGTGACCCTAGTTTTCAGTGATAGTTTAGCTCTTTTACCTAATAGACTACCTTTCTCCTATGCCTAGTGGTGAGTTATTTCATGAGTATCTCATCATTAGGAAGGAGTGCATTATTGAGCTTCTTCTATGTGAATTCTCTTGTTTATGATTATGTCATTTGGTACATTTGTGCATATTCTTACCCTGTATTGGATGCAATATACCTCAAAAGAGTACAACCTTGGAAAATAATCTTCATCCTTTTTTATGTAGAGTGAGCTATGAGATTGTAGCTAGACTTTAGAATGCTCCTATATGGATTGGTCATGTTCTTTGGTATTTTGGGATGGTTCTCCTTGATTCCAATTTTAATTGGAGTAACATCATATTTTGATGTTCATCAGTGGTTACTTGGTATGTTTATGATGTAATTAGGGACCATATAAAAAGGTAAAGTGTCATTTTTTTTTTCTTGTAGTGTAGAATTTTTGGGTATATGATTCTTTGAAGCATACATTGAGTTGCTTGTTAAACGAAATTGTGCTAGTGTGATGTTCTTTCCCATGTGGTTGACCCTTTTGAGTGGTTGATGAGATGGTTTATGAGTATTGGAGTGATTTGGTTTGACTCGTGGATAAGTCAATAGGTTTTTCTTGGATATTGTTGGTTTTGATTTTTCATTTGGCATGCTTTGTTTTCCTTTTGGATTGCAGGCTTCTATAAGTAAGTCTAGTCTTTGGGGAAATGATGTAGTGCATGTATACTCAAAAGGTGAATACACTTATATAGATCACTATCCTTGAGAATACCCATAATTAAGAGCATCCCAAGAGTCAGTCTCTCACTTCCTATCTATGACATGCAATGATTTAATATAGAGTAGTATGGCTCATGCAACCCTTTCAAGGTGCACCATAGAATGGAAGATTCAAAGGAGTGGGGGCAAGATTTACAATATACAAGAATTAAGTACGAAATACAAGATGCAAGATAAGATAAATGAAATGCAATATTCTAAGCTAACAAAGAGTTATAAAATCCCTAATTAGACTAGGTGAGCTAAGCTAGTGCATAAAGGAAATCTAAGGTAAGAATTCAAGTAAAGTAGGTGAGGGAAAAATTTCTCAAGGGTGTGAGTAAAAAAATGAAAACATAATAATAGAGTACAATCAAAAAGTATAAGAGAGTTTGGAGAGAGCCTCACTTTAAAGAGAAATGAATGGTGGGGAATAAGAGGCAAAATCTACAATGGATAATCACTCTCAAGTTAACTTTAGGGACTTTATTTGAATTAAAAGGGGACACATTTCTTTTAATTAAATAGGAACTTAGGATAAGGTGGTCAAATATAAAGTATTTTGAATTAAAACAAGATTTGATCAAAGATGATTGATAAAAGAGATTTAGTGTAGCATTTGGGAATTTAAAAATGTAAACAGGGGCCCCATAGTTTGCTACACCATTTTTGGTGATTATAGTGTCTTTCCCATTTGATTTTTGTATGTCATATTGATGGATGTGACCTTGGTTCTCTTTATTTGTAAGTTATCACTTTGGGACCCATGATTTTTCAACACTATTGAGGTGATTTTATTTATAGTGTTATTGTTAGAAATTAGAAATACTGAGTGGGGGGATCAGTATTCCATAAACTTTAAATTCCAAACTATGGATATCTTGTAAGACTTCAAAACATGTAAATTTCATTATACTGAAAAGTAAACATAGAAATAACATAATGCAACTATCAAACTACCAAACTAGCTTGGGACATGGGAGTCATAAATCTTTGGCTAGAAGGAGACTCGAAGAATATTATAGACTGCCTTAATGAGAAGAATGAACCAATGTGGATGATTAGGAATATCATTGAGGAATGTATCCAAAACCTTAAGACCTTTGATAAAACTTATCCGGCTCACAAGTAAAGGGAAGCCAACCAAGTGGCTAATAGGTTGGCCAACTAGGCAGTCAAGTACAATGAAGTGGTTAAGTGGACAGACAAGCATAATTTTTTGCCAGATATTAATGAGCTAATTGAAAGGGAAAGGATCCTGGGTAGATTGTGAATCATAAAAGGTTCATTATGATTTTTAATGAGTTATGGGAAATGTGTAGAAGAGGGATGTGTAAGTATGAAAGAAATTTCACTTCTCACATCAACAATATCCATCATCTTACTTTGAAGATCGATTTTGGGCATAAAGTACACAATGTGAAAAGAAGTTTCGAGAAAATGACTTGTGCCAACAATAATCCAGCTTCAAAGAGTATCAATACAAGGAAAAAATCTTGTAGAGAGGAATAAATCATGGTGGGGGAAGACATAGGAGAGAACCTAAGGATAAAGCCCAGAAGTGGCACAGACACTCCAAGGTGTGGAACATTTTGAAAAAAGGTGAAGTCACAAATTTCATTGAACTACTGCATGGATGGAAACCCTCTATTACACAGAGCATGGTTAAGAGCTAGAATGAGAGGATTTTTAAGATTGATGGGGTGGATTTCATGGTAGTGAAGGATGTCATCTCTGCAGTGACTGGTATTCCCATAATGGGGAAGAAGTTATATAGAGAGAAATATTTCTAGGTAAGTGATGGTTGAATTCACCAAGGATTTGGAGGATAAGAATGCTTTGGTGAAGAGAGGTACCTACTATCTATCAAGCACCATTAAGCTGCTATGGATGTTTGTGTTGAGGGTTATTATCAAGTATATTTCCCTAGACACAAGATTCGACCAACTCTGCACGCACCATTTCATGATTCTCAATCATTTTGGGTATGAGGAAAAGATTTCTATCCCTTTCTACCTTTACTCTTAGATTAATGAAAACATTAATGACTATAAGGAGAAACACTCTAGTAACCCAACCTTCCATGAGGGGCTATTATTGTTAATATACAATTTTTTTAAGGTTGGGTCTATGGGGAAATAAATTTAGAGTAGAAAGGAGGGCAAGAAGGGTAGAGTGGACTTGGATGAGTTAGGAGAGGACTATATGCCTTTTGATACTAAGGAAAACCATGAGATGCACTCAAAATAAAAGGAGGAAGCTTCCCCGCAATATGATAGTAGTAAAAAAACTATCAAAATGGGGAGAAAGGAGAAAAAAATATTAATCATGCCCAAATAGGGGTAAACATCTCCTTGGATAGGAACTACAATAAAAGGGTAGAGGGCATGAACATGGAGGATGATAGTTCTGAAGGGGAAGAAGAGACCTATCTTAGAGAAGGGGAGGGCTCTGGGAGGAATGGTGGTGAGGTCCAGACCTTCAGGGGTGGAAAAAGAGGGATATTCACTGAATCAAAGGAGGATAAATAGGGGGTGGGAAAGGAAAGTTTCAAGAGGGATATTAATTAGAATGATGGGAATGAGTAGGAGTAGGACTATGAGGAATTTGGATACAACTAATACAAATGTAAGATCATGGGCAAAGATAGGAATGTGGTGTGGAGGAATCTTGATACTATTTCTGCTAGGATTGGGAATAATCGAGAACTGATCAAAACTTTGGTCAAGGAGAATAAAGAGAGCAAAGCCCAAATGGAAGAGTTGATTAACCCAGCTCTTGTGATTTTCAATGACACCACTAAGGAAAATCCTCAAATGGATGTTCTCAACAATACTAAAAAAAATGCAGTGGATAGCTATCACACCACCAAATGGATTTTTCCATGAAATCTAGGAGCTCAAATATAGAGTGAGCAGTTTAGAGAGGGAATTACAGCTTGCAGAATAGGAAAATAGAGGAAGAAAAGTACATGGATAACAGAGGGGAGGAAGTGAAGAGCAAGGTCCAAACCACAAAGAGCTCAATGCATAATATTGTTGAGAAAAGCCACAACATTCTCAAAGCGAATAATGAGAACATGAAGGTTCTCATTAACAAAGTGGAAGAATACAAGCCCAGCAAGGAGGAGAATCTTCCTCCTAACAATGCCAAGGATAGGTCTTCCATGGATAGTTCAAGGAAGAGAACCAGATCTAGCACAAAGAAGAAGGATATCTAGGAACCTAATGAAGATCTATCTGACATGAAGGAGGCGGCTAGTAGAATGTCAGAGCTGGAAATTCATGCTACAAAAATACTCCAAGAAATCACTTGAGCTGCCTTCCTGGCCTTTTAGCCACACTTGATTTTTTGTCTTGTTCCCTTGGTTTTATCGGTTTTTTTTCTCTTATATATGGGACGGTTATTTCAATAGGGTGCTTTTAGTTAAACTGATACTTTAAGTGTACTTTTTATGTTTATCTTATGTGGTGTTAGGGTTTCAAGTCCACATTAAAACCTATTTTCCTTAATCAAAAACATAATGCAACTCATAAAACCATTATTTGTTAACTAGGAAAACCTTGGCCAAGAGGAGACCATAATGAGGATGGTACCCACAAATGATCCACTAATCAAAAGTATCTTGTAAGAGATATTGACCCTATTAGGAGTTTATTATATCTGTATAGTGTTTCAATCCTAGTTAGAGGACTAGGCATTGTTAGAAGCCTTAATCCTACTAAGATTAATTATTACAATTACAACATATATGAAAGATGAGCCCATTTCCCAACCATACAATTACAATGATATATTATTTACACAAAAGGAATAAATACACAAATGGTTTGACAATGTTGATATTTGCAATATCCGGTTTGTCCTTTGTATCTCTCTATTCACAAATTAACACATAATGATATTTCTCTACTCTAACATCAAGTTTCTATTACAAAAAATGTATATAATATTATCTAGAAACATTATCAATTCATCACACAAATTTGCATCCAAAAATCTATCCTTTATACCAAGTTATTATGTGTGGTTAGTCTTTATATCTTCACATGTGTCCCAAAAATCAAAACTAACTCTTTCCCACTTAGAGTTAACATCTAGATATTTGTCCCTAAATACTCAAGAAATTATTTTGATAACAAAAAAATTCCTTAATAAAAATGACCATTTAGTTTACTATGTCTTGTTGTTCTGTGTGTGCAAATTTGTGATTGTTAAACCTTTAATATCTTCATCCATACTTCTCATAATGATTTACACCCATAGGTATATAATCATGACACTTTCTAATTCCTCCAAGTAACTTTTCACATCCCAAAATTTAATCTATGCGCTGTGTGAACCAAAAAGGTGTTTGTGTTGACATATAAACTATGTAGTACTTAAACAAATTTCTGTCTTTAGCCAAAAATTTGTCTTCATAACATATCGACTTAATACATATGATATGTTTCCATAAATGAAAATATTAACACATTTCCATCCTTACCTCTTAGCCAAATTGCCTACAATCTCCCCCTTTGGCATCGGTGGCAACATATGGGAAAATTGACTAAGTCCCAAAATTGTAAAATTCAAAAATTGTGATGTTCTTCACACGTCCATACAAATTTTTCAAAATGTGGATCATTTCTATTATAAACCATATTTACATTATATATACTCCACCTTATTCTATACTCTACCTTATACCTCCTCATACTTTCATATGCAATTTTCCATACATTATACTCCCCTTTAACATCAATGACATAGCTAAGTCAAAAACTATTTATAAGTCAAAATTTTCATTTTACCTTCATTCTTTTATGCTGATGAATTACTTAGCAATGTGATACAATCATTAAAACTACTCTTTAAACTGATCAAAAATTTGTTCCAAGCATCTTTGACTAAATCCAACACAGTGATGAATGCGCACAAACCATAAGATGCCAATTTTGTAGCATGAAAGTCTAGATAAGAAAATTGTGCACACGAGATCTTTTCCTTCAAAAAATCATCAAGTTGTTTTTGTACTACATAAATCTTGAAAGACAAATTTTCTTTTAATAAAGAGATTTTTATAGTATCTTCTCCTTGGATTCCTCCAATAATCTACCCTCATCACAAATCTTATTGATTCTCTACTCCAAGTCAATGACTTAAGCATCTTCATTCCTTATTTCACTTATCACATTCTTTAATTCATCTTTTTTCTCTCTGATCTTAGTGGTCAAGGTTTGAATGTAGTAATGTGACAAAGGAAATTTCTCATATAGTTCATTCCCTTCATGAATACATGTTCTCAACTCCAAGTGTTATGGATCTAAATGATGTATTATAGATTTATTATGGATCTAAATAATTGATGTAAACTTCCATAGTTATAGTGTATAGTCTACAATCATCTCTATATGAATAGCTAGATGGAATATCATAGTGCCAATGTGAGAGATTAGTATAATGTCAGGTTTACTATGTACTACATATTGCAATTTACCAATCATAGACATGTACTATATTTGATTCACATCAACAAAATCATCATTCTTTGATAGTTTGTGTCCTATCACTATAGGTGTGGTAACTAGTTTTGAATCTTGCAATCCAAAAGTTTTCAATATTTCTTTCACATACTTAGACTAAGTGATGTATATACAATAATTCATCTGATATACTTGCAAAGCAACAAAGAACTTGATCACACCGAACATAAACATCTCAAATTCTTTCTTCATTTCATTTTCAAATGCCTTACATAATGTATCTTGACCTCCAAATATGATACCATCAACAAAAATTTCAGCTAGTAAAATACCTTTACCTCCTTCTATCTTCAAGTATAGATCAATGTTATCATCAGTCTTCTCAAAACCAATCTTCACAAGATAATTGTGAAGCCTTTCATACCATGCTCTTGGGGCTTGATTTAAACTATATAAATCTTTGTGTAGTCTAAATACCATGTTCTTTTTATTAGCATCAATAAATCATTTTGGTTGTTCTATATAAACCTCTTCTTCTAATATACCATTTAGAAATGTTGACTTCATATCCACTTGATCAACTTTAAAACCTTTGTATGTAGAGTAAGAAAAAAAAGTTCTTACTCCTTCCAATCTTGCAATAGGGGAAAATGTTTCTCCATAGTTTATTCCTTCTTCTTGTGCATACCCTTTGCAAATTAATCTTGCCTTATTTCTTGTGACTTCACTATTTTCATCTAACTTGTTTCTATACACCTGCTTGGTTCCAATCACATTCTTATCCTTTGGTCTATGAACTAGAGTCCATGTCTTGTTCTTCTCAATCTAATCAATCTCTTATCTCATGGCTTTACTCCAATCCTCATTTTTTAAGACATCTTTCATAGTCGTAGGCTTATGCATACTAAACAAAAATGTATCACTTCTTATCTTGTTTCCTATCATTGGTTTAGCATCTTTATCTCCAATAATTTGTTTAGTAGCGTGATGCCTTTTGACATACTTTGGCAATATTTTTTTTGCTCTTCTTTCTTCAATAGGTTTATCAAATTCAATATCACTATGTATTTTTCTATCGAGTAACTCAGCATCTCTTTCATGTACACTTATCTCATAATCAAAATGTGCCTCAACTTCTATTTGTAACTCGACTCTTGACTATAACTTAGTTCTTAAATGCAACTTGATATTCATTGTATGTGACTTGGTAGTCACTGAAACTTGTTGTTGATTTACAACTTGGTTTACACATCTTCATCAACAGACATACCTTCATAAAATTATACAAATAATTTGTACTCTTCAGGTTCCTTCATAGGTTCAACTTCATGTACTTCTGTATATTCATCAAACTTCACATTTGCACTTTCCACAATATTTTTAGTGTTAGTATTTAAACACTAATAACCTTTACTTCTTGTGGAATAGCCAAGGAATATACCTTCTTCACTTTTAGCATATAATTTACCATTTCTAAAATCCTTTAAAATGTAGCACTTGCTTCCAAATACCTTAAAATATTTTACATTGAGTAAGTATCCATACCATAATTCAAAAGGTGTTGAATGAGTAACTTTCTTGACTTGTACATGGTTCAAGGTATAGGAATTTGTCCTTACAACTCCTCTCCAATTTTTCAAAGCAACATTCTTCTCCATCATGAGTGTCCTAACATAGTCCATTACAGATTTGCTCCTTGTTTCAACAATTCCATTTTGTAGAGGGGTCCTAGGTGTAGAAGTTTGTCTCTTGATTTCTCTATCATTACATAATATCTCAAACTCATCTAATGTAAATTCTCCACCTTTATCAGATCTCAAACATTTCAATATTTTATTTGTCTACTTTTCAACTCTAGCTAAATACCACTTAAACATTTGGAAAGCATTAGATTTGTATTTCAGAAACATAACTGTCATCATCCTAGAATAATCATTGTAGACACCTAAATTTGATTACACCGCTTTAGTAATCTTATTTAGCTATCACTAAAGGCATCATTAGTTAAATTCTTATTTAATTAAATCCTTTTCCATCCCCTAGTTGATTAATTTAATTAATCATCTATAGTCTTAATTGATAAATCAAATAACCTATTATTTATCAATTAAATCCTATTCTTCTATCTAATTCCAAAATTCCCATTTATTAAATAAATCTATTTGATAAATAAAACCCCCAAATCTAATAACCCCTAACCTACCCCTAACCCTTCATTTAGCCTAATCCACCCCATCCACCCATACTAACCAAGCTTAGCCACTAACTCACCCACCCTCATGAATGCCATCCACTTGCACATCTCTAACATCACTAATCTAATCATAAACCCAAGCCTAATCACCCCCCTAACCTTTTACATTCTCTAAGTGAGCTTAAGACTTTCCTACGCCAAAACAAAGTCTCCCCTGCAAAATATCCCAACCACCAAGCCTTCATTACTCTTACAAGGCCATCAAGACTCTTACAAACCCAATGAATGCTCTTACAAGAACTTATGAGGGCCATTTAAGGCCTTGAGCCACCTTTTCTGACTCATCCTTGCCCTTTCCTCTACCCAATGACCCTATGACATGTGTCACTCCTTGATTGGTGCTAAACAAGCACAATCCATGTGCTCCGCTTTGAGTGCATCTTAGCCTTCCATAAGCTTTCATCTCTCCTTGCATCCTAGCCATCCATCCCTCAAGCCCTTAGCCTATAAATTGAACCCCCTCCCTTCACAAAATCATCCATCCTCCATTGAAAAGTTATAATGCTATTTTGAGAGCACAAACACTATCAAAATACCATTATAATAGAAAAATCACTTCATAACTCCATTGTTGAAACCTTGTTTCACTTACTCCACCCATCCATTTGAAGTTTGAAGCATAACTTGAGAGCATACATTACTACAATCAAGGAAAAATCCATTGCATCATTGTGTTATGCCATTAGGAGCCTACCATTCTTGGTTTGCTTCCTTTTTGTGGTGATAACCCTAGGTCATATCTTAAGTGTTAGCTTGCTTAGTATTGTTGATGCTTCTATTTAATTAGTTAGTATTCAATTTGTACTACTAATCTAGGTGATACATTTTGGCATGCCCGGTGGGACCCCGCATATGGGTCAATCTAATCATGTTTTTGGGTTTTATGATAAACTAATAAAACTAACATTATTTTCTTGCAATTTTTTGTGTTAGGTTTGCTAACATTCTTGCAGGTACATAGGTTACACTTTCAAAGTCACGCTCCTAGCCATATCATCGATTTCCATTTCTAAGACTTCAAAAAACTCAAAATTTTTGTGAACTTGCAACCCCGGGAACGCGAACCCGCAATGCGAGAATGAGGCTATTCGCCAATGGGGATGCGAACCCACAATGGCGAGT
The DNA here is from genome assembly GCA_028749045.1 of Cupressus sempervirens. Taxonomy (NCBI): domain Eukaryota; kingdom Viridiplantae; phylum Streptophyta; class Pinopsida; order Cupressales; family Cupressaceae; genus Cupressus; species Cupressus sempervirens. The sequence goes on along the minus strand of CM053784.1, from coordinate 297,996,168 downwards.
TCGCAGGTCATCGCCAGATAGTTCTATCACATGTCCTAAAACTTTCTCTGCATCCTCACCGACAAATCCTAGAACATGCCTAAGAACAATGGGATCGCCATTCCCACCTTGCCATATCCTATCTTGAAATTCTTGGGATTGTAATAAACCTTTTTTCTGTAGGATCATCATTCCCACTTGCGGGAATGTTGTAAGGGCATAAACCTATGGGATCGCTCTGTGAAAAAGAGCTCTCAGGTTTTTGGCTCATGTTTTAATTTTTTCTTTTTAGTAGTCTTTTCTGTCATTCCCGCGGTCTAGAGGCTTTGCAGGAACATCATTCCCATGAACAGAAGGTCGGTGGGATCGATAATTGTTTTGTGGGATCGCTAACCTACCTGTGGGAATGCAAGTACCATTGCGGGAACACTATTTCTTGCCTTTTCCTCTACGAGAATGCTTTTTCCCTATTTGGTCTACTTTTAAGTCATTGTCATTCGCACTTTCAAATTGGGAAAAATGAACTTGTGTGCGTAACAACCCCACAAATCAAACACTTTACCTTAGTGCTTTAAAATGAACAAAACAAATCTCTCTTTTGCCTGGAATTTAGACAAATTTGATTTTTGAACATTTACAAAATTTTTTAAGTTAAAATAAATCAACAAAAATCAAATTAAGTGGTTTTCATTTGGACTCATCACTTTTCTAACCGCCCATCATTCTAACCATTGGTTGCAATCTCAACGCCATATATGGGGATGGGTCCACTTGAAAAAGGTGTTAAGTGCTCCAAACTGATTCTACTTAATTAGCTTTTTGAGGATTCGTCTTAAATTATAAAATTTCTTGAATGACCAAAAATCTAGGATAGATTGATCACACTTCAAGCTTGGGCTCTAAAATTGAACAAAAATCAGTTGACGTGGAGGGCTTCTGAGTGTGTGCTTGAAATCAAGCTTCACACACATCTTTGTTTTGGGCTTAAAACAAAATCACACCAACTCTTGAATGCCTTAAAGAAAATCAATCGACACTTGACATGGAGGGCCTCCGGGCGTGCAAGTTTATTTCTTGTTGACCCTAACTCTTCTTCTTGCTTGCATTCTTCGATCAATTTTACTTTTGTTGACATTTCAAGTTGGAATTGAACATTTACATCCTAAACATGTGTGTTTGCAAGGTCTAGAATAGACAACATAAGAGTCAATTGGTGAAAAAACAAGCGTGTTTTTTTTTAGCCCAAGGTCATCCAAGTCTTCTCTCCCCTTGTTGTCTTTTGAGGCCATCTTGGGTGCATAAGATTAGGATCCAAAACCTTGTTTCTCTTTTTAGGAGGCCTACTTGGGGATTTCATCACCCCTTGGGATGACCTCAACTCCAGCGTTTCGACAGAGTATAAGAATCGAGGGGTGAATCGAAAGACACCTCTCTTGAGATCAAGATTTTGTCACTCGGGCTAAGCCTCAAGGAATTTTATACCCTTAAGAAGTGAAAGAGGAGAAGTGGGTTACCACTCCTCTCAGCTATATCACATCTTATTGGCCTCATCTATGGATTTGGGCCTCACATACCTTGCATATATCGAGGACTCCTTAGCTAAGCCAACTGTCAACCTTGTAGACAACCATCTAGGGTGTTAACGTGTTTGAAGTGACTGATTGAAACATTTGTAAAACATACACACTCCTTGGCGCAAATATCACATTCTAGGAATCAAAACTTCTATCTAATTGTTCTTATCTATTGCTTGATCTTTTACCTGTTGAACAAATGTTTTCCAAACTTGATCAATCCTAGCATAGGGCATACTTAGCATAGTCACTGCCTCCCAAAAAGAACCCCATAGTTGTGAGTTTTAGTCCTCAGAAATATCTCATGTCAAGCCACCCCAAGACTAAGTTTAAGAAGGCTAAGCTTCCCCAAATACCATCTTACAAAGAAATTGAAGCAGAGCATAAGAAGCATACCCCCAACCCTAAGATTTCCAAATTGGATCAAATTGAGAAAGACGGAGTTGAAGTAGCATTGCAAACAGAATGGGACTACAAAATCCAAAACCTACCCTTCGACATGGTGTTAATACGAGCCTTATCGACAACTCTACTATTACTCATTTTGATTAGGTCCTTCCTTTTTCCACACACATATAGGTTTAGTCTCTTAATTACACTACCCCATCTAAGCATTTGAAGTCAGACCATCTCCTCTCATCTTAGGCTATTGAAGAAGAATCCTACACCTACATTGATAAGATCTTAACATCACCTCCTCACTCACTTAAAAACATTTTACATCACATCTCTCATCGTCTTGAATATCCTCGAAACACAATGCTTCACCCGAAATAGGTTATTTTTGGTGTCCCACATCACCTTGAGCCAAAGGTTAGGATCACACATTTTGCATCACTATCACATTCCCCACATTCACATCTTTGGAAAGCACAAGCACCATATCATTTGGACACCCTTAGTGTCATCCCTCGCTACATTTAGGAGAAGCATCCTTTCATACCACCCACCACACATTTTGGTAGGCACACACGAAAAAAAGACATGGATCCTGATCACAGTGGTAACACATCTCAAGCTCAATCATACTCTATGGTATCCATGATGCCATTAGATCCACCATCGCAAATCCCAAAGGAACCAGGATCATCCATAGATATTGAGGCTTTTTTGAACCAACCTGGTCATGCTACTATCATCAATGCCATTATAGATCACAACAAGGAAACCAGCAGACCCAAATATTCCCTCGACCCAGGTGCTAGTTCCCATTCCACAGAACACTCATCCCATCGCCACACAACCATTGGTGCATACTACATACCAACCAACCTCAAGTATACCATTTGCATCTACTTCCACCACTCATTTTTTTGTTCCACCAACTCCTCTATTTGCATCTAGCAGTACTACCTTTTCATTCTCACCCCATATCACATATAGTCCATTTGCTCCTCAAATACCACCATCAGGGTCCAATACCTCATCCTCCATCTCACCAAACATTACTATCAAGCCCTTTATAACTAGTCAAAGCTCTTCAACCACTTTTCCTTTGGGACCTTGGAATTTTGTTGTGACACAGACACCTATCATTAGTCTTCCCCCTAGCACTACAGTCACATTCATACCTTCTGCACTATCATCCACTGCTTCACATAGCTATTCGCTCCCACCCCTCACCAACTATTTCTCCATGCCACCTTTAGGCAATAGCCCAAATCCACCACCACTGTAGTTCTCTACAATAAACCCTTTGTCGCATGTCAATTACCTTGCGCCTACTCCAAATTAGTCCTACTCCCAAGCAGGCACGCATCCCACATATATTGGACATGGTATATATTCCCAGAACATGGCACAAGCATCATCTGCATTACCACCATTCGAGCCATAGCCTTCACACCAAAAGTATGCCCAAGCACCCACACAAAACTACCTCATAGGGCAGTAGCCTCATAATTATCTTCCACACCCACCTTTGCAGATGCAACAATATGCACAACCCACATTTCAGCAACCCATGGCATCCACTCCACTAGGGGCACCTAGATCGGGGGCACCTGCTCCTCCACTGTAAAATCTGAATGGGAAGAAATGAAGAATGCCCTCAAAGATGGGACAGACTCTAAGACTTTCAAATTTGAAAATGATTGCCCATACCCTTTTGATAAGACTATCACGTTGACTCCATTTCCTAAAAATTTTGAGATCCCTAAGTTTGACAAATTTAGGGGGAAAAGTGATCCAGTCACACATGTTAAGGAATTCTATATGCATTCTCAGGAGGTAGCCTATAGTGATGTGTTCCTCATGTGGCTCTTTCCCAAAAGCCTAGCAGGACCAGCCTTAGAGTGGTTCTATCGTATCCCTCAAGATACTATTAAAACTTTTGCAAAAATTTCTAAGGCGTTTGTTGCTCAATATACCCATCTCGTTGAAACTGAATTATCTGTGGTGGACCTTGTCCACACCAAACAAAAAGGAGGAGAAAGTCTTACAGAGTACCTACAATGTTGGAAGATCCTCACAACAAGGATCTCTTGCACCATCCCTGAGCCCCATCTTTTCAAGATGTTCATAAACAATGCACACCCTAGCCTCGCTCATCACATGGTTATGAACTATTTGCAAACATACAAGGACATCAAAGAAAAAGGAATGGGCCTCGAGCAAGGTCTCATTAAGGATGGTGTCATCAGACTATACAAGGAAAACACCCAAGACTGTGGTTCGAGCAATGACAAAACTCAATATTGGAACAAAAACAAGAATACAGTGACAGATGGTGCCACTGACACTCGACAGGTCCGTATTGTTGGGGCGGCTACCAATATTCCCACCACATTTTGCCAACAACAAACTTATCAACAGCAACCTCTTGCATATCACCTGCCATCCATATAAACTCGTCAACAAATACAAGTTCCTCATAATCAAACCAATGCTATCACACTGGCAGCAGGTAGTAAACCTCATGTTCAGAGGCAACCATGAACATACACCCCATTAGGGGAACCTCTTGATACTATCTTCGAGAAATTGGCCAAAGACAACCTTGTTCAGTATCCACAAATGCAACCCTTGGAACATAATTAGTCTAGAGCATCCTGGTAAAAAGATAATAAATATTGCAAATTCCATCGTGTCAAAGGGCACACCACCCTTAAATGCATGCAACTTAAGGATTATGTACAGGACCTCATTGATCGAAAAGAGATCACAATGGGGGCACAACCCTCACCCAACGCAAGATTAATGATGTATCAAAATGCTTTCCCTCCTCATAACACCAACCTGGGAAAGGCACCTGCAAACCCTCCTATCAACAAACCTAACGATCCTCTGGGTAAATAAGGTGATAACCGAGACACATCTCAAAATTATACCTTATCATACTTAGACTATGTTAGCTTAATTGGTTGCATATCCCAAGTTGAACCATCTGTCAATGTCATCAATATTTGTCGAATGCGGCTCAATATAGCTGGTCCATCTGTATCCACACAAATGAGACCACCATCAGCATGACCACCTCCATCTCAAGCATCTCCATTATAATCACCTTCACTAGGTCCATAGTATAACATCTTGGAACACCTTGGAAACATGCCGGCCCAAATCTCCATCTTGGATCTCTTACGAACAAGCCCACTTTATCAAGAGATCCTTGATAGCACTGTACGTGAGTCACATGTCCCTTTTGACATAAATGCCACTGAGTTTCACAACTTGGTTGGCCATCTTTTAGCCTCATGTGCCTTATCTTTCAAAGCCATCGATATCCCAGTAGTTCAACCCGATCACATCCTCCCACTTCGCATAGCTGTCATGGTTTTTGAATTTGCAATTAAGTGTGTCATGATAGATAATGGATTGGCTCTCAATCTATGTAATCTAAAGTTCATCAAGTAGGCAAGATATACTGAGGCAGATATCATCAATGAGGTGATCACCATCAAGGCATATGATAATTTGAAGTGTACTACTAAAAGAACCATCTTGCTCCCTATCAGGGTTGGCCCAGTCATTCAGGAAACACTTTGTCATGTAGTTGATCTTAATCTTCCATATAACATCCTCCTCAATCGCCCATGGACTCATGCCATGAAGGCCGTTCCATCCACATATCATCAGTGCATCAAATTTCCACATAATGGCATTGAGATAACCATCCACACAGATTTTGAACCCTTTGCTTATTGCAATGCAGTTGAAGCTTCATATACCAATCACTGTCCTGGCATCGAAATTGGCACCACCATGGCCATCTCCTCTGGCACTTGCCATGATCTGGACACCATTTTAGCCTCCACTCTCTCCACAGTTAAGATCAACTACCAAGGTTGTGGTGAGTATAGTCTCACAGATGTGTTTGCTGTCGGCACTCTACCACTTGACCCACATACTCAAGGATGCCCTATACATCAAGGACCTATACCAAAAATGACCTCTCGACTTCACCAGTTGGGCCCTACTACTTTTGTCACCAAAGGTATTCTTGATGGAGCAAAAAATACACTAGACGTTAACACATGGCTATACAAGGAGCCACCTCCTAAAAGTGAAGCACTTCTTGATCACTTTAAACATAAATATCCCTGGTCACATCGCTTGGCCACAGAGCAATGGGATTATCAAGGAGGTGGTTTAGGTTGCTAGGAATCAGGTATGAGATAGCCTATAGAAGCACACCAAGGGCAGAAAACCAAAGGCTTGGGCTATGGACTCCCTGCAACTAGGGGCACTACAACGGAAGGCCATGCCTTTACGAACATAGAAAACACTCTCGTTGAGGTTGAAGACATCCTTGAAAAAGTTGAAAAGAAATCTTACGACGATATTTTCCTTGAAGAAATAATCCTTAGAGCCTCTATGCTCTACCAATTATCCTTGAACCTCATAGACCTCCCCCTCGCTCACCCCGAACTCATAGATTGGGACCAACCAAGTGTCATTCATGTTGACGAGTTCTCTAACGAGCACGCACTCCTTAAGTTCATGGGGGCAAAAATGCCACATAAACAACCACCTCCACCATCTACATATTACTACAAGCTAGATCTAGTAGGTTACTTCAGGGAGGAGGAAATATCTAGTCGCAAAAATGAAGTTCCAAAAGAAACAAAAAAGATAAAAGATAAAAGAAAAATATCCCATGGTGAAAACTCCTCTGGAGCGCCATTGGGTGACTCAAAAAATGAAACAAAAATAAAGGATGTATCCAACAGTAAAAACCTCTCAGAGACACCTAAGGATGGATATTTCATCCTCCCCCCACAAGAGCATCAACCTCCTATATCTTCAATTTTGACAGAAGAAACTCGGCCTCTAAATATCAGTCTGACAGAGATACCACATATCACATACATTGCAGCCACTTTACCACCTGAACAAGCAGAACTTCTTCTTGAAGTCCTCTATGAAAATATAGGCCGCTTTCCATGGTCATATCAAGATATGTTACGGTTGGACCCCAAACTAGTTGTACACCATCTGGCAGTAGCTCCAGGGGCCAAACCTGTCAAGCAAAAACTTCAAAAAATACACCCCAAAGTGGCTTTATTAGTCAAAGTAGAGCTAGAGAAGCTGTTGGAGGCCAAAATCATTCGCCCAATAGATTATTCTAAATGGATTTCTAACATGGTACCTATTACCAAGCCCTCTAGTGATATCAAGATTTGCACTAATTTCAGGGATCTTAATAAAGCCTGTCCAAAGGATGACTTTCCATTGCCAAATATCGACATGATTATGGATCTCACCGTAGGTCATGAACTCTTGTCACTAATGGATGGTTTCTCTAGATATAATTAGATTTGTATAGCAGAAGAAGATCAGCATAAGACAACATTTACTACACCTTGGGGCACATTCTGCTACAATATGATGCCATTTGGGTTAAAGAACGTTGGGGCAACCTATCAGCACGCAATGACGATCATCTTCCATGACCTAATACATAAGATACTAGAGGATTACGTAGATGATATTCTAGTCAAATCTCTTGATGCTTTGCATCACTTATCTCACCTTGAGGAAGTGTTTAACTGACTGGCAGAATATCGTCTCATGCTAAATCCAAAGAAATGCATCTTTGGTGTTACTTTAGGAAAGCTCCTAGGCTTCATTGTGTCACAACGCGGTATTGAGATTGACCCTAAGAAGGTCAAAGCCATCATGGATATAGCTCCCCCTAAGACACTCAGGCACCTTCATTCTTTACAAGGAAAACTCCAATCAGTCTGGCGATTCATTTCTCAGCTTGCTGATAAGTGTCAACCTTTCACTCACTTTCTTAAGAAAGATCAAAATTTTAAATGGGACCCAGCTTGCCAGTGCAATTTTGAGCTCATCAAGCAATACTTAGCTAATCCACCTATTTTGGTTCCTTCAGTTGTAGGGCACCAACTCATATTGTACATCACTGCTACTCCTACAACATTAGGTGCTCTGCTAGCACAACTTGACGATGTAGGGAAGGAACGAGCTATTTATTACATCAGTCAAACATTAGTGGGCTATGAGCTCAACTACACACCGATGGAGAAGGCATGCTTAGCAGTAGTGTTTGCCACCTAGAAGCTATGTCACTACATGTTAACTAATATCAAAGATCGATCCAGTAAAATATATGCTCTCTCAGACAGTACTCATCAGATGCATAGCAAAATGGGTTATGCTTCTCAGTGAGTTCGACATTCAATATGTGGACAGAAAGGCCATCAAAGGCTAGGCTATTGCAGATCACTTGGCTGATGCACCCTTAGTTGCAGATCACCCACTCATCATGGAATTTCCAGACGAATACCTCTGTTTGATAGAAACACAATCACTCTGTAAGCTATATTTTGATGGCTCCTATACCTCTCATGGCTCTGGTGTGGGCATACTTTTGGTTAAACCTCAGGGAAAATATATTCCTAAATCTTTCAAGCTACAATTCTGGTGTACCAATAACATTGCTGAGTATGAGGCCCTTGTTGTAGGACTAAAAATTGCCCTTGAATGGAATATCATAGAGCTTCAGGTCTATGGTGATTCTCAGCTTATCATCAAACAAGCTTTGGATGAATATCAAACCAAGGATGACAAATTACTAACTTACAAAGACTTGGTTGATCAACTAAAGGAGAATTTCACTCAGATCTAGTTCATACAGATACTTAGACTCCAGAATAAGGCAGCTGATGCTATGGCTACTATTAGTTCTCTCTTAGAAATACCACACGAAGCTACGTAGTATGAATTCTTGGTTGAGCAGTTGCACGAACCTGCATATGAGAATGATGAATCAACATGGGTCTATATCTTGGATGGTCCCCAATCTCCATGGTACCATGAAATTCATGCTTACCTACTAAATGGTATCATATCTCCTCATCTCACATGAACCCAACACCAAAACCTTATTCGCAAAGCTTCCTATTACACTATCATTGCCCAAACCTTATATCGTCGTGGTTATCATGATACTCTCTCTTGATGTTTAGATCAAAATGAGGCTTTGATGGCTCTTAAAGAGGTACACGCTAGACTTTGTGGTGCTCACACGAGTGGGATGGTGCTAGCAAAGTAGATCCTTTAGGCTAGATATTATTGGCCTACTCTAGAATAAGATGCATGTGAATTTGTGAAGCGATGTTTACCTTGTCAACAACATGCTAATTTAATATGAGCTCCAGCACAAGACTTGCAACCCATTGCACCACCATGGCCTTTTGCCTACTGGGATTTTGATCTTGTTGGTCTTATTGCACCACTTTCTTCAGAAGGGCACAAATGGATAATCACCGCAACTGATTATTTCACTAAGTGGGTTGAAGCAGTTCCCCTTGTGACTGCCACGGGAGTTCAGGTATCCAAGTTTATATTATATCATATTATATGTCGCTTTGGCATCCCCACTACCATTTTCACATACCACGGAGATAATTTTGAAAACCTAAATATGGAGGAATTGTGCACCTCTCTCCGCATACATCACTGCTTTTCTAGCCCATATTTCCCACAAGGTAATGGTCAGGCTGAGGCAACTAATAAAATCCTCCTCAGAATCCTCAAAAAAGTTGTCAATGACTTCGACCATGATTGGCATTTGCAAATTAATCCCTCCCTATGGACATACTGCACTTCATTCTGTACAGCCATCGGCACAACTCCATACTCCTTGGTCTATGGTGCTGAAGTAGTCTTGCCTATTGAGGTTGAACTCCCATCACTCCACATTTCTCTCCGAGGACAGATATCTAATTAGGAATATAGAGTAGCTTGACTTACTCAACTTGATCTACTTGATGAAAGAAGGCAATAGTCCTACGACCATCTCATGGTCTATCAAAGTTGCCTCAAGCGCAATTTCAACAGGAAAGTCCATCCATGCAATTTTTAGGAGGGTGACATGGTCCTTAAGGAGAATATGAAGGTTCAAGCTGACCAAGAAAAGAGAGGCAAGTTCGAGCCCACCTAGCTTGGTCCTTATGTAAACACAACATCTTTTGGCTCAGGAGCCTATTAGCTATCTACCCTTGAAGGTGAAATCCTAAATGATCCTACCAACATCATTCACCTCAAGAAATTCTACACCTAGGGACAGAATTTACACTTCAAGTAAAGAAAGAAGGCATGAAATTAAAAACAAAGTGTCCAATGGTGAAAACTTGGCAATTCAAGTGACTTGGATAGTTTCTTGGTGAAAACCTAGCAAATAGGTGTCAGGTTTACTACGGCTTCTCCATTATCTATTATCAAGGCACACCCCTTTAATTGTCCCTCCATATCCTATCACTCATCCCATCCACTTTTCTAAGGTTTTCCTTATCATTCTTTTCCATACTTCACAACATCATCCTCTAAACACTTTGCACTATGTAGCCTCCCCTCTCATTTATAGCATCCCATGTACCATACTTGATGTCCCCTACCATTGTACTCTCCTAGATCTACCTTATCACATGCCTTTTATCCTTACCATATGTAGCATATACTACCCATGTAAAAATGTGTCTCATACCCCCTGTACTAACCCGTATCACCCATATACCATACCTATGTGAATACAGCAATATTCGACCCCTTGTACATTAATCGCACTTCACATAACCCCCCCCCCCCCCCCCCCCCCCTCCTCAATGAAAGCATGTATTATGACAACACTATCTCCTCATCCTGTGCTTTCCCCCATCATGCATATACCTACTATATTGTGCTATCCAGTCTCAAGTTCCCATGCCCTTACCTAGTCTCACTTGTACATACTATCCAAGTCTTATTGCAACCCGTTAGTAACCCGTCAGTTGATCTCTTTGGCAAATGTTTCCTTTTTCACTTTGCAAAATCTTTTTGTTTCTCCTTTTGGTTGATTTTTTCCATGTACCTTTTGTTGTTTCCTCCTCAAGATTGCCATGATCATTTCATATCATGGTGTGTTTTGACTAGAGCACCTGAGGAGGTTGGGTTCGATCACAGTCTTTCGCTATTTGAGAGTCAATTGATATTATCCTTGCATATTTCAAACATGTTTTCATCTTTCGATAAAACATGATGCACTTGGGTAATCTCGTTTGCTTGTGGATCATCCAACATCATTCCAACATTGATCTCTCTAAGACTCACATGTGATGCTGGGGCAATCCTTGCATGCTTGCTTAAGTCAGTCCTCCAAAATTTTGGGGAAAAGGCCTTGATGTTCTTGGTAACCTTGGAAGATCCCAAACAATCCTATATCAAATTAAGTGTTTACACTACATAGTGGTACTTCCTCACGAAGTACCCCGTTCTCAACTTTCCCCTACACCTCACTTTTTAGAAACCCCTGGGTATCTTCCTTGTCATCACCCCTCTCCCTTGAACTATCACTTTTTACATCCTCAGAATCATTTGATTTGAAACCTTGAACATCAAATCTTATTTACTCTCAACATAATTTAATCCCTATCATAAATTACTATCCTAGCTCTCAAATCTCTGCTATCCTCTTGACTGCGAGTTTGTTGGTCACTCTTTTTCCAACATTATTCTCCTTAGAGTTTGTATCTCCTATGATCACTTTTCATATCATCGAACACTCTCATACTTCAAAACATTGGATCTCTTATTTCACCATCATTGTTTGTCTTACATCTCCTAAACAATCTCGTATGTTATATTATCATCACTTGTATCCTTTATCATCTCACGGAATATCATTATGCTTAATCTTCTTTATGCTATTCCCACAAGATTATCATATATCATAGATGTACCTTTTAGTTTGTGTTCTTTTAGCATATCATAAATTCACTATTCTCTCTTAGGGTTCATTTTTAGCATAGTCATTCATCATTAGATTAGGGTTCATTTCCGCATAGTCATTCATGAATTGACTGTGGTTCATTTTAGCATAGTTATTCATCATTCGATTGTGCTTCATTTTTAGCATTATCGTCCTTTCTCATTAGGGTTAGGTCTCATTTTAGCATTAATGTTCATCCTTAAAGGGTTGTATTTCAGTTTATGTATTTTCATTTTATTCACATCAATTTATTTGTTTTAAATCTTTTATCCATCCTTAGTTTGTGTTAAACATATCCTAAGTGTCACTATATTCATTTTTCCATATCATCAATCTATTAGTTATCCTTTCATTGGTGATTCATTTGTCACTCATTTTTCAAATTGTACTTAGCATCATGCAACATCATATCAAATACTCTCCAAAAATAATAAATTTTTCGGAATCACATCACATCATTAGTATCATATCAAAAACCTATCATACTACTTGATATCTATCATATAGCAAATACATCATAAGGAAAATCATGTCATCGAGCATCATATCAAATCACATCGCATTTGTGCTATCATAGATCAAAAATCGCATCACATCATATCTGCACTATCATAGTTGAATCACATCAAAAACATATTGTATCATGTATACAATGTCATCAAAAATCACATCCTGCATCACAAACTATCAACACAATCAAAATATCACAAACACATGTCGCATCCTGCATCACCAACCATCAGCAATATCAGTAACATCACTATCTATCCAGCATATCTCAAAAAAACTCTACTAGTCCATAACACATATAACACCAGAATCATCATATCTATAGACCAATGAAAGAATGAAAGAATAATAGTCCATCAGTGTACAAATGTCCATATCATACAAACAGGTTTGAGCTCACACAAAAAACTCTCCATGTATCTCACAAATGACCGCTCTGCACAAAAAGCTCATCATATAACAAGACTTCAGCCTGTCACTGGTCACTACTCTGCCTCCCCTGCCTCTGGCGTTGGTGGTGGTGGAAGTGGTGGCCTCATCAATCCCCCTCCTATCTCGGAGCTCTTTGCCTCATCCCTCCCCATCCCTGTGTCTCACCTCTGGCTATGTCCTATCCTGTGACTCTGCCCTGTGTGCTGAGACCCGCCTATCCTTTGTGAGCCCCCAGTGCCCCATCCACTGTCCCCTCCACCCTGCATCCTTGTGTGTGTCCCTATTGTACCTAACTGAGTTAGTTTCCTATAATGCTCAATCTAGGATGCTAGCACTGCTACATGATACCTTCCTCGATAAAATCCAGCCCTCTCCCGTAGATCCTCCACCTTGGCCCGCAGTCTCCTCAGCTCATCCAAGCCCCCTCCCACTGCTGCCTGCGCTCTCAATGTCGCCACCTCCACCACCAATGCATCCAACCTCCCCTGCGTTGCCTCCCTCTCCTAGCTCACCACCTCTAGCCTACCCTTCGTCTGCCCTAGCTCCATCTACAGTCTGCCCATCTCAAGCCCTACCCTATCTGCCTGCCCTTGCACAACATCCTACTCCTTCTTGAACTGATCACGCTCTATCCGGAGTTGATCTCACTCCTACTGTGTATCTCAAAGCAGCTGGCTAACAACCTCATGAGCCTACTATAAGGAGGCATAACGCCCCGCCAATCCATCATCTCCTCCCTGGGCAGACGATCCCCCTACATCTCCTCTTGTTGGCCTCTACGGCCCCTGCTCCTTTGCCCCCTACTCTCGTGCTCTCTCTGGAACCTCCAATCGCTCCCTTGCTCTCCTCTCTAGTTGAGCTCCCCTCTCCTCCCTCCCCAACCCTCCTCCTCTACCATGATGGTGCCTCCTCTTGGACAGTTGTTTCTACCCACTGTCGTAATCCTCAAGCCACATATCGCCCCTATCGAGCTACCCAGGCTAGCTCGCCAGTCACCGCCACTGCCCTCGTCCCCTGTGCTCCCCCCACTGGCCTTAGTCGCACCCATGTGTCTCGATACTCGTAGGTGGAGCTTGCATCTGCTAATCCCCCAAACCACACCCACTGTTATGGCTCCAACTCTAGCCATAATCTCAAAAGCTTGTCGCATCATAAGGCGAGCCCGTACATCGACACTGGCTCGCGTGTCACCCGCTGATACCATTGTGGCTCCCCTAAAGCCACCTATTGCCGCCTAAACTATCAGAGTGCCTTGTCTAGCCTATACTACTCTGCTACATACTCCCATTGTCCAAACACAAAACACAGTGATATGGTGTATGGCAGCTGCTCTCCCTCCTCAGTCCACGGTCCTAGGCTCATATATGGTCTCTACACCACTACTGATATCTCATCAATGACCACCCTCCAGTAATCTACTAAATCTGTATGATGATATGTCAGGGGTTTGGCCCAACTATATACCACTGGCTCCTCTGCCTGTCTATCCCTCCGCCCCAATGGCCTCAGCATAGCTAAACAAAACCATCCCTGATTGGTGCTAAACAAGCATAATCCATGTGCTCCCCTTTGAGTGCATGTTAGCCTTCCATAAGCTTTCATCTCTCCTTGCATCCTAGCCATCCATCCCTCAAGCCCTTAGCCTATAAATTGAACCCCCTCCCTTCAAAAAATCATCCATCCTCCATTGCAAAGTTGTAATGCTATTTTGAGAGCACAAACACTATCAAAATACCATTATAATGGCAAAATCACTTCATGACTCCATTGTTGAAACCTTGTTTCACTTACTCCGCCCATCTATTTGAAGTTTGAAGCATAACTTGTGAGCATACATTCCTATAATCAAGGACAAATCCATTGCATCATTGTGTTATGCCATTAGGAGCCTACCATTCTTGGTTTGCTTCCTTTTTGTGGTGATAACCCTAGGTCCTATCTTAAGTGTTAGCTTGCTTAGTATTGTTGATGCTTTTATTTAATTAGTCAGTATTCAATTTGCACTACTAATCTAGGTGATACAATCATCACCAAATAGGACAATGTATTTGTCACCTTTCTAACTTGTCACATGAATTGGTCCACACAAATTAGTATGACCAATCTCCAAAATTTCTTTACAGGTGTGAGTCTTACTTTTTAAAATAGATTTTTTCATCTTTCCTAACTAACATTATTTGCAAATCATATTTTCAAGTTTCTTTAGTTTAGGAAAACCTCTAACTCTTTTCATGTTGCTGATACTCACTAAGTTATCAAAGGTAACATGACATAACCTCTTGTGCCATAATCGCACATAATCAAATTCTACATCAAGACAAGTAGCATCATTCATATACATATACTATAGATTACATCTAGTATGGTCACCTTTTTCCAATGAGCTTCCCATTAGTATCATATATCTTTTCTATCTTGTTCTCAAACTAAACTTTTCAACCTAAACTATTCAGTTGTGACACACTCAACAAGTTATAGTTAAGTCCTACTACATAATAAGCATTATCACACATGATCTTTTCTATAAGTTTGATTGATCCTTTTCCTTTTATCAGATAGTGTGCATCATTACCAAACCTTACACTATTTCCATCATAACAATCAAGGGTAATGAACTTACTTTTATCTCCAGTCATGTGATGTGAACACCACTATCAATGATCCATTTGTCACTCTTGTTCACATAAGATACTAGTGCAATTGCCTCATCAGAATTAGAACCATCCTTCATTGAAACATGCACCACTTCATCATCATGGTCTTATCTTTGGTTACGTCTTCAACAATGTAGAAAGACTTCTTGCCTTTTTCTTTGTAATCTTTTCTTTTTTCATCTCTTTTACTTTTGTATTTGTTCATCTCCAACCCTATTGTTCTTCTTCTTTGGACATCTAGCAAAAATATAACCAACCTCATTACAATTCAAGCACATGATAATAAACTTGCCTTTGAATTTTCCTTTGCCTCTATGAAATCTCCTTGCTAGCAATGCTTCAAGTTGTTACACATCCTCTTCATCTATATCACTATCACTAGAAACATATTTGACCTTTTTCTTCTTCTCTTTAGGTTCTTTTAATGATAGTTTAGCTTTGAAAGAAGATTCAACATTCTTAGATTTGAAAATATCAAAATTAGAGAGTTTAAAGGTAGTGAGTCTACCTATCAATTCTTCAAGGTCAAATCATTACCAAGTGTGCACCTTAGTTCTTGTATGGTAGAGAATGTAATAGCATAAATGAGCAATAGGGTTCTCATTACTTTGTTGATCACAGTCTCATCTTCAATCTTACCAATTTCTCTCTAATAGCATTAACTACTTTTACTCTGGCACAATATTGAACTATATTCTCACCTTCTTGCATTCTCATATCATCAAACCTACCTCTTAGACTTTTAGATTTGGCCCTTATCATATTTTTTTCTCCTCCATAGATCTTTTCTATAGCATCCCACATTTTCTTAGTTGTGTCACATTCCTTAATGTCATCAAACTCAGTGTAGCTTAGGGAAAATGTAATCTCTAACATAGCCTAATTATGTTCTTTCTTCTTTTTTAGATCCTTGGTAGTTAAGGCTCTAGTAGGGTCAACATGCTCATCAGTGATGGTAGATTGTACATTGTCTCCAAGACCTCCTAGGTGTAGCTTCATCATAGATTCATCATACTTTTCCATGCATAGAAGTTCTCCTTGTTATGCTTGGGTACCTCTCTTTTGGAAATTTTGATCTTTTGCTTCTATTACCTTCAAACTAGTCATCTCAAGCATTGTGGCTCTGATACCAATTATTGAAATTCTTTATAATAACTGAGAGGGGGTGAATCAATTATCCAAGGTCCAAATGTACAAATAAAATTTTTCAATGCTTAGTAGACCCATATCCATAAAACCTTACCATACATGCATCCATTAGATCATACAATACTTAAACTTTGTAGGTTACTATCCTAGGTCAAAACAACTTTGCAGAAATGTAAACATGAAACACTATAAGAGCATTCACAAAATTTGACACAAAGATTTTACATGGAAACCCAATTTGGAAAAAAACACCAGTAACATGCTACTAATTCTCACTCTTCTAAAGTGATACCCTATGAAAGGCCAACCGTGTTAAATGTTACAATACACACTATTAAATGTGACCCAGTTAAAGGATTTCAATCACCCTATTAAGAGTGAGTCTTGTTAGAGGACTTTAGACCATTCCATTATAATGTCACTTGGTTAAAGGATTTATAGATGACTGTTAGTTCAACCTTAATCTAAAAGATTTACCCTAGACTGATACAATGATTAGAAAGTAACAATAAGGCTTGATCTGATAATAAAATACAACTCACTTGTAGATTACATATCTTTGTTTTAGTCCTCCATTCTACTTGGAATTCATACACTTCATCTCTAATAGTGTGTTCACCCTTCAAACATTCATACTATTAAGCCTTCTTACTTTGCATGCCAACTCCAATCACCTCTATTTGGTTACTGAATGAAGCAATACCCTAGACTCTTTCTCTTCCTTATATTCTTGCACATGACAACCTTTTCTTTTGACCATCTTTCTCTATAAATAGAGAATTTAGATCTTTTTTTTCTTAACCCCAATCTTCCATTTTAGGGTTAGGTAGGATTAGGTAGGATACAATGAATCTACCTTTTCCATTTGGTTCCTCTAGCTACTTCTTTGACAATCTTCCTTGAATTTAATTCAAAATGGTTTACCTTGAATTTTGTGCCACCAGTTCATCATAGTTATCTTCCACTTGCTTCACATAATTCAAGAAAACAAATTAGTCGGCTCAGATTCGTCAAATCTTCAATTTAACATTGTTTTTTGTCACTCAATATCTATATTTTTCTATCACTCGACCAACACTAGTTCACTTGGCAAACACTAAAGTTTATTGATGCTCACCACCAACTAAACTTTACTCAACATCTACTAACAATCACTTAGCTTACACTATTTTTCATCTTTGCTCAATACCTCTTATTTTTCACTCAACTTCTATTGATTTCTACTTGGCTTGCACTGACTATTTGGTAAGTCTTGACGAACACTTTTCTTACTTGATCTTCTTCCAGTCTTAACTTGACTAATCTTTCATTTCAGACTTTAAGTAGATAAAAAATATGCTCCAGTATCAATGTCTTACTTGGTCCTAGTGCTTCTTTTACATACCAAATAACTCAACCTTTCTCTAGGTGCTATTGTTGTCTCCTCTTTTCAAATCTTCTTCATCAATCAACTAAATAATAGCTTTCAGACCAAAAAACAATTATCTCACTAGCAAGTAGAGGATTTGACATCATTGCCAAAATAATGATCATTCCATTACATGTTCTTTACTTCAAAACAATCTTATATCAACATGGTCAAATGATAGAACAATTTTGGTGAAAATAAATGAGTTGATTAGACAGTTAGGAAAGAATTTATCTAGTGTCATGTGAGGGTATTTCAAATATTTTCAGCCTAGAATGCATAAAATAAAGAGAATTCATGCCATTGTACTAGAAGAATATAGGGAAAATACATGTTTTTTAGTTGACATTAATACCTATCATACAATTAGTTCAAATAAGAACATTTTGGTTACCTTTTATGGGCTATGAAACAAATGAGAATATATTAAAAACATATGCAAATGAATTATATCTAGACCATAGATATTACATCACCAAGGCTCAGGACTTATGAAGAAGTATTCTCAAATATTAAGATGGAATTAGAGACATCTTTAACTCAAAGGAAGTCAAGAAGAATGATAAGCATGTTGATAAACAAGTTTGATAGTACAAATCTAACCACACCAATTTTTATTATTGGAGAACTTGAATAATCAACTCCTATTGAATAGACTGGTGAATAAGAAGAATAGAAAACATCTTCAACAAAAAGAGCATATTAGAAAAAGAAAAATCACATGGATCACCAAAGACAAGAGCATATAAGGAAGAAAGAGATGAATTAGTTAGTGAAAAGAAGAAAGGGAAGAGAAAGAAAGATGAAACCAATGAATATGGTGTAGAGAAAGTTGAACCAGAGAAGAAAGAAGAGGAATCAAAGGAGATTGGAAAGGATATAGATCCTAATGCGGAACTTATAGTCAAAGACATAAGATATAATGGTATATTAGAGGATATATTAGAAAATTATGAGATATGTAGTGAAAAAGATAAAAAGAAGATAGAAGAAAAAGTAATTTGGAGTTTACACAAATTCTATAGAACTCCAGTTGAACTTTATGGAATTTTACCTAAAGAGATTTACAATCTAGCTGATGCCATATGGAGAATAGAATTAAAATTGGATAGTTGGATCATGCAAAGAGAACTCATGTAGATTTCTATATAACTAAATCTTTCATATATTGAGATAATGGTTGAGGCTCATGGACAAGAATTCAAAACAAGGATATTAGTTGGTGATAGTCATAGTGTACACAATGAGATAGTTGAAGCATGGATGAAAATTATGTATAAAAAGGAATAAATTGAAAATAATTAAAGAGGAGAAGGATATAACTAGTGAAGGTGGATTAGATAAACCAATCCTAGCCCAAACCTATCTCATCAAATTTCATTGGAAAAGTCAAATTTGTAACACCTAAGAAAGATCATATCATGAAAGAAGTGGAAAACATTGGTTCATGGAAATATAAGAGAAGTAACTAAGAGGGGGGGGGGGGGGGGGGGGTGAATCAATTATTGAAAAATATTTCTCAGATCCCTTAGATATTAGTAAAATAATTCTATCAAAACTTAATTTAGTCAATGCTCAGCAAACAAAGAAATGTTGTAACTCGGTAAACACCAAGAATGCTCTATAAATAATTAACATGTAGATCTTAAGATGTTATCTATAATTATCATTACTTTAACTTAGTTGCAAACATAGAAAAGAAATAGCATGAACACATTTGACACCAAGATTTGATGTGGAACCCCAATTTGGAAAAACCATCAATTGCAACTAGTTATTATTTTCACTCTTCTGAAGTGAGCCCTGTTAGGAGCCAACCTTGTTAAAAGTTAAAAAACACATTGTTAGGTGTGACCCTATTAGAGGAATTAATCACCCTATTAAGAGTAGCCTTGTCAGAGGTCTTTAGACAATTCTATAGAACTGCCACCTTGTTAGAGGATTTACAAATGGTTGATAAACTAACTATGTTAAGATATTTAGATCACTGCTATAGTGGTTAGAGAGTAACAATGAAATGACCTAATTTGGATGCAACTGAATTATTGATTATAGATCTCTATTATGGCTTGTACTTGATCCTTCTTGATCAAATGTATCCTTCCAACTCCACAAGAATATTCTGCTTATCCTTCTTATTCGCTTCCTCTTAACATTATAAAATCTTCAATGTATTCACATACCACTTTGCACATTCTCTATCCCACAACTTGACCTTCTACTTATATCATTTACATTGTCAAGTTGGCTAGAATATAACTTAAAATAACTAATATTCATTTTCTAAGTCTTCTAGAATCAATAGATAAATTAATTAAGCTTAATATGTCAAAATAAAAAAATCCTTTGATAGTCGACCCTACTCAGTAGACACTAACTCAAAATTAACTTTCTCTTGTTAACCAAGTGAAGCTCGGTCAACACTACATACCAGAAAATTCCTTTGGTAACCAAGTGAACTCGGTTAGCATTGGTTCCATCCAACATTTCCTTCATTAACTGAGTGAGCTTGGTTAACACTCATCATCCGCAAACTTTCCTTTGACACTTGAGTGAATTTGGAAGACACTGCCTTCTAAACTTGGAACACTCTAGATTGCTTGGTAGCCATAGAAAATTATCTTTGGTGCCTGAATGAGCTTGGTATACACTGATTGATCATGGTATGACATTTGTGTAACATCAAAGATAATACAAAATTAATCAATTGTATCCAACAATCTCTCTCTTTGGGATTGATGGCAACACAACATGTCATAACACAATGAAATTTTTGGAACAAGGATAAAGTAAGGAATGTCTCTTTAGTTTCATTTTTATTCATATCCATGAGAGTTTCCTTTGTTAGTGTGAACTCTTTATGTCTTCGGTTTCTCCCTCTGTCAAAAAACTTCTATCTGTAGCAACTTCTTCTGATAGAAAACTTCTCCCTCTTACAAAAAGCTTCTTAAGAAAATTTCTATGAGATATGACAGTAAATTTTTTGCCTCTTTGACAACATATGCCAAAGAAAACATTCAGTGAACATCATTGTACCTTAAGTACTGATTCATTTGCAATATGTCCTTATCAATACAACACCAATTGATTGATTTCCAACATGCTTTAGTTGATGCATCACTAATCATCATTTAGTGAGCTTCAAATAAGGGAATGACCCCTACCTTCCCTCTTAGATACAAAAATGCATCCTTAGGTAATGGCTTGGTGAATATTTCTACAATTTGTTCTTTTGTATTTACATATTCCAATCTAACTTCTTTATCTTGCATCAATTCTCTTAAGAAGTGATATTTTATAGCAATGTGCTTTGTTTTAGTATGCATTACTAGATTTTTTGATATATTGATTGCTTTGGTGTTATCATAGTATATGACTACTGAATCCTTAATTTCTATCTTCATTCCTATCATTACTTGTTTGAACCAAACAATGTTCAAAAAATTGACTACTGTTGTCACATATTTTGCCTCTGTTGTTGAGAGATGCAATTTTATTTCTTGCTTGTCCAAGACACTAGTCTTTTACCAAGAAAGAATGCTCCACCACTAGTGCTCTTCCTATCATCAATACTTCTTGCATAATCAACATCAATAAATACTTTTAAGTCCAAATTGCCTCCTTTTTTGTACCATAGGCCATATTTTTTAGTTTCTTTTAGATATCTCATGATTCTTTTGATTGCCATCATGTGATTTTCTTTAGGATTTGTAGAGAATCTTGACACCATATTGACTACTAATGCAATATCAGGCCTTGTATGTACTACATACTACAATTTTCTAATCGTTAATCTATATGTGGTTTGATCTACCTCTTTGGAATCATCATTTTTTGAAAGCTTATGTCTATTAGACATAGGAGTTCCAATTAGTCTTGAGTCTTCAATTCCAAAAAAAATTAGTATCTCCTTGATATATTTGGATTGAGTAATGTAGATACCATCTTTCTTCCATTGAATCTATAGTCCAACAAAGAATTTCATCTCTCCAAACATACACATCTCAAATTCCTTGCTCATCTCTTCTAAAAATGCCTTTCATAAGTCATCATTTCCTGTGAATAATGTGTCATCAACAAACATTTCAGCCAACACAATCTTCTTGCCTAGTCCTTCTTTGATATAGAAACTATTGTTATCATTTCTTCTTTAAAAACTAATTTGTATCAAGTAATTATGAAGTCTTTCATACCAAGTTATGGGAGCTTTCTTGAGACCATATAGTGCCTTGTGTAATTTGTAGACCATGTCCCTTTTGGTAGAATCTACAAAACCTTCTGGGTGTTTGATGTAGACTTTCTCATCAAGAATGCAAATTTAACATCCATTTGATAAACTTTAAATCCTTTGTGAGTTGCATATGCAAGTAAATTTCTAAAACCTTCTAATCTTGCAAAAGGGGAAAAGGTTTCACCATAATCAATACCTTCTTCTTGAGAATAACATTTACATATCAACTTTGCTTAGTTTCTAGAAACTTTTCCATCTTCATTTAGCTTGTTTATGAACACCCATTTTGTGCAAATTACATTTTTATCCTTGGATGTAGGAACTAGAGTCCAAGTTTTGTTCTATTTCTTCATTCATTGCTTCCACCTAACTTTCATTATCCAATGCATCTTTAATATTTCTAGGTTCAAATTCAGCAAGTAATCATGTATCTTTTAATTTGCTTCTTCTCATTGTTCCATCAGATTTGTCTCCAATAATTTGATCAGGTGCATGATGCCTTCTGACATATCTTGCTAACACAAGTTCTTTGGATTTGGAATGAGTTTCATTAAATTCATCAAGCTCGGGTCCCATTCTCCGTAACTTGGGTCCATTAGACTTGGTTTGCTCTTGAGGTAGCTTAGTAACTTATGACTATGACTCGGGTCCTTCAAAATAATTCTAATCATCAACAAAAAGAATGGAAAAAATTTCTCCACTATAACTCTGTATTCTAATAGGTCCACATAATTCTATATGCACAAACTCTAAGACTTCTTCAGAATGATAGTTTTTTATTTTGAAACTAGTCTTTCCCATCTTACCAATTTGGCAATTTTTGCATAGAGCCATATTAGGTTTCTTCAAACTAGGTATACCTCTTACATTTTTGTGTTTTCTTATCTTAACCAAATTATCAAAATTCACATGACATAACCTTTTGTGCCATAGCCATCTTTCTTCTATATGAACAATCAAACATGAGCTTTCACTGAGATTGAGATAAAATAGGTTACCTTTTGTTTGCTTGCTAGATCTAACCAAATTTCTCTTTTCATCCAACAGTTTGACCTTTCCATCCATGGATTCTACCTTGAATCCAATGTTATTCAACTATGCCACACTCAGTATATTATGCTTTAGTCTATCAACCCAATAAGAATTATCACATATAAGTTCATTAGTTAATGAGATACAACCTTTTCCTTTTATGCAATAAGGTTCATTTTTTCCAAATCTTACACTTCATAATGTTCCAATTGTTCAAATTTTGATTTCTCTCCAATCATATGATGTGAACATCCACTATCAATAATCCATGTATCATTTTTTCTAACATGATAGGTAAGTGCCATCTTATCTCCTTCATCATCAAACTCATCTTTTACATCAATATACACCATTTCATCTTCACTATTATCATAATCTTAAACCATAAAATAAGATTTCTTACCTTGGTCCTTGTAGTTCTTGTAAATTTTGAATTCCTTCTTGCCTTTGTACTTATGACCTTTCTTTTCATCCTTGCTTTCTTTGTTTGGACACATAGTAGCAATATGATCAACTTCTTCACAAGAAAAATAGATTAGAGGAATTTTACCTTTGTACTTTCCTCTACCTTTAGAGTATTTCTTTGCAAGTAGAGCTTCAACAATTTCAAGATCACTGTCAAAACTTTCTTCAATTTATTCTTCACTTCCTAATTGATTGGCCTTTGATTTCTTGCTCTTTTCCTTGAGTGAGAGTTTGGCTTCAAATGCAAACTCAATATTTTTGGAATTAGGAACATAGTTATCATAGTTGTCTAATTCAAAAGTTGTCAATCTTCCAATTAGAGCATCCAAGGTTATTTTGTTATTTGGGTCACATCTCATTTATTGAATAGCATACACTCTAATTGCATAAATAGGAAGAAGAGTTCTAAGTACCTTGCTTACAATAGTTGTGTCATCAATGTCTCCTCCAGATTCTTTGATTACACTTACACTAGGTTTGATTCTTTCCACATATTTTGAAATGTTTTCATCTTCTCTTATTTTCATTTGATCAGATTTTCCTCTGAGACTTTCTTCTTTCACTCTTCTTACATTTTCATCTCCTCCATAGATGTCTTTCAGTTTGATCCACATTTTATGAGTAGTTTTACAGTCTTTTACCTCATCAAATTCAGCATAACTAAGAGCAGATGCAATATCAATCATCATGATGCTATGAATCTTCTTTTTAGTAATATCTTCAATTGATAATGTTCCAATGGAAGTCTTGTATTTAGTATCAAGGTATTTACAACTTGAATCACTGATAATAGCTAGAAGTAACCTCATAAGTCCTTTCCACGCTACAAAATTGTCTCTATTTAACTTGGGAATCTCTCTTTTGTAAGACATCTTGATCTTTAGCTTGGTTCCTTGAAACCTTTTCTACAAACACCAAAAGCTCTGATACCAATTGTTGGAAATATAAGAGGAGTAACTAAGAGGGGAGGGGTGAATCACTTATTGAAAAAAATCTCTCATATCCCTTAGATGTTAGTAAAATAATTGTGTCAAAACTTAATTATGTTGATGCTTGGCAAACAAAGAAATGTTGTAACTCGGTAAACACTAAGAATGCTCAATAATTAACATGCAGATCTTAAGATATTATCTGTAATTATCATTACTTTAACTTAGTTGTAAACATAGAAAATAAATAGCATGAACACATTTGACACCAAGATTTAATATGGAAACTCAATTTGGGAAAAAACACCAATTGCAACTAGTTACTGTTTTCACTCTTCTGAAGTACGCCCTATTAGGAGCCAACCCTATTAAAGGTTACAAAACACACTGTTAGGTGTGACCCTATTAGAAGATTTAATCACCCTATTCAAAGTGGCCTTGTCAGAAGTCTTTAGACAATTCAATAGAACAGTCGGGTATGTGCAGGATCATGGTGTGCCAAAAAGTGGCTATGTGAAAAAATAGAGTTTGAAAATGTTTAAAAGCATTTCAAAATCTACTCTAACTTTTTTTCACCCATCCTGATACCAAACCTAGAAAGTAAAGCCCAACTCTTATCGGGTATCCAATTTTATATCGAATATCCAAAAATGTCGAGCATCCAATATTATATCAGATACCTGATAATTGACAGTGTTATTTTTTTTAAAAGCACAACCCGCAGGTTGTGTTTCACAGTCGTATATTGGGTTTATAGCGTAGATATCTGTTTTACAATCGGATACATGATAATAGGTTGGTTTTTTTTGTTTTTAATCAATTTTAATATAAATTTAATAAATTTTATTATAAAATTGTTAGTTTTAGTTGAATTTGTTAGAATTTAGGGTTTTTGATAAAAATTATTAAAATTTAGGTGTTTTTTAATATAAATTTGTTTTGCAAATTAATAGGAATGGCTGATCAAAATGATGACCATGAGGCAAGGAATAATATTCCTCGTAACCCCCACCAAATGATCCAGTGTCCCTGCAAAATCATCCACCAAATGATCATTTACCCCCTCAAAACCCTCCTCGAATCAAGGATTTGATAATTAAAAATCTCACCAAATTGAGGGATTTGCGAAGAACATATAATAATGTACCCGCATTGGCATGATGCTCTTAATTGGCATGAGGAAATGCATGAGATGTTTGATGATGGCTTGGACCATGATGAGGTCGTGGCCCTCAATATAACCAAAGATGATTTGATTAGCCTTTTTGTGAACCCAAAAACTAGTTTACCAGTTGACCAAAAAAACCCAAACTATCAATTAAATGTTGCACAAATAACGACATACATGCAAACTTTTGGGATCATTGGTGGATGGTTTTTGATATTCCTTCACATAGAAATTTAGAGGTGTCATTTTATTTCCTTAAAAAATTGTATGGAGAATTTGTGTTGAAACTCAAAGTGAATTATTAGAACATGAAGCCCAACATAGGTGTAGGACTAGGAGCTTCTCAGAATAGACCCTCTTCTCAGTGGAAGAAAGTTGGCACTTTTGTCCCCCCTATTGATGTCTCCCACCCCTCGCCCTCAAGTGCAGCATCCTAATATTATCACAAAGGCTAGCTCTCAGACCATTAGAGCCATTCATAGATTGAGTAGCCTATTGATATCTCAAACTAGGTCAGTCTTGCCTCCCCGCGTTGATGATGCTGGTGCCAGTTCATCATCTTCTAGCTCATCACATGTTTGTGTGCCTCACACTTGCATTACATGCAAGAATATTTTTTTGGGTCCCATAGGTGATCTTCCTAAGTATCATTTTCTATTAGACAAGGATACACTAGATGCACATGCAGAGGCTACAAACCCTGATGAGAGAGAGGAGGGGAATGTAGAGGCATGGACTCCTTCTGTGTTTGTACATGTATACATTTTTTTTAATGACATATGCGATTTAAAGTTAATTTTTATAATACAGTAATTTTAATTTTTAATCCATACTGACTTATACATGTATGTGATCTTCATTCATGTTTAGTTGATGACCGAGGAGGAGTTGAGATAGGTTGATGATGGAACGCTCTCTGCTATTTCATTTGGCCTCGAGACATCTACAGTACATTATGGTATGTTATCATTATTTTTTCTATTTGATATTGTAGCCTATATGGTTTCTAATCTTTCTTTTATCTTGCAAGTATCACCTATCCCTGGGGGACAAAGTGCAGGGGATGAGCCAACACCCATCGACAAAGGAAAGGTAATTAGGTTCTTTCTATTTGATTAAATATTGATACATTCTTGTAAAATGTTTATGATAATTAAAATTTAATTATATTCTTTATTGTATATAGGTTGTGGCTACCGACAATGATCCCATACAGATTTCGCGTCGTAGATGCTTAGGCATTTCCATTCACACTGAGAGCCCCATTTATATGTATAAGTATCATTTATTTTTCATTTTCCTTATCTTTATAAATAAATTCAAAACTGAATTATGTGATATTAACAACTACTATTTTGTATCTCATAGAAAACTCCTAGTGCACATGAGCTTTGACGGGATAGTTTTGTAAATTTGATGATGTAGCCACTATATCCTTAGGAGGAGCCTACACTAGTAAGTTGTAGTTTGAATTCATGATTAAATATGTTATAAATTTAGCATGCTATGAATTATAATGTTATAGTTTAAGTTGTAGATTCATTTGATAAACATATTTGAACATACATAGGCCACAATCAGCGAGGTACAAGCATTGCCAAGGGCATATGAGAAGACTCCTGACTGGCACAGGAGGTTGACAAGAGAGGTATTTATTATGAAAGTTTAATAGTATAAATCTTCATTTAAAAAAAAAAATCATTATGCATTTGAGTAATTCAATGCTAGATAAAAAAGAATCATATAAATTTAGTAGTCTAACTTTGGGTTTTCCTTTTTTGTTTATGTAGAAGGCATCCGATCCACCTAGTCCAGAGAAGAGGTTGCAATTTGATCATCCACCAGCACCCTAGGATAGTATAGTTTTCATAGGATGCATCATGAGACATTTTGAGATGGAATATGCCACATTGTTTATAGAAACATTGATATTATACACATTCTGATGGCATGATCAGCCACATTTTGTATATGGATCTATGTATATTGATATATATTTGTGTACTTTTTCTATGGATACATGATCTTTGATATATATTTGTGTAATTTTTCTATGGATACATGTATTTTGATATATATTTCTGTCATTTATGTGCACAATGATATACATATTAATTTAGTATCTAGTATTGTTCAATTTATCGTGGATCATGTGTATCGTTCATGTTTATGGAACATCACTAATTTTGATCATGTTTGTTATATTTGATTCAAATGCAATAATTTTTGAGTAACATTTTAACAACCTTTATTATCAAATTTGGATGCAATGTTTAATTTGAAGTGCTATCATGACATAAACACACTTGTTAACCTCCTATACAAGGTTCACATAACCCATACTGATCCACTTAACAAAACTAGCTTCATTAATGCATGCTATAATTTCAAACCTTATATAGGTGTTTCCAACCTTGTATGGTCATGCTCAAACCCCTAACTGACTCTTTGCACTCATTCTCACTTTGCAAGAAAAAGTTGCAAAAGTTGCAAAATTGCAATTTTGCAATATTGCAACTTTTGCAACTTTTGCATTTTTGAACAATTTTTTTATAACTTTAAATTCTTAATTAGAGAAGTTCAAAAAACTTGGTAAGGGGTTATCGATAGCCCTCACGAGCTCTAATTTATGACCCTCGAAAGATCGAGCTCGAAATGCACTTAGAGCACCTTGGAGACTCCTCAATACAGGGTGGTCGTGGATGATGGATGCTCTCCGTGGATGGAAAAAGGGTGTCATTAGGGTTGACCCACTCATCTAGGTCTAATGGCACTGATGATTCGATGCCAAGATCAACAGTTTCAAAGTTATGTTGTGGTGCACCTATGAACTGAGGCACATTGTGTGTTTTGGCACCGAGCGAGATCATTGTGCCAAATCCAAACGGAATGTGATCTCTCAAAAATGAGAATTTGAAATTTCATTGATAGCCCTCATGGTCATCATTTTGGTCACCGTCTTGTAGAATTTGACATTTCATTGATAGCCCTCATGAGCTCCAAGTTATGACCCTCAGAAGATTGACCTCAAAATGCACTTAGAGCACCTTGGAGACTACTCGGTACAGGGTGGTAATAGACAATGGATAGTCTTCATGGCCAAAAAAAGGATGTCACTAGGGTTCACCCACCCATTTGGAGCTAATGGTGCTAACAATTCAATGCCAAGATCAGTGGTTTCAAAGTTACATTGTGGTGCACCTATGAACTAAGGCACACTACGAGTTTTGCCATCGAGTGAGATCGTTGTGCCAAATCCAAATGAAATGTGATCTCTCTAAAATGAGATAGATTATTTTAGGCCTCGGCATCATTGTCCTATAGAATTTGACATTTCATTGATATCCCTCACGAGCTTCAAGTTACGACCCTCAGAAGATCGACCTCGAAACACACTTAGAGCACCTTGGAGATTGCTTGGTACAAGGTGGCCACGGATGATGGAGGGTTCCTGTGGCTAGAACAAGGGTGTTACTACGGTTCACTTTCCCATCCAAAGCTAATGGCATTGACAATTTGATGCCAAGATCAATGGTTTCAAAGTTACGCTGTCGTGCACCTATGAACTAAGGCACACTATGAGTTTTGGCATCGAGCGAGATCGCTATGCCAAATCCAAAAAAAATGTGATCTCTCAAAAATGAGATAGGTTATTTTAGGCCTTGGCATCACCATCCTATAGAATTTGACATTTCATCGATAGCCCTCACAAGCTCCAAGTTACGACCCTCAAAAGATCGACCTTGAAACGCACTTAGAGCACCTTGGAGACTACTCAGTATGGAGTGGCAGTGGATAAAGGATGGTCTCCATGGTTAGAACAAGGGTATCACTAGGGTTCACCCATCCATCCAAAGCTAATGGCACTAATGATTCAATGCCAAGATCAATAGTTTCAAAGTTACACTATAGTGCACCTATGAACTGAGGCACACTACGAGTTTTGGCATCAAGCAAGATCATTGTGTTGAATCCAAATGAAATGCGATCTCTCAAAAATGAGATAGGTTATTTTAGGCCTCAGCATCACTGTCCTGTAGAATTTGATGTTTCATCGATAGCCCTCACGAGCTTTGAGTTATGACCCTTGAAATATCAACCTCGAAATGCACTTAGAGCACCTTCGAGACTACTCGATACGAGGTGGCCATGGATGATGGATGGTCTTCGTGGCCAGAAAAGGGTGTCACTAGGGTTCACCCACCCATTTGGAGCTAATGGTGCTGATGATTCGATGCCAAGATTAGCGGTTTCAAAGTTACATTATGGTGCACCTATGAACTGAGGCACACTGTGAGTTTTGGCATCAAGCGAGATCGTTGTGCTAAATCCAAACAAAATTTGATCTCTCAAAAATGAGATAGGTTATTTTAGGCCTCAACATCACTATCTTGTAGAATTCAACATTTCATTGATAGCCCTCATGAGCTCTGAGTTATGACCCTCGGAAGATCGACCTCAAAATGCACTTAGAGCACCTTGGAGACTACTCGGTATGGGGTGGTTGTGGATGATGGATGGCCTTCATGGCCAAAAAAAGAGTGTCATTAGGGTTCACTTGCCCATATGTAGCTAATGGTGTTGATGATTTGATGCCAAGATTAGCAGTTTCAAAGTAACGTTGTGGTGCACCTATGAACTGAGGCACACTGCGAGTTTTGGCATCAAGCGAGATCGTTGTGCTGAATCCAAATGGAATGTGATCTCTCCAAAATGAGATAGGTTATTTTAGGCCTTGACATCACCGTCTTGTAGAATTTGACATTTCATTGATAGCCCTCATAAGCTCTGAGTTATGACCCTCGAAAGATCGACCTTGAAATGCACTTAGAGCACCTTGGAGACTACTTGGTACAGGGTGGTCGTAGACAATGGAGAGCCTCCATGGCTAGAACAAGAGTGTCACTAAGGTTCACCTACCCATCCGGAGCTAATGGCACAGACGATTTGATGCTAAGAGCAACGGTTTCAAAGTTATGTTGTGGTGCACCTATGAACTAAGACACACTGCGAGTTTTGGCATCGACCGAGATTGTTGTCCTAAATCCAAATGGAATGTGATCTCTCAAAAATGAGATATGTTATTTTAGGCCTTGGCATCACTGTCCTGTAGAATTCAACATTTCATCGATAGCCCTCACGAGCTCTGAGTTACGACCCTCGAAAGATCGACAGAGAAATGCACTTAGAGCACCTTGGAGACTACTCAGTACGGGGTGTTCGTGGATGATGGAGGGTCTCCATGGCTAGAACAAGGGTGTCACTAGGGTTCACCCATCCATCTGGAGCTAATGGCACTAATGATTCGATGCCAAGATTAGCGATTTCAAAGTTATGCTATGGTGCACCTATGAACTGAGGCACACTACGAGTTTTCACATCGAGTGAGATCATTGTGTTGAATCTAAATAGAATGTGATCTCTTGAAAATGAGATAGGTTATTTTAGGCCTCGGCATCACCATCCTATAGAATTTGACATTTCATTGATAGGCCTCACGAGCTCTGAGTTATGACCCTTGGAAGATTGACCTCAAAATGCACTTAGAGCACCTTAGAGACTACTCGGTACAAGGTGGCCATGGATGATGGAGGGCCTATGTGTCTAGAAAAAGAGTGTCACTAGGGTTCACCCACCCATCTAGAGCTAATGGTGCTGACAATTCAATGCCAAGATCAGCGGTTTCAAAGTTACGTTGTGATGCACCTATGAACTGAGGCACACTGCGAGTTTTGTCATCAAGTGAGATCATTGTGCCAAGTTCAAATGGAATGTGATCTCTCAAAAATGAGATAGGTTATTTTAGGTCTCAGCATCACCATCCTTTAGAATTTTACATTTCATTGATAGCCCTCATGAGCTCTGAGTTATGACCCTCAAAAGTTTGACCTCGAAATGCACTTAGAGCACCTTGGAGACTACTCAGTACAAGGTGGCCGCACATGATGGAGGGTCTTCATGGCTAGAACAAGAGTGTCACTAGGGTTCACCCACCCATCTAGATCTAATGGCACTAACAATTTGATGCCAAGATCAGTAGTTTCAAAGTTATGTTGTAAATTAGATAAATCTATTTTTAAACCTCCTTACTAATTCCATCAGCAAGCTCCATATGTTTATCACCCATCCATCCCTTCTCAAGCTTTATGTCATCCTACCAATATGTATCAGCAACCCTATGAGAGCCAATTTATTTCCAACTAACATGATGATTTCAGGATCATCCCTCGCATGTTGATAACATAAGAAGAGATGAGGAGAATTGATAGACAACAAGAGTATTACATGCATCATGATGAGTGTGCTTACCAAGATCAACAAAAAATGGATTGGCAACAAAGGAAGTATGATGAATATCTTGTAAGAGAGATAACTATAAAAAAAGAGTAGATGAGATTGCAATTTTCTCAATTTCAAGAGGTAAAGACCCAACCACCTTGTGTTCCTAGTCAATGAACCAACCCATTAAAGTGGAGGGCCTCAAAAATGAATTTCCAAGCTCTAGGCATGTTGATCCTCTACAATATCCAAGTATACCTCCTAATTTTGAGATTCCAAGTTTTAGGGGTCATAGCCTTGTAAAAGAAATAGAACAACCCCTATATGAGTCCCTACATGGTCAAATTATCAAACTGACATGGAGGCCTTCTTGGACCAACTATCCTGATTTTAAAATGCCATACCTTGTGAAAGTTGTCCCATGTGAATCAGTACAAGATCAAATGGTTGAAGGAAAAGGTTATCTTGTTGGTTCTAAATTGGTAGAACCTTTTGAGGAGGCTCAGGATCATAGACATGAGGATGAAAAGGAGGATGTTGTTGGTTCTAATTTATTTATTGAGTTACCAATAATGTTGAACATGATGATGAATAAATTTGATTGGCTACAAGGGAAGAAGTTCAGGACGAAGTAGAGGTTACACCCATCTTTTAAGAATTACCTTCTTTTGTTAAACAAAATGAGGAAGATGTGATTCAAACCACATAATCACAATAAAAAATATGAATGAGATGGCAGCTAACCAAAGCTTAGAAGATTATTTTTATAGTATTGTAAAAGTTTTTTGTGAGAACCTTGCTACTGAAAATTTAGAGTATATGCATTTTTCCTAATGATTCTAGGCATGAATGCAAGATGGATCCATTTCTCAAGAGCATTTAGTAGGTTGATTGTTGTTATGAACTTTGAGCTACCTTAACAAAAGGAGGGGACTCCTTGACCATGGAGGAAGAGTTGGCATGGTTGTAATAATGCATGGTAACCATGATGAACCAACAAAAAGGAGAAACACTATAGAAACTAGAAAATCAAGCTTAAAGTTTATGCTTTCAAGAGGCTGTGCAATCGGATATTTTTCCCAGCTCAAGTCAAGAGAGGAGTCATCATTCAAACTAGCACTTGAACATGAAGATGATTATGGAGAGGATCAAATGCAACATGTTGATTCAGTCCCAAATGTTGATACTTTCAATCAACAATGTGAATTAAGCCATGCCATTTTCATTCCTTAATATATGTTGCATCAAATGATTCAATATTGTTCATTTATCCATATTTTGGTATTTTCCTTTAAGTATGTTAATCATGGCACTTTTAAGAATAAAGTCAACTATTTTAGCCAACCAGTAAATGAATTTATTTAGCATTTGTCTTGTTGCTAGTTAGGGTAGAGTAGGTTAGTTTTCCAACTTGCTACAAGTGTTACCTTTGGATAATACTTGTCAATTTTGGAGTGTACATTAAGCCTAAATTTGGCTTGTTAATATCTTTCCCTTCTTGTACATAAATTCAATAGGAATTTTGAATTCTAGCTCAACATTTTTGGGTAAGTATGATGATGTGTCACTATCATCTTTCTCTTATAATAAACCAACATGGAAAAAGGTTAAAAGGTGAAACACTTATTTTAATTTGACATATCTTTAGAGATGCTAATTCACCCCCCTTAGGATCATACAACCAATAGGCTTTACTAGAGTCATAATAACCAATAAGGATTAATTTTGCAATGTTATTATCATAATTCATTGTCTTCTCTTTTTGGGATATGTTAACCTAGGTTGAGTGAGTCTAGAATATGTTAACCTAGGTCCAACTGTTCCAAAATAGAATTTGAGCAATATAAATTCATGAAACCCTGAAGAACACATGTATGCAAGAACTTGTCACGAATAGGTAAAGAGAAAAAAAGACAAGGGTTTAACTTTGACAATATACAAGATCACATTATTAGAATAAAATAATGAGTAAAATATAAAATGGATATACATGGACAGCAATACTTTGAGTTTATAAAAATAGATTAGATAAATGTAGCAAAGCACACAAGTGTTTCAATAAGTTTATGTGATTGTTGCCACACAATTAGAGCCTATATAATATATAGAACCTAAAATTTGACTTGAACTATAACAACCAACTTTAATAAAGTGTAATAGAACCACCCTAGCATTCCCAAGATATACAAAAATATTATCCAAATCAACTATTTCTTCCACCCATCACTCTTCTTGCACCATGAGTCTTTGTTTATAATAACCTAGAGATGGAAACCTCACACCATAAAAAGAAATGAAATGTATTGATAAGACTTGTAGTAAAAGGCTTACACAATATTAGCATCATAAAATCACTTCTTGTTTCAACACCTCATCGTGAATGAGTATTCAAACTTATTGATACCTTCCCCAAATTATTTTTTAAGGAATCAAGCATTCTAATTGTTCATCTATATTTTCTAGATTTTTCTTATTTGATTAGTTTGATAAAAATGGTTTTAATAATCATAATGTTAGCTCTATGTCAAATAAGAAAAAAGTCAAACTTGTAATAAGATATCTACAAGCAATTATCTTTCATTGTCTCCTTGCTTCAATACTCATATAGCTATAAATGCTCTTAAAATTGTCCTTATAGCCTTCTATCACATGCAAATATGATTTGCAAGAACTTGCTCAATATCTTCCTCTTATAATTCCTTACAAAGAACCTACCAAAATACAAATTAGGATATGTAATTAATTTAACCTGTCTTTTTCATTATTACAAAAATTGTATATATAAAAACTTCACATTTTACATCATAAATCTTAGGAATTCTCCCCAAAACCCTACCCCCCTACTCTTCATGATGTACCTACATTCCAATATCATAAAAAATATTAGTAACTTATTGTATCAAACAAGATAATCATTGGTTCATTGAATCATTATGAAAAAAATAGCATAAGAAGTAAATATACCTAGTTGAGTGTTCCAATAGGGTCCTCTCTTTGTTTTAGGGTCTCCAATAGGGCTTCATGATCAACATTAGTAATAGTAAAAATTTCTTTTACTTTTGGTCTTCCTTGATGCTTGAACAACTTTACATTTGTTGCAATAATAAGATGCGAATATATGAGAATTATTTTGTGCTTTTGATAGTCTTCAAATGCAGGAATTCCATTCCTTCTAAGCATGTATGTCCATAGCCATGTTCTAGCGACAACCACTGAACCAATAGGATATGTGAATCCATCATCATCTGTGATCGGTTGTGCAAGCTTTTGTTTACCTCTTACACAACTTGCTAACCAATAATCAAATTTCTCATCATCCCCCTATGGTGCAACCAATGCAAAGACATGTCCTGGCTGAAGAAGATCTAATAGATGGTTCCATGTCATCATTTCTGATAGAGGGTATGATAGACAATGGAGTAAGATAATGTGGAGCCCATGTGTCCACCCACTCATTCGACTCACAGTGATCCCAATCACACTGAAAACAACTAGGACAAAAGCAAGCTAGTTGTCATGTCCAAATGGTCCATGTACTAGAATTAGAGCTCCAAAATGAATGCATTTTTTATGAGTCTCTCATTGTAGCACAATCTGATCTATCACCTATGGACCCTTCCTTGACCAACCAAAAGAACCTGTGTACTACTAAATCAAGAGTCCCCCCCTATGATAATGTTCAACTACACCAATCAAAAATACTATGAGCATCAAGAAGCTCTTCTATTGTAATATTCAATTGTTCCTTGACTAAATCTCTCTTCACACGTGCCCCTACTTCATCATGTTCCCCTTTCCCATGGCTGGACTCAAAAAAACTCCAAATATGAGACACCCCCCTCTCTATGTGCATCCTACACAACCAATAAAACATGCGAGCATTCTTGAATTGACATGTACAGTTATCTAACCAAATGATATGTCTATCCATAGCAATTGCATGTTCCTGTAAGAAATCAAAATAATTCTCGAAACAATGTTGCACAAACTCGTGAGAGTGAGATCTATAATCACTCATATAAAAATGATACTCTCTAATAATCTTTCATTTATCTTCCACACTATCAGGGGCATGTCTATATGTTATGTGGACAAAAATAGCAATTTGAATGGAGTTGTAATACTGAGATTGTGTCTCATTTTGAGGTTGCAATGTGTAGTTCTTAGCAAAATCAACAATTGATATAATAGTGCCAATGGGAAAAGTCTCCTTACACATTCTAAATTGTTGATCCAACCATTGAGACCTGTGACTATGTCTTGCATACTTGTAGAAAAGATTTGCCTTGAAATCTAAAATAAAACTAGCCACACTAATTTCTTTTGCAACCAATTCACATCTAGAGCCCTCATCCCCACTCTTCAATGCATATTTCACCGTTTCATATACATTTTTTTACTATTGTCTTTCCAAGATCTTGTTCGCACCCCTCATGGAAACATGTGTCAAACTTGGATAAGCAACCACATTCTGAACACTTCTCATTTAAGCAAGCATTTCTATAAAAGAAACAACCATCAACTCTACGATTTAAAAATTGATCTAGCAAGTCTCTTGATGATTTTCGAAGCCCACTAGCACCACAATTCTCCAACATTTCTTTACTATGCAAAGTAGAATGGATAGAGTGTAATAGTTCATGGTGCATAGAAAACTCGACATGATATTTGCAACAACATGTATTTCAAATTTTAAGTGGTACACAATAAAATGGCTTCAAAGATTCAAAAGCCCTTTGTGATATATGAAGACTTGGATGACTCTCTAAATTGTTTGAACAACATAGTTTGACTTACCTCCAAATAGTGTTTAGGATGTGGTGTGTGGTATTTGATGCCAATTCTCAACTTTAACATGTCTTTAGCATTGGGTGATACTCGTGAGCTAGAGAGCCAAAATTATGTAATTTCTTCCTTCGCATCATTGGATAGCTTCTTATCAAAACATGGAAGTCTCCCACCAAAAGCTCATGTTTCATTTTGAAGAGGATCATCAATTCTCTCTCGTCTACTAAGTGCTCTTCTCAAAGTAGTATGATTTAGGTTCAAGTCAATACAAGTTTGTCTCATATATCTACCTTTTCTCAAATAATGACTTACTAAAGAGGTTTTAATAACCCTTCGAGCAGCTCTCTTATCCTTCTCCCTGCTATTTTTCCCAATGCTATTGAGAGCACTGAAAAGATTCTTCACAATAATGGCATTTCTTTCTAATTTTTTATTGAAACGAATCTTTAATTTGGAAAGCATAGGTCTCATCTTTTGCATCTTTAATAAGTGCATAAAAAGCTGACATTGCTCCACCACTGGAATGGTTCTTTTTTATTTTTTCCCTTCCAAATTGGTGATAATCGTTTCATCAATTTCAATTATCCATTTTGGTGTTATAGAACCTTCATGTCGATTATAATTAGGAGATATGTAAGGTTCATGTGCATTAGGTTCCTATACATTGTCATGTTCAACATGGTCAATCATGCAATTTACATTATGACCTGGTAGCATTTCATCCTCCAAATTTTCATTCTCTAAATTTTCAATCCATGCATCATCATTTTCAATTAGTACATTTTCATTCCCCAACTGCACATATTCATTATCTGACTCTATGATTTCACCTTTGACTAATTCATCGTCAACTTGACTCACATTTAACATACCTTATCTTTTCTTTTTATGATTTACTTTGTCCCTTTCCCTATATACCGCAATGTCTTCATTGGATACCTTCCTTTTGTGTTTATCCTTTCGACAACTACTGCTCCCCATTCAAATGACAATATCGGACACCTAGGGATATATTATCAATCTTTTTTCGATGGTTTGAGCCTCAAAATGTGACTTTTCCCAAAACTCATGAAAATGGCCCACAAAAAATAATGTTGTTAGGTCTACGGTGACATAGAATATTTTGGAAAAATCATGCCAGTAAAATCGAGTATCCAATTTGAAATCGAATACCCAATTTCAGATTGGATTCTGATATTTAGCCCAAAATAATGGAGGGAAATAAGAATTAAGATAAAGATTATAATGAGTAATGAGTTATGTTATGTAAGAATTGAGATAAATATTATAATTAAGATAAAGATAAAATATAATAATATATGTTATTATTATTATAATCTATAAATATATAATATATATTAATATATATATATATATATGAAATTATTACATTATATTATTATTATTAAATATAATAACGTAATATATTTTATTATTATTATTGTGACCTATGTTAACTATCAATATATAATAATATATTATATTATTATTATTATTATCTATAAATATAATATATATTAATATATATGACCTTGAAATCTAAAATATATATATGAAATTATTATATAATATTATATTATGATATATATGACCTTGAAATCTGAAATATATATATATATATATATATGAAATTATTATATTATATTATTATTATTATTAAATATAATAACATAATATATGTTATTATTATTATTATTATCTATAAATATAATATATATATTAATATATATACATCTGATTATTATATTATATTATTATTATAATCATTTATATGGATCAAAAGGGGGCATAAGATGACCTATGACCCCTTTCGACACATTCCATGATGACATATGTCTCTAGGACCCCTAGGGACATATTATAATCGTTCATATAGGTCGAAAGGAGCCATAGGATGACCTATGGCCCCTTTCGACACATTCCATGACAACATATGTCTCTAAGGGTCCTAGGACCCCTAGGGACATATTATAATCGTTTATATGGGTTGAAAAGGGCCATAGGATGCCTTATGAACACTTTCGATACATTCCATGATGACATATGTCTCTAGGGGTCCTAGGACCCCTAGGGACATATTATAATTGTTTATATGGGTCAAAAGGGGTCATAGGCTGACCTATGACCCCCTTCGACACATTTCATTACAACATATGTCGCTAGGGGTCCTAGGCCCCTAGGGACATATTATAATTGTTTATATGCATTGAAATTTCATTACAACATATGTCACTAAGGGTGCTAAGACCCCTAAGGACATATTATAATTATTTATATGGGTCAAAAGGGGCCATAGGATGACCTATGACCCCTTTCGACACATTCCATGATGACATATGTCTCTAAGGGTCCTAGGACCCCTAGGGACATATTAGAATCATTTATATGGGTCAAAAGGGGCCATAGGATGACCTATGACCCCTTTTGACACATTTTATTACAACATATGTCTCTAGGGGTCCTAGGACCCCTAGGGACATATTAGAATTGTTTATATGGGTCAAAAGGGGCCATAGGATAACCTATGACACCTTTTGACACTTTTTATGGTGACATATCTCTCTAAGGGTCCTAGGACCCCTAGGGACATATTAGAATCATTTATATGGGTCGAAAGGGGCCATAGGATGACCTATGACCCTTTTTGACAGATTCCATGACAACATGTCTCTAGTGGTCCTAGGACACCTAGGGACATATTATAATTCTTTATATGGGTCGAAAGGGGCCATAGGATAACCTATGACCCCTTTTGACACATTCCATGATGACATATGTCTCTAGGGGTCCTAAGACCCATAGAGACATATTATAATCGTTTATATGGGTCAAAAGGGGCCATAGGATGACCTATGACCCCTTTCAACACATTCCATGACCACATATGTCTCTAGGGGTCCTAGGACCCCTAGGGACATATTATAATCATTTATATGGGTCAAAAGGGGCCATAGGATGACCTATAACCCCTTTCAACACATTCCATGATGACATATGTCTTTAGGGGTCTTAGGACCCATAGGGACATATTATAATTGTTTATATGGTTGAAAGGGGTCATAGGATGACCTATGACCCCTTTCGACCCATTCCATGACCACATATGTCGCTAGGGCTCCTAGGACCCCTAGGGACATATTATAATTGGTTATATGGGTTGAAAGGGGCCATAAGATTACCTATGACCCCTTTCAACACATTCCATGATGACATATGTCTCTATGGGTCCTAGGACCCCTAGGGACATTATAATCAGTGTGACCTATGACCCCTTTCGACACATTCCATGATGACATATGTCTCTGAGGGTCCTAGGACCCCTAGGAACATATTATAATCATATATATGGGTCGAAAGGGGCCATAGGATGACCTAGACCCCTTTCAACACATTTCATGATGACATATATCTCCCCTAAGGACATATTATAATTGTTTATATGAGTCAAAAGGGGCCATAGGATGACCTATGACCCCTTTCGACACATTCCATGATGACATATGTCTCTAGGGATCCTAGGACCCCTAGGGACATATTCTAATCATTTATATAGGTCAAAAGGGGCCATAGAATGACCTATGACCCCTTTCAACACATTCCATGACAACATATGTTGCAAGGGGTCTTAGGACCCCTAGGGACATATTATAATTGTTTATATGGGTCGAAAGGGGCCATAGGATGACCTATGACCCCTTTCGACGCATTCTATGATGACCTATGACCCGTTCTAACACATTTTATTACAACATATGTCGCTAGGGGTCCTAGGACCCCTAGGGACATTATAATTGTTTATATGGGTCGAAAGGGGTTATAGGATGACATATGACCCCTTTTGACCCGTTGCATTACAACATATATCTCTAGGGGTTGTAGAAACCCTAGGGACATATTATAATTATTTATATGGGTCAAAAAGGGTCATAGGATGACTTATGACCCCTTTCGACACATTCCATGATGACATATATCTCTAGGGGTCCTAGAAACCCTAGGGACATATTATGATCATTTATATGAGTCAAAAGGGGCCATAGGATGACGTATGACTCCTTTCGACACATTCCATGATGACATATGTCTCTAGGGGTCCTCGGACCCCTAGGGACATATTATAATCATTTATATGGGTTGATAGGGGCCATAGGATGACCTATGATCCCTTTCGATACATTCCATGATGACATATGTCTCTAGGGGTCCTAGGACCCCTAGGGACATATTACAATCATTTATATGAGTCAAAAGGGGCCATATGATTACCTATGACCCCATTCGACACATTTTATTACAACATATGTCTCTAAGGGTCCTAGGACCCCTAAGGACATATTACAATCATTTATATGGGTTAAAAGGGGCCATAGCATGACCTATGACCCCTTTCGACACATTTCATGACAACATATGTCACTAGGGGTCCTAGGACCCTTAGGGGCATATTATAATCATTTATATGGGTCGAAAGGGGCCATAGGATGACCTATGATCCCTTTCAACATATTTCATGACGACATATGTCTCTAGGGGTCCTAGGACCCCTAGGGACATATTTTAATTTTTATATGGGTTGAAAGGGGCCATAGGTTGACCTATGACCCCTCTCCATGCATTTTATCACAATCTATGTCCCAAGGGGTCCTAGGACCTCTAGGGATGCATTTGGTTGGTTCCACTACACCAAGAAGGGTCATAGGTTAACCTATAACCCCTCTTGACACATTTCATGACAATGTATGTCCCTAGGAGCCGTAGGACTCCTAGGGACCCATTGGGAATGTGTCGAAAGGGTCACTTGGGGCCCTAGAGATATATGTTGTCATGAAATGCATCGAAAGGGGCCATAGGTTAACCTATGACCCCTTTCGATGCATTTCATGACAATATTATATTTAATAATAATATAATATTGCACATTTTAATATAATAATAATATATTATTAGATTATATAACAACAATAATCATATAT
The DNA here is from genome assembly GCA_028749045.1 of Cupressus sempervirens. NCBI lineage: Eukaryota > Viridiplantae > Streptophyta > Pinopsida > Cupressales > Cupressaceae > Cupressus > Cupressus sempervirens. The sequence continues at coordinate 297,954,384 of CM053784.1, read as the reverse complement.
GTTACTAGATTATAGATTTAATAATAATAATAACCATATATATTATTATATATAATAATAGTCATATAATATTACTATCTATATTTAATAATAATATTATTAATCATATATATTATTATATTAGATTTAGTTATAATTATTATTGTTATATTTATAACTATATTATATTTAATAATAATAATCACACATATTACTATAATATAATAATAATTATAATCTTATATAATAATAATAGTTAATAATAATAATATCAATCTCCACACTTCCCCAAAATAAATATCCCTCTAAAACACTCTAAAGTTTCCCTCTCAAATTTATTTCCTCTCAAATTTTCCTCCAAAATTTCAATTGAAAAATCATGGACCTGATCAAATACTCGATTTGATTTTGGGTATCTGATTAGGCTTGGTATTTACCAAGCCTATTTGGTCAACCCAGAAAACATGTTTGAGAAGGGTTTCACTGACACTCAGACTTCAGGTAGCCATCTGACAATGTTATTTTCATCAAAATTGAATGAAACGAAAAGGGTTTTTTTATAACACTCTCAAGATTCCATCAATATAATTTCTATCAAATTCTGAGTTCGATGAGTATTTATTAGTTAATTTTCAATGAAGATGATTGTAAAGTGCTAATTGACATACTGATTGAAAAATAGCTATAACTTTCAAACAGTATAACATTTTTTAAATCCAAAAGTTGTGTCACATTCTATGCCACATTCTATGCATCGCCTAGTATAGGAAAAATAAAATAAAAATTAAATTTGGTAAAGTTTTCTATTAGTTAAGGTGGTCAAACACAAAAAAAAATTTGAAAATATTTTAGTAAAAAAATTCATATTTAATTATTTATTTGGAATAAAAATACCCAAAAATATGTGTCACATCAAGGCATGAGTCTATTTTTTATATCTATAATTATATTAAAAAAATATTATCATTTGATTTTGATTAAGGTGGTCAAACATACACCTACTTTTTATTTTTGCCCTGAAATTTTCGTAGTACTGCTTTAAAATCCAAACTTTTGACCAATCAATTACTTTTTTCTCTAGATAAGGCCTAGTAGTTTAGAAACTACATTCAATTTCCTATAGATTTTTTTCTTACAACTTTTTGATATAAAGTCCAAAACCACTTTAAAATTATGTATCAAGTTGACATAACCCTGATTTGCTAGTTTTTCACTGCCACTTAAGGCCATAGTTTGGTTGACCATGATCATGTACATACCCTACCACCTTGTTAGAGGATTTATAAATGGTTTTTAAACCAACTCTGTTAAGAGATTTAGATCACTACTTCAGTGGTTAAAGAGTAACAATGAAATGACCTGATTTGGATGCAACTGAATTGTTGATTACAGATCTATATTCTGACTTGTACTTGATCCTTCCTGATCAAATCTATCCTTCCATCTCCACAAGAATATTCTGCTTATTCTTTTGATTCACTTCCTTTTAGCATTATCAAATCTTCAATGTATTCACACACCACTTCATACATTCTTTATCCCATAGCTTGACCTTCTACTTATATCATTCACATTGTCAAGTTGGCTAGAATACAACTTAGAATAACTAATATTCATTTTTCGAGTAGGCTAGAATCAATAGATAAATCAATTAAACTTAATGTATCAAAATAAGAAAATCCTTTGATAGTCGACCCTACTTGGTAGACACTAACTCAAAAGCGATTTTTCTATGTTAACCAAGTGAAGCTCGATTAACACTACATGCTAGAAAATTCTTTTGGTAACCGAGTGAGCTCGGTTAGCATTAGTTCCATCCAACATTTCTTCATTGACTAAGTGAGCTTAGTTAACACTCATCATCCGCAAACTTTCCTTTGGCACATACTACCTTCTGAACTAGGCAAACTCTAGATTGCTCGGTAGCCACGAAAAACTGTCTTCAGTGCCCAAATGAGCTCAACATACACTAATTGATCATGGTATGACATTTGTGTAATGTCAAAGACAATACACAATTAATCAATTGTATCCAACAATCTCCCTCTTTGGTATTGATGGCAACACATGTCATAGCACAATGAAATTTTTGGAACACTAAATTTAACTGTACAACTCAAATCCTAATTTTAAGTATAATCCTAATAATTGAATATAAATCCTAGACCTAACCATTATTATATATATATTTTTCTAAATTGCGTGACATTTAAATAACTCTAAAATTTGTAGCGTTAAATAATTTCTTTAAATGGATATGAAAAATATAAACAAGATAATGTACATGCCAAAAATATACCAAACACTATATGTGCCTTGAACTAAAATCCTAATTATAGGCATAATCATAACCACAACTATTATTATATAATAATCTCAATCCTAACCATTTCATCACCCTAATCATAATTATTATTATATCCCTATCCTAACCTTAATTTTAACGTAAACACTAAACATAATCATAACCATGTAATTAATTATTGAGGTGATGTATATAGTATACTTCCATTTAAAAGTCTATAAACATGGCTTTCTAATATGTGTGGTATTGAAAGATTGCTTTATATGGAAGTGACAAATATGTGTAATAAATTAATTACAATGTACAATTCACAAATATATGAAACACTAAATTTAACTATAACTCAAATCCTAATTTTAAACTCATAATCCTAAGTATAAATCCTAAGCTTGACCATTATTTTATACAAATCTTACTAGAATGTGTGACATCAAAATGATTCTAAAATGGAGCATTAAATAATTTCTTTAAATGGATGTGGAAAATTTAAATGAAAACTTATTTAGAATGTACATGCAAAAAATATACAAAACACTAAATGTGTCTTGAACTAAAATCCTAATTATAAGACTAATCTTGACCATAACTATTATTATATCATCATCATAATAATAATCTCAATCCTAATTATTCTATCACCCTAATCATAATTCTAATTTATATCCCTATCCCAACCTAACTTAAACCCTAAACATAATCATAATCATAAAAATAAATTATGACCATAATAGTAACTCAAACCCTAAAATTAAAGCTCAACAAAAAATCATAACACTAATTATAGCCTTAACTAAATCCTAAACACTAAACCCTAAACCTAACTATAATAATAAAACTTAATGCTACCTAAAATCATAGGTGTTAAATCCTAAGCCTAACCCTAATTAAATTAATTTATTCAAGTTACAATAGTAAACATTGACCCTAGTACTAATCATAACCCTTTCCCCAATCATAAAACTAAACAAAATCCTAACAACCATAGTACTAATATTAACCTTAATAATAACATTAACTCTAACCCGTTCCAAACCATAATCTTGACTGAATTTAAGTGTTTACCTTCAACCAAAGTATAATTTGAATCCTAATCGTAATAGTAACTCCAACCTTTCCCTTAGCACTAATCAAAACTATATTCCTAACCTGAATACGGTTTAATAATCTATAAACCCCAATCCTAACCCTAACTCTACTCATAAGCATGATCATAAACTCAACGTTAACACTAAACCCTATCCCTTATTATAGTAATAAATCTAAACCAACTTTACATCTAATGTCAAACCTAACTGTGATATAAATTGTAATGCTGAATTTTTACACTACCGCTACTACTAGCTAATATATATTTCATATTTAAAATACTTACCCCATGTCCCCATGCAGTTGCTTAACTCCAATTTCTTCTAAATTTTAAGTAGCTATAGTGTCCCCATGCATATTTTAAATGACACAAATTATAAACCATAATCTTCTCCAATTTTAGTGGACCATTTACAAAATGAAAATAACCTCATGTCCCTATGTCATTGCTTATCTCTAATTTTTGCTTATTTTAAGCAATGAAAGTGTTCTCATACATATTTTAAGTGACGGGAAAAGGACAAAACCAAATCTATACCTATTTTAATGGAGCTTAAAAATAAAAATCAGCATTTGAAAAAGTGGATGTGAGAGGCTAGAAATAAGAAACCACTACTAATTGGGAAAAATAACACATGACTCCACAATTTGTTTTCCCTCCATTTATTTGTCTCCAATTTTTTCTCCAAATCATTTTTTATTACTGATTTTATTTTTTAAAATATTTTTTAAGATAGTTGCTAAGAAAATAGGCAATCAAATTTCAAATTTTATAAGCATGGGCCAACAACTCCACAAATAATGGCTAAAAATATGGAGCTGCTGGGCTACATGGGGCCCTGCCCTAAGCATTGAAAAAAAAGATGCACTAGAAATAAAAAAACATGTGGCTTCCCAATTTGTTTTCCCTAATGTTATTTGTCTTAAATTTTTTCTCTAAAACATTTTTAATTAATGATTTTATTTAAAAATAAATTTTAAGTTAACTGACTAAAAAATAAGCAAACAAAAACTGCGAGCCAAAATAGACATAGGACCCATTCTTAAAAATATATCAAAGTGATTGTATACATTTAAAAAATGTTAACACCTCAAATTAACTAATTTCTACCACTACCCTCTCTACAAGCCAAACATTATGATGTCTTATTTGAATTGCACTTCATAGATTTCCATCTTAATTGTAGTTATACCTTTCAATGCTTACACCATTTAGAAACCTATCCATCTTCAGCAAACTTCAGGAATATATTCGCTGGCTAATTACTATATGTACCATGAATTTACAAATATAAATCAAGAAAACTTTGTAAGAACGAGCAGCCAAAGAATTTTAGAGGCTCGAGAGAAACGGCAAGAAATCTTTACAAGCACTTACATCCAATTGTTTGTTTAATTTATGTTCTGCAATTTCCTATCTATGAAAATTCATCATGATTTCATTTGATTGTGTCCAACCAGATATGTAATTATATTTACAGAATTGTCCCTCGAAGTCTCCATTCATGGAGTTGAAAAAAATTTGAAGTGGCAATTGTGCTTTCCTAACGATATCAGTTAACCACCTTTATCTTAATTGAATGTACTGCATCGTACAATCTTTTTTGGTACAATAAATATTCACATGGCGGTTCGAACCTTGCAAGCTTTAGTGATACCAGCTGATGAGCCAGCTCAGGGTCAAGGATGCCTCGCTTCAATAGTATTTGGCACTCATCAAAGTATATCTTCTAAGATCGAGGATGCCTCGCTTCAGTTGTTTTTGGTAATCATCACAGACAACGAAATATTTTCGAAGTATATCTTCTAAGATTGCTTATAGGGAGCAAAAAGCAGAGATGAATTATGCCCTCCAAAGCCAAACGAATTAGTCAGGGCAACTTTAATGTCCAAACTCTCCTTTTGGCCTCCAACAATAATACTCATATCCTGACACAAACATTATAACCTGGCCTGTCAGGTACCTAATGAACTAAAATTTGGCCAAACAAAAAATCAATCTTATCCAGAATAAGAAAACTGAAAACTGACTGTAAAGACAATGTTTTAGCTAAGACCGCAAAGAGTTCTTACCACATCTTTCTCAGGATTTTCTAGGTTTAGGGTAGGATGAACCCATCCTGTACGAATGGCCTGCATAAAACAATATAAGCACATAAAAACACAGTAAAAACAACTGGAAGAACACAAACGTTCTATAGACACCCCATGCACTACAATAGAGATGCTGGCAGATTTATTTTAATAAGAAAAAAACACTGGATAGATCTGGGTGGCTATGATACAACTTTTATTAGCCTGAAGCTATCAGTTGCTCCTGCCTTTATGCATTGGACGGTAAATCAGTTCTAGTATAGCTTGGGAGGGAAGAGAATGAAACTGATATCAAGGTTGCGAACAATCTTAGGTGAGTGTCAGCTTTTGTGGAGGGATCTTTTCAAAAATGATTTTTTTAATTATTTCTATTGAGAACTGCTCCAAGTATTTTAAACTTTAAACAATAAAGCATAGATTATAATGCTAATCATTATAGAAAAGTGGCCGAAGAAGTGCCTGTAATTAACGTGAATTTTTAAAAATCTTGTTGGTTGCCATTTGTGTGTGTAAAATTCATCTATATCTTTCTGAAATAGTAAACAAGCATGTTTATCCATGTGTATCAGCTTGCTTGCTGGCTTTCATGTATTGTGGCTTTGGATGCATCCTCTACAATATCGTATTATATATGCAATTAACTTATACTACCAATAACATGGCACGTAAGTTGGTGAATAAATGTGCCTCAAATGATAAATACCGAAATTCTCTCTCTTGCATACTCATACAGGTAAAAATATGCTCAAACTCTGAAGACTCTGGATTGCTGAAAATCTTCAATATAAACTAAATTGCTAGGAGACTTTTTTTTTCATAGGTAATAGGCCAAAGTAAAGATTAATTATTATTTGTTGTAAATAATTAAATTTATTTGTGAAGTTTGAGTAGACTTGAACCCAAGACTTCCCGGATAAGAGGCTCGCAATTTACTGTTGTGTTGTATGCTCTTGCCCACTAGGAAACTATTTTTTACACACACACTTACATGACAAATTAGTGCAGCATTGTCGCAGAGATTTTGTGGTAGTTGAGTTTCACTTTTGGGTCTATCTAGACCAGATGTGATGTTCTATTAGAATTGACTCTGTTGCACACAGATGTATAAGCTAGAAAACAAGGGTACACAGTTTGTACAGCCATAAAGTGCCTTAATGTATTCATACTGCCATTTAATCCATGCAGAGTAGCTTTATCTCTTGCATTATTATGTGAGAAATTTTTCATATCCATGATGCATTGTTGAAGAGATTTTTGGAGGAACGCCAGATTTCTGATTGGTCAAAAAATTTATCATATATGGTAAGTACAAGCACATAGTTTCTGGAAAAATAAAAGTAAGTTAGAGCAGAATAAGCTATACTTCAGTAAGTTATCCAGTATTGCTGTGGTATAGTTTTTTGCAGAGTTAAAGGAAAATGAAGATCAGACCGTCCAGCCACTCACATCCTATTCATTGGAAAGCAAAAGGCGTCCTTATCAAAGATCGATATAACCTTCAACATTCAGATGTGAAACTTATCAATTCAATTGTATACAAAACAAAAGAAACTTGCAACATATCTGAGACTGGGGTATGCCTCTTTTAATCGTGTAATAATAAAGGACTATGGTCCCAGGCAAGACTGGAGGTTTCCTTCTCCGTTCTTTCCTACCAGAGCCCGTTTGAACGGAGATACTTGTATTCCTTTTATTTAATTAATATAATTCATAAGGCTTCAGCCATTTACCAATAAAAAAAAAGGCTATACTTCAATAACCTTTGGAAATTAATGTTAAAATTGTTTTTTGTCCTATTATACTTGAAAAAAAAATATTATTTTAATTTGGGAGTAGGAGTTTGTTCGGCTCCTTTATGTGATTGGAATCTTCTTGTGATTGTGAGACTGGTTTCTGATTGGGTCTATTGATTTCATGGCCAATATGGCCCATTGTCTAATCCTAAGGGGTGCATTACGATCCTGAAAGGTGTTTGATCTGATCCTTGGATTTGACATTGATAAATGAAACATATACTTGTCATTCTGTCCATGACATTCATTTGCTTCCAAATCTTAGTTTTCTATAGCACATGTCTGCAATGAACAGATTGTTAGTCTGCTTGAAGATCATTAAAAAAGTGGGGAAGAGAGAATATTTATTGGTTTGGCTTGGAGTGATGAAATTATTCTAGGTTGATATTTACTTTTGCTTTAGAAACGTACTAATAGTCATAATTCTCAGAATAAAAGAGAGTAGTACTTCACAATAAACTAAGAACTTATAAAACTGAAATGCAAGCAAGCAGGAAAAGTTTTTGTTGTCAAGTGAACAGGAAAGCTACACAGGCGGGCATAAGGGATGGCCAGGGAGACTCAAAAAGGGAGAACAAGGATGAGTGGAATGGTTATTTGGAATAGGAGAGGAAAGATTGATCAAACTCTGGTATGAGGCCTGGCAAACTATCAGAGTGACAAGGTCTACAGTAGCTGCAAAGGTTCCCTCCTCCACAGTATGCTCTTGCATGATTGACAACAGGGGCATTTCTTCTTCAGAGATCATTACTGATAGGAAAGGTATCTCTGTAGGCTTTAGCTAGTGACAATGTAGTTTTCTCCTTCCTTCCTCTGTGGCTACATGTGAGTTGATTCTATTTCTAGTGTAACCCAACTTTTAAAGGATTATTTTTGATATGGATATCAACTCACAAAATGGAAAAATTCAATTTTCAAACACAAATCCACCATCTCTATTTTACATGAAGTGAATGAGTTACAACCATTTCTAATTGTAATGTTATTCTACATAAGCTAAAAGAAAATTGAGGCTACAACTAGAATTTGAGAACTTATAGGAATTAGACAATGGAGCAATGACCCTTGTGTTGCGAGCCGAAGCCTAACCTGACACCTACTCCCTCCAATACATCAAAGAAGTTTGGTAGAAAATGCAGTAAGTCATTGACCCATTCTAAATATACCAATTGGTCACTTCATCAATGCAAGTCATTGCAAACAATCTTTAAGGTGGTCTCCTTTGCAGAAAAAAATGAAAAAAAGAGCTTGCTATTTTGTCCTTGTGGAAGCAACCAGATATTGAAAAAGTTGAAAAGAAGCCTCACGAATCCACAAAGTCCTATGCCGCTGTCTCTAAAGAAGAACCAAATGCAAGCTAGTGTAACCAACCAGATCAGCACACCTCCTCATTTAGTAGAATGTAGTAGGTCATTGACACATCCTAAATATACCAATTGGTGACCTCATCAATGCAAGTCATTGCAAACATACTCTTTGAGGTAGTCTCCTTGCAAAAAAAGAAAAAAAGAGCTTGCTATTTTGTCCTCATGGAAGCAACAAGATATTGGAAAAGTTGAAAAGAAGCATGAATCTTCACAAAGTCCTATGCAGCTATCATTGAAGAAGAACCAATGCCAAGCTGGTGTAAGCAGCCAGATCAACATGCCTCCTCATTTAGTGCAAGGGTGATTGATGCATGTACATCATGCATGGCTGTGCCTCCTCTTGGATTTCATTGATATTACTCTTAAAATATCTGAGCAAAAGAACTTAGACTATTGTACTATTTGATTTTTAAAAGTATGTTTTAGCCTAAGTTGCTAGTTCTAGTGCAAGGCCTGGTATGGGTTTGTGATTCTAGTACACCAATGCTACAAATTATTTTCTTATATATATATATATGTGTGTGTGTGTGTGTGTGTGTGTGTGTGTGTGTGTGTGTATGTATGTAAATGCATTAATAGTATGATACTTCATCATTCATCAATGTTAGTGATAAAAAGAAATGTCAATTGATATATCAAAACTTCAATATCATACCATTTATCATATATGTCTAGGATGATTCAAACGAAAATCACAAATATTGAAATTTGAAACAAATACAATAAAAAATGTGTATACTGGTCTTGAATCTTCATCAAAAGGATTAGATCAAAATCACCACTTAGTTCAACATCATTTGAACCATAAGCAAATTAAGTGCCGCTCCCACTAGGTACATCATGTGTAAGAGCCTCATTATCATCTATAATAGATGATCTAAGTTAGTACACTTAGGGGCCATATCCTACTTCTTTGGTGCCCCTTCTTTGTAGCCATCTCACTTATGTGATAGGATACATGTTAGCAGTAATTTCAGCAATTATAATAAAGTATGTTATTTATATTTTCTTGTATATAAGGTAATGAAATTACAAGTTGGTTCTTAGGTAATGAAATGACGAGTTGGTTCTCAAGTAGTTGTAGGGAAGCGACAATTGGCACTCTTAACCAACCGTTGAGTACTTTATATTGTAAGTTTGCACCATAAATAAACTAGCATTATATAGAGTTTAAACATTAGATGCAATGAAAAGATATATCTATTTGCCTATTTGCTATGTCCCCTTTCCTAGGACAGTGATGTTTGTTGCACCATTAGCCTGTTTTGCATTGGTTCCAAGGGCTAATTGAGTTTGCTCTGGGACAATTTCAATTATTTGCCTAAGTAGTTTCAATTGTTGACCAGTCGGGGTGTTTTAGTGGGGTTTCTAGGCACTTACTATTTTTAGTAAGTAGGCTCAACATTTTTGGCATTTCAAGGTTGGATTAAGAGTGCCTTGTTGAGACCTTTTTGGTGAGCTACCACACATGCATATCTGAGTTCATCTCGTCAGAGATTTTAATGATGGAAGATTTAATTGATTTATTGTAAAGTGACTTTATAACTTAAGTTCATATTATTAATGTCACTTTATTATCTATGGGCACTTTATTTCTTTAAGTGTGAGAAATGTATTATTTTTTAATAAGGAAATAAAGAAATAGAAAGGGGAATGCGAAGGGTCACTTGTTTGTGCTTAAAAAGGGAAGAGGGAGCTCATTTTCGACATACTTGAATTTTTTTTTTGGATTTTTTTTTCTCTCTTGGAGAGCTTTCGAAAGCTTCAAATTTCAACAATAGGTGAGATGACAAAAACCCTTGAGCTCAAAAAATGGACGGAAACCCATTGTCAGTTGGAGACTTTGTGCAAGTGTTTCACATTGTATTCCAAGTTCATCTTTCCTATTACCCAATCTTGTTATAGCTACTATATCTATGATTGGATTGCTTGGTTATTTTACTGAAGAACTTCAATGAAGTATTATTTCTGAAAATGTATTTCCACTAGAGATTTATTGCAACAGTATTTTGAAACTTCCTTTTATCTAATTATGTAATGGGACAGATTCACTTTATGCAACTTTCTTCTCAGGTTGTTAAAATATCGTCAGTTTCCACCTCCAAAATATCGCATTCTTAATTCCGTGTAATCTTTGTAGGATATATCCTCTTCCATGTTTGCATTCTTCCAGTCTTCTTTCAATTGTTCTTGAATCTCCTCAAAGGTTGTTTGCCTTCCTCTATGCAGTACCTCCATTTGTGGAGGGAAAGTTGGCATGGAGGGTCGAGAGCATGTCAGATGAGGACTTGCCTTTCCTAAGACCGAATCAACACTGTGACCATTTAGTTCGCTAGATATCTTACTTTCTACTAGTTTTCGAAGAGTTTCTTCCATAAGACATTGAGTGTCATTGATTTGTGCCTAATTCCATGAAAAATCCCTCAGTAGTGCTATGACTTCAGTAAGACTGGGTTCTTGAGTTGCCATTCTATCAATTGAGTGGGATCTCCTTCGTTTCTGGCTATAAACTTCCATTCACTGTCCACAAGCTGGCATGATCACTGGCTCTGATACCACCATAATGTTTTGAAGGCGATCTCTGTTAGTAGGTTTTTTCTATCTAGCAATGCTTTCTGTTTGAAGGTGTTTCTGTCTAGAGGTGTTTTCTATCCGGAGGTGACTTTGTCTGAAGGTGTTTTCATTTGGAGGTGTCTTCTATCCGGAGGTGATTTCTATCTAAAGGTGTTTCTATCTAGAGATGACTTTTGTGCAAAGGTGTTTTCGTCCGGAGGTGTCTTCTGTCCAGAGGTGATTTCTATCCAAAGGTGTTTTTTTTTGTGTGGAAGTGAGGAAACTTGTATTGTCCATATGGTATCAATGCAACAGTGTCATACGATGAATATGAAGTCTGTACAGATTGTTGGAAGGGTCGTATGGTGGCAGATGAGGGTGTTTATATGAGAATAGCCTTGATTTTGTTGAAGTTGATCAAAGATCAACCCCACAGCTCCCAAGAATCACTTACATGCAAACACCTATCACAAAAAGAGAGAAGCAAAAGCTATGGAGGCTGGAATTCCCAAATCCCTAGATGAGACATTTTTGATGAGCAAAAAAAGAGATTGTTATTATCAAAAGTGAATTGTCTTAATAAATACAAAGAGAGATCATCCTTATAAAGGAGATTGAAACCCAGAAAAAGTTTAACCTAGGTTGTATAATAATAATTAATAAAAGAATTAATTATTATATGCCTAAGTTTAGCTTAAGCAAACTAGAGTTAATTAGGAAATATCTAATTACTCTAACACCCCCCCCTTAAGATAAACTTAGGGAGTAGTTAAAAACCTAGAAACTATTACTGAAAGTAGAATTGGATCCCGACAAACAAAGCCAAATGAGGTATCCAAGCACAACAAAATCTTTGAAAAGAGAAGAAATAGAGAGAACCTCATGGGAAAAACCCTACTCCAAAAAGGGATGGAAATAATGCTGAATAAACTAGTGAAGGACTAAAGAAGCCTCCAAACTAGGGAATGTCCCAGAGATAGGAACAAAAGATGATCATGAAGAACACCACTGAAATATGTAGAAGCTGCAAAGCTCTGTTAAAAGTAACTGCTGATCTAAAGAACCTCCATTGAAATAGAACCTGGTCAGGTACATCGAATCAGGAGGCACACATAGGCAAACAACTGAACCCAAAAACACAGATGACATCAAACACCAAAGCCTAAAGAGCTGATCAATCGAACCAAGGAAGCATGAGAAACAATAGAAGAACCCCCCCTAATGCAGACAAAAGTGAGGTGACAAACAACTGGAAAAATGGGCCAAAAGAATTGCATGTCAAGGAACCATGATCAAGATGCACAAAAGAATACATATGTGTGTACTGAGTTGATTAATCTTAGAAACGTCATGAGGATAATGTCACGGAAGGGACACTCATTGGACAAAGGAAGTTGGAAAACAAAGGCAAAACATCAACCCCCCATGGCACTTTAATTAGAGTAGTGCATGTACAATAAGGCATGAGATATGGTTAATCCCAAGAATACAATAATCTGCATGGGTGTCCTTAGATGACACTACTCAAATCAATAGGCAAAATAAGACAAAACAACTAAAACGAAAATATAGATGTGATGTGGCACTTTATCTCAGTGCGTTTGCAAGAATGCATACAAATGATGTTTAAATAGACAAAAAAAGATATAAGATTAATACAGTAGATAGTACAAGTCATGAAAAATCATCTTAAGCAACTAAATTGACCCCCGGACCTGAAACAACCAAGATATCCACCAGAATGCAAAAATGCAAGAGATTGAATAGAATGTGTTTGGAGGAGAATCTAGAAAAACAACCAACATCAATAGCAAGAGCTCGGAAAGACCTTTCCAATAATATAAAGAATTCCCAAATCAAAGATCAAATGCTCAAGATATGTCTCCTGGAGTGCAGAACTATACCCTTGACTTTGACAACAAAAAAACCATCAAAAAAGCATCAAAACTGAAAAACACCTATACCACTATGATGGGCTCGGAACCATCTTTTTGACGATATCTTGTTTTCGGAAAACAAAGTCTGTATGCCCGAGATATGAGCAAAAATGTGAAGATAGGTCCAAACAGAGCCTGCAGAGGTGACAGGATATGCTAATGTAGCGATGACATGGCGCTAAAGTCAGCAACTGACGAGCCCAAATTTGATAATCAAATGGCTATCAAGGCAAAAAAATACCTGAGAAAGGATCCCATGCTAGAAAAAAAAATTGAGCCGTCGGAAACAAAACAGAGATGTTGAAAAAGTCATTGTCGTCAGATCAAAGGGCTGGTGCCGGATTAAAAAATCCAGTGGCCAATAACGTATATGCCATGTGTTTAAAAGAAACACCAAATGCCAAAAAACCAAGGCATGTGAGCATGTACATGTCAAACATGATTTTGAGAAAAGCTTGGAGATAAAAAAATATCCAAGGCGGGGTTCACAATCCATAAAATCTAGCTCAATATAGAAGAGCTTGGGAGTCCACAAAATAATGGCTAGAAAAAACCATATATTTAAAAAGAGGAAGTGTGCCCGTCAAAGCATGTGCATGAGTTTGGAAAAAACAAACCTCTAATGTCATAAACCGCCAAAGATGCCATAGAATCTCCAAAAAACCATGTACATGCAAATTTTGCATGAAAATTTCCTTGCGTTTGTAGACGTGAAGGCGCATGGGCCATGAGTGAATTGGCTACCCACAAAAGGCACGGATCTACAATGTCATGTGTCCCAAAAAAGGAGTACAAGATCGGAAGCAGAGGGTCCAACAGTTGAATTGCAAGGCATTCCATGTGGCATTGGGTCTCCTCTGCAATGAATGGAGAAAGTCTTGCACGGGGGTCCCAACAAACATAGGTAACGTGGCCAAGAGAAGGGCTTGCAGAGCGCATGAAATTTCCAACACATGCCATTTTAAAAACATGCACCCAACTCATCCAGTGGCGATCCACAATGGCTTCAGTGTTGGAATAATTTAGAATAACTGAGAGAGGGGGTGAACCAGTTATCCAAGCTCCAGATGTATAAATAAAACTTTTCACAGCTTAGTGAACCGGTAAAACTTTGATACCCATGCATGCATCCATTATGATTATGCAATCCCTAAAACTTCTATGTTACTATCAAATCAACTTTGTAGAAATGTAAAGCATGAAATATAACAAATTCATCAACACACTTGACACTATGTTTTATGTGGAAACCTAATTTGGGAAAAACCAACAGTAACATGCTACTCCTTTTCACTCTTCTGAAGTGATGCCCTATGAAAAGCCAACCTTGTTAAAGGTTACAATACACACTGTTAAATGTGACCCAGTTAAGGGATTTCAATCACCTGTTAGAAGTGAGCCTTGTTAGAAGACTTTAGGCCATTCACTTGGAATGCCACTTGGTTAAAGGATTTGCAAATGACTGTCAGGTTAGCCTTAATCCAAAGGATTTACCCTAGACTGATACAATTGTTGGAGAGTTATAGTAGAGCTTTGATCTGATACAACTTGCAACTTCTTTTGCATATTATAGATCTCTTATTCAATCCTCAATTCTACTTGACCTTCATACTTTGTAGCTCTGATAGCTTGTTCACCCTTCAAGCATTCATCTCCTTAAGCCTTCTTGCTTAACATGCCATTGTAGATTCTCCTCTTGGGTCACTTGATGAAGCAAAACCCTTTAACTCCTCTTCCTTAGGTTCTCGCACATGACAACTTTTGCTTCATGACCAGACATTCCTATAAATAGAAAATTAGGATATTTTCCTGCTCATTTTCCATCGTCCAATTTTGGGTTTTGGATAGATTAGGTAGGATACAATGTATCTACCCCATATCTTGTCTCTTCTAGAAACTTCTAGAATCCATTAGAATTTTCCTAAAAAAGGGTTTACATCAAGTTCTGTGCCACCAGCTCCTCAACCTTATCTTCCTCTTGGTTTACAAGTTTCAAGAAAACAAACTTGTTGGCTTAGATTCAGCGAATCTTTGATCTTTAACATAATGCAGCAGCTCGACATTATCAACCTTTTGATGCTCGACACATACTGCATTGCTCGGCATCAACTGTAAGATCACTCGGCATCAACTAAAGTTTACTGATGCTTGGCATCAACTAAACTTTACTCGGCATCCACTAGAATTTGCTTTTACTCGGCAAAAACTGACTTTTTGCTCAGCTTGCACTGACTTTGCTCAGCACCTACTATCCACTTGGTCAAGCTTGGCAAACAAACTTTGTGTAACTTGTTCTTCTAAACTTTTAAAGTGTAGCCAACATTTGTAACCTTAAGTAGATTATCAATACATCATGTCATTATTGTCTTATCTGATCCTTGTACTTCATTACATAATCATAACTCAACTTTTCCTCTAGGTGCTATTGTTACCTTTTATTAATCAAATCCTCTTCATCAATCAACTAAGTGATAGTACTCGAATCTTATAAGTAGTTTTCTTACCAGCAAATAGCAGGTTTGACATCAGTGAAAAAACAATGATTGAAACACATAGTCTACTTCAACAATCTTCCTCTTTCAATAATCTCTCTCAATAATGGTCTTTTCAATCATATCTCTACAATCTCCCTCTTTGGCATTGATAGCAAACCAAATTGATCAACCAAGTCAATCAAATGATGAACATCTTGTTCAACCAAACTAATTGGGTTAAAATAGTAAGACAATACCAAAAAGAAAATTTATATCAAAATTTCTCCTTATATTAGCAACTTCCATCTTCTGATTAGGTTACAAAACTCTTTCTTATAACTCCCTCAGAGTTCCTTCTCGTACCTCCCTCTTACTAGGTAGATTGGGATTTCTCCCTCTTTCTTCTTTATCTCCTTCATCAAACATGTGTTCTCAATAACATAAGCAATTGTCTAATCTCCCTCTAAGATCAGTAACACTCTTAGCTTTTATACTTTCTCCTTCTGATGAACAGTTCATCTTTCTCTG
Organism: Cupressus sempervirens; assembly: GCA_028749045.1. Taxonomy (NCBI): domain Eukaryota; kingdom Viridiplantae; phylum Streptophyta; class Pinopsida; order Cupressales; family Cupressaceae; genus Cupressus; species Cupressus sempervirens. Next base: position 297,938,268 of record CM053784.1, on the reverse strand, counting down.
ATATACTTTCTCCCTCTTTATGAACTTTCTCTCTTTCTAATCAGCAGATCTCTCCTTTCTGATGATGATCAGTTTAATGTACTTTCTCCCCTTTTGACAACAATGCCAAAGACATATACCAAAAACTTGTCATCTTTAAAACATGCAAATATAAGCTTTTGCAGTTTCTTCAGCTTCTCCCTCTGTCACCTTGCTTCTGACCGATTTGAAGTTTCAGCTCTGTGATTACTTTAGGCAGTTCCTAAAGTAAGATCCTCAACATGAATTTGTAACATATGAACATCAGCTTTGTTTGATGCAAGGGCACTTCTTCTGTTACTTAGATAGCCTTTGATAGGGGTAGTACCCCTAGTTTACCTCTTAGATATTCATGAGCATCCTTAGGTAATGGTTTTGTGAAGATATCAACAATTTGCTTCTTTGTGTTAACATATTCCATCTTCACCTCTTTATCTTGAACTAACTCTCTCAAGTAATGTTATTTGATTGCAATGTGCTTTGTTTTTGTGTGCATCACTGGATTCTTTGATATATTGATAGCACTTGTATTATTGCAATAAAGTATCACTGGTTTCGTGATATTTTCCTTCATTCCTTTGAGTAGCTGTTTGATCCATACAATGTTTGTGCAGTTTACAGCAGCAACAACATATTCAACTTCAGTAGTAGATTGTGAGGTACAACTTTGTTTCTTGCTAGCCCAAGTAAGTAGTCTCTTGCCTAAGAAAAATGCTCCTCCACTGGTGCTCTTTCTGTCATCAATGTTTCCAGCCCAATCAGCATCAGTGTAGGCTTTCAGTTCAAACTTTTCATGCTTCTTATAGTACAGACCAAACTCTTCTGTTCCTTTCAGATATCTCATTATTCTTTTCATAGCCATTAAGTGATTCTCCTGGGATTAGCAGAGAATTTTGCAACTATCCCTATAGATAATGCAATATCATATTTGCTATGTACTACATATTGCAATTTTTCAATCATAGACCTGTATAATGTTTGATTCACCTCAGCAAAATCATCATTCTTTGACAACTTGTTGCCTGTCACCATAGGTGTACTTACTATTTTGGAATCTTCTAATCCAAAAGTCTTCAATATTTCTTTGATATGCTTTGACTGAGTGATATATATACCATACTTCATCTGATATACTTGCAAACCCACAAAAAATTTGATCTCTCCAAACATAGACATTTCAAATTCTTGCTTCATCTGATTTGCAAAATCCTTACATAAAGCATCTTGTCCTCCAAATATGATATCATCAACAAATATTTCAGATATCAAAATACCTTTTCCTTTCTCTGTCTTTACATACAGATTGTTGTTATCATCAATCCTTTCAAATCCAATCTTCACTAGAAAAGTATGAAGTCTTTCATACCATGCTCTTGGTGCTTGTTTCAAACCATATAGAGCTTTGTGTAGTCTACATACCATGTTCTTATTACTATCATCAACAAAACCTTCTGGCTGCTCTATGTAAACTCCTCCTCGTATGTCATTCAAAAATGCAAATTTAACATCCATCAGATAAACTTTGAAGCCTTTGTATGCAACATAAGTATAGTTTTTACTCCTTCCATCCTAGCAATAGGAGAAAATGTCTCCCCATAGTCTATTCCTTCTTCTTGTGCATATCCCTTGCAAACTAATCTTGCTTTATTTCTTATAACTTCACCATTCTCATCTAGCTTGTTTCTGAATACCCACTTGGTGCCAATCACATTCTTGTCTTCTGGTCTAGGAACTAGACTTCATGTTTTGTTCTTCTCTATCTATTCGATCTCTTCTTTCATGGCTTTGTACCAGTCCACATCTTCTAATGCATATTTCACTATTTTGGGCTTCTTCATGTTTAGCAAACATGATTCACTTCTCAATCTATTTCTTGCCATTGGCCTAGCATCTTTGTTTCCAATGATTTGATCAGCAGGATGATGTCTTTTGACATATTTGGACAATCTTGGCTTAGCTCTTGTTTCTTCATTTTGTCTTTTAGCTATAGAATCATTGTGTACATCTCTGTTAGGTATCTCAACATCTCTTTCATATGTACTAATTTCAAAATCAAAATGTGCACCTACTTCATTCTGTAACTCGGCATCTGAATGCAACTCAGTTCTTGAATGTAATTCGGCATTTACAGGATGACTCGGCAGTCACTGAAACTTGTTGTTGGTTTGCAACTTGATTTGCAACATCTTCTTTAGCAGGCATTCCTTCAAAAAAGTATACAAATGATTTGTATCCTTTTGGTTCTTTCATAGGTTCAGCCTCATGTACTTCTATATATTCATCAAAATTCACATTTGCACTTTCCACAATTTTATTAGTGTTAGTATTCAAACACTTGTAAGTTTTACTTCTTGTGGAGTAGCCAAGGAATATACTTTCTTCACTTTTTGCATCAAGCTTTCCATTTCTAACATCTTTAAAAATGTAACACTTACTTCCAAATACCTTAAAGTATTTTATATTGGGTGGATATCCATACCATAGTTCAAAAGGTGTTGAATGAGTACCTTTCTTGATTTGCACACAGTTCAAAGTATAGACAGTTATACTTATGGCTTCTCTCCAATATTTCAAAGCAACATTCTTCTCCATCATGAGTGTTCTAGCATAATCCATTATAGATCTATTTCTCCTTTCAGCTATTTTATTTTGTGGAGGGGTCCTAGGGGCAGATGTATGACTTTTGATTCCTCTTTCATTACAGAACATCTCAAATTCATTTGATGTAAATTCTTCTCCTCTATTAGATCTCAAACATTTTAGACTTTTACTTGTTTCTTTCTCAACTCTTGCTAAGAACCACTTAAACATTTTAAAAGCATCAAATTTTTGTTTCAGAAACATAACTGTCATCATCATAGAATAATCATCAACAAATAGCATTATGTACTTATCTCCTCTATAGCTTTTCACTTCAATTGGTCCATACAAGTCAGTATGAACAATCTCTAGTATTTCTTTAGAGGTATAAGCTTTACTCTTAAAGCTTGACTTTGTCATTTTGCCTAGCTGACATTGTTTGCACATTACATTATTAGGTTTCTTCAACTTAGACAAACCTCTAACTTTCTTCATGTTACTGATACTAACCAAGTTATCAAAATTAACATGACATAGCCTTTTGTGCCAAAGCCATACATCATCAAATTTTGCAATAGGACAAGTAGCATTCTCTATATCAAGATAGAATAGATTACTTCTAGTTTGATCACATTTTCTAATCAGTTTCCCATTTGTGTCATATATCTTAGTACTCTTGTTTCCAAATTCAACTTTGCATCCGAAATTATTCAATTGTGACACACTCAACAAGTTATAGTTTAGTCCTTCAACATAGTAAGCATTGTCACATTAGATCTTGTCTATGAGTTTGATAGAACCTTTTCTTTTTATCAGGCATGTTGCATCATTACCAAATCTTACACTATTTCCATCATAACAATTTAAGGTAATGAACTTACTTTTGTCTCTAGTCATGTGATGTGAGCATCAACTGTCAATGATCTATCTATCATTTTTGTTCATACAAGTCACAAGTGCAGTTGACTCATCTTCATCAGATTCGTCTTTCATTGCAACATACACCACTTCATCATCATATTCATCAGAATCATCGCTTGTTTCTTCTTCAACAATATAGCATGACTACTTGCCTTTGTCTTTGTAATCTTTGTTGTCATCTTCTCTTTTGCTTTTGTACTTGTTGCCCTCTCTATAGTTCTTTTATGTACATCTTGCAGCAATATGAACAACCTCATTGCAATTGAAACAAATGATAGGTAACTTACCTTTCAACTTGCCTTTTCCTCTATGAAATCTTTTTGCCAATAGTACTTCCAGTTGTTCAACATCTTCCTCATCTGTATCACTGTCACTGGATACATATTTTATCTTTCTCTTCTTTTTCTGCTTCACCTCATCAAAATCCTTCAATAACAACTTAGCTTTGAAAGCAGATTCAAGACTCTCAGGTTTGTAATTATCGAAGTTAGATAGCTCAAAATCAGTAGGTCTACCTACCAGACCTTCAAGGGTTAAATCATTTCCTAGAATACATCTCATTTCTTGAATTGCATAAACTCTAATAGCATAAAAGGCAGTAATGTTCTCAAGACTTTGCTTAACACAGTATCATCATCTATATGACTAGTAGTTCCTCTTATTGCACTAACAACTTCTTTTATTCTAGCAACATATTGAGAAAAATACTCACCTGCTTCCATTCTCAAATCATCAAACTTACCTCTTAAGACTTTCAAATTTGGCTCTTTCAACATTTTTGTCTCCTCCATAGATAGTGTGTAGGGCATCCCACATTTTCTTTGTAGTATCACAGCCTTTGATATCATTAAATTTGGCATAGCTTATAGTAGAGGCAATCTCCAACATCGCCTAATTGTGTTCTTTCTTCTTCTTCATATCTTCAGCAGTTAGGGCTCCAACTGGATCAACACGTTTCACTATAATGGTAGATTATGCATGATCTCCAAGTCCTCCAAGATGTGGCTTCATCAAACTTTGCCATGTAGGAAAGTTACATCTATTGATCTTGGGTACTTCTTTTTTTGACATCTCAATCTTTGTGCTTCTAGTACTTTGAAACTAGTCCTCTTAAGCAGATGGCTTTGATAACAATTGTTGGAATACTTTATAATAACTGAGAAGGGGGAGTGAATCAGTTATCCAAAGTTTAGATGTATAAACAAAACTTTTCATAGCTTAGTGAACCAATAAAACTTTCATACCCATGCATGCAACAAGATTATGCAATCCCTAAAACTTCTATGTTACTGTCAAATCAACTTTGTAGAAATGTAAAGCATGAAACATAACAAATTAATCAGCACACTTGACACAATATTTTACGTGGAAACCCAATTTGGGAAAAACCACCAGTAACATGCTACTTATTTTTACTTTTTTGAAGTGATGCCCTGTGAAAGGCCAACCCTCTTAAAGGTTACAATACACACTATTAAATGTGACCCAGTTAAGGCATTTCAATCACCCTCTTAGAATTGAGCCTTGTTAGAGGACTTTAGGCCATTCACTTGAAATGCCACCTGATTAAAGGATTTACAAATGACTGTTAGGTCAACCTTAATCCAAAAGGTTTACCCTAGACTAATACGATTGTTAAAGAGTAACAATAAAGCTTTAATTTGATACAACTTGCAACTTCTTTTGCAGATTACAGATCTCTTATTCAGTCCTCAATTCTACTTGGCCTTCATACTTTGCAACTCTGATAGCTTGTTCACCCTTCAAGCATTCATCTCCTTAAGCCTTCTTGTTTAACATGCCATTGCAAATTCTCTTCTTGGGTCACTTGATGAAGCAAAACCCTTTAACTCCTCTTTCTTAGGTTCTTGCACATGACAACTTTTGCTTCGTAACCAAACATTCTTATAAATAGGAAATTAGGATATTATCTCACTCATTTTTCATCGTCCAATTTTGGATTTTGGATGGATTAGGTAGGATACAATGTATCTACCCCATATCTTGTCTCTTCTAGAAACCTCCTAGAATCCATTAGAATTCGCCTCAAAAACAATTTACTTCAAGTTCTGTGCCACCAACTCATCAACCTTATCTTCCTCCTGGTTCACAAGTTTCAAGAAAACAAACTTGTTGGCTTAGATTCGGCGAATCTTCGATCTTTAACATAATGCAGCAGCTTGGCATTATCAACCTTCTGATGCTCGGCACATACTGCGTTGCTCAGCATCAACTAAAGTTTACTAATGCTCAGCATCAATTGTCTAGCTCGGCATCCACTAGAATTTGCTTTCACTAGGCTCCAACTAACTTTCTACTCGACTTACACTGACTTTGTTCGGCACCTACTATCCACTTGGTCAAGCTTGGCAAACAAACTTTGTGTAACTTGTTCCTCTAAACTTTTTAAGTGTAGCCAACATTTGTAACCTTAAGTAGATTATCAATACATCATGTCATCACTGTCTTATTTGATCCTTGTACTTCATTACATAATCATAACTCAAACTTTCCTCTAGGTGCTATTGTTAGCTCTTATTGATCAAATACTCTTCATCAATCAATTAAGTGATAGTACTTAATCTTATAAGCAGTTGTCTTACCAGCAAATAGTAGGTTTGACATCAGTAACAAAACAATAATTGAAACACAGTCTACTTCAGCAATCTTCCTCTTTCAATAATCTCTTTCAATAGTGATCTTTTCAATCATATCTCAACATTCAGCGCATGCCACGAGGAAAAGAAGTTTCCCACAGGGCCGCGGACACACTTTTTGGCAAAAAAAGTGGCCAATCATGCCCAAAAAACCTGAGAGCAAAGTCACAGTTTAGAACAAGTGCGGGCACCAGAATGGAGAATGCAGTGAATGTCAAAGTAAAGAGCGCTACAAAAAACTTTGTTGGCCTTCACCAAAAGCCGCCAAATTCACAGACCCAAGGATCGCGTTGAAAAACCAAGCACTGCCAACGAAACAAGGTGCTGATGGTGAGTAGGAGTCAGAAGCATCTGCAATGACATGAAGTCTAAGGGAGGATTGCGAGCCAAATGTGGAGGATGAGGGGCCACATTGAATGGCGACCATTATGGAGCCCATCGACACCATTATTCAAAAAAGGGCATACGTCCAATCTAACTTTAGAGCCAATAAAAATGACAATACCTCCATTAAAATACAAAACCAACGGAACTGCAGCACCATTTTGGACGTTGAAGGTGAATTAGAACTTAGGCCAATCTCCCAATAAGTGCATATTACCAATGAAAAGACATACATCAAATTGGTGAGGACAGAGAGAATATGCGGTGGTCAGACTTAAATACGGCCTAAATATGTATTGTGCACAAGACTTCATTCAAAAAATCTCGCCTCTTTTAACAAAATGCTCATCTTTTTAATAAAGCCTTTGCTTTAATAAAAAAATGCCCCTCTCGTACAATTCCAAATCAAAAATAAATTTTTTTATTACAATTAAATAGCGTCCTCTCAATTTTTGTGCCTAGGTCAAAAACGGCCTGGGTGCAAAAAATTATTGCCTCATATTTCAACATCGTCCAAACGAGACGTATTTTATATTGAAATGGGGGTTTTCAGGTGCTTCGAGCTCAACAGTGATGTCTGTTTTTGCCCAAAGTGCTCCAAAAAATAGGTTGCCCCAAATCCAATACAAAATCCTCTGAAAGCCACAGATTTGAAAATTGATGTCAAATCTCTTAAGAACATAATGGGGGCATGAAGATCTGGAGCTCTGACACCATGTTGAAGTTGATGAAAGATCAACCCCACAGCTCCCAAGAATCACCTACATGCAAACACCTTTCACAGAAAGAGAGAAGCAAAAGCTATGGAGGCTGGAATTTTCAAATCCATAGATGAGACATTCTTGATGAGCAAAAAAAGAGATTGCTATTATCAAAAGTGAATTGTCTTAATAATTACAAAGAGATATCGTCCTTATAAACAAGATCGAAATCCAAAAAAGGTTTAACCTAGGTTGCATAATAATAATTAATAAAAGAATTAATTATTATATGCCTAAAGTTTAGCTTAAGCAAACTAGAGTTAATTAGGAAATATCTAATTACTCTAACAGATTCAACAATAGAGAAGACCTCCAAAAAATGAACAATGTATTGAGTGCGCCAAGATCATCAATTAGTAACCAAATAAGAGTATAGTTGCAAGTAATGGTGGTGCTCTGATTTGCCAGATCTGAGAAAAATATTACAGAACAAAATAGGGTGAGGGTTGAATCCCACTGAAACCGCAAAAGCCAACTAGGGAAGACCTTTCACTTTCGAAATGACGAGATAAGCAAAATTCCAGTAGGAATTTGTATTACAAAGAAATAATGCCAAATCATATCTTGACAACTTCCTACATCTCGTACTTAAATACCCTTCGAAGTAACTCGTGAGGGTTTACAAAGAGAGAAGATGGCAACATCTATGGATGTGAATAAAAACAAAAAATTAAAAATGGTGCTGACATATACTAAATCAATCGACTCAAAAACAAAGTTTTGATCATTTATTTATTTAGTGACGAGGACATTACAAAGTATTCATATGGCACTGACATATCTTGGAGCATGAATAAAGGCAAGTAGTTGTATTAGAAACAGAAATTAGAACAAACAACAGAAATACATGTTGCATAGAAGGGCTTGATAAATTAGAAATCTGAATTTGAATTTGAACATGGACTTGAATCGAAATACTACAAACGAAACTCATATCCTGATTTATGCAAGATAAAAATTATTAAACCCGCTCATTGACATTGAAGGAAGTCGTGGAAGTCTTTTGAGATGTTGTTAACTATTTAGAGGAATTCAATGTGAATAAATGATGCAACTAGTTAGGCGCTGCATAACGAGCCCCATTCTCACGCCAAATAGATCACAGAGGAGTAGAAACATGTTTCAAAAGACAAGGGAGGATGAACGCACAAGTCATAGAGATTGAAAGGCGTATAGTTTTTATCTTGTTTATTATTTGTTCAGAGATGGAAGAAAGCTAGAGATAAAATTGATTAAATTATCAAAACCTTTTAATGGACGTTCAAAGCATTATAAAATAATGTTTTCTGTAGTTCGTATAATATTTAATTACAAACCTTTGCTTTGTTTATTAAGAAAGAGATATGACTCTTTACTCTTAAAGGTTACGTCCCCTTATATTTAAGATATAAATATGGAATGAAAAAGAAGAAACATAAGACGTATTCTACAAGAGAAAGCATTTTAGATTTACTTGTAAAGAGGAATAAGGAGCAAAAATATGGCTTTGTAATACAAAATTCAAATATAATATTTTAATGATAAATAAAAAGCCTTTTGTTTATATTTAAGGCATGGAGATTTAAACGGTAGTTGATTCGTCCTTTATAATCATTTTTAAAAATTTCATAAATAGATAAAATGTCAGATAAGTGGACACAGTCATTTAGCATCTTAAATATGATCATCATAGATATAGTAAAATATCGAATTGTTTCCGATTTGTTTCTAGTTTGTCTTCCCACCATAGGAGTTAAAGTTCAATTTGGAGCAATTTATGATTGCATATATATTTGATCTGTCGCATCTTGATAATTAAATTGTTGATAGTATAAGTGCATAGAACTTTATAAAGTTGTACATGAAAATCTTCATTGAAGTTGACTCTGTTATAAGCAAAGGCATTGGTCTTTTGAATTATTGAAGTATTATTATTGGGTTTATATTTGAAGTCAGAAAATCTATATCTTCCTTCTTACAAGCATCAGATCCATTATTGACAAATATTATACAAAAAATTCATTTAATTCAAACTTTCAGCATTCAATTTCATTTCTATCGAGTTTGAAGATCTTGCCAACCGGAAAACTCGCAAAGCTTAAATTCGCTATAAAAAAGCTTTGGATCAAGTGATCAAATTTGGAGTGAAGGTTTACCCACCCTAGGTGTACCGAAGCCTGAAGTGTAGGGGAATTGAAGTCATTCCCGTTCATTGGCTCGAACTGATTGTGGAATTCTATTGGAGAATTCGCAAGCTCATGGATTTCCAATTTGTAGTTTTGGGAACCAATACAACCAACAATTTATCTTACCAAATCAATTCTTTTTAAGCTCGTCGTACATCAACCACATAAAACCATTCTCTGATCAAAAGATATTCGGATTTAGGTTCACACAATGATCTCACTAATCACAAACCCACACTCTACCACAAGGAAATAATATTTCCTTTATAGCAAGTCCTAAAGAATAAATATTGAGTCGTTCTTGAGGCTTTTCCAATTTACAGTAATAATATAGGAAAATCTTAAGATATACAATACACGTCACATTAAAAGTTTACATCTTTTCAAAATAAAATAAAAATTGTCGATTTACACTTCATAACTTTTCATTCAATGATCTTCAGATTTTGCCCTCTTAACCACTGCATCTCTGACATGTCTTCAAACTTTTTCTTAGTCTGCTGAAGCCAATTTCATCCCTATGAGGAGATAGAATCAAAACAACAGTACTCGCTTTCTAGAAAAGTTGTCTGAAAGCTGCCTTCGCTAAAATCCTAATAATTCTGTCCAGGCCTCATATTCTGCACACACTCTTAGCTGTAGCATCTAGACATACTGTAGAACGTAACCTCAAGTGCACATAAGCTGATCTTCAATCTATGAACTACACCAAACACTTCTTCCTCTCTAGCTTTGTCAATCTTCACAGGATAACCATTATATTGACATCAATAACAAACACTATCATGAATGCAACACATAACCACTGAATCATGTCTGCAGCATGCTAGTGTACTCCCCCATCGGAATATCATCAGCATTCATGCTAACAGAGCAATAATTTGTGTAATGACTTAGGTTCCTTTGTTATTAAAATGTAACTCAAGGATTTTTTTGCCCAAATATAAACATGTAAATAAAAACATAGCAATAGTTATAGGATTAAAAGGTCAGAAGAGGTACTCAAATGGAGGCCCTAATTTGTAAAAATTAGGGCTCCATCAGTACCAATAGAGCGAAATAAGAGAGAAGAAATATCAGCAAAAAGATATCTCCAAATCAGGAAGCAGAGTAAAAGGTGATGCCGATTACAAAGAATCATTGAGGAGTCTCATAGCCTAGTACAAAGCAAAAGTCAACATGTTAGTCAAAGCCAAAATAAAGACAAGTGAAAGCCCACTGGCAAGGAGAGGACACAATGTACGTAACTGGGAGAAGATTGGCAAGAACCTACTGCTACCCAATGAGGTAAGAGAATATTTTGGTGAACACACAAATATTTTGTCTGTACAAGTGGTAACGAACAAGGAAGATTCATAGTCCAACTCCACATAGAGTGAACCCTTAGTGCACTCTATACACAATGAAATCAACATAGAAAGAAACCTCAAGAGCAAGATAAATGAATTATTCGAGAAAACTCTATTGTGTATCAAGAACTTATTCATTTCAGAGAAGCCAAAAATAGGGGGGTTGGAACCAAAGATTCTGAGAAGGGAATACCAGCATGAGGGAGGTGACCAAGGTGTGGACAATGCAGGTGGATGTCTTGAGAGCTCCCATGCGGCCGACAATGCAAGTGAGGCACAAGAACACAGAGGAAGAGCAACTACATTTTGTTCAGAAACACACAATCTTGATCGAGCTAGACAGATGGTAAACACCCTGGAGAAGCAAAAGCCCCCTGAGTTCACAAGGGATAGCTCAGAGGATCCTTTTTTCCATTGCAAGACTTGTGTGATCATATGGGAGGCCAATGACGAGGATGATCATGACTATTAACGAGGATGATCATGACTATTAGTTAAAAGCATTCACTGCCACCCTACAACAATTGCCATCGATTGGTACACAGGCTTGCCAAGAGCATACAAAGCGACATGGGATGACTTGAAGAAATCCTTCAAGGAAGAATTTAAACTACTAGGAGATGCAAGGATATAGTGGTAGAAATCTATAACATAAGACAAGAAAAGAATGAGAATGTATGTGCCTATAATCATAGGTTGAAAGAATTGCTTGGTACATTGGAAAAGTAGCTAGTCAATGGGCTAAAAAAGAGGTGGTTTATTGAAGCATTGGTTCCTTCTCTATGGAAGAGAATGAAAGTTCTACTCCCCTCCTCATATGTTGATGCTTGTAATTGGGAAATGGACATTAAGAGTGAGAACAAGACGTCTTGAGGGAAGAAAAATGCAAGCAATGATGACAATGCAAATAAAAGCATTGACGGGGAATCCAAGACCACACAGGCCAAAGTTCCCAGCCTCGGACTTGACCCTAACTCGGCAAGGGTAACTTGACTCGTGAACTAGCTCGGACTCGGCCATGACTCGATAGTGACTTGGCACAGCAAAAAAACTCTTGAAATTTTTATGATGACTTACTCTTTCCTTCACCCTTTTGATACCATCTATTGAAACTGGTAGGGCTGACCTGACTTGCTCACTCGAACCCGACAGGGCTAACCCGACTCGCCAACCGAAGATAGTCGCCCGACTCACCATGAGTCATGGAACAATGATGCAGGCTCTCAAAAGAGACATGAGGAAGTGGAGAACTGAGAAAGAAAAGGAAGGTACCAAGGATGGTAAGGAGTTGTGGTGTATCGACTACTATGTTGAAGGCAACACAAAGAAAAATTACCCAAAGAAGTCCTTTTGCAACATCTATGAAGTATTGGGACCCTCTACCAAGAAGTGCCTATACAACTTAAAAGAAAAGAGCATACAAGTGCTCTTTACCCAAGAGAGCAAGAAGCTCCACTAACCACATCACCAAAATGAACTACAAACTCTAATGCCTTGTCGAATGGATATCGCAACAACCGAACAAGGAACAATAACAACAATAATACACCTAGAAGCCAGATCTAGTACGATGGAAAGGAACAACACATAATCCAATGTCGAAGATGCAACAAGTGGGGTAACTTCGCAAGGGATTGTCAGAGTGGGAAAGAGATGGAAGTTTGCTGTGCAAATGGTGTGGCCTAAGGAACCATGAGGACATTGTTTGTCCAAAGAAAAAGGAGGTAAATATGTTGGACACAAAGAAGTTTGAGGAGGTACTAGCGATCACCAAGCTTCAAGCCAAGAAAGCAACATACCTTGACACCTGTGGGGAAAAGGAAAGACTAAGGGAAGCAAAAGCCAATATAGAATGGGTGATGGAGGAAGAGCAAAGAACTCTGCACAATACTACTAGTACTCCCCGGTTGGAGTTGAAAAAGAACATCATGAGATACATATTGCAAGCCACTATACCCTATATTGGACGAACTAGAGACTGTGTCACAATTGAAGGTCTCCATTACCAACGTAGTTGGTAGTAGTGCAAGCAACCAAGAGACTAGTAAGATAATGGAGGAACAAAAAGAAAGGCCCACCACTGACTTGATGCTATTGGCGATAGGCATCAACAGAAAACTGACCATGGTAGAAATGGAAATGATGGGATGGAATCTAACAAACACTATTGTGAATGAAGGCTCTAGTGTGAATGTATTGTTGAGGAGACATGGAAGACCCTTGTTAAGTCAACACTTTGGTCGCCAACTTCCTATTTTGTAGGTGTCGACCAACATGACATCAAACCAATTGGAACATTCATGGCCTAGAAGGTGATCATTGGCACCCAAGGCTTCTTTTTCTAGTTTTTCGTCATTCCATTGGAGAAGAAAGTGCAAGATGCCCTTCTCAAAAGGGGATAGTTGATTACGACAAAGGAAAACCACAATTGGAATAATACATTCTCCATCAAGAGTGATGGAAGGAAGTATGTCATTGACTTGCAGAAATAGGCAGTTAGTCAAAAGCTAGCTTTGGACTTAGAGTTCGAAGACCAAGAATTTGATGTGGAAGGAAGCATATGGAGCCCAACGACAAGGGAATTACTAGAACTTAGAAATTAGTCAAAAGATGAAACAAGTTCCTTTAATGGGTTATTAACTTATTCCATTGGCAAATGGAGGACTATTAAGTCTTCCATCCAAGTTGCAATATAGCAGAGATTGATGAAGTGGGTGCATAGAGTGACACTCCCCCTCCCAAGTACAACAAGTAAAAAGGTGTAGTGAGTGGAGGACATATCTATCCATCAATTTGATAGCGATAAGGCAATTAATTATGAGGAATCGAACATCTAGAAGCTAAACCTGGTAGAGTAAGACAATCTAATGGTGATCATGATCAGGGACAACTGGGACCCTATACTCAAGACCATAATTGGAAAGCTCTCACTTGGCAACAACTCGCCAAGCCCCTAAAAGTTTATTTGGGCAAAAATCGGCCAATTTTAGAAAAAAACTTCGAAAAACTCAGGAACCTAAAAAAGCCACTAAAACTTAATTAATAATACATTTTCTTTTGCAAATCCGGGTAAATCCTCCTTTAATAGCTTGCAATCACTTAAGCATGCCTTCAAACCCTTCTTCTCTCCCCTCCTCAAGCCTCTAAATGAACAAATAAAAACTAGCAAACTAAAAGTTAATTTTTTTGCCTATATTGTTGCCCTAAGTGCGCAGACGATTTTTTGAATAAAACTCACCAAAAGCATTGCAAGTAATCAACGATTTTTCCCTAGGAGTAGAGTTTTAAAATCTACAATTTGTTTCACCAAAAACTTGTCCAGCTGATTAACTCAGCGAGTAATGGAAAATCATAGATTAACCTGCGAATGTGCCAACTATGCTCAAGACAACTGCATTCAAAATATTCCTAGAGTACAAGGAAGTTTTTTCCTAGCACACGAGGATTTGAAAGGAATACCACCAGATTTGTGTGTCAACCAAATTCCTCTTGTATTGGGTGCACAACCCGTACAGAAGAGGTCGTACTGTATGAATAAAAACTATGTTGCCGAAGTACAAGAGGAAATAAAAAATATGTTGCATGCAGGTATCATTTTCAAGGTACACACAAGTAAGTAGGTTGCACCCATTGTCGTTTCCTTGATTAAAGAAGCAAATCAAATTCAAATATATGTGGGTTTCAAATGCCCTAATGTGGTCACCATTAAGAACCCCTTTCCAATTCCATTCATTGACAACATATTAGAGGAGGTGGCAAGGCATGAGATTTACTCATCATGGACATTTGTTTTGGGTACGATGAAATCTTAACTATTCAAAAATAAACAAACATAATTATCACACCTAAAAATATCATAAACAACCTCTGTATTACCAAATTCATATCAGCATAAGTTGGAGAGAAATCGTTCCAGAAAAGAATGTTACACCATGCATTAAAAGAAACTTTGTGCCTTTGAATCAAGAAAAAAGTCTCCAGTCCAACCTAGAGCGAGGTATATGCCGGATAAGATGACTCCAATATTGCTCATTGTTTTTGTTTGAAAACATCGCTTTAAATGAGTCCCCTAAACATAATTAATCGAAAATTTCTTGATTGTTGTCAATAATATTTCACATGAGCTTTGATTTAATGTTCAGTTACAAGCCATTAGAAAAGCTGCCTCCACTTACCTTGATTCTGAAATATTAAATCAATTCCCCTTTTAATTTAGTCAAACTCTAAGGATATCATTCCAATAACATAGCCATCCAACTTGGAATATGATCTATCATGGCAGCTAGACAGACTTGGCACAAGTAGACAAGTAGACAGCTAAACCAGACACTCCGGCTTAACCAGACAACCAACCAGCTCAAGCATGTCAAGCACTTCAAACACCTTAACCAAGCAAGAAAGTACCTCAACCAATTTTATGTTCCTTTGAGTAATCCTTGAGATTTATAAAACATTGATCATCAACTTTTGACATCAATGATAACTTATTCAACACAAGCAAAAATTATTGTCCCAATGAACTAGTGTACACCTTTTCGCACTTAGGATGTATGACACCAAAAGGTGCATTATTGATTGTTGTTTCCATTTCCCATCAATATGGTGATCTCACCTAGTTGAAAGAAAGACCATTAGCATAAATACAATATGCAGGTTTTTCCCTTTGCAATGTCTTTTGTTTCATTTTAAATGTTTTAATCAATGGGTATCTTTAGAGATTTTCTTCATGGATAGATGGTGTCTACATGAAAGGATGGTAGTAGACCATTATTGAATTCTTAGGTGCCTTCAATGATGTTTCCCTTTCTAAAGAATGAGATTTTAATTTTTCTCACTTAGCATTATCTGCTTGTTGTTCTTTGACAAATGCCATGATATTCACTTTCGACAACCCCTTGTTTTTCCCTCCACATATTCTACTTCCACACCCATTTATATAACACAAGTGAGCTTTCACTCAACTATATAAGCTCTTAAATTGGACTTTGTAATCATTATATTTCCAAATAAAGCCCCTTTTCTAGAAGTTGATCAAGCATCATAAAACATTTTCATGGAGGAGATGCTTTATCATATTTCAATTGTTTATCTATCTCAACTCCCACTAAACTTGATTTAGTGGCAATTCCAAATATACTATGAATTTTCTATTATAAGGCATTGTAAGATTTTAAATTAAAAAAACAACCATACAATTAGTATGAATTAATGTAAGTAAAAAAACACTAAAAATTAAAAACGAAAAAAAAAACTTTTCATTTTTTTCTAAGAAATACTTGTTATCTTCAAAAAAATTGAAAAAAAATATTAAAAACTAAAAGAACTAGTTAAAATACTTAGATAAATAGATCTCTCTTTACAGAAAACTATATTCACTTTCTTGGCACTTGGTTAATTTTTTCAAAAAAATTGACTACCTTTTAAAATACAAAATGGATTAGCAAGAATGAGTTTGCATGAAATGTAGTTATGTTTATCAAACAAAAAACAATAGGTATGTTTTAAGTTTTAGGTTGTGTTGGTTCGCAAAACCATAGATTGGAAATCCAAGAGCTTGCTACTTCTCTAACAGGATTCCATAATCACTTCTAGTCAACGAATGAGAATCACCTTGATTCCCTTGCACTTCAAGGTTTGCTACACCTAGGCAAGTAGATCTTCACCTCAAACGTTGAATGCTTGGTATAATGCTTTTCTATAGCGAATTTAACTTTGTGAGTTCTCTGATTGGAAAGGTCCTTGAACTCGATCATAATGAGATTGAATTTTGAATATTTGAATTGAATGAACGTTTTGTGTAATATTTGTCAATAATGGATTTGATGCTTGTAAGAAGGAAGATATAGATTTTTTGACTTCAAATATAAAAAGACCAGTGCCTCTGCTCATCTAGGAAACAGAGTCAACCACAATAAAGATTATCACGTACAACTTTATAAAGTTCTCTGCACTTAAACTAGAAACAATTTAATAATCTAGACATGATGGATCGAGTGTATATACACAATTTTAAACTAGTCTAGATTGCACTTTAACTCCTAAGGTAGGGAGACAAACTAAACATAGATATGGAAACACTTTAATATTTCACTATATCTAAGATGATCGAGTTTAAAATGCCATAAATGACCCAGTCCACTTATTTGATATTTAAATTGCTTACGTAATGTACAGATGACTATAAAGCACGAATCACCTACAATTTAAATCTCCATGCCTCAAAGAATAAACAAGAGAACCTTTCCTTTATTATTATTAAAATATCATATTTGCATTTATATTACAAAGCCATAAATTTTTCTCCACATTCCTCCTTAAAAGTAGATGTTAAATAATTCTTCTTTGTCTTTTCGAATGTGTCTTGTGTTCTTGAATAAAAGAACTCATATTTATCATTTGAAGAAATGACTTTTCAAAGTCAAGAGTCATAGTATTTAAAAATACATAATCGCACCTTTTAAAGATTACTTTGCTTTACATTTAATAATCTACCATTGCCATGTAATTATGCCAAAGGCTTTCCCTCACGAGCTAAACTTTGAATCTAATGATGGAAAATTGTGTACATCAAATAACTACCATTGAAGCAATGGGAAGCGTCGATCTATTTTAACTCTTTTATCGTTTTTAATGCATGACTTAACAACAAGAAACTTCGGTTACCAAATCCATAAAAGGTATGGACAACCATTGGAGATCTGCTAACCGTTGGATGAAAAGATTGTACTCCATATTTAATCGCAATCATGTCGGAATCTGATCTGTCCCAATTTCCTTGCCACTTTACATGTTTGGGTTAGACTCATTCTTTTTGGAGACAACTTTTCATTTTTAATTATCATCAAAATAGGTTATTTTTGTCGTATTTCTGTTGCTTTTCACGGCTCAAGATTTGATTGCACAATCGCGGTCAACTTGGAAAGAATTTGTCACTCATCTCCGTTCCATCAAATGCCTTTCTTGGGGCGTGCTTTAATTCTCGCATAAATCAAAAACTAATTTCATTGTACACCCAATAAGCACAATAAATTTTTAAAAACAAGCATTTCAAATAATAAGGGAAATGAAGAGTAAGTGATTATGAGAACTCAGAGAATACATAAAAATAGTTTAATTTGATTTGGACAAAGCAGCAACCATGCTTCTAGATTTGGACGAAGCAACAGCTGTGGTTGTCCATTATGCTCCAAGGGATGCCTATATCCTATTCTATACCTCCATTTTGCCAGGACAAGACGATGCTGGGAAAGGTTGTAAATTTTGCATGACACGTGGTAGAAAATTGGTGCTTTCTAAGGTAAAGATTGACTCAGATCGCCTAGAAGAAATAAAAGGCCAGGCTTTTGTGAGAAGTGTTTCATTTTCTCACGGGGGAGAGGTGATTCATGTTGCATTTGTTTCCATAAATAGAATATCCATTTCCTCTGTCGTAGGTTTATATCCAATCAAATCGATCAATGTGCGAGAACAAGGGAGGAGAAGGGCAGAAGAGTGGATCAACAGTTATGGGTTTGAATCATTGTAAAGAAGTTTATGATTTCCAGTCCCAAGATATGAATGGTCCAGAAGGCTCCAAATATTGCGAGATATGAATGGTCTAGAAGGCTCCAAATATTGCGAGATATGAATGGTCCAAAAGGCTCCAAATATTGCGGGGGACTGGATCCTGCAACCTCGAGCTGATGCACGCAAAGTAAATGTTGTGGACCTGAAGAAACCTTTGGTGAATTTTCCTAGGAAGAAAGTATAAAAAAATTATTCAGCAATTAGTTTATCAGTTTTTATGATCGACCTGGTGAGCTGGGGCAAGTTTGTGGCTATTGCGTGTACCTATATATGGTGTTACACGGTCCTTATTTTTGAAAGCATGACAAAAATCATGAATCCAATAGCTACAAGAATCCAGTAGTGACAAGAAGTCCCAACAAACGTTTGATACAAAATTTGAATGAAACTTACCCGCAAATTATTACTTTTATACTAATATTTTAGTTTAGACTTACATTATTTTTCATTTATAATAAATTTTATTTAATTCTTATATTGTAAGATTTTATTTAATTCTTATATTGTCAGTTTACTTTTGTTTAAAATATTAAATTTTTTAAAACTTATATAAATATATATAATCAAATTGGCAAACTTGTTAGAGTTATTAAATTTGCTATAAAAATATTCAGTCCTCAAGATAAATTAAATTATAGGTTTCAATTCATAAATTTGTTCACATACAAAGATTTTTTTTAAATGATTTCATATAAGTTAGAATAATGATGTTCAAACCCTCTTTTTGCTTATTAGATTCTCATATCCATGACAAATGTATAGCTCTTAATATCTTTATTTACATGTATCTCTTTACCTTACTTTTCTTTCAAACCCTCTCTATCTCTTTTCCTATCTCTTCAATCTCTCTATATTCCCTTCTATGTTGGTTTCATCATCGGGGCTTACACAGGTAACCTCCATTTAAAAACATGTGCAACGTCAAAGAGAGTGGCGATGGGGGCGGAGAACAAATGTAGTCTGATGCTGCATTAGAGCACTGTGAACAAGATGGTGGAGGAGGTGTGGAAGGAGATTCATCATTTCACAACTGAAGGACCGCTTCCGCTCACAATTCAACATTTTCAATGCCAGCAGCAGTAGCAACCCATGTTTACGAAAAGTCCACCTGCTGCTTGTAGTCTAGCTCCATGGGAAGCTTCCATCGAGTGGTGCTACAAGCTCCTCTGCATCTTCCTATGGCAGTAGTAAGAAAACAAATTAAGGCTTAATGTGCGTGAAATTCAGTTTTAGACTTCTGTAAGTACTTGACTTCCTCAACATCTAAATGTCACAATGTCAACAATTATTCTTGCAATGGTGGTGCACCATAGAAGTTAGACGTAGTGAGCCAGCTGTAACAGATATTTGTTTAATACTTCGTTTACTTTTTGTTAGCTTAATTCATCTAGATTCATCTTGTTTAATATGTTAAGTATTCATCTAGATATTTGCCGGCTTGTTTAATATGTTAAGTATTCATCTAGATTCTAACAAGTCTCTCTAAGCATCACCTAGATCCAATGAGTGCTAAGTGTTCCATTTATTCTCATGAGAGAGGGATTCATATGAATCACTACTCATGAAACATGGGTTAAAGAGTTTGACTCAAAAACTATTGAGTTAAATCGTGATAGCAATATCACAATTTGACTCCTTGTGGAAATATCTCCTACTTCTATTAATATATATCTAGGTGGTTGAAGTAGTTATTTAGCCTTTACCATTTTGTGATAGTAGATGCACATAGCAGTTATTTAGCATTTATTGTTTTATGATATGTTCATTCTATGCAATTCAAGGAGATCAAGTATGTTTTGGGTGAGTCTCCAATTCCCGTACATGAGGCCACTTTAATACTAAATGAAACATACATATATAGTGTATATATTTTAATATTCATTGTGTTTGTAAGATTAAGAAAATATGCATAAATTGAATTTTGGTTGTAGCACTTTGATTTAAAATATGATTTGCATATGTTTGAATTAAAAAAATTATATACACAATAGATCTTAAATCATTATAAAGTAAAACAAGGATACATTTTAATATAGAAGACGATCAAGAATGGGGCTGCAACACTCTCATGGGAGCGCAAACAAGTTCATCGCTTATTCTTTCACAACTATTGCAGCCAATGAAAACCAGTGAATATCCACAGTCCTAATGGTTTCAATCATCTTGCACCATGTTTCCAACATTTTGTGCGAGTCGATCCACTTTAAATAAAGAAGACAACGACAATTGATTGTAATTTATATTGTAAATGAAATACAAGTCATTTCATAATCTTTTTTTTGTGTCTAAATATAGAACGTTAGGTGAATTTGAAGAGTTATGTTGGCAACAAAAAAATAGACAATATTTAGTGAAACTAGATTATAATTATATGAAATTTTACTTACTACATTTCATTTTAAATTATAAACTTTGAAATTTATTTATTTTGAACTTTTCAACATTAGAGTTTTAGACTTTAATTATTATATTATAGTGTGTACTTATTGTTTTACTTAGTATTCAATACTGATATTTTAATATGTATATTTTTTCATTAAAAATTTAGAAAATTATTTAATACTTAAACTTTTAGTTTTTTAATTATTATATATGATAGCATATATTTCAAATTGTTTTTGTTTTTTAATGTGTTTAAGATTTTTTAAAATATTATATTATATTAAAAATACAATGCAAATAATAAAATGTGTATAGATTTTTTTAGATTTTATTAATAATGGATTTTCTTTTCAATTAACAACTGCATTGAAGAATTGTTTTTGAACTGATAGAAATCTACATCAAAATTGACAGAATTTAGTCACGAACAAGTTAGTGGACATTTTCATCGAATCCCCATGATCAGATAGCAAATCATTATTGAAAGATAAAATTTTGGCCAAGAATTTTCACTCATTGATGAAATTCACTTCTTGTGAAAAGAACTTCATACTAGATGCTTCAAAGCCAGGATTGCAATTAAAACATCCATTGAATAGAAATGCTAGCACAGAGAAATCTAATTTAACCCTTAACATTTTCAGCTGACAATACCTAAGAATCCTCACCAAAACAAACAAAAACAACTAATAGAGGACTACCAATTGATAGAAATCAAAAGAAAAATTGACCAAAATCAAAATCAAAATTGATCAAGATCATCCTTTAAGTAAAAGACACCAATTTGAAAAATCTTTGCCTCTTTTCTAAACAATATGAGATACTATAGTTTCCACTGGATCACATCAAGATCTCTGAAATGAATGATAATAAATGTTTACAAAGAGGTATAAATATAAAGAGATATAAATATAGGGAGACAGATATAGACAAAGATCTAGATAGAAGGAAACATAGGAAGGAGTGCAAGGGAGATACAAGGAGAAATAGAGACACATATACAAAATAGATGAGATAGAGTAAATGAAAGAGGAGGGAGGGAATT
This sequence comes from Cupressus sempervirens, assembly GCA_028749045.1. Lineage (NCBI taxonomy): Eukaryota > Viridiplantae > Streptophyta > Pinopsida > Cupressales > Cupressaceae > Cupressus > Cupressus sempervirens. The sequence continues at coordinate 297,916,440 of CM053784.1, read as the reverse complement.
CCATCAATAAATAGAGATGTAAAGAGATAGAGAATAATAGAGTGATAGAAATAAATAAAGAAACAATGCCATTTTTTTAATATCTACTCTTTCCTTTTTATATATATTTTTAATAATTGATCTTCGTACCTGTTGCACACCAAGCGGATTGCTAGTCTTTAAACATCTTAATGTTTGAAAAAAAAACACTTCCTATCATATCATTTCTTCCCAAATATTCATGCTATCCCTCTTTTAATCTTCAAAACGGTGGGGTCCTGCTTATTAGTGTTTTTACTCTGAAACTAGGCTCTTCGTGGCTTCTTTATCCCAGTCATCACTCTTGTGAAGGACTTTGTAATTGTTTGTACTTGAGGGTGGAAGGAATATGTGTAACCATATCTTAATGGGGTAGCAGGAGAGAGGCTCAACACTACTATGTCGTATAATTGATTGCTGGGCAAGACTAGCTGTGTGAACTTTTCAAATTAATTGCAGGGTTATCTGGACAAGCAGTTTGCCTGATATAGCGAGCGACTTGAATCCTAAATCGAAAGACCTATCAGATATTGCACAATTTATAGGAAGACTTCATGAGAAAAGGTCGGGGCGAGGCGCACCAAAAGTTGAATCCTATATTTGTATTTTATTCCAGCCACATCTCGACACGTTTGTTGGGGGTATAACTGCATCAAAGAAACGACATTTTTCGGTGTCTTTCAATAGTACATTGTTATTACTCAAAGAAGCGAGCTTAGAGGCCGGGGTTTCTCTTCCGCCGACAGTTGCTTCTATTGCGGGAGCAGGGTGAGTTAACAACGAGAAAGGCACCAGAAGCAAAGGCATAGGTACCTGAAGCAGAACCAGTTGATCAGACAATTTGAATTTAGGGGAAGAAAGAGTTCAAATATCAAGCAAACGGGGCACTAGGCAGATAATAGACACAGTAGGATCAGGGCATCACACCGAAGCATCATAATGGGACCAGGGCAGCAGACACAATACCAGACAGGGTTCAGATCCTAGGTAGGCCTGTTTCCAAGGGTAAAACGAAGACTGGGGCCCAACCCACAACAAGATAGTGGCAGGCCTTAAGCCAGGGGTTTCAAGGTGCACTTTCCGGTTTTGTTTTATATATTTGCTCTTGTTAGCTTTTGTTTCGCCCTTCTTTCTTTTGATCAATGGAAAAACAAATTGAGTATACACAAATGAGAAAACAAACGGTGGATATGCAAACCATGGAAAAACAAACCATCTCATTGGTAAAAAACGGTCAAGAAATTATGGTACACTTTGAAACTAACCATTTAGGGCAAGTCAAAATGGCATCACTTGGCAAGACAGGAAAATATATCTGGGTCAATGTTAAACAGTTCAAGGGCATTTTAAAACGTAGACTTGCTCGTATGAAAGGGTCACATGAAAAGCAGAAACACGGGCAGAGATTGCATAAACAAGTCAAAATGTGCCCTCCACACTTAAGTGGTGACAGTCATCTTTATGGTAGCAATAAGTTCGGTGAGTCTGTCAGTTACAGCCCTACCTCCACACCTCTCGCTTGGTGCCCAGATCTTTATGTGCAAGAACTTTTGAGGGCCAAGAGGAGGTTGGAGCTCCTAGAGGCTAAGGAGCAAGAAAGTTACCGCAATATACAAGTGCTAATTGCAGCAAATAAAACTCTTGTAGACAATAACAACACTTTAAAAGCTCAAATCTCAACGCTGCAAGAAACACTCTTAGCCAGGAAGCTTGAATGGCAGAATATGAAGGATGAATGGAAAAACTTGAATGTGACATTGGAAACAAACAAGGTCATAGCAAATACCAAGTCATCTCATAATAAGGAGAAAACGATTCTTCACACTAGTTCACCAGGAAAGGCAGATGGTGAAGAGAAGAGAAGAAGTTTTGCAGAAGTCACCAAAACTTGGGACAAAAACAGCAAACACCCTAATATGGCAAGAGAAGAGGCAAAGATTCGTGTCAACACGCAAGACAAAGAGGTCAAGGAAAGGCAGCTTAGGGCATCCAATATAATTATCAAGGGGATAAAAGACTATGGGGAAGGCGAACATACCCTTGACCTAACGAGGGATTTCCTACAAGATGTGCTGTTGTGGCAAGGACAAATCTGCCAAGCTTGGAGGATTGGCAAACCACACGCTGAGAAATAGGCCAATCAAGGTAGTCATGCTCAGCATTAGCGACAAACAAAATCTACTTAACAAAAAACAGCTCTTGAGGGGTTCTCGCTTCATTTTAGAGGAGGATTTAACTATGAGACAGCAAGTAGAAAGAAGGATGGAAATGGAAAAAATCAGAACAGCTAGAAATGAAGGCAAAAGAGCTTGGATGTTCAAGGGAAAAGCAGTTATTGCTCATTTTGGCCACTGCTACAATAAAGGGCAGCAAGAAGGCAACAAAGGTGCAACAACAAACACCTTAACAGGCAGCGATACAACAAGATCCATAATCACACCTAGCGATAATAACTCAACTTCGAGTCTTTCACATCAAAATAAATAGCAATCAAGCTTAACCCAGGCGTCCTTAAGTTTAGTTTGTTGGAATTGCAGAGGTTATCCGTGGAGACGTGGGCCTGGGTTAGGGCCTATTGCGGAAGGCAAAGACATTATTTGTCTCATAGAGAAACATGAGCATGAGGGATGTAAGACCCCATTGTTTGAAGGCTACTGGAAGATGGCCGTGTGGAATGAGGCAGCAGGAAATGGTAAAGGTCATGGAGGTATAATGGTTCTAGTAAAAGAAAGAGAAGGTCGTGTCATTCAGCTGGAAAAGACTGATTCTAATAAACAATTTATATGGCTCAAAATCGTGAAAAATAACACTCTTCTCAGGATTGTAGTTTGTTACTTTGCTCCACAAGTATCTAAAATTTATAAAAAGTGTGGTTTAGATCACAATGACCTTTATGCTACGTTAAAGAAAGATGTTGTTTTTTCACAACGTGGGGATGTCCTTCTTGTTGGAGATTTCAATGCTAGGACAGCAACTTGGCAAGCAAGTATTTTCAGCTCCGAAGTAAATGATAACCATATTTGGCTCACAGAAGAAAGAAATCATCAATGGGATAGAATATGCGAAGATGCTAAAGGCTGCAATCATTTTGGGGAAGAATTGAACACTTTGTGTGGCACATTTGATCTAATAATCTGTAATGGTTTGGCTAGATGGGCTAAGTCGGGCAATTTCACTTGCAACACATACAATGGGGCAAGTGTGGTAGATTATGTAATTTGTTTGCAGCATTTGTATAACAATATTGAAGAAGTTGAAATTGGAGAGCACATTTGGGATCTCAAATCAGATCATAGACCGCTGTACGTAAATTTGTATTGGGCAAAGGATAGGCGGATTGGGGCAAAAATCCAAGGCCCTCAACACCCACCTTCTCAGGGCAGAATTTTGTTAACTTCAGAAAATGGTAACACTTTCAGGGCTACTCTTGAGGAACTTTGTATCGGACACCCTACGTATAAGCATGGTGTTAACAGTTATGATTTATCAAATCTGATTCAAGAGGCTCTTTCAAAATGCAAGAGAGCAAAAAATAGAAAATCTAAAACTAATTGTTTTCCAGCCAATGCATGGTTTGATAAGGAATGCAAGAGGGCTAGGAGAAATCTAAGGGAGTCAAATAAAACTAACCTTGACATTAAGACCTACAAACAGATCCTAAAGAAGAAGAAAAATCGATTTTATGTCCACAAGGAGAGAGGAGCTAATTTTCTTGGGCAGAAATAACCCCAAACATTTTTGGAAAGAACTCCAACCAAGGAGGAAGCAAACTGAAAATAATATTACTGCCACCCAATGGTTTGATTATGCTAAGAAACTTTATGAACAAGAGAGTGGAGTGGGACAGCCACCTTTGGTCAATGATACCACAAATATTTTTACTGTGCAAGAGATAGAGACAGGGAATAAAAAGTTGGGTGGAGGCAAAGCAAAAGACCTTGTTGCGCTTCAAGCTGAATATTTGAAGTGGGGTATGAAAACTCTTGCACCGCACATCACTGAAATCTTCAACAAAATCTGTCAGGAAGGGTTTCCGAAAGATTGGACAATTAGCCTTGCAATACCACTTTTTAAGAGTGGTGATGTTAACAATCCCTCCAACTACAGGACTATAATGATCAACCCCCTCCTTGCTAAACTTTTTGGCAGTATGATAGAAACTAGGATCAGCAAATGGGCAGAAGAAAATCATAAACGTGCTAAAGGGAAAGCTGGTTTTAGGCCAAAGCACTCGACAGTGGATCACTGTGTCACTCTGAGACACATTATTGAAAAAGAGTGGGAGAAAAAGGAAGAGGTTTTTTGTTGCTTTGTTGACTTCAAAAAGGCTTTTGATACCGTTCCGAGAGACAAGCTTTGGTTGAGGATGGAAGAATTGGGGATTCCTAGGCATCTCAGAGCTGCTACTCATAGGATGTACGAAGAGGTGAAAGTCAAAATCAGAACTTCAAATGGCATTTCAGAATGTTTTAGGAGCGATATCGGGGTCAAACAGGGCTGCCCTTTATCCCCTACTTTATTTGGTTTATATATTGACAAACTGGAAGAGTGGTTAAACACGCAAGAGCGTGAAGGCATTCAGCTAGGGGAATTTGTTATAAAGCTACTCCTATATGCGGACAACCTCAGTTTAATTGCCAAATCTGCTTGTAGTTTGCAAGACCATCATCTTCTCTTGAGCGCTTTTGTAGAATGGTGGGGATGCAGGTCAATATCAGCAAAACCAAGGTTATGATTTTCTCTAATAATAAAAAACAGCATCAACATGAATTTTATTACAATGGAAGTGTTCTCGAAGAAGTTGCGGAATATAAATACCTTGGCATCGATTTCAACAAAAAACTAAGCTGGTCTAGCTGCAAGTATAAAAGGACATTAGGTGGATGGAAGGCTTTCTACGCTCTTCAGAATAGGTGCCGTGAAGCGGATTTGTGGGATTGGAAAACTATTCGAACCTTGTTCGGTCTTCTTCTGCTGCCAATTGTTCTTTATGGGTGTGAATTATGGGCCAGCAGCACTACTATAGCACAATGGAAACAAATCGAAGGAATCCAAAAGCGCTTGATTACAAGCAAGTTTAAAATTAAAAGCACTGTTCCATATGACATCATGCTAAGTGAAATGGGGGCTGCGCCTATCGAGGCACTTGCTATGGTTCGCCTTTTAAGCTATCTAAAAAGAATCAAAAAAATGGAAGAGGATAGATGGTCGAAAGTTGTCTTTAGGGACACACTATGTAAGCGAAAAAGGACATGGATGCAACAAAACATCAAGTGGATGAGTAAATGGAATATTCATTTCAATATGTGCCCCACAAATAATAAAGAAATAAACGTCTTTGTTATGGAGAAATTCTACAAGAGAAATTGGGGAAGCGAGATTGGGAGGAAGAAACTATATTATATAAATGAGTTCAACCCCACTTGTGATCAACTCGAAAAAGCATACATAGGAGCCAACATTTCTTGGAGAGCTAAAATTCTTATTGCTCAGCTGAGAACCAACTCTCACCAACTTCGTTGTGAGACCGGGCGTTGGAAGAGGCCAAAGGACGCTTGGGAAGAGAGAATTTGCAGATTTTGCAATTTTGGGAAAGTGGAAACTAAACAGCACTTTATTCTAGAATGTGAGGCCTACAAGGATAGCAGGGATAAGTTTGCCGATACTATATGTGACAGTTCTTGGCATAACCTGTTCAACGAAGAGTACATTGAGCAATTGGGGGGGCTCATCATTAGTCTACACAAGAGGCGAACAACGCTACTTAAGTCTGCTTGAGTTGTCTTGCTGTCCCATAGGCTATTTTTAGCCTCGTGGACGTTAAAATTTCATCTATCTATCTATCTATCTTGTTGTTTCCCATTTCCATCATTTTTTTCATACACTGCTTCTTTCTTTATTTTGTTTGATACGAAATCTATCGCAATGAATATTTGTCATCATATAAACTCCGAGAATCTTCTTGTTCATCACTAATTCTTCCGGCTTGTGGATGCACAGGTGCCTTGCCGTTTTGATGATTTAGGTTCACAATATTTCTGGAGCATGAATTTACTTCCATCAATTTCTTCAAACCGACTCAATCTAGAGGTGCATTGTTCAAAATAATAGGCCAAACTTCTGAAGTATTCAAATGCTCATATGTTTAATATTCCATGCTTGACAGCTTTCATTCTCTAATATGTCATTAATTCCGGCAATGTAATATTTCCTTAGGTTTTGACCCATCCGACCAGAGTTCATAGCGATCAAATAAGATATCCTTCCACGGGCTGTATAGATCTATTTCACTATTCTAATCCAAAGTCTGATGCCTTTATGTAACCAGGAACCTCTCATAATCTATACTGTCATAAGGCTAAGCTTCTTGCACTTGACATGGTTTCTCACTGCAAGGGGAGATTTCACGAGAATGTCTAGGCATCGCATGGAGGTCACTGAATAATCTTCTTTTTGAAAACACTGAGTTAGGACTCCAATCCTGATTGCACCTATCTCCTCATACGTATCAACTATTTTGGTCCTACTCCCACAAATCTCCATCATTTAAATCACCATTTGTAACACATAGCTGAAGTTCTTGCCTATATATTTTCATGCACTTCGCTGGAGATAGTACAGTTCTGGGTTACAAGGTTGGGACCATACTCTTTATAAATGAAAAGCAAATAACTTGAGACTGCTCCACCTCTTTCGAAGCTCCACTGTAACGAGAAAATGAGAGCTGAAAGGATTTAGAGCTCAGAAAGGATTTTAGCTTTTGTTGCAATTCGTAGAACATGAGAATGCACGTGCCATCTTTCGATCTGTTGTCACTGACTACTCTTTCAGCGTCTGTTGTGCCTTTAAAATTAACCGCACCCAGTAATTGGAAAACAACAAGAATTTCCTTATGTATTATTTTAAGCAGAAAAAGGTGTGCATTGATTGCATGGATTTTAAAGCTGTAACGAGATAGATAGATAGATAGATAAAAATTTAATGTCCACAAGGCTAAAAATAGCCTATGAGACAGCAAGACAACTCAAGCAGACTTAAGTAACAATGTTCATTTCTTGTGCAGGATGATGATGAGTCCACCCAATTACTCAATGTACTCTTCGTTGAATAGGTTATGCCAAGAACTGTCACATATAGTGTCCGCAAATTTATCTCTACTACTCTTGTAGGCTTCACATTCTAAAATAAAGTGTTGTTCAGTTTCCACTTTCCCAGAATTGCAAAATCTGCAAATTCTCTCTTCCCAAGCCTCCTTTGGCCTCTTCCAACGTCCAGTCTCACAATGAAGTTGGTGAGAGTTGGTTCTTAGCTGAGCAATAAGAATTTTAGCCCTCCAAGAAATGTTGGCTCCTATGTATGCTTTTTGGATTTGATCACAAGCGGGGTTGAACTCATTTATATAATATAATCTAAGTTGCCGATTCGGGTTCGAGGACGGGTTCGGGTTCGGGGTTCGGTTCGTGGGTTCGGGCAATTTTTTTTTCCCCATTTGGGTTCGTGGGTGGGTTCGTTAGTGTATATATATATATATATATATGCAAAAAAAATATAAACTCATATAGTTGTAAAAATAAAACTAAGTCATTCCATAGTATGAATATATCAATGTTACTTGATTATTGATCAATGCCAAATGTCAAAGATAAACATTAAATACTCACTCATTAATCTATGCTAATGTTGTAAATAAAATCATACATTGAATTACTAAAATGCAAAATGGAATTTCAAAACATAGACTACTTCATCAGATTGATAGATAATAAATTATGACTTAATAAAGTTTGAAACTGTGAAACATAGTGATAAATCATAAATGACTCAATGAGTCAATGACAAATGTTTAAACATAGTTTATCAAAGATGCAAATGCCCTTCAAGGGTCAAATGGGTCATCAAAATATGAGGGATCAATGGCTTCATCCTCATCTATATCATTGACATTTTCCACATCATTGGAACCCAAACCGGTTCCACTAGCCCCAGATGCAGCCACATCCTCCTCCTCGTCCTCCTCAACATCTAGCAAGGCAATTCTAGATATATCTTGGACAGTCATATCCAAGTTAGAAGTCTCAGGTAGTACATCCCACAACTTCTCTGGTCCCTTCTTATATCCTGGATCCTTGCGTGATAAGAGGCGCCAGTTGTTGTGAATAAATACCAAGTCCTCTGCTTTCTTTGAACCCAACCGGTTACGCTTCACTGAGTGGATAAAGGAGTATGTACTCCAATTCCGCTCAGCAGCAGAAGAGCTTGCAACCTAGAGAGACAACCAACAAATTTTAAAAAATTAGCTAAGTAATTTTACAATACAATAGGAATTTAAGAGTGCTAATTCGACAAGCTAAGTAGCCATAAGAAAAGGAAAAAAAACTTAAATACATACTTGTGACAAGATCTTAATGGCAAGAGGTTGGAGGTACATGTAACTTTCCCCATGTAAGTACCACCATCCAATGGCATCCAATTTACTTTGGTCATTGATTGCATCAGGCTCTGCATTTTTGCTTGAGACAAAATCAACAAACTCTCTCCTAACATTTGATGCCACATCACGATCACTAAAGAGCCTGTTAAGTGCCCTCTTATACCCAGTAGCAACTTCAGGATCTCTATATGGTGCCACTCTACCAGGAATCGCAAGTATCTCACTGCTATAATATCTAGGAGAAAGTGCATATGCCAAGAGGTGCAAAGGTGTAGTCATCTTGTTCCAACGATGTAGAACAATTTTCTCCACCTTAGTGTACAAGGTATCAGGATCCTGCTCTCTCCTCTGAATGACCTGGGATGTCAAATGATGTACATGTAAGTTATCTTGATGTAGTGTTAATAACTTAATTAAAATCAAAAATCAAAATCTCTCAATAAACAAGGATAAAGTATTGTATAAAAATTTAAACTTACTGATTTCATTCTTTCTAGCATAGAGTCCATGGCATCATATATGTTTCCCAAACAGGGCTCATCCGTGTCGGCATACCGAAGCATAGACATGATGGGCTCGGTGAGTTCTAATGCATATTCCACCCTATTCCAAAAATTATCACTCAAGATCAAATCCTTTACAGTTTTGGCCTTTTCTGTATCAGCTTGCTTCCATCCACCCCATTTGTTGCTAATAACCATTTGACCCAATGCCTCTTTCACCCTCACAAGTCGTCTAAGGACGATTGTGTGTGAAGCAAACCTTGTTTCAGCAACCTATTACAATGTTAATTCAAATTGTAAGTTAATATGATAACACAAAAATTTAAGAATATGTATTAAATTTTGTAAAGTATGACACAAAAATTAATATAATAAATGAAGCTAAATAAAGTTGAAAATTTACCTTCAATAATTCCAAGCGGGAGAAAGTTCTGAAAATTGCTTGTGACATATGGTGGTTTGTCACAAACATTTGGATCTGCTCACCCTCCTCATACACATTTTTCATCCATTCAATTTGGCTGCCCATTGTTTTCATCACCAAGTTCAAGGTGTGGACAGTGCATGGTGTCCAAAAGATATGCTCATATCGTGCTTCTACCAAAGCACCTGCAGCCTTACAAACTTTAGCATTGTCCGTTATTACTTGGACAACATTGTCAACTCCCACGGACTCTATGGATTCAATGAGAAATTGGGCAATAAAATTTGCATCCTTTACTTGCCCTTCACAATCAACCGCCTTCAAAAACATTGCCCCCTTGGGGCAAACAGCAATCACATTTATTAATGGACGGTTTTTGCAATCTTTCCATCCATCAGAGACAATGCTCACCCCCGTTTGGATCCAAGAATCTCTTATTGGTTTGAGGAGGTTTTCTACATTCTTTCTCTCCTTATGCAATATGGTGGTTCTCAACTTTTCATATCCAGGGGATTGGTAACCATGAGGTGCATCATTTATTGCTTTCACCATCTCTCTCCAATAAGGGGATCTCACTAGATTGAATGAAACACCATTTGTAATGAGGCAACGCCCAACCTTTATGTCAGCAATTTCTCTCTTGTTATTTTCAAATGCCGTATCTAATGGGCCTCTCTTGCGGGATGCGGGTGTTTCTATTTCATCTTCATCCATAGATGGGGTAGGTAGGAAGGGATGTGGTCTACTAATTGTTTGAGAAGGTGGTGTTGGTGGTATTTGCTTTGACTTATCTTTTTTTACCTTTGACACTAACCTATCAGCCTCTTCTTGTTCTTTTAACATGCCTGCTATTTGAGGAGCTGACAACCCTTTTTTACCTCCCTCTAGGGGCCCCTCACACATGGAAATCCCTTGACCTGGTGGACCTATCAAATGATGTTTAACCCGGAAATAGGAGCTTCTATATTGGTTTTGGCAAAAATTGCATTTCCATATATACCCTCCCCCACCAGCACATTGCTCAATTCTTGTTGTATACTTCCACAAAGGAGAGCCTTTATCAATTTTAAATCTTTGGGATCCCACCCCACCCACTGAACCTTGACTACTCATTCTTGGATTCTTGCAATCTATAAAAACAAATTTAAAAAAATATTTCAAAACTTATACAAAACTTGATAAAAATTTAGAACAATAAATATAAAAAATTTAAAAAACTAAAAACAAACTATGAAAGAAGCAAAAGGAAGGATCAAATGCATACCTGGAACACTCAACACTGATTATTTGAAGGATTTGAAACTCCACAAATAATCTCTAAAACCTTATCTTCAAACTTGCAAAATGGCCACACCAAAATGAGAGAGCAAAATGACAAAGCAAATGAGAGATTAGATGAATGAAATGCATCTAATAGGCCTTACTTTAGGGTTTGGCAAAAAAAATAATGAAAAAAACATTATTTTATTGCTTTTTTGGGCCACTTTTTGGCCCCACCTGCCGCAGGTCCGCCCGGATTCGCTCGGGTCCGCGACCGGTCCGGGCAGGGTCCGCATTTTGGCCTGCGGGTCCTCCCGGGTCCGTGCAAGCACGGACCTGGGAGGACCCGCAGGCCAAAATGCGGACCCTGCCCGGACCGGTCGCGGACCCGGGCTCGGATCCGAACCCGAATGAATCCGAACCCGGACCCGAGCTCCAGGGTGCGAATCCGGTAACTTAGAATATAATTTCTTCCTTCCGATCTCGCTTCCCCAATTTCTCTTGTAGAATTTCTCCATGACAAAGACCTTTATTTCTTTATTATTTGTGGGGCACATATTGAATTGAATATTCCATTTATTCATCCATTTGATGTTTTGTTGCATCCATGTCCTTTTTCGCTGACATAGTGTGTCACTAAAGACCACTTTAGGCCATCTATCCTCTTCCATTTTTTCGATTCTTTTTAGATAACTTAGAAGGCGAACCATAGTAAGTGCCTCAATAGGAGCAGCCTCCATTTCACTTAGCATAATATCATATGGAACAGTGCTTTTGATTTTAAACTTGCTTGTGATCAAGCGCTTTTGGATTCCTTCGATTTGTTTCCATTGTGCTATAGTAGTGTTGTTGGCCCATAATTCACACCCGTATAGAACAACTGGCAGCACAAGAAGACCAAACAAGGTTTGAATAGTTTTCCAATCCCACAACTCTGCTTCACGGCACCTATTCTGAAGAGCATAAAAAGCCCTCCACCCACCTAATATCCTTTTATACCTGCAACTAGACCAACTTAGTTTTTTGTTGAAATCGATGTCAAGGTATTTATACTCCGCAACTTCTTCAAGAACACTTCCATTGTAATAAAATTCATGTTGGTGTTGTTTTTTATTATTAGAGAAAATCATAACCTTAGTCTTGCTGATATTGACCTGCATCCCCACCATTCCGCAAAAGCGCTCAAGAGAAGATAGATGATCTTGCAAACCATAGGCAGATTTGGCAATTAAAATGAGATCATCCGCATATAGGAGCAGCTTTATAACAAATTCACCTAGCTGAATGCCTTCACCCTTTTGCATGTTTAACCACTCTTCCAGTTTATCAATATATAAACCAAACAAAGTAGGAGATAAAGGGCAGCCCTATTTGACCTTGATATCGCTCCTAAAACATTCTGAAATGCCATCTGAAGTTCTGATTTTAACTTTCACCTCTTTGTACATCCTATGAACAGCAGCTCTGAGATGCATAGGAATCCCCAATTCTTCCATCCTAAACCAAAGCTTGTCTCTCGGGACGGTGTCAAAAGCCTTTTTAAAGTCGACAAAGCAACAAAATACCTCTTCCTTTTTCTCCCATTCTTTTTCAATAATGTGTCTCAAAGTGACACAATGATCCACTGTCGAGTGCTTTGGCTTAAAACCAGCTTGCCCTTTAGCACGTTTATGGTTCTCTTCTACCCATTTGTTGATCCTAGTTTCTATCATGCTGCCAAAAAGTTTAGCAAAGAGGGGATTGATCATTATAATCCTGTAGTTGGAGGGATTGTTAACATCACCACTCTTAAAAAGTGGTATTGCAAGGCTGATTGTCCAATCTTTCGGAAACCCTTCTTGGCAAATTTTGTTGAAAATTTCAGTGATGTGCGGTGCAAGAGTTTTCATACCCCACTTCAGATATTCTGCTTGGAGCGCAACAAGGTCTTTTGCTTTACCTCCACCTAACTTCTTAATCCCTGCCTCTATCTCTTGCATAGTGAAAAGATTTGTATCATCATTGACCAAAGGTGGCTGTCCCACTCCACCCTCTTGTTCATAAAGTTTCTTAGCATATTCAAACCATTGGGTGGCAGTAATATTATTATTTTCAGTTTGTTTTCTCCTTGGTTGGAGTACTTGGTATCTTTGATAAATATATGAGTTTGATAAACGTTAGCAAACTTAATTCGTGTTGAATGAATTAGAGGTACAGTCTGAAAGAGTTAATACAGTCAAAGGAGATGAATAGAAAATCAGGCTTCTAAAGGTATTGAAATAATGGGATGTAGAGTTTGTTCAAAGAGGGTATCCAGATCTGAGTTTTGAGTAAGCATCATTGACAGAAGGTTGTGTTAGTTTTTGAAACAACTAGCCTTAGTTGCTACAAATAACCTTTTCATGAATGAGGAATTTTTCAATGTATCAAAGCTGCTCCCATGAAATCCTTAGCATAAAAGGCATCTTCAGCCTGAAATGAGTATGCTTAATCTCTCTGAAATGTGTCTCTGCAGTGTTCTAAAGCAGCAGCATATTTCTTCATGTCTAAGAAGTACTTGTCACTTACCTTGGCCTCCATCATGTATAGATATCTCAAGAATAGAGATTTCATCATAAGCATAAAACATTCGAGCTGTAACATCATTGCAGAGCCCTAAAATTTCTCTAGAACTTGAATCAAATTCTCAGTCAAATTGCAGCTCTTCTATTCCAAAAGTGCTGATTGAAACTCCAGATAGAACCCACGGGCTCCAATCATTAAAAAGTATCCAGGCTAAATTTGATTGCACCAGTGGTCCTTTTCAAAATAAAGTCTGTCAAATGCAGTTCCATCTTTCAGCAACATATTATGTTTTACCAAATTCTATATTACTGGTTGAAGAATAAAGATCAGGTAGGGAACAAAAATAGAGGCCCAAATTTGTAAAAATTGGAGTTCCATCAGGTTGCTTTTTGGGTTTTCAAAATCAGTTTGTGGCTTGTTTTGGTGGCCCATTGTGTTGGCACAATGGCAAGACCATCCCAGCTTCCTTGGGTTTCTTGTGGGTGCACTATAGTACCCAAGGCAGCTGGGACACACTCAATCCGCTCCCATTGCCACTCGAACACACGGCACTGTTGGGTACAGGTCCAAGACCCTGTTGTTTGGATCAGCAATGCCCTTGGTTTTGTGAATTGGTTCAACCTCAAGTTGCACTCCATTGGATATGCAGTCCATACTTTTAAATGGGCTTTAGGTTTTGGTAAAATAAGTTTGCATATTATTTATTATTACTCAAATAACAAAAGATCACTTTCCATAAAAAAAGAGTTAAAAACAAAGTAGAAATATTAAACAACCATAGAGGAAGAGAGGTAGTGACAACATTGGAGCGATACATTCTGGAAAACAAGAAACTAGTCTACGGCCAATGAATTTGATATGGTGCTACATAGTACACATTCAATGCCTTGCTATTCATGCAGAATAAGATTCTTTCATTATTTGTTGGGCAAGTAATATAGGATGAGATGGCTGTATAATAGAAAGCTTGAAAATCACTTTCCTCTTCCCATTTTATTAAAATATCTCACCCACCACAGAAATAAATTGAACATAAAGAAGATCCACAATAACCAGCAACCAAATTTAGGAAGCAAGTTACACGGCTGAATGTTTGAGATTCCAAGGGATTGTCTTCCATACCTGCAAGGTTGCAACAGCTTCAACAGCCCCAGCTGCCCCTAACAAATGGCCAATCAATGATTTTGTAGAGTTCACTTTCAGCTGAAAATTTGAAATATCATTACTTCTGCTGAACAAAGTTCTTGAAAATGCATGAAGAAAATGTCTTGAATGTAAGAAGTACAAATAAATGTTCAAACAACAAATACAAGGAAGCATATGCACCTGAGAGTTCTGACCAAAACATTTAATCAATGCATTGTATTCTCTCAGATCACCTGATTTGGTAGAAGCTGCATGAGCATTAACATAGTTCACATCTTCTCTTGCTACACCTGATTGTTTCAGAGCCTTTTCAATACAGAGAAATATTCCTCTACCTGTATATCATATTCACCGTCAGTGAAATGATCATCAATCTGTCATCTCTCAAACCTTCAATGTAGAATTTCTCTTCAAGAATATACCTTCAGGATGGGGCTCAGTCAAATGATAAGCATCAGAACTCGAACTACCTCCAAGAAACTCTGCATATATCTTTGCTCCTCTTTTCTGCCAAGTTCATTGAAATACAATGGACATTATTATTAATTTTTGACATCATTTTTCATATTTGAATAATACATCAAGGAGCTTATTTTAAGAGTTTCATCTTTACTGAGCTAGGGCGATCCTCTCACAAGCAATGTTATACCTTTGCATGTTCTAGCTCTTCAAGCAGTAATACACCTGATCCTTCACCCATAACAAATCCATCTCTATCCTGACAAGTGCAGTAGAGAAAATCGTGTGTTTAGCCATCTCTAATATCTATAATAGCACACTCAATATGAATCAGACAAAAGCATGAATTGTATATTGATTTGTAAGTTTTACAAGATAATTACAGTTATTCTGGATTCCTATGCCAAGTAAATAAGCATAATGTATTTCAAATTCGACAGCCCGTTACAAATATACAGAAGGATTGAAGTTGACAATTGATGGCAGTATCGTGTATGCTTCACTACTGGAGAGCACTCACTCGGAAAGGAAACTTGGAATATCAGAATTGTGAGGATTGGACTGAGGCCTATTTACCTTGTGGATTATAAATTTTTAATGGTTAAGGGAAAATTGAAGGGGCAAAAATTCATACAGCATCCCAAGGACGTGATGCCTGTGCAGGGTTATCATTTCTTTGTGATAATGCTCTGCATGCTATAAAGCCTCCTAATCCTGTAAACAAATGCACATCCCCGTAAGTTTATACTTATAATGAATTGATCATGCTAAGTCTGCATATAAAACAGGATTAGAAAGCAATAGCTCACACACTTAACTAATATTCATAATATCTCTAAATGTTCCACAAAATAGCAGATACCCAGTGAGGATAGTTTAACACCACAAACCAATAAAGATAATCTTCTCCAATCTACAAATAATCAATAGCACACACAACACATAATGTGATGATAAACCCTAACTTTGGTATGTTATGATAATAAAGTTGTGTTGTTGTTATTGCCATCAATGTTCAAATCCCACTGAGGATGAGGTCCCTCATTTTTGGCCTCACCGGTTCATAGCTCTAGGTCAAAGCATTTACCCTTCTTTAAAATAAAAAAGAGTGTTGATAAACCCATCCAAACTTACAATTCAAAGGTGGCATCAAAAGAAAATGAGTTAAAAAGTGAACTCACCAATTGGAATAATTGCCGCATCAGAACCACCACAGAGCATTACATTCTGTGGACATAAGCACCACTGAAGTTTCAGCTCTCAATTTGCATTTTAAATTAAATGGTAATTTTTCTCGATTCCAATAAGAATAGTTGTGCTTAAACAAGATTCCTAATAGAACTTACAGCTTCCCCCTGAATGATATGATTGGCAGCACTTAAAATACAGAAATTACTTGTGGCACAAGCAGTGGAGATTGAATAATTTGGTCCCATCCAACCCTGTAAAATTATTGAAGGTGAAGGTTACAGTGACCCGTTATGTCTGCAAATATGCATTGAATATGATCCGAAAAACCACTGCAATGACATTTCAGAGAAATATTTACCAAATCCATGGCCAGCATAGCTGAACCCATATTTGTTGTTGCAAATGGTATACAGAAGGGATTCATTTTCCTGTATGAAATCCTCAGAGCCTCTACTGCATCATTAAAGACCTGTTTGTAACTTGATTGTGTTAGCCACAACAATAATACAATTGCCTAAAAAGTGTGTCAGTGCTACAATGATATTTCATTATTTTTCATTTTAATGACATAAATCCTGAATAAAATTCATCACAGAACCTCTACCACACAATGACGCAGAATATATCTTTTATTTGCTGCAATTAAGGAAGAAAATCTCTCCTTTCTGCTGCACTCTTGCAATGCTATCAATTTCATTTGGCTAGTATTATGAAGGAAAAAGTCCGATTGACAGTTCTATGGATTTGTTTCATTTGCTGATGGGTAACAAATACATTGTTCTTGTCATTCCTTTCCCCCCTCTTCCTGGTACATTCTGTTGTGTTTTCTTTCTGCATGTAATATCACAAAGAATGGTTGCAAGAGTGCTGCAGAAATGAGAGATTATTAGCCTTATTTGCAACAGAGACGAAATATTCTGCATCACATGGTATCTTTATAAAGGTTTTCTTCAATACATTCCTAGATATTAGAACTTTAAAACCCTTTGATCCAAAAGGCAGATCGTTGAGGTGAGACTATTGTGGTCTAGGTGTCACTTAACATTCATTTTGTAAAGTTCTTGAGCCTTAATAAAGCATTGAGCCTGGAATCGGTTTTATCAGCAGGTGAACTGTACTTTGGTTGATTTCAAGTTAGCAATCACACAAAATATTGCACAGACGAGTCCAAGTGTTGCAGTGCAAGTGATAAAACTTAGCATTTTTCCTTGTATGTTAAAACAACAACACAAGAAGCAATCGCCTGATCATCAAAGTGTATGCAGTATGCACTATTTAGTGTGGCCAACATGCAGAGGGAAAACACCATGAAGATTCAATACTGGTGGAAACAGAAATGATTTCACTCGCTCTTTTCAAAAATATTTGGATGCATATCTTCATTTTCTCAGTTTTGGGATTTTATTGTAGTCCATAGACAAGGGATGGAGACCAGAAGAAAAGGGTAAGAAAATTGTAGTGCTGTAACCTTCATGTTTATACTCCGTTAGTGCAAATTGTAACACCAGAGAGGTTTCCTTAGTATTGGGACAAGTTGCAGTTGTATGGGATCTTGAGTATGTGAAGTAGAGATTTATATAAGCCCTATGGCATTTTGCAGTTGTGAAGAGCTTGAAACATAGTGATGCATGAGGCTCTGGAAGCTTACTGTTGTTGAGCTTTGAACTTGGTTGTGTTTCTCCGTGGTACATGGGAGTGTTCATAGTCAACTGTCCTAGTACCTACTGTGTTCACACTTCTCTCATCTCTTATGGCTCTCTGCTTTTCTATTTGGATAGCTGAAACATGCGTGGGTGGGTGGGTGTTAAAATCCACAATTAGTGTAGAGAAGGATAATATCACAAAGGTGTTTGTGAGTTGTATATCCATTAGTTGGTGATCACTTGGAGTATAACTCCACATTTACAGATAGTGGTATCAAATCAAGTTTTTATAACCTATGTTTGTGGGATTTTGACATATTTGGATAATTTTCAATCTCCCAATACAAGGTCTAGTGGGAATGGAATCTTGGTGCCAATTTGAGTCGAAAATTGAATCAAGAGAGTGGTTAAGAGGAAAAAGAATGGAAAGAGAGGTTTATGGAGAATGGTGTAGGAAGTTGGAAAAATATATGGCTAAGATATTTTTTGAAGAACAAAAGATTGATATGCTAGAAACCATGATGCTTTCCTTAATATAGAATGACCCCTCTATTACGATAATAGATAATCATCTATTATTAGTTAATGGTAATCTATTTTTAAACTATTGTAAATATTAGAATGTTTCTAATATTTAGTTAGCTTTGTTAAGAATATTAACCAAGATAAACCTATAGGTCTAACAATACAGACCGTACTTCCTCTTAATAATAATATATCTCTAATGTTGGCATTTAATGATATATATATATATATATATATATATATATATATATATATATATATATATATATATATATATATATATATATATATATATATGTGAAGGGTTATGTCCCTTGAGGGACATACCCTTTAGAAAGGATATATAAGTAGGTTGTAAATGCAGATTATAGGACACACAGTTACAGCAGTCTACTCCTATAAGCATTTTATATCCTGCAATTTATATCTGAGATTCTCTATCACAATAAAAGGTTAAATATTCAGTATTGTATCTGCATTATAATAAGCACTAATTTCATCAATATTCATACTACTTAGAAGATCATTCTCAGCATATAAGACTGGATTAAAAGTCTGATTAAGAGATAAGGATTTAGCTGAAACTTTACATGGTATCAGAGCTCTGGCAATCGAACCTAGGCTCTGCTAAATTTCAGTAATCAGACTTTGTACACATCAAGCAACAATCTTCTATCTTCCATGGCTTACACAATCAAACCCAAGGACAGGTTTGATGGGAAAGAGCATTTTGAAGCCTGGAAGTTCAGAATCATGATGATTCTTGAAGAGAACAATGTAAAACAATTCATTGATGGAGCATCCAAACAACCCCCAATTGAACCTCACAAATCTATCTGGAGCAGAGGAAATAGAAAAGCTATTCAAATCATCTTGGATAGAGTTAAAAATGATATTGTACCTATGCTTACAAAACATCAAACTGCCTTTGATATGATGAATGCATTACGAAATGCCTATGAAGTAAACAATGCAACCAGGGTTCTTGTACTAAAAAGGCAACTGAATCATATTCGGATAAAGAAAGGAGAATCGATAAGTTCTTACTTCTTAAGAGTTGTCAGGATTAGAGATTAACTATCAAGCATAGGAACCATCATTAGTGATACAGAATTAACACTTATGGCTATAGATGGATTGCCAGATTCATGGGAGACATTTGCACAAGGAATAAGTGCCAGAGATCAGCTCCCGGACTTTAACAGACTCAAGAATGATTGTCTTCAAGAGGAATCCAAAAAACTAAAGAAATGAGGGAAACCAAAAGTAGAAGATGAAGAACTTCACGATCTTAATACAAACTCTTATAAAGGCAAGAAGAAGCATTTCAAGAAGAAAAAGGCAAATCAAAAGAATGGAAAGCCCAAGAAAGATCTATCCAAAATAAAGTGTTTCAAATGTGAAAAATTTGGACACTATAGATCTAATTGTCCTGAAAATTCCTAACAACAGGCAAATTGTACAAATGTCATCAGAGAAGAAGATACTTATGATCCTAAGAACCATGTTTTGCATTCCTCTCTATCAAATAAAATTTCAAATAAAGCATGGGTAATTGATAGTGGATCTTCTAGACATATAACGGAATACAAAGAAACTCTAGATTCTTTATCAAAGAAGGTTAACGGTGAAGTTACCATTGGTGATAACTCAGCACACTCCGTTGAAGGAATTGGAAATTGTACTTTGAAACTAAAGTCTGGAAATACTCTTTTTCTTAAAGGTATACTCTATGTACCAAGGATTAAAAGAAACCTAATCTCAATTACAACACTTGAAGATGATGGACACAATGTTCCATTCGTGGATGGCAAAGTATTAACTTGGGCTAAGAACTCTTCCATCAAGAAAGCAAAGTTAATTGGTCAAAGAAAGGGATATTTGTATGAATTGAATACAGAATCTAGTCGATCCATTCAAGCCCTAGTCCATGAAGCTGAAGATTCAAATGAAATATGGCACAAAAGATTAGGGCATCTAAATTTTAAAACTAAGATGGTTACTGGATTACCCAAATTAAATAAAGACCACCCTAGTAGTTGCAAAGGGTGTCCTCTGGGTAAAAGCACCAGAAGTCCCTTTCATGATAGTACTAGGAAAACAAATAATGTACTAGAATTAATTCATTTAGATTTATGTAGACCTATGTCTGTTCCTTCTCTTGGAGGATTCTGGTATTATATCTTGTTCATAGATGACTTCTCTAGGAAAACATGGATTTACTTTTTAAAATGCAAGGAATCAGAAGAAATCCTACAAAGATTTAAAGAATTCAAAGCATTAACTGAAAAATTTGCAGGACATAAAATTAAAGCCCTTAGAATTGATAACGAAGGAGAATATACCTCTGACTTGTTTAAAAGGTTTTGTAAAGAATCAAGGATTAAGAGGGAGTACATTGTTCCT
This sequence comes from Cupressus sempervirens, assembly GCA_028749045.1. Classification (NCBI taxonomy): domain Eukaryota; kingdom Viridiplantae; phylum Streptophyta; class Pinopsida; order Cupressales; family Cupressaceae; genus Cupressus; species Cupressus sempervirens. The sequence continues at coordinate 297,895,890 of CM053784.1, read as the reverse complement.
TATAACCCAGAGCAAAATGTGGTAGCAGAAAGAAAGAATAGGATAATTGTAGAAGCTGCTAGGCCTATGATTTTTTACCAAAACCTAGAATATTATCTTTGGGCAGAAGCCCCTTCTACTATTGTATATATTCAAAATAGAAGTCCTCATTTCTATCTTAAAGATAAAACACCTAAAGAAGTATTTACTAAAGTAAAACCCAATATAAGTCATCTTAGAATTTTTGGATGTCCTGTATATATCCATGTTCCAAAAGAAAAGAGAACCAAGTTAGAACCCTCTAGGAGAAAAGGTATTTTTGTAGGGTATAGTGAAACTTCTAAAGCATATAGGAGTTTCATACCTGGACAGAAAACTATTGAACTTAGCAGAGATGTAATCTTTGAAGAAGATCTTGCATTCAAAAGAGCCATAAGTTCTAATGAACCTTCTCCTTTATCTAGTTCTAAAAGAAATAGTGAATCAGAGTCCCAGAGGGAAAACTTAGAAAAAATCGAAGATGAAATTCAAAATATGAACCTTGAAGAAAATTCAAAGAAAAGACCACTTTGGGCCATTAAAACAGTTGAAGCAGCTCAAAACTTTGCTGCACCTTCCGGAACAGTCAGAGAAAGCAAAAGACCTAAAAGATTCTCTAGTTATACAACTAACATAAGTGATTTATCCAAAACAGAGCCAACCAATCCCACTGATGCTATTAAACATACAGCTTGGAAAGAAGCTATGACAGAAGAATACCAATCTATCATGAAAACTGATGTTTGGAAAATTGTTCCAAGACCTAAAGGAAAATCTGTTGTTTCTTCCAAGTGGATATTTAAAATAAAGCATGCTGCGAATGGTAGTATTGAGAAGTATAAAGCCAGATTTGTAGCCAGAGGATTTGCTCAAAAAGAAGGGACTGATTATGAAAAAACCTTTGCTCCTGTTGCCAAATATACCTCCGTAAGAGCAGTCTTAGCAATTGCCGCATCAAAGGGATGGAAGGTACATTAGATGGATGTGAAAATAGCATTCCTAAATGGAAAGATTTTAGAAGAAGTATATCTAGAGCAACCTGAAGGATTTGAAACTCATGATCCTAATGCTTTTGTTTGTAGGCTCAAGAAAGCTCTCTATGGGCTTAAACAGGCTCCCAGGGCCTAGTACGAAAGAGTTGATAAGTATCTCACCAGCATAGGATTCTCCAAGAATGAAGCTGATCCAAATTTATATTATAAATGAGATAAAGATGATATGGTAATTCTGATATTGTATGTTGATGATCCACTAATAACAGGTGATGATCATCTCATAGATCAGTGCAAGAAAGATCTAACTAGAGAATTTGAGATGAAAGATTTGGGACTCCTTCATTACTTCCTAGGACTGGAAGTACGGCAGAATTATGACAGTATCATACTAAATCAAGGGAAGTATACATCAGATATTTTAAAGAAATTTGGAATGTGGAATTGCAAACTTATGTCTTCTCCAATGGAGACTAATCTACATAAACTTAACGAAGCAGCTGCAGAATCACCATCCATAGATTCTACTCTCTACAGACAGATGATTGGGTTTATGTACTTAGTAAATGCAAGACCAAATATTTGCTATGCAGTTAATGCCTTGAGTGAGTTTATGTGTGCAGAATCACCATCCATAGATTCTACTCTCTACAGATAGATGATTGGGTCTCTTATGTACTTAGTAAATGCAAGACCGGATATTTGCTATGCAGTTAATGACTTAAGTCAATTTGTGTGAACCAAAGGAGATTCACCTAGTCGCAGTTAAACATATTATGAGATACAAGGCATTCTTAATCTCGGACTCAAATATGAGAAAGTTGCTTTAGACTTATATGGATTCACTAATTCAGATTGGGGTGGAAGTGTTAAAGATAGGAAAAGTACTTAAGGATGTTGTTTCAGTTTGGGATCAGCAATGATATCTTGGATATGTAGAAAGCAATCTTCAGTAGCACAGAGTTCCACAGAAATTGAATACATTGCAGCAGCAATGGCCTCCGGAGAAGCAGTATGGTTGAGGAAGTTACTTGTGGGGTTATTTGGGCAAGCTATGCATCCCACGATTATTCATTGTGATAATCAGAGTTCCATCAAGCTCTCAGTGAATCTAGTTTTCCATGACAAGTCCAAGCATATTGAAATTCCTTACCATTATGTAAGAGATATGGTAGACAGGAATTCTATAAAATTGGAATACATTTGCACTGCAAATTAGACAGCAAACATACTCACCAAACCTCTATCTAGAGTGAAGATAGAACCAGTGTAACGGGACTCGCCAAGTCAGCCTCAGACTCGACGAGTCAGAGGCAGACTCCACCTTTTCGAGGCAGACTGCCTCTTGACTCGGACTCTGCCGAGTCCTGTCCGAGTCCAATCTGACTCGGCAAGTCCCGATGCCAGGACTATCACCGGCAGGTAACAAGTAAAAAGGCAAAAAAATATAAAATGCTTTGTTTAATTGGATTTTTTTGGTTTGTATAACATGTTATTAACCTAAAAAGGTCATTCCACCATTTTCTTGTGCTCACAAGAAAGAGGAAAGAGTTAAAGAAGAATATTGGGGTTTTGAGAGAGAAATCAACAAACCAGTTTGCTCTCCCATATTGATTGCTAATGGTTTGTGCATCTTTCAAGCTTGCATTAAAGCATTGAGAGGAGCTTGAGGGAGCATTTGGAGGAGGTTTCTACAAACTTGCATTTCCATTGTTTGTGCAAATTTGAAGAGGTAAGCTACAAGTTGTTGTTGCATTTCTTTGTGTTGTTTTATACTATGTTTTAAACTTTTACATTCATATTTTTTAAGTATTTTCACTTCTCATTTTGTTTACATTCATATTGCAGCAGGCTGACAGCGAACAGTAACTTATTGAAATTTGATATAATGTCTCAACACCTAGGTGAGGGAAGTGGAAATAGGCCTCCATTTAACCCTAATGTAGACCCAAATGCAATAGCAAGGGATAGGGCTTGGAAACATGCCATCTCGGGGCACAAAAAGAGAGTTGTTACATGTTGGCATTATGGTGTGGTATATAATGGGGGAGGAATAAATAGATTGAAGTATCACCTAGCACATATACCTAGACGTGATGCTAAAAAATGCAAAGATGTACTCCAAGATGTTATGCGAGACATCCAAACTCTTCTAGAGGAAAAAATGGAGCAAAAAGAATTGAAAAAGAAGCAACATGAAGAAATGGCACAACTAGCCGGAGCCCAACAGGGGTCTTCTAGTTTTCGCTCTCCATTATCCACTGCTCCACCTACGGATACCACTACTTCTACGAGTGTGAGCATTGGGCCTCGCATTCGTAAGCAAAAATCGACACTTGATTCTATGTTTGCTCCACGCATGGCTCCAGGTTCACAGCCATCGCTTGAGGGCATGGGTTGGAACAAGGATAAACATGATTATGCAAAATTGGCACTTGGGGACTTCTTCATCTACAACAACATTTCATTCAATGCAGCAAGGTAATTATTTATGTAAATTTAAATTTAAGTCTTCTCTTGCTTTCAAAGTTACAAGTTTCAACTTTCAACTTTTAGCTTTCAATAATATGTTTATTTTGTTTATTTTAATTTGTATTTTGTTTTCAAATTTATTTATAATATACTAATTTGTTTAACTTTAAATTTTATTCTATTTGTTTTAGGTCCCCTTATTGGCAAATTGGAATTGATGTTGTTGCTGTTTGTGGTCCGGGGTTCAAAGCCCCTAGTGCTGAAGAGCTAGGAGGCCCTATTTTGAACCAAAGGGTGGCTGATGTACAAGTTGAAATAACGGAGCAGCGTGAGGTGTGGAAGAAAAAACGTTGCACCATCATGATTGATGGTTGGACTGATAGAAGGAGTAGAACACTCCTCAACTTTCTTATTTCTTCATTAGGTAAACTATAATTGTACTTAGAGTCTTAGACATTAAAAATTTAGAAATAGAACTTGTACTTAAGTGATTAAGTTTATAAATTTTGAATTTATAAATTATGATTCATTATTAATCATTATACTAATTTGTTTCTTTTTCTTTAGGTGCCACGGTTTTTTTGAAATCCATTGATGCCTCGGGAAAAACAAAGAATGCTGAATATCTTATTGAGATAATGGATGAAGTGATAAAAGATGTAGGTGAGGAGAATGTGGTGCAAATAGTTACTGATAATTTGCTGCAGGAAAGCTTCTTATGGAGAGACACCCTCACCTATTTTGGATCCCTTGTGCCGCTCATTGCATTGATCTCATGTTAGAGGATCTTGGTGAACTCCCTTGGATCAAAACAGTTATAGAGCGAGAAAGGAGTGTATGCAAATTCATATATAATCATACATGGGTCCTCAACCTCATGAGGAAACACAATGAGCAAAGGGAGTTGTCTCGTCCAATGGTCACTAGATTTGCAACCAACTTCCTCACATTGAAATCCTTGCTTGATTCAAAGGGAGGTTTGAGATGTATGTTTGTTAGTGAGGAGTGGCTTGCATCCTCATATGCAAAGACCACTGCAGGGATTGCTGCAGCTGATCATATTTTTGACAAGCTCTCTTTTTGGACACCTATTGCTGATATTGTGATGGTAATTTTCTTTTTTGTCTTCATTTCAACTTTATTTTGTTTATGAAATTATATTATAAATTATTGTTCATTTTTTAAAGAAAAAACTTAAAGCTGATTATTTCTTTTCCAACTTTCATAATGATTGCAGTTTGTAAAGCCGCTTATTGTTCTCCTACGAACAGCTGATGGAGAGAAGCCCTCAATGGGCTACATTTATGAGGGCATGGATAAGGTGAAGGAGGCCATTCGCACTTTTTTTGCAGGGAATAAAGATAGGTATGGGCCTATATGGGATGTCATTGATAGACGATGGCACAATCTACTTCACAGGCCTATACATGCAGTGGCCTACTTCCTTAATCTAACATACCAGTTCAGCCCACATTTCAAGGCTGATAATGAGGTGTGGAGCGGCCTCTACGATGTTATAGAGAGAATGTCAGCAGTTAGCACAGATATAGTCCGTGAGATTGAGCTATTTAAGAAAGCTCAAGGGGACTTATTTGCACGAGAGTTGTGCAAAAGAAATAGGACAGCATTGATGCCTGGTAAACACTAAAAATCTTTGATTCTACATCCTAATTTCTAATAGTAATTCTATTACCATCTTAATTTGATAAATTCAAAGTTATTGATATGATTCAAAAATTTCTTGTTTCAGATGCACGGTGGGAGATGTTTGGCACAAAGGTGCCAAATTTACAGAGGATTGCGATTCGCATCTTGAGCCAACCATCTAGTGCATCAAGATGCGAACGTAATTGGAGTCTTTTTGAGCACATACACTCAAAGAAGCGCAATAGGTTGGCAGTGCAAAAATTAAATGATCTTGTCTTTGTTCACTACAACCTTCGCCTTCGCCATAGACAGATCCTTGGCACCGATACAACTCTGATTGTATTAGAGAATGTTGATCCTCATGCAGAGTGGAACACAGAGGTGGATGATCCTGTCTTCAGTGATGAAGATGTGGAGTGGGTAGATCAGGTGGATCAAGAGGCTGAGGCAGTAGCGATGGCAATTGAGGAGGCTAGAGCACAAGGAGACAGAGTGGACCCTAAGGCTAGGAATGATGGATCCTAGGCTGATGACGAGGATTATGTGCGTGAGGAGGATGATGATGATGAGGATGAGGAGGAGGTTCAGGGTCAGCCTTAGACACAGGCAGAGAGGATGGCTCTAGAGTCTTCCATGACTTATCGTAGGCGCACTCGTAGGAGGACATAGAGGATGGCTCTAGTTGTTATTTTGATATACCATGGATTTTGTAATCCATGAATGTTGTAGACATTTGAGTCTTTGATATTGGAGTGACACTATGTTTATTACTTTATAGTTTATAACTTTATATTGTGGTTATTCAGTTTTTTTCCTTCAAAAATTCGCTTTTATACTTATGTGATCTATGCAAAATTGTGTATGTGTATTAAGTAGGTTCTATTTATATCAATTATTGTGTATTTGATGTTAATTGACTAAAAGATGCAAGAAACAATCTTTAAATCTTTAAAAATCTTTGGATTTCATGAGTTTTTCAATTTTTCGAGTCCTTGCCAATTCCGGTCGCCGAGTCCGAGTCTGAGTCGGATTTTGGCCTTTCCGAGTCAGAGGCGAGTCCGAGTCCCGTAACATTGGATAGAACACTTCAGGAGGAGACTTGGTATGGTTGAGCTGTAATCCATTTGTACTCTCTTGATTATTAATAAAATAATTTTATTTTGTCAGGCTATTGACTGTTATGGGGTCCACCATTTGTATTCATTATTTTAAGAGGTGACGATCTCTGAAAATAATGAACACTTGTATAAAACGTTATGAGAGGTGATGATCTCTTAGATAATGTGCTAAATAGTAGAGTTCTATTGTAAGATCTAGAGGAGTTCAAGATCATATTGTGATGTTGACATTGCTATGTTCGTGGGTCACAAATTGGATAAAGGAAGAATCTTAGTATTCTTCGAGTTTATCTTGTACTCTGGTAGATCTTAAAACTCATAATTATGTTGTGATATGGAAATACCAGTTTCTATGAAATCATAACTTGGATAAATGAAGAGATTACTCTTCAGATTTATCCTGTATAATATCACTAGTGGCAGTGATTTGTCATATCACAGGTTTAGTAATATGACTTTGTATCATGTGTTCTATGATACCACATACTAAGAAGAGACGGACAAATATAGAGTATTAATTCTTGCTTATTCATCTGTACGGGTGTTGCTAGATATAGAATCTCTTTGTAAGATTATCAAGTTAAAAGGGAGTGTTAAGAATATTAACCAAGATAAACCTATAGGTCTGACAATACAAACCGTACTTCCTCTTAATAGTAATATATCTCTAATGTTGGCATTTAATGATATATATCTCTATCCTATAGGTGCCAAGTTAGGAAGGGTTATGTCCCTTGAGGGACATGCCCTTTAGAAAGGATATATAAGTAGGTTGTAAATGCAAATTATAGGACACACAGTTACAGCAGTCTGCTCCTATAAGCATTTTATATCCTACAATTTATATCTGAGATTCTCTATCACAATAAAAGGTTAAATATTCAGAATTGTATCTGCATTATAATAAGCACTAATTTCATCAATATTCATACTACTTAGAAAATCATTCTCAGCATATAAGACTGGATTAAAAGTCTGATTAAGAGATAAGGATTTAGCAGAAACTTTACAAGCTTTAGTTAGTGGTAGCTTTTTCAGCTTTCTTTCAACTAGAATAGAATGTTTCTATTCTTTACGATCATATCCTAAGGAAACATCATTCCATTCTTTTGTATATATTGACCTCTTGATCTCTGTTAATAACAAGGAAGTATTTTACCAGTTACTTCATAATATGGTATTAGAGCCTATTGCTTAATTTTTTCGAAAACCATAATTTCTTCTTCAAAATTATCAGACTCATTTTCAAAATTGTTTCTATCATCCTTGCTTCATCATATCAAAATGCTCTAATTTTCGAACAAGGGCTATGAGTTTCGAACAAGGGTTTTGTCTAAGGGTTTGTTGAGGATCTCTACCAAAAACTACAATTTTCTTCTGTTCAAACGTTGGTTCTTGGCTAGGGTTTAGATTTCGACAGGCCACTACGCTCAAAACGCATCTGCAAAAACGTGACTACAGTTCGTGTCCTCTACTCGAGATCATCTCAGATCCTTTGCTTGTGGTTTTATCTAGTCATTTTTGGCCTACTAATCACGACACCCATCCAAAACCCCTGTTCCCAGTGTCATGTTGGTCCTCAGCTCGCGTTTCAAATTGCTAGGAGAGCTCATTTTTCTGCAAATCGCAACATAACGCCAAACCTCCAATACATCACACGACTTCATGTTTTGGAGTTAAAACCCTACAAATCCACAACTCCTGTGATGTTTCAACAAAGAAAAAGGTTCTCTGTTAAAAATCAGCCGTTTCTTACCAGAAAACACCATTTTTCTACAATTTTTTTCCTCCATGGTTGCTGACCAGAGTTTTCTTCGAAACCCTAATTTTTGAGCTCGGAAATTTTTTTGATTCCAAATTCTTGGTGGGTTTTCCAGAGCTCAACTGGGATGTCATATTTTTCTGGGTGCCTTGATTTTTGAGCCAACAAATCTAGAAACTAGCAAGATATTCCTTCTAGGTTTTTCGAACTCTCTTCTGGGTCACTCTCCAAATTTTTTGGGTCTTCTAGTTATTTTGCCTCGTAGAATGTGCCTTCATAGATTTTCATTTTTTCTATTGAAAAATGTGTCATGGCATCTCTGACAAACATTCTGCTTGAGCACAACTCAAAATTCAATGGTCGCAATTATGGCACTTGGAAGCAACAAATCATAGCAATTTTTGAATATCAGAATACCGATCAAATTGTTTTGGGTGTTACAAAGTGTCCGACTACTCTTGGTACTGATTAGGATACTTGGGATTTGAATAATCGAGAGGCAGTGATGCTTATCAAATTATCCATGGCTAATGATCAGCTCTCTCAGATTCCATCTGGCAAGATAGCTGCCAAGATATGGACACATCTTAAAGGTCTTCATGAGACTTCTGACAAAAGCAGAGCTTTCTTTTTGAAGGACACTGTTTTATATTATCATGGATGAGTGAACCTTGCTCCAGGCAAACCTAAATAGGATCCAAGAAATCCGTGATCAGTTGCTACCATCGATTGCAAGATGGAGGAAGAGGATATTGCAGTTATCACTCTTTAGAGTTTACCAAAGTCCTATGAGCATTTTATTGAGACTCAACATCACGTCTTCTGGTGTTGATCTGAAGTTCACTGATCTTTGCACACTTCTGCTTCAGCAAGATCGGTGGAAACAACAGTTCGGTAGCAGCTTCATCTCCACCTCCATAGAGCAAGCCTTTGCTGCTAGATCCTTTCAGAAGGATAAAGGCAGGTTTCAGTAGTCATCTCTACAGAAGTCTTCTACTCCAGCTTCAGATGGCTCTCGGAAGAAGAACATTCAATGCAACTATTGCCACAAGTTTGGGCACATGAAGGTTGAATGTCAAAAATGCTTAGTTGCAAATTTAAGCAGTCAGGTTCGTAGTCCAAAATGAACAATGTAGAGCACACTGAGCAGACAGAATCTGTCTTTTACGCCTTCATGGCTAAAAGACCTGCAGATCATGTGAAGTCGTCTGCCTGGTACATTGATTCAAGTGCCTCTCGTCACTTCACCCATCGTAGAGACTGGTTCATTGACTACCAACCTTACACAGATTCTATTATTTTTGGTGGTGGAGAAGAGTACATTATTGTCGGCAAAGGCAACATTCAGATATAGTCTGCTGAGAGGAATCCCATTTTCCTCGATGTGTACTACGTACCAGGGATGGACCTAAATCTACTCACAGTCAGTCAGTTGTTGCAACATTCTCCACAGTTGGATGTCACCTTTTGTTTACATCAGTGTACCATCACTAATAGGGCAACTCAGTCTATTGTTGCAGTGGGTCTTGAGGACCATGTCTTTCCGACTTACTGATTTTGGTGATTCTCGGGACTTAGCTATGGCTGCTCGGCGATCTTCTGTTAGCACACTTTGGCATTAGCGATATGGGTACTTAAATGTGCATTATCTCTCACATCTTTCTTGGGAAGAGCTTGTCCTTGGATTGCCAGAGTTTCAGACTCAACAGCTTGGAGTTTGCAATGCATGTCAGGCTAGGAAGCAACATTGCACACCTTTCACCAGTGGCAATTTATTGCAAACTTCTCAGGTACTTCAGCTTGTTCATGTCGATATCTGCAGCCCTATGGCCAATCCTTCTATTCTTGGGTCCAAGTATTTTCTATTGTTTGTTGATGATTTCAGTAAAAAAATGTGGGTGTATTTCCTTAAAAAGAAATCAGATGCATTTCCTGTATTTCAGAAGTTTAAACCTTTAGTTGAAAAAGAGTCTGAAAAATCTATTATTACTCTTAGATCAAACAATGGGGGAATTTTGTTCTAATGATTTCTCTAGCTTCTTGGATACTCGTGGCATCAAACGCCAATTAACCACACACCACAACAAAACAGTGTAGTTAAACGACGAAACAAAACAATCACCAAGATGGCTCGATCCATGCTTGAACACAGACATGTTTTGAAGAAGTTTTGGGCAGAAGTAGTCAACAATGCAGTTTATCTTTTGAATCGGTCACCCACAGTGGCAGTCAAAGGTAAAACTCTAGAAGAGGCCTGGTCAGGTCACAAGCCCAGAATTAGTCACTTGAAGGTTTTTGACTCCCTTGCTTTTGTTTGGATCTCTAATGCATCACGCACCAAGTTGGATGCCAAGAGTCAAAAACTCATGCTTGCTAGATACAGTAGTCTTCACAAAGCCTAATGCTTGATCGACATTGAGACATCTCGTCTCTTGTACAATCGTGATCTAGTCTTTGATTAGCAACGAGGACCACTCATACCTGTTTCTCCTATTCCTGATCCAATAGACCAACCTATGAAGGCTCATGATTTGGGAGTTAGGCTTTCATTAGGTCCACTTGATGGGAGGGCTCTAGTAGCTCCTGCAGCTCTAGTTATATTAGTGATTCTTGTACAGACACCTCCAGCTTCTCCTGCAGGATCACCTCAATTTGTAGATGCTTTACTTGAGTTTGATCCAGATTCTTCTGATGAGGAACCTGATCACCAAGCATCTCCTGATACTATTGTTGGTCATTCTCCTCTTCGGCCTAAGTGGTGAGCTAAGAAACTTGTTGATCTTCGTGATGATGAGTTCATTGATGGGAGAACTGCTCGAAAAAAGAGCAAACCTATAGAGTTTGTTAACTTTTCTCTGATGGCCAACATTCATAGTGTGTTTGAACCTCAAATATACTCTAACACTAAAGGAATTCTAGAGTGAGAGCAAGCCATGACATTTGAACACCAGAGCCTACTGAAGAATAACACTTGGGTCCTTTCTGATCTTCCACCAAGGTAGAAACCCATTGACTGCAAATGGGTTTACAAAATCAAATACAAATCTAATGGTACTTTGGATAAGTAGAAAGCTCGTCTACTGGCAAAGGGCTTTTTTAAGCGTTAGGGCATTGATTATGAGAAGACCTTTGCTCCTACTACAAAAATGAGCACCGTCAGATTAGTCCTAGCCATGGCAACACAGTTTGGCTGGAAGGTCCATCAGATGGATGTCAAAAGTGCTTTCTTGAATGGTGATCTCCATAAAGTGGTCTACATGATGTAGCCTCTATTAGCATGAATGTTGATGATACTACTTTGAAGGAGTATTCTAAGCATTGGAGAGTATTGATATGTTGCATTCATGACTGTGTTTGTCATTGATGTCAACATAGGATGGTTTCTATAAAGACTGGCTGAGTAACAAACAAAGATCTTAATGGTACGAACAATGGTTTGATTGTCTGGTGATGTGCAGTTATGGACATGTTCGGCATAGTGTCCTGATGACGTGGTCAAGTGCGCAAAGTCTAAGCTGAGGACGTATGGAAGTTGTACCTGATTTATAGAGAGCAGTTTAGAGACAAAGCATTAGGGAAGCAGTTCCTAATGTTTGTTCGCTATCTTACATCTGAGATGCAATGAGAAGATGCATAGTCAGAAAATGATAGAGGACAGTTTGTTGATGACATCAGCGAGTGTGCAAGCCCTATTATCGCACGCGTGAAGTTTTGTATAGACTGTGAGCTGACAGTGTTATTGTAATTGTAATTAATTAATTATCTTATTATAATTAATTGAGAAAGCGTCAAGGCCGACTCAAGGAATTATTATGAAGATATAGTATAAAGGAAAGATGTTTTCCTTGTTTGTATGTGTGTGAAAATCTATTGAAGTGCGAAGTGCGAAAAGGAGCAGAGTGCTTATATATAAATGATCCAAGGGATTATTAGATGCGAGATTTGTGATCTAGTTATAAGATCAGAAGAAGCAGAGGTCTGGTTAACAGGACAGAAGAAGAGGAAGGAATTACATTTCATTTCTATTATTCTGCAAGGAATAATACAAAGATCATCTAGACAGTGGTTCATTGGTCTTGCCCTTGAAGTTTTTGGGCAATGGGTCCAACTGTCTTCCACAACTCTTAACAGGGTTGCAATCTCCTGACAGGGATTCAAAGTCTCCTAACAGGGACTCATATGTATTGAATGTATTCATAGACTCCTAACAAGGTCCATCCTCTAACAAGGAATATTTGTATTAGTACATCATTTTGTGGGTACCATCCCCACTAGGGTTTTCTCTCTGATCAAGGGTTTCCCTGGTTAACATATCCGTTGTTATTCTATATGAGTATCTTGTTGTGGTTGCAATTTATATTACTCATATGGTTAAGTTTGTTTAACGTTGATAATTTTGTGATAATAGTTGGATAACTGATTCACCCCCCTTGGTATTAGAGCATTAGTTCCTTGAAGGATAAGCTTAATAGCTTTGGGAGATCGATGGCGAATCTTTTCAGAAAGGATAGTCCTAGATTTGATGGGGCCAACTATGATAGTTGGAAGGAAGATGAAGACTCACCTGTTGTGCATGGGTCCAAGATATTGGATCTTAACAAAGAATAAGAAGAAAATTGTTGAAGAAAAAAAGCTTGAGGGATGCAGTGAAGATGAAAGAGATTTATTCATGTGTAACATGAGAGCCAGAGAAACTCTACTATCAGCTCTTCCAAAGAACGAATAGAGTTTGGTAAAGTCACTTGAAACATCTTATGAAATTTGGAAAGCATTAGAATCTACTTTTGAAGGTGATACACATACAAAGAGAATGAGATTGCATAATTGGATATGTGCATTTCAAGATGCTAAGATGATGGAAGATGAATCTTTAAGAAGTTATATTGGTCAAATATCATAAATTGTTATAGGAATTCGGTCTCATGGTCGAACTAAGGAAGAAGATGAAGTAATATGGAAGATCTTGAAAATTTTGACACCACCATTCAATCAAGTAGCTCAAATGATTAGGCTAGTAATGCCCTGCACTAAAAATTTCACAAAGGAAATGTTGCTTGGAAGATTAGAATCTGTAGAAGTAGATCTGAGACAGTTTGGAGATCTAGCCTAATTTGACAAGGAGTGCAAGCACACATGGAGATTTTGCTGGTAGCAGCAGATCTGATGAAGACAAGAAGATTGAGGAAGGAATAGCCCCTCTTGTGAGAAGAGAAAAAGATGGTATGAAAATCTTTAAAAATTGGACTTGTGATGAATTTGGTCATTATGCATCTAAATGTCCTAAAAGAGAGAAAAAGTATAAGGGAAAGTTTAAACCTAGAAGAGATAGAGATAGAAATTGTTTGTATGCAAATAAAGATGCAGAATCTGGATGAGAAAGGTCAAAGTGAATGTGATGATGAATTGGGATTTGTGGCTATCAAAGAAGATGATCTTGATCGAGAAATTAGACAAGAAAGAGCTCTAATTTCCCAAGTGGAAAAGAAATCTGATTGGATAATTGATAGTGGTTGTTCACATCACATGACTAGTGATATGAATAAGTTTGTTAAGTTCAAGGATCATGATGGAGGTATTGTTAGAGTTGGTAAGAATGTAGCCTATCATGTAACAGGAATTGGATCCATTACTCTTGATGGTAAAACTAACACTGAAGATGTTTATTTTATTGATGGATTAAAGCATAACTTGTTGAGTGTTGGATAGTTGGTGGACAAGGGTTATCAATTGCAGTTCACTGAGAAGACCTGCATTATCAAAGACAGAGATGGTAATTTGATTGGAACAGATACAAGATCCAGAGGTAATGTATTTCAGTTGAATTCTACTGAAATGACATGTTTGGTAGCTAAAGTGGACAATAGTTGGTTGTGGCATAGAAGATTCTGTCACATAAACTTTGATAATATTGTGAAGGCTAGTAGCACATTTGCAGTTAGGGACTTACCTAAGCTTACAAAGCCTACTAATGTAGTGTGTAAAGAATGTATTTTGGTGAAATAGAAGAAAGTATCATTTCCTAAGAAGAAGTTCAATACCACACAGAAGCTAGAGATTGTACACATAGATCTAAGTGGTACTTCTAGAACAAGAGGATTCTATAGTGAAAGGTACTTTATGATTTTTGTTGATGATTTCACTAGATTAATGTGGGTAGCATTTCTTAGAGAGAAATCTGAAGTTTTGAGAAGTTTAAGATATTTAAGAATAGAGTTGAGAATGGATCTGGTGTTAAGATAAAGTGTTTGAGATCTGATAGAGGAGAAGAATTCACCTCTAGATAGTTTAACATATTTTGTGAAAAGATTGGAATCAAAAGATAGCTATCTTCACCAAGAACCCCTGATCAAAATGAGATTGCTAAAAGAAGGAATAAGTCAGTAGCAGAAGCAGCAAGAGTGATGTTTGAGAATGATGTTTCTAAGACATTTTGGAGAGAAGCAGTCAATATAGCAATATACACTCTGAATAGAGTGCAGACTAGAAAAGGTATGAACAAGACACCTTATCAACTATGGTTTCGTCATTCACCATCAGTTAAGTATTTCAAAATATTTGGAAGCAAATGTTACATTAAGAGAGATGATGGCATTGGTAAGTTTGATCCAAGAAGTGATGAAGGTATGTTTCTTGGTTATTCATTGAAAAACAAAGCATACAAATGTTTTAACTATAGGACTCAATCAATAGTTGAATGCGCAAATGTAAGGATTGATGAAAAGTTTGGAACTAAGGAAAAGATGGTAGATTATAATTTAGATAAAGAAGAAGATAATTTTGGAATTGTTAGACAGAATGCTGAAGTTTTCTTTGAGACTAACAGTGTTTTGCAGAATGATGTCCTAACTGTTGAGCAAAGAGGAGAGCGAAGATCTGAACCTAGAGAAGAGATAAGTTGAGATGTCAACTCTTACCCCTAGTAGGAATCTGACAAAGAATCATCCTCTTGAGCAGATAATTGGAAGCAAAGACAAAGGTGTGATGCCAAGAAACAAAGTAAATGAAGAGATGTGTTTGATATCTCAAGTTGAACCTAAGAGCACAGATGAAGCATGTAAAGATGATCATTGGATTCAAGCAATGAAAGAAGAATTAGATCAGATTGTGAAGAATGATACATGGGAGTTAATTCCTAGACTTAAAGACAAGAATGTGATAGGAACCAAATGGATATTCAAAAACAAGATGAATGAGCAAGGCAAAGTTGTGCGGAACAAGGCTAGACTTGTATGCAAAGGATATTCACAGCGACTATGAGGAGACATATGCACCTGTAGCCAGAATGGAAGCAATAAAGATGTTCTTGACTTATGCAGCAAATAAGAAGTTCAAGGTTTATCAAATGGATGTTAAATCAACATTTCTGAATGGAAAACTTGAAGAAGAGGTATATATTGAGCAGCCTGAAGGTTTTCCTTTATCAAAAGACAAAAACATGATATGCAAACTAAAGAAAGCTCTATATAGTTTGAAGCAAGCACCTAGAACCTGGTATGCAAGGTTGGACAGCTATTTGGCAAAGCTTGGATTTGCTAAAGGTATGACAGATAGTAACTTATATTTGAAAGAAGTTGAGAATGGTTTGCTGACAATAGTAATATTTGTTGATGACATCATTTTTGGAGGCAATGATGAAGCAAATGATAAGTTTGCTAAAGATATGAAGAATGAGTTTGAAATGAGCATGATAGGAGAAATGAAGTTTTTCCTACCATTGCAGATTGTACGGAACAGTGATGGTATTTTCATTTCACAAGCTAAGTATTTGAATGACTTGTTGAAAAGGTTTGGCTCAGAAAGTTATAAACCTATGGGTACACCTATGATAATTGGTCACAAGTTATCCAACAAAGATGAGACACCTGCAGTAGAGCAGAAGAAGTATAGATCTATAATTGGAGGTTTGCAGTATTTGACTCACACCAGACTAGATATAGCAAATGCAGTTGGGATTGTAGCTAGATTTCAAGCTTATCCTAAGGAGTATCATTTTGCAGTAGTGAAGAGAATATTTAAATATTTGAAAGGAACATTTGACTATGGAATTTGGTATGATAGATCAAGTGATTTCACTCTATGTGCATATACTGATGTGGATTAGGCAGGCAGTATGGATGACAGAAAGAGCACCAGTGGTGGAGCATTCTTTCTTGGAGGAAGATTGGTTTCTTAGCTAAGCAAGAAGCAAGATTGCATTTATCAAAGTACTGTAATCAAGTTACGTGGATGAAGCAGATGTTGAAGGATATCAGAATTTAGTTTGAAGAACGTGTTATCACTTACTGTGATAACACAAGTATAGTGAGTATGTCTAAGAATCCTATATTGCATTCTAAGACTAAGCATATATCTATTAAGTATGTACTGAGAGAGAAAGCAACAAAAAAAGAGATCAGATTGGAGTATGTGAGTACTAAAGATCAAATTGTAGATATCTTTACGAAGCCTTTGCCTAAAGATACATTTTAGTACTTAAGAGGTATGCTTGGGATTATGCCCCTACCTACTTCTGAGTAGATGATGCGGAGAGTGCATCAGTCCAATGGTACAGAGCACTATTGTTAGCCTGGACTGAATGCTGATGCTTCCCGTATGGGGGAGTATATGTGATGAGCAGAGTTATTGAGGACTCTTGGTATTTGGTTTTGAATAGTGTCTTTGGACACTCAAGTTGGTTGAAGATTTAGAGAAACATATTAGCAATTGGTATGTGTTGTAACACTGAGATTGAGGTCTTTGACATTGATGTCAATGGGGGAGAGTATGCATGAAAAACATCTCCTAAGGTATGGGGGAGAGAACAACTCCTAAGTATAGGGAAGAGAATATGCACAAGGGAGAGATATCTCTTTAGAGAGATTTAGAAAGATTCATGAAAGTAAGTAGGAATATGCACCTGATGTATTGTGAATTGTTTAGTGTGAAATAAACAATTGATGTCTAAGAAGCAAGAGTATGCACTTATTGTGTTTGAGGCTTTTTAGCGTGTGGACAACTGATGCTGGTCATCAGCAACAGAACACTATTTGGTATTCTTGGAACTTAGATGGTTTTTCATCTATGTTGCCATCAATGCCAAAGGGGGAGATTGTTAGCATGAATGCTAATGATTCTACTTTGGGAGAGTATTCTAAGCATTGGAGAGTATTGACATGTTGCATTCATAACTGTGTTTGTCATTGATGTCAACATAGCATGGTTTCTGTAAAGACTAGTTGAGTAGTAGACAGAGATCTTAATGGTACGAATAATGGTTTGATTGTCTGGTGATGCGCAGTTATGGACATTTTCGGCACAGTGTCGTGATGACGTGGTCAAGTGCGCAGAGTCTAATTTGAAGACGTACGGAAGTTGTACCTAATTTATAGAGAGCAATTCAGAGACAAAGTATTCGAGAAGCAGTTCCTAATGTTTGTTCACTATCTTACATCTGAGATGCAATGAGAAGATGCACAATCAAATATTGACAAAGGACAGTCTGTTGATGATGTCAGCGAATGCGCAAGCCTTAGTATGACATGTGTGAAGTTTTGTATAAACTGTGAGCCAACAGTGCTATTGTAATTGTAATTAATTAATTATCTTATTATAATTAATTGGGAAAGCTTCAACGCCGACTCAAGGAATTATTATGAAAATATGGTATAAAGGAAAGATGTTTTCCTTGTTTGTATGTGTAAAAATCTATTGAAGTGTGAAGTGCCAAAAGGAGCAGAATGCTTATTGAATGCATGTAACTGATCCAAGGGATTATTGGATGTAAGATTTGTGATCTGGTTACAAGATCAAAAGGAGCAGAGGTCGGTTGACAGGATAGAAGAAGAGGAAGGAATTATATTTCATTTCTATTATTCTGCAAGGAATAATACAAAGACCATTTGGACAGTGGATTCATTGGTCTTGCCCTGAAGACCATTTTGCATTTTTCACGGGTCAAGTTGCATGACTTGCCTGACTCAGGCAACTTGACCCAGCCACGACAAGCAGAAAATCGGGTGCTTAAAATAAAAATTTTTGCATACTTTTTAAATATTTTTTTTTTGTTCTTCCTTACTCTTATAAACCTAAAAGGGCTTCCATAACACTCTATTGTGAGAAGAAGAAAGAGAGAAAGAGAGGTAGAGAGAAATAGAGTTTCCTTGTTTTGCAACCAGCTGAAAGGAAGAGGAGAAAAGCTTGCATTTGTGACATTGGAACTTGCATTTAGATCATCAAGGAGTTTGTTTATGAGTTTTTTTTTACTTTAGATCTTCATAAAATACAATGCTTAAATGGTAATATTTGGTCTAAGATGTCTTATTGCAGCAACCTTTACATTTTTCCTTACTCATAATGGCTCCTGGAGGTAAAAAAACCCAAGCTCTCTAAAGGCAATAAAAAAGATGAGTGTTGGAAATTCACCATAGACTTTCCAGGTAGAACTAGAACTCAAACAAAATGCCTATTTTGCAAAACCATTAATAATGGGGGGATAAATAGATTAAAATACCATATTGCTAGCATATGTGGTCATGATACTGAGCCTTGTGGAGCTGCAATTGTTGAGACTCAACGTTTTTGTTATGTAGCCTTGGAAAAATATGAACAAAAGGAATTAAAACAAAAACAATTAGAAGAGTTAGATCAAATTGATTCTAGTTCCCTTCCATGCTCATTTGGAAATGTTTTTGAGTCAGTAAGTTGTGTTGGAGAAGGTTCTTCCCTTCCCCCCTATCGTCCTAGTGCTTATGTTAGTCATACTTCTTCTATATCTATTCCTTACACTGCTAATAGTGTTGCGACTGCTGCCCCTTCTAGTAGTACTGGCTTTACCTTTCGTCCTAGAGTCAAAAAATCTAGGTTGGACAATTTTTTTTGTACCACGTTCCACTCCAGGTGCACAACCCTCACTTGAGAGCTTGGGCTAGAATAGAGAGGTACATGAAACTTGAATAAGAGCAATTTGCAAGTTTTGGTTTTTCTACAACATTCCCTTTATAGCAGCCAGGTACTTCATTTATATTTGATTGTTTTACGTTTTAAATTTTAAAATTTAAATTCAATTTTATACTTTTAAATTTTAACTTGATGTTGAAAATTTGAAATATGCTAATTAAAATGTTTTTATAAATGTAACAGGACTCCTTATTGGCAAGGGATGATTGATGCAGTTTCCATCTGTGGTGCAAGGTTCAAAGCCCCCACTGAAGATGAGTTGAGTGGCCCCCTCTTACTAGATATGGTTGAGGAGATGAAACCTGAGTTGGAGGACCATAAAAAGATTTGGTGCCAAAAGGGGTGTACCATTATGACGGATGGATGGACAAATAGAAGGAATAAGACCCTCCTAAATTTTCTTATTTCTAGTGGAGGTAATTCATCATCCTCTACTTCTTGAAGTCTAAAATTTAATGTATTATTGAATAACGAAAATTTTGTTTTATTGACTATTGATTCTTGAATGATAATTATTTTGTTTAATTTTCACTTTCAGGATCCACCATGTTTTTGAGGTCTATAGATGCTTCCTCACATGTGAAAAATGCAAAATTCTTATGTAAGACTATTGAGGAGGTCATAAGGGAGGTGGGGGAAGAGAATGTTGTCCAAATGGTGATTAATAATGCAACTAATTATGTTGCTACAGGTAAAATTTTAACTTCTAATTTTCTAAGTTCTACTTCTAAAATATTTGTTTTAGTTTTTCATTAAATTTTGAAAATTAAAATTTTTTTAATACATCAAAAAATTTCATTGTTTACTAACTAATTTAAAATTGCTACAGGAAAACTTTTGATGGAGAGACACCCAAAAATCTTTTGGACTCCATGTGCAGCCCATTGCATCGACCTCATGTTAGAGGATATTGGCAAACTTGTATGGGTGAAATCATGTGTTACCAAGGCAAAAAATCTTTGTAAGTTCATCTATAATCATGCCTTGGTCCTCAGCATTATGAGGCAATACACGAAGGGAAAGGAGTTGGCTCGTCCTGGTATCACAAGATTTGCCTCTAATTTTATCACACTGAAATCCTTGCTGATTGCAAGGTTAGATTTGAGGTGCATGTTTGTTGGTCCAGAATGGAGTTCCTCCTCCTTTGCCACCAGCCCTGCAGGGATAGATGCAACAAAATGCATTTATGATGATGATGGTTTTTGGGAGCCATGTTCGAAAATTGTGGAGGTAATTTAAATTTTAAATTTTAAAAGCTTAAGTCTCAAAATTTTATAAATTAATTTATCTCATACATATTTTTGTTTTATTTTCATTGTGCAACTTTGCAAAGTTTCATCATTCACTAAATTGTTTTTTTGTTTAATTGTTTTGTAGATCACTAAGCCCCTTGTAGCCCTTCTACGAGTTGCTGATGGCAAGAAGCCCTCTATGGGCTACATTTATGAGGGCATGGATAGGGTTAAGGAGGCTATTAAGGCCAAATATGTAGGAGTTGAGGAAAACTATGGTCCTATTTGGGACATAATTGATAGGAGATGGAAAAATCAGCTTCATAAGCCCATCCACATAGCAGCCTATTACCTCAATCTGGCATACCGTTTCCACAAAGATTTCAATGCAGATGAGGAGGTTCTTAGTGGCCTATACACAGTGATATCGAAAATGTCCCCTAATCCCACAGATATATTGCTTGAGATGGATGCCTATAATAATGCATCAAGGCCCATTTTTTCAAGTCAAATTTGCAAAGAAGGTCGTACAAAATTGCAGCCAGGTAAAAATTGCAACTTAAGCCTTATACAATCTAGTTTCTAAATTTCTAGCTTTAAACTTTAAAACTCAAAATTTGAAATGAGACTAATATTTTTTTGTTTTCCTTTTTTCAAAATTTAGATAGATGGTGGCAAAGTTTTGGGCCTTCAACCAAAAAACCTTCAGCAAATCGCCATCCGCATTTTGAGCCAGCCAAGTAGCACTTTTGGATGTGAGCGCAACTGGATCATGTTCAAGCACATCCACTCGAAGAGGCATAACAAGTTGTCTATGCAGAAAATGAATAGGCTAGCCTTTGTGCATTACAACCTGCGCATTAGGATCAGGGAGATTTTGGATAGTGACACCTCTTCGATTACTCTAGAGGAGGTTGATCCAGAGTCTGAGTGGATCACTGAGGCTACTGATCCTGTCTTTAATGATGAGGACCTACAGTGGCTTGACCAGGCAGATAGAGAGGGCCAAGTTGAGGCTGAGGCTATGGCAGTAGAGGACTAGAGAGCTCCAGTTGTTCCTACTGGCACCTCACAGGCATTGGCAGAGCTAGAGACTACAGTTGATCCTCGAGGCACCTCACAGGCTGATGCTATGGCTACTCAAACATCCAGGACCTACCTTAGACGCCTTACTAAGGAGGCATTTTATAGATTATACTAAGCCTGAGGTTGAGGCTGAGGTTGGGGATGAGGATGACGATGACAATGATGATGACGATGACGATGAGGATGATGATGAGGACTCCGACTAGGAGCCATAGCTATAGTCTTGTTTTAACTTTTTGTTTAACTTAATATATGATTAGAATTTGGAACATTTGATGATGACTATTGATTCATTGAATCTTGATGTGTTGGATTTATCATTTCATAATACATATACATTTTGATGGGTTGCATGGATTTATCATTTTATATATGATTTTATGTTTTACTTTTATAATATTTCCTTCAGCTACTGTTTAAACTTTAAACTTTAATTACTAGTAATATAGTAGTTAGCAATTTACCTTTGTAGTATTATACTTATGTAATGGATGTATGTTTGGCTTTTAACTTTAAGTATTTACATTATGATCAAATTATCTTCTATTTAATGATGTTATTCTGTCTTTACGCTTTATTCAATAATGTGTGCATGGAATGTTCTTTAAATCCTAAAAAATCTCAAAATTTCGAAATTTTTTCGCTTTGCCAAGTCACCGCCGAGTCATTTCCGAGTCTGAGCCGGGTCACAAGTCAAGTTACCCTTGCCGAGTCTGAGCCGGGTTCGAGTCACATTACTTTGATGGAGACAATGGTGAGCATGTGGATGAAATTAGTTAAAATTTGCATCCAAAATTAACACCTTCTCAAATGAAGATGGAAAGACAAGAACAATGTCTTTGTGGACAAAGGAAAAGAAATAGATGGCCACTCAAAGGTAGATGAATGTCTTTCTTGTGCTCCCTTGTGTAATGGTTTTGTTTTTGTGAGTAATGAAGCTCGAAGTAAAAAAGGATCTCAAAGTTATTCCACAACAAAATCCAAGTGAAGGTAAGAAGTTTGATGCATTGGTTCACTCATGCTCTCAAGAAAACCTTATTTCTAGCAAATCAATGAACAACTTGGTCTAGAACTAGCAGGCTAGCCACATCCTCACTACTTGAGGTGGTCAAAGGATAGTGTAAATGTGAAAGTCACAAAGCAATGTCAGTTATAGTTAGGGCTTACTTTGAAGTTTGTAGAAGAGGTAGGCTTTGATGTGGTTCCTTTAGGTGTTTGTGGTCTAATTTTTAGTAGTTTGCATCTGTATGTTACAGAGATGCAGTTTATTTCCAAAGGAAGAACCAATGTAGATTGATCATAAATGGAAAAGATTAGCTCATGACCTCTCATACTAGAGAAATGCAAGATTGCTTTGGCTAGTACCTCAAAAGAAAAATGGTTGAATAATGAAAGTAGAAGGTTTGTTTTCTTAGAGTTTGATAATGTAGCTAGTGCGTATGGAAAAGAGATTCATGCATGCAAACTGCAATAAATATACACAAGACTATTTGGAAAAAGATAGCGAGTGAACATTGCAAAAGGTGAAGAGCCAATGCTCCATTGGAAGCTTGGGCTAGGACAGGAAAGTTTCTCATTCTTAGTTTCAGTAGTTTTGGGACCAAAAGTCTCCCTGTTGGAGAGATGTGATTGAAAAATCAGATCATTAAAGTGAACCCATTGTGGTGTAATTGTCACTAGCATTCAGTTGATAAATACTGGAGGCTCAGCAATAGAACGAAGTTTTGAGCATAGATTTGGTAAGTTTCATCAGTAGTAGGACTATAATTGGTTTCATATTGACACTCGTCGAAAACATTGCAAGCATGAATTTAAGTTAACGAGCAAGTGACAAAAATTAGCATTTTTCCTCGGGTTGCAAAATCTCTGGTTTCCACAAGTGGTGATTATTACCAAAGTCAATGCACTGTGTGATCGTAGCATATACTATGTCAAATGTGACAAATGAAGCACCAAAAGGGAATGTGTCACTGCAATTTCATAATGGCATATTTTGAGAAAAACAATGGTGGAGTTCAAAACATTTCACTTGGTCTTGTATTTTTTTGATGTTTAATATCCTTTTTCTGGATTTTGAAAGGTTGTTGGAGACCATGTACAAGTGGCAAAGGCTTAAAAAAGGATAAAGGTGAGCAAGTTGGAGCGTTATAACCTTCATGTTTGTACTCTTGAGCATAAGTTGTAAGAATAAATAAGTGTTCTTGGGTTTGAGAATGTGGGTGTGTGGAAGCTTGAGGATGGGTAGTAGAGCTCTTTATAAACCCTTTGGTGTATTACACTTGTAAAAAGACTGCTTCTTGAATCTTGCTGTTGTGAATATTTTACCTAGTTTGGTTTATCCATGTTACTTGGTACACTCTAAGTCAATTGTCCCATTGTGTTCATGTTTATCTTATCTATTATTACTTTCTACTGTGCTACCTGGATATGTGAAACACGTGTGTATGAGTGCATGCACATGTGTGAAACTCAATAACTAGTGTAGAAATGGGTATTATTGAAGGTGTTGTGAGTTAGTGTTGCATATCTGTAAGGTAGTGACCTAATAAATCTGGCCATTTTAATTTATGGATCACCCTTTGCAGATATTTTAACAACAGTAACAATTGAATTGTCAAAGTTCTATTCACTGAAAGCCTGAAAGAGATTATTATTTAATAACAAATTACCTTCATTCCACCCATGGCTGATCCAATCAGCACCCCACACATTGACTTGTCCAATTCTCTTAAGACTTCTTCAGTCATTGCGCCATCCACCAAAGCTTTTCTACCAGCAGTGAGTAGGTAAAGCATAAATTGATCCATCCGTTTTGAGAGTTTTGGTGAAACCCAGCCATCTGTAGAAAATGATTTAATTTCACCAGCTATTTTCTACACAACAGTGACAGAATTTTTTTATCAATTGCTTAGGAAAATTAGATTTAAGTTTTAAACTATTGGAATATGATAATGAAAAAATATAGCTAGTCTTGCAGCTTTCTACACAAGAAATCAATTAAATCATATTAATAAATTTTCTCTTTACTTTAAAACTGAAATAATTTACATAATGCAAGATATCTTATTAAGAGAACACAAATTACACGTCATAAGCAAGCCCAATTAATATGCAAACACAAAATCATAAGTCGCATGGCGATGCGATTACATCAAATAAAAGAAATCATCTAGCTAAAATACAGGGTGTATTTCATGCCTGCAATAATGTAAATAATGACTTAAACATGAGAGCAGACAAATCTGGGCAACTCAAAAGTCAAACAATATAACTTTCTATAAGCGAATTATCATAAATGGCAAAAATTACCATTGGAAAATCTGTACAATCAAATCTTTCAATGCCAGTGATACCACTCTTCCCTTGAAGAAGATTGTCATAGAATGTATCTGGATCATGGCCAAGACAAGTTGTGACGCCCATTCCAGTTACGACAACCCTTCTTTTTTCGGTATCCAATTGTTTCTTCTTATCAGCTTCGTTTACAGGTAGCATAGCAGCAGCCATAACTTGGCCTGAAAATAAAAGAGACTTTATCAATGGCCAAAGTGTATGAAAAAATCACCAAAATAACAGCTCATACAACATCGGAGACATTTAACAGAAATAGTGCTAGACATAACCAGCACCATAAAAAAAAGTGAAAGTGAACTTGAATATCAGTAATCTTTGGGAGTACACTTAATGACACAAGAATTGTAGATTTATGATCTGTTGAAGGGAAAATTAAATAAGAGTTGCATCTAACATTGCTTATTCTCACTAGCAAAATTGTGAACATAGGACAGTAATGTCAGCCTAAAACTGTGGCACACAAAAGGCTCACAGATGAAAATGACACAAGGCATATTTAATCTTAACTCAATAGAAAGCAGTATTCGTTTTACATTAAATGAACAATTTCTATTGCCAAGTGCTAGTATCCCTTTTTAAGTTTCTTAATCTAATTTTCATAGCTTGCACTGTCAAAAAGTAATTCTAAAATGTGAGCATCATCACCATGTCTCCATATTCTGAAGATTATAAAAAGGCTTTGCCTGACTCTTTAGGGATAGTTGTGAAGTCCATTAACTAAGCATTACATGCAGGGGTAGATTAAGAGGTTCATAATGGATTTACTATTTTTTGAAATCAATTCATACACTTTTAGTGCAATGGGGCAAAATTAGTCATGACACAACTACTGGATAGTGTATAAAGTTAGTATTTTATCATTTAAACTTTCCATATTATTCTCAATGAGTTAGTTAATGAGACATGCATTTTTTTCACCCAAACAATGGAGACATCCATAAAGGGAACAGAAGAAGGGATTTTACAGATTCTTCAGAATCTAGTTTGAAAAGCTAAACTTTGATGGAGTGTTCATCGTGCTGAAAGGTGTAACTACAATGGCAGCAAAGGGGTCCATTGTGTTGGTGTGTATTCACAAAAAAAAACTTTTAACATAAATTTTCTGGCCATTTACATGTCAATTAATAGTTAGTATGTATATTTCTATATATAGTTTTTAAAATATAATTAGTAAAAGAAGCCATTTAAATATTTAAACATCCTATATTAATATATTATTAATTTATAATAATATTGATTTAATTACATAATTATAAATTAATTATTATGTTTCAGTATCTTTTAGATGGATGAATTTAAGAGTATTATACCAGTGACAACCCTAGCTCCAAGGGGCATAGGGACTCCTAATAACAATTTGACCTAGCACTTGGCAATGGCAGATGTTCTAAGGAGCTCTAACAATTGAGACATGCATAACACCATCTCTTGGAGTGATTTTGAATAATTTCCACATGTTATTTTTAGTTAGTTTTTATGTAATGTCCCCATTTTTGCTAGTATCAGAGTTTGAGAGATTAGCCTATTATTGTGATCCTCGTAGGCTAATTACTATGGATAGAGGGTGTTCTGAGGCAATGGCTTGGCTTGGGAAGGTCTTATCTTCTCCACAATTCATTAAGTTACAAGTTGGTCTTCGTTTGGCTCAGATCGGACTTCATTTGGGCTTGGTTTTGTGTACTTACTATTTGTGGTAAGTTGGGTGTTGATTGAGATGGACCCTTTCTATTTTTAGAAAGTGCATTTGGTCACATGGAGAAATAATAGGTGTGACTCCTATTTAAGACAACATATTTAAATAATGAGTATTTTGGGAGATATAATATTTTTAGTGACCAAATTATTATTAAATCATTAAATTACTTATTATAAAGTTATAATTTAATAACTTTATAATATTACTTAAGTTGAGGGTTGAGTCATCATTGGAAGGGGCCATTTATTTCATTAATATTATGCCTAAGCCAAGTATTAAATGTTGCCAAAAGAGTTAAGTTGGGAAACTTTCACAATTTTAGAAGTTGAGTTCTTTTGGAAACTTTTGTCACCAAGGCATTATAAATATGAGCTCATTTCATTGGGAAAAGCATGCTTGAATATTTTATTTTATTTTGATGCCTTTGTGGCTTTTCCTAAAGTTCTGAAGTTTGTGCCCTTACTAAGTATAAGGGTCTGTTATGAGGATTTGTTATCAATTGCTGAAGTACAATGGAAGATTGTCTAAAATTGGTAGTGCAAATTGTTGCTGAAGTATAGCAATTTGATTTGTCTTCTCAACTGTATTAACTGTGAAAGAGAAGCTGATGTTTGTGAGTGAATTGGTCTAATTCAAAAGGGTTTGGAGATAGAAATTATAAGTTGCAGACCTGCGTTTCCTTTGGAGTTTGATGTTTTCTTTATTGGGGCAGCGTCTATTACATGCTAACTGTGATTTGCCTTAAGTTGGAGGGAGCATATTGTTGTACATTTTTCCTCATACAAATCTACTGCAATTTGATATCTACAGCAGTCACCTACAGGTTCTTCCTTTAATTGTAACTTTCATGAGAGTTGTAGTTATGTGTTTCATTCATTAGATTGCATGCCAAGTGTTTCTAAAAATGTCTATTGGCTGTAGATGCACATTTCACAGGCTGAAATCATATGTATGTATTTGAATGGTTAAAAAAGATTGCATTTGTGCTTCAACTTCTTTGTTTGGACATCTAATAACCATTTGCATGCGTCTAAATTAAATTCGAACCATTACAAGCAAGCAGAAGTAACCTAAAGATAAAAAACAGCAAGATAGAGATTTTATGCAAAGTGTTTGATGAAATGTCAAATCATTAATCGTGTGAAGGAAAATTGATGTTTAATTAAGCTATCACCTGTTGATGGTTTTTATAGTGGTATCCGAGTGGTTTCCTGCCATCTTGTGGGGTAGGAAAGTTATTTTATTTTCAGATTTGATATTGCATTTGGAGTGACCAGCACTCTAGCATTTTCTAGCGCCATGGACAGACATAGGAGGACTGACAGTTCTAGAAGTCGATGGAGTAATGAGGAAGTTAGCACAAAAATGAATGCTTTGCAAGAAAGTATGGAGAAACTTAAACTTCATCAGTGGAGGTTGGCAGAGAGCTTGTCGAATCCAGAGACAGTTGAGAGAGCCGCGAGGTACAAGGTTTCCGCCTTTAGAAGGTCGGCGAGAAGGAGGCTTGAGTTTTCTCCAATAGGTGTCCATGATGCAGATGTACCTATATTTAGTACAACACTTGCTAGTCCTATCCATAGTATTGATGATGGACTTGTTTCACAGGGACGTTTGGTTGTGTCAGTGGCAGTGGAGGATAGTGGCATTGAGCTTCAACAGGTTGAGGCTCCCAAAGTTGTTACTACAGTTAGTGTAGAGATAGTTGATGTCATTGTTACTACTGATACTTCAGACTCTCTCGAGGGGATTATTATTGGACATTTGTATGTGAGCTATCATAGTGTTGCTCCAGTGCAAGAGGCAGTTGCTTCCTCAGGTGGGACCGATGCATGTATGGAGACACCAAGTTGTAATGTTGGTGGTTTGGGTGATATAATGGAGTCAGTAGATGTGGGTTCATGCTCTAGCATTATTGATTCATAAGTTGATGTTGAGTCATGTGTGCAGAGTCAAGTGTCACCAATTGAGGCTTTATTACGAGATGTGGATGCAAATAGTACGAACACATCTGATGATGCTATTTGTTGCACCGAGTATGATATCTCTTGCCAGGTATCAGTTGATGACTCTGAGGAGGTCTTGGATGGGTCCCAGGATCAGTATTTACCGGATCTATCTTTTGAGGTGGAAGCTGAGACATGTGGGGATACTAATATTGTTAGCGCTTTCGTTTCTTTAGATGAGTTGTTTGAGGTACATAGTATTTGTATCTCAAATGTAGAGTTGTGCGAGGTTGATAGTACACATGCAGTGAGTGATCTTGTGGTGGTTAGTTCTAATTCGATTTCCTATCACAGTGCAATTAGTGAGTGTCAAGGGTTACAGAGGCATCATATGACAAGTCAGTTGAAGGTGAGTGAAAGTGACATCTCTTCATCTTTCGAGCATTATGATATGATCCATCAAGTGCCAGCTACATCTGGTTGGGATGCTCCTATGTCTGATGAGGACGGTGATAGTACTCTTTCTCTAGCAAACGTTCATGCACTTAGAGAGGCTGTCAGGATTTTGAAGCAGAACTATTTGCAACTCTTCGTTCATAGGGATTACCTTCTGGAGTGGGGTAGCACCTGTTATAAGACATTGTTAGAGAAAGAAGAGGTGTTTGAGCTCACCCAAGAGCTTGAGGTGACTGTGGACTCTCTTTAGTGTACTCATGGACTCTCTTCAGTGCACTCAGTTGGCTCTTCAGGAATCACAATCACGATTAGATGAGGTGACCATGGAGTTGGAGCATGTTTGGACCACACCAGCCTCAGATCCAGTTCAATTGCATATTGTGGTTCTATGGTTGGGGATGAGGGACGTAATGATGTGGCAGACACATCCATTTCGGATATGAGTGTAGTATGTACAAAGGAGGTGAGAGCATCAATGGAGATGGGCTCTTATGGTGATTTGCTTCCTTCTGCTGGAAGTAAATCTATTTCTTCTTTTCATACAGTTGGTAGCATTGGACAGTTGCCATTGTCACATTTTTAGAGGGATCAGTTGTGGGTTGCAAGGGAGCAGGTTGATGCTTCCACATATAATTTCTACTACACAGAGTCTTTCATGGAGTATCTTTTGGAGAATTTGAATGTGCGAGAGGATTCATAAAAAGTATCTGAGGGTACTCTCATCCGAGGTTCTCATGCTATTCAGAGGTTGGTGGAAAAGATTGTAGAGACCCTTTCTACCATGCTTCCCCATAGGGATTTTGAGGTTGGGTTTGCTGAGAGGGTTGCCCAAGATCCTACCCGACCAATAGTTCGGAGTCAAAGATTGGAGTTGTATCCCGATTCCTAGTTTGGTACTGATGAGCCATTGACAGAGATTGGAGCTTTCTGCTACCATTATACAGTAGGGTGTGCTCATCATTTTTCTTTTGACCCACAGGTAGAGGATTTGGTTTCACATTAGTGTGGGTTGGCTCCAGTTTCATACCATCCATTATGGGATGGGCTAGCACCATCTTTTGCAGATGGGATTGACAGCTGCAAGTTAGACAACTTGCAGTAACTACATACCCTGGATAGTTTAGCAGAGGTTGGAATCGATATTAGTGTTTCAGGTATCTATGGTTGTTACCATCTCCATAGTGCAGTGGGGTATGAGTGTTAGTTTGATGGGTACTCAGGTGTGGATAAAGTTGGTATTTCAGTTGGGTTGAGTTATGATGTGTTGTTGCCTTCCTCAGAGCCTAGAGTCGGTTT
Source organism: Cupressus sempervirens (assembly GCA_028749045.1). Classification (NCBI taxonomy): domain Eukaryota; kingdom Viridiplantae; phylum Streptophyta; class Pinopsida; order Cupressales; family Cupressaceae; genus Cupressus; species Cupressus sempervirens. The sequence goes on along the minus strand of CM053784.1, from coordinate 297,865,883 downwards.
TCAGATGATTCTGATGTTGATGTCAATTATTTGGGTACTAGTGCTACAGGAGTTGCTTGTAGACAACAGGGATAGTATGCAGTTCTATCCTTGGGATCCAGGTGGTCTATGATGTTCATTTTGCTCCAGGATTGCTTGGGGACAAGCAATCTTAGGGAGAGAGGACTGTAATGTCTCCATTTTTGCTAATATCAGAGTTCGAGAGATTAGCCTATTATTGTGATTCTCATAGGCTAATTACTGTGGATAGAGAGTGTTTTGAGGTAGTGGCTTGGCTTGGGAGGGTCTTATCTTCTCCACAATTCAATAAGTTACAAGTTGGTCTTCATTTGGCTCAGATTGGACTTCATTTGGGCTTGGTTTTGTGTACTTACTATTTGTGATAAGTTGGGTGTTGATTGAGATGGACCCTTTCTATTTTTAAAATGTGCATTTGGTCACATGGAGAAATAATTGGTGTGACTCCTATTTCAACTGACATATTTAAATAATGAGTATTTTGGGAGTTATAATATTTTTAGTGGCCAAATTATTATTAAATCATTAAATGACTTATTATAAAGTTATAATTTATCTTTATAATATCATTTAAGTTGAGAGTTGAGTTATCATTGGAAGGGGCCATTTATTTCATTAATATTATGCCTAAGCCAAGTATTAAATGTTGCCAAAAGAGTTAAGTTGGAAAGTTCCAAGAGTTGAGTTCTTTTGGGAAACTTTCACAATTTCAAAAGTTGAGTTCTTTTGGAAACTTTTGTCACCAAGGCATTATAAATATGAGCTCATTTCATTGGGAAAAGCATGCTTGGATATTTTATTTTATTTTGATGTCTTTGTGGCTTTTTCTGAGGTTTTGAAGTTTGTGCCCTTGCTGAAGTATAAGGGTTTGTTTTGAGGATTTGTTATCCACTACTGAAGTATAGTGGAAAATTGTCTGAAATTGGTAGTGCAAATTGCTGCTGAACTATAGCAATTTGATTTGTCTTCTCAACTGTATTAACTATGCAAGAGAAGCTAATGTTTGCAAATGAATTGGTCTGATTCGAAAGGGTTTGAAGATAGAAATTATAAGTTGCAGACTTGTCTTTCCTTTGGAGTTTGATGTTTTCTTTATTGGGGCAGCGTCTATTACATACTAACTGCGATTAGCCTCAAGTTGGAGGGAGCATACCGTTGTACGTTTTTCCTTATACAAATCTGCTGCAATTTGATATCTACAACAGTCACCTACAGGTTCTTCCTTTAATTGCAAATTTCATGAGAGTTGTAGTTATGTGTTTCAGTCATTAGATTGCATGCCAAGTGTTTCTAAAAATGTCTACTGGTTGTAAATGCACATTTCACAAGCTGAAATCATATGTATGTATTTGAATAGTAAAAAATGGTTACATTTGTGCTTCAACTTCTTTGTTTGGACATCTAATAACCATTTGCATGCGTCTAAACTAAATTTGAACAATTACAAGCAAGCGGAAGTAACCTAAAGATAAAAGACAGCGAGATAGAGATTTCATGCAAAGTGTTTGACGAAATGTCAAACCATTAATCTTGTGAAGGAAAATTGATGTTTAATTAAGCTATCACCTGTTGAGGGTTTTTACATTTTAGGACCAAGCTAGTTATTAGCATTACTATTTTAAGATGTGCTAGTGGATGTAACTAATATTGATATCCACATATTCAACACAGTCTAGTACATTAATTTAAAACAACGATAAATTAGTAAGTTGACTTAAATATTTAACTCGATCATTTATTCAAGTATTTGACTATACAACATCCAAAAGTTAAATTTAGAAAGGGCTAATATTAAACATTAAATAAAAGACGTCATTTAAATATTTAAACATCCTATATTAACATATTATTAATTTATAATAATATTGATTTAATTAAATAATTATTATGTTTCAGTGTCTTTTAGATAGATGAATTTAAGAGTATTATGCTAGTGACAACCCTAGTTCCAGGGGCATAGGGACTCCTAATAACAATTTGATCTAGCACTTGGCAATAGAAAATGTTCTAATGAGCTCTAGTGATTACGACATGCATAACACCCATTTCTTGGAGAGGTTTTGAATAATTTTCCACATGTTACTTTTAATTAGTTTTTAGCACCAAGCCAACTATTAGCATTACTATTTTAAGATATGCTAGTGGATGTAACTTATATTGATATCCACATATTTGACATAGACTAGTGCTTTAATTTAAAACAACAATAAATTAGTAAGTTGAATTAAATATTTAACTTATCATTTATTCAAGTATTTGACTATACGACATCCAAAAAGTTAAATTTAGAGAGGGCTAAATGTTAAACATTAAATAACTGGACTTTTTGGGTTTGACCACCCACTTTGTGAGAAGGGATTTAAATTAAAATAGTAAAGCAACTGAGGCTGGGCGTGGGAATTAGAGAGGTTGGGTGTGTGATGAAGGGTGCTCCCCTTAATACCACAAACTCGTAACAGAAACAAAGAAATAACAGCAATTGGCGAGAACAAACTATGGGATTATTATCGGCGCAAATGCGGAATTACAGAATTTTGAAATACAATATGCAAACCCACATGGGCGCCTTCCTTATAGTAATTTGCAACACAGAGCTGCGAACTATCACATAGAGTTGTCCTAGACAATGTACGGGCGCTCCTTAAATAGGCATTTTTACACTACCCAGGAAGTTTCTAGAGATCAAACCCTAACCCGTGAGACCGACTAACTCTAAAATTACATGTAGAGTCGGCCCGATACACCTTTTACACTTATTTTGGAAATTTTGGTTGGCAACTTCAGAAGGCCATAACTTTCGAATTGTTTCTCTGATTGGCTATTATAACCACTTTTTAGAATCCTCAGCGTTTGATCTACGGGGCTTAACTCGCACAAGCTCTAGTCGACCCCATTTCAAAGCCCATCTGGGGCCTCTAAGGTCTTTAACAGTGAGCGTGAAATTTTTATACCAAAAATCTGCAATAAATCCACGAATACTTATGATATGGCACAGAGCCTCAACTAGTAGGCTAATATATCAAGATGAACATCCACCTTTGAAATTAGAACATTCTGAGCTCGTATGACTGACTGACTTAGTAGCAAGCCTTCACAGACAACAACTCTGCACTGAGAAAACCCTTATTCAAGAAATAGGAAAAAAAATATTTTTGGGTCATGCAAGATTGCTCTTACACCCAGGATGCTCTTGCATCAAAGCCCCTAAAAGAAAAGTTTAGGAGCTACTTTTATTATGCTTGCTTGGATATTTGGATATATCTCTTGCCAGTTGAACTTGTTCGTCTTGTGGCTTTGTAAGGACGATTGCAAGGAAAATCATCTATGTTGATGTCAGACTCAATCTAGAAGATCTTTTAGTGGTTTCATCTCAAGAAACACATTTGTGCCTCAATGGTTGTCAAAGGTTCAATTTTCTTCTTCAGATTTTAGAAAATTAATTGATAGAGATATTCACAAGGTTTGAAAGAGAAGAGCATAGAGTTTTTTTGCAGATTTTGAGCTGTTTATTCTTGCCTGTGCTGGTCATACCATTCTTGGCTAGTTATACTATTTGGCTTGGGCAATGTGAGCCTTCTTGAATAGGGCAATTAGGGTGTGGAATGTCTATTTGAATTTTGGTCATGTTTACGGCCTCTAAGCCTTGTTACATCAGATCTACACCAAGCCATCCCTTTGGAAATACTTTCGGGTGGTCTTTTTGGCTTGCATTACATAACAAGAAAGTAACTTTACTCTTTTTAGGCAAAACAAGCCTACGAACGGAAATTTTAATCCCATGCACATATGAAGGAAAAACACATACTCGAGCTTTGTCTTTGTGGGAAGCATCATTTGGAAAGAACTCTCATAGAAATTTGGGGAATGATCATGCATTATTTTGACAAACAATGTTCCCAAACCAAAGACCACACAAATCTGAAAATGATTTTGTAAAAATAAAACAAATGCTAGCTTGCACCAAAAAGAATTCGAAAAAGAAAGCATATCTCTTCTTAGCACTTGAAATGAAGGAGTCTTTGAATCTTTGAAGAAATCTTCTCAAATCCTAAAGATTCTAAATTTGGAAGGAAATCTCCAAGCTTCAGCTATATAGGCAACAAGATTGACCAAATCCTCTTGTCAAATTAATGCAATGTTGAGTCAAGAACAATTTCTTGATAATGTTTATTGCTGAGAATAAAAATACACATGAATAGAAACAAGAGAGACTTTGTTGAACCCCCAAATGAAATGTTCTTGCATTGTGATAGGATTCTTGCTTGAATTTACAAGTTTGGATACTTGCATTTACTCTTCAAAGTGTCGTTTTTGGCCCATGATGCCCTAGATGAGCTTGAGAATAAAAAACGCAGGCTGTAATGGTCACAGTTTTCTATGAAATGCCCCCAAAATGGGCTTTCATATGGAGATTACAATTGTAATATGAACCATTTTAGCTCATGGATGCCCTATACAGGCTTTTCACATCCATTTGCATGTAAATTCAATGAGGTTTTTGCTGTCAATGACTAAAATGGGCTTTGGATTTGCCGAAAACATGTAATGATTACCACCTTTTTTTCTGTTACAGCCCCAAAAATGGGCTTTTTACTGTTAAACACAAGAAAAGATAGAGGTGTTTTTGTATACCCAACCAAATGATGTGCTTTGAAGACCCAAATGCATGCATGACAAGCTGCATTTTTCCTCTAGGAAGCCCTATACAAGTTTTAGAAATGCATTTCCATGTAAAAATGAATGTGCTTGATAAACTACAGCCAAGGATGAGCTTTTTAGCCTCCACCACATATATTAATTACACACTTTTACCTTGTAATGCCCAAAATGAGCTTTATATATGCATTTGCATATATTCATTAGTCTACATTTTGACTAAAATGCCTTAAACAGACTTTTCATTGTCATTTACATGTAACTTTGAATGCATAACAGATTTTTTTGACTCATTTACATGCATTATATATTAAAAAAATTGGTCTAATATGCCCATACAGGCTTTTTATATGCAAATACACCAAGTTTCAATAGAGTTTTTAAGTCAAAATTGACCCACACAGGTTTTTATAAAGCCATGACATATTTAAAAACACAATATTTAAAATTTTCTAAGTGTAAATGGGCTTATTAAAAACCATTGTGTATCATCTAGAAGTAATGACAAACTTTTCCACATGCACTGCATGTAAAAATTGCCATTTCTAAATGCACATAGGTTTCAAATGTTCAATTCTACATGTAATTTCAATTTTAATGAGGAGATATGTAATGAGACTTTAAAAGACTGCCTTTTTAATTAAAAACTCATTAAAATTTCACTTATTCTAATGAGAACATATGATAATTGGGTTTTAAATTATCTTACACATAAATAACACCTATTATACTTTACAATTGTCGATGGAAAGCCTACCATGAAAGATTTTAATCCAAGAATAAGTATATACAGTCTTGCCGAAAAAGCTCACCCGCAGAATGCTTAATTCCTTAATAACTTTTGATAGACAACTTCAATTGAGGCCTAAGATAGCAATAATCTGTTTACATTGCAGTCATGGTTGCCTAGGGATGGGGTTTTTGGGTACTTAGGGTATGGTTATGACTATTTTTCAAAATAGGGGACGGGGGTACTTGGGTACATCAATTTTTTTTAAATATAATTTAATATTTATAGAAAATATGAAAATATGAATCATAACAATGGTTTTCCAAAACAAGAATAGTGAGAAAGTTTGCAGATCTACTATATTGTTTCCAGTTTCAGATTTGCAATATGTTTGTAGTAATAATATATGCTAAATGTTTAGATGCATAACAGAAAAAGAAGATTTTAAACATGAATAGGAAGATCATAAACTATGTAACAACCTATTGCAAATGATAAACCTATGACTTGAACAATGATAAAGTTTACTATTAATCAATATTGTATCAAACTTTCAATCTGGTTACGTATAGAATTAAGCTTGAAGAAACAACAAGTTGATACACAAACAAAAATCAGAAATCTTAATTAAGGTTGTTGGCTATGATGCTCTCCACTGAGTACCCGGTTCTTGGATAAATGCATATGCATTGTAGGGGTGTGGGTATGCGTACCCATGCAACCTTGATTGCAATACATTTCTATCTCCTATCAACCACATCAAACAAAAAAGAAATATGAAAAAAGGGACAAAGGTGTATGTTACAATTCTAACAAAGTGTATCATGTCATCCTGCAGGAAGTTCAAAATGATACAAAATTAATGTGTCAAGGTTTGAGCATCAACCATACACATCACTACAAAATCTATATAATTCATAGTTCCCAAACTCGCCATGACTCGCCCAGACTCAACGAGTTGCGAGTCAGGTAAACTTGGACGAGTCAAAGGACTCAAACAAGACCAAGTCTAGGATGTGAATCGCCAAGTCATGACAAGTCGAGAGTCAGAGACTAACTCACCATGTCCCAACAAACATAAAGTTTTGTCCATTAAAAAAAAAAGCTTTTACCTTGTTTTTTTATCTTCCTTTTTTACAACCCTAAAAAACATTCCATTTCATTGTATTGAGAAGAAGAGAGAAGTGTAAGATTTGAATAAAAATAAGAGTCCGTAGGAGTGCCTCCAAAAGGGAGGAACGACTCAAAATATTCAACAACTCACATTGGGACAGCATATTATCTTGCATTTAGAGCATCAAAGAGTCCATACCAACAATTGCAAAAATCTCTCATCTCATTTGAAATAAATGTTAAAATTTTTATGAATTTATTTTTTTTTTTTGTATTTTCTAATAAAAAAAATATCTATTTTATTTTTTCATTGATGAGGGCCTTGAGTGAATTGACAAAGTAGATAGAGAGGTTGAGGTTGTGGACATAGCAGAGGATAGAGCACAATTAGAAACAAGCACAAGCATAACTGATGTTGGTTAGAGTGGTGTAAAGTGGTGTCTCACAAACAGAAACTATGGTTGTTCAATCATTTAGGACCTAACTTAGATGCCTTTGTAGGAAGGATGTAAGCTCCTTTGATGTTAGGGCCAAACCAAAGCCATTGATGAAAGATCCCTGATGGATCTCTGCTTCTAATCTGCTGTAGCTTTATTATATTTTTATTTTTCTTTTAATTTTGTTTTTTCCTATTTATTAAAATTTTCTTGCAGAACTAGACAGAAATGCAGAAGAGTTTGTTTATTTTTGCGTTTTTGATGATTATTCAACATAGAAATGAGAAGGAGCAAATGATATGAAAAGAGTCTGAAAATAAATAACAATATGCAGTAAAATCAGAGTTGATACAAATCGTACCAAGCAGATCCCTGAAGTATAGAGCCAAATAAAGGATCCAATACATTTCCCCTAACAATGACGCCAAAACTGGCTGATGAAAAAGGGTTGTGAACATGCATACATCTGCTGCTGATTAACCGACTCTCTATATTTCAAAGTGCTGCAAATGGCAGCTACTGCTGCAAGGCTCACTTTCCCATGTACCAATAATCGCGCCCAGCTAAACAATACTGCAGGCCCAAGCTGAAATAGCATCCTCCTTCCCTGATAACAACTAATACCACCGAAAATTCCAAGACCAAATACTGCTGAGGGTTACGTCCCAGCCAGTAAATACCCTAGGGTTTGCGTCCCAAAATAAAATTGCCCAAGCAAAGCAAATTTGTAAACAAGTTTTAAAATGCATAAGATATCCTGAAGAATGGCGCCTCCATCTCCTTATAACCCCTTCCAAAGTAAATCGAACCCTAAAGTGACTCCAAAAGGCATTAGGTTACAAAAGTGATTTAAGTCTTATTTTAAAGTGGCCATGTTACTAGAAAATGACCTTTTTCTCCGTAGAAATAAATCCGTTCACTGAATTGCCCTGAGACCAAAGAGAAAGATTTAGAAAAGTTCAAGACCTTTCCAACGAGCTATCACACCAAGGGGTACGCATCCAAATGAGGTCAAAAAACCCTTATTACTCCAAAATGGCTATTAACTTAGCCTTATTTAATTATTAAACGCTAACTTAGGAAATATTAAAAATATAACCCAAATAGCTACAAAATGCCCAACTGACATCACAAACCATAAAATCATCCGATCACCTGTCTGTGACTGAAGTCAAAAATCAAGAATCCACTGGCAGTCTCATCCCTAAAATCTAGGGATGCTCCTAAAATTTAGGAAACAAGCTCTATCCCTCTGAAACTGAACCCAAAGAGCAAACTCATGGAAACCCAACCCTGTGCATGATCATACCTCCTAAAAAGTAGGAATGAACCCCATAAATGTAGGAACTGTCTCCTAAAAACAAGGAACGTCTCCCAACTGATCAATAACCGCCAGAACACCAAGTCCCCAACACTGAATAACCATACTGGGTCTCTATCCAACCTTGTCAGCCTACAAGACCCCATAATAAGCTGACTCACATGTCTCTGCTAGACTGAGCTAGAGTGGGGACATGACAATTAACTTGTTTTTGTTTTCATATATTTTGGAAAATTTTATGTCATGGATTTAAGTTTCCATGAGTTTTATATATGTTTGACAATATTAGTAATTTTCTATATCTAAGTTTGTTGTTTCCTTCAGCTAAAATTTGCATTTGTACTTATGTGATGGATGTATATGTATGTGAGAAAATTAGCTTCTAATTGTTAATGTTACTGTGTCTTCAAGGTTTATTCAACAATAGGTGCATGAAACAAGTTTTAAATCCTTGAAAATCTCTAAATTTCTTGTGTGTTTTTTTTTCACTCTGCTAAGGTTTTGCCGATTTTTTTGTTGAGTCACGAGTCATGTCATCTTTGCGGAGTCCAAGTCTGGGAACTTTTCTATAAATAAATCTTATCCTAATTTGGTTGCAGAAGAGCAGAGAGCAATAGAGGCACAAAGAATAAAGGTCTAGATGAAGATTGTTTTCTGAACATGATGAATGCTCGTCTTAGAGGGCAACAGATTGTGGAATAGAGGCTACAAGAGATAAATCACTATTTCGAACAGCTAGTAGAATTTATGGCTTGCCAACTGGGTGCAAATAATGATAATAATAATGTGTGTGCAAATAATGCAATTAATTAATGAAGGCAATAATGGTCCACCAGGAGATACCAATGGCGAACAAGAAAATTTAGTCATGGTGGAGATGCAAATCAACAAACAGAAATATTTACTTTGAGACCTCTTATGCGAGTTTTTCCACCTAGGGTTTAATCACAAGTTGAGAATGAGACCCAAGTTACCAATTTGTAGAATCAATTGATGCAAGATTGGCTTCCATAACTCTTAGAGATTAGATTGATGTCAAAATGAAGCATAGATACCATACTAGAAGTAGAACACAAGTATTATCTATAGAAGAAAGATGAGAAATTAAACCTTCCAAAATATGATACTTCAGTAAAGACATCAGCTAGAGTGTGGGTACAAAAAGTGGACACTTATTTTCAGCTAAATCCCATGCTAGAGGAAGAAGTAATCAAGTATGCAACAACACACTTGGACAACATTGCAAACAAGTGGTGGCATCATGGGATGATCACCATGGGCCATGGTCAGATCTCCTCTTTCGCGGAGTTGATGATGAGGATTATTGAGAGATTTGACCAGAAAGTTCTGGAGTTACATTTCATGGAGTAAGCTCAGCTGAAGTGTAGGATTTTGTAGATGCCTATCTGGCTGATTTATAGAAACTTGCGGTGTTGGGCACAGGAATTTCAAAGAGGAGACTCAGTTCTTTTCATGGATGGATTGATAATCCTTTGAGAGGTTGGATTAAGGCACTAAATCCACCTATTTTGTAGGAATCCATCAAGAAGGCTAGAGACGTGGAAGCTTCCACTTCTAAAAGAAAGCTTTTGTCTACCAGATTCCTTCATGTGAAAGACAAAGATAGGAAACAATTTCATAGGAAATCAAATCAGTCATGGAATAAGTCCAATAGATTGGATAATGCGCAACTAAATGATCTTCAAAGGAAGAAATTGTGTATTCATTGGGAGGAGCCATGCAACCCATCACACAGATGATGTATAAAAGAAGTTAAAAAAATTAGAGTACTTTTTAATTGAGGAATCTGCATCAGAAAAATCAGATTAACAATCTAATTCAAAGAGGAGATAGGGAAAGCTCCTCAGCAAAGGAACAAAAGAGTGATGGTATTGTTGCCCAACTCTCTAATATCCAAAAGTAGTAACATTTAAGGTGAAACGTGTGTTATAAGGGAAACAAATCATAGCTCCTATCAGTACCAATGTCACTCATGACTTCATTGATGAGGACTTTGTGGTTTGGAGAGGACTACAGCCAAATGCATGACCAATTCAAGGTCATACAGGCCAATGGGTACAAACTATCTTGTATGTTGAAACAATAGTAGCTTCTTTCAGATATAACAATTGATTGTTTTGGAAAACAATCATCACCCTTGTATCTAATCGAAACTCTAAAAATATATGATCTTATTGAAGATAGAAAATTATCTATATCAGGTCGTAATAAGTCCAAGTATATTGTAGATCTGCACTTGCAGATTCTACTACAAATTATTGTCATTTTTATGTTCCTCTTGCCCAGATCAAGTTATGATCAATTGCATGAATAAATCAGGTCGAAGTCTGATTATTCCTCATTGCAGATTGGTGACATGTCATTTATATTGGTTAAATGCTAACTATTAGTAATCCTGATTAGGATTGAGCTTTGGTTTGGAAACAAATAGTTGCATTCGAAGAGACATGTCCACTCATGGACATGCCTTTTCATCTCTTGCATATACTCAAACAGATCGGCCCAAAAGAGCATTGAAATCAATTAATGCTCTGCCCTTTGGAGTTTTGTGAATACATAAATCAGATTCAGAATTAATAATCAATATTCAATATTTATCAATATTAAATTACCACTTGCATCCACACTTGGCAAAGAGCCAATTCAGCTTAGATTCTGCAAAGTAGTATTCTGAGATTAGTAATAATCAGATTCTGAGAAAAAGACATTCATAGTTATAAATCTGAGATAAATTTTATCAACATTTACATGTTATAAGAGCCATCCGATTAAACTTGATATATCAGATTATTCAATGACACATTCTACCTTACATTCCATTCTTCATAATGTCCAGTGTAATCAGATTTGAGGATCGGCTTGAAGGAGCAAATAACTTTACATCATGGAAATTCAGAATTATGATGATATTAAAAGAAAATAAGCTAGACTCATTCGTGAAAGAAAATAAGATAGAACCTGAGAATGATCTGGAGAAAACTCAATGGATTGAAAACAATGAGAAAGCCATGAAACTCATAGTAGATGTAGTCAAAGACCATATAGTATCTATATTGTCAAAACATGAGACTACGTACCTAATGTTTAAATCCCTAGAAAGCACTTTTGAAATAAACAATACAAGTAGGACCCTTTCTCTAAAGAGGCAACTAAATCATATAAGTATGAACAGGGGGGAATCAATCAATGCACACTTCATGAGAACCCTTGAGTTAAGGATCAACTATCAACAGTTGGATACCAAATTGATAGCAAGGAATTAAAACTTATAGCTTTAGGTGGCCTACCAAATTCATGGGAGTCATTTGTTCACGGAATAAGCGCAAGATCAAAACTCCCAAAATTTGAAAGGTTAAGATTTGACTGCTTACAAGAAGAATCGAGACAAATGACAAAAAGGAACAAACTGAAACCTATAGATGAGGATATTAATGTTTTAAACACAAATTCTAATAAGAATAGTAAGAAGAAGAATTTCAAAAGAAAGATAAATTCTCATGGAAAGGGTTCATTCAAGTAAAGGAAAGATATTTCCCAAATTCAATGTTTCAGATGTGATCAAAATGGACACTGCGCAATCAAATTTCTTGATTGAACAAGCAACAAGCATCATTTGCTAAGGTTGGAAAGACAAATATAGAACATGATTCAGAGAAATTTGTTTTCTACTCAGCATTATCAAGCCAAGTATCAAACAAACTTAACACCTGGGTGATTGATAGTGGCTCATCAAAACACGTCACAAGATTCAAAGAACAATTAGATACTATGGTAGAAGAAACTAGCGAACAAGTAATGATTGGGGATGATTTTGCACCATCAAATTTCTAGTAAAAGAGGTTGGAACTTGCACCATCAAATTGAAATTTGGCATCTCTATACAACTTACAGGGGTATTATTTGTACCAGGAATAAAGAACTTAGTATCTATATCTTCTCTTGAAGACAATGGATATGGGTTACCTTTATGGATGGGAATGTTCTAGATGGCCAAAGAACTCCACCATAAAGAAAGCTCAAACTATAGGTATGAGACATGGATTCTATACAAACTTTGCACTAAGACAAATCAAGCCCTTAGTCATGAGACTTCTAACTCAAACAAAATCTGGCATTGAAGATTAGGACATATTCATTTTTGTGCCCTAACTTTAATGGAAAAATTGGTGATAGGACTACCCAAATTAAATCAAACTCATACAGGGTCACGCAAAGGGTGTCCCCTAGGGAAAAACACAAAGGGTGCTTTCCAGAATAGTTTGAGTAAAACCAAGGACGTATTAGAATTAGTCCACTCTGACTTATGTGGACCCATGTCTATACTCTCCATGGGAGGATTCTTATATTACGTAATCTTTGTAGAAGACTTTTCTAGAAAGACTTGGCTATATTTTCTTGAATGTAAAGAGTCAGAGGAAATCCTTAAAAGGATTAAGGAGTTTAAAGCTCTTGCAAAAAAACTCTTCCGAGAAGAAAATTAAAGTACTGAGAATAGATAATGGGAAGGAATGCACCTAAGAAACTTTAAGGAATTTTATGTAAATGTCAGGATTAAAAGGGAGTTTGTTGTACCCTACAATCCACAACAAAATGGTGTTGTTGAGAGAGAAAATAGAACTATTGCAAAAGCTGTTAGAATAATGTTGTATGACCAAAAAATAGAAACTCCATTTTGGGCAAAAGCCTATATGACAATTGTCTACATTTTAAAATAGATGCCCCTCATTCACATCTTGATTAAAAAACTCCTGGAGAAGCATTTATTGGTGTAAAACCTAACATAAGTCACTTCGGAATATTTTGTTGCCCTATCTACATTCATGTGCCTAAAGGGAAAGAGGTCTAAATCAGAACCTATTGGAAAAGAAGGGATATTTGTAGGTTATAGTGAAACCTCAAAAGCCTACAAAATATACATACTTGGATAGAGACAAATAGAACTAAGTAGAGATGTCATCGTTGAGGAGGATATTGCCTTCAAGAGGGCAAAGAGCTCTAATGAGATAGAAACTCAAGATTCACCTAAAGACGTGGAGGAGAATCTCACTCCTGAGATTCAGAGGGAGTATCTAGAAGAAACCATAAATGAAAACCAAATTGCTCTAGAAGAGAATCCTAACAACAATAACAAAAAGAGACCACTTTGGGCTAGAAGGATAATTCAGGAAGTTGAGAATTATGTAGCACCAAAAGGAACCTTCAAAGAAAGTAAGAGACCTACCAGATTCTCAAGTTATGTTGTTTTAATGAGTGAAATCATTAACTCAAAACCTACTAGTGGTACAGAAGCTCTCAAGCATCAAGTTTGGAAAGATGCAATGACAGAAGAGTATCAATCCATTTTGAAAAATAATGTGTAGGATATAGTACCTAGACTTAAAGAGAAATTTGTTGTCTCTTCCAAATGGCTCTTCAAAATCAAACATGTTGTAGATGGCAATATAGGGAAACAAAAAATATGTTTTGTTGCCAAAGGGTTCTCACAAAAGGAAGGTATTGACTATGAAGAGACGTTTGCACTTGTCTCGTGATATACTTATGTTAGAGCTGTAATAGTTATTGCAGCGACTAAAGACTAGAGACCCACCAAATGGTTGTGAAAACTGTATTCCTAAATGAGACCATTGAAGAAGTCTATTTAGAGAAACTTGAAGGTTTTGTGATTCATAATGCAGATTCACATGTATGCAAATTGAAGAAATCCCTATATGGCCTTTAACAGGGTCCCCGAGCCTTGTTTTAAAGGATCGACAACTATCTTATGGGACAAGGCTTTTCTAGGAATGATGTAGATCCAAATCTCTATTTTAAAGTAATTAAAGATGATATGTTAATACTGATCTTATATGTTGATGACCTACTAATTACAGGGGAACATCACCTTAGTTCAATGTAAGGACCTAGCCTTGAAATTTGATTTGAAGGACTTGGGCATTTTACATTACTTCCTTGGGTTGGAAGTATGGTAGAAATCAAGTTGTATAATTTTAAATCAAAGAAAATATAATATTGATATTTTGAAGAGATTTGGGATGGTGAATTGTAGACCTATGTCTATACCTATGGAAACCAACGTACATAAATTGAAAGAAGCAGTAGCAGAATCAAGATTTGCAGATCCTACTCTCTGTAGACAAATAATTGGATCATTGATGTACTTGGTTAACACTAGATTGGATATTTGTTATGCATTGTATTCTTTAAGCCAATTAATGTGCAAATGAAACGAGATACACCTTGTTACTGCAAAACATATATTGAGATACCTTCAAGGTACTATTGGCTATGGTCTTAATTATAGAAATGTTAACCTAGATCTACATGGATACTCTGATTCAGATTAGGCTGGAAGTGTAACCGATCAAAAAAGAACATCAAGATGTTGCTTCAATTTGGGATTGGCTATGATCTCTTGGATAAGTAGGAAACAATCTTCAGTGGCACAAAGCTTGAAAGAAGTTGAATACATTGGAGCCTCTATGGGAGCAAGAGTAGTATGGCTTTGGAAACTGCTTGTGGGATTATTTGGTAAGCCCCTAAAACCTACTATTATCCATTGTGACAATTAGAGTTGTATTAAGCTTTTAGTGAATCCAATATTCCATGATAGATCAAAGCATTTAGAGATTTCTTACCACTATGTGAGAGACATGGTAGGAAGGAATGTGATCCAGTTGGAGTATATTAGTACAAGAAATCAAACAACAAACATTCTCACCAAGCCTCTCTCTAGAGTGAAAGTTGAACACTTCAGGAAGAAACTTGGTATGGTTGAAACGTAAGTTATTGAGATTAAATCTCAAATTGTTTATTTGTACTAATCTATACATAAAAGATGTTTAATGTGTAAACTCTTTTGTCACGTGTGACTCTATGACTTTATAGCCCCCCTATGTACATTATTGAAAGGTGCTGATCTTCCAGATAATGAACACTTGTATTTAGCATTGTAAGATGACGACTTTACAATGATTAGTTCACTATCATGATGAATATCATGTGACTTGATATTTGTGGACATGTCATGATAGTATCTCTTAGACATTTTGATAGATATCATGAGACTTGATATTGGTTGAAGATCATTATTTTCCTTATGAGATAATCATGGTGGATAAGTGTCTCTATGGCTATGCCATTATTTTTTATGGTAGACATCATGAGACTTGATGTCATTGCACATACCATAACTTGGATTTATAAGAAGAATGTCATGTGACTTGATATTCTTTAGAATATTATATCCTCTAATATCATGAGTTAGGTGATATCTCCTGTTACAAGAGATGAGCCTATTGTGATATATACTTGGTTATCTTCCCTAGCTAAGAGGGAGTGTTGAAACCATAGTAGCTTCGGTTAGATGTAATGATTGATTGTTTTGGAAAACAATCATCACCCGTGTATCTGATCGAAACTCTATAATATCTGCCCCCACGGGTTAGGTGAGTTGATCTGAGATTGTGGGCAATCCCCATTGTCTTGGGTTCGACTCTCCTGCCCGTCATTACCCCACCATAGACACGTGGCCCGAAGGGATTAGTCTCACACCAAGCTCGCCCCATAAAGGGAACCCACTGGGCTCGGGTCACAAGGACACCCTCTGACACCAAAAAAAAACTCTATAATATCTGATCTTATTGAAGATAGATAATTATCTATATCAGATCGTAATAAATCCAAGTATATTGTAGATCTGCACTTGTAGATTCTACTATAGATTATTGTCATTCTTATGTTCCACTTGCCTAGATTGAGTTATGATCAATTGCATGAATAAATCAGATTGAAGTCTGATTATTCCTCATTGCAAATCGGCAACATGTCATTTATATTGGTTAAATGCTAACCATTGCTAATCCCGATTAGGATCGGGCTTTGGTTTGGAAACAAATATTTGAATTCAAAGAGACATGTCCATTCATGGACTCGTCCCTTCAAATGCAACTAGTGGAGACATGTCCACTCATGGACATGCCTTTTCATCTCTTACATATACTCAAACTGATCGACCAAGAAAAGCATCAAAATCAATTAATGCTTTTCCCTTTGGAGTTTGATAAATACATAAATCAGATTCAGAATTAATAATCAATATTCAGTATTTATCAATATTGAATTACCACTTGCATCCACACTTGACAAAGGTCCAATTCTGATTAGATTCTGCGAAGTAGTATTCTGAGATTAGTAATAATCAGATTCTGAGGAAAAGACATTCATAATTATAAATCTGAGATAAATTTAATCAAAATTTACATTGTACTTGTAAGATCTCTAATTTAAGCATTCAAATGAAAGATTAGGAGGTGAAGGATGAGTTCTATGTTGTCGAACTTGGAGACACCAATGCAGTCTTAA
This sequence comes from Cupressus sempervirens, assembly GCA_028749045.1. Taxonomy (NCBI): domain Eukaryota; kingdom Viridiplantae; phylum Streptophyta; class Pinopsida; order Cupressales; family Cupressaceae; genus Cupressus; species Cupressus sempervirens. The sequence continues at coordinate 297,849,226 of CM053784.1, read as the reverse complement.
GGATGCATTCGATGCTATCTCTTGTGGAGTTCTCTTTCAAATGGTAGAAATGAAATAAAGTTTGAATCTAATAGAAAAAAGATAGTCCTCAAAGAATTATCATATGGGGTCTTATTGTTGTATCATTCAAGAAAATGGAGTGATTGATTAGAATGTAGACACAATCAAGTGGAGTTGTCAACAGAGTGTCTTATCAGGCCTACAAATATAGATCAGAAAAAGAACAACTACCATCCAATATCTAGATGTTTCTATGAAACATAGCAAGGTGCTTGGGAGTACTCCACTAGAAGTGCCACTAAAGAGGGGGATAAAGAATGTCATCGAGTTGGAGGAGTGTGCTAAACCAGTAATTACTACATGTTATAAACATCCTAAGAGGCATAAGGATGAGATAGGCAAACCTATTGAATTATAGGATATGAGACACATTAGACCTAACAAGAGCCCATTCACATCAACAATGGCTTTAGTGAAGACAAAGGATGGGACAATGTAGATGCACATTGATTACATGGATCTCAATAAAAAAACAATAAATAATACATATCATTGTCCTAGGATTCATGAGCTAATAGACGAGTTTCATTATGTTTGTTACTTTTCAAAGATCTGAGAGCAAGCTACCATCAAATACTTCTGAAGGAGTATATAGATAAGTTAGTGGTCGAATGCCATTTAGGACAATTTGACTTTTTGGCTATGCTCCGCAGACTTTCGAGGATAGGGATGTTTTAGGGGACGGGAATGTGTTTCTAGTACAGGTATGGTTCAAAGCTAGTTTTAAGTGGATGATAGGGGCGACTATTAAACAGATAGGCGAATTTTTATATAGAGAGAGAGAATTCAAACATGCATATCATATCATTGATAAACCATTCACCATCAACATTTAGAAGCTCAATATAATCAATACATACAAAATCAACAAAATTCAAATACTTCCATTGTAAAAATACAGCGTACATATAGCAAAAATGTCCTATGGCTCCAATTTTCATGCATAAAATGACAAAGCAAAGTCCAACTAAAATACTATACAGTAAACAATATCATACAAGTTCAACTCCATAATCAAATATCCTTAATAATCAAAATAGGCTTGATAAGTTTTAATAGATACTTCTAGCCACATGGGGCCCACCCAACAATTATAAAATTAAAAAAAAGTTACTTTTTCAAAAACAACGGATATTTTTCATGGCTAGGAAAAGGGGGGCGACATAAGGAACTGAGGACTATTAGGGGATGGCTACATCTCCCTTAAGTTTCCTAACCCCCTAAAAATTCATTTTAGAAATGTCCCCATTTCGTACACAGGATGGGAACAGGAGTTCCAGGTAAGGGGATATGTCCTAGTAGAACACAACTTTTAGGTAATGCTCTTTGGATTGACTTATGCACTAGCTACTTCCTAGAGTTGATATTTTTTTAATGATATCTTGATTCTTAGTAAGACATGGGAAGAGCACATAAGACATCTCGAGGAGGTATGAACATTTTAGAGAGAAAGTCCATATATGTTGAGGAGTCAAAATGTGATTTTGGTATGAAAAAGCTTCTCAATTGTTGTCATATTATCAACATAGAGGGAGTATGTGTTGATCCTAAGATAATCAAGGCTATAGTTGTTTGGCATACACCTGTGAATCTTACTCAACAAAAGGGATTCTTTAGGTTGTGTGGTTTTCACAAGGCGTTTGTTAAGGGATTTTTATACAGTGTAGTTGCAATTACTGACTTGACAAATTACAAGTTTGACAAAAAAGTCCCCCTTAGCACCACCACCTCTAACGGGGATACCACCCGATCACTTCCTACATGGTACATGTCATTACATGCTGATTGCAACCTTTAGAACTTTGTGAAAACTAGTTGGTTAATCAGAAAGATGTTGTATTGTAGATTTTTCCTTGAGGATTTCAATTCACCTTTTTTTTTATATCAGCACTTCTCCTACACCATTGCTTCCTTGTCGTCTCTCCATCACCCCCTCACCCTCCCCAAATTCAGGCCCTTGGTCCCCCCATCCCCAAAACCAATTCTTGTGGTCCCTATCTCCCTATCAGAAAAATACAACTATAATGTCCCTCTTTCCTATAAACTGAGACGCTGCATGTAATCTTTATGATTCAAGGAATGTAATGTCCCCATTTTTGTTAGCACCAAAGTTTGAGGGATTAACCTATTATTGTGATCCTCGTAGCCTAATTATTGTGGATAGAGGGTCTTCTGAGGCAAAGGCTTTGGCTATGGGAGAGTCTTGTCTTCTTCACAATTCAATATGTTCCATTTTGGTCTTCGTTTGACTTAGACTGGACTTCGCTTGGGCTTAGTGTAATGCACTTGCTATTTATGGCAATTCTGGTGATGTTTGAGAGGGACCATTTCTATTTTTGGAAAGTGCATTTGGTCACATGGGGAAATAATAGGTGTGACTCATGTTTCAGACGACATATTTGAGGGATAAGTATTTGGGAGTTGTTATTATTTTAGTGACCAGATTATTATGAAATTATTAAATGAGAGCTTCTAATTAGAAAGGTGCATTGATGGAGCTTCTTTAATGAGAAGGGTGAGGAAGAAACCAAGTTCATTTGGTAATTATAAATAAAGAGGCTTTTTTGGAGATGATCATTCATTCTATGGCGATTGTTTTTATTCATTTTATGAATTTGTTGAGGGTTTCTTCATGAAATTCTGTGAGGACTAATTCCTCTTTCTGATTGACACTTTGAGCTATTGAAACACATAGCAAATTGTGACAAATTACTAAATTATGGTCACCAATCCATTGTCACTGTTGTATGGAAATTAGATAAATCTGAAGGTAGCGTCCAAGCTGAAGGGTTTCATTTACTGATAAAGCTGAAAGTTGGGAGATTATTTTCATTGCTCGGTTGGGAGATTATTTTCATTGCTGGAGCTGACTGTTGAGAGAGTTATTTATCGTAATCTTGGGCAATTACAGTCTGAGTATTTTCTGCAAATTGATTACAGAAGGGGCGGCTTCCTTGGGTGTTTATATTTCTGCCTGATACATAGCATCGGATGCCATTTGATTGCAGATTTATGGGCTGCGTCAGAATAACAAGGCATGTGTTGAATTATAATAGGCTCCAACCAATACTTTGGAGCAGCATCTCATGGTTATTAGCTGTGAACAGTATTTCTTTGGCAGCATTTGGGCATTCATGATCTACAATAGTGATCAGAGGTTAAATTCATTCTCGTCCCCCATCAATAAATATCCACGTCCTTGCCAGGTTTTTTTTCGTTTTGAAATAAGTTTATGCATCAACAAGTTTGGCATTGTAATTATTTGTAAAATTTCCATATAGTGAATGAAGTTAGTTGGCAAGCTAAATTGCATGGAGAATGTTTGTAAACATGCCCTTTTCTGTAGATGGACATCTGTTTTCAACTTTTCCTAGGATGCATGGAAAGTGTTTGACAATAAGTCAACTCATTGTTAATCCCAATTTCAGTCACACATATATATGAGAAAGTTTGAAAACAAGATAGCATATTATCTCTATTACATTGTCCATCAATTTTGCATCATTAGAAATATTCAAAACACCATTTACAGCATACAAATTAAAAACAATACAAACTAAAACAAAGAACAGCAGGTAAAGACTTTGCAGGACAACTGTTTAACAAAACGTCAAACATCTAGATTTGAGTTTCTAGAGTTAGAACTCGCAGGGGTTCTTACAAGTAATGTATGAACAATTGCTGATGATTAAGTACTATTGAATGATGCTTAATTCCAAATGCATACGCCGATACAAATGATAATGATTGATAATGCTGATAATTAAGTATTATTGAATGATGCTTAATCCCAAACGCATACGCTGCTACAAAATGATAATGGTTATATATATATATATATATATATATATATATATATATATATATATATATATATATATATATATATATATATATATATATATATATATATATATATATATAGTGTCTGATATACAGATAATTATGTGCAGAATTAATAGCGATCTCAGTTACTGGTGCTGCTGTGTCTAATGTACAATTGATAATATGCAAATACACAGGTCATCTCTGGTATACCAATAATAAGGTGCTCTGAATATTGTGGTATGTTGTGTCTAATATGACAATATTATTATGTTTTGAATGATACTAAACTCATCTCCGATAAGACAATATTTGTTCTTAAATGGTGATATCATCTCTGACTGATCTTTATGTGCTTGCACCAAAGGTTGTCAAAGACAATATGCTATAAAATAGAGCGATCCTAAAAGGATATGAAATATTATATATTCTCCAATTCATGTCTCATCAAGTGATGTGATCCTCAGAATAGATGTGCACAATGAAAGGAAGAGGCCCATTTGAAGAGATGCATTCTAATTTTGAATGGTATGATTATTATGGTAATCAATTATTATTAATTACCTCATTAATCATGCCTTGGTGTTTAGTTATGTTGTTTAAAGACAATCACAGGTATTATGTGATCTATGAGAATATGGTAAGTGTGGTTATGATGCAATAATATGATGCGATGTAATTATAATGCAGTACTAATATGTTGCAATGCAATTATTATGGTAATCAATTATTATTGATTCCATATTAATCATGCCTCAGTGTTTAGTTATGTTGTGTAAAGACAATGGCAGGTATTATGTGATCTATGAGAATATGGGAAGTGCAGTTATGAAGCAATAATATGATGCAATGCAATTATAATGCAATACTACTATGTTGCAATGTGATTATGATGCAAGATGTATTGTCCCCTTTTTCTAGCATTTAATTCTAGATGTTTCATTAGCCCATTTCCCCATGATCTTGTGGGTTAACCAGGACTGAACGGGAGGCAGCATGGAATTTGGCCTAGGGATTTCCAGTTCCGAGCCAAGTGGAGCTATTTTGACAAGGTTTTTCTGATAATATTTATAGTGAATCAGTTGGATTCAGAAGTTTGGCTTTTTCAGTAGTGGACTTGGAGCATTTCATCAGGAGCTTTCTAGCAAGCTATCACACATGGCCTTTGGAGTTTGTTTGATCCTTTATCTTATTACCAAAAGATTTAATAGTCGGTTAGTATTCCACTTTAAACGTAAATGGATATATTAATTTAAAGTGGATTAATAAAAAGACACAAAGGGAAATATGAAGGGGCAAGCGAAGGAAATTGAAGAGTCGTGACATTAGGCATTTAAGGCGAAAGTTTGGTTCATTTGGGCATGCTTGGTTTTATGAATTTGGATTTCATTTTCTCACTTGGGAAGTATTCAAAAGCTTCATCTTTTAGCAGGTGAGAGGAATGAACCCCTCGAGCTTGAAACAGTGTACGGAAACCCATTGCCATATAGAGACATCATGCAAGTGTTTCACATAATGATTCAGGTTCATTTTTCTGATATACAATCTTCTTGTATTTTTGTAACTATGACTGGATTCTTGGTTGTTTTGCTAAAGAAATTCGAGAGAATATTATTTCTGTTGGAAATCAATTGCAATATCATTTTGAGACCTCATTTTATTTGGCTATTTTATGGAGTTTTGTTGGTTAATCTTTTAGGCATTGTAAGAAATTTATTGTTAAAAAAACATTCTGAGATTTTTAGAGGGTTAGGGATATTACTGTGCTATCAGAGAAAAACAAATCATGTCATCTTGTGAAGCTATACTAAAGAAAAATAAATTAGAAGGGTTTTATAGGTGTTGGAAATATTATCAGATTTGTAGGATATACTGAAGTGGCTTTGGTTGGTGAAACATTTTGATCCATTGTAAATGCTAAAATATTTTTAGACAATGTTCATGTAATATCCCCTCTTAAAGAAAATATTGATTGATTTTCTATGAAATATTATTAATCAATGTACTGACTAAAATGCCAATTATGTAATTACATAAATATCAAATAATAATATACATCTATACTATAATTAGATATCAATAGATAATCATTACTCATATTGAACTAAAACTAAAGGTTATCATATAATATTAGAATCAATAAATGATTGATTATTTGTTTATCGTATTATATAAACCTGCCCTTAATGTTTGCCAGTTCGTAACGAACCATCAAGTAATTGAAAAAGATTAATAAAAAGAGGAAACGCAATTACACATGATTTATTTAATACACAACGATCATTTGTATGACCTGTCAAGTGTCACATCTGTTGGAAGAAATATGGGGGACTATTTAAATACCAATATGAATGCTAAGAAAAACATGGAATTGAAAATTGGTAGGGACATAACCACTGTGGCAACATTGTCCGTACCAGCGATTGAAGGAATAACCTTACAGGTAGAAAAACAATTGGAGAATTGTAATAACCCTCAGTTATCACTTTTATTAATCATCCACTATTCTGACATAGCAACTGAAATGAACTCTAATGTTCGTAGATTTGTAATTGCAAATTTCCTCACTTAAATAAATAAAGATAAGGCAATTATTCCAAATAGCAATAATGTTGATCAAACCAATTCAAGTTGCAAGGTATGATTTTCAGATTGTTCGCTCGTCAAATGAATACCAAAAATCTGAACATTAATCACACACTAAATCTGGATTTTATTGCTAACATACTCCTTGTTGGCAATACAAATTGCTTACATTATTGTTGCTAGTTAAAGAAAATTCAAATAACATTGACAAAGGAACCTGGCTATGGCTGCCAAATCAATAGACGATATTGACAACTCCAAAATTAGACCATGTGCTAGGCAAATTGCCCACACTAGTTGTTGCAGGGTTCCCAACTTGATTTGCCAATAATATTTTAGATGTGCCAATTTATTCCCTAACTTGGGCTCATAACAATGAATGTTAGGCCCTAAATCCCGATCACAGGTCTTAGAAGTAAAAAATTTGACCCCTGGAAATGATCGCAGCCACTTGGTAAAGGTTCTAGCCGCCTCTAAACATTGCATGTCTGGCCCCAGAACTCACCATGCAAGCCAGATTATACACAACTGTCCCTCTCTTTTCCAATCGCAAGCAGTATTAATGCCTGTAGATCCCTGAATGTGAATTGCAGATGATTTAGGCATTCAACCTTCTATGCAGCCAAGATGTGGCTTCACAATCAAACACAGTGAATTGGGATGTAAACTCAAACCACCAATGCAGTTCCAGGCTGATGATAGAAAACACCAATGAACCAAACTACACAATTTCAATGACAAACTCCAATAGCAATAAACTTCTCCTTAGCCATAGAAAAATATGGTAGAAGAGATAGCAATTGCAATACTTCAGCTATAATTACACTCGTAAATCAAGAGAATTAGTCTCCAAGTCAAATCACTAAACCCTTATACTTTAGCAAGAGCAAAATTCAAAATCTCGGAAAAGCCACAAAGGCAACAAAAGAAAATAAATATTCAAGCCTGTTTTTTCCAATGAAATGAGCTCATATTTATAATCCCTTGTTGACAAAGTTTCCCAAAAGAACTCAGCTTATGAAACTTTCCAACACAACTCTTTTATGTAATATCTCTTAATATCATTATTATAATAAAATATTTTTATTATAATAATGCAACTTTAATAATTAATTAATAAATAAGAACTCATGCGATTATTAACCACATCCACTGCACGTGATGACCAACTGCCTGAGCCACCCATGACATCACCAAAAATAGCAACTGCCAAAAATAGACATACTAAGAATAGGAAGTCTGCAACTAAGACCCCCTAATCACCCTGTCAGCTAATGAGGGTCGCTATAATGAACTGACTTAATCATCCGTAAAATCCCACCCAAAATGGGGTTATTATAGTCCTCCATCCCTGAGATTACTTGTCCTCAAGCAATCAGGCATCTCACTAAAACCTCCACTAGGATCCCATAAGAAGTATGTGAAAATCCAGTCATCACTGAACCAACTACATGCCTGTACCATCATCATAACCAATAACATGACCTATAATATAGCATTGAACACCTACCTTGATGATGTAAAAGTCGGAACATCACTAGCAAACAAATCCATAGGAGATCTCAACACTCTCCTTCACCATACCTGGTACCCAATCATCTTGTAGATCATCCAACTTAGGCACATACCAACTTTGCACCCGATGCAAATCTTGAACACATGAGTCAAATACCAAACTGTGAACACTCACGATAGTATAAACTCTATCATTAGTTTGATCATCTCTATCGTCATCCTCATGTTGTTGTGATGACTCATCCTCAATCACATCAATGTAAACTCACATACCATGGTTTGTAGCCCCCCTCGACGTCAAAGCACAGGTATGACCTTTAGAGAAAGACCCCTTGCACCAATAGCAAAGTTGACACCTCCTCAAATCCTCCCTAGAAGTATCATCAAATTCCCCCACTGACTTGCCCTTGTCCTCAACAATAGGTGGGGACTCATCATCATCGAGTGGAGGAACAAAAGATTTTGAAGCAACCTTGCTTCGAGAAGATGACTCCAAGTCACGTGCCTTCCTCATTGCTAACTATAAAGATGGGTCCAATGGCTTCACCCATCCATGGAGTGGCTCAGCCAATCCTTCCATAAACAACATCACTCATCTATGCTCCGAAATATCTTAAACCATGACTAAAAGCCTCTGGAACTCACCAATATAACTTTCTAATCCACCAAACTGCTTCAACTGAGCCAACTCGCGGAAGTACACCTCTGGATCCTTCCTATCAAATCTCTCGATCAAGCGATCCACAGACTCCTGATAGGAAGTGATCCGATCATGCCGTAAAGAAACTAACCCATGGTACCACCAGTCATGGACAACTCCTTTCAAATGCAACACTCCAAACCTAATCGCGTCCACCCAAGTATGTGGCTAGCTTATGAATCCAAGCTCAAGCTGTAAATCTCCTGCTACCATCAAAGTGCTCCAATGTCATCTTACTGGCAACTTGCTATAACTAAGTCTCTAGAGGCCTCTGTCTCTCAAGTGTCAGCCTCACCTTGGAATGCTCCCATTTCTGAGTTAGGAACCTATCAAAGTTCAAATGCTCTATAATCTCCTGTGGTAAAGCATCCCACTCTGCAAAGTGTGCCACCACGTCATCAACAAAAGGAGTGACCTCAAACTCAACACTGACCGCATCCACCTCGAGTCTCAAAAACATTGGCCTCTACAACCTACCATGAGTGCCACTATGTATGCCATCTTTGTCTGCTAACTCGCCTCAATCCTCAACTCGAACCCGATCTACATCTTTGCACCATTTTCAAGGTGTAAGGACCCTCCTCAAATCTGCCCTCAAAAATGCTGATGAGAGCTCAAGGAATTTCATCAAACAATTCACATGCAAGGGACGTATGACTGATATAGTATTTCAGCTAGCTTCAAATGACTTTTTCTTCAATTTGCATCAATGAGAATCTTGTGCTAGAAGACTACAATGGACTACACAATGACCTAACATGAGTGTGCTACTAATTTTGACAATATTTAGTGCATATATATGATCTAAGCATGAGAAATGAACACCTACAGCCAACTAGCATTTTTACAAACAGTTGGTATGCAAACTATCTAGCTGATAAATAATGAGATTGAATTGCTTAAATGACACCAGCAACTATTATCTTTTTGATTGCAATCAAATTTCTAATACAATGCTTATGAAATATGGCCAAAACTTTGGCATTTACATGGATTACCAAAATGACAATGCTGGTATAATGCACAGTTACAGCTAAAACTTATAATACCCTAAAAAAAACACTACTAACAAGGGAACCTAGTTGTAGATGGCTGTAATAATTTTCCTTCAATGCTGCCCCTTCTGCTTTACTTTTTCGAACTGCTTTTTCGGCCTGCTTTTTCGGTTCCGCTTTTTCCGCTTGCTTTTTCGATTCCGCTTTTTCCGCCTACTTTTTCAGTTCCGCTTTTTCCGCTTGCTTTTTCGATTCCGCTTTTTTTGCCTGCTTTTTCGGTTCCACTTTTTCGGACTGCTTTTTCGTTTCTGCTTTTTCAGATCGCTACCCTGTTGAATCTCAAGACCATATCTTTCAATGACGTCAAGATTTTCAGCTTGAAGGGATTTCGTCCTTCAAACTATTGAGACATAACCTCTAGAAAATTCTCCAATTTCTTTGATATTTTCAACCATGCTTAAAAAAAGCTCTTCAATTTCTTTTATAGTGTTCTCACAAGAGCTCCATCCTTCGTTTTCTCAATGTGGGATAAAACATAACTCCCTTTATGTAACTTATGTCTCCAATGTGTTATAAAATAAAGGGGACTCTTTTAATTTAAATATTTCCCACAAACTATAGTCTATGCATTAATAAAGTTAAATATTTAAATTTAACTTTATAAAATAGCTTTATCAATGTAAAACAAATCTTATCAATGATAAACAAGTCTTCTTGCCGATTTTAAACAATTACCATCGACATACCGCTGCCACTGGATGTCCACCCATGCCCAAGATGACTTACTATAAATAGTAAGTATGCCCAAAGTTGCCTCAAAACCCCTCAGAAAGACCTGCAACTGAAACTATCTAGGCCAAATGGCCTCTAAGCCCCTTTAATGTCCTGGTTAGCCTATGGGACCATGGGGAAATAGGCTAACGACAACATCATGCTATGAATGCTAAAAAGGGGACATTACAGTCCGCCCTTCCCAAAATTGCTTGTCCCCAAGCAATGGCCGAACAACAACCCAATCAATCCACCTGGATCCCAAATGTAGTCATGAACTATATTGCTGTCAGTCAACATAGGCTCCTGCAACAACCTGTGAAAATTAACCAAGAGGAATCCATAAATGAATCGTGAATCACGGTGCAACTGAACTTCAAATCCACTACTGCCACAGTCAGAAACCCACGAGGCACAAACTCTCAAAATATTAGACCCCAAGTAGAGTAGATCACCCAAACTGTCAACATAATAAACACCATCCACACAACCCACCGTGTTATGTGGAATGCACACTCCAACTCTGCTACAATAGTGACCACTCCCACATGAAACTGCACCAAATATAGAGAATCCACACACTGTGCATCTGCTGCAGTTAACACAACTCTGCAGATTACCGGCCACTGTCTCATAACCATAACACCCATGCATTGCTAATGGTGAATAGTCATTACACGGTAGATAGCAAAAATGAGAGCCAGTCCAAACCTGTCTGCCATCAACTCCTCAACACATGGATCAAAAGCAAACCGATGAACATATCCTTTAGTCTAGTGCCAGTAAAAAGAACCAATCTAAGTCAAAGACTCATCCTGCAAACGTGATATGACCAATTGTGACTGATCATCAGCTAAGTCAGAGGATGATATAGCCAAGAGTGCAAAATCAACAACAACATCACTAGTCTTTGTGCCCTCCAAGTCAAACATATCACAATGCTCAGCTGCAGCGCCCAACTCAGTTGAACTTGCCTCCAGTGGAAATGGACCAAATATGCCAATTGTAGTGTCGTGGACAGATATATCCTCATCTCCACTACCTCTATCAACCTCGACCATGGACATCCACGGATCACCAGACACCACGGTCTGTGATTGTACAAAATCTGGTAAAGACTGAAGTCGCTCTAACTCCATGATCACCTTAGCCAAATGAAACTGTGACTCCTCGAAAGCCAACTGTGTACTCTCAAGAATCTCAGAAGTCACCTCGAGCTGTTGAGTAAGCTCACTCACCTCATCTTCCTTGGCCAATAATGCATCGTATGCTGTACTCCCCCACTCCATAAGATAATCTCTGTCGGCTACCAACTGCATATAATTTTGTCTCAGAATCCGGATAGCCTCCCATAAAGAGTGGATCTCTGTCAAGGAAAGATAATTGCCTCCCTGCTCATCACTAGTAGGAGAACCCCATCCATAAACTGCTAACAACTAACGAGCAGCATCGAAATGCTCGCAAGCGATAGAAATGTCTCGCTCGCCAACTCTCAGCTGACTAGACACATGATTGTGCCGACTAGTCGAACTCCTATACTCTATCCCTGGTACACTGTCCAAAGGAGTAACCTCGGAATAGCTATCATCTGTAATACTCGGATCCTGGGACTCTTCTGTAAACTCTGTCATATCTGAGAGATCATCAACCCATTCCAACAAGAATGGTCGACTGGATATATGAACAATGCCCAACACAGGTGTGTAAAAACTAATTCCAACATCAAACAAGTTGCTGGCATGGATGAGAACTACACCTGGCAAACTACTAATCAAGTCCATGATGGTGCAATAGATACTACTACCAAAGAATGATAGATATCTCTAGTCAAAACGATCCCAAGTACTAAGATAAGGATCCCAACATCTAATCCATGAACGGAAACCAGCTGGCAATTCAAGTAAACTTCTCACCTGAGTAATGTGAACAATACCAACTGACTTCATGCACCTGTCTACAATCTTTGAATCCGGAGTGTGAATGCTAGACATACTCATATCATCATCATGTGACCCGACTGTAAAAGAAAACTGAGTCCCTGCTATACGCGCTAACTTCCGAACTGAACTCACCTCAAGACAAAGCTCGTCCACGTGTCTCTCAGAATCCTGGATAGCCAACCGAGTACACACCAAGGAATTTCGAGTATCCTCTAGCTCATGAAAAAGCCGGTCAACCTCCTTCTCCTCCTTCTTCACTGCATCTTCCTTGATCTGTTGTAAGTCGTCACAAGAAGAACCTGTTGTGACTCCTTTCTGTCTCTCCTGCAGTTGAATCATCCAAATGTGATTCTCAATCAATCTATGTATCCTGTCATGATGAGATAAAGCCGTGACAATATCCTTGTCCCTTGTCTTCAACTGGCTTGCCAAACCAAGTGAAGAGCTACTAGCCTCTATCTCATGTGAAGAAGCATCCAACTGTGCTTGATACTCATTTTCTGCAAAGTCCTGAATGCTCACTTTCTAATCAACTGTACTATCCTCAAACATGACAGTATCCTCAACTGCTGTAACTTCATCCAGCCCAACTATATTGGAATCAATATCTGTGTCAATCATGCAATCCAGTGTGCCTATGATATCACCTTCTGATGCAACTGGCTCAACCTGCACAACATCTGAAACGCCTTCTGCCTGTGAAGATGATGCAGATAAACCATTACCTGAAGATGTGCTGAAGTCTCCCTGTATCGAATCTGCATGTCTGTTAAACTTCTCATACAAGTTTTCGCCTGTCATAGGGAAAGTATAATCCTTAGGCCTATCAAAGCGTTCAATCAGTCTCTCCGTAAACTCCCTATATGAGGTAATGTGTGCATGACCCATAGTGACCATACCATGATGCCACCACTTGTGTGCTAACCCATCCAGGTGAATTGCTGCATACTTAATAGCTTCTTCCTCAGGCATAAGGTTCAATTGTAAGTATGTGTCAAGCTTTTGAACCCAAGCTCTTGCTGTAGACTTCCTCGAGCCATCATAATATGGTAACTGAAGTTTCCCTACTTTCTTCTGTAGCTCATAGCTCTGGTTCCTGTCATGTGCACGTGGCATATGCTTCATGCACATCTATATACTCTCTAAAGGTAATTGCAACAGTAAAATCTGGACCTCCGGCTTCCCAATCTCTCCGCAGCTGGTCCTGTATATCAGTGATCTGGGGCTCTGGTACAAGCTGCTCTGGAGCTCTAGGAGGAAATGTGGGAATCATGGGCCTCGAACTCACTGTCCTAGCTTGCTGGGGTGCATGACCGAAATTGTTCCCAACTTGTTCACCTCCATTATGTGTCACATCCTGATTATTCCCATTCTGATTCTTACCATTCTGATTATTTCCTCCACCCACATTAGCATTCAACCCCATTTGACAAGCCATCATCTGCATCATAAGCTCAAATCTCTGACTCTGTTCCTGTGCTCTTTACTCTGCTGATCGCTGTCCCTGTGCTAACGTGTCTAATAATTGTAAGAATCTTTCCTTACCCTGATCTGGACCGACATTCATTTTGTCAAACATTTTTCTCTCTATCTGGCTATTCCAAATTCCCTATAAGACCTGCACAGGATGGCAGGACTTATAGCCCTGATACCACTGTAATGACCCTCCTCAAATCTGCCCTCAAAAATGCTGATAAAAGCTCAAGGAATTTCATCAAACAATTCACATGCAAAGGACGTATGACTGATATAGTATTTCAGCTAGCTTCAAATGACTTTTTCTTCAATTTGCATCAATGAGAATCTTGTGCTAGAAGACTACAATGGACTACACAATGACCTAACATGAGTGTGCTACTAATTTTGACAATATTTAGTGCATATATATGATCTAAGCATGAGAAATGAACACCTACAGCCAACTGACATTTTTACAAACAGTTGGTATGCAAACTATCTAGCTGATAAATAATGAGATTGAATTGCTTAAATGACACCAGCAACTATTATCTTTTTTATTACAATCAAATTTCTAATACAATGCTCATGAAATATGGCCAAGACTTTGGCATTTACATGGATTACCAAAATGACAATGCTGGTATAATGCACAGTTACAGCTGAAACTTATAATACCCTAAAAAAAACAATACTAACAAGGGAACCTGGTTGTAGATGGCTGTAATAATTTTCCTTCAATGCTGCCCCTTCTGCTTTACTTTTTCGAACTGCTTTTTCGGCCTGCTTTTTCGGTTCCGCTTTTTCCGCTTGCTTTTTCGATTCCGCTTTTTCCGCCTGCTTTTTCAGTTTCGCTTTTTCCGCTTGCTTTTTCGATTCCGCTTTTTTCGCCTGTTTTTTCGGTTCCGCTTTTTCGGATTGCTTTTTCGTTTTTGCTTTTTCAGATTGCTACCCTGTTGAATCTCAAGACCATATCTTTCAATGGCATCAAGATTTTCAGCTTGAAGGGATTTCGTCCTTCAAACTATTGAGACATAACCTCTAGAAAATTCTCCAATTTCTTTGATATTTCCAACCATGCTTAAAAGAAGCTCTTCCATTTCTTTTATAGTGTTCTCACAAGAGCTCCATCCTTCGTTTTCTCAATGTGGGATAAAACATAACTCCCTTTATGTAACTTATGTCTCCAATGTGTTATAAAATAAAGGAGACTCTTTTAATTTTAATATTTCCCACAAACTATAGTCTATGCATTAATAAAGTTAAATATTTAAATTTAACTTTATAAAATAGCTTTATCAATGTAAAACAAATCTTATCAATGATAAACAAGTCTTCTTGCCGATTTTAAACAATTACCATCGACATACCGCTGCCACTGGATGTCCACCCATGCCCAAGATGACTTACTATAAATAGTAAGTATGCCCAAAGTTGCCTCAAAACCCCTCAGAAAGACCTGCAACTGAAACTATCTAGGCCAAATGGCCTCTAAGCCCCTTTAATGTCCTGGTTAGCCTACGAAACCATGGGGAAATAGGCTAATGACAACATCATGCTATGAATGCTAAAAAAGGGACATTACACAAGGTCATACAAGACTATTTAGTGCCTCAAAGACCTTGATCTTAGATGTAAATTAGATTGCTTCCAATAAAAGATAATTGTTGTTTTGAGACTTTGGGCCAATCCAAACTATCATGTGACGACATGTTCTTGAGTTGATTGTGATTTTTGGTGCTTTGTTCAAAAGGGATCTGAAGCAGATCTTGCAAACTTTGAGTTGCATATTGTATTTAGAGTTATAGTTTGTTTCCAAATTTGGACTTGCAAACTTTGAGTTTCTTGTCAGATTTGAATCTCTTGTAGAATACATGGGTACCTTGTAGACTTTGTGTTGCTTTTACTTTCTTAGTTTGTGCATGCAAGGTGAAATATGCATTGGAGACTTTGAGCTACATGTGTGTTCCATTCTTGTTCTCAAAATCTTATAAGGACCCATGGAAAGACTTCGCGCTAACTTGAGTTTCTTGGTTACATAAAATGTTGGTATGCTGAAGATTGTTATTCATACATCAAATTTTTTGTTTATCGGAATTATTGCTCAAATAGATACTTTACAAGTAAATTATGCTATTGCTTTAAGATTGTATTGTAATATTAACATCGATTGTGAAATTAGAGAATAGGATGAATGTCCCGCCTTGATTTAGTTTAGTGTAAATAGTAGTTAAGTGATTTGTTGATTCGAATAGCAATAAGAGGGGGACGCCTTCCCTGAGAAGTAGGAGACTGTGCCTCACATGTTGCAGCTGCAACCACTGTCTTTCAATTGATCCTATCAACTATTGGTTGCAAAACATCCAGTTTTATAAGTTGTGGTCACAATGACTTACAAAATTTCCACCCAACACACCTTACTATGCCCAAATATTTTACAAAATACTCCAATATCATCAACATTGTAAAGAGTGTACTTGATTATCATCTAGAGGTATGTATATATGTCATCTCTAGTAAAAAAATGTCAACAAATCACAAAATTTCACCATAGATGGCTAGTATGTGAATCCTCACACTAGTAGGATCCTTTCATATTTGAGACAGATAGGCATACTTTCTCTGTCCATTAAACTAAATAAACACATGGTGAGAAACACCCTTATATTGTAGGTATTCAATCAGTTTCACATAGGGATGTGTCCCATAGGTAATTTTAATCATTGTCATTGTAATGTCCCCATTTTAGTAGTTGACCAAGTGTGTGTGCGTTAGCCTTGTTCTACATGGTCCCGAGGGATAACGAAGGGTTTAAAGGGATCCTGGAGTGTTTTGGCCTAGTCATTTCCAGTTTGGGCCAAAACGAAGTTGATTTACTCAGTTTCAGACATACTTACTATTTTTAGTAAGTCGGCAGGACACAGTGCAGGTCAATTTTGGTGATTGGATTCGATACTCCTCGGTGAGAGCTTTCCGATGAGCTATCACTCGCATTATTCGGAGTCTGATTGCTAATACATTTTAATGCCTGAAGTTTTATTAAAGTAACGTCTAATTTAATTGTAAAATATTAAAGTGTTACTTTAATATTTATTTTATGGTGATGTGTACCCAAGGGAGACATAAGGGGTATTTTAATATATGTTTTATATATTACACATCTTTTATCCCACATTGCCCATATGAGTTGAGCGGACCCTTGGAAATAGAATAAAAGGAAGCATTTGTGGCTTCATTAGGCAGGTTGAATATGAGAAGAAATTGGTGTGTGAGTTGCAGCTCCGTTCTTGGCATTTGAGGACGTCTATCCTCTCTTGTAACATTCTAGACGTCATTCCCTTGGAGTTTGGCCTTTGGAATTCTTTGTTATTGGCTTCATTATCAGGCAGTTTAGTTGCATTTCCGGCTACAGGCAGATTTGGTATTTTGCTCATATCTTCTTCACTACTTGTCCGACGCTTATGCCGCTTTGAGGAAATGGTATTACGAAGGTAGTGGACTGATTGAAGGACAAAGTATTGTAGTAGCAAGTTCGAAAGCATGGGGTGGAGTATTATGTCAATACTGCTGAAATAATTAGTGAGTTGTTAAATCTGCCATGTATTTGGTTTTATGAATTCTGAAAATAACATTTTATTAGCAGCAGTTCATTTCCACTTTGCATATTATTGTAGTTTTTTTCTTGTTTATGTTGTATGATACCAATTCCATGCACAAAACACAACAAACAAATAAACGTTTGATTTTCGGAGTTATAAGGGGTTTAAAACATTAAACGGAGAAATAAGAGGTTGCATGCAAACTGTTTGACAAAATTCCTTTCAGCAAATTGGTTTAGTTTTTTGGGACATCCAGGGGTGCCCATTACAATGGTATCAGAGCTATAAGTCCTGCCATCCTGTGGAGGTCTTATAGGTAATTTGGAATAGCCGGATAGAGGGAAAAGTGTTTGATGAAATGTCAAAACACTAAAATCAAAAAAAAAAAAAACATAGGCTAAGCATTTATGTTTGAGCATGCGACAGGGGCCTTATAATTTCCGCGATACCAGAGCAAGACAAAATAGGATTTTAGACTTGCAAAGCAAACAGCCTAGTACATCCGCGCAGGGGGACATTGAATCCAGCCATACAGACACAGAGGAGATATTCTTTGATCAGGACAATAATATGGGTGATCGAGATGACAGGAATACAGGATTAGGCGGAGGCGGAAATGCTGGTCCAGATCAGGGAGAGGTACTGTTCAGACAGTTACTGGATACATTAGAGCAGGGGCAGCGTATGCAGCAGGAGCAGAATAGGCGAATGGACATGATGTTGCAGCTCATGGCTAGACAGATGAGTGTCAATATTAATCCAGGTGATGCCAACAACAGAAACAATAACAACGAGGGAAACAATAACAATGGGGGAAACAATAACCATGGAGGCCAAGGCAACAACAATGGTCCTGAGAATAACATTAATGGTAATAATGGACACGGCAACAATGGGAATGAGGCTGATAACTTTAGACACGTTGCACGCCCAGCACGGACTGCGAGCTCGAGACCTCTTCTACCCACTTTCCCACCCAGAGATCCGGTTCAACCAGTAAACGAACCGCAGATTACCGAGTTACAGAATCAGTTCAGGAGGGACTGGGAGGCTAGTGGACCGGAGTTTCAGGCAGATATTTCTCTTAGAGATTATATGGACTTGAGAATGAGACACATGCCTCAAGCAGGAGGGAGGAATCAAAACTTTGAGCTGAGGAAGAAAGTTGGAAAACTTTCTTTACCTTATTATGATGCTTCAAGGAAGATGACTGCACGAGCTTGGGTGCAGAAGGTAAATACATACTTGCAACTAAATCCTATGCCTGAGGAGGAGGCTATCAAGTATGCGGCTATGCACTTGGATGGCATTGCACATGAATGGTGGCATCATGGCATGGTGACTTTGGGGCATAATCAGATTACATCCTATGAGGAATTCACCAAAACATTGATTGAGAGATTTGACACTAAGGATCCCGAGTTACATTTCAAGGAGCTAGCACAGTTAAAACAGTCAGGTTCTGTGGATGCTTACATTGCCGAGTTTCAGCGCTTGTCTGTACTTGTTACTGATATCTCTCCTAGGAGATTGGTGGTGTTATTTTGTGATGGTCTTGCTCATCCATTACGAGGTTGGGTGAAGGGACATGATCCACTCACCTTAGCTGAAGCAACTAAAAAGGCACGAGATTTAGCCCCTTCGGTATACAAAGGAAAAAACCATTCAACAGATTCTTCCTACCCCAAGGACAAAGACAAAAAACCGTTTCAGAAAGAGTATAGCAAACCCAAAGAAGGATCAAAGGGACTAGACAATGAAACCTTGAATGAATTTCGAAAGAAGAAGTTGTGCTTCCATTGTAGAGAGCCTTGGGACTTATCTCATAAATGTTCTCTCAAGGCTAAGGCAAATCAAATGGAGTATTTTGCAACAGAAGAGTCAGAGTCAGAAGGGGAAGATCAGCACTCTGATTCAGATGAGGGTAACACTATAGAGGAGAGCAACATTCCTAAGGATGATAGATCGTTGGCACGCTTGACAGGGGCCCAAAAGGCAATCACATTTAAGGTCAGGGGTACTATCCAGGGGCAGAAAGTGATATCTCTTATTGACACTGGGGCTACACATAACTTCATAGATGCACAGTTGGTAGCCAGGGGAGGGTTGCAGACAGAGGAGCATGATGGGTTTAGAGTCATGGTGGCTAACGGTGATAAGTTATCTTCGCATTAGGTTTGGAGATGGCTACGAGTTGGAGGATGAGTTCTATGTTGTGGACATGGGAGATTATGATGTCATCCTCGGCATGACATGGATGGCTTCACTAGTTGAGTTCACACTCAATCTAGCGAAATTGGAGATGAGATTCCAGCATGAGGGCAGAACTGTGGTACTTAGAGGACTTTCAGATGGAGGTTGCAGAGTAGTGTCCTTGAGGAGAATGCAGAGACTTTTTCGTCATGATGACATAGAGTGGGCGGCAGAGTGCTACATTATGCCAACTTCACCAGAGCCACAAGAAAAGAGTCATCCACCAGATATCCAGAAGATACTTGATAGACACGCTAAAGTATTTAGCGATATTCCTCATGGGGTTCCTCCTAACAGAGGGATGGAACATGTTATTGAGCTCGAGGAGGGAGCCAAACCAGTTATGATTACTCCTTATCGTCATCCTAAGAAACACAAGGATGAGATAGAGAAGACGATTAAGGATTTGTTGGAGATGGGGCATATCAGGCCCAGTAAGAGCCCCTTTGCTTCAGCAGTAGTATTGGTAAAGAAGAAGGATGGGACGATGCGCATGTGCATCGATTACAGGGCACTGAATAAGAAAACAATTAAAAACAGGTATCCCATTCCTAGGATTGATGAGCTGATTGATGAGTTGCATGGGGCATGCTTCTTCACCAAAATTGATTTGCGATCTGGATACCATCAAATCAGGATGAGAGCAAAGGACATTGAGAAAACAGCCTTTCGATGTCACTATGGCCACTTTGAGTTCATGGTTATGCCATTTGGTCTAACCAATGCACCTGCTACATTTCAAAGTTGTATGAACCAGGTATTCAGGAAGCAGCTGAGGAGATTTGTCTTGATCTTCTTTGATGACATCTTGGTCTTCAGTAAGACCTGGGAGGAGCACTTACATCATCTGGAGGAGGTGTTATCTATTCTGGAGAGAGAGTCATTGTATGCCAAGGAATCTAAATGTAAGTTTGGCATGACTAAGCTCCTTTACCTTGGGCATATCATTAGTGCAGATGGCGTTCGGGTTGATCCCGAAAAGATTAGAGCTATTGTAGAGTGGCCTACTCCCACAAACCTTACACAGCTTAAGGGATTCTTTGGTTTATGTGGTTTTTATAAGAGGTTTGTTAAGGGATTCTCACAGATTGCTACACCCTTGACAGATCTTACCAGGAAAGGAGCCTTCATGTGGACAAGGGCAGCACAGAGGTGTTTTGAGCATTTCAAGCAGGTAATGTCTTCATGTCCAGTTCTAGCTCTACCGGATTTCACGAAGCCTTTTGAGCTTCATTGTGATGCATCAGGTGATGGGATTGGAGCAGTATTGATGCAGGAGAAGCATCCCATTGCATTCGAGAGTAGGAAGCTCCGGGGAGTTGAGAAAAGTTATTCTGTCTATGACCGGGAGATGTTGGCCATAATGCATGCATTGGCCAAATTTTGATCATATTTGGTAGGTGGACATTTTGTGATCAAGACTGATCACAACAGTATTAAATACTTCATGAGCCAGCGTGATCTTAATGACCGGCAACAAAAATGGGTGACTAAATTGCAGGCTTATGACTTTGACATAGAGTTTGTCAAAGGTAAGAAAAATATGGTGGCTGATGCCTTATCTCGGAGACCTCACTTATGTGCTCTGGCAGAGATTTCAGGAGATTGGAGAGATCGGATTATAGCAGAGTATGTCGGAGATGCTTGGGCTTCTGGATTGATTTCAGGTACCATACAGGATGATCGCTATGAGGTGATAGATGGATTGATCAGAGTTCAGGACAGGGTTTATTTGATTCCGTCATCACATTTGAGAGAGGCGATACTGAAGGCATTTCATGATGCACCCACAGCTGGACATCCGGGGGTCTTCAAGACCTATAGGTAGATACGAGAGCGGTTTTCATGGAAAGGGCTTAAGGATGATGTTCAGAGGTATGTCAGGGAGTGTGTGGTTTGTCAACAAAATAAGGGAGAGCACACATTTCCTGCAGGTTTATTACAGCCCTTGCCCATTCCTGATAGGAAATGGGAAAGTATTTCGATGGACTTCATCACTGGTTTACCACGAGTGCAGGGAAGAGATTGCATCTATGTGGTGGTGGACCGCTTGACGAAGTTTGCTCACTTCTTTTCTATTCCGTCCACATACACAGCAGCACAGGTGGCAGATCTTTTCTTTAGAGAGATATTCAAGTTACATGGGCTGCCCAGATTCATTGTCAGCGACCGGGATAGTAAGTTTATGAGTGTTTTTTGGCAAGAGTTGTTTAGGTTGTGTGGTACAGATCTTACACCTAGCATTAGTTATCATCCACAAACAGATGGGCAAATAGAGATTGTCAATAAATGGGCAAAAGGATATTTGAGGAACTATGTAACTACACAACAAAAGGCTTGGATCAGATGGTTGCATATGGGAGAGTATTGTTATAACACCACTTATCATATGTCCATCAAGATGACTCCTTTCATGGCACTCTATGGTTATGAAGCACCTAGCTTCATGGATTTAGTTTTGGGGGACAGTAGAGTGCCCAAAGCCAAAAACTTATTGCAGGATAGTCAAGACATCCTGAAAGTGCTCAAAGAGAATATACAACAGGCCCAGAATCAATAGAAATTGTATGCTGATCAGCACCGAATAGAGCGTAGCTTCAAGGTAGGGGATATGGTTTACTTGAGGCTACAACCATGTAGACAGTCATCGCTCAAGAAGAGCGGAGCTGAAAAGTTGAAACCTAGATTTTATGGTCCCTACAAGGTGATTCGCAAAGTGGGCAAAGTCGCCTATGAGCTTGAGCTTCCAGAGGGCAATCGAGTGCACAATGTGTTTCATGTGTCTAGGTTTAAGAAAGCCATTGGTCAGAGTGTAGTGTCTTCTGCAGATTTACCCCCTTTGGATGAGGAGGGGAAGCTTGTGTTAGTACCCGAGGCTATTCTGGACACCAGAGAGAGGAAGCTTAGAAACAGGATAGTGAAGGAGTATTTGGTCAGATGGAAAGACCTGCCGGAGGAAGATTCTACATGGGAGAGTGAGCAGGTTATTCAGCAGGCTGGACTGAGATTGCTTGAGGACAAGCAATTTCAAGGGGGGCGGACTGTAATGTCCCCATTTTAGTAGTTGACCAAGTGTGTGTGCGTTAGCCTTGTTCTACATGGTCCCGAGGGCTAACGAAGGTTTTAAAGGGATCCTGGAGTGTTTTGGCCTAGTCATTTCCAGTTTGGGCCAAAATGAAGTTGATTTACTTAGTTTCAGGCATACTTACTATTTTTAGTAAGTCGGCAGGACACAGTGCAGGTCAATTTTGGTGATTGGATTCGATACTCCTCGGTGAGAGCTTTCCGATGAGCTATCACTCGCATTATTCGGAGTCTGATTGCTAATACATTTTAATGCCTGAAGTTTTATTAAAGTAACGTCTAATTTAATTGTAAAATATTAGTGTTACTTTAATATTTATTTTATGGTGATGTGTACCCAAGGGAGACATAAGGGGTATTTTAATATATGTTTTATATATTACACATCTTTTATCCCACATTGCCCATATGAGTTGAGCGGACCCTTGGAAATAGAATAAAAGGAAGCATTTGTGGCTTCATTAGGCAGGTTGAATATGAGAAGAAATTGGTGTGTGAGTTGCAGCTCCGTTCTTGGCATTTGAGGACGTCTATCCTCTCTTGTAACATTCTAGACGTCATTCCCTTGGGGTTTCGCCTTTGGAATTCTTTGTTATTGGCTTCATTATCAGGCAGTTTAGTTGCATTTCCGGCTACAGGCAGATTTGGTATTTTGCTCATATCTTCTTCACTACTTGTCCGACACTTATGCCGCTTTGAGGGGATGGTATTACGAAGGTAGTGGACTGATTGAACGACAAAGTATTGTAGCAGCAAGTTCGAAAGCATGGGCTGGAGTATTATGTCAATACTGCTGAAGTAATTAGTGAGTTGTTAAATCTGCCATGTATTTAGTTTTATGAATTCTGAAAATAACATTTTATTAGCAGCAGTTCATTTCCACTTTGCATATTATTGTAGTTTCTTTCTTGTTTATGTTGTATGATACCAATTCCATGCACAAAACACAACAAACAAATAAACGTTTGATTTCCGGAGTTATAAGGGGTTTAAAACATTAAATGGAGAAATAAGAGGTTGCATGCAAACTGTTTGACAAAATTCCTTTCAGCAAATTGGTTTAGTTTTTTGGGACATCCAGGGGTGCCCATTACAGTCATCCCCAATATATTTCAAGGATGCAAGAATGGATGGAAAAATTCTATTGGGCATCTCTAATCTAGAAAAACATGTGGACATTGTACAAACACCTAATAATCAATAGGGATGATTAGCTCTCCCCAAAACAATAAGAGGTCTTCTAGACATCCCTAAACCATCTTCAGGATGACCATTGTCCACTATGAACCACCATGCAAAAATAGAGAAAATTAAATAAAAGAGAAAGGGGTCAACCCTCAACCTAAAACAAAGATACTTGCACTTAAAAACAAGGTTACACAGGGACAGGGGACCAGGGTACTTGTGTACTTCGAGTATGGGTACAAGTACAATTATTTTTCAAAATAGGGGACAGTGATACTTGGGTACGTCAATTTTTTTAGTATAATTAGATATTTTATAAAAAAAATTCTGAAAATATAAGTCGTAACACTCAGTTTTTAAAAAAAAAAAGAGTGATAAAGTTTGCAGATATAATGTATTAATTTCAGTTTCAAATTTGCAATATGTTTGTATTAATAATATATGTGAAATGTTTAGATGCACAATAGAGAAGGCAAACTTTAAACATGAACATGAAGATCATAAATCATATAACAAAGGCATATTACAAATGATAAACTTCTGACTCGAACAATGAGAAAGTTTATTGTTAATCAGTATTGTATTAAAGTTTCAAATTGTTACATATTGAATTAAGCTTGATAAACAACAAGTTAATACGCAAACAAAAATCAAAAATCTTAATCAAGATCCTTACTATGATGCTCTCCATTGAGTATCAGGTACTTGGGTATATGTACTTGGTACTTGGTACATGTACCCAGTACTTAAGTACGTGTACCCAGTACTTAAGTACGTGTACCAATACCTAGTATGCATCCTAGGGGTATAGGAATACCCATGCAATATGCTTTAAAACACAATTTTTCTTCATTTGTCCATTTTGCATTTTTTCGAAGGCAGAAAAGAAAGTCGTATGGCAAAAGAGCATCAAAAGTATATTCTTGTTTCTCCACACATGTCTAGTTGTTGCACAAGTCATTGCTACTACTGCATAATGGATACTAGTTGCTACACAAAGTTTTTTAGTGCTTACATATAAGGACATTTTCTTGTGCAAATTGAACGTCTTGTTGGAACTACAATTGGAACAATTGTTATGTTGTCATTGATGTCAAACCTTACTAGTAAGACATTTGCTAACAGTGCAGAGTGCCATATCAGTTGATTGATAAAGAAGATTTGGAAGGAGAGATAACAAGATGAACTAGTAAAGTTGTTAAGTCAATAAGTATGATGAAACTACAAAGGGCACTTGATCAATTAGTATTTCACAAGATAATGTGTTTTTTGATCATTGTATTAAGTGAAGAAGAAAGATGAGTTGAGATATAGAAGAGTTGATTGATATAAGTCAAGAAGTTGAGTAAAACGTGAGTTTGACCGAGTAACAAGTTACCAGGTCAATGAAGAAGTGAAGCATTACTGAGCAGAAGATTAAGGAACTTAAGTATTAGCCGAGTGGTGGTAATGACCGAGCAAGATGAAGGAAAATCGAAGTAACAACTGAGCATAGTGATGGCCAAGCAAGCCAATGTAAGTCGAGCGAGACAAATCAGTCGTGCCCGAGCTACCTAGTGATGACCGAGTGTTAGCAAATTAACAGTTTGTGAAAGAATCAAGATTTGAGGCTAACATAGTTGAATTTACGGATCAGTCAAAGCACATTAAAGATAAGGATTGATGAGCTGGCATATTTAATGCATGAATTGAGTTTGTTAAGTGATCTAAGGCGAAGATTCAATGAGAAGTTTCCAGAAGTTTCAAGGAAAGAAGTAGGACAAAACAATGAACAGATAAGATGAATCTGATCAAACCCCAGATCTATGGTTAAACCCATCTATTTAAGTAGGCATATGAGATGTTTTACAATTGGTTGTTAGGCTAGTGAATTTGTGAAGATAAGTGAAGAACGGAGTTGCGGAGGAAAAGTGAGAAGTTGGGGATAGCGAGATTGCTTGAACTGTTGCCAAGCATATCAAAGATGGAGAATGTGATGAGGACCAGTCAATGAACCAAGAATGAGCCGAATAGAGATTTGAACATGCAAAGTGAGTTGTATTTTATCAGATCAACCTAGTTGTTACTTTCTAACCATTATGGCAGTAAAATCCTTTAATCAAGGTTGACCTAACAATCATATTGTAAATCCTTTAATCAAGGTGACATTCTGATGGGATGTTTTAAAGAGCTCTAACAAGGCCACTCCTAATACGGTGATTAAATCTTTTGACAGGGTCACACCTAACAATGTGTTTTGTAACCTTTAACAAGATTGGCTCTTAACCGAGCTCACTTCAGAAGAGTGAAAAAGTGGTAGCATATTACTTGGTGGTTTTTCCCAAATTGGATTTCCACATTAAATACTGGAGTCATACTTGTGTGAATGTTGTTTTCATGTTTCATGCTATTTACTGTTATATGTTTCTACAATTTGGCTAACACTAAAACAAAGAGCTAAGTGTTGATATGAATAAGTTGGATTACTGATGAATAGCTATATTGGCCAAGTGGATTTATGAGTTTGATTAAGTTGTTTGAAGTTGTTAAAAGTTGAATTGGTACATCTGAACATGAGGATAACTGATCCACCCCCTCCTCTCAGCTATTCTAATCATTCTAACACATCTTTGTTAGTGCAAGAGGTCGATTTGTTGTGCAAAGTGAATTTCTTTGTTGGTGTTGTTAGGAATAGAGAATATTGTTGGCACTTGGGAGTATTGTAGAGATGTTGTATTGATGACAGGTTTTGTCATTAATGTCAACATATATTCTTTGGTTCATGATAGACTCAAATTATGTATATTGCGGGCTACTTATTAGTTCATCGTAGACAATGTTTGACAAAATTGGATATGTGAGCTTACATTTGTGTAGAAGAATGACTGTAGATATCATGTCTATGTTCGATGTACTTTATGTAATATTTTAGATGAGTTATGGTTTATTTCATGAAGACAAGTAGCAAATCAGTGAATAGGAAAGTATGCCAGAACCAGTTACAATAATTTTTCTATATCTTATTAGCGAGTAGGAATTAATGTTGGCAAGCATAGAACATGGTAGAAGACTTCTTAGTATGTTTATGTTCAAATTTGTGAGTCATTTGGCTTTCTTTGGAAAGATCACTGGTGTATATTGGGCGATGCATTTGACTAGCAATTGACTAGGCTGTTGTAGCGTGCGAATTATCATTGGCAAATGACATATTTTTATTGTAACATATGGGACATTTTATGTAATGGTTGTATAGATGCTTATGAAGGCATGTATACCTTAGCATGGTCCTATGTAATTATTTGTACATTGGGGAATCTCTAATAGGCCGACCTAATTAATTATTTGTATTGGGTACAAAGGAAAGTTGTTTTCCTTATTTGAATGTATGTAATGTAATGCAATGATGCGAGCCTTGATGCTATATTATCAAAGTAGAGAAGATAAGTTGTTTCAATGTTAGTGGACTTCGAAGGAATTGTTTTGGCAACTATGATGCAAATTAGTCAGTTCATTCTTATTGGATATGCTATCCTGAAAGATCTATCTTTCACTCTTGTCAAAGCATTTGGATAGTGGGTCTAGTTGTTCTTATCAACCTTTAACAAAGTTAGAACCTTCTAGCAAGGGTTCAAGGTCTTCTAACAGGGATTTGTCCTTTAACAAGGATTGTTGTACTAAATGAATTGTATGTGACTCCTAACAAGATCACATCCTTTCACAAGGAACTTGTATATTAGGACACTATCTTGTGGGTGCAATCTCAGCTAGGGTTTTCCCTCTAATCAAAGGTTTTCCTAGCCAACAAAATTATTGTGTTATGGTGTATGGTTTCTTATTGTTATGCATCATTGTTCTAATTGTTGGTGATCAGTCTTATAAGTTAAGATTTAATTATATTTGCTCACAACTGATTCAACTTATATTCATATTGCAGAAATCACCTACAATTGGGACACCCTAACAGAACTGTGATATAGACATCGGTGAATGCATAGTAAGGTGGCCATTATAACAGAAAAAGCTTGAGACATTAGGATCGCATACATTGCAATAGCAATATTGATTGGATTCATCATTGGGAGGTCGCATATATTCGAGATTCATCTAGCAATGCAGGCTTGTAATCACCAGTACTACTGAGATGACACATTTCAGGGAATATCAGTAATCATATACTGGATAGCAGAGATCACATCAGCATTGTGGAGTATCATTATCATCCGTCCGCAACTCCCAATGTGGAACAATTGCTAGTAGACCACGGTACAAGGTCTCTTGAGCTATACATTGACTGTAATAAGAAATTGTACTCTAAATATAAATCTTGGATTGCTGATTTATCATTGCAATTTTTGTCTATGTTTGTTCTTGTGCATTTGTTTGGGATATTTCATGTTCCTGGATCTAAAATGATCCAATAGTTGTTATGAAATGATAAATTAAAATATGTGTACACTAACAATGACAGCAATGAACAAAAGTTGATCTGTGTCAACTCTCAAGAATTCCCAATATAGCTCCAGTGTTATTTTGATTCTATAATGTATATGATGAATGTCCTATATATGAATAAATAAAAAATTCCTATATTTTTAATACTTTTCTTATTTTTTAATTCTCTTCCCCAACTATCCCTTAAAAAGAGGCTTCTTGCCCCCTACCATCCCCAAAATGTGCCTTATTGTGTTTATTGCACCCCTCCCAAAAAATTTGAAAAACTCCGAGGAACAAAGCATCCCCTCCCACAATATGTGAAAAGATCAAGTCCTTCTCAAATGCCACATGGTTCAACATTTGATAGACACAGATCATAAGTGCGATAGCCCAGTAGGCAGAGATCAAGGCTTTTGGAAAATTTGTAGATTGCTAGAGAGGTGCCAACAACCATCTACATATCTATCAAAAACAATCAGTCTGCCATGTGGCTTGATTTGGATTGGCTTCATGAACAGATGGAGGGTCAACAAAGATCCACAAACTTTTCCAGGCCCATGCCAAGCATCTACAGATCTATAGAAGCCCATAATATAATGCCAAACTACCTTTAACCTCCTGAATAACAAGGGCCCACCTTTAATCTCTCCAGTAACAAGGGCCCACCACGAATTTCTAAACTCTACAAAATAAAATACATCATAACCATAAGTATTGAAATACTCCACAGTGGATGTACTGACACTAGTGACTTGGATTTTTCAAAATATCGAAAGATATAAGTAGACAACCCAAGAAACAATCTATAGAAGCATAGAAGCCAATAGCCAATTACCACACAAATGAAAATGAATCAACAAACCACATTTCACAACCACTTGATTCAGTAAACCAATGAAATTAAACCATCATGCAAGAACAAAGAATACCGGAAAAATGGTGAATTGTTACTTTTAAGTAGTTGACCAATATACCAACTACCAACAATGACCGGACATGCTTAGAAAACAGCCATAACTGGGGACCAGTTAAAATGTGCTATGAGGCAAGAAAAGCAAGGCAGCCAAAGCCGATACCAAGGAAAATTAAAACATTGCTCCAACACAACCAACTACCTCACCAACCATGAAATCGATATTTTTGGCATCCCCTCTCATTACCTATGATTACTTTTATTGATATTTGAAGAAATTGTGTTAATTGTAGCAGGTTGTTTTTTGGTAATAAATCCCTCCACTACCTGTTAGAATCATGATGCTCATCCCTAGAATGTCAGCTCAAGTCTCTTGACAACACACAAAGCTCTGAGCTCTTGATATCCTTAATAAGGAAGTATTTCTTGGTTGTATTTGTTTCAAGGCAATAACATGATCTCTTTGAACTAATTGTTAACTTGTCTAATGGATCATAACGTGATATTTTGAATTATGATTGAACTCTTGTTGTTTTTAATTTTAACAGTTGATATCAGATCACAGCAGTTACGCAACAGGATAAGAACACAATGAGAAGGAAATAGAGATGCATAGTAAACACCCTTTCAAATAGATGATATGGTGGAGCTAACTGGGAAAATTACAAACACATGTAAGCACATACAATGCAACCACTGAAAATTTCAAAAGCGTCCCCCAAGTGAGACTGCTGCTGAAGACCAGCATTGACTCTGTTAAGGCAAATAAATTAGAAATGTGCCTAAGAAATGTGTTTGATAATATGGATCCCTACACCCTCAACCTAAACTCCATAAATAAGGTAGCACTCATTCCTTTAAAAAAAGTCAGAAACCCAAATATGTGAACCAAAATTCCCCTCCAAGATTTGGCCAGAATCTTTCAACAATGCTTCACAGTAATTTTTTGAAGTGAAACCAATATTCTGATACTTACCACAGTAATATCTTAATGTTTTGCATGGTTGGTAAGCTACCAAGGTCTCAGGGATGACTCTTTTGATGCAGAAGCATCCTTGGTGGGAAGGCACTTGCATCACCAAATATAGTGTCCATTAGTTAAAACTTTAAAATTCCTTTAGTTGTATAAACCATGAAAAACTAACATTCATTTGACGATCAAATCCTTGATTGAAGGATGCAAGATCACCTCTTGCAATTTTTTTCTGGAATCAACTGGGACTCTACTTCCATCACTATGATCCCCACTTGATGTTATATAACATCCTACCATCATGAGAATCAGTCAAACAAAATAAGTAAGTTACAACCATACAGCTGAATTCGTGCCACCTTGTCTCCAAAGGGATATAAGGGCAAACGGAGAAAAAAGAAGATAATCTAAGGTGCAGTTTGAATGAAGGAGAATTTAAGAAGAAAGTGGAGGATCAATCTAATTTGAAGCTGTTTGGGAATGCATTTTGTTGTGACACTATACCATGGTTTCTGTTTGCATATATCCCCTCCCTTGCCAAGATAAGCAGCTGTAACTCGTTGTTTTAGTTTTAGTTTTAAAATAAGGCTGCAATGTCAAAGTTGTTTAATCAAGCCCCTGACATTGACTGATCATTTTCTTGGAATGTCATTCCATATTTTCATAATCTCTTGACAATATCCAAATGTGAGAAATCTGTACTCAAAGTGAATGAAATTTAGTAGGATATTTTATGAAACGCCTTCGCCGTAAGTATTTGAGTGATGAACATTTATGATTCATTTGAACTGCAATCACTTACAAACAAATGGCAACTAGAATTGCATCAGGTTAGAAATATCTATTTTTCGAATCCAATTCTACTGGGAAAGCAATTTTCATTAAAAATACATTTAGCTAAACCTTGTAGCTTCCAACAGAGAATCATTTCGCCCCCAATAGATCTATTCTTGGACACATTTGGGTCAGGCAAGAAAAACACAAAATGTTGGGATTATAAAATCCCAGGCGACAATCCTAAAAGCATTTCATTAAGCAGAACAAAAATTAAGCGAACGTTGTGAAAGCCTCAAAAAAATAATAAATCATAACTCTGACCTATAGCACCAATGTCCTTCATCTTTCTTTGACCAAAGTTGATTCGAAAAGGCAAAGGTCTGCTTTCTCCAAAGAAGAGGGATTCTTTGAAACTACATTTAGGCCTCGTTCTGCATAATATAACCAATTTTTCCCCTATTACTTCGTGCCCTGTGGAAGGAGACCAGTAATTCCTAGGCAGAACCCGATGTTTGTTCACACGTGTCAGTCGTCTCGTAGCTCTTCTCGACAAGGGATTCGAGCTTGCACAAGTGCAATCAGCCCAGCTACAGAGCGGAGCTACAACTGCCATTGTTGCAGCCAAAACAGCAAAATAAGTATAACAATGCGACTAATTTATGTAAATGTGGGGACATCGGCCGCTGCATTTCCGAGAATTCTTAACATCTGCCATTATATTCACTCCATTTTGCGATGAGCGACAACTTTATCACCGCACTGCCCGATCCTCTGCAAAACCAAGCGTAAAACATGAATATACAATTCAAAAGCGAAGTTATAAACAGATTTATATTTATTCAAAGATCCGTACTCTATTATCAATCGAGAAAAATACCGATAAGAAAAAGAATAGAACTTCGAAAGTGCTCTCTTCCTGCCTGTTACGCTGCAATATTGTGATTCTTGTACCCACTATTGAAAATTGTCAAATCTAATGCCAATTGTCAACGAGGAAAATTTAAAACATTCAGACCACGTGGTATGTAAAGCACGGCACGTTTTCAACTCTTATTTGTTCACAGTTGGCCAGTTATTTGAGAACCTACTATCTAATATTGACATTGCCATTTTAGAATTGAAAACGTAGAAACGTTGAGAAAATTCTTCGGCCGATTCT
This sequence comes from Cupressus sempervirens, assembly GCA_028749045.1. Taxonomy (NCBI): domain Eukaryota; kingdom Viridiplantae; phylum Streptophyta; class Pinopsida; order Cupressales; family Cupressaceae; genus Cupressus; species Cupressus sempervirens. The sequence goes on along the minus strand of CM053784.1, from coordinate 297,817,020 downwards.
GAATTTGCAAACAGCCTTCCATTTCTAGTAAGAAAACAGTTCTAACTTATTACGTTTGTGTCGCAATTCTATGAATTCAAAATAATCATTTTCAGAGGATGGACATTTGAGAAAAGAAGATAACTGTAAATTTGTTTCGGAATCGGATATGTATAGGACCATCATTTGCTATGCATTTCCACTGCATACCTACATTTAACAGAATTGTTTAAAAACGTGCATTCTACAGGATTTTATGAATTGTTACTTCCAAAATCTACAATAATTCGCTTTTAAATTTATAGACGGACTGGTGAAGAAATCTGACTAGCTACTATGCAACCGATTATAAAATGGCAAGTAACAGATATTTTGCACATTTAATAACGAGAGTTAACAAAGGTCTGCTATTGTAAAGCTTACGAATCAATTCTAAGATCGCAAGTCTAGGGAAATAATCTTTGTCTTGCGTACAGTGGAAGAACAGATTCTTTTTCTTTATTTTATTTTACGGATAAGCGAATTGTTCCCACAGATAAATGTACGTTTTTGTTATATAAGAATTCCGACGTCATGAATTTAATATAATTCTTATAATTGCAACGCTATACGGTAAAATCTCAAAGAAAAATAGTCTTTTCTATGTAAAGGATAAAAACAGACTTTTCTATCTTTTATAATGAAGCAGATTTTTCTTCTCCTGAAAAACTGTGGTAAGCCTACTCCAAAGAGAATACAGACTTCGCAGTTTTCAAGATGGTCTAAAAGAATTTTACACAAAGAAGAATAAGTAGAATTTTTGGGAAAAATACAGGTTTGTTAAAATATAAGAAATTTGAAATGCTATTTTTGAGAAAAACATAGAAATGACTAGAATTTTCGGAAGAAGTCCATATTCTTTAATAATAATAAAAATCAAAAAAAAAATTTGAGAAAAAGAAAGAATTTACCACAGTATAAAATACACTCTGTACCTTGAACAACTCATGTACATTCTATTAAATATTCAAATCAATCAAATATTTATTTAAATTTAGTTTGGAGTGGCCTGCAAGTATATTTCCTGTAGAAAAAATAGGTCTCTTGTTTTCAAAAAAAAAAAAAGAATGTGGAAGTAAATCCTCAAAAAAAGTCTCGTATGTGAAGAAAAAGTAGCTGCGCAAAGCCACCAACCTTACTCGCAGACGGAACAGTGTTGCGTGAAGATGCGATTATGAGCAATATCGGTAGCCTACTTTCCTAAGTGGGAAAACGTAACCCTGCGCAAGGATTTACAAACAATTCAAACTTCAAAATCAATCCAAACCTTCTAAGCTTTGCTGGCAAAAATTCAAACAGCAAAATCATCTTACCAAGGAAACAAACGGAATATGCTACAAATATCCCCAACTTTTTAACTTTTCTACCGGTGAAGTTCCTGAGATTTGAACTCCCGATTAGGCAAACCACCATTCTGCAAATGTCTTTCAACATTATATATTTCTTTAATCCTAACGGCCTGGGTCATTGAAATTTGAAATTCCCATAAAAGAAAAATCGAAAATTTTAGGATAATATTCGTAAGTAGATCCATTAACATGACTAAGTACCATGTATAAAACCAGAGCTTTTTTAAGGAAACAACAAATGCCACAGCTGCACTGGAGTGGATCCAGAAAATTGTTGTTGGTAATCTCCGCAGCCAGCTTCCACCACATATTCTTCATCTGATTTCTTGGTTTTAGCAGTGGATTTCTATAATGGCCTTTATAGTAATTTCTCTTTGACACCATTGATTCATCGAAATAGTTTGTCTTTTACTCAGATCCAATCTAAATATCTTTTCAATCACTTTTCAATCGAATTTTGCTTGAAATCAAGATTCGACCTACCGCACGTTTTCGTCTCTATTTTCTTTTTACATTTTTATTATTTATTATTTATTCACAAGTCTTTTAGGTTCCAATTTGTGGAGGCCAGATTTCTCACAACTGTAAAATGGATACTGGTATTTGTCATTGTTTTTATTTAAAACCTACCTTGTATCAAAATATAAATATATTAAAATGGTACATTAACGCTTTTTTTTTTATTGGTTATCTAATTTTTTAGCTTGACTTTTCAGGTAATGATTAGAATTTAGATATTTCAAAGATAAATTAGGTTGAGATTTCAAAGACAAAGATAAATTAGGTTGTCTAGGTTGTCTTTAAAAGTAATGATTAGTATTTAGATATTTCAAAGATAAATTAGGTTGTTTTTAAATGTAATGATTAATATAAATAGATATAAGTTAGGTTAATTATGATATCTTATTTTCATTCTACTTTACTAATTTTGAGATATCTATCTTAATTTAAAGATTTTTATTTTTTATTTTTTTTTCCTTAGATTCTATTTTTTATTTATTTATTATACTTGATTTTGTAGAGATATGAAATATTGATGGAAAAATGTACTACATAATCAAAGTTTAAAAGCCACAAAATAATTTATAAAGCATTGTATCATTATTCTAAGAGCATATTACATGGGTTTGTGGTGGTTGCCTCTTAGTTAATTTTTAGATAAAAAATTATTGAAGTTTTAAAATTAAAATATAGATTTATTTTTTAATTTATTTTTTAATCAATAATTTATCTTTTTTGATTGGTCCATCTTAATTTTAGTGAGGGATATTATTATTTTTCTATTGTAAAAATATTTTTTTAAAATTTGGGAAAGTTTCATAAATTGGTCTCCCCCATCTTCTTTAGCAATAGGGTGAACAAAGATTGCAATGGCAAATTATACTTGAGCCTTCAAATTTTCAAAATTAAATGTGAACTAATGTTGCGTGTGGAGTAAGAGTACATTTTTTGTGATTAATACTTTCCATGGTCTATGCAAGTCAAATGGGAAAAAATTATCATTTTGAGTTTAAAATGAGCCAAAACATGCTAAACTTTGAGCTTTAAAATGATCAATATTTTAACAAATTTATGATCGCGTTGTGATTGAAAAGTCTCTATCTCAATCGTGTCTCCGTCCACCATTTTGAATTTTCAAAATCTGATGCCCCAGTCAAAAGTTGTGGCAAGTTAAGAAAAGCTCTCTAAACACGTATTTTGATTGAAAACATTAAGCCTCTCTAACTAAAAAGAGATTAGGTGGGAAATCTAAAATGTCTATTATGGAGAAGATGTCAAATATAAGGGAATAAAAATTAAAAGGTTAATTAACCTCAAAAAAAAATTAGTTATTTTCCATGCCTTCTCCAAAATAGAGGAAAATTCAAATATTCTTTCCATTTCAGTGGAAGTGAAATGGTACTCTCAAATGTTAGATTGATAATGAATTCATAACATTGCAGATATCATCTTGGAAAGCATAAAATGATTGTAGGTGTCACTCAATAAGACCTGACAAGGAGTTATCTCTGCTAAAATTAGTGACTTATGCACTGAACAGCACAGGTATATATCAAACAAGGAGTATACAGGCAACTCATGTCAATTGTTTGACAGAATACCAAACTAGAAACGACATAGGAAAAGGCTTGCACAGGCAATTGGTAAGCACTTTATGAATTCATAGCGGAATATTAAAGGTGGGAAAGATATTGTTTTTACACAATATCAAACATAGATGCACATTTCTCCTCGTATAAGACAAAGAGTGGAGACTATGCTCACACAGGTATGATCAACAGTCCATGAAATTTTTAATGTGTACATACAATGATTGACCAAGTATGGTCAAGCTCTAAGAGAAGGATGTTGTTTGGTTTTCCATACCCACACAATGTTGAAAAGAAACAGAGCAAGTTGGAAGGCACACGATGGGTTGAGTTCGATCTATAAATTATTAAATGAGTAGATTAAATCAATCAACGAAGAAGACAAAATATAATGATACAACTATTTATCATGGTTCGGCAAAATTTTGCCTACGTCTACACTCAAAGCAGGGAACAATTATATTAATGAAATATTTGATTCCATTCAATACATGACTACACAAGTCATTTATAGAAAGTTCATCGAATACGAAGAGACAAGAGGGAGAAGGAACAGTCGTGATTGTTGGACTTCATATCCCAACAATCTCCCTTGTGAAGTCCAACTGGCACAGCCATGCATCATGGCATCCCCTGCTTCCTATTCCACACCTTAGAAAAGAACAAGGCCTAAAGAAGCCCTCAATGTTGCCAAACCTTGTTCCAGCATACTATGGATGAGTCTTCTCCAAGTTGCATCAGAATATAAATATCTTCTTTGTAATGCAGCCTGCAGCTCACATAATTTGCATCATTCCAATTCCATTCCTTGTTGAGAAACAAGTGAAAATTATAAAGGTTGTTGGGACTCGTCCATAGGTGGTGATTAATTGTCTCCTCTCATGACTTCCTCTTAAGCCACCCAAGTCTATGGGTATTAAATCATCTTGTATATTTTCTTTACTAAAGATAAGATCAATGGCAGTTACGTCTTCTCCTTCATTAGTTGTCCCTTCATCTTCTTTCTCAACAAACTTTTTGTATGCTCCTTTACATTCTTGCACAGAGAAAATTGTAGTTAATGTATTTCATTCTGATTCTACTATTGTAATCTGCAACAATAAATCATCAAAGTCCTTATTCTCTGACATGCCAAAGGCATCTAGATCATGCACAACCTTGAGCTCTTGACTTTCTCTAGCCTCCTTGAGCTCTATAATCCCCATGCTCCTTAGATCTTCAATTGCCAAGCACTTAGAATCCTCTTGTGATTTATGTTTACAAAGCGAAAACTTCTCTGTGAGCAAGTCATATATTTTTGCAAGAAAAGGGTCCTCTATCAAGTAAACCTCGGCTTCCTCATCTTTTTCCTCGCTTGCTTCAGCATCCTCCTCTTCACTCCAATCCAAATTTTCAAGAAATTGTTCAATAATCAAATCAACATCATCATCGTCTTCCTCCATCTCTACTCAAGCCAAACTAGCTCTGATACCATAGAATGCATGATTACACAAGTCATTTATAGAAATCTCATTGAATACAAAGAGACAAGAGGGAGAGGGAACATTCATGACCATTAGGCTTCGTATCCCAACAATCTCCCCCATGAAGTTCAACACGCACAACCATGCATCATGGCATTCCTTGCTTCCTATTCCACATCTCACAGAACAACCAAACCTTGAGAAGATCTTAACTTTGCCAGAATTTGTTCATGCACATTCCAAATGAGTCTTCTCCAAATCAAATCAGAGTTGAAAATATCTTCTCTGCAATATAACCCACAGCTTGCATAATTTGCATCATTTTTATGGTTGTTTGAATCAACATTCTCATCAGCAATATATGAGAATAACAGTGTTCCTTTGGCTGCGATGGTGAGAGTTTTATTGATAGCATGTTGTGTATCACAGTGATGACCAATAATATAGTCTTCGAAACTGCCTATCGAGCTTGCATCGAGTAGAGTTTATATGTGTATTTATCCACCAAGACCATATCATTCAATGGTCTTTCCATGACTTTTGGCTTGTTGGACAGACATTGGTGATGCCTAAGTTGAAGATTTGACCACTTTATTTTGTGGCTTCAATCATTTCGAAGAGCCTTAACCTCACCATTTCCATAGATGACATTTGTCGATTGAACTTTCACCTCTATCAAGGTTGCAGGAGCATTGTCAATTTTCTTTTCTCTACTATGAAATCCCTCATAGATATACGACTCTTCATCTTTGTATTTCCCTTCACCTTTCTCGGTGATGAACTCTTTTGGTTTTGTATCACAGAACACATTGTTATAGGAGTATTCTTTATTTTTCTTCTCCACTTGTGCAGATCAAAAAATAACTTGGGCTTTTTTACCATCTTCTTGGCCTATTTATAAGCCGCTTTTTCTCAACTATGTCTTCCATCTTGTCAGTCATGCCTTCTGCCCCTTCATCTTCTTCTAACAGAAACTTCCCATGCTCTTCAAAGTATTCTAGTTGCAACATCCTATAAACTTAGGATGCAGAATTATTTGTGTCTTTGAGGTCTAAACCAGAGATAAGAGAAGTCATTTTATAATATGCCAACACCATGCATTTTACAAACTTGCCAATCTTATCTTATATTGTTCACTTCCACAATTCTTCCATGACAACTTTCTTATTTCACGCATCACCATTACTTGTGTGCTCAATAAATGCATAAAGATCATATTTAAGAGCCTTAAAATCTTATGGTTCATCTTTAGGCTTATTTTCCCAGCCATCCCACCAATGCACATGGCAGATTCTTTTGCTCTTCACAAGCATAGCCTCATTTTCTACCGAGCCCAAATTTCCAAGAAATTTGTTGATGATAAAATCAACTTCACCTTCTTCCTTCTCTACTCTAGCCTCACCTTGCATCTAATACTAATACAATACATGACTGCACAAGTCATTTGTAGAAAACTCATTGAATACGAAGAGACAAGAGGGAGAGGGAACATTCATGACCGTTGGGCTTCATATCCCAACACAATCTGCCAACCTCCATGCACATACCGAGACTGGATCCTTGGAACATACCAACGACACAATTGTATGATAAAGCTACTTAATAGCTTGGTTGTAGCCCATAGAAGCATATACTTAACAAGTAATTTTTTTGACATAATACCTTTCATTCATGTGAGTGTGGACCTCTTCCAAAATGTCCAATTGTGGTGTATGAAGAACCAATTCTTTGTGAAAAGAGGCATAAAGTTTCTGAATGATGTTTGAAGTGTAGAGTTAATTAGCACTTTGCTAATGTTCTAATTCACAAGCTTATCCTTTCTTTTCCTCTCATGAACAGAGAAAGGAGAGTGTGTATACATAATATAAAGAAATAAAACAAAAAATAATAAGTGAAACTTGGACACTTTTGACTAAAGATCTAATTATTGATTTTGATGCCAACAACTAAATCTTCTCTTTATTTTCGAGTTATTGATCTACTCAAAACTTCATTTCTGGTACATTCACTATAGATGTGATTGATGATGAACATTCCATGTTTTGAGTGATGAAGAAGAAACATTGATTGGACACCAATTTCAATAATTCAATATACCCCTCTTACCCATCATGCTTCCATGATCCATTTCATAGAAACTTGTCTTTGAATACATGCACTTTAACGAAATTTGTTGACCAATTTCTCTTTTTCATGAACCACATCTAATGTTGAATATACTCACTTTACAAAATCCACACTATTGATCCTCTTAATCATAAGCTCCATCATGTATTCCTCTAAGGCATACTGTCAAATTGAGGCTAGAAGGAAATGGATTGTTGTGCTATTTCTATCCTCTCATCAGTGCAAATCTCTATTGAATTTCTAATTTTTTTATAAGAATCACCATATATCAACTTTTGGGTCCTTATCTTCTATGGTGAAACAGATGATTAAGCATTTTGTCAAACATTGGGTATGCATTGTCCATCCATTCTCATTTAGCACACATCTATGTACACATTTCCAGCTATAGGCTTGACCTACGAAATCTTATAGAAAATGTTTCTTTACATAGTCAACTCCAAACTCCTCCTTTGTTTACCCACGCGCTTACAAATGTATGGACCAATGTATTCAAGAGTCGCTCATCCTATAATTTCCATCATTGCATTTAGCCAGAGACCACCTTCCAATTTGAAAACTACACAAATCTACAAGTCATATGGCTCGTCATTCAACATCAAGAGTGTATCTGTAGGTGCTCTCATCCAGAACTTTATGTCAAATGAGTTGAGGCCCTTACCTTCATTTCTATATTTTGTGAGTGTACTTGTTTATTGAAACATTAGAAACATCACACTTTAAGGAGAAAATTGAACTTGGAAAAAATATGTCATCATTGACTATTTAACACTTTTAGTGTTGGAATGAAGCTTTAGCATGTGATGTTTAAGTCATCAGCAACACTAGAAGTATTCTATCAAATGATCAAGATGTCTCCTGTGATCTTACATCCTCTGTGGATGTTCATAAGCACTATGTCCATGTTGAATAATTGCAACTAACATAGATCCCAATGCCTATGCACTTTAATGGATGTCTAGGCGGTGCTTCAAACTTTCCATGCTTGATGCATATCTTGTCATCATGGCGTGCTACAAGACCACATTTATCTGAAGGAAAATTGTTGAACAATTTACGTACTTATCTCTTGGGTGAACCAACAATAGCAGGTTACCCTTTTTTGCCTAAACTAACATTGAACTATGAATTTTCAAGAAAAATTTGACTTTCGGATGCAAATCGCCATTTAACGGTTAGGAATTTGAAGATGAAGTAAATCAAATTCTTTTACAATTTTCTGTGTAGAATCCAATTTATTTATTTTTTATTTTATTTTTCAATTGATTTGATTGAATTTTTTTTTCTCCCACGAAAATTGGTATGTTATCAAAAATCTGATTTTTATAAAGTGACATTGTTTTTGACACACAACTTTTTTTTCTACAATAGATATCAATGTGATTCTTTTGAATTTAGTTTATTAACATCCATACCAAAACCATGGAGGTGATATGATGTCTTTATCCTTAGTATTTCATATTTTATCAAAGTTTAAAGTTGACCTAACACAAATTTGGACATACATGCCTTTTGACACATGTAACTTATTATATATTTACCCAATTAAAAAATTTCTTTTTTCAATTGAAAGAGGATTTGAATATGGAGATCGTAGTTATTTTTCAAAATGTTTGTTCTCTTAGTTACTATTTTTCCATGAGTATCCAATATATAGGTTTATTTTTTATAACGAACCTTTGTTTAGTTCACGTGAAAAAATGAATACGTAAAAAATTCAAACTATAGAAAATTCATAGTCATTAGAAAGCTCATTTAGAGTACTTCTATCATAAAAAATGACATGACTTTAGTGCTCCATCTGAACTTGGTAATTGAGCCTAGAAGCCATGAAAACACTGGAAATCTTCTTACACTTGGGAAAGACCTGTATTTACCTAGCGATAGAAACTAAGTTTATATTGAAACTAAAAACATTAGTTTCGATAGAAATGCAATTGTCTACTTTCTATCAAAACTAAGAAAGCTTAACCCGTGTGGTTAAATGGATCAGCCTTACTCTTGATCAGAACTACATAATGTAGTTTTGATTGAAACTACCTAATGTAGTTTCGATTGAAACTACCTAATGTAGTTGCGATCAAAAGTAAGGTTGGCCTCTAGGGTTTTTTTTAAAATCAAAATTGTCATATAAATAAATTTATGTTTTTTCAATTGTAACATTCAAATCTAATCATATAATTCACACTTCAATTGGGAGGGAGGAAATATTTTGCAACTTGTATGTTTTTTAATTTTGGAAGAAAAATTCGCGACATGGGCAATAAAGGTAAAAGAGCAAGTAAATATTCACGAAGAAGAACTAACAAACAAGAAGATGAAAATCACTAAAAAAACTTTAGCAAGATACTGTAGGAGGCAAGGTACACATGTGCAATATTTTTTCCAATTCATATTTAGTTCATATAGTGTAAAATCATAAATTGTAGACTTTTTGTATGTATATAGTTAGGATTAGGGTTTATACAATTAGGAATATGGTAAATATAAACTTAGGGTTACTATCAACTTAATATTTGGGATTAGGTTTTATTAAATTATGAATATCTAGGATTATGGTTTATTACATTATGGTTTTTAAATATGAATATTTAGAATTAGGGTTTATTACATTATGGTTTTTAAATTATGAATATTTAGAATTAGGGTACATTTTAATTATGGTGTTTTGAATTATGAATTTATTTAGGACGTAGTGAAATGGGACAACCTACTGAGGTTGGAGAAGGTTCATCCCAAGTGCAAACATGTATGTATGCACACATCTCTCGCAAGTACAATCTCTCTCTAGATTTCTACTTGTCTAGAGGCAAACTTTATATGTTTGATTTTTAATTTTAGAGACAAATCCCCTTACAAGTTTTTTTGATTTTATTTGTTATATCATGTACATGCAATAGAAGATGATGAAAATGTTGGACATGAGGAAATTGAAGATGAAGCAATGGATATCGAGAAGGATCATCTAAAGATTAGATAAAATTGTATTTAATAGTTCATTTGTTATGTATATACACATATGTGGACCCTAAAGAGAAGTTGTATCTTAAGTCTTTATTTTAATTTTTCTTGCAGCCCGAGATCAAACAAGAAATGAGAATGTTAATCTAGCTCAAAGTTTGAAGAGAAAAATTAATCATAGAAACATAGATCATTTAATTGAAATGGATGTGGAAAAATTGAGAGAATATGCTAGTCAACCTACACATACTACGAAGAGGAAATTGAATAAAAAGCCTAGAGAAATAATTGCACAATTTGAGAATCTTGATACAGTGGAGAAAACTCAACTATTATCAATTTCACTTCTTAAAGATGAATTAAAAGAGCCATTGAAACTATTGGGTATAGATACAAGTGTTAAAAAAGAGGAAGACTTCTAAACTACAAAAAGATATTGTTGAAAGTGTCAAGGAAGGGTTACATTCCATTGGGGAAAAAACTAGATCTGCAAATAAATCCATTGCATGAAGAGTGATATTGACATCTGTTTTAAATAAGAAATTAGGGCAAAAAAGAAAGATCCCTTCACTATCATCTCATATTGGGTATAGTCAAAAGACAATATTACATTATCTAAAAAGGAGAAACAATTTGGATGATAGTACATTAGAAGGAAATTGGGAGCTAATGTGTAGAGTTCCTCAATCTGATAGGATTGTGGAAACAGTTAAGAACTTAGTCATTCAATTTTGGATTGATAATACTCATCCTTCACCAAATAGAAGAGATATCATTAAGTAGAGGATTGGGCCTAACGAGTATCTTCAACATGCAAAACATTGGTTGGATGTCACACAACATGAATTGTATCTCTCATTTTCTAATTTAAATCCTGACACAAAGATTGGACAAACAATGTTTGAAAGATTGAAACCCTATTTTGTGAAGATAAATAGATCTTTTGAAACATGTTGTTATTAATATCATGTTGAATTTAATTTTTACTATCAAGGGTTCAAAAAGATGATAGAAGAAAGTGGTAGTTCTCAAAATTCTTTTTATAAACGATCGAGCTAATTCATAACATCAATCTTATGTGACAAACCAAATGATCGTGCAATAGGTGAAATAGATTGCATAAGAGGAACTTGTGAAACATGTGGTAACTTGACCAAAATTCCTTTGAGATACCAATATGACGAGGATGGTGAAATGTAAGAGATATAAGTACATAAAGTTAGAAACAAAAGTTGGAATAGAATCAACAAGGTTAGAAAATGTAGAGGATGACATACCTGCTAGAGAATTTATGTCAAATTTTCATTAATTGATTCAACCATATATACATCATTCTTTTTTTTCTAAGTGACAAGCAGAAAAATTTCAAACACTAAGAAAAACTTTCCCATTCGAAACAATTTTATCTGTTGTTCACTTTGCAAAGAATTACTTCTTTATTTCTCAAAAACAACTTCAAGCAGAATACTACTATACAAAGTAGGTTATTTTATGGTTCAAATGTCTTATTGACATGCACAAATTGATTTGGATGGTGTAGATAGTACAGATCAAGCACGAGTCATTAAAAAAGAGTATCACTTTTACATTAGTGATGACAAAGAACATGACACACATTTTGTGGAACATTGTTTTAAGACATTTCTTGATTATTTGAAAAACAAAGGCATAAAAATGGAAAAACATTTTGTATGGTCAAATGGATGTGCAACATAATTTAAGTCAGCTAGACCATTTTATGCATTATGTAGATATCATTGAAACCTTAATATACCACACATTTGGAGTTTTTTCAAGAGTGGGCATGGAAAGGGTGAGCATGATGGTGCAGGAGCTTTTATCAAATGTGCTTTAAGAAAGTATCAAATGGACTATAAAGGATATCACATTAATAATACTCATGATGTGGTTGAGTGGTGCAAAACACATTTTACGGTGCCAACAAATATAGATAACATGTCATCAAAAATGGATCAAGTCATAGCATTCAATGTGTTTTGGGAGGTGTTAGGTATAAATCAATTTGAATATTATAATTAAATCAATTTTATATTTAATACGTTATGTGATAATAACTAAATTATGTTACACACATGTTTAAAACTCATTTTTATATGTATGTATGAACCTTACATTCAGGTGTCGATAGAAGATCAATACATGCATGTAGAGGGTAGAGAACACAATTTTTGCATTCAGTTACAAGTAGAGATAGTAATGTGTGGTCATTGTACATAAGAGAATACTCATGTTTTTGTGTTGATTGGATTGAAAAAAACTATGATGGTTGCATTAATCAAGAACACAGATATTTGGGTGAATGGACTTTGGTGCCACTAGATGTTATCAATATGAATGAGTTTGAGGATGAAAACTATGATGATATTCCATTGATTTCTAGTGATTATGACCATATTTCATGATTGATCAGAGTTGGTATGTCTGTATATACATACAAGTGTATTTGTTTCATAAGTTTTGTTAATTTATTTAATATATATACTCATGTACATGGAACATGGAATTTATATACATATACTTTGTGTAGGAAATGTTTTTGCAATCATGCCAAAATTTGAAAATGTAGAAGGTGTTAGCTATTATTTATTGCATTTCACCATACAAAGAGAGAAGCTAACAAAGATTGAAATAAGTGATGGAATTATGTTTCCCATAGGTTAGTATATAGTTGAATCATGTATGTGTATGTACATCTATGTTTTTTATGAATTCAAATGTATTGACTTATTTGATTGATCTGTATGCAAGTTTTGTTGTTGTACAGGGAACATATTTGAAGCAAAATAGAGTACTTAAGAATGTGATTCATTTCACTAATTATCAACCTAACAATAAGGTATATCACTATAGTAACCATGTTATTGCCACTAGTCTAACTCGTCATCTAGTCAAAGGACCTGGAATATGTAAGTGGAGGCTCGATATTGATGATCATGGGAAAATATTAAATTGTATCCAACAACAAGCTGCCCCACTTGATACGAGATAGAAACAACTTGTAATTTGAAACAACTTGAACATTTTGAAATTTGGTTGAACTATTTGAATTCTAAAATTTGGTTCAACAATTTGAAATTTGGTTCAACTTGATCATTTTCAATTTGAAATTCGGTTGAACTTGATCATTTTCAATTTAAAATTTGGTTGAATTAATTATATATTACTTTTACTCTTTCATTTAACTTGTGAAGTTTAAATTGTGATTTGTAACTAATTATAGAAATTAGGAACTTGTATGCAACTAATTAGGACATGTGCCTTGAGGGGAAGAAATTCAAACACTTGTCTTAAGGGGATGAAATTAGGACTTGTAACTAATTATATATTACTTTTACTCTTTCATTTAACTTTTGAAGTTTAAATTGTGATTTGTAACTAATTATAGAAATTAGGAACTTGTATGCAACTAATTAGGACATGTGCCTTGAGGGGAAGAAATTTGAACACCTATCTTAAGGGGATGAAATTAGGACTTGTAACTAATTATATATTACTTTATTCTTTTATTTAACTTGTGAAGTTTAAATTGTAATTTGTAACTAATTATAGAAATTAGGAACTTGTATGCAACTAATTAGGACATGTGCCTTGAGGGGAAGAAATTTGAACACTTGTCTTAAGGGGATGAAATTAGGACTTGTGTCTTAAGGGGGTGAAATTAGGACTTGTAACTAATTATATATTACTTTTACTCGTTCATTTAACTTGTGAAGTTTAAATTGTGATTTGTAACTAATTATAGCAATTAGGAACTTGTATGCAACTAACTAGGACATGTGTATTGAGGGGAAGAAATTTGAACACTTGTCTTAAGGGGATGAAATTAGGACTTGCGTCTTAAGGGGATAACATTAGGACTTGTAACTAATTATATATTACTTTTACTCTTTCATTTAACTTGTGAAGTTTAAATTGTGATTTGTAACTAATTATAGAAATTAGGAACTTGTATGCAACTAATTAGGAGATGTGCCTTGAGGGGAATAAATTTGAACACTTGTCTTAAAAGGGGATGAAATTAGGACTTGTCTTAAGGGGATGAAATTAGGACTAGACTGTAATCATATCTAAATATCACTTGCATTATTAGGACTTAGGAATTATGTAAATTTAATTACCTAACCCTAACCCTAACCAATTTCATATGTATACATCAATTTCATAAACCAACATAATCTAACATAATCTAACATGTAATCTAACATAATCTAACATAATTTCCAACATAATCTAACATAATCTAACATAATCCAACATAATAGAACATAATCCAACATAATCTAACATGTAAAAGAAATGTCTAGAGAATGTATATATGTATGTCAATCATCAAACATGTATAATTTGGATGAAAGTCTAGAACAAATAATCTCTCTGGATGAAAGTCTATATCAAATAATATATAATAATAATAAATTATAGATTGTCAAGTGCAAGACCATCATCATGATGTCTCCTCACAGTGTGGTCTAAAGACTGACTATCAGGACGCTCACTAGGATGTGTTGATCCATATATATATATATATATATATATATATATTCAAGAGAAAGTAAAATTAATGTACGTAATTTCATATTTAATTAAATCTCTTTTAAATTTATAAATTGCATGGAATTTATATATTACATTTAAAACTCACATGTGTCTAATTTAAAAAAAATAAAACTCACTTGTCCACTACTGATATCATCAAATGAGTCTCAACAATATACATGATATGGCATCAAAGATGGAGTAAAAAGAGGCATGTCCCCCTACAATACATATATACATGTGTGCAACAAATCAAATTAAAACATGTATTAATTACAAAGGCACAATATGTATACGTGCATAAATTATTAGTTGAACAAACAATTTAAATTTTAACATAAATGTTAAAAACTATAGATTTACCTGTGTAGATGCTAATATTTGATAATACTTAGACTGCCTAGCATTGATCGTGTCCACCACTATATCCAGATTTTGTTGGGCCACATCTAGCTCCATCTCTGCATCGATGCTAGCATGAGCGGTGGTTGGCACACATCCTAATAATGATGAGCCAAGTGGATTGACAATATGAGATGGCATAGAAGTAGAATCATCATGTGTCAACAAGTCCATCCATCTTGTGGTTGACAAGTTGAAGTCAACCTCATCATGGCCTACATCTGAACTCTAACCATGCCATGTACTGGCTGAAGGGTCTATACTAGTATGTATATGTCCCTCTGTAGCAAAAGAGTGGTCAGTAAGTGGATCATGATGTGTACTACCACCATGACCACTACCTAATCAATGAGAGGAATGTGGTTGAGGATGTATCCCAATACCACCATGGACACAATGTCGAACATCTAATATGAGTATGCCAAGATGCTCTAATATGAATCTACATGAATATAATAGATCCTCAACAAGACTACTCATAGTATCTCGTGCCAACACTCTAGTGAGACCTTCTAAGCTAGTCAATGAAGGGATACCTACTGCATTGTACAAGTCTCCTAAAGATGAAGCACTAGATGATGATCTGGAACACCAACGAGACATCAAATACTGGCCAACCTTGTAATTGGAAATATATCTGACAGCTATGGCAATTTCTCCAATTTCCTGAATCACCCCTCGCAACTATGTGCTACACATGGCCTCATTAGCTGACGAACCTAATATAGGGGAAATAGAAGGTGTCATCTCTCTAATAATTGATCTATGTATCAGTGGTGGATTACTTGACTACCTATCAACTAGTCTACCATGCCCCTATCCTAAATGCAATGGTAAACGAGTGTAGTTCACCACCCTACTTAAGAGAACCTCAACATAAAGCTATCATGCAAAATAGAGTGGAATTTGGTCATTATTTAGATAACCACCATGAGCAGCAAGGAAGCATGGGTATATAAGTGCATCCATCTGTGGATCTGTACACTTAAGGGGAGAATACCCCTTCACATACTTTAGTGGAAGATCATGAGGGAAACATTCCCTCTTCAATGTCTCTTTGGGCACTAAGCAATGTACCCACTGCAATAAAAGACCTAAAGAGACCCCTCGTCTCTTACTTTCAAGGACAATCTGTATAATATGTGCAAAATATGGAGCAACACCATGAATCTCATCTCTAATATATGTGAGGCTCTGTAAGATGCTCTGACATGTACTACTATACACACTAGAGCATGTGCCACTAGCTAAGGATTCATTAAGTCTATGAATCTCTTGGTTAGTGTGATCATAGAGCATGTAAGGTGGGATAGGCTACTAATCTACAGGAATAGCACACTACTGGGGAGACAGGTTGTTGCTCGGGGGGACAGGATGTTGCTTTTTCTCAGGGGGATAGGAGATTGTTGCTGCTCGGGGGGGAAAGGAGGCTGCTACTCAGGTGAGATATGAGGTTGCTAATCCTGCCATGTGAAGGTCAATGTATATAGTATGCATGCATGTATATAATGTATAAACCTAAAATATAAATATAAATATGGCATATTTATTAAACTTGAAATTTATTAAGTACAATGACATTTAAGAAACTAGAATTTAATAAACATGAAATTAAACTATATAATACGTGTAAATATGAAACAAACATAACATATATAGTACACTACATGTGTGTTTTGTACATCCTAAATTAAAATATAACATTTAGTAAACTTGAAATTTATTGTACTTGATGACATTTAAGAAACTAGAATTTTGTAAACATGTGAAATTAAATAATATGTGTTTAAACATGAAACAAACATATGTTATGTACATGTACATAGAATTTCATAAACATGAAACAAACATAAAATGTACATGTGTACATTGCATTGTGTGGGACAACTTCATATAATTTGTTTCAATTAAGTGTAGATAGAGTCTAGATCACATGGGTGGACTACCTAACACATAACTAGGTTAAATATAGAACTAGATTCACTATATAATTTAATAGGTATATTATCACGATCATGGCTAAGGTTACTAGGAAAATAAGTAGGACTATGGTAAAGAGTTAGAGTTAGTGTTAGATTTAGAGTTAATTTTAAGGTTCTAGGCTTAAAGTCAAAACATTAAAGGGTTAGGTTAAGACTCATTATTAGGGTTCTAGTTAGGTTTAGAGTTATAAAATTAGTAGTACATATTGTTCTTGTTGCACATGGCTCATAGTGCATAAATTAAATTGATTAGGGTTGGTATTCAAGGTTAATGTTATATCATGATTATGGTTTATATTATGGTTCTAGGGTTAATTTTAGGGCTTCCTGGTTTAGTATTAAGATTGAGTTTAGGATCATTATTAGGGTTTAATCATGGTAAATTTTCATTAAGTTAGGGTTAAGAAAATATTTAGGGCTAGGGTTAAAGTAGTGCGTGTTCAGAATAGTGTTCTATGTTGAGTAGAAATTATGGTTAGAGTTAGGGTTACTGTTATAATTGTGTTTATATCTAGTCATATCATTAGTGGTTAATATCAATGTGAGACTTATGTTAGGGTTACAAACTTAGAATAATGATTTGGTTTAGGATTTAGTGTTAAATGTTGAGTAAGTTAATATAATTATCCAGTTAGGGTTTAGTATTACCTAGGATTAAGGTTTATGTTATGGTTATAGTTACATGGTTAGGCTTAGAGTTAGGATTGTGGTTAGGATTTAGAGCTATATCGTTAGAATCATGATCAATACATTAATATAATGTTTAGGGATCTTTAGGATTAAATGTTTGGGGTTAGTGTAAATCTAGATCAAAGTTTTTAGTTAGGATTCATATTAGGGTTTTTTAGGGTTAAGAAGTGAAGATTGTGTTGTAAAAATTTGTAGTTACTCTTCACATCATGGTTAGGTTTAGGGATAACTTTTGGGTTAAAATTCAATATAACTTCAGGTTTAAATGTTTATGTTTAGGGTTTAGATTTTATGGTTATGGTTAATCAAGGTCAATTCTAAGGTAAATATATAATGTTTAGAGTTAAGATTAGGATTAAATTTACATGAGGGTTACCATTGTATTATAGGATATTTAGTGTTAGGATTGCATAGTTATATTTATTTTATAGATTAGGTTTTAGTCAGGGTTTAATTAGACTTAAGATTAGGGTGAGAAGGTCAAAGTGAAGTTTATATTAGGGTTCATATCATGACCTAACCTGTTGGAACTAATGTTAGGGTTAAAGTTCATTGAAATTAAATTATTAGGGGTAAGGTGAAGATTTAAAAACACAAACACAAACACACACACACACACACAGACACACACGCATATATGAACTTAAATTTTAATATATTACAAGTTCATGTGTTTACATTAAAAATTTAAATGTATGTGTACATATCCATAATATGTATGTATACACACACACATGTACATATGTATGTGCATGCATGTATATACATACATACATATGCATATATATATATATATATATATATATATATATATATATATATATATATATATATATATATGCATATATGTATATATACATGTACATATGCATATATATATATATGTATATATAATACATGTATATATGCATATGTATATACATGTGTATATACATATACATATATGCATGTATACACACATGGTATATATATGCATATATACATGATATCTATACATGTATACAAGATATATGTGTGTACATACATGATATATATACATATATACAAGATATATATGTATACATACATGATATACATACATACATACATGATATATATATGCATAGATATACATGATATATATACATGTGCAAAAATATATATATAATGAAACTAAAAATATATAAAATGAAACTAAAAATGTATAAAATAAAACTAAAAACATATAAAATAGGTTAAAACAAGGGAAAATCATACCTTTTTTCAAAGGTTGCTAAATTCGTATGCCTCTCTGTTCTGTGCGCTTTTGATCGAAACTCTCAGCCCACTATAAAAAATGGCATATGGGGTCACATAATGCCTATTTTCATAGTTCCTTTGTTTCTTAGTTTTGATCAAAACTATTATAACTAGTTTCAATCAAAACTAGGAAGTCCGATGGGGTTAACAAACCCCGATCGAGTTTCATAGTTTTGATTGAAACTATAAACCCAACAAACTTCGGTTAGGTTCCATAGTTCCGATCAAAACTACATAGATAGTTTTGATCAAAACTATCTATGTTGTTTTGATCAGAACTACTGGCATGAAAAGTTTTGATAGAAACTTGCATTTTAATTAGTTTTGATAGAAACTAATTAGTTTCTATCAAAACTAAGAAATGTAAAATTCACAATTGCGTGATTTGGAGGATCTTGTTCCTCCTTAAAAATTGTAACCCACTATTGTGGGTTCACCCTTAATTTTGTAAAGGTTAATTAACCAATTCTTTTTGCACAAATGTTATGAATCCTATAAATACAAGGCTAATTTTAATGTAAAGGGAGAACTTTTTGTACAAAAGGGATATTATGGAGAAATGTCAAAACAAGATTTTGACTTTCTATCATGTATGAAGTTGTCTTTGAGTTTGTATATCTTCAAAAAAAAATCATGAATACATTTTATTCATATGTCTCAAATGTGTTCATGAGCTATTGTTACTGGTTTCTCATATGTCAAATTAGTGATCTCTTTATGTATTGATGGAATCCAACAATCTCTTGTAGGCAAAACACACTCATTTCTTGATATCTTGATGTGGATTTATTGGAATAGCTTACCTTTTCTTATGTCAAGGTTATGATTGTTCTTATTTTGCCATTTTTGCATTCTTGATGACACCCCTTTTTAGTCATTTCTATTTGTGAATCTGAGGTAGTATTTGTATGTCTACAATTAAAGTTTATGATCTTTCTTTCTATAGTTTTGTTTTCTCTCCTTTTTGTACTTTCAAGTGAAAAGTACATAGAAATACAAAGTATCGCAATTATACATGGGAGATGCCTCTCTCAAATGTAGAGGAAGATTACAAGTTGATATTGATCTATTGCAGTCTCTACAAATGTTGGCACAGTTGTCACTTTTCATAGGGCAAACATGGTCAATTTGAGAGAAAAATTCATAGTAGAAAATATATTTACCAACAAACCCTAAAACAAATTCAGAGACACCATCCTTTTAGGAAGAAGATCATCATCCATTTTGTTGGTCAATATATGGGGTGTGCTAGTCAAATTATTGGCAATGTCCTCACCCTGAATGCCCTACTCTTTGCAAAGCTGAATCTTGTGTTCCACTACTCTTCCCACAATGGTAGTTAGATACGTGGGGAAGCTTATCATCATTTTGGAAATTTTCCCTTTCTTGAACCTATTTTGGCTCAACACATTGAAGAATTGCTTAACCTAATTGACGGTTGGAAACCTCTACAGCCATAGAGCATGACAGAACATCAATTTACTGTTGGTGGGAGAAAGATAAAACTTGGTAGTCATAAAATCTACAAAATGGTTTTGTGGATGAGTACTAATGGAGCTTTCATTATCATTCATAGTATCTACAACTATAGAATTATCTCTTAGTAGAATGAAAGGGAGATTTTAGGAAAGAGGATTCAAAAAACATCTGCATCAAGCAAGAAACCAAAAAGAGAGTACGTTTCTCATGGATATTTCTTTGATCTTCTAATGTTGGAAGGATAGGGAGATGTGATGATTGTGTTATCTTATTTTAAATTCTTTTACTTTAATTACAATATTATTCTACCCACTCAATTTTTATTTTTTGCTTTTTCAACACTTGTTCATCTAGGGAATTGTGAGAGGAGTTGAGCGGAACATCTTGTGCAACACTAATGGGAAATTTTCTTGTGCAAAAGAAAAGATATTCTTAAGAACAAAAAAATATGAACCTATCAATCTTACCTTTTTCTGAGAGTTTCCTACAATACAAATGTACATTGTCAATCATGGACCCCATCTTCTCTGTTGATCCATGCTAGTTAGATCAAGTTTATTTTCTTTTCATTTCCTAATCAAATTTTCTCTATGAGAATATGCTTAATGTTCATTGGGTTCAAATCCCATGGTTTCTTTAAACATAGAGTGCCCTTTTCACAATTATATAGTTGACTCCTAAAGATAAGCCCTCTAGGATAGTTCTATGCTAGAAGAGTTTGCTACATATTAGGCTCTCATTTTTCTAGTTTGGCTTGGCTATACCCTAGATCTTTGGTGTATCTCTTTGAGTAATTGGCCATTATTCCAAGCTCTCCTTCTCATCGACACATTGGGTTGGGGGATCATTAGCCCTTATTCCTTGGTAAGCACCCATTCACTCCAATGACTTAAGCAAGTAGTTGAGGGAAGCGTTGCTCTAGTAGTGGACTTTAGATATTGCTTATTTGATAGTGGTGATCATGTTTCCCTGTTATTATAAGGATCGTGGGAGAAGTCATACCTTCAAAGAGGGATGGAGACACCAAACCTACTTACATTTTTTGGGGGGATTTTGATGAATTTTATGTTTACTTGTTATGGATGTTGAATTTTATGCCTTAGCCCCTCAGGTTATATCGACATGCAGATGACACGTATCAGCTGCTATCATATTGCTAGATCAATATGTGTGGATTTTATTACTCTATTGCTACCTATCATTTATATGTTGTGCACCATTTATAGTAATTATAAATGTATTTGAGAATTTTTTCACAGAGTTAAAAATGTTGCATCTATAATGACTTGTTAATTAGTTGTAATATGTATTATCTAATGGATACTATTTTTAATTAGTATTTATTTATTAATATATTTATAATATATTTTTATTTTTTTGATCGATCAATGGCCAAAGCCTTTATACTATATTAGATGCTTTAAAAAGAGTTTCAATGTTCTCCATTCTAACGGGCACTAGTAGGAAAGAATAGAGTAAGAAAACCTCTAATCTTGCCCAGGACCAAGGTCCTATGTTATACATTTTTAAAAGGGGCATTCCCCAATATTTTACTATATAATGATATCTTAGATTGTCCAATAATTACATCAAATATTGCCAGAAATAATCTCCTTGCAAAATTTTATTTGTCTTCTACACTCAGACTTAAGATGTTATCCACAACTTTTTTATACCTTTAGTTATTTTCCTTTTACTTACTTGCAAATCAAAGAAACCTTTCTTTCCACAAGTATTAGTAATATTAGACCAACCAAAGTATATGAAACAATTAACACAATTTGAAGTGATTGTTTCTAAAAACATATTTGTCATTTCCCTTTCCTTATCTATATGCATAAGGTTTTGATTTATCATTTTTTTAATATTTTAGTCCTTTCACTCTTTATACATACTTATGATATTCAAATTTGTAAGATAGATTTATCCAAACATATAAACTTGTCCTTTATTGAGATGGATTAGAGGTGTTATACCTTAGCCTTAAAAAAAAAAATTGCCTTTTCCTTTGCTTACTATAATTGTTAGATTTGTTTCTTCCACATTTTATGTTTTGAAAAGGCCTTTCGACTTTATCTCCCACTTCCCCTTTGGATGCTAAGAGGATTTGATGCTCTGTACATTCATGGTGGTATACATGAATATCTATGTTTTAAGTCTTTATATGCTCAGATATAAATGTATGCATCTATATTTACTAGTTACATTACTATATTGCTTTATCTAATACAAATTATAGTTACATTATCCAATTTTGTTTCAAAATGCTAATTATTTCCAATTACATTACTTATGATTGAATATTAAGAAATTTTCACCATCAGCTCCCTTATTTGCTAATTGATCTACTTCTTTATTTCCTTCCTAGAAAATATGCATAATCTGAGTCTCTTCAAGATGGTCCATGAGATTAAGCACTTCTTCCAATTTGGAATTTAGTACCCAATTAGGTGTCTCCCTTTTTCTAATAGCATTTAGAACAATCTGTGAATCTCCTTTGATAATAAGTTTTGATATACTTAGATCCAGATAGATGTTGATACCTTCTTGAAGAGCTTCTAATTTTGCAAGGTTGTTAGTGGTTGCTTCTATCGCTTTAGCCATTTTAGCTATCCACATGGTAGAATCATTTTTAATGAGACATCCTATCCCAGCTATACCAGGATTGCCTCTCTATGCTCCATCAAAATTTAATTTGGTCCATCCTGACGAGGGTGAAATCCACCTACATTTGCTCCTTGCTTGTTTGTTATATATATATATATATAAGCGGAGGATTAATGAGGTTTTTCCAACTTTTTTCATAATACCATCCCATTTTGAAAATGCTTCTTCCTCTTTCGAGATTTTTCTAAGGTGACAGTTTAAAGTTTCAATTATACATGCTTCGATTTTATTAGTAATCTCACCAGTCATTATCTCTTGATCAAGAAATATTCTTCTATTTCTTTCTTTCCATACTTCTCAAACAAGGATAGATGGAAAAATATTCCAGAGATCACCATAGATACAACTACTACTATTGGTGGGCCAACCCTTTAGTAGATTGGTTAGAGTTTTAGGCAATGATGTTGTCCAACCCAACATCTATCGAAGCCATTCCCAACATTTTTGTGTATATGAACACTTATATAATAGATGATTAGTGTCTTCATTGTCATTCTTACATAGCACACATCTCAAAGGTCCCTCAATGCCTAATTTTCTTAGTCTATTAGCAGTTAGAATCCTGTCTTGAAAGGAAGTCCATAAAAAGAAGCATGTCTTTGGTAGACAAGAAGAATCCCAACATAGTTTAAGGAGAGTAGACACTTCTTCCCATCTTTGAGACTGAGTAATTGCTTTATATCCATTTTTCACATTGTACCTTCTATATTTTGATGCTTCCCATATGAGTTTATCATTCCTCCCTAATTGTTTTAATTTCCTTTGATTAATGATGTTTTCACAAACCTTTTTAATTGTTGGTTCTAAGTCAATTTTGTCTAAATTTTTCCATTCCCAACTTATACTCTCATTCATATCTTTTCTAATTTTATAATTGCTGACTTTACATCCCTAGACTTTAACTAATTGTTCTTTGTCTATCAGGGGATGCCCATCCCAAGAGTCCTCCCAGAAGAGAGCTTCCTCCCCATTACCAACATCCCACGTGAGATATTTACTAATCAAAGATCTACTTTTAACTATAAAATTACAACTCTCGGATCCTTTAGGAAGGCTCCTCATTATAAAAAAGGAATAAGGATCAGCTGCATTTAGGTATTTATTATATAGATTTTTTCCCCATTTTTGGTTTCTTTCTGTGAATAATCTCCATGTCAATTTGGTTCCTAATGCTTCATTTTACCAGCTTAAATTTTTGAGACCAAGATCTCTTGGTTTCTTTGGTTTACATAATTTCTCCCATTTTATGAGCACCAATTTTTTATGCTCTTCAATGTCATTCCATAAGTAGTTTCTAAGTTTTACCTCAATCTTCTTATTCAAAATTTTAGACAAAGGTAAGCAAGAAAGAGGGTAGGTTGGAAGGGCTACTAAAACTGATTTGATCTTTATAATTTTACCCATTTTTGTGAGCCATTTATCTTTCCACCCTCCTATCTTCTTATCCATTCTATCTAGTATATTGTACCATCCCTTATTTGTTTTTCTACCTTCTAACTCTATTACCAAGTATTTGCATGGGAAGGTTCCTTTTTTATACCCCAAAATATTACAAATTTGGATCTCTCTTTTGGGTTTAGTATTTATGAAAAAAAATTCTAATTTTTCTGCGTTCAATTTTTGCCCAGACGTTTCCATATATTGTTGAATGATAGATTTGAAGTTTTGGGCCTCTTTTATTGTACTTTCTCTTGGTAGAATGGTATCATCTACATATTGTTGATGGGTTATATTAGGTACATTCTCAATTCCTAAAATATCACTAATTTTACCATTCGATTGGGCTTTGGTAATTTCTCTACCAAAGGTTTTTGCCATAATGATGTAAAGGAAGGAGGATAGGGGATCTCATTGTCTAATACCTCTAGAAGTATCAAAGAAGCCTTCAGGAGTTCCATTAATAAGCATTGAAATTTTACTTGTTGAAATGCATTGGTATATAACATTAATCCACTAGTTAGAGAATCTGAAGGCTTCTAGTGTTTTGCATAGAAATCTCTAATCAACCATGTCATATGCTTTTTGAATATCCAATTTCATGAACATGCTTGCCATTTTATTCATATTGGTTGTGTGTAGTGTTTCTTGAATAATGAGTGTCCCATCTAAAATTGATATTCCTGGTACAAACCCTATTCATTCTCCTAATATTATCTTATGTAGGATTGGTTTTATTCTATTTGCTAGAATTTTGGATATGATTTTGTACATGGTATTGCAAAGGGCTAGAGGTCTAAAATCCCCTGGAGTTTCAAGTTCATCTTTTTTGGGTATTAAGGTGAGAAAGGTGTGATTAATTTCTGATAGTAAAAAACCCCCATTTCTCGATGCTTCAATAGCTTTCCATAGATCAATACCAATAATATCCCAACATTTTTGGTAGAAGAAAGCCTAAAATCCATCTGGTCCTCGAGAATTATTAGGATTCATATTGAATATCACAACTCTGACTTCTTCCAATGATATGGGTGCATTTAATGTTTTATTATCTTCTTGAGAGACCACTTTTGGTATGTTTTCAAGTATTTTTGCTTTACCTAGCTTGTTTGAACTATCAAAATTATTTAGTAGCTTATAGAAATGTTCTACAAATGGCTTTGCTATATTCTCTATATTTTCAGTAATGGAGCCCAACTCTTCTTTAATTTTAATAATTTTTCTTTTAGCTCTATTGTACAAAGTATTGTTATGGAAATATTTAGTATTACGATCCCCTTCTTCTAGCCATCTTTCCCTAGATTTTTGCCTCCAGAATGCTTTTTCCTTTTCAAGAATATTTTCTTGCTTCACTAGTTCTTTTTCTAAGACAAATGTCTAATTATTCATACCTTTTTTAATTACTTCTGTGTTTAATTGTTTTATTCTTTCTTCTACGTCTATTTTTTCCTTAAATATTTTGTTAAATTGTTCTTTATTCTAGTTAAGTATATTTTCTTTAATCATTTTCATTTTAGATACAAATATATATATATATATATATTTTGGAGCCCTTAAAATTTCCTTGATTCCACCATTTTCTTATGAGATCCATAAATTTTTTAATCTAGAAACCACATTTTTTCGCATTTAAAAGGATTTCTGACTGGTTTAGTGGGTTCACTAAATTTAATCCTAACAGGAAAGTGATTAGATCCTGCTATAGGAAGTATTGATGCTTTTAATTCTAAATCTAATTCACTTAATTCACCTTTAAAAAATAATCTATCCAATTTCTCAACTATAAATGCAAAGTCTTTCCTTTTATTATTCTATGTGAATTTACCATTGTTAATTGGAATATCAATAAGGTTATTACTATCTATCCATTTTTTAAATTCCAATGATGCTTGAGAGCTATGCTAAGTGCCTCAAATTTTTTCATGTAGATTTATGATAGTATTAAAATTTCCACCTATGAGAATGCGTTCATTACTATGGTTTTTTATAAATCCACTTATTTCTTCCCATAATAATTTTTTTATCTATGTTCTCTATCAGACCATATATGTTCATTAATATTATTTGTAGGTTAGTCGTAATGCTTTTAATTCAGCTACTCATCCAAGAGTTATTAGATTGAATTAAATTTATACTTACTTTCTAGGGTTCCAAATCATTCCTAATCCCCCTGAAGCTCCTCTCGATTCATGAAAGTTAATGTTCCAATTACCTAGTTTCTTTTCTAATTTAATTCCTTCTTCCTTATTCAATTTTGTTTCTTGTATCGTTATAATTTCAAAATCAAATTGTTTTAAGTTATGTTTTAGTAATCATTTCTTGCTAGGTGCATTTAAGCCCCTAGCATTCTAGGTAGTGATCTTCATACTGCCTTGGGAACGATCTTCTCCTTCCCTATGTTAAGTAACTGATTAATTTTTTGCTATTCTTTTGCCTACCCATCTACTTCTTTGAGTTCTTTAAGTGACTTCCTTCCTCTTTTTGCTTTAACTTTGCCATAATTAGGGGAATTTATCCCTTCTTGATTCATCCAAATACCTAGTTGCTCTATATTCTCTTGTGCATGTAAAGCACTTTCAAATTGCTTGCTCTCTTTCTCACATTTTTCTTCATTTTTTTATTCTTTCATTATTAATTTTGCAAATTTTATTTGATTATCTGTGTGTATATTATCTGCTAAAGCTGGACTGCCCCATGTACTATTTAACTCCATAGTGTCTCCTTGATCTATTATTGTTTTAGTTCTAGTTTTTTGTGAATCTTTATGACTCTTATCTTCATCCTCAATGAGTAGTCTATCTCTTCTCAAATCTTCAAATGTGTAATTATCTCCAACTATTTTTAATACTTGCCATAATAAATCCTCTTTTAGTGATTCATTGTTGTTATCAATATTGTCAAAATTAAAAACTTGTATCAATTCATCAGTTAATCATTCCAACTTCTCTTTGTCTACCTCATCCAAAAATATCATTTCCATCTCTTCACTTTTTGTCGCATCCTTATTTAGGAAGTCTTGTAAATCTTGTATTATAGTACCTTTTGTCTTACTTTGATCCTTTTCCTTTGTATTGTGTTCACTCATCTTATAGAGCGGTGATTCCTGAGTTGTGCTTGGTGTCTACCAAAATTGGGTACTTTTTGTTGAGGAGTTTCCACTATTTGTTTTGGGCACTTTGCATTTTTCCTTTCTGGAGACTTTCCTGAGAAAATATGTTTGTTTTATGTTTCTTCAAGAATATTCTTATTATTGTCCATGCTCTTTTCTTCCTTGAACCTTGATTCCTTTTTAGATATTTTCCTTTTCCAGCTTGTATGCCTAATTATCTTCATTTTTTGTGTTTTCCTCTTTTCCTTGCTTAATTTCCTGTTGTTGATAGTTGTCCTTAACCTTTTTATTCTAGATATATTATCTTTTGTTATTTCTACTTTATTCATGTTTATTTCTTTATGGTTTTGATCTTCATATAGAGGATCAATATTCATCTACAAATTAGTGCCTTTACACTCTTTCATGTCTATCAATTGAATGTTTTCTTTATTTTTTCCTAGAGTTACAACCTTTTCCTTTTCAAAGCTTTGAGAATCTTCTCCTTTTGTCTTGTGTGGTATTTCCAATTCTTTCTTTTGATATTCCTTGTGACTTGGTATGCATCTATTTTCCTTCCTTGTTGTTACAGATGTAGTTATTGTGTTTTCTGATCTAATTTCACCATCTTCTATTTCTGTATCTCCTTTCCTTGTTATAATCCTACTAGGATTCAAACATGGGATCTCATTTTTAATCTTTCCCTATTTTTATTTTTTATTTCTAATGTTTATCATAGGGAAGATATCTATAAGATCCGATGTGGGCTATAAAGTTTAAAATGAAATCTTTCTCTCATTATCTACTTTGATCATTTTTAATATTTTACCTTCAAATCTACAATATTTCAATTAATATATAGAGTAATTTAAGATTAATTTAATCATATTGTCTTCCAAATTTTTATTCTTATCATTTACCAAAAATTTAACTGAATTGCAATATTTGTAGGAAGCCTCTATTCCTATCAAATTACCAATTGATTGTCCTATTTTCCTAAGAATCTCTAAATGCATTAGTTCAGGAGGTAGTGATTGAATGGACATCCAGGTTGGAATGGAGAAGTTTAACTAATCTTCCTTACAATCTAGCATCCATTCAATGAATTTAACACCATAACCTTTATAATAGCAATTAGAGACAAAGAGGAAATATTTTTTCACATCTTCATTACTACAATGTATATATATACCAATCTATCTGAATGGTGAGAGATACTTACCTAAATTTTGTAGAATTCTTTTAACCAGCTACTAAGATTGGTCATTTCTTATTTTGGCCCATTCCAGTATGCAAATACACCAACATTATGGTATTCCTACCATTGGTCTTCACTGACCTGATTGCTAATAATCAAGATCTGTTCTTCAGATTTAACATTGTCTTTGTGAATTTGTGAGGGATTAACTAGGGTAATGACAAGGAAATTTGGGGGATCCATTCCTATGATGTGGTGGGATATAAGAAGGATTGGGATATGGTTCAGATTTAGAATGATCTATCTCTCGAAGATTGGCTCCATGGATCCTAACATCAAGTTTAGAAAGAAATTCTTTCTACTGTGAATACAAAGACAAACTATTGTGTGCTACATATTTGGTATGACTAAAAGGAAAATTTACTTTTCTAAGCTAGCAATGGAGAAAATGACATTAGGGCACCAGGTTTTCGAAGTCACTTTGTTACCTAATGTGGAGATATCTCCTATACTTATTTGTGGGGGTACCTGCATTTGATTTGCCTTATAATGCTTTGGTGATTGGATTGTAAAGACTAGGTTCTTTTCCACTTTGGTACCATCTCTATAGTTTTTGTTGACTTTTTCCACTAGATGAAACCCTAATTTATCCAGAGATTTTGCTATTAACTTGTCAGTCGATGTTCTACATTTTTATTACTAATATAATGGTTGTGCTTTGCTTGCTTTTTAGTAATTCGCTTGACATCATCATAACCATTAATGGCCTCAAATGAATTCGATGTTTTAACCATAAACTGAAGATTTACTGGTGGAGAAGCATTGAAATGCGAAGGGTCGATGTCCTGGATCCCAAGCTTATCTACTTCTATGCTAATTCTTTGTATTGATGTTCTTGGCTATTGCTCGGGTTGGTGGTTAAATGCCTAATGCGTTTGTATAGGTCTGGACATCATCATCATTGATGGCCAATAGCTTTTGTTGCTCTAATTATTTTCATTTGTACATTTTTCTTATTTCATGAACTCTTCCCTGACTTTAGTCATTTCACCTAAGTATTATTATCTCCACAAATTAAAATCATAAACTAATTATGTGTGTACATTGTGGAGTTTTGAATGTAGGTAGCTAGAATTGCATAGGCTCAAAGCATGTTCCTCGATTTACAAATTCTTTTGAAGGGCCTCTGCATGCCTCTTGCAACTAAAAAGTAGTTTCCTTCCAACGGGTCTCGAGAAGGTAATTCACAACATTTTTTGGAATTATAATTGACAAAAATAAGAATGCTTCCATTAATATATTTATTATTAAATGATTAGTATCACTATATATTTATTATATTATTTATTATTAGTTGAACTATTGTCTTCATTACATCCAATCCACTAATTTTTAAAGTTTATAATTTATAATTATAAAAAATATATTTTTACATATTAATTTACAATTGTAATGGTTCCTAGGTGCAATTGTAAATTGAAGAGGATTTTGGTTTCACCATAGTTGAGTGAAAGATTTAGAGTATTTAAAAAATGACACAAAATGTAATTACTAAAGTCATTTGATTGAATCAATTTCATTTCAATCTAAATTTTTGACATGTTTAAAAGGGATGAGATCGAGGGCAACTTGTCAAATCTACATTGAATAGAACATACAAGGTTTACTACAACTTCCAAATTAGTTTAATATTATCTTTAGTTTACAATTAAAAGATTGTGATGTCCTTATTTCATTCTATTTTTTACTTATATAAACTTAACTTAATTTGCATTTCTACAATTCAATTATTTACTTTACATATCAAATAATTTCTCTAATCATCTTTTCTCTAACTATAATCTATAACCTCTCCAAAAATGGAAGTTAGAATATGATGGTAATCTAATATATTACCTTTAAATTATTCATGTTAGTGGAAAAGTTCAAATAATTTTACTAACACAATCACTCCAGAAGACTTAGTAGAATCATTTAGAATGGTTAAGAAGAAATATTTAAAAAATCATTATCTATTTTTTGTTATAAACTATTTATTAGTCTTCAATGTGGTAAAACAAACAAGGTCTATTCATGTTTTTGAGAGGATCTACATCAACTTTTATATTTCTAATTATTTCAATTTCCATTTTAACAAAAAAATGAAAAAATACATAGCTTATTTTAATTCTTATTTAATTGGTTATCATAGATTTATGTAACTGAAATTTTTTTGTCCTACTTTCTAATTAACTCTATTTACTTAAGCTAAACTTTAGGCATATAATAACTAATTCTTTTGTTAATAATTATTATGCAGCCTAGGTTTTATCGTTTAGGGTTTTGATCTCCTTTTATAAGGATTGATCTCACTTTGTATTGATTCATTCCTTTTTTATTATATCAATTTATCATTTTTCTCATCAAGAATGTCCTATTTGTGGATTTGGGAATTCCAACCTCCATAGATTTTTGCTTCTCTTTTTTATGACAAGTGTTTGCATGTAGGTGATTCTTGAAAGTTGTGGGGTTGATCTTTTTAGAATATATAGTCCAGCAATATATATGAGAGGGGGGTGTATTAATTATCCAATTAATTTCACAGTTATCAACCTTATTAAATCTTAACTATATGAGAAATATAATTGAAAACCACAACAAGATACTCATGCACAATAACACCAGATATGTTAACTAAGGAAACCCTTGATCTAAGGGAAAACCCCGGTGGAGATGATACCCACAAGATGATGTAATAATATAATATTTCTTGTTAGAGGATGGACCCTATTAGGAGGATATGACAACATTCAGTACATATCAGTCCTTGTTAGAAGACTTTGAATTCCTTTTCGAAGATCTAACTTTGTTAGGAGTTGTGTCTATTGAAAATAATTGATTAATTGTGTATTGTCTTTTATGTTACACAAAATGCCATATCATTTCTAGTTAGTGTATGTTGAGCTCACTCGAGTGATAAAGACAGTTTCCTATGTTTGTTGAGCATTCCAAAGTTTGCCTAGTTCAGATGACAGTGTCTATCGAGTTCACTCGGTCGTCAAAGAAAACTTTGCAGAAGTTTAGTGTTAACTAAGCTCACTCGATTAATGAAGGAAATGTTGGATGGAACCAGTGTTAGCCGAGCTCACTTGGTTACCAAAGGAACTTTGTGAATATGCATTGTTAACCAAGTTGACTTGGTTAACATAAGAAAATCATTTTTGAGTTAGTGTCTACCGAGTAGGGTCAACTAATGAAGGAGTTTCTTATTTTGGCATATTGAGTTGAAGTGATGTATTTGTTGGTTCTATCCAATTGAGAAGATGAATATTAACTATTCTAAGTTATATTCAAATTGAATTGACAATGTGTAAGATATAAATATAAGGTCAAGTTGAGGATTGAATGTGTGGAACATAATAGAAGATTTGATGATGCTTAGAGGAAGCAAAATGGAAGGATAAACAGAATATCCTTATTGAACTGCAAAGATATATTTGATCAGGAAGGATCAAGTATACAAGCAAAAATTGAGATATGTAATCAACAATTTAGTTGCATCAGAAATTAGGTCATCTCATTGTTACTTTCTAACCATTGTAGCAGTGATCTAAATCTCTTAACCGAGTTAGCTTAGTAACTATTTATAAATCCTCTAACAAGGTGGCATTTCTATTTGAAGTGTGTCAAGACCTCTAACAAGGTCACTCCTAATAGGGTGATTTAAATCCTCTAATAGGGTTACACCTATCAATGTGTTTTGTAACCTTTAACAAGGTTGGATCCTAATAGGGCTCACTTTAGACGAGTGAAAATCAGTAACTAGTTGCAATTGGATTCCATGTTAAATCTTGGTGTTAATTGTGTTCATGCTATTTCTTTCATGTGTATGTAACTAAATTAAGATTAATCACATATGATATATTAAATATTTTCATGTTAAGCATTTACTGAGTTTCAACATTTGCTAGTGTATGCCGAGTGAATGTGTATTTGCTTAGTTATAGAAAAATATAATTTAATTAGAGTTTCGATTGGTTTTGACATCTAAGGGATCTAGGATTTATTTTAGTGGTTATTGATTCACCCCTCCCCTCTCTATAACTCCTCTTATATTTCCAATAGTGCCAACCCTGTTAGGAGTTGTAGAAGGCAGATGGATCCACTAACCAAACAACTTTAGGGGCAAGATCAATGAACCCACTATCCAATTGATCTCTGTATTATTCCTTGCAGAATAATAGAATTGAACTATATTGCTCCTTCCTCTTTCTCTATCATATCAACTGAACCTTTGCTCCTAATCTTAATATCGGATCACAAACTTTGCATTCAATAATCCCTTAGATTGCTTACTCGCATTCACCAAAAACTCTTCTCCTTTTCGCACTTCCTTGATTACTTTGCATTCAATACATTGATCACACACTTAGAAACAAGGAAAACATCTTTCCTTTTTACCATATCTTCAAAATAATTCCTTGAGTTGACCTTGAGGCTTTCTAATTAATTATATTAAGACAATTAATTATTTTGCAATTATAATAGCATTATTGGCTCATAGTCTATATAACTTCTCACACATGTGACACTAGGGCTTGATAACTCATTGATGTCACCATCAAACTGTCTTTTGTCACTATCTAATTGTGCATCTCTAGATTATATCTCTATTAGAAGACATAATGCAATCATCAGAAACTGATTAACAATTACTCTATCTCTGTACTACTCTCTATAAATCCCTTACAAATTTTGCATGACTTCAACTCATGTTACATGCATTTAAGCTCATCATCAAGACACAACATGGAACATGTCCTTACCCGCGCATTGCCAGAACATTAAACTTCTTTCCATATAACCTTGATCTCTATCTGCTACTTTTTTAGTCTTCACAGACTTACTACTATGTTCACATCAATGACAAACATAGTCATGAATGCAACATGTCAGTGCTACCACATGTTCACCAATGCTTAAGATACTCCCCCATAGGAATACCATCAACATTCATGCTAACTCTATTTAATTCTAATTTACTATATTTACTTAAGCTAAAATTTAGGCATATAATAATTATCATGCAACCTAGGTTTTACCTTTTAGGGTTGATCTCCTTTTATAAGGATTGATCTCACTCTGTACTAATTCATTCTTTTTTTATTATAGCAATTTATATTTTTGCTCATCAAGAATGTCTTATTAATGGATCCGGGAATTCTAGCCTCCATAGCTTTTTGCTTCTCTCTTCTATGAAAAGTGTTTGCATCTAGGTGATTCTTGGGAGTTGTGGGGTTGATCTTTCATCAACTTCAACATGGTATTAGATTTTCTCACAATCTATGAATGAAAAATTGAATCTCTCATTCCATAAAAAATTATTGAATTATAATAAAAATTAAGCATGTTTTTATACAAATTAAACTATCATAAATAAAACATGCAAATTACATGCACAACAATCAACGTTGAAATCACCATCTACATGCTAATCATCATAACTCTACACTTAATTGATGAGTTTCCTTAAATTACACATCAAACAGGAGGTCAACCTATTGTTAGAATGACTAATGCTAAAACCCCCCATAATTGTAATTAAGGAGATTAGAAGAAAATGAAGAAATGAGGAAAGAGGGAAAACCCAATGGGAATAAACCCCCCCTCAAAGATGCAGTGAGATTTCTTTGAGATGCGAAAATTGTGGACGCCTGTCAAATGATAATCATCATAGTGTGAACCTCCTCTGAAACCAAGGTGAAGGCCAGGATCAATTTGCATGAGTGCCCACAATGAGAGTACTCAAACAATGAGCAGATGAGAAACGAAGGCAAAATATCTATCAATAAAATCAAAGATATTTGTTTTTTATGTTCTTGCAAGCTTTATTTTCTCTATTTTTTAATTCTACAATTATTGTTTCAAATTGTAGTTAGATCTATGGCATAAATTTTACATGTTATCAGAGCCTAGTTGCTAGGAAATAAAGCATTTTTTTTGCAAGTGTTCAAGATCAAATTTGTTGGACATAGTTGTATCAGAGCTCTAGATCTTCATGCCACTGTTTTGATTATGAGAGGTTTGACTTGACTTTCAAATTTGTATTTTTTCTTTCAAAGGGTTTCATTTTCTAGAGGTTATTTGTATTGGATCTAGGGGGTCACTTTTTTTGTTTGGTGCACTTTGAGCTCAAACAGACCTCATCATTGGATTTGTAGCACCCAAAAACCCCTATTTTTATATAAAATTTGTCCAATTTGGACAGAATTGACTCTACATTAAAAAAAAATTCCCTTAGATTTGGTCACATTTCCTGAGGCAGCAAATTCTTTTTATTAAAAAATAAATAAATAAAGAAAATTATAAAAATTGATAAAAAGGAGAATTGGCTTTAAAATTTTGAAAAAAAAGTGCTTTCATTTTAAATTTGTTTTTAATGTGCGCCTCTATCATCAAAGGATGCCTATGTCATGTAGATATTGATACATGTCAATCTAGGTATGTTGCATGCACAAGTCATGACATCATCTTTCTATGGCCAAAATTTGACGATCTTCAAACCATCATCTTTTTTTTAGTATTGTTGTCATAACAAGCAATTAGTGATATTTTGATCATATCTTCGACATACAGAGGTATTTTTTGACAAAACTTATATCGTCTAAAAGCTCTTTCCAAGCCTTTCATGATGATGCATGTTATTTGGACTTTTGATACAATTTCTTTTCCTATTTATGTAGTCAAAGTTAGGGGTTCTATTTGACACTCAAGGAGACATATCTTGAGCATCCAAACTCCAATTTGGAAATTTTTTATATTGTTGGAAAGGTCTTTTAGAGATCTTTCTAGTGATGTTGGTTTTTTTCCATATTCTGCTCTAGGAACATTGTATTTAGTTTTTTTTTTCATTTTTATATCTAGTGGATATCTTGGTTATATTAGGTCTGAAGATCAATTTTGTTGCTTTAGGTGATTCATCATGGGTTGTACTATCTATTGTATCAGCTTTATATCTCTTCTGGTCTATTTAGACATCATTTGTATTAATTCTTGCAAAATACACTGAGATAAAGTTCCATATTTTATTTGTATTTTCATTTCAGTTGTTTTGCCTTGTTTTGCCTTTTGATTCAAGAAATATCATCTAAGGACACATACATATTATTGTATTATTGGGATTTACCATATCTTGTTCCTTATTGTACATGCACTACTCTGATTAAAGTGTCATGGGTGGTTGATGTTTTTCCTTTGTTTTCCATCTTCCTTTGTCTAGTGAGTATTCCTTCCATGACATTAGTCTCATGGCATGATTGGAATTGATCGCTTCAGTACACACATATGTATTCTTTTATGCATGTTTATCATGGTTCCTTGACATGCAAATATTTTGGCCCACTTTTTTAGTTGCCTATCACCACACCCTTGATTGTATTAGGGGGGTTCTTCTATTGTTTCTCATACTTCCTTGGTTCAATGGAGTGAGCTATGTATTCAGTATTTGTTCCTATGTGCTAGGTGGATGCAGTGGTTGGGTACCTATGCATTTTGATGAGATGGATCATTACCATATAGACACTTTTCTTTTTGTTCTTACTTTTGTTGTAGCCTTCCATGTTCAATTGATCAACCCT
This sequence comes from Cupressus sempervirens, assembly GCA_028749045.1. Taxonomy (NCBI): domain Eukaryota; kingdom Viridiplantae; phylum Streptophyta; class Pinopsida; order Cupressales; family Cupressaceae; genus Cupressus; species Cupressus sempervirens. The sequence goes on along the minus strand of CM053784.1, from coordinate 297,780,618 downwards.
TAAGGCTTTGGTATTTTATGCCATTTGTATCTTTGAGTTTAGTTGTTTTCCTTTATTTGCCTCTTGATTCAAGTGGTGTCTTCTAAGAGCACTGATGAAGATTACAGTCTTCTCTACATGGTTAGGTTCTATTTCAATGGAGGTTCTTCAGATTAGTAGTTACTTTGAACAGAGCTTTGCAACTTTGTACATGCTTCAATGGTGTTCAACATGATCATCTTATGTTCCTATATTTTGGGACATTCCCTAGTGTGTAGGCTTCTTTCATCCTTCAATTGTTCTTTTAACATTATTTCCATCTCTTTTTGGAGTAGGGTTTGTCCCATGTGGTTTTCTCTATTTCTCCTCTTTATAGATATTTGGTTGTGCTTGGGTACCTCATCAGGCTTTGTTGTCGGGATCTAAATCTACTTTTAGTAATAGTTTATAGGTTTTTAGATACTCCCTAAGTTTATCTTAAGGGGGTGGGGGGTGTTAGAGTAATTAGATATTTTCTAATTAACTCTATTTACTTAAGCTAAAATTTAGGCATATAAATAATTAATTCTTTTATTAATTATTATCATGCAATCTAGATTTTACTTGATAGGGTTTTGATCTCCTTTTATAAGGATTGATATCTCTTTTTACTAATTGATTCATTTTTTTATTATATCAATTTATATTTTTTCTCATCAAGAATGTCTTGTCTGTGGATTTGGGAATTTAAGCCTCCATAGCTTTTTGCTTCTCTCTTCTATGATAGGTGTTTGCATGTAGGTGATTCTTGGGAGCTATAGGGTTGATATTGCATCAACTTTTAAAATTTTAATATAGAAGTTTAACAATATAATAACTAATTGATATAATGAATAAGAGATAAATGATAGTTAAAATATACTATGACATGTTCAAACCATATTATATATACCTTTTTTGTTAATAATATTTCTTTGATAAATGTTATGAATATTTATCCTTTTTATTGTTTACCTACATTACTATCCATGTCAAGTAGTTGGCCAACAATTGTACCCAACCTCACACCTCATATGTGCTCTCATCTTTTCTCTCACATATACAAGCAATAGATATTTCACTTCTTAATGAAATATTTATCGCTCTTATGGGATTGTTTGCAATGGTGAATCTAACTTAGAAGTTTTTGGACCCCAATATTATAGCCAATGTAAATTTATCTTCCAGAAATTTATTGTCAAACAAATTGTACAAATTTAAAAAAATTATTAAAACAAAATTTGTATATAATATACTAACCTAAAAAAATATCTTTCATAAAATTAATAATTAATCATATTACAATAAAAAAAATGTATAGCAACAACTGTAGTGCCTACAACCAAGGTTCAAATCCCTAGAGGGCCACTCTCTACTATGGTTCTTAATTAAGAGTTGATTTTACGTTGACCTTTGGTGAAATAGTGAAGCTTCTTGCTTGTAGTGCGTACAACCAAGGGCCAATACAATTAAAGAACCTCCCTTGTTTCTTAGTTTTAAATGATCTTATAATTAGGAGATAACTAGTTTATGAATAGTTCAACATTATATGAGTTCAAATAATAGATCAAAACTAAAACATACAATTTTAGAAACATAAAGGGTGGGATGTTTCTTGAGATTCTTGAAAAATAAATTTAAAAATCTATTAAAGTGGCAAGGTTTTTTAGGATGTCACAAGTATTCAACCATAGGGTATGGTTACTTTAAATAATATTGATCAAATATCTCTATAAAATGTGATCTTATCACCGACAACATGAAATGTGTTTGCAAACAAATCTTATATAGTAGATCTCAATTTGCCTATCATATATATTTCGGTAGTACTCTGAGGCAGAAAATCCTAGAGATGTAGAGGTGATTTGAACCAAACAATTCCAAGATCCCCTATTTTCATGTTTAAAATAATTTCAGATTATATTTCTATGCTAATGGTTCTAAGTATTCAAAAGTATCATTTTACATGTAGACTATAACTACTAATTTAGTCTCATATCTTATTGGTCCACATTTAAATAAAGAAATCCAACTAAAGAATTAAAAAGTAAAGTATTTTAAAAAACCCTATAAACCAAATTTCAATACTCCTAAAATACTGTTCACAAGGTCAGAATATGAAGCTAAAGGTCAATATGTTAAGGTAAATCATTAGTTCATATCAATTGTTAAATTTGAATTAAAACTCATGTGTTTAAAATTCTCAAAATAGTACAAGATAAAAACTATAACAATCATAAAGAAGGAATCTGGATTCGTATTTAACAAAGCATTACTGTTTTATATGGAACATGTATTCCTAACCCTCACGCTTATGCTTTGAACCTTGCAAGTATTATTATCTCAATTTTAATCTCCAATCAAGTTATGTTTAGTTCATAATAGAAATAAACAAATAATAAATAATTACTAAAATGATTTTCTACTGGAATATATCTATAAATAAGGAAATCTATTTTTTTATTAAATTAAGAAGTAGAAGGCTTTCTTAACACTTTTGAGAAAAGGAAAACCTTCTAAAAGTAACAATATATAAGCTTTTCCAATTTCAAAAGATAGAAGGTAGAAAGCATTTTTATTGTTTTCTACAAGATCTACTAACAAGGATCTTAACCAAAAGTTATTTGCAAGCATAAAGAGTTGCAAGTCAAATATCATGTGCAACATAAAAAGGAAGAAATAGGGCGAAACAAATTCTAAATATGTATAAATTATAAGAAATCATCAAAACATGTCAAAAAAGTACAAGTAAAAGTGGAAAACTTATGTAGTTTTATTATAAAAGATGTAATCACAAGACAAACATGTTTAAGTTGTAAGAGAAGAAATGCCTTCTTAGTTATGTAAACAATCAAGTAGACATAAAGATGCTAAAAGTTGATTATTATGTAAGAGGGAGAATTCCCTCTCTAAGACCTGTGAGAAAAATAGAGGCACATGTACTTACATGTAGGCATGACGTCCAATCTCGGGCAATACTAAGGGTTTTCTTCCCCATTTTGTTTCCCCCAGTGCATGCACTTTGAAAGGGGAAAAACTATGTGTTTAAAAAATATATATTAATAAAATATTGATAAAAGCCTTTTATCGATTTAAAAAAATTGCATAGTAAAAAGATAATAAATACAGATAAAATTTTCAATCACTAATAGAATTATTATTTAAAAATGTTTTTTTAAAGATAAGTGCTATCACTATGGGGATAGCACCCTCTATTAATATTTAAAAAGTGCATGAAACCTCATAAAAGAAAATGAAATGGAGCAATGCTACAACGTTTCATCTGAGATATCTTCCTCTTGCAATCTAAATGAGAAAGATATATGATCTAAAGAGTGCCTACTACATCTAAAACTATCTAAATGATATGAATTTATTCCAAAGAAATATATAGTATAAGCCTACTATATCTTCCATTTTCAAACAAAATATAATATATATGTCAATGTCCTAAAGCATCGATTGCATAAAGACCTAGAAATACTGACATCAAAAGATTCATAAATCCAACCCATCAATGATCACACCAATAGTGGTATATTTGGGAAATGTTTTCACCCAATAGAGTAAACTTTTGGTAGAATCCTATAAAAAGCCACCAAAATCCTTAGGACTAAAGAACACTAAAATTTGATAAATCCCTTTGCAATATACCTTGTTTAAACTTCATTCAAGATATTTTGATAAAGGATCTTTTGCAGTGATGTAGAGCATGTTTTTCATCTTTGCAATCTTCTTCATCCTCCTCTATAGAGTTGTTTAGATTGTCTTCTTCATCAAAAGAAAAATATGGTAAAGTGTCATCATCAGAAGGAAAGCAGGTGTAAGAATAAAAGTATAGCTTGAGCTTACTATTGTTTTTTCCAATCTCAAGCTCTAAGACAACCTCAAAAATGACATTCTCATTCACTGGCTTCACAAAATATCCATCAGTTCCACACATTTTTCCTTGGAACCAAAAATATTATCTACTAGAGGGGTAAGAACAACCCCATAGATTGGACCATCACACCAGTGCATGTTGAGGGTGAGTGATGTATTCATCATATAGGTAATGGCTTCATAAATATCATTTATCATAGTGAAGAGATCCATGATCTATCAAGGACATGTATACTCATAATTCATGTGGTCAAGTCCAAGGGATGGAGTTGTAATAGCCAACTTGGTAACCCAAGAGAAATCAACCTATTAAGTTACATTGTTTACTAAGCCATTTTTTTTCTTAAAAGTTCATACAACACCATGATAACATTGTGAAAGAAATATAACACATACAAATCAAATACACATTATGTAATAAAAATATAGTTTCCATTTCACAAGGTTTTCTTCATGTTGAATCACATGAATGAAAGTTTTACTAACTAGATTTAGTCTTAAGTACAATGACCATAGCTATAATGGAATAAAAGATTCATAATCTCTTAAACATTACATAAATAAAATTGACATAATGAAGTACATCCTATACATCACATCCACTACACATGTCATGGGGTATGTAATAATAATACAAGTACAATAGAATACAATACATGATTCCACATGATCTCAAGATACAAGATACATGGATACATAAATACATCAATTGAATAGAAAGCCTCCAAGACAAGAATAAAAATGGTACAATTGCATCACAAGAATATCCAACACCAGTCCCAATCTTTGGAGGACCCAAATGGTAAGAGTTCACATCGTCCCAACCTCATGGTAATCTAGTGAGGCCCACTTGCACCGTGCAAGGGATATAATGTACAATCCTCCACACAGATGTTAAATCACAAAATCAAATCCTAGGTAAGGAATCTTTAAAGTTCTATCCACCTTAAGGGTATTAGTACTTTTGAAAAAAGAAAGATAACAAAGGTTGAAATAAAAATCAAATGATATGAAGAACACATCAAGTCAACAAATAAATACCAACTTCCAAAACAAGTATCAAAACCAAAGATAAACAGCCACTAAAATAATACCAATAAAAAAATAATAGTAACCAAAGAATAAATAAATATGATCAATAAGTACCAAATGCCAACAATAAATTACACCCAATAATAAGTAAATCTCACTAGAAGAAAATACACAATCTACTAAGGAGACTTGGGCTACATACTAGGGAGTGTCAACACATGTTCAAACTACTTGAGTTGCCTTGGATTGGTCTCTCACTAGACCCCAAACCCTCAAGCATTGAGTTATTCTAGACAAGTGGTTCTAGACCCCACACCCTCAATGTGACCCATGTGAAACCAAAATACCCTTTCATGAAGATGAGGAATACTAGTCACACCTCTCACTAGGTATCATCTCATTCTCATCCTTAGCCTATGAAAGCACTCAAGGTATGAGTGAGATAACATCTCTATTAATATTTTGAATGTTTTAACTCAAATATTAATTACTAGATTATCACTTATTACAAAACTTATGATAGGTTACCTTGGTACTAACCACTTTTGGCCCCAGACCCCTATTGTAAGACACTCCCAAAGGATGCACATAGATAACCTCCCCTAAGCTCACAAACCATAATTGTGCCCCATACCAAACACATAATGATAATCAAATTCAGTCCCATCATAGGCAACTGGAATTTACATGGTTCTCAAACCTAGAACATCATTAATTATTTTTAAAAATAAATATCATTAGTTGAGCTTAAAATTGAACAAATAACTCATCATAACATCTAGTAAAATATAAATCCATAGATATAAATCTCACAAGCCTCTGGTGTACATCCTAGTGTTAGAATATTTGGAATAATTGAGAGGGGGGGTGGGGGGGAGTGATTAAAACATAACCCAATAATTCATTGATTAAAATTGTTCACTATAATCTAACTTATTCATTCCATTATAGCTCTATGTTCTATATGTGGCAACTTGTAGAAACTTAAGCTTAAAAACAATAAGTAGCATAAACAAACAACAAACATCCACACAATATTTGACTCTAGGATTTAAAGTGGAAAACCAATTTGGAAAAAGCCACTCATAACATGCTACCACTTTTCACTCTTCTAAAGTGAGCTCTGTTTGTAAGGTTCCTCATCGCACATACTTATTAAACATGAATTTCCCTGTTACATTTGTTATAGGAGAATTGAATGGATATGAAGTTATGTTTTATGTTGTGAGTATCTTAATGAAATTGAGAGTAGTTGATACATCCATGTGTAATACTAAGTGTTTTGAAAACTACTACATTATCTAAACTGTTTAAACATTGAAAGATCACTAATGATGATATGAGACATTTTCACCTGATGATAAGGGTGTTGATTTTGGTATTTTGATGATTGAGTGTTATGCTTCAAATAGTTTAGTATTCTTTAATTGGTGTTGTTACGATGATTAGGTGTATGTGTGCTTAATGATGATTGTACTAGTACTTAATCTGAATTAATGAATAAGTTATGTTATATTGATTATGTGTTGCTGGTGATTAAGTGTGAGTAGAAATGAATTAAACAGTAAATTATATGAAAGATTCATGTTTTGATTTAAGTAACCACTTAGATAAGTTTTGAATATATGTATGTGACCTTCTTGAGCTACTGATGTGTGTAATGAGTGTGTAGGATATTTATTAATTAGGGAATCTAACGGAGAAACGAAACTGAACCCTATGTACCAATTGTGGAAACCAGGGTTAAATCTGACGAAAGATGCAAACCTCATTGTTCGTATTTTATGTATGTTGTGGTTTGAATGAATGTATCATTCTATAATCAGTAAATGTTAATGTTTTGTAACATTGTTTTTATATGGTGTCACTTGACACTTGTGATTTGTATATGCATTCCAACATGACAGTTAGCGGTAATTGTGTAACCTAAAGGTCTACGTCAGACTAGGCTAGTGACCTTTTTGTTAATCAGTGAGTAATTGAGATTAATTACCCCTAATTAGGATTAGTGAGTAATCTTTATTTTTGAAGGTTGTTAGTAAGTCCTAAAATATTCCTAACTTTTGATAGGTCTCTTATTAATCCTAAAAGCCTAAAATCATTAAATCTAAGTACCTAAGGGGTATGGGTATGGGTTGGGGACATTTTCCACCCCCTTAGCCCCTTTGATTGACTTTTATGGTCACTCAAAAAGTCCATTTTTACTTCAGTGGGAAAATTGATTGCTCCCTTCTTAAGTTGGTAACCTTGACTCCACCTGGAGGTCCACCTAATGTCTAGTTGAGTTAGGATCATATTTAGAGGCATCTTTGAGAAGTTTTGGGTTGTCACCCAATCTCTAGTTTTAGAGAGAAGTTTTGAAGATTGAAGGAAGGAAGGAAGAGCTCATCTCAAACTTGTTCATGTTACCATAACCTTATTGTGGAGGTAGGAGTTCTTCATTCCTTTTGTTCATGTTGTTCATGTTGTTCATGCTTATGCTATTATATTTTTTCATTGGTATTCTTGTATGTATGTTGGGTATGTGTGGGAGGGATTGAAACATATTTTCTTGAATGCTTTTCCTTTATGTTTTACTTGATTTTCGAAGAGATTTTGTGGCTTGTTTTGGCATTACTCACCCTTGGATAGGGAAGAAGTGGCCATGTACAGGGAAGGGCTTTAGTTGGACCTTGATAGTGTAGAGTCTCTTCTCATGGTGAGAAGAGGGAAAGAGGGTAGGGTGTTATGGGCCCCTACTTGTCATCACATACTATGTTTTGAAAATTTGAATTCTTGAAGAATAGAAGGAATAAAAATCCTTGTTGTATTGGCCTTGAAAGGGCATTTGTACAAGAACGAAAGTTCTTGAGTTTTTAGCCCCGAAAGGGCTATGTTATAGTATGGTGATCGACATCTCCTATTGGGAAAATCCACCTCCCCTCTAGTCTGGTTCAATGTTGAACCTATTGTGCAAACTAGGATGGGAATGCATGCTTGTTTTGTTCTTCATGTTATGCTTGATTTGTCTCTGGGTCAGTTTCGTCTTCTCCATGACCAGCATGATGTATTGAAGAGATTGAGAAGGATCATTGTTAAGGACCAAGAAGAGAATTTGAATTGTATTGTAACATTATGTAAAAATGTTTTTAAACTCTTGTTGAAGTGGCAAGGATGTCGGGTTTTCTTACTGGTTCTTTCTCGATAGAGCCTTGAACCAAGTTGATTAATAGAAGAAAAAAAAAAAGAGATTGAGTAATTTTTTTTGCATATGAGATTTTTGTATTTCAGTTTTTACGCATATGAGAAATGAAGAATAGGTAAATTGGTGATGTTTCAATTATGCAAATTACAAGTCCAATTGTGCTAAGGAAGAAATTATGTTAGGTTAAAATTTTCAATTTGATTCGTGAATATTGGGAGATAAAACAAATGAATCTTGCATTGTCGATGAACTAAATTATTCAATCTCCCTTGTTAAACTAAGTAGTTAGTAAAAACCCAATTTGGAAAGGATACATACACCTCTTGTTAAGATATAGTTGCATATATATATATATATATATATATATATATATATATATATATATATATATATATATATATATATATATATATATATATATATATATATATATATATATATATATATATATATATATATATATATATATATATATATATACTCATACTTCAAAGAAACAAAAAAAAGAAAAAAGAGAGAGAAAACAAAATTTCAATAAGCACCTATGGGATGCTGGAAAATACACGAGGAAAGGATAAAGCTTTAAAAAAAAAAAGAAACAGACTTGATAGGGATTATAATATTCTATGATAATATATATATATATATATATATATATATATATATAAATAAAAAATAAACAATTTTAAAATATGAAAGGAATTGATAGAGATCTTACCACTACCCTTATCTACTCCTAGCCCTCATGTAGAAAAATTTTCATCTTAACTCCTCTTTTCTCATTACTCCCTAGGCGTTGACAAGGCTTCTATTAAATCTGTACACAAAAGAAGGGTTAACCCATGCGCCCCTAGGTGAGTTGACATATCACCTTCCTAACAAATGAGATTTGGGCAAATCATTTCATTGGAGTAGGTTGGGTTAAAGTCCTAAGTTCTTTATACTCTCTCCTTCCTTGCCTATCTATCTAGGTGTACACTCCCTTTGGCAGGCATATTAATTATTCTCTGACTCATTCCTCACCATAAATCTATGTTTGCACTTTCCTGCGTCAGTTGCAAGTGGGAATGAAATGAAGTTTTAAAACAAACATTTGATATTATAAGCTTTTTTCTCCCCCCTTGATTTGACATCACCTCCTTTACTCATTGCCTCCTAGGTAAATGCCCAAGGTAGGTGGGAAACAACATGGGGCTACTTAGTCAACATACCTTCATCTTGGAATACATATGGGGGTTAAGTCTGGTGGTAAGGGGTTTGAGGTAAGTTAAAATTTGGCATGTGTGTTAGGTTTGTTTGTTTGTAGGAGGTAGGTGATTAAGTTAGTAATTGTTCTCTTTGTTTTAAAATATATTTTAAATTCAGTTCTTAGGTTAGTATAATTTTTTTTTTAGTTGGATGATGTTAGAATTAATAGTTAGATGTTAGTAAGGATAATAGGATGTAGGGAGTTAGTAGGTTAGTTAAGGGAGTAGATTAGTTTATGTTTTACATAAAGTTTTAAAAATTAAATTAGTATGTCTTTTAACATTAGGATATGTTATTATGTTTTAAAGTTTAAGGTGAAGGGATTATATCAGAATATTAATGTTTTTGATTAAGTAGTTTTTAGTTATTCGTTAAATTTTAAGTTAGGATTTGATTAGTAGAGGTTGAAGTTAGTTGTAATGTAAATTAACTAGCTAGCATGACTTGTTAGTAAATGCTAGTTTATTTCATTTGTATTAAATTACTTGAATTAGGATGTTTTAGTGTTAGATAGTAGAGTTAGAGGTTAGTGGTTAAAAGATTGATGTATGTCAGTTTTTAAATCATTTTGGTTAATATAGTTAAACTTAGTGGATTGATGTAAAAAAATTATTTAGTATGTTAAAGTTATGTTTTCTTTTTTAAATCTAGTAAAATTAAGATTTGTTTTAATTAAATGAATTTATTTTAGTATTAGATAAAGGAAGTTAGTATGGTTTTAAATTAGATGTTAGTATAATTGAATTTGAATATTGTTAAATATTATTAAAATTAGTGTATTACTTATTATCTAGTTCGACTTAAGTTTATATCATCATTGTTTTATATTATTCTTTTTGAATTATTTATGAGGTAAGAACAAAGATACTAAAATTGGTTTAAATTAATATCAGAATTGTAGTTTATGTTTTAGTTATCTATATTGATTATCTAATTATAGTTTGATCAAAGGGATGTTTCACTTATGATAAGTTTAATAAAGTTAGTATCTGATTGTTAGATGATCTTATCATTTAGTAAAGTTTTATGTTTAAGGAAAGTTAGTATCTTTATTGGTTTATATGTTATCTAAGAACATAAGTTAGTATTTTTATCCATCTTTAAAATAGTTTAGATTTATTATGTAAGTGATGATATCATTCTTAAATCAAAGTTTAGTGTTAATTTATCTTAAATGGTTTTGGATTAGTAAAGGTTGTAAAACTAAGTTAGGTTATTAGCTAAAATTTTAAGTGTTGTAGATATATCTAGATAGTTGTTTAGTATTGCAAGTTTAGGGTAATTTGATTTATTTAGTTTAATTAAAATATATTATCTTAAAATTAAAGTAATAACAAAATAATGGTCGAAACCAATTTCATAACAAATGCTTAGATTTAACGATCTTTTCATACTCTTTGATGATAAACTTAGATGGTAATGACAAGACATCATTAGGAAATCCCATATCTGTCTCATTTTCCTTATACTATAACATGTGTTATTAAGCATATCAACTTAGTGGTGTTATTAATCTTTAATAAAAAAATTGTTGGTGTGTTTTGACCCAATTTTTGGGCATGACACTATTAGGAACCAAACCTATTAAAGGTTACAAAAAAATTTGTTAGGTGTGACCATGCTAAAGGATTTAATCACCCTATTATGAGTGGTCTTATTAGAGAACTTAAGAACATTCCTTTAGAATGTCACCTTGACTAAATGATTTACAAATGATTGTTAGGCCAACCTTAATAAAAGGATTTTCCAACTACCATAATGGCTAGAAAGTAACAGCGAAACTTTGATCTAATAACAAATAACTCACTTTGAAAATTTAGACCTCTGTTTGGGTCAACTTTGGTTCATTGACTGAACTTCATCATTCTCATCATCTTAAATATGCTTGGTAACTCTTCAAGCAATCCTTCACCTCACAAACTTCACATTTCTCCTTGCAAGTCTGTCCATCACTTGTCTTCACAAGTTTCCAATCCAACAACCCCAAAAACATATCAGATAGCTCCTTAAATAGCTAGCTTTGATCTTTTTCCTCTTAATTACAATTGTAGATCTTATGGTTTACGATCAAATCTAAAACATTCAATGAATATGTCCACCTTATTTTCTTCTTCTCTTCTCAACACTTATAGAAGCATCTTCTCAAATATTAGCCTTTGATAACTCAACTAAGCATTTCCTTGCATTAAATAGTACAACTAATCGATCCTTATCATCAACACTTTTTTCTTATTCCAAGATTTCAACTATGTCAACTACAAATCTTGATTCTTTCATAAACTGCTATTTTGTTATTACTTGGTCAGCACTATATTCTTCTTCTCAGTCTTCACTAGATAACTCAATCATCACTATGTTCTTCTACTTAGTCTTCTCTGGACAACTCACTCGATACTATCACTTTACAATCTTTGTCGCTCAGCCAATACAGATACTCAGTCAAGGTTGTCATGCTCGATAGTGCTTAAGTTCGTTAATTTTTTGCTTTAATTCCTTCAGTGATTGTGTAATACTAATACTCAATCAAACTTATCCTTATGACTTGTTTCAACTCTTAGCTTCATCAAACTATCACCTCCACTTCATGTATTGATTAAACATTAAATTATCTTGTCAGGTATTGACTTATCAAGTGTCCATTGATTAAACCCCTTCCCTATTAAATTTAATTTTTTTAAATAATTTTTTTATAACTTTTATTTATTAATACAACATTTTTGAACAAGTTTTTTGGTAAAGTCTAAAAGGAAAAATTTTAGCAGTTATCATTTTTTTAAAAATTCATTTACTAAATAAGGAAAAATACGTATTTTCTTTGTAATTAGTAATAGGCCAAAGCCATGGTAAATTTTCATTATTTATTGTGGTTAATTATTATTTTATTAGTTAATTTTGAGTATATTTAAACCCAAGACCTCTCAGATAAGAGGCTCACAATTTACTATTTTGTTATAGGCTCTTGCCTAGAAAAATACATATTTTTTAATTTGAGGAAAAATATGCAATTTGTGGATCTAAATTGCATAATGTTTTGGATGAACCCTAACTGGTTTATGTTAATCTTAGATTGGTTTTGATAGATGAGTGACAATATACTTAAGTCATTTACTTAGTTCATGTCGAACAAGTAATGTATGCTGAGCATAAGTTGTCAAATAATATATGACGAGCAAGAGATATACGGTATATGTTGAGTAACTAGTAGGTGTCGAGTCACTCAAGTGCCAAGTAGATAGTAAGTGTCAAGTCATTCAAATGTCGAGTGATCAATGGATGTTGAGTCATTTAGAGGCCGAGTTACAACATTGAAGAGATAGTGGATGTCGAGCATTAGACACTTCAAGTGCTGAGTAATATAGTTTTCACATAGTTTTTAATAATGGCACAAACTACTATGTAAACCATTTTGGAGCCGGCTTAAGGATTCTTTTGTGATCATAGATGATAGGGATGAATCTTTATTGAGGATCTGTATGCAGTACATGTAGCCAATCAGAAAAAGGGAAGGATTAAGTGGAAATATGGATGAATTACAATCGTTGATTCATTAAAACTGTCAGTAAGTTTATATATTTTTCAAGGAATCTATTTAATATGTCCTACATAAATGTCAAACTATTTCAGAAATTAGATAAAGGAACATACAACTTTAGATCAGTACAACAAAATAATAGAATCATAAAACCTCAAAATGCCACAACAATGATACCAAAACTCATGCAAGACATTGCTACTTATAGATGAACAAATGTTGTCTCAAGTGACATAGAATGTAGTGTCATGAGAGATTACAAAAATATCACACAAATAAGCATTTCGTCGCATGAGTTGAAATGAGATGTTGTATGAGTGAACACAAAAACCCTGCACGAGGAAATAACTTTCCAAGTGAGTATTAAATGCAATGTACCAATAAATAAATGTAATTTGACATATATTTTTTGAAAATGAGATCGAGAAATTGATTTCCAAAGAACACTTTTAAAATATACAATTCAAACCCACTCAAATTGTTTTGTTTGTTTAATGCTTTTCAAATATAGTCTAAATAGGGCATTGTTAAAATTTCTTCAGGGTCTTGATATCATAATAGGGTATTAGGTTCTTCATTACATGAAAATGATGACCATGGATGAATCCAAGACCTAGACACTTCTAGGAGATAGATACTTGGGGAAGTAGGGAAAGGTAGTGATTTCTGCAACAAGTCTTTTAATTAGGAGAGTATAATATTTTCTCCTTATGGAAAAATAAGAAACCTTGAACCTTGTAGATTTTTTCTAAAGGAGTTATCTCAGTGATGAATATGTCTTGCATGTTTGGGTGGACTGATGAGGCTAGATGACTATGCTCTTCTCTTTTAGAGAATCAAAAACTCATAACCTTAGATCTAAACTAGTAAGTTCGAGTCAACTTTAGCAAGCCTTTAAGAGTGATCCAAACTCTAGGAATGAACCAAGTAGGTGCACACCTTACCCTAGTGATTTAAACCCACTATAATAAAATTAGTTTTGAAAAGTAAAAGAACTTCAAAACCATGGTAATTTCTCTCTCTTGATCCTATTCCATATATCTTAAGAGTGTCTCATCTACTGTGCTGAGTGACACCACTTCTAGCTTTGGTTTGCTAAGGATGTATAGCTATAGGTGTTGGTGTGGTTGGGAGGCTTAATTATCTCTTGCTAGAACATTGAAGGTTATCTTGAATGGAACCATATTAAACACCTCTTACAGAAAAATCTTACTTGGTTCACCTTAGAAAGGGGACATAATCTTTGTGCAAGGAGGGGGAAGAATCTCTCCTAAAGATACTCACCATAGGTATATGTTTGGATGCTTAAAGGTTTTATATGAAATCATCACATCTTCATCATGTCTTCTTCCTCTTTCCAAGGCTATATAACAAGATTCTATCTTTGTTAGGAGATATAATCCAAACACCAGTAACTGCTATCCAAAAACTCTATCTGAACACTGCCTTCAATAAATCTCAAACTACTCTGCATTGTCTTCATATTCCACATGTGCTCTTAACCATAACATCATGACATTTTGTAGAAAATTTCCTCAATTATGCATAAGTTAATATGCATTCCTTGATCCTTGTAAAACCAAACTATGTTTTCTACCCTACCAGTCTTCATAGAATAATCAGTATGTTGACATTAGTAACAAATATTGTCATGAATGTAACACACAACCAAGATAAAAAGGTCCAACAATGCTAGGATACTCCCCCATAGGAATACCATAAAAAAATATACTAAAAATCTCCCCCTTTGACATTGATGGAAACATAGATGAAAAACATATAAGTTCCATGAATACCAAATGTCTCTACTACATTTTCTCCCCATTCATGTTGTCCATAAATGTCCACTATAATGTAACCAACATACATAAGGAAGGTGTTGAACTCCCCCATACATCATCAATCAAATCATATTCATCAATCAAATCTCTCTCTCTCTCTCTCTCTCTCTCTCTCTCTCTCTCTCTCTCTCTCTCTCTCTCTCTCTCTCTCTCTCTCTCTCTCACACACACACACACACACACACACACACATTGAAATCAATCAATATTCTCCCTAAATCATGCTAATCTCCCCCATTAATATCAAAGGATTTTTTTCATGTGCTAATCTCTCCCATTGGTATTAATCAATACACAAGGAGGTTTTTCATGCATTAGTCTCCCCCATTGACATCAATGAAAAAGGTATCACTATGTCAATTTATTACATAAGATATGCAATAATATCAAGTGTCCAAAGACACTGTTAGGTACTAGTTACCAAGAGTCCTTAATGAGTGAGCACAAACACATATACTCTGCCATAGAGCAAGCATTAACCATCCAGTCCAGATAAATAATATTGCTTTGTTACCACTAGATTGATGCAATATATATGTTAACTACTCAAAAGTAGGTTGGGTCATAACACCAAGAATACTTCTCAAGTACTTAAAAGTATCCTTCAACAAAGGTTTTATAAATATGTCTTCTATGTACTCCTTTGTACTTACATACTCCAATCTGGTCTCTTTCTCTATAACTTTCTCTCTCAAAAATTGATACTTAATAGATATATGTTTTATCGTAGAGTATAGAACATGATTCTTTGACATACTCAATGTACTTTTGTTATTATAGTGTATGATAATAGGCTCTGTAAACTCAATTCCAATATCTTTCAAAAAAAAATTCATCCAAATGACTTGATCACAACTATTTGTTGCTTCTACATACTCTGCCTCTAATATACTCTGTGAAATATAGTCATTTTTCTTACTTATCCAAGAAACCAATCTTCCTCCCATGAAAAATGTTCCACCACTTGTACAAAGTTTTTTTGTCATCTATGTTACCTACCCAATCCACATTATTCTATGCACATAAGGTAAATTCATTTGATCTATCATACCTAATCCAAGATTAGGTCTACCCTTCAAATATCCAAATTTTATTTTTACTATTGCATAATGTGATTCTTTAGGATTAGCTTGAAATCTTGCCACAATATCGAGTGTCTTAGCTATATCAGGTCTAGTGTGTTTTAGATATTGAAATCCTCAAATCATAGACAAATACCTTTTTTGTTAAACAATAGGTGTTTCATCTTTTCTAGATAACTTACATCCAATTATCATAGGTGCTCCAATAGGTTTACAACTTTCCAAACCAAATATTTGCAAAAAATCTTTCAAATACTTAGCCAAGGAGATATGAAAATACCATCTTTGTTTCAAAAAATCTACCATCCTAAGAAATACTTCATCTCACCAATCATGTTCATCTCAAATTATTTCTTCATCTCTGCTACAAATGCTTCACTTTATTCATCATCACCTCTAGATATTATATTGATCATTATTAAATACTTCAACAATTAGCCAGTCACTGTCAATCTCCTTCAAATACAAATTACTATCTGTACTACCTTTATCAAATCCCAATTTTGACAAATACTTATCCAATCTTTCATATTAGGCTCTAGGTTCTTGTTTCAATCAATGCAATTCTTTCTTCAACTTACACACCATATATCCTTGATTTGTCAAAGGAAAAACTTCAAGCTTCTCAATGTAAACTTCTTCTTCTAGTTCACCATTAAGAAATGCAAATTTGACATCCATCTGATACACTTTGAATTTCTTGCTAGTTGCATACATCAAAAACATTCTAACTCCTATTCTAGCAACATGTGAAAATGTTTCCTCATAATCAATACCTTCTTACTGTGAATAACCTTTACATAATAGTTTTTATCTATTTCTCACAACCCCACCTTGCTCATTCATCGTATTTTGAACATCCAATTAGTGCTAATAACATTCTCGTCTTTACGTCTAGGACCTGATTCTTAAGTCTTATTCTTTTCAATCTAATCTAGTTCTTCTTTCATATTAATCTAAAAGTCATCTTTACTAGAATCATCAACACTTTTAGGTTCAATTTGAGAAATCAAACATAATTCTTCATGTACCTTATTCCTTTTCATGACTCCTTTGTCTTTTCTTCAAATAATTTGATCAACAAGATGCTTTTTATCATATTCTTGTTAGGTATCGTTGGTTCAACCTTGATTGTTTCTCTAGGCTCAATCTTAGGCTCTTCTCTTTGTTCCAATACGTGTATCTCATTTTGTAGATCAATGTGAGTCTCATAAAAAAACTCAACATTCTTTGGGTTAGTCCTTACATTAGTCTCTTCATCTGAATTATAATCAAACATTCTTTCCTAAATTCTAAACTTTTCATCAAGGCTAACATTTGCACTCTCAATAATAGTCTTAGTTTTCTTATTAAAACATCTGTAAGCTTTTCTTTTCAATGAATAACCTAAAAAGATACCTCCATCACTCCTTGAATCAAACTTTACAATATCATCATCCCTTTTAATGTAACACTTATTTCCAAATTTTCTAAAATATTTAATTGGTCGTGCATGCCCAACCATAGTTCATAGGGAGTCTTACCAATACCTTTTTTGATTTGTACTATGTTCATAGTGTATACTGTTGTATTTACTACTTTCCAAACTATTACTTTCCAAACTATCTTCACCATATTCTTCTTAAACTTAATAGCTCTCTCTTCCTCTATTAGATCTCAAAGATTTAATCTTTAATCTAGATTCATTTTCAACTCTACTCTTAAATATCTTAAACTTCTCAAATGCTTAAATTTTTTCTCTAAGAAATGCTACCCACATCATCCTAGTGAAATAATAAAAAAGAATCATGAAATTCCTTTAACCATAGAAAGATCTTGTCTTTGTAGCATCACTCAAATTTGTGCGTAGAATCTCAAACTTCACAGATGTAGTAAAATTATTGCTTGGAAATGAACTTTCCTTCTACTTTTCCATACACATTCCTTACATATCATGTTAGTAGGATTCATAGTCTTAGGGAAGTCTCTAACAACAAGTGTAGTATTGATCTTCACAATTTTATCAAAGCTTATATGAAAAAACCTTTTATGCCACAACCAAATATCATCCACCTTAGAAACTAAGCATGTCATCACAATAGGATTCAACTGAAAAAAATTACCTCTTTTCCTTGTACCAGTACGAATTCACTTACCATCTTTATCTTTGCTAATGAATGCCTTCTCTGTGAATTACAACTACTATCCCTTGTCAACTAATTATCCAGCACTCAAATGATTATGTTTCAAGCTATCAACAAATAAACATCATGAGTATTAGTCATTCCACCAAGCATAATAGATCTATTTCCTTTAATATGGCATGTTGCATTATTTCCAACTCTAACAATTCCAACATCGTAGCTATTGAATTCAATGTACTTATTCATATCTCTAGTCATATGACGAGAAAAACCACTATCTACAATCCAATCATATTTCTTCTTTTCAGCTTGTGATACTAATGCTCTTTCTTCTCTAACTTATATTTTTCAGGGCTTTCTTCCTTAGTTAAATTCTATTTCATCATTATCATCACCACTTTCACTCAAAAAATAATTCAAAACATGCATCTAATTCCTCATCATTAGAAAATTGACACTTCTTTGGCTGACAAGGCTTCTTCTTAAACTTTCTTACTCTTTTAGGGAATTTAAAAGAATAATGAGCATATTCATCACATGTCCAGCATTTGAAGATTTTCATACCTTTGGGTTCTCTCTTGATAAGAAGGGAAATTCCTTCCTCAATATTCTTGTCTTCTAATTTTTTTCCTTGGCTACTACAAGCATAATCTCCACTTGCACTTGTGCTTCTTGTCAACATAGGTTAAACACTTAATGCGCTGAAAGTAGTCTCAATTCTAGACAATTCCCCCATTTGTCTCATTCACATCTCTTATGACCTCAATCTTCCAAGAAGAGTCTCTCTTGTGAAATTAGGTGTGTAGGGGATAATTTGTTTAATCATTTGTGCTATCTATTTGTATGCTGGTGTCAAAGTCTTCAATATTTTCCATATAACTTCATCTTCATCTATTGTTCCATCAAAAGCCTTAATTCCTACATTAATCTCTTATATTATTGTACGATAACTTCTTATAAATTCATCTTCCATCATCCTAGAATCTTGAAAGAAACATATTCAATTCTATAGTCTAATCTTTCTAGCATGCTTATCACCTTCAAATGTAGATTCCAAATATTTATGAATTTCATGAGCTATTTTTAGATATTTTACTTGACTATACTCATTTTTAGGAAGATCTTTCAAGAGTAATTCTCTAACAAGCATATTGCACATAAAATTCTCTATCTAAGGTTCAGTACAATTCTCAAGCTTATCTTCATTAAACACATCCTTCTTGTCCTTAGTGATCAACCAATATCTTAGACCCTTGCATAGTAAATGTGTATGGATCTTATCCTTCCAAATATCATAGTTAATTCCATCAAACCTGGTCCTTTAATACCAATTGTTATAAAGTAAAGTCCACCAAGATAACTTTGGGGGAGGGGGGGGAAGTGTGGGTGGTGGGGTGAAAAAACAACTTTTAATATCCTTATTAATTTTAAAACATGTAAACAATAGATCTAACAACCATAGAAAGACTACCATACACAATAGCCCTAGATATGTTAACTAGGGATATCCGTGATTAGATAGAACACCTCGGTGGTGATGGTACCCACAAAATGATGTGCTACTATAAAAGTTCCTTGTAAGATGACAAACCCTGTTAGGAGTCAATAAAATACATTCAGTACATATCAACCCATGTTAAGAGACTTTAAATCCATGTTAGGAGATTCTAACCCTATTAGGAGTTGTGGAAGAGAGAAGGACCCACTGTCCAAACAACTTTAGGGAAAGACCACCAAACTCACTTTCTAACTAGCCTTAGTATTATCCTTCTCAAAATAATATGAATATACAACTGGCCAACAACCTTTTTTACAAATATAGTCTCTTGTTTCCTTATTGTTCCTCAACTGAATCAAACACTTCTCTAATCAAAAAATATTCAATATCAGGTTCACTGGATCTCACATACAATTTTTCATACTTGCATTACACAAAATTCTGAATTCCACTCTCTACCACAAGGAAATAATCTTTCCTTAATACCAAGTGCTAAATTTTTTTATTGATTTGGCCTTGAGGCTTTCCAAATTTAAAATTATAATATAGGACCATCTTAAGATATTATATTTACACATTTCATTATAATATTACATCATTTCATAATTACAAATAACTATCTACTCATAGTCTGCATAACTCTTCACTCAATGCTCATTTGGATGTGTACATTTGACCAATGCATCTTCATCACATCTTCTTCATATTTCCAAGTTTTGATAACTAGATTATATCTCTATTAGGAGATATAATCCAAGCACCAATAAGTGCTATCCAAAAACTCTATGTGAATGTTGTGTTCAATAAATCTTGAATAACTATACACTATCTTCATATTTCTACATGCTCTCTTAACCATAAGATTAGGACACTATGTATAACACTTCATTACTTAGACATAAGCTAATATGAATTCCTTGATCCTCATGAAACTAAACTTATTTGGTTCTTTGCTAGTCTTTACAGAATAATCATAATGTTGACATCAAT
Organism: Cupressus sempervirens; assembly: GCA_028749045.1. Classification (NCBI taxonomy): domain Eukaryota; kingdom Viridiplantae; phylum Streptophyta; class Pinopsida; order Cupressales; family Cupressaceae; genus Cupressus; species Cupressus sempervirens. The sequence continues at coordinate 297,760,209 of CM053784.1, read as the reverse complement.
GACAAATATTATCATGAATGCAAAACACAACCAAGATATAGAGTTCTATAAATGCTAGGATACTCCCCCATAGGAATACCATCAGAGTTCATGCTAAGACCCTCTAGGGGGTGATGTAGTTGTATGAGGTGAATGTACATGCATAAGATGTGGGAAAAGGTTGTGCCTTCTCTACCATTTCTTTTTCTAGAGATAAAGCCCATTTGTTGAGTCAGTATTGTCCAAACTTTTCCAAATCTTGTTAAGAATCCCATATCCTTCAAAGTTCCTTTGCCCATGGTTGGATTTTTGTCACTATTATTTTTTGTTCCAACTATTTTCTATCCAAAAAAAAATTGGACAACAAACTTGGAAAACCTTAAAAATTGCCAAAATCTATCTGAAAACTATTAAAACTAAGACACTTTTCTATTTACTCAAGAGAAATCTTGTGCGAGTAAGAATATTAGTCATGTTACATTTATTTTCTTTCCTAGTACTACCTTTACTATCTCCTAGTAATATATCTTTTATTACATGAGCTTTTTCTCAAGTACTGTCAAAATTCTTACTAGAATTCCCAATTTGGTTAAAAGTCTTGCTAGGAAAGGTACTTACTTGCATGGACTCATAGTTTACTTGCACGAGTCTTCCCAAATCTCACTTGAGGGAGAGCTCTCTTGTGTGATTCTATCTTTAAACTATCAAAATAGTGAGCTCTCTTAATCATCTATTAGGTCCTCAATCTATTCCAATCATTTTTTAGGAACTCTTTGTACATTGCTATGTCTATAAACAGTCTAAGTCGAAAGATAAGCCTTTTTGGTTGAACATTTTTTATCCACCTATAAACTAGTCTCTTGCTAAAGTGTTCTACTTTTCTTGCTATTTTGTCACACTCTTACTATTATTTCCACCTTCTTTGAGATGAATTCTAAGTGCGGTCTTAGTCTAAACTAGTCACACTTTGTTCTTTATGACTGATGCAACTAGAACAAGAAATGATTTTAATTTACATAGACCTAGAAGAGGAATAAGTAGAGGTACAAGTCATACCAAGTTTTGTATATAGTCTAAGTCCAGTGAAGGATCCTCATGGTCTCCTTTACTTGTCACAATTAGTGAGGAGTAATCCTACTACTTGACCTTATGCCAGATGCTCCTTTTTCATATACTTCAGTCAGATTCAACATCCACTATTTCAAGAACATCCCAAAGATACCTCTAAAAGTTCATCTCTTGAACTTTATTTTGACACAAAAAATAGGACACTCGTAAATGGTACTTCAAACTCAAAACCTCTACACACAATACCATTGCATAGTGAACCCCTACATACTTCAAACTCACACAAAGGAAAAATTGTTGATGAAAACCAAGAAATAGGGGAAAATAATATATTATGAAATAAAGAAGAGAACATAAAAATTGACAAACAAAATCATTAGCACACCAATATTCTCAAATATGAGGATGATGAAGAGATGCCCAAATAATAGATAGAACAATATTGAGTAGACAAAAACTTCTGAAAGATGATGAAAATATTGATACGAGAGAAAAATAGAAATACTTCCTTAAACTCACTAAAGAAGGAACCAAGATACCCTCAAACTATGACGTATAAACTATTGTCATCAAAGAGAAAGAGATTGAAATGTCTAAACTTCACAAACATGTCCAAGCTATCAAGGAATAGTTACAAAAAATGATGAAAGACAAGGACAAACCTACTAAACAATACACATTGGATGCCATTTGTCCATTTCCTTTTGACAAAGACCTCTACATGCCTCCTTTTCCTAAAGGACTTGAACTACCTAAATATGACAAATACTTAGGCACTTCTAATCCATAAGATAATTTAAGGGAGTTTGGTGCCCTATCTATGAAGTTTATGATGGATCAAACATACCTATGTTGTTGTTCCCATGTAGCCTTGGTGGCCAAGCCATTGTAGTGGTTCTCAATGTTACCCACTAGAATCAAAACCTTTGATGAAATCACAAACATTTTCATTCAATACTATTCCCACAATATTTAACATCTAGTTAACGTAAGGGATCTTTGCAACCTCAAACAGAGAATGTGAGAACCATTGTTGAATTTCTTCAAGAGATCAATCCGATTAAACCTACATCTAGATGACCTCAAGATATAATAGGTCTAGGCTTCAAAAAAGTACCCTTTCACTTAGGAATTAACAACATTTTTTCCATAACCTAGCAACCCACCTAAACATAAATATTAGTCAAAACCTTAAAAATAGAAAGAAAGCTCAGACGATGAGGATAATTTTCATTGTCCTATTCTTATAGAGAATGTTAGGCTATTTGTAGAGCCTAGTGATTTTTTCCCATGCATCAATACTATTGAAATTGACAAAAATAATTATATCACTCCCCTATAACTAACTACAATTGGAAGAATTGTTGTATTGTCATTGATGTCAAATCTATTGATGAGACAATTTTCTATATGATCTAAGTATCACATCTATTTGATTGATGAAGAGGATTTGAAAATTTGTTTATAACAAAAGCATCTAGAGGAAAGATTGAGCTATGAAGAGGAATCTACAAATGAATATTTGATTAGTTAGACTTTGACAAGACAAAGTGATTGTTTAAATCATGTTGATGGAGGAGAAGACAGTAATGTTCAAGTATTGATAATGTAAACAAAGATAGATCACTTATGTAGGCTTGCCTGAGCAACAAAGTAAAAGACTAAGGAATTTTATTGAACATGTATAGTGATGCTAGTGTCAACCAAGCCATAGTAAATGCTGAGGAAATTTAGTGTTAATCGAGCATCAGTATAAGGATTGATGAGTTTACTCATTTCATTCTGGGAGAGGATTAGGTAAACAATCTAAGAGATGAATTCAAGGAGAATTTTCTAGAAAAGAAGAGTTAAATAGAATGCCAATTAGATACATTGTATCTAATGGATCAAATCATGAACCCTAAGATCTACGGTGTTGATTAAGTGGAAAAAGATTAGAACTTCCTATTTAAGATGGTATAGGGATGAAATTTAAGTGGATGCATATGTGGAACAAAGAAGAGTGTAGAGGAGATGCATGCATGTGAAGGAGTTCCAGAGAGTTGGAATTGTTTTTAATGTTGTTGACTAGTGAATCTAAGCAGAAGCCTTAATTGAGTTTAGAAGAAGTGTAGGGTGATTTCTTGAAGAGTTTCCAAGTGAATCTGAGATTGAGATGACAATGGAGGCCAGATAGTGAATCAGTATGAGGATTTGGACATAGATTTGAATATGAAAAGTGATTTGTACTTAGCAGATCAAATGTATTGTTACTTTCTAATCATTGTGAATAGTATTTGAAATCCTCTAATCAAGGTTAACCTATAGTCATAAGGACCTAATAGTCTATGTAAATCCTTTAACTAGGTGACATTCAAATAGAATTTTCTAAAGTCCTTTATCAAATACACTCCTAATAGGGTGATTAAATCCTTTAACAAGGTCATATTTAATAGTGTGAATTGTAACCTTTAACCGGGTTGGCTCTTAACAAGGCTCACTTCATAAAAATGAAAATTGGTGACATGTTGTTGGTGGTTTTTCCCAAATTACATTTCCACGTAAAATTCTAGTGTCAAACTTGTATGGATGTTATTATGATGCTTTATTGATTTAAGTTTACATTCTGCATTTCTGTTATGTTTGAAATAGTGGACAACCGATTAATGTTGTAAATAGTTTACATAGAGGTCGATCAATGGAATGATAAGATCTAAAATTGTTTAAGTGTTTTTTTTTTCAATTGGTACATCTAGACCTTGGATAACTGATTCAAACCCTCAGTCATTCTAAATATTCTAACAATTGGTATCAAAGCCTTGGTTCTTGTAGAGAGAAGTTTGAAGGTACTCAAAGCTAAAGATTATCGCATACAAGAGAGAGGTACCAAAGTTGAACAAAGAAAATTTTCCTACATGGTAGAAGTCGATGAGACTACATATAGCAAGTATTGGTGATGTCTTGGATTTTCTAGACAATGCATATGTGGACATAACAATAGTCCCTCTAACTTCTCAACAACTAAAATAAAAGATAGAACATAATTAGTCAATGTTGGAGATTGCTTCATCCAAAAGCTATGTTGAGTTTGATGACCTAAAGGAGTGCAAGAATTCAAAGGAAAATGTGGGATAAAGTAAAGACCATCTATAGAGGAGATGATAATGTCTTGAGAGCCAAATTAGAAAGTCTAAGAGGCAAGTTTGATGAAATGAGAATGACAAAACGTGAGAATATAGTGCAATATTATACAAGAATCAAAGAAGTTGTCAATGCTATTAAAGGAGCCAATGGAAAGATAAAAGATAAAAAAAATTGTTAGAATTCTTTAGAATAACAAAGAGGGGGGGTGAATCAGTTATCCAAGGTCTAGATGTACAAATAAAACTTTTCATAGCTTAGTGAACCCATACCCATAAAACATTTTCATCATGCATGCATCCATTAGATTATGCAATCACTTAAACTTGTAGGTTACTATCAAATCAAATTGTAGAAATGTAAACATGAAATGTAATAGATTCAATAACACATTTGACACAATGATTTAATGTGGAAACCCAAATTGGGAAAAACCACTAATAACATGCTACTCATTCTCACTCTTCTGAAGTGATGCCTTATGAAAGGCCAACCTTGTTAAACGTTACAATGAACACTGTTAAATGTGACCTGGTTAAAGGATTTCAATCACCCTATTAGGAGTGAGCCTTATTAGAGGACTTTAGATCATTCACTTGGAATGTCACCAAGTTAAAGGATTTACAGATGACTATTAGGTTAACCTTAATCCAAAGGATTTACCCTAGACCGATACAATGATTAGAGAGTAACAATAAGGCTTGATCTGATAACAACATACAACACACTTGTAGATTATAGATCTCTATTTCAGTCCTCCATTCTACTTGGCTTTCACACACTTCAGCTTTGATAGCTTGTTCACCCTTCAAGTATCCATACCCTTAAACCTTCTTGCTTTGTTTTCCAATGCAGACTCTTCTCTTAGGTCAATGAATGAAGCAATACCCTAGACTCCTTATCTTCCTTAGGTTCTCACACATGACAACCTTTTCTTCTAACCATCCATATCTATAAATAGAGAATTAATATTTTTTTTTCATTCATCCTCCATCGTCCATTTTAGGGTTAGCTCAGATTAGGTAGGATTCAATTAATCTACCCCTCTTTTCATTTCATTTCCTTCTAGAAACTTCTCCTTCAATATTCTTTGAATTCACCTCAAAATGGTTTATCTTGAATTTTTTGCCACCAAATCATCAATCTTATCTTCCACATAGTTCACACAATCCAAGAAATCAAACTTGTTAGCTTAGATTCATCAAATTTTCAATCTTTCTCATAATGTTGACACTCACCATTAACTAGCTTCTGATGCTTGACACATACTGCATATCTTGGCATCCTCTATCAAAACACTTGGCATGAACTAAAGTTTACTAGTGCTCAGCATCAACTAAACTTTTCTCGGCTTACATTAAAATTGACTTTGCTAAGCTCCAACTAATTTTCTACTTGGCTTGCACTAACTTTTCTCGGCACTTACTGTCCACTCGGTCAAGCTTGAGATTATTGAATCTTCTTTTAAATCACAACTGGTTCTTAGTAAGAAAGGAAAGGGAAAACATGTGAAAAAAGATAGTGATACTTTTGATGATGAAATTTATGAACTTAAGACACTGATAGCTAGGATATTTTGAAGAGACAAAGGAAAATACAAAGGTAAACTTCTCATTATTTATTTTTCATACAACAAGGTTGGTCATATTGTTGCAAGGTGTCCTGATAGAGAGGACAAGGATAAAATAAAAGAAAGCAAGTAAAAAGGAAGAAGAGATGACCAAGACTTCAAGAGGAACAAGGACTACAAGGACAAAGGTAAGAAATCTTTTTATATTGTTGAAGAAGAAACTAATACTGAATCTGAAATTAATGATGAAGAGGTAGTTTATGTTGATATGAAAGAAGATTCTAATGAAGATGAGACAACTGCTTTAATCTCTTATGTGAACAAAATTGATAGATGGATAATTGATAATGGTTTCTCTAATCACAAGACTAGTGATAGAAATAAATTTGAGGACATTGGACCATACAAGGGTGGTTGTGTAAAATTTTGTAATGATGTTCCATGTCTTGTGAAAGGTAAAGGGACAATTCAATTAACTGATAAAATAAAATGTGACAATGTTTATTGGGTTGAAGGACTTAACTATAGTTTTTTGAGTGTTTCATAGTTAAACAAATTAGGTTACAGAGTTGAATTCCATACTAGAAAGGCCAAAATATTTGGTGTTGATAGTAAACTAATTGGAAGTCATGATCCAACAAGAGGTAACTTGTTCTACCTAGATTTATTTGATGAGATATGTTTGTTTGCACAATATGAAGATATTTGGTTATGGAACAAAAGGTTGTGTCATGTAAACTTTGACAATTTGGTTAACATTAGTAAAATGAAAAGAGTAAGAGGTTTTCCCAAATTGAAGAAACTTGTTGATGCTATGTGTAAACAATGTCAATTGGGAAAAATGACAAAGTCTAGTTTCAAGAGAAAAACATATTCATTTGATGACATTTTGGAATTGGTTCATACTAACTTATGTGGACCTATCGGAGTTCAAAGCTACTGTGGAGACAAATATTTCATTATATATATTAATGACTACTCTAGAGTGATGATTGTGATGTTTCTTGAAGAAAAATATGATGTTTTTTCAGTTGTTTTAGTAGTATTTGTCCAAAGTTGAAAAGGAGACAAGGAAGATTCTGAAGTGATTGAGTTTTGATAGAGGTGGTGAGTTCATTTCTAATAAGTTCAACATATTCTGCAATGACAGAGGAATCATAAGATAGATGTCTACACCTAGGACCCCTCCTCAGAATGGAATAACTAAAAGGAGAAATAAATCATTTATGGATTATTCTAGAACACTGATGATGGAGAAGAATGTGTCATAAAAATATTAGAGAGAAGTCATAAGTACAAGTATTTATAGTTTGAATAGAGTACAAGTCAAGAAAGGTACAAATGCTACAACTTTTGAACTATGGTATGGTTGTGCACCTAATGTGAAATATTTCAATTTTTTTGGAAGAAAATGCTACATACTTAGAGACAATAGGAATAGAAAACTTGATGCTAAAAGTGATGAAGGTATGTTCCTAGGATATTCTACCAAGAGAAAAGCTTATAAGTGTTTGAACTCTAACACTAACAAAGTTGTCTAAAGTGCAAATGTGAAAGTTGATGAATATACAAAGAAAAATGAAGTTGAATGTAAGAAAGAACCTAGAGATTACAATTCATTCATATATGTGAATGATAGTACTACATGCACTCCACCTAAATATGAAAAAAAAAGTTGTAGATTCTTAGTAGATTGGGAATGCTGAGTTGCAATAGTCAATTGCCAAGAAGAAGACTATGGGTGTCGAGCAATAGATAAATGATGATGAGTCATAGATGCTGAGTCATAGACAAAGGAAGCCAAACAACTGGAAGGCAATGTTGAGCATGAAAAACTTGAACCAAAACTTGAACAAGAAAGAGATAATGAGCTTGAAATTATTTTTCAAGATAAACATGTTGAAGAACAAAGAAGAAAAGAGCATGTGTTAGCACAATATGTTAGAAGAAGACATCACACACTTGAACAAATCATTGGAGATAAAGAATATAGTGTTATGACAAGAAAAAAAATTAGAAGTGATACATGCTTACTTTGGGATTTTGAGTCCAAATTTGTGAAATATGCTTGGGAGAAGGACAATTGAATACAAGCTATAAATGAAGAAATTGAACAGATTGAAAAGAACAAAACATGGACTCTAGTACCCATACCTAAAGACAAAATTTTTATTGGAACAAAGTGGGTATTCAGGAATAAGATGAATGAGAAAGGTGAAGTCACAAGGAATAAATCTATATTGGTATGCAAAGGATATGCACAAGATGAGGGTGTTGAATATAGGGAAACATTTGCACCTATAGCAAAACTAAAAGGTGTAAGAACATTGCTTGCATATTCTACATATAAAGGATTCAAGGTATCAAATGGATGTCAAATCTGCATTTTTGAATGGGATACTTGAAGAAGAAGTATACATAGAACAACTTAAGGATTTTTGGATTTTGAAAAGAATAACATGGTATGCAAGTTGTACAAATCTTTATATGGTTTGAAACAAGCCGCTAGAGCATGGTATGGAAGATTGCATACTTATTTGGTGAATATTGGTTTTGCAAGGACAAATGATAACAACAATATATATTTGAAGACTAGAAAGAACAATGAGGTATTCTTATCTAAAATTTTGTTGATGATATCATATTTGGAGGAAAGGAAGCATTATGAAAAAAAATTGTTGATGAAATGAAGAAGGAATTTGAAATGTCAATGTTTGGTGAGATCAAATTCTTTATTGGTTTACAAGTATATCAAATGAAGCAAGGTATCTTCATTGCTCAGCCCAAATATATCAAGGAGATACTAAAAACTTTTGGGATGGAAGATTCCAAACCACTAATAACACCTATGGTTACTAGACAAAAACTATCTAAGAATGACAATTCTGTTGATGTGAACTAGATACAATATAGATCAATCATGCGTAAATTGCAATATTTTGTTCATAGTAGACCAAATATTGCATCAGCTATTGGGATAGTTTCTATATTTTTAGCAAACCCTAAGGACAAGCATATGATGCTAGTAAAGAGAATACTGAGATATCTGAAAGGAACATAAGACTATGAATTGTATTACAAGAAGAATGATAGGTTTGGACTAAAGGTATTTATTGATTCTAATTGAGCAGGAAATGATGATGACAAGAAGAGTGCAAGTGGTGGTGTATGTGGCAGCAGTAGTAAATTGTTCAAATATCATTTGGATCAAACAATTGTTGAAAGGTATGAAGGAAGAGATTACCGATTCAATGGTTATCTATTGTGACAACACAAATGCTATTAATATATCAAATAACCCTGTTATGAACACAAAGAAAAAGCATATTGCTAACAAGTATCATTACTTGAGAGAGCCAGTTCAAGACAAAGAAGTGAAATTGAAATATGTGAACACAATGGAGCAAACTACTAACATATTCACTAAAGCTTTACCTAAGGATTCTCATGAATATCTTAGAGGTAAAATGGGGATGATTCCCTTAGAAAAATATACTTAACTTATAGAGAAGCATTGCATAAAATGTGTTAAACAGACTATCTTACACATTGATGTAGACAATTCTACTTTAGGAGTTTCGTAAGGTAGTAGTGAAGAAGAAGAACAATATAACATATCAGTCATATGAAGATGACAGATGAAGATTCAACCTTGACATGTAATTATCTACATAATCAAGATGTATGAGCAAACGATGGTGTCTTTGGCATTGTTGTCAAAGAGGGAGAGATTAGATAAAATATTAGAGGAATAGATTTGCATGAGTGAGATTGCATAAAAGATGGATAGATTATCTTCAAAGAGGGAGATTCAAGAAAGGAGAAACTGGATGTTGGTAAAGAAATGCTAAGTAAGAGGGAGTGATTACTTAGAGGGAGTTCATAAACTTTTAAGAAGTTTTTCCAGATAGAGATATGCATCAAAATGAAACTAATGATATTAATTAAAAGATCTAATACATTGAGTGTATTACTCAAAGTCTATACAAACTTGGATTGTATGGTAACTTGAAGTATTTTTGCAAATTTTTGTTGAGGTTTTTCCATCAACGCCAAAAAGGGAAATTGTTGGAAACTACAATTGGAATAATTTTTGTGTTGTCATTGATGTCAAATCTATTCATGAGATAGTTTTCTATCTGATCTAAATGTCATATCTATTTGATTGATGAAGAGGATTTTAGAATTTGTTCATAACAAAAGCATCTAGAGGAAAGATTGAGTTATGAAGAGGAAACTACAAATGGACATTTGATTAGTTAGACTTTGACAAGACAAAGTGATTGTTTAAATCATGTTGATAGAGGAGAAGACAATAATATTCAAGTCTTGACTATGTAAGAAAAGACAAATCACTGATGTAGGCTTGAATGAGAAAAAGAGTAAAATACTAAGGAATTTTGTTGAACATGTTGATTGATGCTAGTGTCAACCGAGCCAAATTAAGTACTGAGAAAACTTAGTGTTGACTGAGCATCAGTATAGATTGAGTGACAATATTGATGTTGAGCAAGAAATCTTACAACAACTAAGAAATGTAATAATGAATGAGTGTCATAATTTAGTGTTGGTTGAGGAACAACATTTTAATTGTTTATGAGGAATCATAGTTTCTAGCCGACTAAGTTAATTTCTTGGGATATGGAAAATGTGTTAAAGATAAGGATCGATGAGTTGGATCATTTAATTCCAAGAGAGGATTAGGTAAATGATCTAAGAGAAGAATTGAAGGAGAACTCTCTAGAAAAGAAGAGTTAAGCATAATGGTGATTAGATACATTATATCTGATGGATCAAATTGTGAACCCTGAGATCTACGATGTGAATTAAATGGAAACACATTAGAACTACCTATTTAAGGAGGTACAAAGATGAACTTTAAGTGGATGTGTGCGTGGAAGAAAGAAGAGTGTAGAGTAGATGTGTGTGTGTGTGTGTGTGTGTGTGTGTGTGTGTGTGAAGGAGTTAGAGAAAGTTGAAGTTGTTACTAATGTTGTTGACTACAGAATCTAAGTAGAAGGCTTAATTGAGTTGAGAAGTGTAGGGTGATTTATTGAAGAGTTGCTAAGTGAATATGAGATTGAGATGAAAATGGAGACCAGAGAGTGAATCAATATTAGGAGCTAAACATAGATTTCAACATGCAAAGTGAGTTGTACTTAATAGATCAAACATTTCATTACTTTCTAACCATTGTAAATAATATTTGAAATCCTTTAATCAAGGTTGACCTAATAGTTATAAGGACCTAACAGTCTATGTAAATCCTTTAACCAGGTGACATTCTAATGGGATGTTCTAAAGTCCTCTAACAAGGCCACTCCTAATAGAGTGATTAAATCCTTTAGCAAAGTCACATTTAATAGTGTGTATTGTAATCTTTAACCAAGTTGGCTCTTAACAAGGCTCACTTCAGAAGAGTGAAAATTGGTGACACGTTGCTGGTGGTTTTTTGCAAATTGGGTTTCCATATAAAATCCTAGTGTCAAACTTGTGTGGATGTTATTATGATGTTTTATTGATTTAAGTTTACATTTTGCAAATTTTTTATTTTTTAGAATAGTAGATAGCCAATTAATGTTGTAAATAGTTAATAGTAGAGGCCAAGAAATGGAATGATAAGATCTGAAATTACTTAATTGTTTGTTTATTTAGTTGGTACATTTTGACCTTGGATAACTAATCCACCTCCCCCCCCCTCCTCAATTATTCTAAATATTCTAACAACAAATGGAACATGATGAATCTATTCATACTCTAACTGTTAAAAGAGTTGAACAAAATCAAGATGATAATGAAAGTGGAGAGTAGATACACATGACTATTGGAGAGTACTTCAATCTACCCTTATGTATCACTAATTCCCATGAGTATGAGTTTGATCCTCTCTTAGACGTAACTTTTGAAAAAGATGTAGACATGGTGCATACATAGAAAACCAAATCAAAGTAGGAGAGGGGTATAGAGTCAAGTCTAATGAGTCTAATTCCATTAATGTTATGTTGTCTTCTATTAATGTCAATAGAAATATGAGGGATTTGAAAATGGCTTGAGAGAAGATTGTTGACCATTTTTTCCTCCCCTTGTTTTCCAACTATTTCCAATCTCAAGAAAACCAGGGTGGTTAACATGCCAATGTTCAAATTTGACTATTCAAGTATATTTTCCATACAAGCTGATAAGGGTACAAAAATCTTTGACTTTTCCCTTTTATCCCTAAGTCTTGAATCCGTTATGTTCACTTGTTCTAAGCTTATGAAAATTTAAGTTGTGATATTATGATCACATCCTTATTCACATGATCGCAAGCAGTCATGACTTATCTATCCAAGGGTTTGCAAAAGTGTGACACTAGTTAATTAACCATTAGTGAAACTTCGCAACTAATAATACCAACATTCCATTTTTAATTACGAGAGTGTGAAATGAGTTGGTCACATGATCACAAGAAGTCTCATCTTCAAAAAAAAATTCTTTTGTGACAACACAAAATTTAATCATAGTAGTTCATTTTATACCTTGTTTTCATTTTCGCATGGAGTCAGAGGTAAATCACAATTAAGGTGGCAAAGCAGTGAATCTATTGTCCTTGCATGGTCATGAGATTAGGAGATAGAACTAATGTTAGAGGTACAACCATGCGATGAGCTAACACATGGTGGGCTAGGTACATTGGAAATCCTTCAGTCATAGTGTCATAAAGGCCAAATTTGAAGGAGTATTTCATCGAAAGAAGCAAATTAGTTGAATCAATTCACTCCATTGAAATGAGCTCCAAAACTTCAAGTCATGACCGTGTGAAAAGAAAAACAACTCAGTCAATTCAATTTTTTTGCATCATCATAGGGTTAAATGTTAAATGCAGGGTTAAGGCAACAATATGGAAAAATATTTCATTCTCTTCACCTTAGGGTTAAATTGTTAACTTGTGGTAATGACAGTAAAGCTACAAAATAATCTGGATTGCACAGTCATAGGAGGTTAAGGGTTAATTGGAGTTAAGGTTGCAAAGTAGCAAAACACCTTTATTGCATCATCACTGAGTTAGCATCAGGGTTAAGAGATCAAGTCACAATGGTGTGATCACAGTCAATATGATGGATTTGCATGGTCATAGTGACTAGTGGCAAGTATTCATTTTTAGTTGCAAAGTTGCGAACAAAGGAGCAAGTAGTTAAGATAACAGTCTTTGCAAGGTTGAAGGTATCAAGGATGCGATCAAATCTTAAGTCACAATCATGTGAAAGACAACACATGCAGTCAAGTTCTAGTAGTTGCAGGGTCATGAAATATTTCACGCCAACCAAAATGTAAGTTGTGACTAGGAAATAACGGTCAAGATAGCAGTCATGGCTTCATAGCATTAAATGAAGATAGTTGTTTATTGTTGCAACTAGGTGATCAACGGTTATAGTTATGGTCTTGCACAGTCATGGGGATCTAGATTGTAGTCAACAATGAGATCATGATGGTGTGAATAGGGGATGCAAGAAAATAAGTTCTTAATGGTTGTGGGATCATAGGCATTTGATGCCAACCTCAGTTCCAAGTTGTGAAAAGGTGACAAAGGGGATGATTCAGTCTTCGCAACATTGCACGAAAAATAAATGTTAAATCCTTAGCTATTGTGAGGATGTGAAGAGGGTAATTTCATGATGTTGTAAGGTTACTGCAATTAAGGGAATAAAGCATAGGCAAGTTGTGACTAGGTGAAAGTAATCAAGAACACCTAAGGTAATGCTTGTTTGCTTGATTGTTTGTTTTAGATGCTAAGGAAAAAATTGATTGTGAGGCGGTGATCATGGCAATCACTAGGTCATTACAATTAAGGGGTTAAAGTGAAGATAGGCTATGACACGGTGATCAAGCATAGGCAGGATGGTCGTGGTTTCCCAAGGACAAACAACTAATGAAGAAAATTAGTTGCAAAGTCACAAATAGAGGGAAATTTAGCAGGTCAACACAAAGATAGAAGATAGATGAGATGGAAGGATACTTCAAGGACACTGGGCCACATGGTGAAGTTTGATAGTTGATTATAGTTGACTCAATGACTTATCTAATTTGGTGTATCAAGAACAAAGAGAAAGAAACTCTTTAATGGCAGATCAAATCTTCTGATCATCTGCAACCACTTTTTGGGTGTTCTCTATGCTTGTTTGATGTAGTTTTCTTCCTCCTATCACTTGCTGATCCATCTACCTAATCAGAATGGTGATGGTCACTATTTCTATCCATTCAGAGCCAGATTTGCACGTAAAGATCAAATCTTCTAGTATGGGGATGTGCATCTGATCATGATTTCCTCTGCTCAATAGTTATTGCTCCCCTACAATCTCAACTCTACCTAATTAGAGTTTAAACTCAATGTAATATCAAAGTTATGCCTAAACTCTATAAAAGGCAATTGTAAATCTGTAGTAGGGGCTTGGAGTTTTTTGCAAAAAGTAATCCTATCATGATCTCTTGGGAGTCCTTCATGCTTTTATGTAGATCACTTGTAACAATTGGTGTAATGTTGTTGAATTACCTTAGAAGCTTGGAAATAAAGGAACCGTTCAAGGCCCTTATTGTGTTCATTTTTTGCAGTGTAAGCTACTGATCTGATATACTCTTGTGATTTATTTTCAAGTCCTTGTCTTTGTGTCTCAATTTTTATTTGCAAGTGAGGTTTGGAATCTTCATATAGGTTGCAAGTCATGACATTTATGCTTTCTTTCAAGTTTTCAAATTGTGAATTCTATCCTTCCCTTTAGCATCTTTTCTAAAGTTTGTCCTTCTTATGAAATATTTGTGTGAATATGTTCTAAGATCAATATTGTGCCACCCTTAACCATTTAGGAAAGCTCCCTCATACCTTCTCAACAATATTTTCATCTTAATGTTTGGTGCATTACCTTAGCGTTAGGTTTTAATTCTAGTACTCCTTCTATCCCTTTCCCTCCCAAGTTTAATTTCATGTTTCAAGAGTGAATAGGTGAAGCATCATAAGGATCTGTTCTATAAACTAAAGATTCACTCCTCCCTTTGGTACACCCACTACCTTACGAGTGTTTTCATGTTACTCAAAGTGATTGAATCTTAGGATCTAATTGAGGCACAACTTTTAGAGATAACAAAGATCACTCTAGACCTTGACTAACTAGTCCACACTTTTGATGATAATGTTATGAATGCACTCAAACCAATCACTTCTCTTCCACTCATATATCCTAAGCTCATAGATTCCAACTCAAATCCTACATCTAGTAAAGTCCCCATGTTCCAAAATGAATATGCTCTTTCTTGCTACCTAAATGTTGTTGAACTTGTAATGTCTTCCACCAATGAGTACAGTGTAAGCATGATTGAAGATGACATCAAATATCTCATTTATACAATAAAAAGGAAAACTAATAAGAACTCTAATGGTGAAAACAACATTATGTCAGTATCAAAGCCTATAATAGTAAAAAGAAAAAACATATTTGAAGGTGAAAATCTCTTTTAGGTACTTGAAGATTGGATATTTGATGCACTTCCAAGTCATTTTTAGGAAAGATCATTTGTTCTAATAGAACCATCACCATAAGTAAATCTAAGTAATAAAAATGGAATAAACTCACATATAAACCATTTTTTTAAAGTTGGAAACATGTTTCTATCTTTGAGCAGAGAATCAAGGAGGTATCTACACAACATACACCTCACATAGTCATTATCACTTGAAGAGAAAAAAGTGTTCACTACTTTCTTCTGGGAAAAGAAAATGAAACTTTTATGGACATACTCTCATATTTCAAGTTTAGATTCTAACCTCATAATGCATCACTTGTCCATTGCACTAGGTGTGAGGCCTACAAAAAAAAAACTCTAGAAGATGAATCCAAGTGTGACACTTTTAGTCAAAGCTAAACTTGAGAAACTAGTAAAAGTTGGATTCATTCAAACCATTGACTTTGTTAAATGGATTTCTAACATTGTGTCTATTCCTTAACATGATAAATCCATAAGAGTATACACTGGTTTCCAAGACCTAAACAAATTGTGCTTGAAGGATGACTTTCCACTACCTAACATTGACATGATAATGAATATAGCAGTTAGGTATGAGATACATTCATTGATGGATGGTTTCTCTAGGTACAACCTAATCAGAATTTCACTAGAGGATCAAGAAAATATAACTTCCACTTGTGCATGGGGTACATTTTTTTGGAACATGATGTTGTTTGGCTTGAAGAATGTTGGAGATACATATCAGTGAGGTGTCACAATAATCTTCCATGACATGATGCTTAAGACTATGAAAGATTATGTTGATGATATTCTAGCTTAAAGCATGCAAAGGAACTCTCATCTCAAAGACTTTGGGCCAATATTAGACCACATAGAAAAAATAGTCTTAGACTAAATCCTAAGAATTTCACATTTAGAGTCACAATGGGAAAACTACTAGGATATATTTTTTTAGAAAAAGACATATAGGTGGACCTTGAGAAATTTCAAGCTATCATGAAAATGCATCCACCTCAAAAATATTAGATAGATGAAAGGACTACAAGGCATACTCCAATCCATCTGATGGTTCATCTCATAGCTAAAAGAAAAGTCAAAACCATTCACCAAGCCTCTACATAAGGGTGTGACTTATAAATGGTATGAAGAGTGTGAAAAAAGCTTAACTCAAATCAAACAATATCTTGTCAATCTACCTATACTAATGTTGCTTACTCAAGGGAAACCTCGCATCTCATACATTCATACAAATGATACACCCTTGGGTTTTATACTAGCTCAAGAAGATCAAAACAAAAGAGAGAGAGCCATCTACTACATCAGTTAGACACTAGTCTCCTATGAAATGAACTACAGTGTTATTGAGAGGGCTTGTTTGACAATTATCTTTTCTTCCTAGAAGCTTAGACACTACATGCTTTCCCATAGTACAAAAATAGTGGCAATGATTTGTCCATTTAAATATTTAATAAGGAAAGAAACTCTGACAAGGAGACTAGAAAAATGGGTCATGATACTAAGTGAGCTTGACATCAAATATGTGGAGAGGAAAGCTATCAAAGGGTAAGAAATTGCTAATTAGGTAGCAGATGCACCATTACAAGATGACCAACCCATGAGCATGAAGTTTCCTAATGAGTCCATACTACTTTTGACACAACAAACATGGACCATTTTCTTTGATGTATCATTTAATAAAAAAGGATCTCGTATCGGAACACTATTCATCATACCCCAAAAATACTCTCTACCTAAGGCATACAAGATCTTATTCCCTTGTATAAATAACATTGTTAAATATGAAGCCTTGATCAGTAAGGTGAAAATCACAATTTAATGGAGGGTGGATGAACTAAACATCTTTGGAGACGCATAATTGGTAAACAATCAGGTCAATACTATCTATCAGACAAAGGATGAGAAACTGATGCCCTACAAATAGATGAATGATGACTAAAACAAGTAATTTTCATTTGTCACTTTTTAGAAGATTCCCCAAGTGGAATACAAGAAAGTTGATGCCATGGATACTCTGGCTTCCATGCTCCATATACTGTAGAATGACTTCAGACATAGGTTCCTGGTGGAAACACTACAATACCTTCTTATGACTCCCCTGACTCCTAGATAATCTATTCTATCATAGGACATGACTCATCCCACTACCACCACATCTAATCCTACCTACATAACTAGAATATTCTAGAAGCTCTAACCTAAAATGAAAAGAGACATGTTATCTAAAATGCTTCATAGTATGCCATCATAGCTAATAACTTGTATAGAAGAGGTTTGGATGATACACTCCTTAGGTATCTACAACTCGAAGAGTCCAAGTATGCATTAGCTAAGGTACATTAAGGTATTTGTGGATCCCACTCAAATGGCATGACACTGGCTCATAGAATTATTAGAGTTGGTTACTACTAGCCAGAAATGGAAAGAAGCTATCTAGTATGCTAATTCTTGCAAGTAGTTCCAACTTCAGGACAATCTGATCCACACTCTAGCTATGGAGCTAATTACATTTATTACACATTGGCCATTCCAACAATGGGCCTTTGATCTAGTGGGTTACATTCATCCATCTTCCTCAAATGAGTATCAGTTCATCATCACCACTATAAACTATTTTAGAAAGTGGGTAGAAGTAATACTTGTCACTATAGTCATTGGGAAAATTATATCTATGTTCATTCTAAACTACATCATCTATAGGTATTGTCTACCCTCCTCAATAATCATTGATAATGGGGGAAGGGTAGTTAAAAAACAAGGATTTGAAATAACCATGTGCCAAGTTCAAAATCACACAGCATAGATCTTCCATCTACTACCCCAAGGTAACAAATAAGATAAAGCATCCAATAAGGCTATCCATAAATCCTACACCACACTATAAACAAATCTAGAAGGGACTGACACCTTTAAATAAATCCAATTTTGTCAGCTTATGGAACAAGCATTATAACACCTATAGGGGAAATGTCTTTTTCTTTGATGTATGGAGTGAATGTTGTGCTTTTGATTAAAGTCAAGATTCCTACTCTGTGAGTTTCTTTAAAAGGTCTTATCACTAGTGATGATTATTGAATATCTCAACTACAAGAGCTAGAACTACTAGATGAATGTTGACAAGTGGCATTTGATCGTCTAAGAGCTTATCAAAAGAGGATGTCCAAGAGATACAAAAAGAAGGTAAAACCATGGGACTTCCAAGTGGGTGACCTCATTCTAAGGGAAAACCCAAAGAATCAACAAAACTAGGTGCAAAAGGATAAGTTTGTGCCAAATTGGAATCATCATTGTAGTACTTGGATGAAGTGTCTATCTACTCTCTACCACTAAAGGAGAATTTCTCAAGGAGCTAATCAAAACCCTTCACTTAAAAAGATTCTATAGTTGATAGATTCTCATAAGCTCTTTGAACATAGTTAAATGTCCTAAAAAAGTACTAAAAATCAGAAAAAGTCCTTTAAAAAATCTATAATCTTGGTAAAAAAACTACTAATAAGAACCTTGTTAATACAAGAAAAATTGAAACAATACAAAAATACAAAAAAAATGTAAAAAAGATAAAAGATTTTGAGAACATGTGTTGAAATCCCAACTATTTTACTTTTATGCCTAACTTATCTGATGTGGTTAAGGGAGGGAGTTGTAGTCATCTACTAGTTAGGATCTACATAATGTGCCACTCCATGCCATTGTGTAGATCCCAACTAGAAGGTGACTATGACTCCCTACCTTAACTACATTAGACACATTAGGCAGAAAAGTAAAATAGACATGTCCACCATACACATACAAGTATATGGGGTAAGTACCAAAATGAATCACAAGTCGACTCATCAAATGCTCAAATATAAAAATACATTACTATGAATGTAAAAAAATCATCATTAAAGACATATCATCTAACATTGTTATGAAATAAATTACATTTACTAACTAAAAATCATTAAAGCAACATTAAGATGTAATTAATCATAATCATTAGACAACACATGAAATATAATAAACTATGTAATCATAAATGATATTTTTAACTCATTAAATAACATCATACCATATATCATACCACATGTAATGCCCCACTCAAGAACGCAAAAGAAATAAACCTAATATGTTACAAAGTTTACTAAACTATTTTTTTTCTAAAGTTTATACAACATCAAAGTAATAATGAGGAAGCAATATACACAAACACAATATTTACACATGTAATTAAAATATAGATTTCATTCCTCAAGGGTTTCTTCATGTTCAGTCACATTTATTATTATTTTATTAATTATTTTTGTCTTAAGTACAATGTCCATAATCATAAAAATATAACATATTAATGTCATAATTAAATGCATGAATACAACTGATACAATAAAATACATCTAATGGATAGCATTGATTGCACATGTTGTAGGGTATGTGAGAATAGATACAAGTACATCAAAATACAAGATACATGGTAAAGTATAAATACATCAACTAAATAAAAGTGTCCAAGATAGGGATACGAATGATAAAAGTATAATTGCATCATTGACCTCCCAACATTGGTAAATCTGAGTTGGACTTAAATGGTAAGAAGTCACTACCTCCTGACCACATGGTTACCTAGTTTGGCTTCCACTCCCACCATGTTGGGAAGATAATGAATGATCCACATATGAAAAATCAAACCATAAAACATTCTTAGACAAGGAATCCTAATAGTCAAATCTACCTCAAGGGTAACATGTACTACTCAAGAAGAAAAGATAATCAAATCAATGAACACTCCATCCAATACCAACACCATATACCAAGTCAAGATACATATATGAGGTATATATCATGTACAAAAAAGATGAGATAAAGTCCACAAAAGATGTCCACCTCAAGTCAAAAGACACATGTCAAAACATGGACATTGGTACCCAAACCTAAAAATAAAAATGTGATTGGTACTAAGTGGGTGTTTATAAATAAGCTAAATGAGAAATGCAAAGTCATAAGGAACAAGGCAAGACTAGTTTTTAAAATGTATGCACAAGAGGAAGGGGTTGAGTATGGTGAAACTTTATCCCCAGTTCCAAGGTTGGAAGGAGTGAGAACTTTTCTTGCATATGCTTCTTACAAAGGATTCAAAGTGTACCAAATGGATGTAAAATATAAATTTCTAAATGGAATTTTGGAGGAAGAAATCTATATTGAACAACCTAAAGGATTTGTTGATCTAAACAAAAGGAATATGGTATATAAGTTACACAAAGCTTTATATGTTTTGAAGAAAGTTCCTAGAGCATGGTATGAAAGGTTACACAATTACTTGGTTAAAATTGGTTTTGCGAGAATTAATGACAATATCAATATGTACATAAAAAGTGTAGTTGAAAATAAGATATTACTAGCTAAAAAATTTGTTGATAACATCATATTTGGAGGAAAAGATTCATTGGTAAAGTCATTTGCTAATCAAATGAAAAAGGAGTTTGAAATGTCAATGTTTAGAGAGCTTAAATTATTTGTTGGTTTGAAAGTTTATTATATGAATAAAGATATTTTAATTACTAAATCAAATTATATCAAAGAAATTTTGAATACTTTTGATATGTATGACTCAAGACCAATTGGCACACCTATGGTGTCTGGACACAAATTGTTAAAGAATAATGATTCTGTTGAGGTGAATCAAAATTTTTATAGATGTATGATTGGGAAACTAAAATATGTTGTGCATAGGAAACCTAGCATTGCATTAGTTGTTGTAATTGTTACTAGATTCTTAGCCAATCCCAAAGAAAATCATACAATGACAGTAACAAGGATACTAAGATATCTGAAAGGAATAGAAGACCATGGCCTATGGTATAAGAGAAGTGACGAATTTGAAATGAAAGTTTACAAAAATGCTAATTGGATAGTAAATGTTGATGATAGAAAAAGAACAAGTGGAGGATCTTTCTTCTTGGGTAGAACAATGATTTCATGGACAAGCAAGAAGAAAAAATATATTTAACAATCTATAGTAGAGGTTGAATATGTTGCTATAGTAGTGAATTGTTCAAACATTAAATGGATCAAGTAATTGTTGAGAGGCATGAAGGAAGAAATAATTGAACTTGTTATGATTTATTTTGATAAAACAAGTACTATAAATATATCAAAGAACCATGTGATGCATACAAAGACTAAGCATATTGAGATCAAGTATCATTACTTGAGAGAGATGGTACAAGAGAAAGAAGTGAGGTTGGAATATGTGAGCATAAAGGAACAATTAGCTAACATATTCACGAAGGCACTACCTTAGGATGCTTTTGAGTACCTAAGAGGTAAGTTAGGGGTCATCCACCTACTTGAGGAAAACTAGATAGAGATGCTACATTGCATCAATTGGTATGTGAAAAATATATTATAGATTGATGTAGGAGGTCACACTTTAGGAGCTTTCTAAAGATGTGAAAAAAACATTGACATATTAGTAGTTGAAGCTACAAGGAGTTATTGTTGTGATGACATTGCTATATTAGTCATACTAGTGACATAGGATGAGGTGTGTATGGTATGTCTTTGGCATTATTGTCAAAGAGGGAGAGATTAGCATAATGGAGTTACCATGCAACATTGATCAAATTAAGAGGAAGGATAGAATTACTGAATTAAAATTCATATATTTTAGAGGGAGAGAATGATTGTTGTAAAAAGGAAGACATAGGTTGATGTTTCTATAGTGAAAGGGTGTGTATTGAATTGATAGAGAGTATGTAATGAATTGATAGAGGGAGCATCCTAAACTTGATTGGATAAGAATTGGAATGAAACTAAGAAAGAGAGAACATAAGCATAGAGGGAGAATACAATATACAATATTGAAGCTATTTGGATTGCATGTTAACTAGTGAAGTATGACTGGTGTTTCCATCAATGCCAATGAGGGAGATTTTTGGAAACTACAATTAGAACAATTGTTGTTTTTTCGTTGATGTCAAACCTATTGGTAAGACATAGTTTCAAACCTACTAGAGAGACATTTTTCAATAGTGTAGGGTTCCATATCATTTGATTGATGAAGAGGATTTGAAAAGAAGAGATCATGAGATAACCTAGTGAAAGGTTGAGTTGAGATGTGTTAAGTATCATGGAAATACAATTGGCACTTGATAAGTTAGTCCTTGAAAAGATAATGTGTTGTTCAATTAATACATGAGGTAAGAGAGAAATATGGATGAAGCCAAGAGTTGAAACAAGTCATAAGGAATAGCTTAACCAAGTATTAGTATTGTACGGTCAATGAAGGAGCTAAAGCAGAAGATTAAGGAACTTAAGTAGAAGTCGAGAAAAGAAAATTCAGACCGAGTATTAGTTATTGCCAAGTAAATGTATGAAGAAGTGTAGTAATGGCCAAGAAAGCATGTTGATTCCAACTAAGACAATATAGTGATTACCTAACTACATAGTGATGACTAAGTAGTAGAACACAGTGATTACTGAGTGACAACAAAAGTGATTATTCAGACCGAGTATTAGTTATTGCCAAGTAAATGTATGAAGAAGTGTAGTAATGGCCAAGAAAGCATGTTGATTCCAACTAAGACAATATAGTGATTACCTAACTACATAGTGATGACTAAGTAGTAGAACATAGTGATTACTGAGTGACAACAAAAGTGATTACCTCCTAAAGCTATCTTCAATCTCACAACAACATGCAAGCAACTAAAGCTAAAGAATAGGATTTTGTAGACACTAAACCATCTAGAAACATATTTAGAGACAAACCTATCATTCCTAGACCCAAGTGTGACTACACAACTCTTAGTTAGCCTCACGAAGTGGTCTATAAGATACTTCTTCAAAATCAAATGATTACTCCTCTTGACAAATCTCAGCCATATGATTTACAAATAAGAACCAAATATTGTAAAATCATTGAATACTATGAATAATATCACAACAAAGGTCATAAAACAAAATAATGGATACAATTAAGAAATATTCTAGGACCTGATCAATTATGGTAAGACATACAAAAAAACTCAAATCATAAATCCTTCAAGGAACCATTCCCTTCATATGAAAAGGGAGATATATCTAAGCCAAAAAGAAATACCAAGGTCAACCATATGTATAAAAATGATGACAACATGATCAATATGGTTAAACTTATAGAGTTTTAATATTGTGATGTCATAATAATAAAGAGAAAGAGTGACAACACAATGAAACCAAAAACTCAATTTGTCCTTAAAGGAGTTGCATCTTCTAAACCTGAATAAGAACAATCTTGATTATGTGAAAATATTGTTATGTGATCCCATTAAAAATTAGTACTCAAAGGTCTTGTGCCTTCCACATTAGAGCCAAAAAAAGCTAAAGACAAACCTGATGCTAGCACTACCAACAAGAATAAAAAACTAGTAACATCTTCTGCCACTACCAACTATAGAATTATAGAATAGATCCAAAAAACTACCACTCAAATTGTAATCTTTAAACTCCTCAAAATCTCACCTTATCATAGGGAGATTCTTGACAAATACCTTATTGAGTCTAGTTTGCCTAATTATTTAGATCTCGATCAGTTTCAATCCATGGTTGGTCAAATGACTTCACCGCACTACTTGTCCTTGTCTAAGGAGGAAAATAACTCTTTGAGTCATCCTCATAACCAACCATTGAATATTGAGGTCATGATCCATAAGAAATGTATCCATCACATGCTAATAGATAATGGTGTTGGTATTAACATTTATTTTTCTAGTTTTTTGACTCAACTGAGCTATGATGAGGAGTCCATTGATCCTCCTACAAAAATTACCATAAAAGCATATACTCAAGAGGAAATAAATTCCAAGGGTCTTGTGGTACTACCTATTAGAGTGGGAATTGTAGAGAGAGATGTCATATTTTAGGTTCTTTACATACCTTTGGCATACAACATATTGCTAGGTAGGCCTTGGATACATAAGACACTATAAGTTCCTTCCACATATGACGAATGTATAAAGTTCCCATTTCAAGGGACAAAAGTTAAAATACCTTCCAATGTAATCTATACCTTAAAACCACTCAATAAATCTACTAATAGCATTGTACCCACCAATCGGGAGTCTACTAAACAACATGGCAAAAAGCTAAAGGATATGTAAAAGTCTCTCAACCTGAAAGATACTAGTATGGGAGACTATGAAATAGAACTAGTAATTTCTCTAACATCTCTCCCACTATCTCCTTGGCACTACAAGAGACCTTCTTAAGAAATAGACCTTCTTTTGTATAACCCAAAACTATCTATGATGACATTTTTATATAAGTAGCTCCATACCTCTAGAAGATGAGGATGAGGATGATGTCTTTTCTTCTTGGCTATATAGAGGAGAGGATGTGATTGATACTACAACTCAAACTTGTGAAATGACCCTTGAAAGACATCGAAAAGGCCTCAAGCAAATGAAATGACTTGGCTATAAGGGAAACGATCCTCTAGAGAAGAACAACAAAGGATTGATCAATTTGGTTGAAGCTACATCTACACAACCTCATGATACAATAGGTCTAGGCTTTTATAAATTGCCCTTTCCCTTGGGAATAAATAGGTTTGTGCCAGAACCTAACAGTCCACCTAAACTTGAATATCAATTAGAGCCTAAAAAATAGGAAGAGAGCTTATAAAATGAGGATACTTTCCTTGTCCCTTTCTTATATATATTTCTATGCTATTTGTAGAGCTTAATGATTTTGTCCCACACATTAGTATTGTTGAAACTGGAAAAACTACTTTTGTCACTCCCCTACAACTGGAACTAGGTGAATCTAATCAGTCTCTAACTGCCAAAATAGTTGAACAAAATCAAGACAATAATTTAATAAAAGAGTGGATACCCATGATTGTAGGAGAATGCTTTAATCTATCCCCATGTAACACTCATTCCCATGAGTATGATTTTGATCATCTCTTTGACTCAAATTCTAATAAAGATGTTGATATAGTGCATACATATGAAAACCAACATGAAGTAGGAGAGGTGACTTGAGTCGGGTCTAAGGAGTTTAATTCTACTAATGTTGACTTATCTTCTATTAATGTCATAAGAAATTAAAGGGATTCAAACATGCTTCTTAGTGAGATCACTCTAGGCCTTGAGTTACTAGTCCACATGTTTGATGATTATGTCGTAAATGAACTCAAATGAGTCACTTCGCTTCCACTTATCTATCCCAAGCTCATAGATCAAAACACAAATTCTATGTCCAGTGAAGTCCCAATGGTCCAAAATGATAGTGATGACCATGGAAAAATCTGAGACCTACACATTGCTAAGAGTTAGATACCTAGAGAAGTGGGGAAAGGTAGTGATTTTTGCAATATATCTTTTAGTTAGGAGAGTATGGTATTT
The DNA here is from genome assembly GCA_028749045.1 of Cupressus sempervirens. Lineage (NCBI taxonomy): Eukaryota > Viridiplantae > Streptophyta > Pinopsida > Cupressales > Cupressaceae > Cupressus > Cupressus sempervirens. The sequence goes on along the minus strand of CM053784.1, from coordinate 297,734,592 downwards.
TCTCCTTTTGGGAAAATTAGAAACCTTGAAGCTTCTAGATTTGGATAAAGAAGAATCTATCTCGATGATCAATATGTCTTGCATGTTTGGGTGAAGTGACAAGGCTAGAGGACTATGTTGTTCTCTTTTAGAGAATCGGAAGCTCTAAACCTTAGATCTAAACCATTGAGTCCAATTCACCTTTAGTGGGCCTATCGAAGTGATCCATCCTCTAAGAATGATCCAAGTGAGTACACACCTTTCACTAGTGATTCCACCCCACTATATTAAAGTTAGTTTGGTAAATTCAAGACATAAAAGCCATGGTAATTTCTCTCTCTTGATCTCATACCATATAACGTAAGAGTGTCATGTCTATTGTATTGAGTGATTTTGGTCCTAGCCTTTCTTTACCAAGGATGTACACCTATAGGTGATATTGTGGTTAAGAAGCCTAAATCTTGCTTGCAAGAAAACTAGGGGTTATCATGAATGGCAGCCTATTAAACACCTATTAGAGTAGAATCTCACCTAATTCACCTTCAAAAAGTGACATAATCTTTGGACAAGGATGGGGGAGAATCTCTCTTGAAGATACTTAGCATAGGTATAGACTTGGTTACTTGAAGGTGGTATATAACATTGGCCCTTATTATAAGGGTAACCTTGAACATATATTATAAGGGTGCGACACGACTGTGTGAGGTGCACAAATATGTATAAGATGTGGGAAAAGGTTGTGTCTTCTCTACCATTTCTATTTGTCTTCTCTACCATTTCTATTTCTAGGGATAAAGCATGTTTATTGAGTTAATAATATCCAAACTATTCAAATCTTGTCAATACTCCCTTGTCCTTCAAATTTTCTTTGACCTTAATTGGATTGTTTATGAATGCTATTTTGTGTCCCAACTATCTACTTTCTAAAACAAAATATGGAAACAAAAATTACAAAACGTGAAAATTTCTCAAAATCTATCTAAAAACTACTAAAATTGAGAAACAATTTTGTTTACTCATGCAAAATCTCATGAAAGTAAGAATTTTAGGCCTGCTACATTTGTTTTCTTTCCTGGAACACCTTTATTGTTTCTTGGTAACACATATTCCATTACACAAACATTTTTATAAGCACTGTCAAAATTCTTACTATAATTCCTAATTTGGTTTAAAGTCTCGGCTTAGAAGGTACTTACTCACTTGGGCTCAATTTACTCAAATGAATCTTCCCAAATTTTTTTTCAGGGAGCATTCTCTCATGTGAGTCTATCTATAAACTATCAAAATAGTGAGCTATCATTTTCATTTATCAAGTCCTTAGTCTATTTTGGTCATCATTTAGGATCACTCTATACACTTTTGATCGATGTAAAAACTAGTCTCTTGCTTCACTTTTCTACTTTTCTTGTTGTGTTGTCACACCTTGCTATCATGATATTCAAAAATCTTGTCTATTTTATCCATTCCTATGATGATTCATACCTCATTATACATCACTCTTACTATCATTTCCACCTATTTTGAGATGAAGTCTAAGTGTGGTCTATTGGAATAATTTAGAATAACTAAGAGAGGGCCAGGGGGGGTGGGGGGGTGGTGGTGAATTAGTTATCCAAGGTCCAAATGTATAGATAACAAATTTTAGTACTCAACAAATACATGTGCATGCATTGATTAGATCATCTAATATCTCAAAACTTAGTATATTATTGTCCTAGGTCAAATGAATTTTGAAGAAATGTAAACATGACATACCACAAATTCAATCCCACAATTTGACATGAGGATTTAACGTGGAAACCCAATTCAAGAAAAAACACCAATAACATGCTACTAATTTTCACTCTTCTAAAGTGAGCCCTATGAGGAGCAAGCCTTGCTAAAGGTTACAATACACACTATTAAATGTGATCTTGATTAAAGGATTCCAATCACCCTATTAAAAGTGATCCTTATTAGATGACTTTAGAACATTCCTTTAGAATTTCACCCTATTAAAGGATTTACTTATGACTATTAGGTTGACCTTAATCCAAAGGATTTATCTAGACTAATACAATTGCTAGAAAGTAACACTATGACTTGATCTGATAACAAAAAAACTCACTTGCAGATTAGATATCTCTCATTTAGCTCTCCACTCTACATTGTATTCATTCTTCTTCATCTCTAATTGCTTGTTCACCCTTCAAGCCTTCACCTCCTTAAGCCTTCATTCTTAGTATGCCAAATGTAGGTTCATTCCTTTAGCCACCATATGAAGCAACACCTCCAGACTCCTTTCCTTTTTCTCTCATACACTCCATACTTTTCTTCTAGCCTTATATATCCTTATATGGAGAATTTTGATCTTTTTCCACTTCATCACAATCATCCATCTTAGGGTTAGGTTATATTCATTGAATCCTCCCTTCTTTCCATTATTTTCCCTCTAGAAACTTCTCTTACAATCCTCTTCAAATGGTTTATCTTGACTTTTGTGCCATGAGCTCATCATACTTATCTTCAACACACTTCACATAATTCAAGAAATCAACTTTGCCAGCTCAGATTCATCAAATCTTCATCAAACTCTTTATGCTTCCACTCAGTAATAATATTATATTTTCTTGGCAATAACTATCACCCAATGCTCGGTCAACACTAGGTTTCTCAGCATGAGCTAAGTCTTCACTTAGTCAATACTATCATCTCTAATGCTCAACACATACTAATTTTTACCAATTCTCAGCACATACTAAATTTCCTTTTCTTGGAACAACCATCTTTATGCTCAGCCTAAACTAAATTTCTCACCTTCCACTATTTTCTTTGTTAGGATTGGCAAACACATTTCTTTTTGCTTAGTCTTCTTCTTGTCTTTTCTCAAGTATCATTTCCTTGTATCCTTAAGTAGATAAATAATGCATTGTATCATCAAAGTCTTACTTGGTATTAGTCCTTCTTTTATACACCATATAACTCAACCTTTCTCTAGGTACACTTGTTATCCTTTCTTTTCAAATCCTCTTCATCAATCAATCAAATGATAGAATTCTGACCAAAGTTAGAAATTGTCTTACCAGCAAGTAGTAGGTTTGACGTTAGTGACAAAATATTGATTGTTTCCAAGCTAGGTTTCATCAATCTCCCTCATTTCTATACTTCAAAAATCTCCCTCTTTGCCATTGATGGCAAACCAATACCAACAATAATACTAAAAATAAACTTAATACCTTTTATTAAAATCTCTCCCTTTATTAGCATGTGACCTTCCTCTAAATAGGTTATTGTTTTCTTTGCAATCTCTCTTCTTCTTTAGATAAACTCTCTCTTCAAGATATTCAATGTAAACTCTTCCTCTTTTTTGATAAAACTCTCTCTATTTGACAAAAATGGAAAAGACTTGTCATCTATTCATGTAGATATATGCAATTCATGCTTCCTTGATAAGGTTCTCCCTCTATTACCTTGCTTGTGACTGCAAAATCTTATGTTTTATATCCTTCCCTACTTTAGGCAGTTCCTAAAGTAAGATCCACTACATCATGTTTAAAGTATGTCATTCAACTCAGTTGATGAAGGGCACTACTGTTACTTCTTTAAGTATCTTGAGATAGGAGTATCACTCCTATCTTACCTCTAAGATATTCATGTGCATCCTTAGTTAAATCCTTTGTGAGTATATATGTTATCTATTTCTTTGTATTCACATATTCCATTCTCACTTCTTTGTCCTCTGGTCTTGGTACTAGTATCCAGGTTTTGTTCTTCTCAATCTAATCAATTTATTCTTTCATGGCTTGAATCAAGTCTTCTTTCTCTAATACATCCTTCACTAATTTAGGTTCATGTATTCTTAACAATTATTTTTTATTCCTTAGTCTATTCCTTTTGATTAGTCCATCCTCTTTTTCTCCAATGATTTGTTCAACAGAATGATGTCTTCTAATATATTATGATAATCTTGGATTTGTTCTTATTTCTTAAACAATAGGTCATTCATGAAGTTCAATCTTAGGTTCACTATGTACTTCTCTATTAGGTAACTTGATATTCATTTCCTATAAACTAATCTCAGCATCAGATTGTAGCTCAGCTTTTGATTGTAACTCGACTCCTGAATGTAACTTGACATCCATTGCATGTGACTTGATAGTTACTAATTATGTTTTATTAGTAGCTTGGTTCACAATATCATCAACATTAGCAAACATGCCTTCATATTAGTACATTTAAAGGTTTTGTAATTCTCAGGTTCCTTCTTTTGTTCATCTTCATGTATTTCTATATATTCGTTAATTTTTACATTTGCACTTGCCACAAATTTGTTAGTGTTAGTATTTAAACACCTATAAGCTTTATTTCTTATGGAATATTCTAGGAATATACCTTCTTCACTTTTTTCATCAAGTTTACCATTTTTATTGTCCTTAAGAATGTAACGCTTTCTTCCAAATACTTTAAAATATTTGACATTGGGTGAGTATCCATACCATAATTCAAAAGGTGTGAAATTTGTGCCTTTCTTGACTTGTTCTTAGTTCAAGGTATAGATAGATGTACTAATAGCTTCTATCTAGTATTTCAAAGCAACATTCTTCTCCATCATCATTGTTCTACCACAATCCATCACAGATATGTTTCTCCTTTCAACTATCCCATTTTGTGGAGGGGTCCTAGGTGTAAAAGTTTGGCTTTTGATTCCTCTATCATTGAAGAAATTGTTGAATTCATTTGATGTAAACTCTCCACCTCTATTAGATCTCAGACATTTTGAGATTTTACCAGTTTTCTTTTTAACTTTTTCCAAATACCACTTAAGCATTTGAAAAGAATAAGTTTTTTCACTCAAAAACATCACTGTCATCATTCTAGAGTAATCATGAACAAATAGAATAAAATACTTGTCACCTTTATAGATTTTCACATCAATTGATCCACATAGATCAGTATGAACTAATTCCAAAATTTCTTTTTAAGTATGAGTCTTACTCTGAAAACTAGACTTTGTCCTCTTGCCTAACTGATATTGTTTGTAAATCACATTATCAGGTTTCTTCAGTTTTGGCAAACCTATGACTCTATTCATTTTACTGATACTAACCAAGTTGTCAAAATTTACATGATAAAATATTTTGTGCCATAGCCACAAATCATCAAATTGTACAACAAGACAGGTTGCTTCAGTCCTGTCAAGATAAATTAGATTACCTCTTGTCTAATCACCACTTCGAATGAGTTATCCATCAACATCGTATATCTTAGCCTTCTTGTGTTCAAATTCAACTTTGCATCTTGAAATATTCAATTGTGATATACTCAAAATATTATAGTTAAGTCCTTTCACATAGTAAGCATTGTCACACATGATCTTGTTTGTCAATCTTATTGATCCTTTACCTTTCACTAGACAGGGTGCATCATTACCAAAACTAACACTATTCCATTATAATGCTCAAGGGTAATGAACTTACTTTTCTCATGAGTCATGTGATGAGAACATCCACTATTAATGATTCATCTATCACTTTTGGTTACATAAGATACTAGTGCAGTTGCCTCATCTTCATTTGAATCACCTTTCATAGAAACATAGACAACTTCATCATCATGATCATTTGATTCATCATTAGATTGTTCTTTAGCAATGTAACAAGCTTTATTTCCCTTGTCTTTATAGCCTTTGTTACTCTCATCTTTTCTAATTTTGGATTTGTCTTCATTTCTATTGTTTTTCTTCTTAGGACATCTTCCTACAATATGACCAACCTCATTATAATAAAAACATATGATGGGTAGCTTACCTTTGTATTTTCCTTTGCCTCTGTGAAATCTCCTATCTAGCAGTGCTTCCAATTCTTCTAGATCTTCATCATCTATTTCACTATCACTAGCAACATGCTTGACCTTTTTCTTTCCTTTAGGTTCCTTGAGGGTCAATTTAGCTTTTAAAGAAGAATCAATATTCTCAAATTTGAAATTGTCAAAATTTGAAAGTTTAAAAGAAATGAGTCTACCAACTAGTTTTTCAAGTGTCAGATCAATACCAAGAGTACACCTCAGTTCTTGTATAGCAGAGACTCTAATAGCATAGATAGGAAGCATAGTTTATAACACTTTGTTGATCATAGTCTCATCTTCAATAATTTCATTTGCAACATCTTTGATTATTGCACAATACTGGACTATAGTTTCACCTTCTTGCATTTTCATTTCATTATTTTTTCCTCTTAAACTTTCTACTTTGGCTCTCAACACATTCTTGTCTCCTCCATATATTTTTGTTGGGCACCCCACATTCCTTTAGAAGTAGTACATTCTTTTATGTATTTAAAATCTGAATAGCTTAGGGCAAATACAATCTCCAAAGTTGCATGATTGTGTTTTTTCTTCTTTTTCAGTTGTTCAAAAATTGGGGCTCCAACTACTTTAACATGTTTAGTGGTGATAGTTGATTATGCATAATCTCCAAGTGCTCCTAGATGCGGCTTCATCAAAACTTGTCATGTAGGAAATTTTTTTGTGTTTAACTTGGGCACCTACTTTCTATACATGTTGGTATTTAGCTTCAAGTACCTTCAAACTTTTCTCTTCACAAGCACCAAGTACTCTAATACAAATTTTTGGAATAATTTAGAATAAGTGAGAGGGGAGGTGAATCAACTATCCAAGGTCCAAATGTATAGATAAAAAAATTTAGTACTCAGCAAATACATATGCATGCATTGATTAGATCATCCAATATCTCAAACCTTGGTATATTACTGTCCTAGGTCAAATGAACTTTGCAGAAATGTAAACATGAAATACCTCAAATTCAATCACACAATTTGACACAAGGATTTAACATGGAAACCTAATTTGGGAAAACTACTAGTAACATGCTACCAATTTTCACTCTTTTGAAGTGAGCCCTATGAGGAGCCAAGCCTATTAAAGGTTACAATACACGTTGTTAAATGTGACCTTGATTAAAAGAGTTCAATTACCCTATTAAAAGTGAGACTTGTTAGAGAAATTTAGAACATTTCATTTGAATGTCACCCTATTAAAGGATTTACTTATGGCTATTAGGTCAAACTTAATCCAAAGGATTTATCCAGACTGATACAATTGCTAGAAATAACTTTTATTTGCATTGTCTTAAGTATTGTGGCTATTGGAGATTTTCTTTTTGAGTAGCTTGATGTTAAAACAACTTGTCTTCATGATGATTTGGATGAAGAAATATATATGGTACAACCAAAAGGATTTGAGGTAAAAGGTAAGGAAAACTTAGTGCATAGATTGAAGAAACATTTATATGGCTTTAAGAAAGTATCTCGGCAATGGTATCTTAAATTTGATAGTTTTATGAATGAGCATGGTTATACTCAATGTTATTCTGACCATTGTGTTGATTTTAAGAGGTTGATAGATGACAACTACATTATTTTATGTTTATATGTTGATGATATGATTGTAGCTAAGTCTAACATGGATCACATTAAGGGGTTAAATAATAGTTAGCACATTCATTTTCTATGAAGGATTTGGGGGAAGAAAACCAAATTCTTAGTATGAAAATTTATAGACATAGAAATTAAAAAAAATTGTCATTATCTTGGGTTGATTATATTGAGGTGTTGCAACATTTCTCTATGGAGAATGCTAAAGCTATTAGTACACGTTTACCCAGTTATTTAAAATTGACTAAGGAGATATGTCCAAAGACACAAGAAGAGGAGGCTAAGTACCTTCTCCTTCAATTGTAGGAAGTTTAATGTATGCTATGGTATGTACTAGGCCAAATATTGCACAATCAGTAGGAGTTTTTAGCAAGTATATGATTCATCCAAGGATTGAGCATTGGAATATAGTCAAATAGATTTTTAAATATTTGAGAGGAACATCTAGTAAGTGTTTACATTTTAAGGGCTCTACTATTGATTTACAGGGCTATGTTGACTCTGATTTGGCAGGGGATATTAATACCAAGTAGAGTACTATAGGCTATGTATTTACTATTGGTGGGATAGTAGTGAGTTGGATTTCTTAGTTGCAGAAGGTTTATTATACACTATAGAGGTAGAGTAAGTTACTACTATAGATGAAGCCAAGGAGATGATATGCCTTCAATTCTTCATGGAAGAGTTGAGGCACCCACAGATGGACAATTTTTTTGTTTATAGATAGCTAGAGTGTTATTCATCTTGCAAATAATTATACTCCACATTTAAAGAAAAAATACATAAAGTTATAGACCATTTCATTTGGTTAGTTTTGGATGATGGATGGTTAAAGATGGAAAAGATACATATAGATGATAATCCAACAGATATGTTTACAGAGGTAGTGACAAGGGAGAATTTGAAATCCTCTTCATCTTTATTTGGTCTTCTAAACTAAACTAAATAAAATAAGAATCTAGTCCAAATGGTTTTACATTCCAATGGGAGCTACAATTTTAGTGGTGCTATGATTAGTCTCCAAGTGGAAGGTTACTGGTATGAAGTTTGATCAATCTCCAAGTGGAAGATTGTTGTGATGTGGAGCCTAATAAAGCTCATAAGTTAATTTATCTCACTTTATTTGGTGTGGTTTCCCAACAAATTATTATTATAGGGGTTTGGGGGCACCACCCCAAAGATGGAGTCACAAGGTAGCGCACCTTGTGGGGTCCTAGATAAAAGCCCCAAATGTGCTCCCTATCCCATTATAGGGTGGGATTGAGGGGTAACACCCTTATGGAGGTTTTCAAGGGAAACACCCCCAAAGCCAAAAAATGAATTTACTATTGTAAAAAGCATCAATTTTTTTTCTTTATATTGGACAACTTATTCTAGCCTTAATTTTGTAAGTAGCAAAAAGCTTATATAAAATGGCTTAGGTTGGGGATTTCATAATGTATGATGAGATTGTAGTATCTTGTAATGGTATTGCAATGCCCAGCTTGGAGATCCTTGGAACAAGGAAAAATAAAAGGAAATACATTTTTTTAAAGGTATTAAGCATGGATACTTTCAAAATCAACATGCAACTGATCACAAAGATCATAGCGAAAGACTCAACCAAATAGTTCAATCAACCAGCAATCTTCAAAAGCCACTACTTACCAACACATCAATAACTAGCTAAGAAAGTTAACAAAAAAGAAACACTTAATCACTGAACTATCAAGACCTAGGAAGGGGTGCAACCCAATAGGGTATCCAAAATACCCTTCAAAACTGATCTGACATGACCAAAAATGCTTGTTATTTTCTTGAGCAGGTTTTTTGCATAGAAACCATGCGATACTTTTCCAGTATTGTACAATATTGTTTACTACTAGTAGGTGATTTTTTCTAGTATCGCATGATACTTCTTACAACTACCGTATGATACTTTTGAGTATGGCACAACATACCTTACTATAGCTATACGATATTTTACAAGTATCATACAATAGAACTTGCTATTGTTGTGGGATACTTTCTAGTATTACATGATATTTCTCCCTATAGCCGTGCAATACTTCTCTAGTATCACCCAATGCTAAACCAATGTCACCCAAGTTTACAAGGAAAAAGCCTAACGATAATTCTAGAAGTAAGATAATGTTATAACCTCCACACCGTGAAGTACTAAAACCACCATAGTAAAGGAGTAAATATTTGAAAGCAAAAGAAAATTAAATAACTCTAACATATAATCCATAGCATCTAATGTCATCATGCAGATAGAACCATCGCAATGAACATAAATAAGCATAAATCAAATATCACAAGAAGGAAAGCACAAGCAATGAAGTTAACCAAACTAAAAAACAACCATGCTTATTTCCTCCCAACCATAATGGAATCATGAGACCTCAAAGGCCCTAGTCATCCCCCAAGAATGAATCTCAACTTGCCAACAAGATAGCTAGAGTTGTTTTATGAGATCATTCTTACCAATAACCAACAACTAACATCATAAGAACAAGTACATCAAACATGTTAATCTAACAATAGCATCACTTATCCAAAGCAATAGTAAGAAACATCATCTAGCAATATGATACAATATCGTGATAAAGGAATACATAAAGTAACATACTAATCATCATCTAACATGATATAAAATGCATCCAAAGTACAATATAAAGCACTAGAGAACATACTCTGGATACACCAAGGTACCAAGTGAATATCCAACATCGGTAACAAACTGGAAATAGACCATCTTTGTACACCAGTCCCCAATAGTGGTATGGGTAGCTATGCCTCCCAACCACGTAGTACCCATAGGCCCACTCCCACCATGTTGATGGAGATAATGATCTGACCACAAATACACAATACCATCATCCATGACTAACACTCATGCCAAACAGTACAAAGGATAGAAACCAAGATCATGAGACAATGCAATACAATAGGTCCTAGTCAAAAATTCATTAGGTCTACTATGTAGGGACTTTGGTGGAGAGTAGATCACTTAGCATCACAAAGCCCAAGCTAAACATCATATGGAAACTCTCCCTTGGGAATCCATCACATCGTGTCCTCAGATCAAACCATACAGGTACTCACATTTTAATTATCTTAGTTTTATTACCCATTAATTCATTTAGTTATCACTTATTTAGAAACTTCTTCACATCAACCTTGTTGGGAACACAACCTAGGGTTATGAGATAAGCCCCTCCATTGGTCTACCCTATATACCTGTGCTCATCACATGATGAGTACCCATAGGCAATGCAATTTCCCAACCCAACCCTAATGAAAATAACTCAACTGAAAGCAACCAAGAGTTTGAGTCTTGCAAGAACCTGACAAGTGCATGCTTGTGTGCTTGTGTGTCGGCACACCAACTACATGATGATCATAAATAACAAGGGATGGATGAGAAATAATCAAAATACCAAGCATAACAAGATCACTCAATTGGCGTATATCTGGGAGTATAGATTTTACACGAATCCCAATGAATAGTAAATCACCAAGCATCATGAACTCGCTCAATCCACCTAAATCTGGGAGTATGGATTCTACATGAATCCCAATATCCATGAAGGGGAAACATAAATGAAAGGAAACATGGAATGCAATCCATTTCTACAATCCAAGGAGACAAAATCCCAATAAAATATGGGTGACATGCAAACTGAGGCAAGAATAAAAATCTTGAGACTCAAAGTTCTCAAATAATAGTGAAACTGAAACCTTAATTCAAGAATAGGGTCACAAGACCAAGGGTCCAATAAAATTCACCAAACAAGCACATATTCCCAATCTAGAAAATCTAGTAAAGGACACAAGTCCACAAAATTCATTATGGAAACATGAGTTTGGATAGGGAAATAAAATACCCCTGAATGTCCTATAACCATTTTGATTCCACGATCCTCATCATTAAGGCAAGGGCTACAAGATGAAAACTCTAAATAAGCCAAAAAAAAGCAATGGGTGAAAACTTGGATGGCATGCAAAATGAGATAATGCCAAAACACTCAAAACTATAACATCTTAGAATTCAATAGAATAAAAAACCCACCAATCAAATCTACCCAACATCACACTTTTTAATTAAAATAATGGACCCAAACACTTCACAAAAATCTAGCAGCATAACAGCAACCAAACTTGCATTTCTAATTTCCTACGAAATAGAAATGCTCACCCCTATCCAATCAGGTGATATGAATGCATAAAAATGGAGGAGAACACAATTTATCCACTCCCTAACATTTAGAAATATGAAATAGAAGCTGAAATGAAGTAAAACATTAAAACCCAAAAGCTCTACTTCACAGCCAAGAGGGCAAAATGAGAAATGCCAATGCAAAATAACAAGGATGCTAAATCGAATGAAACCATCATCATAGCGAAGAAATCTTGATATGAATCCAAGGAGATTGGCCTTGCAACGATACTTTAAGACAAACTCCCATAATGAGCAAAGCATTGATTTCTCACAAGAGGGTTGATAGGAATTTTCTCCAAAATCCTCAAATAACAAAGTGAGAAGTGAGAATAAACTCACTTTAGCCCAATATATGAACTTGTGAAAAGTGATATATTAATTAGATTAGTTCAACTAAATAATCTAATTGGCTCTCTCAGCCCAAATTAAATCAAGTGATTCCAATTGAATTGGATTCCAACTACAGTAAATTAGCCAGCAATAAAATAAAAATTAAATCAAATAAAAAAACCCTTCAACCCAATAAATATCATTTAATTTAATCTTTTCCATGACCATTGAAAAATCCTAAATGCACATAACATTGACGGGTCTAATCACATAATGCATTATGAATCTAGATTTACAATTTACCAAAAGATTAAAATGACAATAAAGATTCATCACTCATATAGGGACGATATTGGCTCAACATGAAAGGTCTAATCACTAACTCCATGTGTCACTACCAGGGATATAAGCCCTAGACAACAAATAAACACTATCAAGTATACATGCACAATAATAATAGCCAAAGCGGAAATTATACAAAATGATGTAATTAAAGCATCTAATTAATTCCATTTAAATAATCATTTAAATAGCCCATTTTGCATAAATTACCAAAATGAACAAGGTAAATATCTATAGCACATAACCAATGAATCCAACATGGACAATTCATTTGTAATTATTTAGGCATTTAATAATGGAATTAATAACGGTTGTTAAAAAACATAAAAAGGCACTTAAAACACATAAGTGAACATGGTCAAATACATGACTAACCACTACTACAGGAACCTAGCCATGTGTAGCAGGATAATAATACACAATGCAATCTCTACACACATCTCAAGGTAATCATGGAACAACATCATGATATCACATCAATCCTGGTAACCACTGGCACAACCCTCAATGAAACCATCGAACACACTATAATCTCATAAATCAGCCATAAGCAAAATCAATCCAATAGATACAATAAGATGAATCTAATCACCCCAAGGGTATAGACCACTCATGGTCCCAATCATGATCACTCACAAAGAAATATCATGAAGATTGCATCCATCAGGATGACTTATAGAAATCAAATGGGAGAGACACTACATCATCCCCCCCCCCCCCCAAAGGCTAGGCTTACTCTTGGAAGCCTACAATTCAAGAATAGTGACCAAACACACCAAGTGTAAAATCAAAACTGAACAATAGGAATGATTCATAGAATTCTGCACAAGTCAAACCCAAATCACTCCAACACTCACAAACCATCCTATCAACCCCCAAATAGGTTAACCACAAGAGAACATGTGTTACACTAACACAAGAAACTTCCTCTATGCTAGGAAAACCCATCTAGCCATAAATTCAACACTACAAGGTAAGGATAAATCCACTCTACCTCATCAATAGGTGTCCAAATACAACATGCACCTACCAAGTGACCACAAAACAAGGTCAAAAATCTATGCAATTCCAACAAGAGTTGGAATCATGGGGACTAGTCATCCCAAAAAAAATCCAAAGAACACTATCATGTGACACATGAGCATCCTTGAATTCACATAAACTCACCCTTTGAACACAAAAGATGATGGTTCACAACCAAATTGTACACTCCAAAAGGATACTTTCCACAACTAACCACCAAGTCTAGGAGCACTTAATCTCTATGGTATAAGAGCTCAACTATCATTGGGAACTAGGGTTACTTAACCCAAGAAGACAAGGCATCACTTGTCAAAAAAATTGGAATGAATTCCATTAATGAGAAAATTCATATGTTTAACTTCTCACTAGTGCAAATGATGGTAAGATGTGTCTAAAGATACCATGTCTCTCTAGCCACATGCTAGGAATGCTACACCCAACCTACCACTAAACTAAATCTCCTACCTCAATTCAACCATAAATGAGAAACTTGACTAAGATAACCTCTTGAAGACACAAGCTGAGAGAGAAGAAACTAAAGAGTATTAGAAGTAAGAAGGAGTCTCTCTCAACCTACACTAAATCAGCCCAAGATGCATTAGGGAAAATACTCATCCAACACTAATTGAGCTAGTGGCATAACCATGCTAGCCTATTTTCTCTAGAGAGGCAAGGATAAGAAGATTTTCCAAATTCAACATCCAAAAGGAGGATTTAGACTCACCAAAAGGACTGAGTCACTATTGAATGACCAAGGCAAGATCTACCCCAAGCAAGGAAACACTCGCAATCTACACTTCACCTTACAAAAGTGGATTGGTGTTTTAGGGAACACACAAGCCCAAGCACGAAACCCAACTAAGTACAACATAGATCATGAAGGCTATTAACTCCTCCTTTAAGAAATAACATGAAGATTTAAACTTCTCCAATGGTCATAAATATAATCTTTCATGATTGAATTGGCCTCTACTTGATAAAGGGTATTGAGAACATCAATTTGCATCTTCTGAAGTGCAAAAGAGGTGTTTGTTGTTCCCTAGGAAAAATTTTGCATTAGCAAATTATCACGCAAGGTTTCTCACATAACCAAGAAAAGTAATGCAATGTCCCAGGTGATCAAATGCATGACAACTTGTTTACTCACACAAAATTTCAAATCAGCACAAAAAATGCCTTCACTCGGAGGCCATAACTTTCACATTCAGACTCTTAACTATGTTCCAAATGCATCATAAAGCTCTTGACAAGGCCTAAAACATGATGGAGTTTAGAGAGTCCTAAAACCAAAGAGCTTGAGTCAACACTCAAGATAAAACACATAAGAAAAATTAGAAGGTCACGACTACCAAGACAAACAACTGACAAAATGTCTAAGACAACAAAAGAGGAGACATGCCCAAATTGACAGAAAACATGAAATGAAAGGTAATTCACAAATTGAAACCATCATTACTTATCTTTCATAATTTCATTAGTCAACTATAACAAAAACATTAATGTACAATGAAACTGAAGGGGTTTCGAATCAAGGTTTCAAGAGTCACTTACCATATAACAAGTAAATATATTTTCAAATTTCTTTCAAGAATAACATCATGTTTAATCATCATTTAAACCATTTGATTATATTAAAAACTTTTCATCTATCTAGAAACATACTAGTATGTTCTCTATGATATTATCCCTTGTATGTACTACCAGAGCTTCAAGATGAA
Organism: Cupressus sempervirens; assembly: GCA_028749045.1. Lineage (NCBI taxonomy): Eukaryota > Viridiplantae > Streptophyta > Pinopsida > Cupressales > Cupressaceae > Cupressus > Cupressus sempervirens. Next base: position 297,719,566 of record CM053784.1, on the reverse strand, counting down.
TGTGATAGAGTCACAACACAAGACTAGCCAACAGTAGACAATATGTAGAATAGTCATCATGAAACAAAATAAAAAATCCCAAATGGGGGTATTGTCAACTCCAATATTAAATCACCAAAGAGATCATTTCAACAATAAGTCAAGTGTAACAATAGCCACAAGAGAGTTATAGAGAAATTTGATGACTAGTCCAAGAAAGGAAAATGTCGAAAACCAATACTAGCCCAACAACATGAGGAAAGGTACCTCTAGCCAAATAAAATAAGGCATCAATAAAATCACATTACATGTGATGACTAAGAATAGTCACACAAGAGGGATAAATCACCACATAATGCTAAGTAATACATCATCCTAGTAGCCCTAGAGAACACACTCACACACATCATGTAGTATAGCATTAATAACCTCATGCATATGCATACTACAATAATTTCCTTACTTATTTTACATGCAATTCAACATTTAGATATATAATAGTTTTACTACTACTTCCATAAGCTTAAGAAGCAAGCAGTTTGGAGACATAAGTCATTAACCCAAAGGATCTAATGTAACACCTACTTCTTTGCAATGATTCACAAAATAAACTCATTTCTTAATGGAAGGAAACATTTCATTACTATATTGACATAACACTGAATCACAAATGAGATTCATTAATTTACTTACAATAAGAGAATACAAGAAAAACAATGCACCTTACTTTATAGGGAGAAATAAAAGAGACACTCAAAGCCAACACATGGACACCAATTAGTGGCTCCTTCTAAGAGAGCACATAAACAACTAGCCAAGCTAAGGCACATCAATTCCATATGAAAAACAAGGAAAGACACACTTCCTTCTTCTCACATTGCTCTAGTCACATCTACTAGACAAGAAAGTCAATCACAAGTAGATACCCGAGGAAAAAAACTCACAAGCTCTCAAAGAGGCACTCACACTCACACAATCACAACATACCCCATGTGTGCAACATATACACAAAGATCCCAATGTCTAAACATGGACTCTGATACCAAATGTAATGCCTTGACTAGAGATCCTTGGAAAAAGGACAAATTCAATCCAATACATTTTTTTAAAAGGTTTTAGGCATGGATACATGTAACAACTGATCACAAAGATCATAGTGGAAGACTCAACCAAATAGTCCAATCAACCAATGATCTCCAAACACCACTACTTACCAACACATCAATAACCAACTAAGAAAGTTAACAAACAAGAAACACTTAATCACCAAATTATCAAGACCTAGGAAGGGGTGCAACCCAATAGGATATCCAAAACACCCTTTGAAACTCATCCAACACATCCAAAAATGATTGATGTTTTCCCAAGCATGTTGTTTGCACAAGAACCATGTGTTACTTTTCCAATATCATATGATATTGTTCACTACTATCAGGCGATACTTTTCCAGTATCGCATGATACTTCTTACAACTACTATGTGATACTTTCCAGTATCACACGATGTACCTTACTATAGTCATGCAATATTTTATGAGTATCATATGATAGAACTTGCTATTGTCGTGTGATACTTTCCAATATTGCACAATATTTCTCCCTATAGTTGTGTGATACTTTTCTAGTATCACCCAATGTTGAATCAATGTCACCTAGGTTTACAAGGAAATAGCCAAACAATAATTATAGAAGGAAGATAGAGTTAGAACCTCCACACTAGGGAGTGTCGAAACCACCATAGTCAAGGAGTAAAAATTTGAAAGAATAATAAGATTAAATAACTCTAACATCTAATCCATAGCATCTAATGTAATCATGTGGAAACCAACATTGCAATGAACATACATGAGGATAAATCAAATATCACAAGAAGGAAAGCACAAGAAATGAAGTAAATCAAACTAAAAAAAACCATGCTCATTTCCTCCTAGCCATAATGGCATCATGAGACCTCAAAGGCCCTAGCCATCCCCCGAGCATGAATCTCAAATTTCCAACAAGATAGATGGAGTTATCTTATGAGATCATTCTTACCAATAACCATCAAATAAAATCATAAGAACAAGTACATCCAACATGCTAATCTACCAATAGCATCACTAATCCAAAGCAGTGGTAAGAAACATCATCTAGCAATATGATACAATATCATGATAAAGCAATACATCAAGTAACATACTAATCATCATCTAACATGATATAAAATGCATCCAAAGTAAAACATAAATCACTAGAGAACATACTCTGGATACACCAAGGTACCAAGTGAATATCCAACATCGGCATCAAACTAGAAATAGACCAACTATGTACACTAATTCCCAATAGTGGTATAGGTAGCTATGCCTCCTAACCACATGGTACCCGTAGGCCCACTCCCACTATGGTGACAAAGATAATGATATGACCACAAACACACAACACCATCATCCATTTCTAACACTCATGCCAAATAGTACAGAGGACTAAAACCATGATCATGAGACAATGCAATACAATAAGTCTTGGTCATACCCTCTATGGGTTTACTATGTAGGGACTCTGGTGGAGAGTAGATTGCTTGGCATTTTGGAGCCCAAGCTAAACATCATATGGATACTCTCCCTTAGAAGGCCATCACACTATGTCCTCGGATGAAACCATACAAACCAGTACCCTTAGATCAAATTGTACAGGTACTCACATTTTAATTATCTTAGTTTGATTACACATTAATTTATTTAGTTATCACTTATTTAGAAACTTCTTCACATCAACCTTGTCGAGAACACAACCTGGGGTTATGAGAGAAACCCCTCCACTAGTCTACCCTACATACCCATGCTCATCACATGATGAGTTCCCTTAGGCAATACAATTTCCCAACCCAGCCCCAATGAACATAACTTAACTAAAAGGAACTAGGAATTCAACTCTCGCAAGAACCTAACAAGTACACGCTCATGTGCTTGTGTGCTCTTGTGTGGGCACACTAACTACACAAAGATCATAAACAACAAGGACTAGATGAGAAATAATCAAAATATCAAGTATACTAAGATCACTCAACTGACCTATATCTGGAAGCATGGATTCTACACAAATGACAATGAATAATAAATCACCAAGCATCATGAACTCAGTCAAGTGGCCTAAATCTAGCAGTATGGGTTCTACATGAATACTAATTTCTATGAAGGGGAAATATTAATTGCAAGGGAACATGAAATATAATCCATTTCCACCATCCAAGGAGATAATGCCAAAATCCCAACAAAATATGGGTAGCATGCAAATCGAGGCAAGAATAAAAAGCCTAAAACTCAAAGTTATTGGATAACAATGAAACTAAAACCTCAATTCAAGAATAGGGTCACAAGATAGAGGGTCTAATAAAATTCACCAAATAGGCACAAATTCCCAATTTGGAAAATTGGTAAAGGACACAAGTCCACAAAATCCATTATAGAAACATGAGTTCAGATTGGGAAATAAAATACCCCAGACTATCCTATAACCATTATGATTCCATGATCCTCATCCTTAAGGCAAGGGCTACAAGATCCAAAACTCTAAATAGGTCAAACAAAAAAATGGGCAAAAACCCCAATGGCACGCAAAATGAGACAATGCCAAAATACCCAAAACTGAAACAACTTGGATTTCAATAGATTCAAAAACCCACTAATCAAATCTACCCAACATCACACTTTTCAAATAAATTCATGGACCCATTCACTTCATGGAAATCTAATAGCATAACAGTTCCTAAACTTGCATTTCTAATTTCCTACAAAATAGAAATGCTCACCCTCATCGAACCAGGTGATATGAATGCATAAAAATGAAGGGGAACACTAGTTCTCCACTCCCTAACATTTAGAAATACAAAATAGAAGCTGAAATAGAGTAAAGCCATTAAAACCCAAAAGCCCTACCTCGCAACCAAGAGGGCAAAATGAGAAATAAAACCGTAAAATAATAAGGATGTTGAATCAAAGGAAACCATTGGCATAGTAGAGAAATCCTGATACAAGTCCAACAAAACTGACCTCGCAACAATCCATCGATCCAAACTCCTACAACAAGCAAAACATTGATTTCTCACAAGAGGGTTCCAGAAAATTTTCTCCAAAATCCTTAAATAACAAAGTGAGAAGTGAGAATAAACTCACTTTTAGCCAATATATGCACTTTTGCAAAGTGATATATTAATTTAATTATTTCAATTAAATAATCTAATTACCTCCCTTAACCCAAATTAAATCAGGTGATTCCAATTGAAGTGGAATCCAACTATGGAAAATTAGTCAGGAATAAAATAAAGATTAAATTATATAATTAAACCCTTCAACCCAATAAACATCATTTAATTTAATCTTTTATGCGACCATTTTGAAATCCTAAATTTATAGACATGCTCATGGGTCTAATCACATAATGCATTATGAATCCATATTTACCATTTACCAGAGGATTAAAATGGCAATAAAGATACATCACCCATATAGGGATGATATTGGCTCAACATAAAAGGTCTAATCACTAACTCCATGTGCCACTGCTAGGGATATACGTCATGCACAATAAATGAACACAATCAAGTGTAGATGCACAATAATAATAGTAGAAGCGATAATTACACAAAATTATGTAATTAAAGAATCTACTTAATTTCATTTAAATAATCATTTAAATAACCCATTTTGCATAAATTACCAAAATGAACAAGGTAAATATTCATAGCACATAACCAATGAATCCAACATGGACAATTCATTTGTAATTATTTAAGCATTTAATAATGGAATTAATAATGGTTGTTAAACAACATAAAAAGGCACTTAAAACACATAAGTGAACATGGTCAAATACATGACTAACCATTACTATAGGAACCTAGTCCAGTGTAACAGGATAATAATACACAATGCAATCTTTGCACACATCTCAATGTAATCATGGAACAACATCATGATACCACATCAATCTTGGTGACCATTGGCACAAACCTTAGTAAAACCATCTAACACATCATAATCTCATAAATCAACCATAAGCATAATCAATCCAACAGATACAATAACATAAATCTAATCACCCCAAGGGTGTAGATCACTCATGGTCCCAATCATGATCACTCACAAAGAAAGATCATCAAGGTATGTAGATGACTTACATAAATCAAATGGGAGAGGCACTATAGGTATTGAGTTGTAAGGGATCACATAATGTAATCATTGGATAATAATAATATTGCACTTGATGTTGGTAGATGAAGCCCAGGGATTGGGTGAACCACATTAAATATGCGTGTCTTGTGTCCTCTTTTGTGTGATTTATTATTTTCTCATATCAATTATATTTGTATGTAATTGTTATTTTAATTTTTGGTTAATCCTAACAAACATTCACATTGTTTGGACAGAACTACCATCCAACTGAACAACTCCTTTAGTCATTGATTTATACTTAATATTGAGAAAATTAGTTATACACTTTTTCATAACTGAGATGGTTGCTCTGGAGTCTATCATACAATTGTGGACTAATTTATCTCCTATTATCAAAGAGAGATACAAGGGGAGAGTTTGGTTCTTCTTACTTTTATCTTCTTCCCTCATAGGTTGTACAAAGCTTGTTGCTCCATTCATAGTAGCTGGTTCATTCTGCAATTTTATGGTCTTCAATTCTTGTTGTAGTAATTCTAGTTGTGATGGTATTGCAAGAACATCCCACATAGGAACACTAACATTAGTCCTCTTCATATGATCTATAATGTTGAGAGGAGTGTATGTTGATTTGGATAGAACCTTAGCAACCACATGGTCTAGTATATGAATTGGGATATTATGAGGCTTCTTAAACTTCTTGTTGTTCTAATTTTGCAATGGAGCACAAACATCATGTTTTACATTTGTAATGGTATCGATAATTTGGAATAGAATTTGAAGTTGAAGCTTGATTTGATGGAGAAGATGGGCACTCTCAACATCTCTCCTTTTGCTTCTATTATTATGATCTATGTCATCATCACCATCGTGATTTACATAGCAATAATGTCCAGGTTGATAATTCATAATAGTGTAGTCCCCTTGTTGTTGGGATTGGAAACCAATAGTGGACTAATTAGCATCGTAATATTCTCCTGCTATTTTATCTTGTGTGGGTAATGCTTGAGAAGGATCTTCTCTATGGAATGTACATTGGTCATATGAAAAGTTACAAGTAGCACAATATTATTGCTCTTGAGCAAGATTATTTTGAATAACAAGTTCCCTTACTAGATTTGCATTTGTACTTGTAGAGGTAGCATTACCTATGAGTCTATTTTAATTCCATTGAGCTTGATTATGACTTGGTTGCATATTGAATGAAAGATTTTGATAATGGTACTGCAAAGGCTTATTACCTTGATTCTATTATCTCTCTAGAGTCACCAATTTGTTATTTATTTTATACACCACCATGGTATGATCTTGAAGTTTCCTTTCCATATGAGAACTATGATCATGAAACTTTTTGTCTATGGTTTCATCATAGTCTACATCATGGCCTCAATTTTATCTATCCCATTAGAATATGTTGAAGCTGAAGGAGCAACAACAAGAGGCTGACATGTAGTTGTAGTAGGGATTGGAGCCATTGTAGGTTGATGTGTAGGCATATCAAGGAAGAGTGGCATTAGAGGCCTTGAGGCTAATTTTCCTCCTTAAATTAGAGTGTTTTATGCCCTTATAACAATGTCATACACAACAAGTAGATTATCTCCTCACATGGTTTTCAATGTGGTAGCAATATTACTATAGAAAGATTTAAGATAATGAAATAAAGAATTACCATGAGTAGGCTTAACTACGGTAGGAATTCTATCTCATTTTTTTTGAAATCTATAATTGAAATCTATCGTAAGCTCATGGGGTGCTCTATTGCTTGTAGCTTCTCCAAAAGTGATAGATGGTCACTCTTATCTTCAAAATGCTTCCACAAACTTTCTCCTAACTCATCCTAGTTATAGATGGAGTTATGTGGTAATCCTCTATACCATTTTAAGGCCTTTCCTTTTAATGATGAAGCTAAAAGTATAACATAAACATCATCCTTTGTAATACCATGTCTATTGCAAATATTTGAAACTTCTTGAATATGTTCTATTGGGAAGATTCAAGTTTCACCAATGAAATATGGTAGACTCCTTAGAGAAGACACTGGTATATAATGTATTTGAGCCAAAAAAAGAGGGATTCCACCATTAAAGGTAGAAAAAATATGATTTCTAGGAAGTTCCATACAAAATAATGATCTATTCAAATGGAAAGATGGTGCCCTAGGTTATGATCTATCAACAAGAGGAGTAGAAAGAGATCTAGAAGGTGTATGTGTTACTTTTGAACTCCTAACTGGTGATAAGGAAAGTCTATTTCTTTTTCTTCAAGGATTTGAAAGAGATATTTTGATAAACTAAAAATTACCTCTAGAAGATGCCCTTGTTTGAACTCTAGGCATGAATTATAGCAAATCTTGTGTGAAAACCAAAATGTGGAGATGGAGTCCCCAAGTTCTTGAATATAAACCTCTTGAAGGTTAAAATGCTAAGAGAAGCACTATCATCTCAACATAGAAGTTGAAGTCCTTTAATTAACACCAAAAAGATAGTAGACTTCTTAGTAAGCTTGAATGTAATCCCACCAGGCATGTCAAAAACTATTGACACAAAAGTTTGCACCCCTGCCTAACATGTTATCCTCGAGAAACCTTGTGTAACATAGAAATAATCTCAAAAGTGTGGGACTTGAAGTTAGAGATTGAATCTTTGGAGGAGGTTGGTTTCCTCACTATCAGGGTGCACCTAAACTAAGACTTGGAAGGAAAAGGGAGAGGGATTACAAAATTTGAAATGTTGAAGGGGAAAACGGTGATGCATCAAAATAGCTTTTTTTATCTACTTCTTCCAATACTTGTACTAAAATTCTATAGAACTCAGAAGATATACCACTATATGTATTTCATCAACCTTAACATCAAAGAAAAGTCAATAATCAATACAACCATGCAATGTAAAAATTCATGTAACATATTAATTGATTGAAATAACATAATCATCTAGTGTTCTAGATGCTGAAATACATACAAAAAAAACAAGGCACAATAGATTGCACAAGTTTATTTGGCTGAAAATGGATATAATAAAAATAATTTATATTGGAAAAGAGGCAACAACATTTATAGAGGAGAAATCTGTAAAAGGACCAAGAGAAGAGATCTCGAGAAAAGCTGTAAAACTTGCCTTTATGGGGTGTAGGCATAACCCAAATCTTATTTTGAGTTAATACTCCAGCCACACTAGAGTTGAGATCATAGAGAAAAATTGAATGAAGAATTAGATAAAAATATGATTTCATTGCAACTTGATTTATGGAAGTTAAAGAAGGGGCCAAAAAAATGCACCGAATGACTAAAAGGACAATCATTCCTTCACAAAAAACATTAAATGAGCATGGGGAGGCATTAACCTCATTATTACAATGTTGAAGAAGTAATTCCATATTAAATAGGTACTCCTTATAATGTTTCATGGTTGTAAGAAGTCAAATTACACTACTGTGAAAAAATGTGGGATGGGATAACACATAGTGTTAACCCACATGCATGGAAAAGATTAGATCTGCCCAGAAAAAGTGATGATCATTGATGAATATCCTTTATATTTGAATAAACAACCAAAATGCAACAAAGAAACCCCCAATGAGTGATTAAAACACCACCATTGATCAAGATTAAATTTAAACCCAATGGTTGGCACCATTTTGCAAGAGGGAAAAAGTGAGCGTTGTGAAATAGTGCAAAGTTGTCAACATAGGAAGGTTTTGCTATTTTGCAAATGATAGAAAAGTGACTCTGCAAAATAGTGAAACATGGATAACATGAAATGTTAGCCATAGACTTTTTGCATGTTATCCCTCTACAAAAGAAGTCAACCCATTAAAGATCTCCCAAGTCAATTATTAGTGATGAGATGAATGGAGGCAAAAATAGCCAACAGTAATCAATCAAGTCAACAATGTCTATCAAAAAAAGGATGAGAAATTTATGTCCTCAAAATGGATGAATGACAACTTAAAGAAGAAATTTTCATTTGTCACTTTTTAGTAGATTCCCCAAGTGGATAACAAGGAAGATGATGTCGTGGATACTCTGGCTTCCATGCTCTAGATATTGGAAAATGAATTCAAACATGAGCACCTGGTGGAAACTTACATGACCCTTCTTATGACTCCCTAGATAAATGATATCCTTGATAAATGTGTGTAACAGGGCCCATTTGCCATACACTTCTTTTCCTTCTACTAAACAACTCCTCAGTTCCTTAATTCTCTCATCAAGAATTTTTAGGTCTCTTCTAATGTTTTCACAAACTTTTCTAAACATCTTTTGTGCCTTTATGGTTGCCACTTCTAATAACTATGTAAACTCAACATCAAAAGCCTTGATAAGCTTTTTTGCTCTTATCTATAGGTCTACCTGAACGATTCTATTTGATACAATACTCAACAAATTCTTAGCGACTTCCATCAAAGAGTTTTGTAGAGTCTTTATGTTAGCATGAATCTTGATGGTATTCCTTTGGGGGAGTATCCCAAGCATTATTAGAATATTTAAAGATATCTTTATCATGAACGACATTTTGCATTCATGACTATGTCTGTCATTGATGTCAAAATAACATTGTTTCTATAAAGACTAGAAGAGTAGCAAACTGAGAAAAAGGGTGTATAGACTATGTATTGATAATGATGTCAAATGTAGTTGAGGATATGTTCTACATTTTTTATGACATGGAAAAGTGTGCATGTAAAGAGTCAAAGACATGTGAGAATTATTCAAGAGTTACAAAGGATAGTGTATAGACAAAGTAGCTAAGAAGAATTTTATGATTTTTGGATTGTATCTATTAATAGGGATAGAATCATGACAAGAGAAGCTAGATAGAAACAATAAATAGTTTGATGATGATGTTAGTAAGTGTGCAAGGTTTGAGGTCACACGTGTGATAAGTTGTATTTAATGTGAGCTGAAAATGTTTTGTAGTTACAAAAAGATGTAATGAATTGTAATGTCTTAATGAGGTCTTATTATAATTAATTAAGAAATCCTAAAGGTTGACTCAATAAATTATTTTGAGGATATGGTATAAAGGAAGGATATTTTCCTTATGGTGAAGTGTGAAATCAAGTGAAATCAAGTGTGATATGTGAAGAGGAATTGGTGAATGTGAGTAAGTGATCTAAGGGATTATATGTGAGGTTTGGTAATTTTTTATTGACATCAAAAGAGGTATTTGGTGTGTTATTGGCACAATAAGAGGATAGAGAAAGAGTTTCAATTGTGGAGTTCAATTTCATTTCTATTATTTTGCAAGGAATAATATAGATGTTAGTTGGACAATGAGTTCAATGGTCTTTCCCCTGAAGTTGTTTGGACAATGGGCCCATCTACCTTCTACAAATCCTAATAGGGTTGGCAGAATTCCTAATAGGGTTGGAATCTCTTAACAGGGATTCAAAATCTCCTAACATGGACTAATATGTATTGAATATATTCCATTGGCTCCTAATAGAGTTCATCCTCTTACAAGAAACTTTTATATTAATAAATCATTTTATGGGTACCATCCCCATTGGGGTTTTCCATTTGATCAAGGGTTTCCCTAGTTAACATATATGGTTTTATTGTGTATATGTATCTTCTTATAGTTGTTGATTATATTATTAACATGCTTAAGGTTTAATAAGGTTGATAAAAGTTATATTAATCTGATAACTGATTCACACCCCCTCCCACTCTTAGTTATCTTGGTGGACTTTTCTTTCTAAAAATTGGTATCAAAGCATTAGATCCTAGAAGGAAAATCTTAAAAGATTAACGGGATCAATGGTGGGTTATTTTAGAAAAGAAAGTCCTAAGTTTGATGGAGTTAATTTTGATATTCAGAAGATTGAGTTCCTCGATGAGACATCAAAATAATGTATAGAACTAAATATTGAGTTTCCAAATCCATAAAAAAATTTGTTTCATACAAAAGAATAGACCTACTTCATCAAGGAGTGCAAGCACAAGTGAAGATAGACCCAGATCCAAAGAAGACAGGAAGATTGAAGAAGGAATTGCCCTACTTATGAAAAGAGAGTGAGATGGTATGAAATTTTTTTTCTATTGGACATGTAAAGAATTTGGTCATTTTTCATCCAAATGTCCTAAGAGAGTAATGAAGACACAATAATTTCCTTTTTGATGATGATAAAAAGATTTAGCAAGTATGGAAAGATTCTTGAATGATAATGATGAAAAGATGATGAGCTCGAATTGATTGACAATGAAGAAGAAGCTAATCCTAAGCTTATCATAGAAAATGTTGAAACTTTCTTTGAGACTAAAAATGATTTGCAGAATGATATTCAAGTTGTGGAACAAAGAGAAGAACCAAGATCTAAGCCTAGAGAAGAAGTAAGACTTGAATCAGTAATGCTTGCACCTAATAGGAATTTGATAAAAAATTGCATTGCTAATCAGAGTATTGGAAGAAAAGAAAAAGGATTTATGAAAACAAACATAGTACATGAAGAATTATGTTTGATTTATCATGTTAAACAAATGAGTGCAAATGAGGCATGCAAGAATGATCATTGGATTCAAGAAATGAATGAAGAACTAGATCAAATTGTGAAGAATGAGACATAGGAATTGGTTCCTAGACCTAAAGATAAGAATGTTATAGGTGTAGTGTCTCCCATGTTTGTATTTTGTACCTTGTTATATTTTGATTTTGTGAGATACTTTGATACTCTTGTTAGATGACATTCGAGGTGACCTAATGGTCAGATACTACATTTTGATTTCATGTATCATAGATGTTAGATTATATGTTGTTTAGTTTGATTATATCTTCATGATGATGTGTATTGATGTGACATGATGTCTGGTTATTTTTGTATTCAGACATATAATCTGTTTATGATGATATGATGGACTTATTAGATTCTAGATACTTGGATTTGATGTTATGGTTAATTACTTCATTCTTTCCTTGTGATGTTTTATGGTACAATGAGTGATTTAAATAAGATAATTTTAATGTGATTAAATCAATGGTTATTTAATGTGATATACATTATTGCTTTATTTATATTAGTATATGCAATTGCACCTAATCATGTTATTTAGTATGTAGGATTTATATCCCCGGCAGTAGCACATGGAGTTATTGATTTAGTTTTTCTTACCTGGCCAATGTCATCCCTATATGGTCTTTGTATCTTATTTAATTAATTAATTTAAACCCTCCAATGATTTAATAAATCTAGACTCTGTTGAATTATATGATTAGACCCGTGAGTGTGTTTGTGCATTTAGAGGTTCACATTGTTGCAAAAGTTATTATAGAATTTTTTGATTTAGTAGTCTAAGGGGATTTCATATTTTTTTAAATTATTTTAATTCTTGGTAGCTTTTCTACATCTCAAGGAGACGTTCATTTGTCGAGATTTTTGGTGGTGACCGCAAGGCAATTATTTTATCGCCCCCTTTTTTGTTTAGCCCTTTTGGTTGTGAGGTAGGGCTCTCCTGTCTTATTTTGTTGCTTAGTTTGAGTTTTTGTTTCTGGTAGTAAATTTTTTGGAGGTAGAGAACTAGTGTTCCCCTCCATTTTTGCATGCTAGCTCTACCCAATTGGGCAGGTGCAAGTGTTTGTATCTTTTTGGACTTGAGGGTTTGGGGTTTTAGGCCGTTATGCTAGCTATTTTTGCATACAGACTCTAAACCCAAATTTTATTTGATATTTGTGACTTTTATACCTAGTGACATAATGGGTTTTAATTTTTAGGTTTTTTTCATTTTTGGTTTTCACCTTGATTTGCATGTCACCTTGCTTTCTTAGGTTTTCTTGGTGCATAGTTGGTCGTGGATCTAGATTATCCATTAGGATATCTTTCTAACCCTTGATGTATTTTTATTGCATTGGGATTCATGTCGAATCCATACTCTTGGATATAGATTAGTTGAGTGATTTTTTATACTTGTGTCTTATTGATTTCTCATCCAACCCTTGTTGCTTATAATCATCATGTAGTTGGTGTGCCCACCCATGAGCACATGAGCATGCACTTATTGAGGTCTTGTGAGTCCCAAACTCCCATTTGATTGTCAGTTGAGTTATATCCATTGGGGTTGGATAGGGAAACTGCATTGCCTATGGGCACTCATCATATGATGAACATGGGCATGTAGGGTAGGTTAGTGGAGGGACTTCTCTTGTAACCTTGGGTCGTGTTCTCAACAAGGTATATGTGTAGAATTTTCTAATAAGTGATAACTAAATAAACTGATAAGTAATTAACTAAGATAAGAAAATACTACGTACCTATGTAGCTCATCCAAAGGTATGTGCTCATGGATTTATCTGAGGGCCTAATATCTCATGGTTCATTTGGCAACATAGAATTATGGCCTCCTAAAGGAGTGTTTCCATTAGGTGTTTAGCTTGGGCTCTACAATGCCAAGATATCTAATCTCCACTAGAGCCCCTACAGAGTAGACCCATATAGTGTCTAACCAAGACCTATTGTTTTGCATTGTCTCATGATCTTGGTTTTAGTTCTCTATATTGTTTTGCATGAATGTTAGCCATGGATGATAGTATTTATGTGTGTTTGAGGTTAGATCACTATCTCCATCAACACTATGGGAGTGGTCCCATAGCTTCCATGTGGTTGGGAGGCATACCTACCTTTACTACTTCTAGGGACCAATGTAAAGAGTTGGCCTTTCTCCATGTTCAGTTCCAGAGTTGGATGCTCACATGGTTCCTCATTTCTTCCATAGTATGTTTCCATGTGATTATTCTATTTTGATTTATAAAGATAGTTGATATATGTTCATGTATGTTATTGCGATATTATTTTTCCACATGATTACTAGATGCTATGGATTAGATGATTAGCTATTTGATTCATCCCTTCTATCATGCTTATCTATTTTACATGCATTCGAGTGTTCAAGCCTCAATATTTGTGGATTCCATACTCCCTAGTGTGGAGGAATTATTCTACTTTACATTTCTAGCTTTTCTTTTCCTTTTGTTGATGTTGAACCTCATGTCAAAGAGGGGACTCCTTGCATGAGAATGCATTCTCTTGCATAAGAAAACCTTTCTCTTGCATAGAGCATGGTGAATGCTCATGCAAGATTGTACTCTCTTGCATGAGGTTGGGCATTCTCTTGCGCGGGCCTTGGTCTCAGGTGCTAAGAGTCTGCCAACAACTTTTAGCATTCCCTCAAAATGGGAAGTGCATTCTCTCATGCAAGAAAGTAGTTTCTCACATGCAATGAGGTATTTCCTCATACAAAGAGGTAGTTCCTTGCACAAAGAGGTATTATCTTGTGTAAACTTGCAAGGTTGTGTTTCCTCATGCACAAATAGGGGGTACTTCTGCTTGTTTTCAGAAAATGTGTCTAGGTTTTGAGTACCCTTTAGGGATGCATACCTTCCTAGGCTTTGAGAAATCAAAGATTCTACATTTCTTAATTATTTAACTTTTATAGTCAGTTGATCATGTTGGTAAGTACTGATGCTTAGAGATCATTGGACATATGAATCATTTGGTTAAGTCTTCCACTGCGAACTTTTGATCGATTGCATGTTGATTTTCTTGATTCCATGCTTGTTATTTTTTTTTAAATATTATAATGAATTTTATCTATCCTTGTTCCAAGGATCTCCAGGCGGGGCACTACATTTGATATCAAATTCCATGTTGCAACATTGGGATCTTTGTGTTATGCTCCCACTATGATATTGTTTTGATTACGTATATTGGTATCTTATTTTAGCTAATGCTTGTGACACTTATGATTGTTATGTATGACTCTAATGCTTATCTTGTTGCTCCTTTAGTGATGCCTCTTGCACATAGACTTGGTGGTCAGGGTAACAACTAACAAAATAACAATGGAGAAGAACACCATGATAGAGAACATCAAGAATTTGGGGGAGGACAAGGTGATAAGAATCAGGGTGATGTTAGGGCATTGTTGTCTATGTTACAAGAGACTATAGCTTAGTTAGGACCTTGGGTTGAGGAAAAGCGATAGGACTATGGCTAGAAAGAGGAATCTCATCGTGGAGACTCCCACATGTCAAAGTATGGGGGCAAAGAAGAGCATGGGCATGAACGTGAGCATTCTCGCAAACCACCTAGTGGTAGAGGTGATCATAGGAGAGGCTGTGGTCAGGATGATGGAGATTTTATATGAATGGACATGATGAGAGACCTTCAGAGGTCTAAACCACTATTGTTTGATGGCCTAGGAGGAGGTCTCAAGGCTGAGACATGGTTACTAGATGTGGGGCATTGCTTCTCCTTGCATCCATATGAAATAAACGTAAAGGCCGATTGTGTTATTACACAGCTGAGAGAACATGGATCCATGTGGTGGGATATGGAGAGTGAGAAGCTCCAGATTAGTATAGTAGATCTCACCTTAGAGATATTTGAGGAGAAGCTCAAAAAGAAACTCCTATCTCCATAGTACCATGAGGCTTGAACTGATGAGTTCCATGAGCTCAAATAAGGGAACTTGGTAGTGGATCAGTATGAGAGTCAGTTATTTGGGCTGAGATAGTACTCCAATTAATCTTATGATGAGGTAATCCTCACATAGCATTTTTTCAGGGGTCTTAAAGACTATCATTGTGGATGTTCATCTTCATCATCCTAGGAAACTTGCACTTACCCCTAAGAAGGAAATGATTTCCAAGAGAAATGTGGATAGGGGGTTTAGTGTTAGATCAAGCTCTCAGAGCCACTGTACATGATCCATAGGACAAAGTGTAACACCCCCTCAAATACAGGCCATTGGGTAGGGTCAAGCTCAGTCAACACCCTCATAGGGTAGTCACAAGGGTCAGGATCGATGATGCCAATGTCATCCATAGAAAGGTGAACAAGGTTTAGGTACTACAGGAGGAAAGGGGCATGACCAAAGTCAATGTCAACAGTCCTAGTAGAGTCATCTGTTTGAGGGCAATCAGCAGTACTCTAGTAGGGGGAGTGCACCATATTTTACCACTTCCCAGGGTGGGCCTAGATCTGGTTCCAGCTTTAGAGGAGCATATTTTACATGTGGTCATCTGAGCCATAATTTAGTGGAGTGCCTTATAAAGACATCTTTTGGGCCTAGTAGAGGTGTGGCCATGTCTGAACCTACCATGGGTGACACAGGTAGATCCCACTGAGTTTTTGCAGTGGTTGAAAACTATCAAGCTAAGCACTAGGGTACTATAGTCAAGACTACATGTATGTTTCATGGTACTTCATATATTTTATTAATGGATTCAGGTGGATCAAATTATTTTATTTCACCATCCCTTGTTCAGGGATGTGGGCTAATGGCTACATGACAAGTTGATACGTGGCAGGTTGAGTTAGCTACAAGTTCTAAGGTGATTGTGGATTCCATAGTCAGTGATTTTGTGTTGGAATATGACACCTTCACCACCATAGTTGATCTGTATATCCTATCACTACTAATTTTGGACTCATTTTTTGATGAATATAGGTTGAAATTTTGACCAAGCATTTCGTGCTAATTTTTCTTGTCAAAATTTTGACCAACCTACTGGTTGGTTGAAATTTTGACCAATACATTCATCGAAAATTTTTAATTTTTGCTAGCTCTGATTTGTCAGTGTTGGTAAAAATTTCCACCAATGATTGGTCAAATGTTTTTTAGAATTGGTAGAAATTTTGATTCTTAGTAGAAAAATATCAAGAATTGGTTGAAATTTCCACCAATGTTTGGTCGAATTTTTTTAATAATAGGTGGAACTTTCAACCAAGTCTTGGTAGAAAACTATCAAGAATTTGTCAAAATTTCCACCAATGTTTGGTCAAATATTTTTATAATTGGTGGAAATTTTGACCAATTCTTGATAGAAAACTATCAAGAATTGGTCAAAATTTCCACCAATGTTTGGTCAAATTTTTTTTTTTATGCTGTATCAAGTAATTGTTTCTTATCCAAGCCATTTAATTTGCAACCTTTTAAATCTCTGCATAGATAAAGTTTGAGCAGGAGAATTTTTCTTCTTAAAGGTGCCTTATGATTGTAAAGTGTCCATTCCATTATCTATTGAACTAGATATGTCCTTTTTTTTAAATAAATAATGGAATGGATACTTTACAATTAGAGGAAACCTTTGAGAAGAAAAATTCTCCTACTCCAACATTATCTTTGTAGAGATTTCAAAGGTTGCAAATTAAATGGCTTGGATAAGAAACAATTGGTTGATATAGCATGGAACAAATGGACATTTATGCATAGGGTACCATCAATTATGTGAGTGATGCAGATGCAGCTGAATTTTTTGAGGTCAAAGCCACCAATTAATATAAGGTTTCTAATCTCCATGAGATCGACATTATGGTTGTAAGGGTTGTGGAGAGGGCACTTCTTCATTGTCTACTTCATCACTGATTAACTTGCACCACAAACTGATGATCTTCATCTTTGTTGTGGGCTCCTATCCTCTATGTGAGTACTGATGTAGAAGCTGAAGTGGAAAAAATAAGTGAAAGCATGTTGAATAAGGTTTCTAATCTCAACTTGGTCAACATTTTTTATTTAAGGGCTATGGATTGGGCATGTTAGATACCCAACAAAAGCCTTACATTGAGATCTTTTTCAAATCATTATCACTATGTCGTCATTAGACTAACTACCTTTGGGATGTGCTCATTTTGGATAATAACAAGATGATTTTTATAAAATTATTATATTGTTCCACATGGGATAGCAGGAAATGGTGATTGAGTTGAAATGGATCTATACAATTGTGCTTTAACATAATGTACTAGCCAAGTTTTCTATAAGAAAAACACACCTATCAATAAACAAATAACCATGCACTAGAAATGTCATGCTGTAATATATGGTGTAACTAATTAATGTGCACATTTCTTAACTTTCTCCTTGCACATAATTTATTAATTTATATTTTAAATATCATTTCTGACACCATAATTTTATATATGTAACAGAATGCAAAGCAAGAGCATTGACCACAACATTTTGATTATCTTAGTGTAGAACTAGCCAAAGTCAACTAACTAGAACTTGAGAAAGATTCAACGAGTCAAGATGTAACCAACTTATCCCTTAAAAACTTTTCTTATGAAAAAAAAAATCAAATTATCACAAAAGAAAAGGGATTTCCATGAAAAGTCCACAACATGAATAACTAATACCAAACAATCCAATGTCTAAGGAAAAGTAAAATACAAAAAATAGGAAAAAGTTTATAGTCTAAAGCTTTAATTTGTTTACACTTTACAATGCATTGTAAGTGACTTCAACATAACTAAAGGGCCTAGTCCAAGAAGATTAATGACACAAAAACTCCCAAAGCTTAAACATATAGAGACCAAATTTAAAAATCCATAGGTTGCCATTGGTCACATTTTTTAATGACCCTAACTACAAAGTTGTCATGCTGCTAATCCTTCACTTTGCAAGGGTCGGAAAATTTTCTCATGATGCACCCTTTTGTCTTTGGATCATTCTACTATGTAGTTCAAAGCTTATTCTCCAAACCACACTTAATTGCCAAAAAATGTTACGTAGTCTGAGTTGGAAACTTTGAACAAGACTATAACTAGGGCATTCACTTTATGTAGTGTGGAGTTTATTCTTTGAGCTACATTTTATTTATTTATTTTAGGGTAGAAAATTTTCTCTGCACTATTCTACGTGATGCAATGTAGTATTATATTGTGATAAAGAATGTGAAGGACATAATTTCCTTTCATTGGTAAGGTGGTGTTGGCAGGATTCTAGCATTGTTAATTTATCATAGCATTAGAGTCAAGTTTAGGTTTGATATGGATAGCTAGCCATAAGAGCTTTTATATTGAGTGTGATTGGCTCAAGGCCATATCTTAAACGGTTTGCATTGTAATTTCACTTGTTAAGAACTAGTTGCTTTAGCGTTGCTATTTATAAAAGTAGCCTTGCAAAACTCTAATGTGAGGGCATCACTCCAAAGCTACAAATTAAAGGGATGTTATCTCCATATTTCACAATATCTCTTAAATGCTACTATTAGAATACAACTTCTCCAATTCCCTATACTAGATTAAATTCTAGTAATGGCAATTCAATACATGATTGGGGATAGGACATAATTGGAAGCCATCATAGTAGAGGGTGTATAGTTAGGTTTGTCTCATTATTAGTAGTTAGATGTAGCAAATGTAATTGAAGAGCTACAAAATAAGATAAGGATCCTGCATGCTTATTGTGAAGATGCTAAAATTTTAGTTGTCTTGCATGTTCATCACCATTGAGGACATCTAGAAATTAGATGTGATTACATCATGCCATTTTCTCTGGCCCTTCCATCCACAGATCAAGATGCCAAAGAAAGACATGTTATAGTGTGTGTTTCACATCTTTGATAAGGAATTGAAGGGTAAGGTTAGTCAATGAAATGAGCCTTGAGTCACATTGATGTAGAGAGCAAGAGCATTAAAAATGTAGATTAAAATGATTGTAATGCTAGATGAGGATTTCATTTATAATATTTTTAGATGCCCAAACATCAATGAGTATGTTGTTATCATCATATAGTCAGCATAAGATTATAATGCAAGCACTCTAAGAAATGTAGGAAGAATATAAATATGAACTAGCTAAAGATATCTAAGCCTGCCATTGCAAGGTGGCCAAAGACTCCCCCATACTGAATTCCAACAAGAGGTCAATGATTTGATAACCCTTCTTAGTAGGGTTAAAGGTCTTCCTAAATCTTAAACTTTTTGCTAATGAATGTATCAATACATTCACATTGTTAGAATGGCAATCATAAAATATTTTGGGTAAAGCAAATTAGTGATGCAATTTGTGATTATCTTTCAAAGGTGTCAAATAGCTTGAAGTTCTACATGACCTCCTACTCAGTGCATAATGTTGCATCAATGAGACATTTTGCAGGTGTGAATTTATAGAGTGACACAAGTTAAGTCTTGGTATATGAGTATTATTCCTAAACTCTATAAAAGTATGAAACACTTGAGGACAGTTAATGAAGCTTCTTAACTAGTTTGGTTGCACTATCATCATGCTTTAATTTATTCAAGTAGGGTGGCCACATTTGTGAAGGATTCTTATTTTGAGCTTGCACTCTCATGGTGGATGACATTGTATTAGCTATTTTTTGGTGCATGTGTTCAGTTAAATGTTTATCTATGTAGTGTTGATATTCCATTGGTTATTGCAAATGGTTGGAATGGTCCAAAGCTGTAAGAAGGCTCCTAAGACCCATTTCTCTTCACTCAATCTCAATCATTGCCTTAAAAAAACTTTTGATGGCTAGTGCCTAGCAACTCTATAAAAAGTGGTGTTGGGAGTGAAGGGAGTGTAGGATATTTGGTGAAAGGAGTAAGCATACAACTAGAGCAAATTTCTTGGCTTAGTTGAGTTTCAAGTTATCAAACAAATCCTTACAAAAAGTGAATTTATTGATGCCAAAAGAGTTGTGTTGATGTCTCATGTGGTCTCCATAAATGTGGAGAACAAGGTTAGTATGCATAAAGCATGATTATATTGCTAGGAGGAAATGAAAGTAGTCCTAAAAAAGAAATATGTGCAACATGGCTTCTTTGAAAAAGAATCATTTTAATCATTGACCAAAAAGAAAGCATAAACAATCCACAAAGAAATGCTAGAAATAATATTCCTAGAGATAAGCCATTGGTTTTCCTACAAACCTATTGCCATTGGTAGGATTTTGTTAAACCGATTGTAAGCAGTCACAATAAATTAAAAAAGAAATCTAAAGAGATTGTCTGTCAAAATAAAACTGTTTACTTACCAACTTTCCATCAACTATCTGAACTTTAACCTATTGACCTTTAATCTCCATGACTTCTCCATCAATCCAGGCCACTTTAGAATCTTGCACACATACTTGAAAACCTATAAGAATTTTTACAAGAGCCAACTATATTCAACCAAAAAGAACATGCCCACAATTCAAGATGGCATTGCTAGCAAGACACTGAATTATCTGTAAGATTTTCTATTATCTACATAACCTTACATGAATTTGGTCACACAATTTTATACATTGAGCTGATAAGAGATATTGCTACAAAGCCTTAAAGATATTTGATGCCAAAAATATAAACTTAGTCAAATGAACATTATTATCAGGGTATAGCTATCACTTCTTAGAGTTTAATAATATTCCTTTCCCAAGTACCCAAACAGCATACATATTTTCTAAGAGAAGCTCCTCTTTTGCTGATGATGAAGATTGTGCTATTGCAATAGTTGGCAAGGATGCATCGTTGAATGTGGTGGCATTGGTAGAGATCGCAACACAAGAGTTGTTTTTTATTTCTTTCATGATGCTGAAATAGTTGGACTAGGGGATGGATCATGGATCTAAAATAGCTTAAGACACTATGACAAGTACATAAGTGGAAAATTAGAAATAAGAGGAGACATCAAATCTATTGCATAGAAAACTCAATTTGATGAATGGCCCAACACCACCTCACTTATAATAGTGTTCTAACAAGCTAGGTAAATTTGGTTAGATTAAAAAAATTTATCCAAACTATAATGCTAACTAATGATTAATGAAATAACTCAATGATACAAGATGCTAAAGATATTTATGGTATAGAAATGGAAAGATCAAACAACTAAGACTAGCGGGTAGGCTAAGTGAGCTCTTTATCCAAGACAGCTGCATGGCTCAAAGGACTACAATTTAGATTTAAGGTGCAAATTCAGCACATGTTTATCTTGTATGGACATGCTACATATGGTCATACAATAAGGGACAATAAGGTCATACAATCCGTTCAAATATATTTAGTTAAATAAGATGATGCTTGCAGGCCGAATGTGTAGGGTCATTTAGAAATTAGAAAGTGCAAGGATATGAATTAGGCATTAGGAATTAGATTACTGTGGAGGTTTATGGTAGGAGAGAAATAGATGCAACACCATCTTTGTCATATGGGAGTTATGGTAGGAGAGAAATAGATGCATTTTTTAAAATAAAAGGATAGGATAGGAACAACTTACCGATAAGATGGAGGCTGCCATTATCAAGATTGTGAATAATAGAATATTAAATATGCAAAAAGTGGCAAAAAAGATGACTTATCGAGATGAGAAGATGAGAGGTAGATGGATTTGGGTTTTGTGATTCCTTGGCATGTTAGTTTGAGCTTCACTTGGTTTTGAGAATAGTTTGAGCTTCACTTGGTTTTGAGAATACTATAATATTCTCTACTTAACAAGGCCAACCACGTGAAGGTGGAAGCTCATCTGGCCTCATCCCCCTCCCCCTAACATCAATCTAAATTATCCATTATCATCTAATTACATACTTCATTCATTCATTCTTCCATTTATGAACTATAACATTCAATCAATAAAATCATATAACATTCATTAATATGATATAAAATTCATTAATACACAATACTAAGCAAGACTTCATTAACACATAACAATATTCATTAACATAAAATAAAAGTCAATATTAATATGCAACATTCATAGACAATTACTTAAAACAAAGTCCTTTCATTATCCAACAAGGTTTATCAAAGACCATTTTGAAAACATCATTTCTTCTTTTTGTTTTTCTTAGCTTTGTTAAGAAAAAGGTTGATAGGAGCATCAATATCTTCCTCATTTTCCTCCTCTTGTGGCACATGTAATATCAAAGTATGATGGCTCCTCCTCTTTGGAGGAGTGGGACACTGCTGCACTAAAGGGGGCTCTATTGCAAGAACAAGTAAATGGGTTAAATTGGCATACTCTTTTTCTTTTTTAAACTATTACAAGTCTATAATTAAGTACTAGTACAATGTAACAATGCATTTTTCTTACCTAACAATGCCACATCATGTAGATTAACATTTTGATCTACCACCATGTCAACATGTTGAACACTTGGAACATGCTCCACTACTTCACCATGATGTTCAATATGCTCTAAAATATTCAAAAAAAGGATATACGTCAAATTTCAATTGAAGATGTTAAATTGTATTCATAATTGCATAGTTAATTTCCTATAGAAAATTAATACCTCCACCACTATAATGCACATCATGGCCTTCATTACAAGCAAGTTCTATAATAGGATATGGAGGCTATAGTAAAATTTTATGCGCATTGTTATGTAGTCAATTTATGTTCAAAACTAGCACCAAAAAAGAATTTTCTCAACTATTCAATTTCATTTACTTTTCGTCTGACCAATTTACATGTGTCTCATTTGGTGCACCAGATTCTTGGGTAAGGCTTTCAGATTCTTGATGTAGGTGTGTAGCCACAACTTTATGGCCTTCCCTCAAGGCAATTTTTTTATCTTTCTCTATGAGCTCCACATTGAATTCTGTGCCCTATATTTTTTGCTTAACATGATTAGTTTTCCATGTATGGTTTCATTAAACAAAATTGTTTGCAACATTATATATATATATATATATATATATGAAATTTTATTGTTGCTACTTAGAAGTCGAGACTAAAGATTCATATAGCCACCAGAGCCAAGTTTGTGTTGGCCAACCTTTTCTAGTCTCACTTTTGTAGCCACAGATGTGTCCTGTAGTCTATGAATAGTTTCAAACATGTTAGATTATATATGTACAAAGATCAGTAATTGGTGCATGATTACAATGTACTTAATACTATCATGACATACCTTCTTTTGCCCTGTGTTGGTTCATTTACTCTATTTTCACATAGCCTTTTCTCCTTTGCATCTTCTATTATTTCATTCCACTCCATTGGTGGATTATAGGAGGATGCTCATACTTTGGGTTCTCCATAAGACCCCTTCTATATTGATCCATCATAGTCTTTATATGCCTTGATGCTCTTTTTAGAAGTAGGGCAGTGTCAAAAATATTTTTTTCCAAATAGGTCCTCAAAAGATGTAATCAGCTGATTTTTTAATTCAAAAGCCTATAAATTCCAACTTTAAAAAAATAAAAATTTGCTAGATCAATAACTTTAATATAGTACAATAAATGGAAGAAAAGAAAATTTATGTAGCAATGATATGAAACTACGTACCTTTTATGTATGGATGAGAGCAGATTAGAGGAAATTTTTACCATAAATTGAGGTTGATATTGTAGAAACCTAAATTTGATTACACAAATAGGTAATCGTATTTAGTCATCTCCTAGGACATTATTGATTAAATATTTACTATTTAATTAATTAATTGTCATTCCCTAGTTTATTTATTTATTTAATTAACTATATTCCAATTGATAAAATCAAATGACAACCCAATCAATTTATCAATTAAATCCCTATTCCTCTATTAAATTAAATAAATGCTCAAATCTATTTAATTTAATCTCATATCCCCATTTTATTAAATAAATCACTTAATAAAATATCTAAACCCCTAAAACATCCATAAACCCAACCTTTACCCCTAATCCAATCCATTCACCCATACTAACCTCACTTAGCCACCTAACTAACCCATCCCATCAAAGCTAAACCACTTGCCCCCTAACCCCCTTTCTAAACTAAGCCTAATCCCCCTCCTAAACATGTGCACAACTTTAAGCAAGAGTTAAGACTTGCTAACTCAAGCTAAAGTCAACAAACTCATCCTCATCCTCACCCTCCAACATTTATGACTCTTACATCTCTCTTACATGCTCAACCTCCCTCATTACTCCCTTGACCAACCCTTATCCTATCCTCTCACACCCATCCTCCTTATGACAAGTGTCACTTCCCTATTGGCTCTAAACAAGCACAATCCATGTGCTCCCTTTTGAGTGCATCTTGACCTCCCTCACCATTTTGTCATCCTTACATCTTGACCATCCATCTCTCTACCCCTTAGCCTATAAATGGAACCCTCTCCCTTCACAAATATCATCCACTTTTCATGCAAAGTTATAATTCTATTTTGAGAGCCTAAAAATTACCAAAATACCATCATAATGTTGAAACCCCTCCATACCACCATTTTTGAAACCCCCATCCATACACACATTTGATAATCACCCATCTACTTGAAGCTTGAGCACAATCATGAGCACACATCCCCTCCCATTAGGGACACATCCACTTCATCATGGGTTATACTATAAGGAACCTACCATTCTTGGTTTGCTTCCTTTTGTGGTAATAACCTTATTCCTATCTTAAGTGTTAACTATTTTAGTTTTGTTAATACTCTCATTTAATAGTTAGTATTCATGTTACACTACTAGATTAGGTGATACATTTTGGCATGCCCAGTGGGACCTCACATTTGGGTCAATATAATCATGTTTTTTGTATTTTTTCTTATGATAAACTAACCAACATAACATTTTATGCTTCTGAGTGCTTGCGAGTGGTTTGCTAATATTTTTGCAGGTACACAAGTCACTCTTTGGAAATTGCACTCTCAACCATCAAATCGGTTTTAACTTTGAAACACTTCCAACCCCTTTTTTTTGTGATCTCGCAACCCTAGGAATGCAAACTTGTGACCGTGAGATTGTAGCAACAGACCAACGAGAATGTGAACCTGTGAAAGCGAGTTTTTTGTTTGCCACTAACCCTCATTAGCACATGTCCTAAAATAGCCCCCACATCCCCGTCATCCTTCCTCCCATGGGAATGCTAGCATTTACCTACGAGATCATTGTATAACACCTACAAGAATGCATCACCCTATTGGTCAAACCTCCAAAAACCACTTCTCCTATTGTCAATCAAACCCATCGACATACCT
Organism: Cupressus sempervirens; assembly: GCA_028749045.1. Classification (NCBI taxonomy): domain Eukaryota; kingdom Viridiplantae; phylum Streptophyta; class Pinopsida; order Cupressales; family Cupressaceae; genus Cupressus; species Cupressus sempervirens. Next base: position 297,693,766 of record CM053784.1, on the reverse strand, counting down.
TTCCGTAGGAGTACTGCTACAACTGTCTATGGGATCGCCTATTCGAGGGATTTCTCTGTAACATTTTATCCCTCAGTCCATTTTCCTACATTTTTCACTGGTTCTTGTGTAGCAAACCCACAACCTATCACCACATTCCCACACCTATAGGATTGCTACTTATACATATGGGTTTTTAGCGTTGACTATTTTGATGTAAATTCTAACTTTTTTGTTGCATTTAAAGTGCAAATGAAAATTATGTGTGAACACTTCAAAATTTGGTGCTTAAAATGAACTTCATCCAATCTTGAATGCTCTAAAGTGAAAACATTCTTATTCCCTCCTCTCTAAAGCTTTCATGCTGAATTTCCCTTTTATTGACTCAATTTATTTTAATGACGACATTGTTAAGTTGGAACAAACCTTTGAATGCTAATCACATGTGTCTACAAGTTATAAAATAGAGCATTAAAATGTCTAAATAGTAATGAACTGAGTGCCTTGCATGTTCTGAGATTGTGCCCTCTAGCACATCTTTGTCTTCTCTATTTCTTGCATCTTAAGACCTTAAAATATGCGATGCATGTACTGAAAGTTGTTAGCAAGATCACCTGCAACAACATAGGAGTGCTTCTAGTGAGTTCATCCACCTCTAGGAAGTGCTTCCCCTTTGGTGAGAAGCTCAAATTGGTAAAAAGTCTAGCCAGTATATAAATGAGGGGAAAGGTAAAATTTCTCTCTCTATCACCCAATTTTGGGTAGTGTATTTCTCAGGATAACCTGAGGTGGGAAAACTTTCTTACAATTTTAGCATGTCTGGAATAGATTCTTAAGTGGATCACATACATAACAACCATTTGGTGAGATGCCACGGACCCATTTACAACCCTCTTAGTCAAAATTTTCTCAATATTTTTCCATGGTATGTTCATTCATGATGCAAGGGAAACAACATCCCTCCAGATTACTCAACATTGTGCTCCCTTGGTAGAAGCATAAGGCCACTTGGGTTTCATCTCCAAGGGTCATTGTTCGCACAGAAGGGGGACTTCTATTTGCCATGCCTTGAATATTCTTTGATGTGTATCATTTGTCAATCGACTCTTGCATCGACTCACCTCTTTGATGAGAGGGACATATTGCACTAAAATTAGGAGACATCAAGTTGTGGGCCATTGAATAGCATATTGCAACCAAAAAAATTTGACATTAGGGATAAAGTGTGTGTTTGAATTGTCTAATTTTTGCTTAAGACCTGTGAAAAACATTTTTAAAATGTACACATTTTTATGGATACTATCAAATATTTTTGCTAAAGAGATCATTTGTTTGTCTTTCTCAAAAATTGCTTTGTCCTTTGAGAAATTGTTTGCTTATAAAATCCCTCATATTAGAAGAATCTTATCTTTGTTATTTCCAAAAGCAATTGTTAGCCAGTCCATCGCAACAACTATTGTCTCATTGGTTCAACTTTCCCTTTTATTCAAAATTATACTTGTTCCCTCAAAACAACAAACCACAAAACAAATCCTAGTTATAAACACTTTGTCTTTAAACCAAAAAGTTTGTCCTTTTTCAAAATATCCTTGTTACCTATCCTACTTGACTAAAAGTAACACATATTTTCTTTGAAAGACCCCATCTTTTTATTCGCAACAACACTTTATCTCTTTGGTTTATCCTCACCTTATTCCAAACTATACTTATTGTCTCAAAACCACACTACACAGCAAAATCTAGTTGCAAACAAACCCTTTTGCTATTAATCCAAAAGTTTGTCCGTTTTCAAAATATCCTTGTTACCTATCCTACTTGATTGAAAATAACACATTTGTCTTCAAAATAGGTACCCCTTACTTCTTGACCAAAGGATTATTAGCAAGTTCATTCACAACAAAACCTAAAAGTCTAGTTTCCCCACTTCATCGCTTTACTATTTATCCCTCAATAGATTTATAATCCCAACCCAAGGTCAAAAGGTATACTTAGCGTAGTCACTACCTATAATACCCCATAGTTGCAATCAAATCTTTTAGGGTTATCTCATGTCAAGCCAACCCAAAGCTAAGTTCAAAAAGGCTAAACTTTCACAGATACCAATTTACAAGGAAATAGATGTAGAGCACAAAAAACATACACCCAACCCAAGGATTTCCAAGCTAGACCAAATTGAGAAAGACAGAGCAGACATTGCATTACAAATTGAGTGGGATTACAAAATTTAGAACCTAACTTTTCGACGAGGTGTTAACCATAGCCTTATTAACAACTCTAGTGTGACTCACTCTAATTAGGTCTTTCTTTTTCCACATGTACCTGTGCACTTATTTCCTCATAGATTTAGTCTTTCATATAGGAGCCACTCCCCCATACGAGGATTTCAAATAGGATCACCTCCTCCCATTTTTTTGCATCAACCTTAGGTTTTCAAAGAATCCTCCACATGCATCATTAAGACCTAGTATCTTCCACCATTTACTCACATATTTAGAAACATTTAGCATCATTTCTTAAAAAATTTTGTTTTCCTAAAAATAGTTTATATCCATCTCACCATCATAATTATCCTTGAAACTAAGCATTTTCTTAGATAGGCTCTCACTTGTGTCCTGCATCACCTTTAGCCAAAGGTTTGGTTACATACTTGATCCTCCTTGTATCTCTCAAGAAAAATAGACATTTGGCTACCTTAGGGTTTTATACCATCACTACATTGTTCAAGATCACATTTAAGGCAAACATAGTCCCCTTCCTTAAGCACCATATCATTTAGGTTCCTAAGGTATCATTAGGCATACTTATACCTACTTTTGTTCACATCTTAGGAAACTAGTCCACCCTAGTCACACTTAGGAAAATCCCTTCATCAGATACATTTAGCATCATCCTTCTTGCATTCTATCCTTAGGAAAATCTATTAGGATAAACCATAGACAGAAATAAAAACTACATGCTAATATAACCAATAACAGAAAATAATAGATCACACAGAAATGAACATAAGGCACCAAGATTTAATGTGGTTCACCTAATCCCTAGGCTACATCCACCAAACAGCAAGTTCAATCTTATTACAATCCAATGATTACAACCTAATTACAGTCTGTCATCCCTTACAGCTCAATACTGCCGCAAGAAGCAATTTCGCATCACAACATAATAAAAATACCTAACCCTAAACCCTTTTATACAAGTATTTTATCCATTTTAGGGTTACAATATGTCGGCCATAATATGTCAGCCATAATTATGAAGTATGTACAGTACTTTCTTGATTAGTCACCATAATCTAAAAATCTCCCACTTGGGGACTAATCAAGCTCTACACTAAACAACAATCTTCCACTTGGAGACTGATCCTGTAGAAATACCACTACCACATGGGGCTCCCACTAGATCAAACCACCCTAGACTATGTTGTTCTTTGATTCATGTTCAATCTAAAAGACCAACTGATGCTATGAGGAGTTCATCTTCTCCCTTGTTACAACCTTTGTCAACATATCTACTAGACTGTCATTTGTATGGATCTTCTCTAGCTTTAACTGTCCATCCTCCAAAACTGACTGAATGAAATGGTACCGCAACTATATGTGTTTGGTCTTAGAATGCAAACCTAAATTCTTTGCAAGATGAATGGCATTCTGACTATCTGTTAAAAAATAATTATCCTTCAGAGGATGTCCCAATTCTTCCAAGAAGAACTAAAGCCATATCATCTCCTTGGTTTCCTTTGTAGCAGCAACATACTCTACCTCTGTAGTGGATAGAGCATTAATCTTTTGTAACCTAGAAACCCAGCTCACGGCTGCCCCACCAACAGTAAAGACATAACCTATAGTACTTTTCCTGGTATCGGTATCCCCTGCCAAATCTAAGTCAACATAGCCCTATAAATCAGTAGTAGAGCCCCCAAAGTGTAAACATTGGATGTTCCTCTCAAATATCTGAGAATCCACTTGATAGCATTCTAATGCTCAAATCTTGGATGACTCATATACTTGCTAATGACTCCCACTGCATGTGTAATATCTAGCCGAGTACATACCATAGCATACATTAAGCTTCCTACATTTGAAGCATAGGGTACCTTGGACATCTTATCCTCCTCTTCCTATGTCTTAGGACACATCTCCTTTGTCAACTTCAAATGACTAGGTAAAGGTGTGCTGACAGCTTTAGCATTCTCCATAGAGAAACATTGCAACACCTTCTCAAGATAATTAGCCTGAGATAGCATTAATATTCTATTCTTCCTATCTCTACAAATCTTCATACCTAGGATTTGTTTTTCTGCCCCAAAATCCTTCATAGCAAATGCATGTGCTAACTGGCATTTCAGCCCCTTAATATGATCCATGTTAGACCCCGCTACAAGCATATCATCAACATATAATTATAAAATAATGTAGCTATCATCATCCAACCTCTTAAAATAAACATAGTAATTTGAATGACACCTGTTATATCCATGCTCTTGCATAAAACTATCAAATTTCAGATACCATTGCCGAGGTGCTTGCTTCAAGCCATATAAACTTTTCTTCAATTTGCACACTAAGTTCTCCTTACCTTTGACCTCAAAACCCTGTGGCTAAGCCATATATATTTCTTCATCCAAATCACCATGAAGAAAGGTTGTTTTAACATCCAACTACTCTAAATGCAAATCTTCAGTAGCCACAAGACTTAAAACAGTATGAATAGAAGTCATTTTAACAGCAGGAGAAAATATCTCATCAAAATCAATTCCCTTTTTCTATGCAAATCCTTTTACAACTAACTTGGCCTTAAATCTTTTCTGACCTCCTTCCTCTTCTTTCAACCTGTAAACCCACTTATTTTGTAAAGCCTTTTTACCTGTAGGCAACTTGCATAGATCCCATGTCTTATTCTTTAGCAAAGAGTCCATTTCATCTTTCATTGCAGACTCCCACTAAATCTCAGTATCCACCTGCACAGCTTCATCATAACTTTCAGGTTCACTAGCATCAGTAAGTAAAATAGAATACATAGAGGGAGAAAATCTTTGTAGAGGTCTTATTTTCCTCGTTGACCATCTAACATGCACTAGTGTGTGTGGTATTTATTGTTGCAGTTGTTGCACATCATGAGGAATGGCTAGAACATCAGCTTTTGGACTATCATCCAACACTACATAATCATCTTCTTTCTTCTCATGTTGCTGCAACAGATCTTTGTACAACACTTTCTCATTGAATATGACATCCCGACTTCTTACAATTTTATGATTTTCAAAATCCCAAAGCCTATAACCAAATTCATTAATGCCATATCCAACAAAGACACATTTCATTGATTTAGCTTCTAGCTTGGTTCTATTTTAAGAGTCTATATGAGCAAAAGCTTCACAACTGAAGGTCTTGAGAAAAGAATAACTCAACTTCTTACCAGACCATGCGTCCTTTGGAATACCATAGCCCAAAGGAGTAGAGGGACCTCTATTAATCAAATATATTGTAGTATTGATAGCCTCTGCCCACATGTGTAAGGGCAACCTAGCATGCAACCTCATGCTCCTTGCATGCTCCATTATAGTCCTGTTCATGCATTCAGCCACTCCATTTTCCTACGGAGTCCTTGAAATAGTTTTCTATCTACGAATACCATCAGTGGAGCAATAATCTTCAAATTCATGACTGCAATCTCACCACCAAGTGAAGATACCTAAGCTGGTCCCCATACATCTATATGCACAAGCTCTAATTTCTCCTTTTTATTTTCCTTCCCAATCTTTACAAAACTCACTCTCTTTTGTTTTCCATACACACAACTTTCACAAAAATTCATATTAACACATTTTAGACCTAGTAAAACTTTCTTTGAATGAAGTACTTTTGTACCTTTCTCACTCATGTGCCCAAGTCTGTTGTGCCACAGTGTTGTATCAAAATCTACAGTAGCTATTTGTTCTCCCTGCTCAACTGCAGCAATTGTTCTTGAACATTCATTTTTCTTTGAAACAATCAAAGTAGAAGGAACAATATGACCTGTACAAAGTATAAGGTGCCTACTTTCACACCTTTTGCTACTACAAGGGAACCTTTTGAAACCTTCCAATTTTTATCATTAAAAGTAACTACACAACCCTCATCACCAAGTTGCCCTGCTGAAATTAAATTCCTACTCAATCTTGGAACATGGCTTACCTCATGTTGTAGCCAATGATTCCCATTCTGCAACTTAATCTTAATTTTTCCCTTTCCAACAATCTAACAGGGTTCATTATCCCCCAAATAAACAAGCCCAAAATCCCCTTGGACATAATCAATGAAATAACCTCTATGAGGTGTAGCATGAAATGAACTACCAGAATCTAAAACCCATGAATCATCAACACTTTCTAAAGACAAAAGCAAAGCATCCTCATCAGATTTTTTACTTACCACATTTGCTTCCTTGTCTCCATCTGATTTATCTCCTTCATTTTTCTTTCGATTCCAACAATCTTTCTTTTTGTGCCCTAGTTTCCCACAGTTCCAGTAGTCATTTGGTCCTCTTGATTGAGACCTCTTCCCCTTTGACTTTCCTTTTGATTTCCCACGGTTTCCAGAGTTACTTCCTCTCTCAGTTGTTCTGCCCCTACAAAGCACTTCCTGATGTAGATCCACCTGAGGATTTCCTACAACTTTCCTCACTCAAAACAACACTGATCACATCATCATATTTTAGGGTACTAGATCCAGGAATAGAATTACTCACCGCCATTACCAAGCCATTCCAGCTTTCAGGCAAAGAACACAAAATCAAGAGAGCCCTAATTTCTTCATCAAAATTGATACTCATAGAAGATAACTAACTAGTAATTGTATTAAACTCATTTAAATGATCTGCAATAGATCCATCTTCTGCCATTTTCATATTAAATAAATGCTTCATGAGAAATACCTTGTTTGAAGCGAAGGCCTTTTCATACAGTGTCGCTAGGGTTTTCATCAACTCTTCTATCATCTTTCTTTTGTAATATTAAATTCCACTGATGGTGCCAAGCATAACCAAATGCTTTCGAGTGCCTTTCTATCCAAAAGATCCCATTCAGCCTCTGACATAGTTCCCTAATTCTTGGCTTTGCCTTCCAACGACTTCCATAAATCCTTCTGATACATATAGTCTTCCATTTGCATCTTCCATAACTAGAATTTATGCCCATTAAACCTATCAACCCTCAGCTTACCCTCATTTGCCATTGCTCTCACTCAACCATGAGACTCCCACTCAATTGTGAAACTTTCCTGCAGAGGATAACTGGAAAAACAACTAGGCACTAATACCACTTGTTAGGGTAAACCATGGACAAAAATAAAAACTACATACAAATATAACCAATAACAGAAAATAATAGATCACATAGAAATGAACACAAGGCACCAAGATTTAACGTGGTTCACCCAATCCCTAGGCTACGCCCACCAAATAACAAGTCTAATCTTATTACAATCCAGTGATTACAACCTGATTACATTCTGTAATCCCTTACAGCTCAATACCACTGCAAGAAGCAATTTTGCATCACAACATAATAAAAATACCTAACCCTAAACCCTTTTATACAAGTATTTTATCTATTTTAGGGCTACAACATGTCAGCCATAATATGTCGGCTACAATGTCAACCATGTCGACAACCCCACTAATTATGAAGTATGTGTAGTACTTTCCTAATTAGTCACCATAATCTAACAAAATCAACATTTCATGCCACTTACCACATGTTTCAGTAAGAAGACATAGAAAAGAAGAATATGGATCCTACTCAGAGCAGGAGTGCAGCGTGGGCTTAGCCCTACCCCATAGTTTCCATGACACCACTGGATCCTCCACCACAACTGTCTAAAGACACAAGTTCTTCTATAGATATTGATGCTTTCATGAGACAAGTTGGCCATGTAACCATTTTTAATGTCATCATAGATCGAAATAAGGAAACCATCATGGTGAATTTCTTAAGGGACAATGTTGGTGCCTTTGAGTTTGGATGCCCACCACCTCCCCTATTTGGGTGGCAACCACCATCTATAGGTTCATCAGCCCCTTTTGATCCTTTTTCCCCACCCAACAGTGGCTACCAACCACCACAGATAGAATTGGCAGACCCAAATATACCCTCAACCCAAGTGATTGCTCCCATTCCACAAAACACCCATCCCATCCTCACTCAACCCTTAGTACATACTACATCTCAAACAATCCCAAGTGTATCATTTGCATCTACTTCCACCACTCATCTCCCTACTTCACAAAATCCTCCTTTTGCATTTTCCCTTATATCCCACAACACATCTAGTTTGACTACCACTGGAATGCTGCCACAAGGGTCAAATACCTCATATTCCATTCCACCCAACCTCACTATCAATCCCTTTATTACCAACCAAAATACTTCAGCTTCATTTCCTCTAGGACCTTGGGGTGTTACTATGGCACAAGGGCCTACCACTAGCCTCCCCTTTACCACTACATCCATGTCCATCCCTCAAACACTTTCATCCCTCACTTAGCAAAGCTATTCTCTACCACCCCTCACCAACTACTTTTCCATGCCACCCTTAGGCAATAGCCAAACCACCTCTCCACTGCAATTCCTTTTTGTGAGTACTTTTCCTCATATTAATTACCTTGCCCCTATTAATACTCAGTTGCTCTCTCACGTAGGAGCACAACCAACATATATTGGGCAAAGTATACTTTCACAGAGCATGGCCTAGGCATTGCCAGCGCTACCACCCTTTCAACCATAATCATCACATCAATAGTATGCTCAAGTATCTACGCAGAATTATCTAGTAGGGAAACAACCTCATACTTATTAGCCCCATCCATAGTCTACCCAATAGATGTAGTAGTATGCACAAATTACATTCCAACAACCCATGGCATCTATCCCACCAGTTGTGCAACCTATTTTTCCACAAACACCTTATGAAAATTAGTTTTTTCCATATCAATATTAAATATCTGTTATGTATCCCACACTAGGGGGACATGGATCGGGGGCATCCACTCCCCCACCTATAAACTCTAAATGGGAGGAATTGAAAAATGCTCTCAAGGCCCTCAAAGATGGGACAGACTCCAAAACCTTTAAATTTGAAAATGATTGCCCATATCCATTTGACAAAACCATCACAATGACACTATTTCCTAAACATTTTGAGATCCCCAAGTTTGATAAATTTAGGGGGGAAAGTGATCCAGTCACACATGTCAAAGAATTCTATATGCATTGTCAAGAAGTGGCCTCCAAAGATGTATTCCTCATTCGACTTTTTTTGAAAAGCTTAGGAAGACCAGCCCTAGAGTGGTTTTGGCATATCCCCCAAGGTACCATTAAAACCTTCGCTGATCTTTCTGAAGCCTTTTGGCTCAATATGCTCATCTTGTCGAAACTAAGTTATTTGTAGTAGACTTAGTTCATACCAAGCAAAAAGGAGGAGAAATCCTTGTAGAATACTTACAAAATTGGAAAACCCTCACAACTAGGATCTCATGCACCATCCCAGAACATCACCTTGTCAAAATGTTCATAAATAATGCACATCCTATTCTTTCCCATCACAAGGTTATGAATTGTTTGCAAACATACAAAAGGGATGGGACTTGAACAAGGGCTCATCAAAGATGGTGTCATCAAAATTTACAAAGAAAAAACCCAAGACCAAGGCCCAAGCAATGATAAAATATGGTATTGGAATAAAAATAAAAACATGGTGACAAATGGTGTCACTAACACCTAACATGTTCATATCATTGGGGTAGCTACCAACAACCCCACCATATTTTGTCAACAACAACCTTATGAGCAATAACCCCCTGTATATCAACAACTACCTATGTAGAAAAATCAATAGATGCCTGCCCATCACAATCAAACTAATTCCATCACACTTTTGATCAGACCCAAACCACGTGTTCAAAGACAACCACATGCATACACCCCATTGGGAGAGCCCCTTGATGTAATATTTAAAAAAATAGCCAAGGATAATCTTGTTTGATATCCCCAAACACAATCCTTGGAACCTAATTAGTTTAGAGCATCTTGGTATAAGGATAATGAGTTCTGCAAGTTCCATCATGTCAAAGGACATACCACCCTTAAGTGCATGCAACTCAAAGATTATGTCCAAGACCTTATTGACTAGAAAGAGATCACAGTAGGGGCACAAGCTTCACCCAATGTAGGATTGATGATATATCAAAACGCTTTTCCTCCTCATAACACAAACATAGGAAAACCACCTACAAAAACCCCTATCAACAAACCAAACAATGCTTCAAATAAACAAGGTGATAACCGAGATAAGTCTCAAAAATATACCTCAACATATTTGGACTTAGGGAGCCTTATCCGCTGCATATCACAAGTTGAGCCATCTATCAATGTTATAAACATCAAAGGCCCACATACCCAATGTGCAGTTACTACTTGCCGAGCTCGAATCAATATAGCTGGCCCACTTGTGTTTGCACCATCAAGACCACCTCCATCTAGATCACCTTCATTAGGATCACCCTCATTAGAACCATAGTATAATATCTTGGAACACCTTGGAAACATGCTAGCTCAGATTTCCATTCTAGATCTCTTACAAACAAGCCCACTTTATCAAGAGATTCTTGATAGTGCTCTCCATGAGTCACACATCCCCACTGATATAAATTCCACTGAGTTCTGTAACTTGGTTGGCCATCTTTCCACATCATGTGCTTTAGCCTTCAAAACTGCCAACATCCCAGCAGTCGAACCTGATCATATCCTTCCACTTCACATAGCTATCATGGTATCTGACTTTGTAGTCAAAAGGGTCATGATAGATAATGGATCGGCTTTAAATCAATGTACTTTAAAATTCATCAAATAGGTAGGATACACTAAGGTAGATATCATTAATGAGGTCATCACCATCAAGGTATATGATAACTTGGAGTGCACCACTGAAGGAACCATCTTGCTCCCTCTCAGAGTCAACCCAACCACTCAAGACATAGTTTGTCATGTAGTTGATCTTAACCTTCCATACAACATCCTCCTTGGTCACCCATGGATTCATGCCATGAAGGTTATTCCATCCACATATCATCAGTGCATCAAATTTTTTCATAATGGCACTGAGGTAACCATCCCTGCAGATCCTAAACCCTTTGCTTATTGCAATGCAGTCAAAGCTTCATACACCAACCATTGTCCTAAAATTGAAATTGGCCACACCACGGCCAGTTCCTCTAGCACCTTCCATGATCCAAATATAATTTTAGCTTCCACTCTTTCCATGGTTAAGATCAACTACCAAGGTTGTGGTGAATACAATCTCACATATTCTTTTGTTGTCGACGCTCTACCGATTGATCCACATACTCAAGGGTACCCAACATGTCAAGGGCCAAATCCAAACACCACTTCTCAACTCATATAGATGGGCCTTACCACATTCATCACCAATGGTATCCATGATGGTGAGGAAACTACTCCAAATATTAACACATGGCTATACAAAGAGCCACCTCCAAAGAGTGTTGAGTTTCTTGATCACCTTAAAAAAAAGTACCCATGGTCACATCGCCTAGCCACTAAAAAATGGGATTATCAAGAAGGTGGTCTAAGAAGTTTGGAATCATGTATTAGGCAACCTATAGAAGAATAGAGAGAAAAGAAAAAGTAGGTCTTAGGCTATGGACTCTCTATAACTGGGGGCACTACGAAAGAAGGCCGTGCCTTCATAAACATCCAAAATAGTCTCGTGTAGGTCAAAGACATTCCTGAGGAAGTAAAAAAGAAATCCTATGACAATATTTTCCTTGACAAGATTATCTTAGGAGCATTTGTGCTCTGCCAATTATCCCTAAATCTTATAGACCTACCCCTCACTCGCCCCGAACTCATTGATTGGGACCAACCAAGTGTTTTCCATGTTGAAAAATTCTCTACTGAGTATGCACTCCTTAAATTCATGGGGGTAGAAACACCACATAAATGACTACCACCACCATCAGCATATCTCTACAAACTGGATATAGCAGGTTACTTTGGGGAGGAGGAAGTCTCCAGTCACAAAATAGAATTAAAAAAGGAAACAGAACAACAAAAAATAAAAAATAAAACATCCTTTGGTGAAAACTCCTCTTGGGCACCATTGGATGACTTGAAAAATGAAAGAAAAAAAAGGACATATTTGACAGTGAAAACCTCTTTGAGGCACCTGAAGATGGAGATTTCATCCTTCCCCCATAGGAGCACAGGCCTCCCATATCTTCAGTCTTGATAGAAGAAACTAGACCAATCAATATTAGTCTGACTGAAATACCACATATCACATATATCACAGCCTCTCTACCACCTGAGTAGGTGGATCTTCTCATTGAAGTCCTCCATGAAAATGTTGGTCATTTTGCATGGTCCTATCAAGACATGTTGGGATTGGACCCCAAGTTAGTGGTGCATCATTTGGCCATGGATCCAAAGGCCAAACCTGTCAAGCAAAAGCTTCGTAAGATGCACCCCAAAGTTGCTTTATTGGTTAAAGTGGAGTTAGAAAAATTGCTAGAGGCAAAACTCATTCGCCCAATAGATTATTCCAAATGGATTTCCAACATGGTACTTGTTACAAAACCTTCTAGTGATATCAGAATTTGCACAGACTTCTGAGATCTCAACAAAGCTTGTCTAAAGGATTATTTCCCATTACCAAATATAGACATGATTGTTGATCTCACCATAGGTCATGAGCTCTTATCACTCATGGATGGTTTATTCAAATACAACCAGATTCAAATAGTAGAGGAAGACGAACATAAGATGGCATTTACCACACCTTGGGGAACATTATGTTATAACATGATGCCATTTAGGCTAAAGAACGTTGGGGCAACATATCAGCGTGCCATGATGGTCATCTTCCATGACCTAATCCATAAGACTCTTGAAGATTATGTAGATGATATTTTTTTCAAGTCTCTTAATGACCTTGATCACTTATCTCATCTCGAGGAGGTGTTTGATCGATTGGCTAAATATCTCATGCTCAATCCTAAGAAATGTGTCTTCAACATTACCTCAAGAAAGCTCCCGGAATTCATTGTATAATGGCATGGTATTGAGATTGATCCTAAAAAGGTTAAGGCCATCATGGATATGGCTCCTCCTAAGACACTCAAGCACCTTAGTTCTCTTCAGAGGAAACTCCAATCAGTCAAATGATTCATCTCCCAGCTTGCTGATAAATGCCAACCATTTACACATCTACTCAAAAAGGATCAGAACTTCATATGAGACCCTACTTGCTAGCACAACTTTGAACGCATCAAGAAATACTTGACTAATCCACCTATTTTGGTTCCTCTAGTTGCCAGGCATCCACTCATATTATACATTATAGCTACTCCCACACCACTAGGTGCTCTTCTAGCACAACTTAATGATATAGGAAAGGAAAGGGCTATTTACTACAGTAGTTGTACCTTAGTGGGATATGAGCTCAATTACATGCCAATGGAAAAAGCTTGCTTAGCTATGGTATTTTCCACTCAAAAGTTGTGTCACTACATGTTGAGTCACACTATGCAACTAATATCCAAAATTGATCCATTAAATATATGTTATCTAGCATAGTACTCACAGGATGCCTGGCTAAATGGGTTATGCTTCTTAGTGAATTTGACATCCAATATGTTGACAGAAAGGCCATCAAAGGCCAGGCTATTGCAAATCACTTGGCAAATGCACCCTTGGTTGTAGACCACCCTCTCATTCCCAGATGAACACCTTTGTTTAATAGAAGAACAACCATCCAGGAAGTTATACTTTGATGGCTCTTACACATCCCATGACTCTGGCACTAGCATACTCTTGGTCACACCTCAAGGAGATTACATTCCTAAATCTTTCAAGTCACAATTTCAATGTACCAATAATATCTCAGAGTATGAGGCCCTTGTTGCAAGGCTCAAAATAGTCATTGAATAGAATATCACGGAGATACAAGTCTACGATGATTCTCAACTTATCATCAAACAAGATCTGAATGAATATCAGACCAAGGATGACAAGCTACTACCTTATAAGGATTTGGTTGATCAATTAAAAGGACATTTTACTCGACTCCAATATACACAGATACCTAGACTACAAAATAAGGTAGCAGATGCCATGGCCACTATTGGTCCCCTTTTGGAAATACCACATGAGGCTACACAGTATGAATTCCTAGTCGAACAACTACACGAGCCTGCTTATGAGAATGATGAATCAACACGGGTATGCATCTTGGTTGGTCCCCAATCCCCATGGTACCACAAAATTCATGCTTACCTACTAAATGGTATCATATCTCCCCATCTCACATGAACCCAACTCTAGAACCTTATTCGTAGAGCTTCCCATTATACTATCATCGCCCAAACCCTATATCATCGTAGTTATCATGATACTCTCTCTCAATGTCTAGACCAAAATGAAGTTGCAATGGCTCTCAAGGAGGTACACATTGGACTTTGTGGTGCTCACATGAGTGGGATGGTTCTACCTAAGAAAATCCTTTGAGCTGGGTATTATTGGCCTACACTAGAGCACAATGCATGTGAATTTTTGAAATGGTGTTTATCCTATCAGCAACATGCTAATCTAATATGAGCCCTCGCTCAAGATTTGCAACCTATCACACCACCATGGCCTTTTTCCTATTGGGGGTTTGACCTTGTTGGTGTTATCACACCTCTCTCTTCAAAAGGACACAAATGGATAATCATCGCCACTGATTATTTCACTAAGTGGGTTGAAGCAGTTCCCCTTGTCACTACCACAAGAGTTCAAGTGTCCAAATTTATCTTATATCATATCATATGTCACTTTGGCATCCCAGCCACCATTTTTACTAACCTTGGAGGTAATTTTGAAAATCTAAATATGGAGGAATTGTGCACTTCCCTTCATATCCATCACCATTTTTCTAGCCCATACTTCCCACAAGGTAATGGTTAGGCGGAGGCAACTAATAAAACTCTACTTAAAATCCTCAAGAAAGTTGTCAATGATTTCAGCCTTGATTGGCATTTACAAATCAATCTTGCCCTATGGGCATACCACACCTCGTTCCATACATCTACCAGAACAACCCCATACTCCTTGGTTTATGTTGTTGAAGTAGTATTACCTATTAAGGTTGAACTCCCATCCCTTTGCATTTCTCTACAAGGCCAGATATCTGATGAATATTACAAAGTGAATCAACTTACTCAGCTTGATCTACTTGATGAAAAAAGGCAACAGGCCTATGACCACCTCATGGTCTACCAAAATTGCCTCAAGAGAAATTTCAATAGGAAGGTCCATCCACACCATTTCCAAGCTAGCGACATGGTCCTCAAAGAAAACATGAAGGTTCAAACTGATCAAGAAAAGAAAGGCAAGTTTGAGCCCACATGGCTTGGTCCTTATGTGGTCACAACATCTTTTGGCTCAGAGGCCTATTAGCTATCTACACTTGAGGATGAAGTCCTGAATGATCCTACCAACATCATTCAGCTTAAGAAATTATATGCCTGAAAACAACATTCTCAGTAAAAATTATGTAAAGAAAAACAAGCATCCAATGGGGAAAACTTGGCAATTCAAGCACCTTGGATAGGTACCCTGGTGAAAACCTAGCAATTAGGTGCCATGCGTACTTAGCATTTTTATTATCTATCAATGAAATATGTCTCCCCCATCGCCACTCCATATCGCATCACCCATCTCCTCATTTTTTCAAAGTGTTCCTCGTAATTTCACTTACATACCCCCAAACCAACTCACGACATTTATGTTCAATTGTCACCACTTTGCAACACCCCACCTAGATCCTGTATTATAGATCTTGTTAGTATATCTAACCTACCATTGTAATCTACCCCATGTATCATATTGGATCTACCCTACCATTGTACTCTGCCACATGTATCTAATCAAGTGTTCCTTGTACTTTACCATATATATCCTACCCGGCAAGTAGTACTCTGTGTATCGTATCCTTGTACTCACAATGTTGTAAATACAGCAGTATCATAATCCTTGTAAATAGTTGCACTTTACATCTAACACCCCTATAACAATAACTGTATTATAAAAATGCTATCTCCTCATCCTAAGCTTTCCCCCCTTCATATACATACTTGTTATTTTATTCTGTCCTATGTCCCAAAGTCCCCATTCATTGTTTAATCGTGCTTGTACATATTGTTCAAATCTTATTTTGACACCCTATGTCCCTTGTCCATCATCTATAGAAAAGAAGTTATTGTCCCTTTTTGTCAGTATCCTACACATTCTAGCCTTAAAAGTCCTTTTTGAGTGTTTCTTCCTTATTTTTCAGCCCGTTAGTCACCAATCATCCCAATCTCTCTAGCAAAAGGTTACTTCTTTGCACTTTTGTTCTTTTTTTTAAATCTTTGGTTTTTGTATATTTTGATTGGTCACTTCCATGTGATTTTAGTTGTTCCCTCCTCAAGGTCACCATGATCTTTTCATATCATGGTGTGTTTTGACTGGGGCAACTCAAAGGTATGGTCTCAATCATAGTTTTTTTTTTCTGCTTGTGAGTAAGTCGGATATCACCCCTGCATATTTCAACCATGTTTTCATTTATGATAACATGATGCACTTGGGCGATATCATTTTCTTTTGGATCACCCCACATTGTTCCCATACTGATCTCTCTGAGACTCATGTGTAATGTTGGGGCAGTCCTTGCGTGCTTGTTTGAGTCAGTCCTATGTAATATTGGGGAAAAGGCTTTGATGTTCTTAGTAACCTTGGCAGATCCCTAATATTCCTATATCAAATAAAGTGCTCACACTACATGGTAGTACTTCTTCGTGAAGTACCTCACTCTCAAGCTTCTCATACACCTCACATTTGTTTTCTTGCCATTCTACTTCCCTTTCCTATCATAACCTGTGGTATCCTCTTCCTTTACATCACCTATCTCTCTCAGACTTTAGATTGTTCCACTATCAGAATCTTTCAATTCAAATTCCTTATCAATCAAATATTGAATTATCTTCATTATCCTACTCTTAAAACTTTGCATCCCTTAGGCTAAGGTTTCTCCACCATCATGATGTATTCCTTATCATAAAGTCACTATCCTAGCTCTCATCTCTATTATCCTCTTGACTATGAGTTTTCTGGTCACTCATTTTCCAACATCATCCTCCTTAGAGTCAATATCTCCTATGTTTTATGATCATTTTTTTATATCATAGATCATTATCCTAATTCAAGTATTGGTTATCCTATCCCACCATCATAGTTTGTCCTGTATCTCATTGTTTTCATCCTTGCCTACATCTATTTACTCTCTCCTCACCTCCTAGAATTTAGCATGTTGAATTATCATAGCTTGTGTTCATCTAACCTTCTATCATACCTTGGATCTCTCTTATATCCTAGCATTAGATCTTTCATCTGTTGTTCGATATTTTAGCTCCCTTCACATATGTTATCATCAAGCACTTATCGTAGGTCTCACATTCCTTTTTTAGTTTGTGTTCATTTTAGCTTATCATAAAACTTGAGCAATTGTAGTTTGTGTTTATTTTAGCGTATCATAAATCTCACATTCATTATGTAGTTTGTGTTCATTTTAAATCTATCATTTATCTTTAGTTTGTGTTCATTTTAGCTTATCATAAAACTCGTACAATTGTAGTTTGTGTTTATTTTAGCATATCATAAATCTCACGTTCATTCTTTAGTTTGTGTTCATTTTAAATCTGTAATCCATCTTTAGTTTGTGTTCATTTTAACTTTGTAATCCATCTTTAGTTTGTGTTCATTTTAAATCTGTAATCCATCTTTAGTTTGTGTTCATTTTAAATCTATCATTTCTCTTTAGTTTGTGTTCATTTTAAACTTTGTCATATATTATTAGTTTGTGTTCATTTTCAAAAACTATATACACATTCTCATCATCATACAATAGCATATTACTACTATCATAGCAAATCACATCATCAAAAATCACAACAAAACATATCACATCACATCAGCACAATCATAAGCAAATCACATCATCAAAAGTCACAACAAAACATATCACATCACATCTGCACTATCATAAGCAAATCACATCATCAAAACATATCACAGCATACTTGCACTATCATAGAAAATCACATCATGCACTATCAACACCAGCCTCATCCTCAAAATCCATGACAGCCTGCATCACAAACTATCAACAATATAATGTCTATTCTCAAAAATCACATCCTACATCACAAACTATCAGCAAAATAATATCTCTCATCACACATCACATCCTACATCACAAACCGTCAGCAATATCATATCTCTCATCCAAATATCATATCCTGCATATCAAACATATCAATTTCTCATCTACATCTAAACATATATAAAACTCACATCGTAACCATGCTCATGCAATCATAAATCCATAACACATATCCTGTCTCAAAGAAAGATCCGCTCTATATATATATATATATATATATATATATATATATATATATATATTCATCAAAGTCCAAATATGCAATATCCATATCATACATATTGCTACACCAGGTCTGTGTCTGCACAAAAATATACATATGTCTCAATTTGCCAATACATCCAACAAAATACTAATCATACACATGTACCCAGTATATCACTGGTCTCCCTGATTCGTCATCTCCTCCTTTGGGTCCTCCTCTATGTCCCTCTCTACCCCTAGTGCTATGGGTGGTGGAGGTGGTGGCCTCATCAGTCCTCCTCCTATCCCCAAGCTCTTTGCCTCATCCCTCCTCCCCCTCATCCCCATGTCTCACCTGTGGCTCTGTCCTATCCTATGACTATGCCCTATCTGCTAAGACCTACCTGTCCTCTGCCCCCCTCCCTGCATTCCTTTGTGGGTCCTAGCTGTCCCTAACCATGTCAACCATTTTTAATGCTTTATTTTCTCTGCTTGGACCGCCACATGGTATCTCCCCCGATAGAATCCTACCCTCTCCCTCAAATCCTCCACCTCTGCTCGTAGTCTCCTAAACTCCTCCATCCCTCCACCCACCACCATATATGCTCGTAGGGTCACCACCTCCACCACCAGTCTTTCCTACTCCTACTGCATGGTGTCTAATCTCACCTGTACTACCTACCTCTTTAGGCTAACTACATCCAGCCTCCATCTGCCCAACCTCCATCTGTAGTCTGCCCACCTCTATCCCCACCCTGTCTGCCTGTCCCTATGCCACATCTTACTCCTATCATAACTGATCTCACTCTATCCTAAGTTGATCTCTCTCCCGTTGAGTATCTCTGAGTAACTAGTTGGTGGCATCATGAGTCTGTTGCAGTGATGTGTATTGGGTTGCCAGTCCATCATCCCCTCCCCCTGCAGATGACCCTCCTACACCACCCCCTACTGGCCTCTGTGGCCTCTACTCCCCCTCCCCCTATGTTCTCCTCTCCTCTTTTATCCTCTCTTCAACTCTACCCCTCTCTCCTCTCCTCTCTCTGGTTGTACCCCTCTCTCCTCCTGCCTCCCTACCCTCAGCCTTTACCGTACTAGCCCCTCCTCCTATGCAATGGCCTCTACCCAGTGATTTAGCCCTCTCACTAAGTATCTCCCCTATCTCACCACTCAAGCTAACTCTAATGCCACCACTGCTGCCCTGGTCACATGTGCTCAGCCTATCGATCTTGACCACTAGAACCAATCTTGGTACTCTTGTGTGGAGCCCACATCTTCTACACGACCAAACCAATCCCACTACTATGGCTCTAACTCTAGCCAGGACCAAAGTAATCTTTCTCTTTGCAATGTTGGCTTGTACATCAACATTGGCTCATGAGTCACTCGTTGATACCATTTTGGCTCTCTTGGAGCCACCTGTTGCCATCCAAACTATCGCAAGGCCCTATCCGATCAACATTTCTCAACAATGTACTCCCATTATCCACAAATGAGGCAAGGGGATATAGTATATGGCAGTTGTTGTCCCTCCTCCACCCATGTCCCTAGACCCATGTAGGGTCTCCATACAACTGTCATAATATCATCAATCCAGACTCTTCAATATTCCACATCCTCTTTATGATGATATGTCAATGGCTCGCCCCAGTTGTATGCCACTAGCTCCTCTGCTTACCTATCTCTCCACCCAATAGGCCTAAATACTGCAATATGCTCCCAAGCCTATACTTGTAATAAGGTAGGGAACACTATACTCTTCCCCTGTTAGTTAGCTTCCTAAAACACAATTTGGTGTAAATCTCGATACAACTTTGCCAGCATCAACAATCCCCATGCAGCAGGGACTCCTACATCAATTATCTACATAATAATAGGGATCAATGTCAATGTCACTTTGGTCCCCCCTGTATCTAGGGAAATATATCCCAATACCAGCTTCCACATGTAGAAATAAATCTATCTCTTTGGGGCCGCTCGATCCAAATGCTCATCTAGTGCAAACTGTCCCCTTCGAATCCGGTATGACATGCCTAGCCCAACCAATCCCTCCACTGCTACCTCTGGGGTCATCTCTCTCATCTTCATCACTGGCATCCCCTATACTAGTAATTGAAAGATCTGGTACACATCCTCTAATGTCATTTTCATCTCTCTTGTGGGTAGGTGGAAGGTGGTTGTCCCACTATGCCACCACTTGCACAAAGTTGTAACTATGGCCATATGCATGTGTGTATGGGGAAGCCTCACCAAGTATCCAAGATCAATGCCCTCAATCCTCACCCAATTTGCTATCGTCAGTTGATCTCCTGCTTGTAACATGGCTACCCATCGCTCACATGACACCAAGGCATCCAACGACCACTGCACACCAAAAACCCTAATCACCCATCAGTATTCATTTCCATAATTTACCTACCCTAGCTTCCCACCCCTTATCTTACCCAAACCCCTATTTTTTCTGCCTTTTCCCCTAAACCAACGTTCCTGCGAGCCTGTGCACATTATGATCCTATGGAAATATGTTCCTGCGGGACTGCCTTTTGACCTTTCCCACCCTCAGCCCATTTGACCTGCATTACTACCTGCGTTCCTATGCAAGCTTGCCTTGGTGATCTCGCAAACCCATGTTTCTATGACATCAAATTTTCCCTTTTCTTTCCCCGTTCAACCATATCCTAATCTTGTGTTGATATCATCCCTACCATGGGATTGTGTCCTTGTGAACCTATTCGTGCTTTCCCTGGCAGGTTCACAATCTCGCCTATCTACCATCATTCCCACGTAACATTTCTTCCCCAAATTCATGATCTCGCCAAACTTGCTTAGTAAGCCAATTTTGTCCCTACTCCTAGCTATGTTTGCGGGATTGTGATCTCGCTGATTTTGCATGTGATTCCACTAGAATTGAGTTCATAGGATTGCGAGTTCTCTTTCGCAGGAACACTCTAAGCCACTCAAAAATAAAAAATCACACAAAAGTTTTTGACCCTACCAAATGATCAAGCATCTGTCACACTCATACTCAATACACCACATCCGATTAATGCTCAGGTCATCCAATCACCACCATCGTAAAGTCCAACTCAGAGCTTTTGGTAGCAATATCTCCTCGTACATATGAAAGAAAATAAACCTTTCTACCCCTCTTCTTGCTCCTTATAGCCCCCCCCCCCCCCCCAACCCCCATTGCCCTAGCTTCCTATATGTTTCCTCCAAAAACCTCCTACTACTCACCACCCTGTTTCCTACCATTTCTTCTCTTTTTTTACCTTTTTCCTTTCTTTTCCATGTCCTCTTGTCCCCCATTGGCTTATTACTACCTTTTTCAAGAATTCGTTGTGCCTCGTATTCTTTCCCCACCACCTTCTTAAGGGGGCATCACCTAGTCCATTCTCTCCTCTTCTACTCCAAACTAGGGCAACTATGTTACTTTAAGTAGTCTTCTTTGTGTCATTTATATTTGAACTTCTTTGAAATAGTGTTGTTTCAACACTACATCAAAGAGGGGAAAAATGTAGACACCTAAATCTGATTACACAAATAGGTAATCATATTTAGTCATCTCCTAGGACATTATTGATTAAATATTTACTATTTAATTAATTAATCATCATACCCTAGTTAATTTATTTATTTAATTAACTATATTTCAATTGATAAAATCAAATGATAACCCATAATCAATTTATTAATTAAATTCCTATTCATCTATTAAATTAAATAAATGCTCAAAACTATTTAATTTAATCCCATATCCCCATTTTATTAAATAAATCATTTAATAAAATATCTAAACCCCTAAAACATCCATAAACCCAACCTTTACCCCTAATCCAACCTATTCACCCATAATAAGCTCACTTAGCCACCTGACTAACCCATCCCATCAAAGCTAAACCACTTGCCCCCTAACCCCCTTCTAAACTAAGCCTAATCCCCCTCCTAAACATGTGCACAACTTTAAGGAAGGGTTAAGACTTGCTAACCCAAGCTAAAGTCAACAAACTCATCCTCATCCTCACCCTCCAACATTTATGACTCTTACATCCCCCTTTATGACTCTTACATCCCTCTTACATGCTCAACCTCCCTCATTACTCCCTTTAACAACCCTTATCCTATCCTCTCATACCCATCCTCCTTGTGACAAGTGTCACTTCCCTATTGGCTCTAAACAAGCACAATCCATGTGCTCCATTTTAAGTGCATCTTGACCCTCCCTCACCATTTTTTCATCCTTGCATCCTGACCATCCATCTCTCTACCCCTTAGCCTATAAATGGAACCCTCTCCCTTTACAAATATCATCCACTTTTCATGCAAAGTTATAATGCTATTTTGAGAACCTAAAAACTACCAAAATACCATCATAATGTTGAAACCCCTCCATACCACCATTGTTGAAACCCTCATCCATAAACACATTTGGTAATCACCCATCTTCTTGAAGCTTGAGCACAATCGTGAGCACACATCCCCTCCCATCAGGGACACATCCACTTCATCATGGGTTATACTATAAAGAGCCTACCATTCTTGGTTTGCTTCCTTTTGTAGTGATAACCTTAGTCCTATCTTAAGTGTTAACTATTTTAGTTTTGTTAATACTCTCATTTAATAGTTAGTATTCATGTTACACTACTAGATTAGATGATACAAATATGACTTTAAAAAGTTTATTGTTGATCGTAGTCCCCAACGCTTAATTAGTTGGTCAAGATGAAAAGGTGGATTTATGGTGAAATACCTTTTTAAGTCTGATGTTGTTTGAGGAGAACAATGTTTTCTTGAAATTAGACATTGCAAAATTCTAAGTCTAACAACAGTTAAAGAAGATTCAGCATCCACCAGTCCCATCATCAAAGGAGATTATATCATGTTTGAGAATTGCAGAAGATTGAGAATTAGTGCATTATTAGGTAATTCATTCTTATTTGTACAAAGAAATTATTATTTTGATGGAAAAGTTGGGTAAATGGATGAAGAAAGAAAAAGCAAGTTTATTGTATTTTTTAAAAGATGAATTGGTGAAACTTAAAAAGGCTAATTCAAAATTGGCAAAAACTATAACAAAGCTGAGAAAAGATATGCATGAAAGTTCATGTGAAGATGATATTCTTCAAAAAAAGTTCCAATAAAAATCTATCAAAGAAATTAGGACAAAGCTTGGGAAAAGTATTGATGTAATTTAAAATAATTATAATAGGAGGTTGAGTTTAAGGAACTACTTTTTTTTTTCTTACCATGATCAGGCCACATGCAAACTATAGAACAGCTTTTTTTTCATTGTATATAACCATTAAGTTGAAACAATGAAGACTCTTCTTAGAAATTGAATATTGTAGTTTGTAATTTAATGGTTAGCATTCTTAGATACAATACACCTAGGCACTTTGAGTAAATTGCAACTCACTATGTAGATGGAGATAAAGGTGAACTAGAAGGTTCAAGAGGCAAAGTTAGTAATATGTTAGGATCACAACTTCTTTAAGAACCCTAAGCGCCACACCTCTATTTGATCATGATATTGTTTTGTTGTATGTTATATGCTCTCTTATAAATGTAGGCACTTGGGTCTCACTCTATTTAGAAGCACCTTGTGTCTAGCTAATGGCACCTTACCCACTCAAACAAGGTAGTTAACATAACCACACTAGCTCCATTCTCCTCTATGCTTGTGCATAAACAATTTTTTCACTCTTATTGTTTGGATCAGATCTCTAGATTATCAAGGAATGGAAGTAATTGAGTGTATTTATTATCTAATAGAAAAAAAATTAAAAACCCTAGGATACAAATGATTTCTTCCACACTTTTTATACATTCTTTTTAATAAATTTGTACAATTCCAAACTTGAAGTTGAAAATCTGGTGAACCCTATGACAGAGGGCTTATTAATATTTGTGATTTGTAGATGGCAACAAAACTACCCCTAGGGTTGTATAGTTTGCACTTTGACCAACCACCCTACTCTATTTTCCTATCTTATCATCTGGTAGGAATTTGAACACCTAGCTTTAAAATAATTGTTCCTTATGCTCTATCATGCTATCTTGTGAAGTACTACTCATAAAGCATGGGTCTCAAAAACTACACAATTGAATCTTGATAGCAATACCATAAGTTGACTTGCTGTGGAAAATATATCCTACTTACCACTATAGAAAGGTGTTTACTTTCATCTTCTATGTTGCTTTTTCATTTAAAACTCAAATTTTATGGTTCTAGGCATATTCTCTCTTGGTCTCTTCAAGGTCCTACCTTGAGCCTGTGAATTTGGTTCACGTATGTTTAAACATAGCTGAGCTAAATCTGCACTCTTGTGGCAGGGTGTTAGGCATACCTAAGCCTACCAAGGACTATTAGAAAGCAATCTTGACCTATTCATGTTTTGACCAGGGTATTGCAACCTCGTATTGATTTGTTAAATCTATATTTCTCTTGTGGTTGGATTCTAGGGTTATATGAGTGTCTCTAGGGTTAATTACCTTAGATCTCAATTTATTATTATCCTAGAACTCAAAATATGTTATTAGCATTACTTGGGGAAGAGAACGAGTAATTGTGGCCTAAGAATTTTCCTCTGTGGTTTGGGTTTACTGCTCGACATGGTGAGTACATTTCCTAATTATCTAATGAAACCTGCAATATTTTTTAGAAAATAGCTATGTGATTTAAAATGACACATTTCAATATTTTTGTAAATAAGTCCAGTTGCTTTTCTAAATTTTTATTATAAATGACTCCCAAAAGTTTTGTGATTAGTTTTTGAGTCTTTGATTGTATTGAGAACCAAATATTTATGAATTTTGGTGTGTTTACTAATGATGTCAACATAACAGTAAGTGTTGATGTATAGGAAGTCATTTATTTGTTTGGTGCCTATGTACTACAGCTGGTTTTTGAAAAAATAAAAATAAAAATTCAAGAAAGGTTTAATAATATTCGTAAAAATGACAAAAATTGATTATATTATTAATGTCTTGGGGCTGAGTGAGTGATGAGGTATGATAAATAAAATGGCTTGTCAATGAATGAATAGCCAATATGCTCTATGAGGCTGCCTCTACAAGAACATCTAGATATTGTATTCAAGATGGGGGAGCGATAGGAGAGGGAGAGGGCAGGGGACATAGGCGCCTTGTACTAATGAGTCTGAGTTTAGATGGTTAGCATTCTTAGAGACAATATGGGGGCATCAAGGCAACATTAAAGGCATTGATTAGAAAGATGGTGAATATAGAGAACTTCATTAAGGATTTAGGTGACAAGCTAGAAAAATCCACTAAGGCCATCAAGTTCCTAGGCATTAGGTTGACTAGTCAAGTTGGAGAATGGAGAAAATACCATCTCCTTTTTTAGTTCAGATAGCAGATGGCTCCCGCTAAGGGGAGTTTCTATCTAGTGATGGTGTCTGGTTATGATGTGGACTCGCATCCTCATTGAAATATATTTCACTACCACTAAATTTTTTTCTATTTAAGTCTTTTTAGGGTTTGCACATGACTAAATTTAACAATTTCTTCAATTGTTCTCATTTGTGGAGCAATATGGGGAACAATTGTATTAAGTATTTTTAGATTTTGAGAGTCCAATTAGGAGTTGTTTACATACAATTTATCTATGGTTGCATGCAATTAGAGGAAGTCATTTTACAATTTCTCTATGGCTACGTGCATAACAAAAATGATCAAGAATTTGAGCAATGGTCTTGAAAATTCTATAAGGTATCAAAATGTTTTAGTATAAAAAACAATTGGATGGGATCCTTCATTTTGGTAAAAATTGGCTATAGCTACAAACATTTTTGAGCATTTGTTAGAAGATGGTATTCATGGAATGAACCCTATTAAGGAAGGTTCAAAAAGTGCAAAGTTTGACCTCAGCAAATATTGTGCTAGTCTATTTGATTATGTTATTCCTGATGTTACAAAATTTAATAGCTCTAATAATAGCATTAATTTTCCCACTAACAGGCAAAACATAAATAAACTATGAATGTTGTTACATGTGTTTCATCAAGTGTTTAACTACTTAATGCACTAAGACTCACTTTAAAGGTACCAAAGAATAGTGTTTAGGGTGAAATGTTATTTCACAGAGGCATATTTGGTGCAAATCTAGGAACCAAAATCTTGGAGTTTCTCCTAGTTCATATTATTATTTTGAGGACTTAAATAAGAAATAAGATTTATCCATGATAATAGCAACTTAAGGGTGTTTTTCTTCCTAAGACCAAGTGTGAAGATCATTTAGATCAAAATGGATAGTCATAGGACAACAATAGAGGATAATGAGACACTTGATGCAAACCAATTAGTATGACAGCCAACGGAGCATTTTAGAATTGACAAAGTGGATAAATTGTCACCAAAGAAATGGTTAGTTTCTAATATAGATTAAAGATTATTAACATGGTGATTTTTTTACAAAAGGTCTATATGTTATGTTTTATATTTGGGAACCTATTTTAGCAATTTCTAAAGTTTCCAATTACCTTGTTGGTGCAAGAGCACCACACACAACCAAGCCAAAGTTGAAGATTATAGAGACCTCAAAGACCCTCAAAACAAACCAGAAGGATGGAATGTATAAAAAAGGTTTTCAAACCAATTGGAAGGGTTTAGAACCTATAATGATACTAAAATAGTGTAATTCTTCAATCATATTGTAATGTCCTCAAAGGACTACTTTTATTGTGTAATATCCTCTTATGGACTAACGACTTGATTGTAATGGACTAAAGTGTCCAAGCTTCAATAATGTTTCAAGAAGTATAGAAGGGGCATGAGATAGGTCTAGATATTAGACAAAAGGGCATGAGATAAGTCTAGATATTAGACAGAAGGTTAAGTATCAAAATAAAGCCATTTTTTTAATTTAAAATTTAAATATTTAAAAAAAGTAATGGCTAGTTTAGGGATTGAGAATTTTTGGGTTGTATGCTTAAAATTCAACTCAAAAAATGGAAGTTTTTTGAGTCAATTTCTTAAGTAGTTATAGGGGGTCTTTTATATGAGAGAAGAAGTCTCTGTTACGACAGGGAGGGAAGAAGGATCAGGTTATGTATTGGTGAACAAGAAATAGCAAATGTAAAATCTTTCTATTTTCTGCAAATTGACTCCATTTTGAATCCCAATTTGATTGGATCTCCATATGTTTTGACCGAATCACTTCATCATTTGTTGTGTTTTTCTGTTGAATTCCATATTATAGTAAGTTACGATTGCACCAATTATAATTCAATCAGTCACTCTTTATTGAAACTCATTGTTGATGTAATACCTTAGGGAGAATGAAGGTCATTCCATGAACGTAGAGGCCTAACATTCATAGAATGACATTACTTAGCATGTATCATAAAACTCTAACTATGCATATGCAGATTCATGTTTGATAGAAGTGATCATAGTTAAGGAATAGTGTGAAGATATAATTGAATGTCATGTGTGGCTATGAATGAGCTACTCGGGGAGTGCATTTTATGCTTGAGAACATTTCAATAGTGTAAAGTGAAGGTGAATCCATCATCAATTGGATGAAAGATTAGGTGGAGAGTGAACATTGAGGAAGCCCTAGTAAAATTGGGTTTAGAGTCAAAAATCAGGGATTGGGAGTTACAGAACTCTTGGGACTAATTCCTTTTGGAATCGACCATTTGATGGTATAATAAAATATTGTCCAATAGTAGGAGGTTCTAGGTGGATTTTTCATGTAGTTCCTTTGTTAATAGGCTAAGTTGCCAGTTTTGATTTTGGTATGGATGCGGGTTCGAGATCTGGGTTCAAAATTTGTCCTTTTCTTGGGGGGTTGGGTTTGGATTCCTTTTGTGTTCATCCATACAAAAACATTTGTTTTTTAAAAATATATGTTTGTGTGTTTATATATACAACAACAAATAAGTATGTAGATCACTATGCTAATAGTAAAGCAACATAACAAAATACACCACCATATCTAGGTTTCAATTCAATAATATATTAATTGAAACATTGTGCCATACATACAACACGATACACTTGCTTGATCACATGCATGGAACATATTTCTATATTAAGGGGATAGGTGAGAATGAAAGTAATTGTCAAAAGATAAGTGCAGTTATCTAAATTTTTATTTTGTATTGGTTAGAGGATTTCCAACCAAGCTAGATCAAAACTTGGGATTCAAATTTTGAGCCTCGGATTCAAAGATATCATTTTTTTTTAAAGATGTTCCACTATAATCATCAATTTGGATGTCACCTATTATCAATTTGGATTTCCTCTATAAGTAAGTTTTCATTTTCATTCACAAATTCATAAATAACATAGAAACCATCTTTTTTGGGTTTTTTTAGTGGTTACTTTAGGGTTGGGAGGATCGAATGGACCAAATTAGGCAAAAAAAACACTTTAAAAAGTCCAAAAGAATGTTTTGAGATCAAATTCAGCCTAGGTTTGACCACTGGACATCAACTTCATCAAAATTTGCTGCAAATTCTACCCTGGTTCCTCTCACAAAATTTGCAGCACATTTGTAGCTCTACAATAGAATTTGGACAAAATTTGACAAGGACCAAAATTTGTACAGAATAGAACCAGACTTTGAGGGTTGTTAGAGAGAATCTGGTAACTTAGTTAATAGGTCAACCTTTATGAATAAAAATAGGGTACAAGTCAAGGTTAATTGTGTTAGTCCAAAACAAACATAAGGAAGTCTATGATGTGTTGTAGTATACCAAATAGGGCATGAGTAAGCATCATTACATTGTCAATTGTCTTGAAAAGGTAGAATTATTTACATTCTAAGTATGCAGCAGGACTAATAGGTAGAGTATTGGGCTTTTAGGTTCAGTTTGAGGAGATTTTGTGAAGTGGGGATATGGAATTGTAAAAGAGTCTTAGTTGTGAGTCTATGAAACCAAATCCACTGTTGTGTGATATTGTGAAAGCCTTGACAATTTAGCATTAGAGGTTGTTGATAGGCTAGAGTACCTAAACCTCTAAAATTACAAACTCTTATTGTGTTTTTGAATACCACCACCCTATCTTGCTGCATCACTTTCCATTTGAATATCTTGATGTGTTCATATCCATATTCTCATAATTCCTAATAGTTCAGAGAGTCAAAAAGGAAGTTTTGTGATCTTTGCGGTCTCTCGAGTCTTGCCAAAGGCATGTTGCGGGTTTCTTCAAGGGAGTTTAATAAATGAAGAATTGAACCTTAGTGAGATAATACACATAGTTAGGGTTTTCATTATCTACTAAAGCTCTATGTTTGTAATATCATGGCAGCTGGTACTTGTGCATAGTTAATAGAAGACTATATTGGAAGGAAACTCATACCCAAATAGGAAGACACATATAGGATAAGACTTCTTTTCCTTTTGTTTTAGGGATCTTTGAACATGGATATGCATTTACTTTGGAATGGATGGAGTTGAAAATAATTTTATAGAGGTTATCATTCTCCAACAATACAAGACCGTGAAAATACGGCTTCAACCTATATGAAGATTGTCAAAACTTATGCTATTTCATGGAGCTACTAAACACTAGATAACATGTAGGGTATCAAGAACTCATACACTTAGTATGTTTTCTATATGATTTCTATCCTCAGTAGGGACTAGATAGTAAGTTTTCCTCTCTTTTTTTCTTGAAGTCCATGGTAGCATTTTCTTTTGGTGAAACAAAGTTGCTCTTCATGGTATTGTGCCTAGATGGATAACCTTCACTAGGTATCTTTGAACTATGCTTTATTCACACCTAATGATGGTGTTATTGACCCAAACTAGAATTTTTCTACTCTAATGTGTTTCATGTAGATGGATCCCCCTTTCTTTCTAAATATGGTAATGTTTAGGTGACAATGCTTCTTGGAAAGAAAATATGTCATTATTGTATTGATGAAAAGTTTTGGATGGTTTGGTTGTCAAGTATAATACTATAAAGTTAAGAAACAACATTCTTATCAAACCAAATGTGGTATAGGTTTTAAAGTCATAAATCATGGAATGAGTGTCTAAAAGACATTAATGAATAGTGAGTAGAAATAGATCTTGAAGACCTTAGAAGGTAAAATACAAAACAATTAAAGGCTATGAAACTATCACAATGAGGATAGTCACATATTATCTTTTATTGTTACCATCAAATGTAGTGGTTTGTTTGAAATTGCATCAGTGGGAACATTCCTACCTAAGGATGATGGTGTCAGCAATGGAACCTTATTGTTAGCTTGGAAGGCTATGTGTTAGATCTACCAATCTACTCATTATGGAGATTTTTTCTTTATTATCAATGACCTTCCCACAAGAGATTACTTTTCAGACCTTATTTTGCAAAGATAGTATTTACTAATGGGCCTCCTAAAATAAGTGTTTTTATGTGTTCATTAAAGATCATAAAATTGTGTTAGAATTAGATATATATGTATAAATAGGTTCAAATAGTCCACTTTTTTTGAATAATACAAAGGAAATGATTGCTAAAGATAGAATATTAAAAATAAGAGTACAAAAAATTGTGCAGGAATCCCCATCTCAGCAATGGAAAATTGTTAAGAAGATTGAGATAAAATAGGGAGCTAAAGGTTTTCATCATGTTCTTGGACTTTCTGGAGCACAAATGTACATAATGAGTAAAGTATGGAAAGTGTTGCAAACTAAGAGAAATTCTAGAGAAATTGGTTCTGCCAATGCTAATGAACATAGCAGTAGCTCTCACTGCAGCATTTGTGTGATGGTAAAGCAAGTTGTGGCTTGTTGATTTAGTGGGAAGTGAGAGAGAAGAACACATATTCCTTATAGGAACTCCAACTTCACAAGAACACATATTCCTTATAGGAACTCCAACTTCACAAGAACAATAATAATTTCAAGTTGTGGCATGCTCAAATGAGTTAATAAATTTCTTATGTATAAAAAACACAAAAAATAGGAGCTGGATAAACTTAAATACGTTAATCAAATGCATGAAAATATTGATCAAATTTTACCACTAGTATAGTACTAGTGGTGCTAAATCAATTAATACTAAAAAGTTTCCCAAGATAGTTTCAAAAGGAATCTAGAAAAAATGAGAGTCTACAAAAAAACTTCAATAGATGTGCAGCCCTTTGGTCTATTATTTCAAGATAATAAATTGTCTGGATACTCTTACTAGTAGAAAGGTTTCTTGCATGCAATATCAACAAGAAAAAAAGGAGGCAATTGCAAACCATAAAGAGTGATTCAATTATAGGTAAAAGCTTACCTACAATTGCTTTCTTTCTTACAGTCGAAAAGGGTTGCTATGAGAAAAAATGGTCACCAAAGTTCACCCAAAATCCCCAAATCACCAAATTTCAGCTGAGATATGGTCAAAAAGGGTTGCTACGAGCAAAAATGGTCATCAAAGTTCACCCAAAATCTCGAATTCCACAAATCACGAAAGTTCAGGCAAGATGATGATTCAGATCTCTATAAAATATGTCAATCATCATTTGTCATTGCCATTGAAGCCTTCCACACAACCCAACTAAATCACAAGTCCCCTCAAATACCCTTCCCTTACAAAATCACCAATGTTTAGCCATGCTAAATCACCATTAAAGTTCAGTTGCGCAAAATCACGATTAAAGTTCAGCCCATGAAATCACAAGTAATGAAAAATTATTGAACTCAAACATGGGCTCAACCTTTAATTCTTTATCAAAAATGTTTGGTTGAAATTCTATTATGACCCAGGTTGGTTGAAAACTTGGGAAAACTTTAGATATTTTCAACTTGGGCAAACTGATGTTGGTCGAAATTTTGACCAAAGTGGGAAAAAAAAATTTTTTACCAATGCGGGAATGAAATTAAAAAATAAGGAGGATTCATAGCTTTGGTTGAAAATTTTGGTAGAAAAATGGGTGCAAATGTACTAGTGTATCCTTAGGGTGTTATGACATCGTATTAGGTATGGATTGGTTAGCCACCCATCAAGAAAATATAAACTGTCGACATAAGTTGGTATAGTGTGTGGACGACATAGGTGGGCAAGTGGAACTTGTAGGGGTCCAGAGGCCAATCTCACTTCGGATGATCTTAGCTAAGCAGTTGAAGTAGAGTATGCGACATGGATGTCATATGTTTGTGGTCTCTATTAGTGACCTTGAGGAGGTTGAGAGCTAAGAGGTGATGCTAGATGATCACCCACTCCTTCATGAGAATGTTGAGGAATTCCCTAATGAAATACCAAGAATGCTCGCAGAATGCAATATTGATTTTCATATTGATCTCATTCTCAGAGAAGATCCTATTTCACGAGCTCCTTATCATATCGCTACTCAGGAGTTGAGTGAGCTCATATTGTAGTTGGGGGAATTAATGGCCAAGGGCCATATTCATCCTAGTGTATCCCCATGGGGTGCACCAATCATCTTTGTGAAGAAGAAATATGGGTCATTGTGGTTATGCATTGATTACTGACAACTAAATAAGGTGACAGTGAAGAGTCGATATCTTTTTCTGAGAATAGATGACTTGTTTGATCATATGAAGGGAGACAGAGTGTTCTCAAAGATTGATCTTAAGTAGGGATACCATTAGATTTAGATTCATGAGGTTGACATTCATTGGACAACTTTTTGTACATGCTATGGTCATTATGAGTTTACAGTTGTACCCTTTGGGCTAACCAATGCGCCATTAATGTTTATGAGTTTGATGCATGGAGTATTTTGCAAGTACCTCGATCGGTCCTTATTTTCTTGGATGACATATTGATCTATTCTAAGATTGTTAAGGAGCATGAGGTTCATTTACACTATGTATTGCAATGCTTACGAGACCATCAATTGTATGGAAACCTAGGTAAATGTGGAATCTTCCAATCTAAGGTGAAGTATTTAGGGCATATCATCATAGGTGATGGTATTGTAGTGGACCCAACAAAAATTTGAGCTATCATGGATTGGTCAGCATCCACTAATGTTTCAAAGGTTCTAAGTTTAATGGGATTGGTAGGTTACTACGTCGATTCATGAAGTACTTCTCACAAGTGGCTCATCTTATCACTTCTCTTCAGAGGGAAGGGAAGAAGTATGTTTAGTTAGACTAGGTGTGAGTCAATGTTTGAGAATATGAAGGAGCGATTGACTAGTGCACTAGTCCTCATAGTGCCTAATCCTGTAGGTGATTTTATGGTTTGCAGAGATACTTCGTTGGAGGGTGTGAGTGTAGTGTTGATGCAAGATGGTCATGTGATTTTATATGAGTCTACAAAATTCAATGACAATAAGCTTAACTACACCACTCATGATTTGGAACTTGTGGTAGTTGTGCATTGCCTTGTGTGCTAGAGACACTTCCTTTTGGGACACAAGTCTAAGCTACATAGCGATCATCTTAGCTTGCAGTATATCTTTAGTCAACCAAACTTGAATGGACAACAATATCACTAGATGGAGTTCCTATGTGAATATTATTTTGATGTTCACTATACCAAAGGGAAATAAAATGTCATCGTAGATGCCTTGAGTAGGAGGCAACATGAGATATCAATTTTGTCATTGGAAGTGGATTTGTAAGGCTATATCTTGGAGGCTTTTCCTAGTGACACATGGTATCAAGAGGTGAGGGTGGAGATTGAGTTTGGATGTACCCTTGAGGGGAGGTTTTTAGGTTATTTTCTAGAGTCCAATGGATTGTTGTGATACTTATGGCACATATATGCGTCAACATCTAGGGATCTTCGTACCTTAATTTTTTAGAAGCACATCATGCACCATATTTTGCACATTCTTGATGTCAAGAAGATGCATGCCAACCTTAAAAATTTTTACTTTTGAGCAGGGATGAGGCACGATGTTGCTAATTTTTTTGCTCGATGTGTGGAGTGCCAGAGACTGAAGGTAGAGAATCAGCATCTAGCAGGCTTTTTGTAGTCGTATACCATTCTAGAGTAGAAGTGGGATACTATATCCATTGATTTTACCATGGGGTTGCCTATGTCATCACAAAGACATGATTGTCTCATGGTGACAGTGGACAAGTTGTCCAAGGTAGCACATTTTTCACCCATGAGAACATCCCACACAGCTTCTTTTGTAGTGCATGTTTTCTTTGAGGACATTGTTCAATTGCATGGAATCCCTCAATGGATTATATCAGATAGATATCCAGTGTTCACCTCATCACTATGGACATCTTTCTAGCATGCTTTGGTCGCACAACTCAATTTTAGTTTGTCTTACCACTTAGAGACTGATGGTCAAATAGAGAGAGTGAACTAGGTTTTGGAAGACATGCTCCTCATGTATGTTATGGATAGGCAGGTGAAGTGGGAGGATTATTTGTACCTTGTTGAATTTTCCTATAACAATGGGTACCATAGTTCTCTTCGCATGTCACCTTTTCAAGCCTTGTACAATAGACTACGTTGTACCCCTTTGAGTTGGGATCATCTAGAGGACCAAGTGATTTTAGTTCCAGAGATGCTTCAGGATATGTAGTAGTAGATTGTTCATATTAGAGAACATTTGGTTACTGCTCAAGATAGGTAGAAGAAATATGCAGATGCCCATAGGTTGGATCATCACATTTCAGTTGGTGACATGGTGTTTTTGAGAGTGCGTCCAAGGAAGAGCCCCATCCAAATGTTATGGGAAATGCTCTAGGTTGGCACCATGTTTTGTCAGACCATTTGAGATCCTTGAGAGGATCATTCATGTTGTTTATCAACTAGCATTTCCACCTTGTTGTTTAGTGTGGAGCCTGATCAGTCCCCAAGTGGGAGATTGTTAGATTGTGCTGACTAATCAGGGAAGTACTGTACATACTCCATAATTTCTTGACCAACATGTAATTATTAATTATAATTCTAAGGCAGTAGAAATACTTGTATAAAAGGGCTTAGGGTTAGGGATTGTTTCATTGTGGGTGATGCAAAATTTGGTTCTTGTGGTGGTATTGAGTTGTAAGGGATTATGGATTGTAATCAGGTTGTAATCATTAGATCATAATAATATTGAGCTTGTTGTTGGTGGACATAGCCCATGGATTGGGTGAACCACATTAAATCTTGGTGTCTTGTGTTCTCTTATGTGCGATCTATTATTTTCTGATATTGGTTATATTTGCATGTAACTATTATTTCTGTTAGAGGTTCATCCTAACAAGTGGTATTAGAGTGAGGTTTTTTTTAGTTATCCTCTATAGGAAAGTCTTACGGTTGAGTGGGACCAATGGTAGATGAGGGTAAGCTAAGGGTTGACAAGTTTAATGGGTAGAACTTTCAGTTATGGAAGATGCAAATGGAGGACTATCTTTATCATAAGAATTTATGGAAGTCATTGGAAGGAAAAACCAAGAATTAGGGATCTATGTCAAATAATGATTGGGATCTTTTAGACAGAAAGACACTTGGAAGCATTTGACTATGCCTAGCACCATCAGTGGAATTTAATATTACAAAAGCAAAGATGATGAAAGAGTTGATGGAAACCCTGAAGAAATTGTATGAAAAGCCCTCTGCTTCAAACAAGGTATTTCTCATGAACCATTTATTTAATATGAACATGACAGAAGGTGGATCTATTGTAGATCATTTAAATGAGTTTAATATTGTTACTAGTCAGTTATCTTCTATGGGTATTAATTTTAATGAAGAAATTAAGGCTTTCTTGATTTTGTGTTCTTTGCCTAAAAGATGGAATGGCTTGGTAATGACTATGAGTGATTCCATTTCTAGATCTAATACTCTAAAATATGTTGATGTGATTAGTGTTATTTTGAGTGAGGAAACTCATAGGAAAACATCAGGCAGATCTACATCTAGAAGTGCTTTGAACCCACAAAGTCGAGGAAAAATAACTAAGAGAGGAAATAATTTCGAAAATCATAAGAAATCAAGAGGAAAGTCAAAAGGGAAGAGGTCTCAATGGACAGGACCAAACAACTGTTGGTATTGTGTTAAACCAGGGCATAAAAAGAAAGATTGTTGGACTCAAAAGAAAAATGAAGGGGAAAAGCAAGATGGAGACAAGGAGGAAAATGTGGTAAGTAATAGGTCTGAAAAGGATGTAGAATGGGAATCATTGGATGCTAAATGAGGTAAGACATGTTCTAAGGCTGAGTAAGAATTTAATTTTAGTAGGGCAACTCAGTGATGAGGGTTGTGTAGTTACTTTTAATGATAAAAATTGGAAGGTTTCAAAAGGTTTCCTTGTAGTAGCAAGAGGTGTGAAAGTAGGCACGTTATATCTTTGTATAGGTCATATTGTTCCTTGTACTTTGATTGTTTCAAAGAACAATGAGTGGCTAAACACATGAACAAGACTATAATGGAGTGTGCAAGAAGCATGAGGTTGCATGTAGGGTTGCTCTTAAACATGTGGGTGGAGGCTGTCAATACTATTGTATATTTGATTAATAGAGGTCCCTCTACTCCTTTGGGTTGTGGTATTCCAGAGGAAGCATGGACTAGTAAGAAGGTGAGTGTTTCTTTTCTCAAGACCTTTAGTTGTGAAGCATTTGCTCATTTAGATTCTAAAAATAGAACCAAGTTGGAAGCTAAGTCAAAGAAATATGTATTTGTTGGATATGGCATTAATGAGTTTGGTTATAGGCTTTGGGATTTTGAAAATTGTAAAATTTTAAGAAGCAGAGATGTCATATTCAATGAGAAAGTGTTGTACAAAGATCTATTCTAGCAACATGAGAAGAAAGAAGATGATTATGTAGTGTTGGATGATACTCCAAAAGATGATGTTCCAACAATTCCTCATGATGTACAAAAACCACAACAACAAATACCGCACACACCAGTGAATGTTAGATGGTCAACAAAGCTAAGTAGACATCTAGAAATATTTTCTCCCTCTTTGTATTCTATTTTACTAACTGATGCTGGTGAACTTGAATGTTATGATGAAGCTGCACAGGTAGATACTAAGATTCAATGGGAGTCTGCAATGAAAGAAGAATGGACTCTTTGGTGACAAATAAGACATGGGATTTATGCAAGTTGCCTGCAGGTAAAAGGACTTTACAGAATAAATGGGTTTATAGGTTGAAAGAAGATGATGGAGGTAAGAAAAGATTTAAAGCTAGGTTAGTGGTAAAAGGATTTGCACAAAAAAAAGGCATTAATTTTGATGAGATATTCTCTCCTATTGTTAAAATGACTTCTATCTGTATTGTTTTAAGCATTGTGGCTACTGAAGATTTGCATTTGGAGTAGCTTGATTTTAAATTAGCCTTCCTTCATGGTGATTTGGATTAAGAGATATATATGGCTCAGCCATAAGGATTTGAGGTCAAAGGTAAGGAGAACTTAGTGTGCAAATTGAAGAAAATTTTATATGGCTTGAAGCAAGCACCTTCGCAATGCTATCTAAAATTTGATAATTTTTTGCATGAGCATGGATATAGTAGGTGTCATTTAGATCATTGTGTTTATTTTAAGAGGTTGGATGATGGAAAATACATTATTTTATATTTATATGTTGATGATATGCTTGTAGCTAGGTCTAACATGGATCATATTAAGGGGTTGAAAAGCTAGTTAGCACATATATTTTCTATGAAGGATTTGGGGGCAGCAAAACAAATCCTTGGTATGAATATTTGTAGAGATAGGAACAACAGGAAATTGACTTTATCTTTGGTTGTTTATATTAAGAAGGTGTTGCAATGTTTCTCAATGGAGAATGCTAAAGCTGTCAGCACATCTTTACCTGGTTATTTGAAGTTGACTAAGGAGATGTGTCACAAGACACAAGAAGAGGACAAGATATATAAGGTATCTTATGCTTCAGTTGTAAGAAGCTTGATGTATGGTATGGTATGCACAAGGCTAGATATTGTGCATGATGTGGGAGTTGTTAGCAGGAATATGAATCATCTAGGAGTTGAGCATTGGAATGCAGTCAAATGGATTCTCAGAGATTTGAGAGGAACATCCAGTAAGTGTTTACACTTTGGGTGCTCTACTACTGACTTACAGGGCTATGTTGACTCAAATTTGGCAGGGGATATTGATACCAGGTAGAGTACTCCAAGTTATGTATTTATTGCTGGTGGGGCAGCCTTGAGTTGGGTTTCTAGGTTATAGAAGGTTAATGCTTTATCCACTATAGAGGCAGAGTATGTTGTTGCTATAAAGGTAGCCAAGGAGATGATATGGCTTCAATTCTTCTTGGAAGAATTAGGAGACCCTCAAAGGGATAAATATTTGTTTACAAATAGTTAAAGTGTCATTCATCTTGCCAATTATTTAGCTATGCATTCAAAGACAAAACAAATTTAGTTGTGGTACCATTTTATTCGGTCAATTTTGGATGATGGACAATTAAAGCTGGACAAGATACATTCAGATGACAATCTAACAAATATGTTTACAAAGGTGGTAACAAGGGAGAAGTTGAACTCCTCTTAAGCTTTGGTTGGTCTTCTAGACTGAATATGAATATAGAATGATAGAGTCTAGGGTGGTTTGATCCAATGGGAGCCTTATGGAGTAGCAACATAGCTACAGGATCAAGATTGTTGTTTAGTGTGGAGCCTGATCAGTCCCCAAGTGGGAGATTGTTGTTTAGTGTGGAGCCTAATCAATCCCCAAGTGGGAGATTATTAGATTGTGGTGACTAATCAAGGAAGTACTATACATACTCCATAATTCCTCGGTGGGGTTTGGACCATTTTTTATCAAGATTTTGGGCTGACATGTAATTATTAATTATAATACTAAAGCGGTAAAAATACTTGTATAAAAGGGGTTAGGGTTAGGGATTGTTTCATTGTGGGTGATGCAAAAATTGGTTCTTGTGGTAGTATTGAGTTGTAAGGGATTAAAAATTGTAATTAGGTTGTAATCATTGGATCATAATAATATTGGACTTGATGTTGGTGGACATAGCCCAAGGATTGGGTGAACCACATTAAATCTTGGTGTCTTGTGTTCTCTTATGTGTGATCTATTATTTTTTGATATTGGTTATATTTGCATGTGACTACTATTTTTATTCTAGGTTAATCCTAATACACCTAACCTATCATGCATCCATGATGCTTTCCATGTTTCTATTTAGAGGCAGTATATTCTTGATGTGACCCATGCACTTAATTGGGATACTTTGCAAGTAGAGGACAGGCAACTTTCTTTGGAGCCCATATGTATCCTTCAACATTAGAGGTTGACCCTTACAAGTCAAGACATAGAGCAAGTAAGGGTCCAGTGAAACCCAAGCAATTATACTTCTGCTACTTGGTCAGATGTTGCATGGTTGATAAATTTGTACCCTTATCTTTTTGTAGCCTTCTAGGAGTAAGAATATTCCTAGTGGAGTAGGATGTAGTGCCTCCAATGTTTGCATTTTCTACCTTGTTATATTTTGATTTCGTGAGATACTCTAATACTCTTGTTAGATGACATTTGAGGTGATCTAATGGTCATATACTATATTTTGATTGCTATTATCATAGATGATAGATGCTATGATGTTCAGTTTGATCATATATGCATGATGATGTGTATTGATGTGACATGATGATGTCTAATTATTTTGTATTCGGACATATACTCTATTTATGATTATATACTGGACTTATTGGATTTTGGATACTTGGATTTGACATTATGGTTAATTATGTCATTCTTTCCTTGTGATGTTTTATGGTATAGTGAGTGATTTAAATAAGATGATTTTAATGTGATTAAATAAATGGTTATTTAATGTGTTTTAATGCATTATTACTTCAACTGTATTATGATATGCAATTGCACTTGATTGTGTTGTTCAGTGTGCAAGATTTATATCCCTGAAAGTGGCACATGGAGTTAGTGATTTGGTTGTTCTTACCTAGCCAATGTCATCCATGCATGGTTGTTGTATCTTATTCAATTGATTAATTAAACCCTCTAGTGATTTAATAAATCTGGACTCTTTTGCATTATGTGATTAGACCCATGAGCATGTCTATGTATTTAGAGGTTTGCATTATCACGAAAGTTATTGTAGAATTTTGTGATTTAATAGTTTAAGGGGATTTTATATTTGTTTTAATTATTTTAATTCATGGCCACTTTTTCATAGTTGAATTTCATCTAATTGGAATTGCCCGATTTTATCTAGGTTTATAAGGGGTTGTTTTAGTGAGCCAATTAATTTCCTAATATTATATTCCACTTTTAAAAGTGAATATACATCCCAAAATGGAATTATTTCCTCACTTCTTACTTGTGAATTAGAAATTTGGAGAGAAAATTCCAATATCCTCTCTTAAGGATTTACCATTTTGTTCATTGTAGGAGCTATAGGCATGGGATTGTTGCAAGGTTGAGCGTGTGTGATATAGCTCAGGGAGACCTTTGTTTGTTGGGGTTTTTGGCTGTGACTGCGAGGCAATTATTTTATCGTGCATGTTTCTATTTAGCCTACTTGGCTACGAGGTAGGGCTCTCCTATTTTATTATTTTTTCTCTGTTTGAGTGTCTATTTCTAGTAGTAAATTGTTTGGAGGTAGAGAACTAGTGTTCCCCTCCATTTCTGTGTGTTTTCTCTACTTGGTTGGGCAAGCACAAGCATTTGTACCTTTTTGGACTTGAGAGTTTGGGGTTTCGGGTCGTTATGCTAGCCATTTTTGTATATGGACTCCAAACCCAAATTTTATTTGATATTTGTGACTTTAATACCTAGCGACATAATGGGTTTTAATTTCAAGTTTTTTTTTTCATTTTTGGTTTTTGCCTCAATTTGCGAGTGACCTTACTTTCTCAAGGTTTCTTGGCAGAGTAGTTGATAGTGGATCCAGATTATCCGTAAGGATATCTTTCCAACCCTTGATGTATTTTATTTCATTGGGATTTGTGTCAAATCCATACTCCTAGATATAGGTTGATTAAGTGATTTGTTATACTTGTGTTTTATTTGTTTCTCATCTAGCCCTTGTTGCTTATGGTCATCATGTAGTTGGTGTGCCCACACATGAGCACGTGAGCATGCACTTATCGAGGTCTTGTGAGTCCTAAGCTATTGGTTGCTTTCCAGTTGAGTTATGTTCATTGGGATTGGGTTAGGAAATTGCATTGCCTATGGGCACTCATCGTGTGATGGCACAGGTATGTAGGGTAAGTCAGTGGAGGGGCTTCTCTCATAACCTTGGGTTGTGTTCCCGATAAGGTATACATGTAGAATTTTTTAATAAGTGATAACTAAATAAACTAATGGGTAATTAACTAAGATAAGAAAATACTACGTACTTGTATAGCTCATCTGAAGGTATGTGCTTGTCAGTTTATCCAAGGGCCTAATGTTTGCACGGTTCTTCTGATGACATAGCAATATGGCCTCCCAAGGGAGTGTTTCCATTAGGTGTTTAGCTTGGGCTCCACAATGCCAAGAAATATACTCTCCATTAGATTCTTTACATAGTAGAACCATAGAGTGTTTGACCAGGACCTATTGTTTTGCATTGTCTCATGATCTTGGTTTCAGTTCTTTGTACTGTTTGGCGTGAGTCTTAGCCATGGATGATAGTATTTATGTGTGTTTGAGGTTGGATCACTATCTCCATTAGCATGATAGGAGTAGGCTTACAGGTTCCACATAGTTGGGAGGCATAGCTACCTTTACCACTACTGTGGACCGACATACAGAGATGGCCTTTCTCCATGTTCAGTTCTAAAGCTGGATGCTCACATGGTTCTCTATTTCTTTCAAAGTATATTTCCATGTGATTTATAATTTTTTGGTTTATAGAGATAGTTGATTTATGCTCATGTATGTTACTATAATGTTATTTTTCTACATGATTACTAGATGTTATGGATTAGATGATTACTAGTTGATAAATCCCTTCTAGCATGCTTAGTTATTTTACATTCATTCAATTGTTTGAGCCTCAATATTTGTGGATCTGATACTCCTTGATGTGGAGGAATTATTCTACTTTACATTTCTAGCTTTTCTTTTCCTTTTGCTAATGTTGAACCTTGTGTCGGAGAGGGAATTCCTCATGAGAGAATGAATTCTCTTGCGTGAGAAAATCCTACTCTCGCATGCAACATGGTGAATTCTTGTGCGAGATTGTACCGTCTCACGTGAGGTCAGGCATTCTCTCATGCAAGCCTTGGTCTCAAATGTTGAT
Source organism: Cupressus sempervirens (assembly GCA_028749045.1). NCBI lineage: Eukaryota > Viridiplantae > Streptophyta > Pinopsida > Cupressales > Cupressaceae > Cupressus > Cupressus sempervirens. The sequence continues at coordinate 297,651,214 of CM053784.1, read as the reverse complement.
AGTCTTTTGACCATTTTTAGCATTCCCTTGTGTGGGAAGTGCATTCTCTCAAGTGAGAAAGTAGTTTCTCACATGTAGTGAAGTACTTATGTGCACGAAGAGGTAGTTCCTCATGTGAAGAGGTTTTATCTTGCACGAACCTATAGGTTTGTGTTTCCTCTCATAGAAAACAAGGGGTACTTCTGCATGCTTTCAGGAAATGTGTCTAGGTGTTTTGAGTACCCTCTAGGGTTGCACACCTTCCTAAGCTTTGATAGATCAAAGATTCTAGGTTTCATAATTGTTTAACTTTCATAATTGGTTGATCGCATTAGTAAGTAGTGAGTCTTGGAGATTGTTGGATGTATGGATTGTTTGGTTAAGTCTTTCATTGTGATCTTTTGATCTATTGCATGTTGATGTGCTTTATTCCACTTTTTCTCTTTTTACAAAAAAAATGTATTAACTTGTATCTATCATTGTTCCAAGGATCTCTGGGTTGGGCACTACAATAGGAACTAAATGGGTTTTCAAAAACAAGATGAATGAGTAAGGTGAGATTGTAAGAAATAAAGAAAGATTGGTATGTAAGGGATATTTAGAGCAAGAAGATATAGACTATGAAGAGACATTTTCCCCTTTTTCTAGAATTGAAGTAGTAAGAATGTTCTTAGCTTATGAAACAAGTAAGAAGTTCAAAGTGTATCAAATGGTTTTAAAGTCGGCATTTCTTAATGGAGAACTTGAAGAAGAAATCTGCATTGAGCAACTTGAAGGATTTCCTTTGGCAACAGAAGGATACATGGTATGCAAATTGAAGAAAGCATTGTATGGACTAAAGCAAGCACCTAGAACCTAGTATGCAAGGTTAGACAAGTACTTGGAAAATTTGGGATTTTTTAAAGGTACTACAAATAGTAACTTGTATTTGAAAACAATTGAGAATGACTTGTTGGTTATTGTGATATTTTTGGATGACATAATCTTTGGAGGTAATGATGATGCAAGTGAAAAATTTGTTGATGAAATGAAGAATTAATTTGAGATGAGTATGATTGGTAAGATTAAATATTTCTTTGGTTCATAGATTGTGTAGAATAGTGATGGTATTTTCCTATCACGGACTAAGTATTTGAAAGACTGGTTGAGAAATTTTGGTTTGGAAAGTTGTAAGCATGTTGGCACACCAATGATAATTGGTCACAAGTTATCTAGCAAAGATGAGACACCTACAATTGAGTAGAAGAAGTACAGATCCATGATTGAAGGTTTGCAATATCTAACTCACACCAAGATAGATATAGAAAATGCAAATGGTATAGTAGCAAGATTTCAAGAAGACTCTAAGGAATCACACTATGAAAAAGTAAAGAGAGTATTTAGATATTTGAAGGGTGCACCTGATTTTGGTTTGTGGTATGATAGATCAAATGACTTTACTCTATATACATATAATGATGCAAATTGGGTAGCTAGTATGAATGATAGAAAGAGTACAAGTGGTGGATCATTATTCCTTAAAGAAAGATTGGTTTCTTGGTTGAGCAAGAAACAAGACTATATTTCACAAAATACAACAAAAGCATAGTATGTAGCACCAACAAACAATTGTAATCAGATCATATAGATGAAACAGATGCTAAAGGATATTGGGATAGAGTTTACAAACTTGTTGTCATACATTGTAATAATACAAGTATAGTGAGTATGTCTAAGAATATTGTGTTACATTCTAAGACTAATCATATATCTATTAAGTGTCATGTTCTGAGAGAGAAAGTTGTAGAGAAAGAAATTAGATTAGAGTATGTGAATACAAAAGAGAATATTGTAGATATATGTACAAAGCCTTTGCCTAAGGATACATTTGAGCATTTGTGAGGCATGCTTGGGGTTATGCCCCTACCTACTTTTGAATAGATGATATAGAGAGTGCATCATTCTAATTGTACAAAGCACTACTATTTATTTGGACTAAATGTTGATGATTCTTATATGGGGGAGTATCTATGATTGAGTAGAGTCACTAACAACTCTTGGTAGCTAGTATGAAATAGTATCTTTGGACACTTGAGCTGGTTGAAGACTTTGAGAAGATGATTGATGTCAATTGGGGAGAGATTGCATGATTATCATCTTCTAATATTATGAGAGAGATGTATATAAGGAAGAGAATGAATGGGGGAGAAGTGTGCTGACCCTATGGAAAGATATATTGTCAATTAGTACCAAAACACTTAGTCATAATGGGAAGTTAGTTAAAAATGCAACCAAGCTCTCCCTCAGGTAGTAAGCATTAGTATAGCCCATTCTTCCACATAGAAGAATGTTAACTAAGCTCATGTATCAACTGAGCCAACAATGTCAACCAAGCTCTAGTGTAAACTGAGTTAGCCGAGCATTCCAATTTTAGAATGAGAACCGAGAAAGCAAAAGAAGTGTGAACTAGGCCATCAATGTTTTTCGAGTGATCAATGTGAATTGAGCATCCAGTGTCAACCGAGTAGACATATTTTACCAAGTATCTGTATATCACCCAAGTAAGTGATTGGACTCGAGTATCAGTATTGAGTCGACTTGGTAATTGTTCTTGAAACTATTGAATTGATATTGTAGCCAACCTAATGTAGAGTTACTATTTGGATCGATATATATGAAAGATATATTGTTTCATCCAAATAATAATGGAATTATAATATTCATTATCATAAGTGAATATAGATAATGGAAGAGAGCAGGTTAATTAGGAGGCTATTGAGCAGTACAAAGGAAAGAAAACACTCATCTATCACAGTCCAGTGATCATTATATTATTCAAAGGATCTTCATCAACAAACAAATTTGCAAAGCAGAGATCAACTTGTTGATCCATCTTAACAACTGTATCAGTCTCAAATCCTCTAACCAAGTGGACGTAACAATCCTTGCAGAATCTCTTAATAGAGTGCATACTTCATTGTGTTGTTTAAATCCTTCCACAAGGTGGACCTAGCAATTCTACATACTCTTAACCAAGTAGATCACCAGAAGTGATCAATTGTAAGCCCTAACATGCCAACTTTATTGCTACAGTAGTGAAGCATTGCAGGTGTCATTCCCACCCCAATTTTACCTTCTCCTTGGAGGTTTTATGGGTTACCAACTAATTGTGTCAAAGTGTTATGGTGTTATTTCTTTTTTTTAATGTTCCATGCATAAAAGTAGATTAGATAATCTAATAAAGTGGGAGTAAGAGAAAGAAGTTATAAGTGGTTCCTGATTCACTCCCCCCCCCCCTCTCAATCACTTAGTCATAATTGCATTTCCAAAAAAGTGTTCATAAGATATTGATATCCATGTATGAATGAGAAACCATAGATGGAGAGGTATTCCTATGAGTTTCATATTTGATTGATGAAGAGGATTTGAAAAGATGAGAGCAGTAGCAGCAACAAAGTTGGATTTGGTATTTATGGACTTAAATTTTTTTCATCTATGTTTCCATCAATGCCAAAGGGGGATATTGTTACCATGAATGCTAATGGTATTCCTTAGGGGGGGTATCTTAAACTGTGTTAGAATAGTTAGAGAGATTTTTAGCATTATCAACATGTTGCATTCATGATTGTGCTCATAATCAACAAAGAACAAGGTCATACAGACTATGTATTTATGATGAGGTCAAGTGCACTTGAGGATGTGTTCTACATTGTGTCCTAATGATGTGGACAAGTGTGTGTGTAGAGAGTCAAAGACATGCAATAATAATTCAAGAGTTATAGAGGACTGTGTTCAAACATAGTACCTGAGAAGTAGCTTCTGATGTTTGGATTGTATCTCTTAACATGGATAGAATCTTGATAAGTGAAGTTAGATAGTGACAATAGATCGTCTGATGATAATGTCAGTGAGTGCATAAGATTCAAGGTCACACATGTGAGAAGTTGTATTTACTATGAGTTGACAATATTTTGTAATTGTGAAAAGATGTCATGAATCGTAATATCTTAATGAGGTCCTATTATAATTGATCGGGAAAGCTTCAAGGTCAACTCAAAAAATTATTTTGAGGATATGGTATAAAGGAAGGTTATTTTCCTAATGGTGAAAAATGTAATGAAGTGAAATCAAGTGTAATATGCAAAGAGGAATTGGTAAATGCGAGTAAGCAATCTAAGGGATTAGATGCAAGGTTTGGTGATCTGGTATTGCAATCAAAAGAGGTATTTGTTGTAGTACTAGCACAATAAGAGGACAGAGAAAGAGTTTGATTTGTGGAGTTCAATTTTATTTCTATTATTATGCAAAGTATAATATAGAGGCTAGTTGGATAGTGAGTTTAATGGTCTTGCCCCTGAAGTTGTTTAGACAGTTGTTCCATCTTCCTTCTACAACTCCTAATAGGGTTGGAATCTCTTAATAGGGATTGAAAGTCTCCTAACATGGACTGATATGTATGGAATCCATTTCATTAGCTCCTAATAGATTTCATCCTCTTACAAGGAACTTTTATATCAGTACATCATTTTGTGGGTACCATCCCCATCGAGGTTTTTCCTATGATCAAGGGTTTCCCTAGTTAACATATTTGGTGTTATTATGTATGTGTATCTTCTTATGGTTGTTGATTATATTATTCACATCCTTAATATTTAATAGGGTTGATAAAAGTTATATTGATTTGATAACTAATTCACCCCCACCCCCTCTCAGTTATCTTGGTAGACTTTACTTTCTAACACTTTACTCTCTTATTCTTCTGAAAAAAATATACAAAAATAAAATCAATACAATTTTATCATCATCATCTAACTTATTTCCTAACAAAGTCGACAATGTAAATTCAAATGGTGACCTTGAAGAACTAGGTTCACTTGCCTTTATTTCCATGTTAGACTTTTCTTCTTCTTCTTTCTTTTTCTTATCGTCCTCTTGCTTCTTTCTCTTTTCTTCTTCCTCTTCTCTCTCTTTTATTTCTTCCTCCTTATTTTCTTCTTCCACATTCTTTTCTTCTTTCATATTCCTCTTTTATTTTCTTCTTCTACCTTGATTCTTTCTTCTTCCTTTTTCTTTTCTTCTTCTTTATCCCTTTTCTCTTTCTTTTTCTCCTCTATCACTTCCTCTATATCAGAGCTTGTGTATCCTACCAAATTGTCAACATTGTATCCATAATCCTTAAAAGGATCTTTGGTGGTGTCAACTGTGACATTTGTGTAATCTATCTACATAGTGTCCAAATATATGGTTACTTGTGGAGATGATGCTATTGTTGTTGTAGGTGTTGGTGTTGTTGTTGTTATACTCTAAGGGCTAGAAGATTTAAGATTTTTTATCATATGTAATATTGCTTCCTTAGTCTCCTTATTTACTTCTTGGTAGTTTCCTCCCATGATTAATATATCTCTTGTCTTGTTCCATAGATAAGTTTTGAGACTCTTCAACATGTATCCCAAATGCTCTTCACTATCTACTACACATATATTTCTAATCATATTCTCTCTAATCTTTTTGTCTTCTTCATGTACTTTGTTCTGCCTATTAACTAATTTTTCATATAGATTTTTGGGAATTTGTCCTTGTATGTCTCTAAACTTCTTCTTAGACAATATCATATATCTTATTACTACATTTTCTAACTAAAATTTGTCAAGATTACTGTATAGTTCATAAAACTTGTTTAAGTAGACAAAATTACCATCATCAATGATTGTGTTGTTCAAATTTTCTATCTTAGGCTTCCATGACTTTCTTCCCTTGCTCGCACTTTTTGGTTGGTTCTTCTCTTTCTCTTCTTTTTCAGTATCTTTAGGGACATCAATTTGTCCTCTCATTTTCTTCTTCTCCTCAAAAATTAGTAATACTTTTTACCTTTTACCAAGCCTGGCTGCCATCTTTTTTATGCTCTTATGTTTTGGAGTCTCTAGTGGATATTGCTTTATTTTTCCAATTTAGAAAACTTCCTCTTAACTTTCACAACACTCACCTCTTCTTCTTCTTTACTTACTCACTGAATAGATGGGTTAACTAGCATGACCTTTGGTTGTACCTATGAAACTATTGCATAACAAATAGTTGATGCTTTAGCTAATAGTTCTACTAAAGTTATACCTTCTCCCAATGGATCTGTTGGTGAGGATCATGTTGTTGCAAGTGGAGTCACAAATAGTATGCCTTTGTGTCCACTCTTTATCATACCTTATACTATTTTTCTCATTGTTGATGATTCCTCAGGATTCATTTGTGCCTCCTCCATGATCTTCTTCATAGTTGCCTCTAGCTTCTTCTTGGAAGACTTCTCAATCTTTGCTTGATAATTCAGCTACATTAACTCATCATAGGTACCAAGTCTATCAAATTATTTATCTCTATCAGACTTAACAATAACTTCTACATATCCTATAGTCTCTACTTCTATAACTTCATACCCAAGAGGGTCAACATACATCATTATGGGTTCAACTACTTCTATGTAAGTGAAATTAGTGTCAGTCATAAAACAAAATTCATTTTTGTATGTGTTGACTAAAGATGGTGGGATTAAGTATCTTTTCTCCATCTCAATTTGAAATGTATTCATTATCAAGTTTGTGTTGCTCTCAATATTCACAATAGGGTGTCTCTTATACAAATATGTTATCTTTTTCATTGTACAGCTATCACTATTCATCAACTTAGATATAGGCATGAATGAAAATCTCTTCATCAGGTGGAAAAACTTATATATTATTAATGATTACAATCTAAACTGATTGTTTCTTACTTTATTTATCCTCTCTAGGTTTTCAACTAACTACCTCTCAATATTTCACACAAGTTCACCTTAGCTTTCTCAACGCACATCATATAGGTTGCATGAATGAAACCTGCTACCATATCATCTTCTCTAGAACTTGAACATATATTTGATGCCATGATTCTATTAACAACCCTTACATTGTGTTGTTTGATCTCACTCATAAAAATTTCTCTTCCATTATATTCAAACTTAGTGTTTTCTAACAATCTTCTCGTTAATAGGTGTAGAACCTTCATTGCTCAGACCAATAACTTCATGGATGAGGTTAGCTGAAATTTATGTTACATTGTTACCTAACAAAAACTTTCCATCATGAATCCTACTTAATATGATCTTGTTCCATTCTTCATTATCAAACTCATGGAGAAATAAGTACTTGACTAGGTCATTTTGTTCTAGGTATTCATATCCATCTTTGAAACTCATGTCATGTTTGTATATGAAGTAAAATTCATTAGCTATGTTTTCTTCTCCTACAGACTCATTCTTACTCCTAATATAGCTTCCAACATTTTCTAAATACAAAATTCCATATGGAATTATCAAAAATGTGACTAAGGGATCACCTTCCAAGGGTTTGATAGGGTTTATCTTCATCTTAGGTTTGGGTTCATCCTCAACATTGTGAATTAAATATTTACCCATCTCTACAGTAAATAAAGAATTCAATTTTAAAAATTCAATGACCTTTGAAAATCTATAAAATACCTCAATTTTGTGGAAATGGGGTTTTCTTATGGATGCACATCAATTTCTCCTTTATAGCCTTTGATTCACTCTTAATTTTATTCTTAACTTCTCACAAATTCAAATGGTACTCTCAAATCCAATTTAGATCCTTAAATCCTTTCTTTTTACCTATTGCATTAATTGTGCAAGTACACAATCAACAAAAAGTTGTTTTTGTCATTATAGAACATCTTTTACTTCGCACACTCACATATAACCTCCAAATATTATGTACTCTTAACCATAGCTTCCTTACATCCTTTTTACTACATACTAACTTCATAAGTCTCAATTCCTACTCTAAGGTTTTTTGTACTAATCTTATGCTAATTCAGTAGTGTTAATTGATGAAATGATCTATTGAATTAGATTATGATTGGTTGGAGACTATAACTGACTTCAATTTGTTCTCATATGATTCACTTGACTAAACTTTCCAACACAACATATGAACTTGTTGGTTCCTTAGCTTTAACAAATGATTCATCAAGGTTTCCTACAGTTTTTTTCACATTTTCTCTTAGAATGTTATTGTTATTCTCATTCATTTTGTTGTTGTTCATATTCCTTCTAGGATTTGGGTTTCTTATGTTATTCCTCATGTTTTTAGGAATCTTCATATTATTCATCCTACAATATCTTGTTGTGTGTCTCATTTTTTTACAAATATGACAAACTATTACATTGTTTCTATATCTAGGTCCTGACTGACTTGTCTGAGCTCTGAAATCTCTAGCAAAATGTCCAAAGTTTTTGCACTTATAACACATAATTCCACTCCTTATAATATCGGTTCCTCCAGTGGGTCTATTAGCTATAGGGTTAGAACCTCTAAATATTCTACTATTATCATTACTATTATCAAATTTAGGCTTCTTACATTCTATAGCTCTACGACAAAAACCATGACAATTATAACAATAACTAGAAAGGGGTTTAAATGACTTACTTGTATAGTCCCTTTTCAAGTGACTAAATTCATTACATGCATAACATCTTCCTCTAAATTGGTTCCTCACTTCTTTAGGTGATTCAACTTGCTCAAGTTGCTTAGGTTCATCTTTAGATTGACTAGACTCAACCTTGTTTTGATTTTCTTCTTTATGCTTAGGTCGTTGGATCACAAGATCTGGTTCTTTACTTACTTCAGACTTCTTAGATGACTTTTCCCCAAGGTATCCAAGACCAGTCTTTTCATAAGAAGGTCTCTGTATAAAGATCTTCTCATCAAGTTCCTCAGTGCTAGAGTATAACTTCTCAAGATGTTGCTTAGACTTTGTAAAGTTGTCTTTCACAATTGTATTAGACTTCTCAAGTTTTGCATACTATAACTTTGTACTCTCAAGCTCAGATGTCACTTTGGTAAAATTAGATCTCAAAGCTGCATCCTCATATTTCAAATCTAACTCAATCTTACTATCATTACCCTTCAAGATCAACTTTAGATTTGTAATATTCAGTACATGCTTCAAGATCTCATTCTCTTTCTTTAGTCTTGAAACTTCATCACTATCCTTGATCTAATCTTTGGACTTAATGTAGTATATCAATTTGCTAAAGAGATTCTTCTACAACTAATCCATATCCATAGAGATCTTACTCAAGTTGTTACCCATTCTCTGAGTAACTACACTTTGATACCAATTGTTAGAAACAGGAAATACTAAGAGGGAGGGTGAATCAATATTTCACAAAAAATTTCCCAAAAATGGATATCATTTACAAAATTATAGCTTGCATATGAAAGTAAACTAATTATGTTGAATAGTAAACATAACCATAGAGTAATGAAACACATAACATCGTATTTTGTTAACTAGGGAAACCCTAGCCAAGGGAAAACCCCAGTGGGGATCATACCCACAAAATGATCCGCTAATCAAAAGTATCTTGTGAAAGATATTGACCATGTTAGGAGTCTATTACATCTGTATAGTGTCTTGGTCCTTGTTACAAGCCTCAACCCTATTAGGAGTTGTTATTATAATTATAGAAAGTATGCAAGTTGAGCGCACTTCCCAAACATGCAATTATGCAATGATGTTCAAAATACAAAAGAGTAGATACAAACAATCTATTTACAATTGTCGATAGCTTCACAATGTCTAATATGATCCTTCTAGCTCACAATTCAAACTTTACATGTTATGCCTATGTATTGATTAATCATCAAGTTTACATCCCAAAATAGTTTTCAAATCATCGCAATAGTATTCACACATATTCATATCGTATCTACACATCTTCGCATATCAAAGTATTTCTTATATACTGAACTATATGTCCAAATGACCTTCTACCTTTCACACATGTCCCAAAACATAACATTATAATTTTCCCACTTAGGGTTAACATCTAGGATGTCATCCCTACTTAGTCAAGTAATTATTTTGGTAAAAAATACAATTCCTTAACCCAAAATACTCAATTTTTAAATCTTTATCCTATTTGAATTGGCTCATTACTACAACTAGGAAAATTGTTGCAACTTCTCTCATATTGTCTGTACAACCTTGCACACTTATAGGCATGATCAAAAGACTCTATCTATATGTCCTTAAGTTCACACATGTTGATAATCTCTCAATGAAGATCTCCAATCAAATATGTGTCTCTAGTGTTAGATAAATTGAGTGATACTTAGACAATTTTATAAGTCTAACTACCAGAATTGTATCCTCACACCTTGCTCACTTCATGTTGAATATATGTTGCCATAAATGACAACATCATACTCTCTAACCTAGCCAAATTGCCAACATTTTTAACTCCCTCATTTTTCTATCTAGAAAACTAGGAGGACTTATGGATAATGGTGAGGTCGTTAGTGATCTCTCAAACATTTTTAGTAATAGGGATCTTTATGATTTCAAGCTGCAAGGAACCCTATTATCTAATTGAATAATAGGCAAGCTAAGAACCTCGTCTAGGTGAGATTGGATTGCTTCATGATTTTTCTTCATGGGATTTGGGTTTGAATTCCTCCTTTTATGTCCTACCTAGAACTACTTTGGATCACAAACCCCTCTTACCCAAGTGGATTGATAAGCCTAGGATAGGACCACCTTCATTATATATGATATTATGTGGATTTGCCACTCGAATTTCTATGAGTTGGTCAAAACAGGGTGGGTTACACATGTTAGAGGGTCTTTCATGTTTTGTATTGCTAAGAAACTGGAGCTTATTAGGGGAAATATCAAAGGCTAGATGAAATTTAATTTTGGAAAAAATTGTAAAACAAGAAAGATCTTACTCGAAAACTGGACAATCTTCAACAAAAAATGGTTGCAGGTGATACTTTTACTACTTTGCATGAGGAGGAGGGTTGTAGATCTAAATGGAAGACTTTAATGCCTAATGAAGAAATTTATTGGAAGAAAACATTGTGTATGGATTGTAACTCAACCTTTCATAGATCTACTCATAAGCATAAAAATAGGAACATTATTAGCTATTTATTGGATGATTTTGGAAGGCAAGTCTCTGGCCAGGCTCAACTTGTCAATCTATCCTCTTCCTCCTTCTAGTAACTTTATTAAAAGAATTCTTTGGGGAACCTTTTAGACCTTACAAATCAACTCCCATGACACCTCACTCTAGTCATCTCTAATGATGATAATGACCTCCCTTCTCGATTATCTAATGAAGAAATTGGGTACTATATTTTCTCTATGGGGTCTTATAAATATCCTATTCCTAATGGTTTCCCTTTGAATTTCTTCTATGAGTATTAAGACATTGTAATTTTTTATGTCATCGGAGCTGTTAGATATTTTGTTATGATTGGGAAAATGCTAAGGCAACTAAATGACACATATATTATTTATGTCTTGAAGACTAACAACCCAAAATCTCTACAAGACTTTAGACCTATAAGTCTTTGTAATACCATCTAAAAAATCCTCACTAATATTATGGTGAACATAATCAAACAACCTCTAGACAAGCTCATTAACCCCAATCAGAAGGGATTTGTGTTAGAAAGAAAAGTCTGGCAAGATAACTAAGAGTGGGGTGAATCAGTTATGCAATTAAAATGACTCTCAAAATCCTTATTAATTCTTAAACATGTAAATAATAGATGCAACAACCATAAAAAGATAACCATACACAACAACACACAATTTGTTAACTAGGGAAACCTTTGATCATAAGGAAAACCATAGTGGGGGTGGTACCCACAAGATGATGTACTAATATAAAATTTCCTTGTGAAAGGATGGACCCAGATAGGGGTCAATGAAATACATTCACTATTTATGAGTCCCTCTTAGGAGACTTTGAATCCTTGTTAGAAGATTCCAGCCCTATTAGGAGTTGTCCCAACCTTGTTAGGAGTTGAAAGGAAGATAGATGGACCCATTGTCCAAACTAATACAATTCTACATCAACAATTTTCCAACAGTAACTTATCTTTCCAAATATAATTCCTTTTAATATCAGCATGCCTGAACTGCACCAATCCCTTCTCTGATCCAAAAGATATTTGCATGTAAGATTGCATAATACATAACATAGATATGACCGCATATCACACTTTCCATGCAAGGAAATGACCTTTCCTCTATACCAAGTCTTAGAATAATTTATTGAGTTGGCCTTGAGTTTTTCCCAATTTACAATAATAATATAGGACCATCTTAAGATATTAAATTACATGCTACATTACAATATTACTTCTTTTCGCAATTACAAGCAATCTGACAGCTCACAATCTTCATAACTTCACACTCACTAATTATGTGTGATTAGCCAAAATGTCTTCAACCTCTTTCCAAGCTTGCTCAACCTGATTCCATCTTTGTTAGGAGATATAATCCAAACAATAGTATCTTCTTTCCAAAACGTTGTCTCAAAGCTGCTTTCATTGAATCCATCATAACATTGTCCAGTCTAAATATATCCATATACGCTCTTAACTATAGCATCTAGATATACTCTAGAACATACTCCCACATGTGCATAAGTTGATCTTCAATCTCTAGAACATACTCCCACATGTGCATAAGTTTATCTTCAATTATTGAACTGTGTGAAGCCAAACTTTGTATGTTGTTCTGCCAATCTTCAAAGAATAACCAATATGTTGACATCAAAAAACTCTTTCATGAATACAAAACACAACCTCTGAATCATGTCTCCAACACTACTAGGATACTCTCCCATAGGAATATCATCAACATTCATGCTAGCAATCTCCCCCTTTGGAATTGATGAAAACATAGATGAAAAACATCTAAGTTCCATGAATACCAAGTGTATATCTATTGTATTTTCCCCCCATTCATGTTTTCCATGAATGTTAACTCAATTTTAACCATCATGCACAAGGAAGGTGTTAGTATCTTGCATACATCAAACTATTTTCAAATCCTCTTCATCAATCAACATGAATCTCTCCCTTAAGAATATCTCTCCCCCATTTCTAATAAGATATATTAGGTATATTGTACTCATCTCCCCCCCAGAGGATAATCTTTCATAGGATAGTTTTAATGTACTATTTCTCCCCCATTGACATCAATGGAAAAGGTATCATTATGTCAATTCTATAAGTATGATGTGCAATAAGCTCAAGTGTCCAAAGACACTCTTAAATATCAATTAGCAAATTTATTCATGACTCAGCTCAAACACAAATACTCCCCCATAGAGGAAGCATCAAGCATCCAGTTCAGATAAAAGAAATAGTGCTATGATACTACTAGACTGATGAAATCTCTACACAAACTACTCAAAAGTAAGTTGGAGCATGACCCCAAGAATACCTCTCAAGTACTCAAATGTTTCATTCACCAAAGGGTTTGTAAATATGTCTTCTATCTACTCCTTTGTGCTAACATACTCCAATCTAATCTCTTTCTCTTAATTTTTTTTGCTCAAAAAGTGATACGTAATAGATATATGCTTTGTCTTTCCATGTAATACCAAATTCTTTGACATACTCATTGTACTTGTGTTATCACAATGTATGATAAAAGGCTCTATAAACTCAATCTCAATGTCTTTCAAATTTTGCTTCATCCAAATAATTTGATTAAAACTATTTTCTATTGCTACATATTTTTTATATGTTGTACTCTATGAAATAAAGTTTTGTTTCTTGCTTAGCCAAGAAACCAATCTTCCTCCCAAGAAAAATGCTCCACCACTAGTGTTTTTTTTGTCACCTACACTTCCTGCCCAATTTGCATCAATGAATGCACATAAAGTAAAGTCATTTGATCTATCATTCCATAGTTATATCCTTAGAATATCTAGAAGAAAATTATTGTTGCATAATGTGTCTCTTTAGAATTTGCATGAACTCTTGTCACAATCCTACCTACATTAGCTATATCAAGTCTAGTATGTGTCACATATTGCAATCTAACAATCATAGATCTATACTTTTATGCTCAACAGTAGGAGATTCATATTTTCTAGTCAATTTACATCCATTTATCATAGGTGTTTTGATGGATTTACAACTCTCCAAACCAAATCTTTTCAATAATTATTTAACATACTTAGCTTGTGATATGAAAATACCATCTTTTTCTATACAATGTGAAATCCCAAGAAGTAATTCATTTCACCAATCATACTCATCTCAAATTCTTTCTTCACTTCTTCTAAAAATACCTTGCTTCATCATTACCTTCAAAAATAATGTCGTCCACAAATACCACAACAATCAGTAATCCTTTATCATCTTTTTTTAGGTACAAGTTACTATAAACATTACCTTTCACAAATCCCAAATCTGTCAAGTTTTTGTTCAAATCTTTCATACCAACCTCTAGGTGCTTACTTTAGTCGATACAATTCCTTCTTCAATTTGCAAACCATATCATCTTCATTTGTCAAAGGAAAACCATTAAGTTGCTCAATGTATACCTCTTCTTCAAGTTATCCATTTAGAAAAGTTTATTTGACATCCATCTAATAAACTTTAAAGTTCTTGTTAGTTGCATATGCCACAAACATTCTTACTATTTCTAGTCTAGCAACAGGTGCAAAGGTTTCTTCAAAATCAATTCCTTCTTTTTGTGAATAATCTTTACATACCAATCTTGCTTTGTTTCTTAAAACTTCACCTTGTTCATTCATTGTGTTTCTAAACACCCATTTAGTTCAAATAACATTCTTATCCTTAGGTCTAGGAACCAATTCCCATGTTTTTTGTTTCTCAATCTTCTCTAGTTTTTTTTTCATAGCTTTAATCCAATAGTCATATTTGCAAGCTTCATCAGCATTCTTAGGTTCAACTTGAGAAATTAAACATGGTTCATCTTGTAGCTTGTTTCTTTTCATCACTCCTTTGTCTTTTCTTTGAATGATTTTTTTAACAAGGTGGTTCTTTATCAAATATTGGTCAGGTGTCACTATTTCAACTCTGATTTATGCTTTAAGTTCTTCTCTTAGTTCTTCTCATTGTACTTCTCTCTGAATTTCAGCTTGCAATCAATGTCAGTCTCATAAAAAAATTCTTGCTCAAGATTCTCTCTATTAGGCTTTGGATTAGTCTCCTCGTCAGAATTATAATCAAGTATCCTTTCTTGAATTCTAAACTTTTCATCAACTCTACGTTAGCATTCTCAACAATAGTCTTAGTTCTCTGATTAAAACATCTATATGCCTTACTTTTCAATGAATATCCAAGGAACATACCTTCTTCACTTCTTGAATCAAAATTTCCAATATCATCATCTCTTTTAATGTAACATTTACTTCCAAAGGTTCTAAAATACCTCACAAAAGGTGTATGTCCAAAACAAAGTTTGTAAGGTGTCTTACTAGTGCCTTTTCTAATTTATACTTTGTTCATAGTGTATACTGTTGTAGTTATTGCTTCTCTCTAAAAGATTTTAGATACATTATCTTCAAGTATCATTGCTCTTGTTACTTTTATCTCTCTCCTTTCTACTATCCCATTTTGTTTAGGTGTATTAGGGGCTGAAATTTGTCTCTTTATACCATTATTTTCAAGAAAAATGTTAAACTCATTTTAAGTAAATTCTCCTCCTCTGTCAAATCTCAAACATCTATTCTTCAAACCAGATTCATTCTCAACTCTACTCTTAAATATTTTGAATTCTCAAAAGTTTTATATTTTTCTCTAAGAAATGCACCCGCATCATTCTAGTGATATGATCAACAAGAATCATAAAATACCTTTCACCATATAATTCTCTTGTGTTTGTAGGACCACTCAAGTTTTTGCACACAATCTCCAACTTAGGTAAAGTAGTAAATTTCTTGCTTGGAAATGAACTTTTCTTCTTCTTCTCCATTGCACATTCCTTACATATTATATTAGTAGGTTTCACAATCTTACGAAAATCTCTAACTGCAAATGTAGTGTTCACTTTCACGATGTTATCAAAGTTGATACGAAAAAATATCTTATGCCATAACCAACTACCATCCACCTTAGCAACTAAACATGTCATCTCAGTAGGATTCAATTGGAATACATTACCTCTTGTCCTTATACTAGTACCAATCAACATGTCATATTTATCTTTGATAATGCAAGTCTTCCTTGTAAACTGCAAGTGATGTCCCTTGTCCACTAGTTGTCCAACACTCAAAAAAATGTTTAAAACTATCCAAAAAATAAACATAATCAATGTTTGTCTTTCCATTAAGTGTAATAGATCATTTTCTTTTTATATGACAAGTTGCATTATTCCCAACTCTATCTACTACTCCATCATAGCTATTGAACTCAACAAACTTATTCATATCTCCAGTCATGTGATAGGAACAACCATTATCAATAATCCAGACATATTTCTTCTTTTCAACTTGTGACTAATGTTTTTTCTTCTCTAACTTCTTTTTTAGTACTTTCTTCCTTAATAGAAACAAATCTTATTTCATCGTGCCCTAGCTGTGGATGGAGCAGGTCAGCTCTCGCAGCCCTTGTTGTGGCTGCTGGCCTGTATGCTCTGCTATTGACGCTATTTGGTTCTGCCCTCGACGTGGCCTCTAGTCTTTCTCGTGTTCCAGTTCGTCTGGGTGTTGCATTTTTTGTTGCCTCTCAATCCTGGTTGTGGCCACTAGGTGTAGTCCTTTGGCTACTCCTTGGTTGCTAGTTTAGGGTGTGGGAGTGGTCTGGTTGTAGGTAGTCTCTCGTTGGTTGCAGGTTCAGGGTGTGGTAGTGCAATGCCTCCTACCACTATTGCAAGTTCTGGGTCAGCTTCTACTATGCCTTCTAAGGGTAGATCTGCCTCTTATGCCGATGTGGCTGCATTTGAGGCAGGGCTTCATGGTGCTCGAGCTATTCAATCCGGGTCTTCTCGTCCCCATAAAGTTTCCCCTATATGTGTTTCAAACCCTATAAGGGTACGCTTGGACTCTAAAAAAGTCGATAATATTTTAGGTATGGTAGATGAGCTCTCTTCTTTTGCTGCTATCTTTAGATTTCAGGGCTTTTGGCCCTCTCTTTCTAAGCTTCATGCTTGAATTTCTAAGCATTGGGAGCCTATTTTAGATAGTGAGGTCCACATCTTTCTAGGGGCTAAAGTTTTTTTCATAGTAAAGTTTAATTCTGTTAAAGATAGGAAGACTATTTTGTGCAATAACAGTTTTTCATGGGAGGATAGATATCCTCTTATGGTCAAACTGTGGCATATGGATTTTGATCTGCTAACTGAATCCTTTAACAGGGTTCCTATCTGGGTCTCGATATCATATCTCCCGATGCATCTCCGGCTAGATTCAGTTTATGAAGCTATTGGGGCTGCCATTGGTTATTTTTTATATGTGGACTCAAACACTTCAGATATCCTTCATTCGACATATGCTCGATTTCTTGTAGAGATGGATATTTCTAAGGGCCTTCCTGAGAAGGTTTGTTTGGATTCCTCGAGGGCTCTTGGACCCAAATTTTGTATTATGAAGGTATCCCTTTTTTCTGTAGAAAATATCATAAGACTAGTCACATTGTTGCTTGTTGTGCTGCTGCGAAGACTAAATCCAAGCGACCACCTTCCTGGTGGTCAGGGGTCTCTTCTGAACACTATACAGTGGTTAAGTCTAGTGATGTGCCTCTAGATTCAGCAATTGTATCTGTGGATGTCTCCTTCGCTGATGATGTTTTGGTGCCAGTGTTAGAGGAGGTTCTTGTCCCTTCTCCTGCCCCAGTACTGGATGTTCCTCCTAGTCCTGTTGGGGGCCAAGACCCTTTACCCTCTCCTACTCCTACCCCTGTCCTTCCTCCTGGTTTTGTGGGGGGCCAGTTGGCAATGGGCTCTTCTAGGAAGATTGTTGGTGTTTCAGATTCCCCTGGGCAAATCGTGATATATATGGCTCTGCCCCCCTTGCTGGATCTTTACTTTTGGTTGGTGATAGGCTTTTTGTTACCTTGGTTACCCTATGTTCGAGGGGTGACCAGTTCTGCCTTTGTTTGTTGTATCTTTGTATTTGAACTTATTGAAAATCTTTAGACTTGTTTAGGGTTTCGGGCATCTTTCAAAATCTGTTTATCTTAATTAAAAACAAATCTTATTTCATCATCACTTCCACTCCATATTCCTTCCACTTTAGCATTTAATTCATCCTCATTAGCAAAAAGACAGTCTTTAGGCATTCTTGACCTGTAGGAATTTCTAGTCATTCTTACTCTCTGAGGACATTTAAAAGAATAATAACCATATTCATTACAAGTCCAACATTTAAAGATTTTGTTACCTTTAGGTTCTCTCTTCATAAGAAAAACAATTCCTTCCTCAATCTTATTTTCTTCTTCAACTCTTGTATAATTGCTACTGGCATAATCTTCACTAGTACTAGCACTCCTTATTAACACGAGTTGAACACTTAATACATTGAAAGTAGTTTTAACTCTAGGAAATTCTCCACTCTATCTCATCCACATTTATGTTGACTATATTCCAAGAAGAGTCTCTCATGTAAATTCATATGTGCGGGGAATAACTTGTTCAATCATTTGTGTTGCTTGTTTGTATGCAAGTGTCAAAGTCTTCAATATCTTCCATACAACTTCATCTTCAAATCTCTCTCCAGCATAAGTCTTAATACCTGTAACAATCTCTTCTATTCTACCAAAGTAACTTCTTACAGATTCATCTTCCATCATTTTAGCATCTACAAATAAGAATATCCAATTCTGTAATCTAACATTTTGAGCATGTTTGTCCACTTCAAATGTACTTTGCAAAGCTTTCTAAATTTCATGAGCAAGTCTCAAAGATTTTACCTGAGAAAATTCATTTTCAAAAAGAGTTGATAGCAGTGCTTCTCTAGCAAGCATATTGAACATGAATTTGTCTTTCTTTGTTTCATTACAACCATCAAGCTTGTCTTCTTCAATCACATCCTTTTTTCCTATAGTAATCAACCAATAACCCAAACCCATGCATAGAAAATGTGTCTTCATCTTTTCTTTCCAATTGCCAGAGTTAACTCCATTTAACTTCAAACTTTCTTTCTTGAAATGCACCATCTGTCTCCTTAAGTTGTTAAGCTTTCCCTTCAAGGACCTAATGCTCTGATACCAATTGTTAGAAAGAAATATCCACCAAGATAACTAAGAGTTGGTTGGGGGGGATCAGTTATGCAATTAAAAAAAAACTTAATATCCTTATTAATCTTTAAAAATGCAAATAGTAGATGCAACAACCATAGAAAGATAACCATAAACAATAACATCGGATCTGTTAACTAGGGAAACCCCGGTGGGCATGGTACCCACAAGATGATGTACTAATATTAAAGTTCCTTATGAAAGAATGAACCCTTTTAGGAGTCAATGAAATACATTCAACACATATGAGTGCCCATTAGGAAACTTTGAATCCTTGTTAGGAGATTCCAACCCTATTAGGAGTTGAAAGGAAGATAGATGGACCCACTGTCCAAACAACTTCAGTACCATCCCCACTGAATAATAAAATTGTACATTAATAAATGTCCAATAACAAATTCTCTTTCCAAATACACCTTGTAAGCTCACCATGGCTTAATTACACCAATCCCTTCTTTGATCCAAAAGATATTCCCATGTAACCTCGCATAATATATGACATAGATATGACCACATATCACACTTTCCACCCAAGGAAATGGCATTTCCTTTATACCAAGTCCTAGAATAAGTTATTGAGTCAGCCTTGAGGCTTTCCCAATTTACAATAATAATACAAGACCATCTTAGGATATTACATCACACATTACAATACAATATTACATCTTTTCACAATTACAAGGAATTTATCATCTCACAATCTTCGTAACTTCATATGCATTGATCATCTGATTATGCATAATTAACTAAACATCTTCAGCATGTCTATAACCTTTGTCCAAGCTCGCTCAACCAGATTCCATCTCTTTTAGGAGATACAATCCAAATAATAGTACCCACCTTCCACAATGATGTTTAAACATCGCCTTCGTTGAATCCATCATAACTATGTCCAGTCTTCATATTTTTGTACATAGCATCTAGACATACTCTAGAACATACTCCCATGTGCACATAAGATGATATTCAATCCTTAAACCACGCAAAGTCAAACTCTAACTACTATTCTTCCAGTCTTCACAAAATAACCAATATGTTGACATCAATGACAAACTCTATCATGAATGCAACACACAACCTCTAAATCATGTCTCCAACGCTACAAGGATACTTCCCCATTAGAATACCATCAGCATTCATGCTGACACTTTGTTCCTGGAAGGCAGAGCATGGATGTTGCAATTACTACCCATGAGATTATCCACTCCATGGACAAATGCAAATCAGCAGGTATGGCTTTTAAATTGGATATCTCCAAGGCATATGATAAAGTGAATTAACTCTTCCTTTAAAAAGTTTTATCTATGATAAGTTTCAATCAAAATTTTGTTAGAATTGTCATGTGTTGTAACTGTTAGATTCTTGGTTTTGGTCAATAGTATGCTCTAGGGTAAATTTCATGTTCATAAAGGCCTAAAAGATAAGGGGTTCCCCTTTCTACTTACCTATTTATTATGGTGGTTGAGGTCTTCTTACTTTTGGTAGAAATATTTATGGCATCAAACCTATTTCCATTGTCCTTTTTGTTATACTGGTTTGTTGATGAAACTTTCTTCTTTGGTCAATCGTCTGTTGTTGAGGCTAGTGAATGGAAGACACTTTTAGACCACTATGCAATTGCTTTTAGTTAGTCTATCAATTTTTAGTAACACCTCCTAGGATCTGCAACTCAAAGTTCTTGTTATCTTGAGTTGTCAATAAGATAACCTCTTGATCACTTCCCCTACCCTCCCCTAACTATCAAAGAGGTCGAAATAGAATTCAGGAACTCTCTATTAGAACACACTCATGGGAAGCTTATTGGGTGGAAGGGTAAGCTCCTCAACAGTGCTTGAAAACTCCAACTATTTATGGCCTCGCTCCAAGGAGTCCCTGGTTATTTCCTATCCCTTTCAAAAAAATTAAGATCCATGGCCAAGAAATTAGAGAGAATCCAACTTATTCTTTTATGGTCATGGATGCAAGGGAAGAGATTACGCTAGTTAGCTAGGGCATAGTCTACTTATCCAAGAGAATGGTAGGTCTAGGTATTCTAAGGATTCTCATTTAAATAAAGCCCTAATAGCTTAAAATACTTAGAATTTGGTTATTGAGGTAGTTGACTAGTGTTAGATTATGGAAGCTAAATACCTTAACAAGGAGAGCCTAAGTAGGCTCTTTACAATAAGCAAATTTCCCCGAGGTTCGAGAATCTGGAAGCGTGTCCTCAAGTGTAAAGGCCTCCTCAAGATGGGTGTGTATTGATGATTGGGGAATGAGAAAGATACCAAATTCTAGGATGATAAGTGGATTGACACCTCACCGCTTGATGGCGGAAGGTTCAATCCATTGAAGGAATACCTCAAGATTAGATATGGTGACCCTATAGCACACTATCTTGACCATGGTAGATGGAAGGAATGAACCAACTCTTTTGGTTGGAAGACAAGAGATTGCTAGTAGAGCTCATGACCTCATGACTACTCTACAAAATTTTAAACTCCCTATGTTTGACAAAGTTGTCAAAATGATCTAGTCCACTGGCCAATATAGTAATTTCACGGTCAATTCTTCCTACAATCTTCTTATCAAAGAGCAAAGTGATCCTATGTGCTAGAAGTATGTCAAGAACTCCCAACTTATTCCCAAAATTAACTTCTTTTAGTGGGTTGTTATGCATGGCAAGATCTTGAATCAAGAAAACCTTGTCAAAAGAGGCTTCCATATGGCCAATAGATGTACCTTTGTAGGGAAGAGGAGGAAAATATCAATCCCCTATTTACTATGACTTTGTTTCTCAAATTTTGCAGTAGATCATTCTCAAACTTAACATGCAACTAGTCTTGAATTTTGGCATTAAACAATTCATGTTTGGTTGGATTCCCACTCTCACAAACCTCTTCTTCAACTCCTCTCATGTCAAATTCCCCCCATATTTGTTGGTGGATTTTAAAGGAATGCAACAACATAATTTTCAAAGAAACTAAATTGCCCCCAAAAATTGTTCTTCGCCACTATCATAAGCTCCTTGATGAGATCATATTGGTTTCCCATTGGAAGATCCCTACTAGGGTTTTGATCACTTGATAACACTTAAATGATGGCTAGACACAGCACCAAGTGAGCTCCCCCTAGTCCCAACTAGAAAAATTAAACTTTGATGGTGTTGCAAATCAAAGCTTTGAAGCTAGCGAAGGGATATTAAGAGATCATAAAGGGAAGTTGAAGGTTGCTTTTACTAGCCCCCTCTCTAACTACACGGTTAATCAAGTTGAAGACATGGCCCCTTCTTGGGGGTCTTAAAATTACCCTCTCTAGTGGAGTTAGAGGTTCAAAATTGAGGGTGTTTCAAAAATCATCATGTGCCAAAGATAAGCCATCAATGGGCTAGAAAGTTGATAGCAATATATAGGATATTAGTGCACTCTTTGCTAACCTTGATAATTTCACAATTAAGCACATCTATAGAATGGTAATGCTTGTTCGTTCTCTTGTTGTTTTTGGGTTGCAGTCAAATAACTTACGATGTTGGCATGATGTTAGTTAGCTCCCAAAGACCACCCAATGCCTTCTTAGGCAGGAGGAGCATAATACAACTTGTACTTGTATCATTAAAAATGTACAGTTCAATTTAAACTACTAACACTTCTATAAACCCTTGCATATGGGATTAAAATGAATCTAAATAAATTATACAAAACCTAGAAATCAACTTGTAACTCCCTATCCATAACATGTGAAATCTATGCTATCATGCTGTTAGGCTCTCAGAAACCAACAATGAGACTTCATAAGGTGCATTATGGAATGGAAGATTCAAAGATGAATAATGCATTATATTTGAAAGATCCTCAAGAACTTCAACGTGCAATGCAAACTAATCTAAAATGAGAGATTAAACTATGAACAGAAATTGATTTCCATGCTATTAATTAATCTATGTGAGATTAAACTAGCATGCAAATGCAATAAGCTAAAGAGATTAAACAAAACTAGAATGCTAAGATGTTATAAATTCAAAACAATAGCACAACAATATGTAAAATCAAGGATCTTTTGAACTAAGGTAGGGGCCTCATTTTATAGATTTTAGAAAAATCATATGAACGATTAAGATGCAAAGATGAGCAATTGTGGAGATGTTTTTGTTCTTCATTTGTGTGCTCTTGGTTTTAGAAATTTTCCTAAAGATGTGCACTTTGAATGGAGTTTGTTTCTTTTAATTTTTATTTTAGAAATTAGAAATATGTGTGCACATAAGTGGGGACTTTATTTATTTAATTAAAAGAGAATTATTCTTTTAATTAATGAGACGAAGAATTAAGTGGTCAAACTTTAGGACATAACTGATTATTTCATTAAATGATGATTTAATTATGTAAAGGTAATTTTTATGGATAATAGGGTATAGTATTAATTTATTTAATTAATTTTGAACAAGGGCACATAGTTTATTAGACCAAAATTAGGAGGTTACATTTTCCCTAATTTGAGTCATTGTGCAAGCAGTGCATTGAGTCAAAGAATATATCGATGTCAACCTATTATTTTGAAGTGACGAACAATATTTAGAGTTTTCGGCTTTAAACTTGATCGAACGAGGAAAAATGAGCTTGATTTGAAAGATACTAACTCTGAACTTGATTGAATGGAAGATCAATGAGTTTATAGGAAAATGATTCCAAACTTGATTGAACAAAGATGAGCTACACTGGTTCTAAACTTGATTAAACTAGAATCGATAAGGAGAATCCTAATTGCACAACTTAGTGTGGAGCAATGAAACTAAACATTGCGACTGATTTTGATTGATTTAGACATTATGAGACGGATATGATGTGATGAGACTAATATGCCCCTAGTTTAGGTTGAGTATCTGCCTCGAGCAATTTAATTTGATGTGACAAAATCATTTGTGCAAAAGGTCGAAGAATCTCAACTTGATGTGGTTCGATGAAAGTGAGATGCCCCTAGCGATGGAATCTTGATTACTTTGTTGTTTGGAGAGATCAATGTTGGAATATTCATGTCCCCTTTGGATCAAAATCAAAATGAGGTCAAGAAGATGTAGAAATGGGGTAGATTTTGACCATAGAATGATTAGATAGGGTCAAAAAGTGATTGAGAATTTATTCTAAGAGATTTGGAAAGCATTTTGACTAAGTTTGACCACCTAGTGATGAGAATTTTCCCTAATTTGACCAAGTTTGACCATAAGTAGGTATTATTTAGAAATGATATTAAGTCAAATTGGATGGTTTTGAAATTTTTTACTAATTTTGCATTGTTATGTATGATTTAGAAGGACGGTCAACTACGTTTGACTAGAAAGGTTGATTGGGGTTTGTGTGTGTGCGCGCGCACACGTGTGTGTGTGTGTGTGTGTCTGTGCCTCTGTGTGTGTGTGTGTGTGTGTGTGTGCATGCATGTATGTGTGTGTGTGTGGGTGTGTGTGCATGGGTGTGTCTCTGTGTGTGTGCACGTGTATGTGCATATCTGTGTGTGTGTGTGTGTGTGTGTGTGTGTGTGTGTGTGTGTGTGTGTGTGTGTGTGTGTGTGTGTGTGTGTGTGTGTGCGTGTGTGTGTGTGTGCCTGTGGGTGGGTGTGTGGGTGTGGGTGTGGGTGTGTGTCTGTGTCTGTGTCTGTGTGTTTGTGTGCACGTGCACATGCGCGCGTGTGTGTGTCTGTGTGTTTGTGTGCACGTGCACATGCGTGTGTGTGTGTGTGTGTGTGTGTTTGTGTGCACATGCACATGCGTGTGTGTGCGTGCGTGTGTGTGTGTGTGTGTGTGTGTGTGTGTGTGTGTGTGTGTGAGAGAGAGAGAGAGAGAGGGGGTGGGGAGTGGGGAGGCATTTAGAGTTGAGATAACCATGAGTGCAATCTTGCGTGAACAAACACATTGCTAGCAATCAAGGAGATAGCTCAAAATTCACCTGAGTGTTCCAATGAGCCACCCTGAGGTATATGTGGCATCCCAATCATGATCGAAGATCTTACTATAGACACTTAATGCATCAGATATGTAGGATCATCAAAACCACACCCACAAGTAGAAGTCAAAGAATATATCATACCCCATGCCCCCAATCCTCTAGTTGACTGACATCTCAAAGAGACTAGGGAGGGAACATAACAAAAACTCAGTAATAATAAACAACACACAAAGAAGATTCATAATCCATCCTGTTGTAAAGGAATTATGATCAAGCATAGCTCATTAGTTACAGTTTAAGTGTTCTGTCAAGTTTACTTAGGTGTTTCAGAGACGTGTGGTTGTGAGAGTGAGTAGATAGGTATTGTCAAGAGACATACTTGACTGACATCGATAAAGTTGTTCAAGATAGTTTGTCCAATAAGTGTTAAGAAACATTGATGTTCTGAATGAGTGTTGAGAAACACTGGTTGACTTGGTGTTGAGAAACACCTATTTTTTCTTGAGATGGACATGATATGAAATTGCCCCCCTAGTAAGACCTAGATGAAGATCAATTCTAGACCATGGAAATGTTTTGAAAGTCAACTAGGTCGTAGTTGAAGCCATGGTCTGATAGATAAAGTGAAAGATTTACAAGTTGTGTCTATTAGCCAAGTTTCACCACTTGGCAGGACAACTATTTTTTCTACCAAGATGCATGCTTATCATATTTTTGACAAAGCACTTTTTCATATTTCCCATTTTTTTGCTCTTTTTTTTCTTTTTCAATTTTTTTTGATATTTTGGTTTTTCGAATGCATGAAAGCACCTATTTGTCAAGTTTTCACTATGATGATAATTTTTTTACGAATTTTTCTATTTTTTTATATTTTTTCCAAATGATTTATCCTTTTTTTGGATTTTTTTGGATATTACTAGTTCTCAAGCAAGATCACATTGTTTTGCCCCCAATGTCTAGCAAGGTTTATGAAATGGTGGATTAGCAAGATGATGAATGAAATGGGATGCAACCCTTATGGATTGTCTCCTCAATATTAGCCAAGCTAGTAAAAGGAGATAACCATATGAAGCATGTTTTAGATAAGCAATGGAGGTCAACAACTAGATATCATATAGGATAATGACATGATGTCATGAAAGCATGCAGTCCCAAAAGAGTAGACAAGTCATGAGGCTTCTAAAACTATATTTTTATTCTATTTTTTCCTCTTCATTATGATCAAGACCAAAGAGCCGATTGGAAAGGATAGTGATAGTGTAGAATGATCAAGACAGGTCTTGTTTATGGAGGCTATGAGTAAATGATTTGGAATAAGCAATATCACGATAGGGTAGGTGATGGATAGGATAGCTAATGTTCATGGATAGCTCAACATTGTCAAGATCAAAGGTGAAAGAGAGAATAGTCGGATGATAGAGACTTGCACGACACATATTTGTCAAGTTTCATCATACTATTTGTCCAAGGTGTCACAATAAGTGGTTTTCACTGTAGGACAAATTTATTTCTTTTTACTTTTGCTACTAAGGTGCCCGTTTACCAAGTTCTCACTATAGCATTATTTTTTCTTTTTTAAAACAATTGTTTTCTACATTTTTCTCTTTGGATAATGCTCCTCTTGAAGGATATGTTATAATGGGCTAGGGCCGCTGAAAGGTATGCTCAAATATGTTGATAGGGTGATGGAAAGGAGATGATACAATGAATAAAGGTATATGGGGACAAGATTTTATGCATTGGATGAGATAAATGGGATGGAAGGATAGAAGGAGGAAGGATAGTAGGTAATTGTAGGATAGTGTATAAAGTATTGAAAGGATTACGTAAGGGTAGATGGAAAAGTAGGCAAGATCAACATTGACACACACCTTGCAAGGTGGTGGAATGATGGAGGAGACATGAATGAAATAGTTTGAGGTTTTGATGTATGAGGTGGTAGAAGATGTTTTAAAGTAGATGGAGTGGAACCGTTTGGAAGCTTGAATGTCAACTCTAATTTGTTTTCAATATTCAAGTATTTTAATAGAGACTTGGGAATCTGCATATTCTGCGATTTTTCTTTTCTTTTGGATGCTTTAGGAAGCATTTCTTGAATGATAGATTTAGGAACCCATATTTTATTTTATTTTGTTCTTTTCTTAGCGGACCTTTGTGGTCTCCTGAATATTTCTTATTTCTTTGTATTCACATGTTAGTTAGACAAGACATGGTGATCTTCATTTGTAAATGGATTCTTGAATTTCTTCTTTTTATGTTGTACGTCCAAATTGCTTCCAAAAGACTTGGGATTTGTGGATGGATGAGGTTGACATGGTGGGTTTAAACGGATGAGTGGATGAAAATTGGTCAAGGATGAATGTCTTTTTTGATCTTGAGGTATGATGGGAGAAGTGGATGACGAGCTAGGAGTGAGGTATGGGAGATTGAGGGATATAAGGACCCAAAATAGATGGAAGGTTTGGAAGTTTTGGATTTGATATATAAGGACCAAGGATGGATTTGGAAGATGCAACTCAATAATGGATAGGGATATCAACATCTTTAGAATGAGCAACATGGCCAAGACTACCAATAGGCTCATGGATAGCTTTGATAGGAGCATCTAAACCTTGAGGATACTTATTCTAATGCCAAGGATTAGGAAGAATGGGGGATATTTTAGGTGGATATGGAGAAGTATACAAAGGGAATGAGGGGATACTCTGATCTTGACAAGGATCTTTGGATAGCATAGGAAGAGCAAATTTCTCTTGATTTTCAATAAGCTTGTTGAAAATGGTGGAAGTGATCTTTTGATCTTGCTTGGTGGGTGGATAAGATATAGGACATGGAGGGATATTTTGTTCTTGAGATGGAGAAGTGACAGCTTGGATAAAATGAAGGGGTATGTAGAGACACTGACCTTGATCTTTATTGATACTTATTTCTTCACCTTTTTATAGTCCTCTTAACATGGAGCCACTTCTAAGGGCATGAGATTGTCTTGTGCCTGCAATATGGATTCTTCAAGACCCAATGAAGAACTACTTGGAGCAAGTGTGATAGACTAACAACACATGAAGGTTTGGGATCTTTGATTTTAGAAACATTGAAAATATTTGGAGCCAAATGCATATCAACTTGGATTTCTTTTAGAGGTAGCCCTTGAGGATAGACATACTCAGTATGAAAAGCATTGGGGTTTTTGTTTGGAGTCATTTTGGCAAGATTTGATTATTTAGGAGATGTATGAGTATTGGAAGAGGCAGGCCTACAAGAGGATGACTACTAGACACAGGTTCATTAATTTAATTGTGCTTGAGAGTAGTTTCTTCATTAGATGAGTCATTTGGGTATTCAATTTCAATTACATCATCATCAATAAGATCTTGGATTTTATGTTTCAATTCCACACAATTTGAAATATTGTGCTCATTATGTTGATGATAGGCACAATAGTTGCTCAAAGATGATATTCCACATTAGGTGGTTTGAGACAGAGTGATGAGATCATTCTCAAGAAGTGTTTCAAAAATTGATTCATAGTATTGTCCCAAAGGAGTAAAGATTCTCTCCTACGGATGATTAAGTTCTTCTTGATGTTCTTGTAGATAGCGAAGACTCTCAAGTGATCAAAATACATCTGGTTCTTCATTTTCTTGATCAAAGATAGACTCATCATGAAATTGTGGCATAACCTCTTGATCAAAGATTGGATTACCATGCCTTGAGTTTACATGGTTGAAGGAGATGGGTGATCAGATAGAAAAGGACATGTTGTTCGTAAGGAATACTCATCCAATGAGGT
The DNA here is from genome assembly GCA_028749045.1 of Cupressus sempervirens. Classification (NCBI taxonomy): domain Eukaryota; kingdom Viridiplantae; phylum Streptophyta; class Pinopsida; order Cupressales; family Cupressaceae; genus Cupressus; species Cupressus sempervirens. The sequence goes on along the minus strand of CM053784.1, from coordinate 297,622,490 downwards.
CTCCTTTTGTTTCTTCATTTCTTCGATTTCTGATCACAAAGTTTTAGATTAAGGTAAAAACAGGCTTTAAAGGGACTCGAAACCCCTAGCAATAGTAAAAAAAGATGTTCAAACATAGCATAACTAGGATACAAAATCCTGAGACCAAAAAACAGACACAAAAACAAGTTTTATAGGGACCTGAAACCACAGAATGTAACCAGAAAATGCAACCAAGTTTTACAAGGACCTGGAACCTACAAGTTTTACAAAGCTTTCAAAAAGAAAACTAAAACCATAAACAGAAAAAACCAAACCACTACTGCAGCTCCTTGATCATCTTTGCAACCTCCTTCCCCACTTCAGCTGTAATAAGATTGGTATCAACAAGGGAAAAGCCAGTACCAGCAGTAACCTCAACAGCCTTCTTCCGCGAGCTCAATCTGGTCCTTTTACTTGGTCCTCTAGGAGACATAATATCCTCATTGGTCTTCTTCCCCAAACTTGCCGCAGCCGCACACAAACTAGAAGTCACGTGTTCCATATTATTGCCACTTTCCTTTATCATATGCCGAAGACCTTGTTCATATTCCTTCATTTTTTCAAGTATATTTCCCACCTGAGTTTCTAGAAGCACAAGTTTGGCCCGATCATTCTCCTGATCCTTCTGCACTTTACCCATTTTTTCTTTAATTGCATAATCTCATTGTAAGTCCAGGAATCTCCAAGGAGAGAGGAGTCGGCTTTAATCTTTGCAACATTAAAGAAGGAGAGCGAAATCCCCAAACTCGGATCATCCAACTCCTTCTTTGCCCTTCTCTTCTTCTTTTCCTAAGTCTTTCTCCCTTCCCATTTCCTCCTCCACATTTTCCTCTCCAAATCTCTGGGTTGCTCCACCCTGGTTATCTTCATTACCAGTGTTATCTGATCCTTCATTTTTATCCAGACTTTCCTCCACATCATTCTTCTTGATCTCATCTTTACTACCAGGATAACCCTCCAAATTAGAGCTAATATCCCCCATCTCTATGTCTTCCTCTGTCTCCACATTTTTATCTTCATATTTATCGGAAGAATCAGTACTATCCTCAACATTTTTTTGGGGGGTATCCTTAATCACTAATTTCTTCTTCACGCTCTGTCCTTCATCCCCTTTGCTCTTTCTAGACTGGGATTCACTCGCTAACCCCCTTTTCTTCTCTACAATAGGGGAAACAATAATCGCCTTTGTCTTGCAATAATTCTCAATTAAGAGAATAAGGCCTTCATGAAGGACAGGGCGAGTGTCTTTCTTCCTATGGGCCTGGAGGCTTTGTAATAACGAAAACCTCAGGTAGAAAGGAAAAGAAATCCTATTTTTACACCAGAAATGGTTCAGAAAAGCAAAATGGAACTTGTGGACTCTTTTGGATCTTCCATCTAAAATAAAATATTCACAAAGACAAGATAAAACATCCCTCCACATCACCTTTATCTGGTTAAGCTCGTAAAAGTCCCCATTCTTCTCCAACTTTTGCTCTTCCTCCTCAGTTTTCGAAAACTTTTTGAAGGCGGCATTAGAAATGCTCGTTTCCTTGTTGTATTTCAGACCATCCTTCGGGAGGCCAGTCACTTCAGCAATGAAGTCCTCTGCGAGATGAACCATGACGCCATGCACAGTTACCCTATCCTTGAACCAATTCTTAAAGAAAGCATCTGTAACATGTAGTTTGAAACCATGCAATCGCTCCAGGTAAGGAGTTACATTTCCTTTCTCAAGAATTTGCCAGACAGAGGCTTTACCCTTCCAATTTTTGCAATTTTTGGGCTCTTGTTTCCTCGGCTCTCCCCCTATTTTCAAACAATGTGTCTTTGAAAATTAACAGAGTAGTTAATCCTAGAACAAGAGACAAAATGAAGCAAGCCAAAATACTCGCAAAAGTTAACAAGGATTTCATTATTCTTCCTACGTGCCACGCCCAGATAATAATAGCAATGAAGTACATCCTAGGGATTGTAACACACCCCTCCATAGACCCTCTTTCAATTATCATTAAATTACTGATCTTGGAGGATCTTTCCCTCCGTCGCATATGTACCATCATACTTAATGAGCAATTTTAAATCCACATTTTTTTTGAGGTTGTTGTGCCACCTCAGCGTACTACCCACTTGCATAGCCCTGTTGGCAAGCCAATCAACTATGACATTACCTTCTCAGTAAGAATGGGAAAAGATGACTTTTTCAACATTAGTCGTTAGAGCTTTAATTTCCATTATACTATCCGCTATAGTCCATGTACTTGGGGTTTTGTCATTGAGCATATTTATAATGTTTAGGGAATCACCTTCTATCCAAAGGTACCTACTTCCAGTTTCCATAGCCAGTCTCATGGTGTAAAGGGTAGCAGTGGTTTCAACTCTGTGGCTGGTTGATATACCAATAGGAATTGCAATAGCATCAATAGTGTTTTTTATTAAGGAAAATAGGTTTTGAAGGGTGCCTGAAACCCTTTACACAGCTTTAGATATTCAATGAGCACAAAAATACAACAAACCAAGGAGGAACAGGTCTCCCCCCTAAAGGGGATGAACGTGGTGACAGAGAAACCTATCTCCAGCCAGAACAAAATAACCAGACAGGAAGCAAAGATCCAAATAAGGATCTGCCTCCAAGAAAAGCCAGGCACAACAGGGGAGCTCAAGATACTCCCTTTGATTTGGAGTCTCCCTTGCTTGACCGGAGATGCATATCAAAAGGCAAAGCGGAGGGCTTAGTCTTCTTTCTTTTTACCGCAGTCCATCCATCCTCCACCTTAGCTGCCTCACCAATCCAATCCCAAGAAGAAGCTAAAGAGTGGAAGCCATGGGGAACAGGAGCAACAACAAACTCCCCAGGAGAAACCGTGGAAGCCTGGCCTCTCATAGGAGCAAGATCAGCCAAGATAGGGGCAAGGCTAGGAGAGGAGCCAAGGACCAGACCCGAAGACCTGCCATCCACAACAACCACTGGCATCGAATCAACATGAGGAGAGGGCCTGACATCCCCAGCCACCATGGGCTCTAGGGAGAGAACTGCATGGGGCGAAACTAAAACATCCTCAACCTCTAAGGAAACATCTGAAGACACGTCTGAGGGCTTAAGCACCATGTAATGCTCAGGGGAGACCCCGGACCACCATGAGGGTGGGCGCCTTGGTTTAGTCTTCTCAACAGCACAACGAGCAGCAATGTGTCCTGTCTTATGACATTTTCTGTAGCGGAAGGGGATACCTTCGTAATCCAACATTTGAGTCCAGGAGCCCCACAGCGAGGCCAAACAAATCTTTTCTGGAAGGCCCTTTGAGACATCCATCTCAACAAGAATTCAAGCACACGTCGAGTGGAGAACATCGAAAGTGGTTGAGTCGACATATAAAAAGTCACCGAGAGAGTCCCCAATAGTTTCCAAAACATAATCTATCTAGAGATGCATCCGGAGGTTTGGAAGCCGGACCCAGATAGGAACTTTATTAAAGGATTCAGTGAGAGGATCAAAATCCATATGCCATGGTTTGGCCATAAGCGAGTCTCTGTCTTGCCATGAATAACTGCTATGACACAAAATGGTCTTCCTGTCCTTAACACTTCCAAACTTAACAATAAAAAATCCTCTAGCATTTGGAAAAATTTGAACACCATGGTCTAAAATAGGTTCTGAATGCTTGGAGATCAACTAGAGAGGGCCAAAAACCCCGAAAACGAAAAATAGCAGCAAGGGAAGAGAACTTCTTTGCAGTATTAAGAATATCCTCAACAGTTTCATTATCTAAAAGGACCTTGACAGGTTTGGATACACCTACAGGAACAGCCCCACAAGAATGAGAAGGCTTAGAACCAGCTCGAGCAGCATCGTGAAGACCCGCTTCAAAAGCTACCACATCGGCATAAAAGACAGCCCTACCACCAGAAGGCGCAAGAGTCATTCTTGAACCATCACCATCTGCCAAGGGAGATCTGGCAGCAGGCAGGGATCCCCTACCATTCCCCAATACTGACCCAACAGGCGACGCACCAGTCTTGAACAGGGGCAGGAGAGGGCATGTAGCAGAAATGGCAGAAATTTGAAATTCAGGCACTGTACGCCCAAACGCGTGAGGGCCAGAAGCCAAAAACGAAATCTGGATTATATTGTGCGTGGAATGTTACTCTACAAGTAATCATCAATAGTGTTACATGTATGATCCCTTATAATTCCTCCACACCTTGCTTTTCCAGGGTTACCCTTAGCAGCCCCATCAAAATTCCCTTTAATCCATCCCCCCGAAGGAGCCTTCCATTTTACACTTGATCTTTGGTCCTCCGCCTTCTTTTTAGGCTTTGTATTATACATAGGATTGTCAATCAAGAAACCATTAGGAACATTTTTCTGAGATTTGAAATTTTCCTTAATTACTCTGATGATTAAAGCAATCAAATTTCCACAATCCATGATTTATAATGCTAAGTTTTTGGAATAGATTGTGTAGAGATTTTTCATCAACGTTTCAAATCACACTACGTGATCCATCATCAGGAAGAGAGAGCAAGAGGTGTCAAACAATGTAAGATGCAAATTTGGCACAAGGTCACTAATTAAAGGAGACCATGAAGAGAGGGATTGCACACGCCCCAACGCAGTCAAAAGAAGTAAAATAAAATAAAGACAAAAAACAAACAAACATGGGAGAGAGACTAAACCCACCAAGACACAAAGTGAAAGCACCAAGAAAGATAACAAAGATAATAAATAGGACAAGACAATAAACTACAAAAAGCAAGCAAATGGTAAGAGTTAGTATATGTAAAAATATAAATATATAGTAAAAGAATATATTACCTATATAAGAACAAAACTAAAACCTATACATAGTAACAACATATAAATATGCTCTAATGATGTTTTGACCTAGAACCCATTCAAGCATTTCTTTCTCTCTGAAAATTCTATTATTTCTTTATTTCCAGATTCCCCACCACAAGTGAGGACGGGTGATTTTCCATAGATATTCCACATTACTATCCTTAGTCAGGGAAATCCAACTCTGAAAATAGTGCTCAATTTTATTATGATGAACCCAAGCAATATTCCAGAAGGTGACAAAGTTTGACATTGAGCTCAATGAAGATAAAGATACATTGATCATCCATGCTATGATATTTTTGAGTAATTGAAAGCTTATGGACAACTAGAGTTACGTGACTTCCCTATCTAGAAGGTAAGTTACACACTTGTCTTGAGTAGATGAGGTTGAAAGGATAGATCCAATTGACTTGCTACAAGGTGTCAAAGTTGAGGTTTGAATGCCTAATGTTGACACTTGTGAACAAGCATGATGTTAAGATACATGTGATGGAAAGAGATAAATCAAGATGACTTGCTACAAGGTGTCGCGGATGAGGCTTGAATGCCTAATATTGACACTTGCGAACAAGCAAGAGTTTAAGAAATGTTTGATGGCAAAGAGATGAAGACAAGTGATGCATATCACTAACCGAGACTAGTACTCAATAAACTTAAGTTTTCTTTTCAAGGAAAGAAAACTTTAGACATGTTGTAACAAACCAAAGGATAGAAGGTAGCCAAACACTGGACTATTGGTAATCAAGGTTTGACAATTCTTGGGATTCATAAACAAGTTTTGTCAAATAACTATATCGTGCAATTACTCAAAAAGATCAATTTGTTTTTTGTTTTCAAATGTTTGGACAATTTGAAGACAATTTGTTGACATAATTTTTAGATAGCAAAGGAAACTTTGGAACACCCACACCAAGCAAATATAGTTTACTCACCTCTTAGAAGAAAAATGTGTTTGCAAGGTTAAAATCGTGGATATAGACAACCAATCTTGCACATGCTAAGAAGTTGACTAGAGGGAAGTAATGTAATCCAAGTTTAACATGACAATTTCCTTTGTTTTGTTTTTACTAGACCTCTAAGGTTTGAAGACATAATGAAGACAATAGTCAAAAATTGATTACCAGGGACAAAGCAACTTGGCTAAATAAGGGACACAGCAACTTGGCTAAATAAGAGTGATAGGGGATACGCAGTAAGAAAATAGCTGACATACATTATCCCTAGCAAAACATGGTTGGTTAATCAAAGTCCTTGCCTACAGTGAGTATCCACGAGAACTGGCATATAGGGGTTTTTGAATGACGCTAATGCTCAATCACACAAAGTCACTGATGCCCCATTCATGTTTGCATTCTATGAAATACGAATGTTGGTGTAAAATTTTCAAGTGATTTGGTAAATAGCTTGGATCAATCCCTGCACAAGGATTATAACACCTTTGGAGGTGAACCGAGTGGGAAACTATACAATAGTGTCTGGTAAAGCTTTCCATTCATCACCAACCCCCATGTAGTCTTATAAACGAGATTAAGATCTATCGACCCTGCAAACATATAAAGGTGTGTATTCTTGGAAGCAAGATTAAGAGTAGGGCCACATTATACAACAGTTAGCACATCCATGAGATCAATCACATCAAGGACAACATGGATGAAGTTTGTGTCTTTTGAGCCTTTAGGTTCAAGGAGCACATTGATTATAGAGAGGTGGAATCATTGGCATTAGCATGTTCTCACTTGGGCCATTCTCGAGAGATTTTTTCCTTGACCAACAAGCCCTCTAAAGGTAAAACAAAAAAGACAAGATAGAAGACAAGGGTCAAGAATTTTTATTGCTCTAAAAGGAAAAGAGCATACTTTCCTACCAAGTCATTTCACTCGAAACACGCAAGACAAAGTTCATTCCAAAAGTAAATGCGTTTAAATATTAATGTGCCCCAAGATATGACTAGGTTCCTACTAAAGAGTTAAACAAACACAATGTTTGCTCGATGAAGACCTAGGCAACTTGCAAAACCCCATAAGTAGTTTGATATTGTTTTGTCATTGATTGAGGCAATCTGCACTTAGTAGTTTGAAGTAATTCTTTGTCAAGTGCATCCTACATACAAGGATTAGATCAAAATAAATAAATAAACAAGGTTGCAAATAGACAAGTTAACACTTCAAATAGATAGTCAAGGGTCACATAGAGCCGAATCAACAACTAAATCTCATAAATTGCATAAAAATTCATAGGTGCTATAGAAACTATCAAAGGTGTTACTAATTTTTTCGAAGGTGCTATAGAAATTTTTGAAAACTCTACTTTATTTTTCAAAGTGCTATAGAAATTTTCGAAGGAGCTATTTAGCTCCTAGAAAACATTGAAAGAACTCAAAAGCACTAAAAACCCTCTAAGAAGTATCATAGGGTTATCAGACAGAGGATGAGAGTTTATTTGAACACAGAAGATGAGAGTTTATTTGACCGCAGTGAAACTCTATGTAAACGTGTCAAGACGCTTGTTAAGCGCTATTTAATTTTGTGAATGCACTATAATAGAGCTTGTAGGCATTAATTAGTTCTTCGAAACTACTATTTCTCTTGCGAAAAATTGAAATCTACAAAGTAAAAACATAGACATGCAAATATTTATCTAATTTCTAAAGCTCGAGGCTTGGAATGCCCCACGATGGGTGTCAAAAATGTATCATTAAAAATGTGCAGTTCAATTTAAACTAGTGAAACTTCTATAAACTCTTGCATCTAGGATCAAAATGAATCTAAATAAATTATGCAAAACCCAGAAATCACCTTATAACTCCCTATCCATAACATGTGAAATCTATGTTATCATGCTCTCAAAAACCAGTAATGTGACTTCACAAGGTGCATTACAAAATGGAACATTAATTATTCTGTGTGATTAAACTAGCACACAAATACAATAAGTTAAAGAGATTAAACAAAGCTAGAACGTTAAGATGTTATAAATTCAAAACAACTACATAATAATATGTAAAATATAAGACCCTTTGAACTAAGGGATGCCTTATTTTATGGATTTTAGAAAATCAAATGATCGATTGAGATGCAAAGATGAGCAACATGTTCTGTGTGTGCTCAATTTTAGAAGTTTTCCAAAAGATGTGCACTTGGAGTGGAGCTTATTTCTTTTAATTTTTATTTCAGAAATTAGAAATATGTGTGTACATAAGAAGAGACTTCATTTATTTAATTAAAAGGGAAATGTTCTACTACTTAAATGAGACGTAGAAATAAGTGGTCAAACTATAGGACATGGCTGATTATTTGATTAAATAATAATTTAATTATGCAAAGTTGATTTTTGTGCATAAAGAGTTAGTATTAATTTATTTAATTATTTCAGATTGGGAGTACATAGTTTACTACACCAATGTTAGATTGGTATATATTTACAGTACTCAACATGACAATTAACCCTCTCTTCTTCCTTGGCCTCAGTTTTGGCACCATGCCGCCTACCATGGTTAATTTGAACAATGCTTTCATTTAAAGTTTCAAACTCATGCCTGATGAGGATTTGCCAATTGGACGTCCCCTTGGCAACTTGGCCCTGCTTGCTCACTTGGCATCATCTCTTTACAAGCCTATTTTAGGCATGTTAGGAAAGGCAATTTGCGATTTTTTATAGATTATATTGGATTTGGCAACTCTCCCTTTAGCCTTTTTTGAAAAATTAATGATCGTTTGCACATGTCTCCTCGTACTCATTACTTGGTGTGCTGTGTGAGCATTAACATTAATTTCATAAGTGAAGTGTCTAATTGTTACTCGTCAAACTATGACGAAAAAGCCATTTTCTGAACCTATTCTTGTTAAGCACTTTCTTGAACTGCTTCTTCAACCTTGGGCCTCAACTTTTCTGGTTATGGAGTCTGGGTTCTGTGAATTTGGAAGGAATGGGGGGTGGCAGACTGAGGATTGAGTCGAACTGCATTGATTCTCTCGTCAGTTTATCTCCACCCGGAGCAAGACGGGTGATATTTAATGGCATTTCGTTTGAGATCAATGAAGATGTAGAAAATGAAAAAATAAATAGTCAGACTCGAGATCAAGCTAGCCTGAACCAATTTTCTCACCCTCGTGATTACCCTGTCAAAAGACCAGGGGTTTTCAACCGTGAGAAGTTGTCATACGTCTGGGCCCAGGTTTGTGCAATTATTATGAAAAAAATTACGTTGGAAGGCAAATTTGGAGTTCTTTATAATTACCGGCTCCCTTTTCTGAACCATCTTGAGGAATTGGGATTTCATTTCCATACCCTTCTTTTAGCTTCATTCCATTGATGGTGCCATCTGTGAGATTGCTGAAGCCAAAGGCGCAGATAAAAACTTCCACCATCTTGCACCAAGGTCTTATGTATCGTCTCTATAAATTTCATTTGGCTGTCTTCCGACAAATGTTCCTATCCAAACTGTTGCCATGTACCCCTTGCCCTCATTGTCGTGGCCTCCAACTGAGCAAAGCCCTCTTCCTCGCTCATGCATGAGTAGAAAACGTTGTCAAAAAACCCTTTAAGCCTTGAGAGTCGAAGGAAGAGACCCCCCAATGAGGATTCCATTAAAAAGCCTAAACAGAACAAAGCTGAAAACCCTGGTCCTTAAGCCCAAAGCCCCCAAAAAGCCACTTGCCATGTCGCCTCTGATGTGGAAATAACTGAAGAAGCCATCACCCCTCGTCACTCTAACAAAACTGCCAAAGAGAAAGGGAAAAGAACCATAAAGAAGTTGACCCTGATGAGATGTAAAGCAACAGCAAGGACTCTCAAAAGGGTTCCTCATACCATGGATTTGAAAGCCTTAAATACAACATGTTCCCTGCCCCTTTGACTAACCCTCCCTCTGCCCCTCACTCCCCCAAGCTTGCCCAAGATAATGTTACCGTTGAAGAAATTCATGTCGAAGTGGCCCCTAGCTCTATTTATGGCCGTGGTGGCATTGTGTGTAAATTTAAACAAAAAATAGGAAACATATACTGAAGTCCAAATCTCTTTTGAGTGGGTTAATTGACGAGTCATGATTTCCAACTGAAGGAAATGCATAACTGCAAATAATAAAGACTGTCAAATTTTAACTGACTTTTATATACATCGAAGTCACTATCTATAAGGAATATTATGGTAGAAAGTTTCTATAAATTTGAAAAACAGTGTAAAAGTTCACGTGTAATTAATTCACAACAGAAGAGTAGTTACTAAGCTAGAGATGCGAATGTGTAGCTTTAATCCCATGCATGAATCTCACAACCTTTTTCTCATAAGGCTTGAAATTTTCTCCACAATATGACACTGCAAAGCAACATATCAGAATGCACACCTACATGTCCAAATCGACACCTACCTACAATGGCAATCCCCTACATGCCGTGTCCTTTTCAGTTTAGAGGATGATTGTTTCCAACAAAAAACATATATACCATTTCCCTATAATACTTGTTCATTAATTCTCAAACTGGATTTGATTCTTGGTTTATTGATCTATAGGAGCAGTGCATATCCTTAACACAGCTTATCCAGCAACTATCAAAGATGGCACAAGACATGTCACTGTATTTCAGTGAAGAGCAAAAGAAAGAGAATATCGAAGCCTATAATGTACGACTCCACTGGTAGCAGCGATTTCATTCACTTCTACCTGTGAAATCTCTCAGGGATTTGAATCCTGCACACCCCTTGGAAGTTCAAAAAGCTGCTGGTTCAAGGCATCAGAAATGAATCGATGGTACATTTAAAAATATCATAGTAACAAACCTGCGTAATCTATTTGAATTCTTCGCTTTACTTATTCATGGATTATCTATTGTGCCTTAATATTTGTACAAAGCAAATTGGAGGAAAATTGTGTGCACAGGAATGGGGCCTCTAGGCAGTGCTCCACACAACTTATAGAGTATAAATATGCCTTGAAGCATGGTGGAAAGCCTCGATTCCAAGCTTCCTGCTGCAATTATAGTCTTAGAGACATATACGAGGGACTAATGAACATCTTTAAAAGACCTAAGCATTATGGTAACTTCTTATGTTTTTCCTCTCTCAGTACCTGACAAATATTGTTAAGCTTCACTCGAATGAATGCAAATCTTAAAGCTGAGAAAATGTTAGTTTGCTTCTATGCTTGTATCCAGATGTAATCTTATTAAACTTTAAAGATGTATGAGCTTATCATAATTTTAAAATTATGATCATTTATACGAACTGATCTGCAATCAAAACCCAACAAATATATGGTCTTATCATTGTGAAAATCCTAGAAAATATGCCTGATGTTTAAGCAGGGCACATTTCACTTAGGTATTTTTTCATATTATGATAATGATAACGCTACGGGTTGGGAAGATTTGGAGGAGAAGACTCTGCATATTCCAATTTGACGTGCAATAATAATGTTGTGTGGCTGGACCAGTTTCACAACACAGATACTCTTGATTCAGTCATGGAGAACAATCAATGAAGAAAAATAAAAGAATGTTACCCAGCCCACAAGTCTCTATGACTTGATTATGGCCGATTCTTGATTTCCCTCTTTTTCTTTCCAAGAGATTCTTTTTCCTTATTCATTTCTCCCCACAACACAACATCTGGATGTCAATTCAAAGACCGCAGAATATTTATAGTCTATTTTGCAACAATCTTATGATTATTACTATGGATATAAGCTTCATAAGGTCAAAGGTAGTTCCGAGAACAATATAATATATTTTCTACGATGTAGCTCTGTTATGGCAAGTTTCCTGATTTGCTTGTCATCTTAGATAGTTTATGGGACAGCTGATGTTTACTGCAATTAAATGTGTGTATTGTTCGACTTTATGCCAAAGAAAAACAGATCGATGTGAGGAAAACTAATATCCTATGAATGAAGAACTACTACAGTCCCCGCATTTCCAAGATTCTTTTTTCCATGGGCTTTCAAGCTCCATCACTTTTCCTGCCTAGGGTTCTATTCTTATCTTATTTACCTTTTGATTGGTCACATTAACTATTTAAGGAGAGTAAAATGGAGCCAGCTATTAGTATGCAGGTGTTCTTTCTAGTGTTGAAGACATAATTGCAAACAAGTTTTGATATTAGCGTGCAAGTACTCTTTCTACTGCTGCAGACATGAACTGGTTTGCAATCTGTCTTGATAATGTGGAATAATTTGTATAGCAACAAACTCTTTCTACACAAGTCACGAACTGAAGTTCAAGCCTGATTGCAACTCAAAAAAGGAGTTGGGTGAAGCCAACACTTGAGCCTGGAGCTTTCTCATAAAACAGGCTAAGTATTTAGTGAGTTCATCAAGGGGGTTTCTATGGCTAATACATTTGAAATCATTGCATCCAGGAAATGCTCCAGCATAGTCGCTATAAGAGAAATGGATGCATTAGCACCCACTAAAAGCTTTGGAAAAGCAGCCTTCATCAAGGCACATTAGGAGACAAACAAGTAGCAGCTTAAATTAGACTAAAGACTGGTAATAGAGAAATATCCAGGGAATCTTTACTGTCTGGAGTAGAAGAAATACAAGAATAACGAGTACATGAATGATGAGGTTCTCCACTATTCTACCAAGCTTAGTTACCGGTTCGAGTTCAATTCGAAATATGGGTTCAAAGAACCGGTTCACCAGTTCAGCAAAAATTTGGAAAGGGTTTTGGGTTCGTTTGGGTTTGTTCGTACAAAAACATGTCAAAAAAAAAAAAAAAATTATATATATATATATATTTAAAATTTATTTATTTATTTATTTATTTATGAAGCCTAGAAGCATAGAGTATTAGAAAATCATATGATTTAATCTTAGTTAATCATTTAAACAACAAAAACACCATGGGCATAAACTTTAAACATGTAAGTTGTAATCATAGCATCATGAATCTGTTGGGAGGTTGGTGCCTCCATCCCCTCTAGGTTGGTGCCTCTGTCCAACATAGACCAATGGATTTGTGACATGTGCTTAACCACCTCCCGTGGATCCTTGTCTCTAGCTGTTGTAACATTCATTGATAGCTCGAGCTTTTGGTGTAATGGCAGCAGTGATTCCAACAAGTGGTATCAGAGTATTAGGTTACGGGTTCAAATCTCTCAGGTCATGCTGTTAGATTAGATGAAAAACTAATCTCCCAAGAACACTTGCATGCATAAACCTGTCACATGGAAGAAGCAAAGAATAGAGGCAAGGAAAAATCAAGGAGGCCAAAAGGCCAGATCCATCTTATGGACATGCAAAGAGCAATATCTCATATAATCCAATAAGTGAATGAATAAAATACAAAGAGGTGAATCCTTATAAAGGAATCACGAAACCTGAAAAGGGAAACTACAGCCTAAGAAAGCTAGGGTTGCACAATATAATTAATAAAATATTAATTATATGCACCTACAAGATAGCTTAAGAAAACTAGAGTAATAGGCAACTTAATTAATTAAATCAAAGTGATTTAATTAATAAGTTAGAACAAATAATTACTCTAACACCCCCCCTTAAGCGAAGCTTGGGAGGAAGCTAACCTAGCACAGCTATGAAAGAGAATTGGGTCCCGGCAACAAGGCCAGATCAGGTACCCAATCACAACAAAATCTCTATAAATAGGAGAAATAGAGAAAATCACATGAGAAAAACCCTACTCCAAAAAGAGATAGCAAAGAATGTTCCAGAAGAAGGAACAAAGAGATCAGAAGAGAATCATTGAAGCATGAAGAACCGCAAAACTCTATCAAAATGCTGATCTGTAGAACCTCCATGGAAATAGAAGGCACGAACCATCAACCAAAGGAACCTCCATGGAAATAGAAGGCACAAACCATCAACCAAAGAAGCATAGAACAGCAATATAACCTCCCCTTAAGGCAGGTGAGGTGACAGGCAGCTGAAAAGATGGGCCAAAAATCTCCTGAAACAAACAGGATATCCACCAGAATGCTAAAATGCAAAAGACTGAATAGGATGTGCCTGGAACAGAATCTGGAACAACAACCAGCATCACTGAAAAGAGCATAGAAAGAGCTTTCCAACGATATAATGAAGTCCAAAATCAGAGATCGGAAGCTCAAGATACGCCTCCCAGAGTGCAAAATAGAACATCTGGCTTTGACTGCCAAAATAGGCAACCAAACTATATCAAAATTCCAAATAACTAGCACCATCATGACGGGCTCGGAAAGAGCTTTCCGACGATATAAGATTCATCAAAAAATACCTCCGTATGACAAAGATATGGCCAAAAAACCACAAACAGCTTTTAAAACAAAACAAATTATAGAAATGATGATTTGAAAGCCGTCAAATTTCAGCCCAAAGATGGATGACGTCAACACCTACGGCTGTCAGACCTACTTCAGTACCTTGCTGATGTCACTTCTCTGTCATACTTTGCTGATGCAGCGTCCTTTTTTGGAAGATTTTGAAAATGTTTTTTTTAAACAAAAAACAAAAAACTTTGAAGAATTTTTGCAAAAAAAGCAAACGCTTTTTTTAATAAAAAACTCATGAGCCTTTTTTTAATAAAGCCTTTTGATTTTATGATTTATTTTTTTAATAAAAAAATAAATCTTTTCTTCGGAAAGCGTGCCCAAATCTGGTAACAAATTTTTGCATCAAATTTCAACTGTGTCCAAATTGGACAAATTTTATATGGAAACAGGGGTTTTTGGGTGCTACGAATCCAACGGTGAGGTCCATTTGGGCTCAAAATGCACCAAAAAAAATGACCCCTCCAAATCCAATACAAAATAACTCTAAAAATTGAAACTCTCTGAAAAATGCAACTTCTGAAATGCTTCAACAAACCACGAACAACGAGCAGCAAGCTTGCTCTGATACCATGTTAGATTAGGTGAAAAACTAATCTCCCAAGAACACTTGCATGCATAAACCTGTCACATGGAAGAAGCAAAGAACAGAGGCAAGGAAAAATCAAGGAGGCCAAAAGGCCAGATCCATCTTATGGACATGCAAAGAGCAATATCTCATATAATCCAATAAGTGAATGAATAAAATACAAAGAGGTGAATCCTTATAAAGGAATCACGAAACCTGAAAAGGGAAATTAAAGCGTAAGAAAGCTAGGGTTGCACAATATAATTAATAAAATATTAATTATATGCACCTACAAGATAGCTTAAGAAAACTAGAGTAATAGGCAACTTAATTAATTAAATCAAAGTGATTTAATTAATAAGTTAGAACAAATAATTACTCTAACACATGCTGGGGGGGGGGATTGTTGGGAGGTCGATGCCTCTGTCCAGCATAGACTGACGGATTTTTGACATGTGCTTAACCATCTCCCGTGGATCTTGTCTCTGGTTGTTGTAACGTTCATTGATAGCTCGAGTTTTTGGTGTAACGACTACAGTAATTCCAACAGAATCAAGATCATACCATCATATATTTCAATTTAAAATTTTCAAGTTCAACATCAAAGATTCAAAATATTAAAAGTAAATCATGATTCATGAATCATAACAGCAAGTTCAAGTATTATTGTTTCAAGTTCAAGTTTCAACTAATCACAATGTATAAAATTCTAATATTCTTCTTCTTCGTCATCATCATCATCTTCTTCTTCTTCTCGTAGTCCTTCCGCATTAGTTGACTCATCAATATAGCTAAGGCCAATGGGATCAGCACCAACAACAATAGTATGGACATCAAAACCTTCAAAGCCTTCAATTGTAAGCAACAACATCCAACTTCACCGACTCTACACTTACATCCCACCTCTTGGTCTCCCCTTCTTTGTATTCTTTAGTCTTGTGCAAGAGGAGACACAAGTTGTAATGCACAAACACCAAGTTCTCTGCTCTTTTTTATGTTCGAAGCCAAAATAACCTATTTACATTCACTTTTTTGGGCTGCGAAACTCAAAACATTATCAATTTTTTTTTTTAAAAACAACATAAAGTTGTCCAATGCCACAAATTCGCCTGGGGTTCGCTTGAAATTCGATCTAGGCAATGAAATTCGCCTGGGTTCAATTTTCTAGAATTCAAGTTTCAACCACCCCCAGGGAATTGGAACCCTTGTCGAATTATGCCCGAACCAAACTAGTATTTCGAACTGGTTCGAACCCAGGCAAGGCTCTCTAGGCAAAAGCATGAACCTAGGTGACTAAGCTACCAAGTAGAATGACTTGCCAATAAAACACAACTCACACATCAAATGAACTTCACTCAGCTGAGGCTTGCTTTACCACCCTTCTAAATGTCTTCTTCTTCTTCTTCTTGTAGTCCTTCCACATTAGTTGACTCATCAATAGAGCTAAGGCCAATGGGATCAGCACCAACAACAATAGTATGGGCATCAAAATCTGCAAAGCCTTAAATTGTAAGCTGAGAAGCAGCAGCATCCAAGTCTGCCAACTTTGCATTTACATCCCACCTCTGTCTCCCCTTCTTTGTATTCTTTAGTCTTGTGCGAGAGGAGACACAAGTTGTAATGCACAAACACCAAGTTGTCTACTCTTTTTTATGTTAGACGCCAAAATTACCTATTTACAATCACTTTTTAGGGCTGCGAAACTCAAAACATTATCAATTTTTTTATAAAAAAAGCATAAAATTGTCCAACGTCGCGAATTCCCTTGGAGTTCGCCTGAAATTCAATCTAGGCAATAAAATTCGCCCGGGTTCGATTTTCTAGAATTCAAGTTTGAACCACCCCCAAGGAATTGGAACCCTGGTCAGATTTTGCTCGAACCGAACCAGTACTTCAAACTGGTTCAAACCCGGGAAGGGCTCTCTAGGCAAAAGCACAAACCCAGGTGACTAAGCTACCAAGTAGAACAACTTGCCAATAAAACACAACTCACACATCAATTGAACATCACTCAGCTAGGGCTTGCTTTACCACCCTTCTGAATGCCACGGCCTACATAGTCTGGATGTGCCCCTCCCTTCTCTCACCTACACCAATTGAGCCCTTAACTTATCCACCACAGAGAGCTCTTCATTGCCACTGACGGTCGCTGAAATTCCAACACTTCTTTCAAGGAAGTCGACGGAATCAAGGTGACCTGTAGATTTTGAAAGAGAACAACCAGCAGTCTGGCCATGGATGATGAGCAGCACTTCTTCCTTCTCAACCTCTTCCTAAAACCCTAGCCACCGATTTTCACAAGAAAACAAAGAGCAGAAAATAAGGTAGATGAAATAGTTTGGGTTTTGCTGAGGAAACTCTGACCAGTCATCTCTACTCCGAACAGATGGTTGAGATTATCCAACATCTGACACTGCTCAAATGGTAATGAAGTAACAGAATACTTTTGGAACCTCCGGAATCAATGTGAGACATGTCAATTCCAGTGGGACACCCACCTATAGCAGCCTATCGTCTAAGTAAAACCTTATGAATTACATTTTTCATATAAAGACTTTAAAGTTTAAAAGCTACAAATTACCTATTAGTATATTAACTAACAATTGTCTCCAATCAAATCTAAGAATTGGTGAAAAGAACCATTAGGAGCCAAGGTACCTGAACTTGACAGCTTTTCTTAACTGTTACTTCTGCCTTCTCTAATTCAAACAAACACCAGATAGATATAATTGGTGAAAAGAACCATTAGGAGCGAAGATACCTGAACTTGGCAGCTTTTCTTAACTGTTATTTCTACCTTTTCTAATTCAAACAAACAGTATATGAATATAATTGGTGAAAAGAACCATTAGGAGCCAAGGTATCTGAACTTGATAGCTTAACTGTTACTTCTACCTTCTCTAATTCAAACAAACAGTATATGAATCTATGGAGCCATGTATTTTGTTGTCACAACAGTTGTCTTACCGGAAATTACTTTTCTTTATGTTCTTAAATTCACAGTTAAAAAATCAGATAGAATAAAACGAAAAAAAAAGGATTTTTATACTCTGATCGGTTCTATAGTTTCCATCAACCATTGCAATCTCCCACTTTCTAAGGACGCACATAAAAACTTTCCTTCCATAATGATAAACCGTTGCATTGCACCCTCTTTCTCAAAAACTGTTACTGTAAACTAAACAGCATGTGAGGAGCTAAATTCTTGAACTCATGACACGTATATATACAGGCATCATGTATTTCATTATTGCATCAGCAATGTTGCCGTAAATTCCCTTTTTCTTTTTCTTTATTTTCATGTGTACACAGTTAAAAATAAAAAATAAAATAAAACAGACGATTATAAAGACTCTGACAGGTTCAAATTTTCCCTCCATAAACAATTACATTCTCCCTCTTCTCAAATACGGGCAAACAAACTTTCCATGGAGAAAGGGGTGGAGGTGGGGGTGAAAAGCTCTAGAATTATATCCCCTTGTTAGCATAATCATATTTCCAAAGGATGTGTGCTCAATCCATTTTTTTACAACAATCAGACACAATCATAATCTTATAAGATGAAGAAGCGTGCTTCTTTAGAAGTTGAATGCCAAGAAGACCATTAATCACTAATTTTATAAAATTGATAGCATAGGTTTAGAATCTATATTATGATTATATTATAATTGTTGTTGTAATTCTTTGGTAAAACAAAAAAAAATGTTCTTTCAAGTCTAAAAGGAGCTTCCATGGTTATCTTCGTACATCTGGAGAGAGATTTTTTATCTTGCAGTTTTTTTCATTGAAGAGCTCTTTGATGATGACCCATAGGGCATTAATTGCCATGAGGATCAATGTCAGATAAACTCGTTGCTTTCCTAATCATTAGATTCAATTGTTATTCCCAAATAAAATAGGATTTCCATTTGCTCATTTCTCAATCATGTTCTCTTTATTTTCTCCTTCATGCTCAAGCAATCTAAGTTGAAATTACAGATAAATAATATTTTCTGCCAGTGTAACAAATTTTCTTCCCAAATCAAACCATGATGATTTAGATGAATAAGAATCTTAGAGAGTAATGAATACTGTTGAAGCTATGCATGTGAAAGGCATTTAAGATACTCAGATTCATATGCGAGGTTCCCTGTTTGAAATATAATTAAGAACCTCATTCTCAACTGGCAACGTACAGAAGGTGAAGCTAAAAAGAAGATATCTAATCAAGTTAAAGAAGAATAACCTCAAAACACGTAAAAAATTGCAAAGCACAAAATACGCTAGCTAAGTCAGATTGCACTCAATAATAGTCATCAAAGATGAGGGTTAATAGAACATCCAACCAAAAAAGTGGAATTCAATTATCTACAAGTTGTGGTGTAATGGTAATGGAGACACTTCTTAATCCTCCTCTATATAACAAGCTGACTCGTATATTCAAGGTGGTAAATGGCGCGGCATAGTTATTAGACAAGGCGTAGCAATGTTCCAACAATCTTAAGAATGTGATACAAACATGCTCCTCACGGTGTTGAAGGTAGCCATGCGACCTCACCCAAAGATTTACAACAGGAAGGAATAAAATACTTATTCTTGAGAGTGGAAATTATTATTTTTCCTCCATATCAATCCTCGCTATATTATCCCAGTCCTGATTGTGAATAGTCCAGAGGCTAGAAAGGAGGAACATATTTAAGCTCGCGTCTACAGGAAATTCAAGTAATTAATGAAGGCAGCATGGGATTACTCCAAATGTATTAGATTTACAAGCTATACCTAGAGATGAATACAAAACAAATTGAGCATACCCACAGGATGAAGTGAAGTTTTATTTAGAGAGAAAGGCCACCAGACTCCTCGTCTTCATCAAGGGTTGTGGTGTAGATAAAGTAGAGACTCCAGATAAGAGTGAAGACCCCAACTAAAATCCATCCCAGAGTAGGGTTGCTCAATCCCAAACTAAGACCTGTTCCTTCGGTGCTCAGTCTCTCGTCTACCAGTGCAAAAGCAGGGCTTGAAACAAGAACACTCATAGCTGCAGCACTCAGCCCAATGTTCCCATTCGTCAAAAATGTCTTCTCCTCCTTGACCGCCTTGCTAGCAGAGCAGGTAATTTTGGGCGCTTTCAAGGCCGGCAAACCTGTTAACATATATATTTGCATCAATCATAAAAAATAAATTGGACCCAATAATTCTTAGATGGGAATAAGAAGGGCCAGTTAGCAAAAATTTGCAATAAGGTAATATATAAACTCACCCACGACAACAGATGGAGAACAGAACTTGACTGTCGAGCCACTGAAAGGTTTCTTAAGCAGTGCTGCGGATACAGAGGTCGCGCTCAAAGCAGAAGCCATTTTGATAATTACAGGATTCCTAGACCGAAATGCCTAATCCGAACTCCCAGAATTTAGTGCATTTATGACACAGCCAACCTCAAAAATAATTATCCTATGAGAGGATGGGGTTGGATATCTCTCTGTCGAATAGAAGGCATACACTTGGCATTGAAGCAATCCGGTAACATCTTGAAGGGATAATGCTGTTAAAAGGATGGTTTTGGCCTGGAGGAAAGGAGTTTTGGGGATTTCTCACTCCTCAAACAATAATTTGCCAATGGGCCTTTAGTCTAGTGGTGAAGTTGAATGGCTTACAAAGAGGAGCCCACCAAGGATCAAATGTTGCTGAGTGCAAGGCTTTAACACCATAAAAGACAAGGCCAGGATTGTGCCCCAAGTGATTTTGACGATGTGGATGCCCCTCAACTTTCAGTGGTAGCCTTCGTTGGTTGGTAGCTCGCAGGGCTTGTGCCTCGCTGGGTTGCCTCGCAGGTTTGAACCCTCCATAAAAAAAATGGATAATTTATAGATTTAGAACAATTTGTCATTTAATGAATAGCCAATTTTGATGTCACTCAACAAGCAATCGCACCTTACTGTGCAATGGATGCGCCAAAGATATGTGGGAGGGGAACATATAATGTGAAATTAAAATTGGAGAAAGGTGTTATTTTAATAATGTTAGAGAGAAGCATTTTTTATATAAGAAGTAACAATTATAACTTCAAATCAACTTATGGATCCATTTATAAGAAGCAAAACATGACTAAAACCAAAACTTGGTCAATTTGGATGGTAGATTCAATTGATTGTACATGTTCAAATATAATTAGGTGTTATTCTTTTAATATGTTCGGCCCATAAGTGAACATGAAATAAACATATAATAACTTATTAAAGTAAAATGTTATTCTTTAATCAAATGCTTTTGTACATAACAATAATGTTCCATACAATGATGTCAAATACATAAGTGAAAGCCACATTTATAATATTCGATACAGTGCTTATGAAACGATACAACCGTGTCTGCACTAGTAACCACCTAACTACCCGTTTTGCTAGACAACATCATCCCCCCCCCCCCCAAAAAAAAAAGTTGTCTCTTGCTGACTCAAAATTGACAAAATTAGGAGACAACATAGAAACATAGAAACAACATAGACTAGGGAGGAGGTTGCATCCCTGAAGTGTTCCACTGTCGGTGCAACTCATAAACATGATCAGTGCAGATACATAAGTCCTTTTGCGTCTGTGTGTTAACTTTCACTACCTCCTTCAGGAGAAGTGTTGCCTCCATGATTCAGGCCTAGGCTATCTGCAATCCTTGTTCGGTCACTTCCTTATCTCGCAAGAGCACTGCTCGCTTAACTACCCATACTACCTGTTGGCTAACCAATTCAACAGCTAACCTCTCTCGAGCTTCTATCTCAACTGTCTTAGACCTCACAGTTGCAATCTTCTATGCTTCCCTATCTGCCTCTGCATGTTGGTGAGCATAGTAGACATCTTTATATGCCCCTACTATCTCATGTGCAAGCTTCTCCATAGCAATGTTGCACGGTCCCAACTCAAGCTCTGTAGCCTAATCAATTAATGTTTCCATGGTTGGTCATCCCTTGCCCTTAAAGCAAGAGCAAAAACACTCTAGACAGACCCTCCAAATATAGGCTCGGACCAACTACAACTCCTTCCAATAGATCAAAGCCTGATACCCAACAATTTGTCCTCTCTCCATCACAACCTCCATGGCTCTAATGTATGTCTTGCATCTATCCTCATCTGACTCATAATCCTCTTTCTCCATGGTGTTAGCATCCTGCTCCATATCTATATCGATTTCTGCCTCTTCTGCAATAGCCACGTCCACAGCTGGTGCAACCTTCTCATCTTTGGGTGCATCCTTAAACTGTGGTAATCTCACCTCTTGTGGCTCTAATATGACAACTACTCCTAGGGATACCTCTCCTACCTCGGGGACTGAATGGAGGAATCGATCTCTGTAGGAATGAGTCGGAACTGTTGTCTCGGGAATACACTAGCTCAATCCATCACCTCAACCTTCTCTAGTTGTGTTGTCTTTGGTTGTTCTGTCTGGGTCATCTCCATGCTCTCGATTGACTGTGTTGGGTATGAAGGCTGGGCCTCAGCCAACAAAGATGAGGCTATGGTGACAACAGCATCATAATCAACCACATCTAGTCGAACTTGAGGCTCGGGCCCTAGCGATTGCGTCTCCACTAACCCTGCCGGTGGCACTAATGCTACTAAGTCTGGTGTAACTGGTCCTACTGAGGCATTCCGTAGAGTCATAACATCTAGGGTTTCTGTCATGGTCATGGGTGGAGTCATGACAATTGGTGCATGCATCTAGCCAAATGGAAGAATAAGTGAGGTGGTGGTTTTCAAGTGTGTTGAAATCGGCAACTCAGGAGGAGTGAAAAGTGTGGACCCTCCAATTGTCGTATCGTTCACAGCCTTTGTCGATGTACTCTCTCCCTTTGAATCAGTCCCACTACTTTCTATGGTCTCCTCCATTTCGTTGTCTGTGTCACCATACGCATCCAACCCCTACAATACCCTCTTCTGACCGGTCATTGTACCATCCATGTCCAAATGTCTCCAGTAGAATACTAGGGTTCTCCTAGCACCAATTTCTTTCTCAGTGGAACTTCAAAGTCGTCAGTTGGAATTTAATGAAGGTTGCTTCCAAAAACAATTTGATGGCATGATGCAGCATATAAAATGTTCGATGGTGTAATGTCATAAACTCCTCCATTCTATCTATGAGGACCATGGTCTAATCCTACACAATACCATGAAGGATTTGATCAAAACAAATCCACAAAGCCTTCAAATACCTGCATGCAAGAAACCTGTCACAGAAGAAAAAGACAAGAGGAGGCAAGGGTTTTGCTCTAAAAAATATGTTGATGTATTCTCAGATAATAGAAGAGATAAAAAACAATTACAAGAGTTCAACCTTAAAGGTGAATGAAACCCTAAAGAAGTTAGGTTGCATATTAATAATTAATAAAAGAATTAATTATTAATGCACCTAAGAGAAAGCTTAAGCACTAAAGAGTAATAACTTAACTAATTAAATTAAAATGGTTTAAGTAGCAAGGAAACAAAATATTACTCTAACACTGCGCCTTAAGCTAAGCGAAGTGGAAAAGCTAACCTAGCATAGCTATGAAAGTAGGAAATAGATCCCGACAACAAGGCCTGATCAGGTACCCAATACAAGGAAATCTTTGTAAACCGGAGAGGAAGGAGAAAACCTAGTGGGAAAAACTCCTCTCCAAAAAGAGATGAAAAAGCAACAAAAAAAAAAAGGCTCAAGAGACTCTGTCAAATACATAAGTAAAACCAACCCCCCCATGAGAGAGAGATGAGACACCAAAGTCCCCCTAGAATGATGGAGCCCCTATAGAAATGAACGAACCAATGAAACTCCAATGCAGAAGAAACAAGGGCACAAAACAAGGAAACCACTGAATGACTGGAAGGCCTAACTGATGCTCAAAGGAGAAAACATGAGGATCGTGAAAGGGAATCCCCAATGCAAGTGCGCAGACACTGTCATGAGAGAGGAGATGAATGTCTTTTGTAGAATCCACAACAAGTGCACCTGGAGGCTTGATGAATGGAGCTGGAGGGTCCGACAGAGCGGAAGTAGAATCCTGCTGAAGAAAAAAAACCTCAACTGGATGTTGTGTGGTAGTCAAAATAGTGATCTCAGGAACAATACAAATGTTCAAGTGACCTGGCCGCACCACATGATGCTCTTGTGAAAGAGAAGAGTTGTGCTCTGACAATGGAGATCGTGGACCAAAGTGCGAGAAGGTGTAGAAATAGGTGGTATGATCAATTGTCCCTGTAGCAATAAGGCCTCCTATTGCACTATCCTAAATGTAGACTGAATCTGCAGTGAACTCAATTGTCTTCCTTGATCCACTATGTGTAATCTGATACATCGAGAGAAGGTTTGCAGATAGAGATGGAACATATAATACATCATTGAATGTGCCATCCTAAATGTGAACTAAACCTTTCCCGCAAAATGTTAGGGCAGTGTTATTCCCCATGAGAAAATGAGGTATGGGAGAAGCCTCAATAGAGGAGTAGATCCCTTGAGAAGATGCCATATGGTGAGAAGCACCTGAATCCAGTATCCAAGGGACCTAGGAAGGGGATGCAATGGATGCCTATAATGCATGACCCTATCCAAAATCTGGTGTAGATGTTGAAAAGATGGAAGGAGACTGAAAGGTAGATCCCTGTGAGGTAGAAGAGGATGGAGATGAAACAATGCTTTTCTGAAGAAGAGCTTGCAAATCTACAATATGTTTCTCATAGCCATCAAATCTCTTTTGAAAACAATGTGACTCATCATGAGGTCCCTTCTGACAATAGGAACAAGTAGGAGTCTCAGTCTTCTTTTTCTCCTTCTTAGAAGAAGATGATGAACCAATAGAGTGTTGAGAAGAGGAATCTGATATCTGCTTGGGCTTCTGCTTCTGTGTATCCTGAGGTGACTTAGCAAGCAATGCCTGTGACTATGAACCTATAAGTGAATCCATCTGAGTGAGCTTGGACTACTCACAAGTTAACCTATCATAGAATGTCTCAAAAGAGGGCATAACATGTCTTGCACCTAGAGCATCTATAGTGGAGTAGAAGGTAGAAGTGAAAATCTGATAAGGACCTCGAAGCTTTGAGAGTATTAGAAAGATACACTCATCATCTGACTTTGTCTTTCCAACAACCTGTAACATAGATTGAAGAGACTTGAATTTCATCAAGAAGTTCTCAATGCTAGTGAATGATTCAGAAACTAAGGAGGTAAACTCTGCATCTATCTGTAGAACCCTAAACTGATTCATTGTGCCAAACAAGGTGGAAAACTTGTCCCATATAGCACTGGGTGTAGTCAAACCATCCAAGTGAAGCAATAACCCATCTGAAATATTTAGTGCAATGAGGCCCATTGCCTCATCCATCTTATTGCGCTACATAAGAACCTCATAAGGCCTCTATAGGACTGGTTGGGCCACATCGAGGCATGACCATAACCCCTTTGCCATAAGGAATCTAGTCATTTGTCCTTTTCAAGTATGGTAGTTGTGAGGTGTAAAGCATGCGACATAAGAGTTTTCCATTGAGAGAAGAAGACATAAGTAGAAGGGTCAATTCTGAAGTAAAATACAAAAAGGAAAATGCACCCCCCATAATGTAATAAATCGATCCCTAACTTACAAACTGATTGTGTAAAGGAGAGAAGAGAAAAAAGCTTCTGATATGAATAAAAAATATGTAATACCAAATACTGATGAAAATACTAAGAATATGGAAAGTGCTTGAGAAGAGCTTTCCGACGCTTTTTCTAGAATGGAAAATAGAGCTATAACGAAGAAGTTATGTCCCTCAGAAGATAGAATCAATCAATAGACTTCAGGCAACAAAACAGATATCAATCTGGAAAAAAAATCCCAAAAGTTTCTTCTCCATCATCTCCATCTTGGAACCAACTTTCCAACGCTTCTTTCAGATTAGAAAAAATACCCTCATATGCTCGAGTTATTGCAAAAATACTGACAGGGCCCCCAGAAGAAGAGAATTTTTTTTTTTTTTTTTTAAATAATAAATTTTTTAATTAAAAAAATCATCGTCCAAGTGGTGACGGAGTGAAGCAAGGGTGGCGGGGAGGTAGAGCTCGACCAACATGGCACCAGGGCTGAGCGTGGCGAGGTAGAGCAACTCGTTGGTGGTTTTCAGTGGCGCTCAAGCAGAGTTTGGCGACCAACACTAGAAAAACTTAATACTAGCGCCGAGAGGAATAAAAGTCACTGATAGGAAGGAATAAAAGATGCTCGCGCCAAAAAATCGATCAGGTTGTTGAAAAAATGGGTCCGCATTCTGAAAAATGGCCTAGAACCATTTTTGTAATTTTTTTTTGAAAAATTGCCTCGAAGAGCATGTAGGAGGCTATACGACCTTCTCAGCAAAAAAAATTTGCCTCCTAGACCAACGTTGTCTGAAATGGACAAACTTTATATGGAAACGAGGGTTTTGATGCCTTTTGGATCCATCCGTAATGTTCATTTGGCCTCAAGCAGCTCCAAAAATTAGTAACCCCCCTGTTTTCTCAAAAAATACCTGAAAAACTCTAGATCTATTCTGTCAAACCCTCGTTCTCCTTTTTCTCCAAATAATGAACAAGCTGCAACAGATCTAGCTCTGATACCATGAAGGATTTGATCAAAACAAATCCACAAAGCCTTTGAATACTTGCATGCAAGAAACTTGTCACAGAAGAAAAAGATGAGAGGAGGAAAGGGTTTTGCACTGAAAAATATGTTGATGTATTCTAAAAAAATGGAAGAGATAAAAAATAATTACAAGAGTTCAACCTTAAAAGTGAATAAAACCCTAAAGCCTAAGAAAGCTAGGTTGCACATTAATAATTAATAAAAGAATTAATTATTGATGCACCTAAGAGAAAGCTTAAGCAATAAAGAGTAATAACTTAACTAATTAAATCAAAATGATTTAAGTAGAAATGAAACAAAATATTACTCTAACATACCATTCATGATGTCATTCATGAATGTAATCTGAGGCAGGGTGATATCTGAGGCCCTACTCACCCCAGTTAATCGACTTTTTATTACATCCATAATACATCTCCAATGGCTCTCTTGAATGAAATCTCGTCGTAGTCCTTGACTCTTGGTACCTTTCACAACAGACTCAAATTCCTCTAGTGTGAGATTGTGTTCCACCAATTTTACCCAATACTCCTTACATTATTATGGCAACTTGTGATTCATGGTGACCACTTTGCAACCTCCTTGGCCAGGAATGCCAAGTACTTGCTGAAATCTCAAGCTTTGAAGGAGACTATCATCCGATGCTTCTTTTATACAAATGTGCTTGTTCGGTTGTTCCTTTTGTAGGTTTCAATCATAGTTCGTAGGATTGTCTCAAACAACCTAATGGAGAACACGTGGAGTTGTATAGCCCAATGGATTTGGGCACGAATCAAAATTTGCTTAATTAGGTCTGTATCCATCATTTTTTGTCACTATATCTCTGGCACTCACTACCATTCAACCCTTTGAACTGAACTATGAGATGTGATAGGTCAGCCTTCACCTTTTGTTTCTTGTTGCTTGATGTTATCGGCCCTGCAACTCTTACTCTAAAAGCTAACACTTGCATTATTTTCCATACTAGTTTCCTTCAACTAGTCTTTCCATTGCCTTCTCTTCCCTGCGGAATGTACACTAACCAATTAACAGTCCCTTATGTTGTCTTTATTGTAACACCGATGGTTAGGGCTTCATGATTGTTCTTTGCGAATGGTTTTGTTTGTGGTTGTCTTTTACTCCTCCTTTTTGCTTCTATCTTAATGCGGGATCCCTAGAATCTTCCTTGTTCTACGAAAGTGTATGCAAAAAATGTTTTTCATACTGTTTTGTTCTTCCCTAGGGTTGCTCCTCCTCATTTTCCCTTTCTCCGCAGATGGTTTTTGTAAGTACTCCATGAGTCCTTATTTTATACTCCACCACCATGTTTTCTAACTTCTATTCTGCGGGTTCTTTTTTGCCTCTATTTTGTTGTTCATCTATGGTAGTTCCTCCACTGTCACTTATAACCAACAATTGTCGCGGGAGAATGACCCTTCCTCATACTGTGACAAACACTTAATATGTGGTCACGTCCAAGGGAAATTTCTTGTGGGGCATTTCTATAGACACTTGTCGCAGGACACTTTGTCCATAGGTGTCTTCCACGGGACACTTGTATCCACGGGACAAGCCTATCCGTGGGACACTCCAACAATTTTTTATTTAGCTAGATTTTAGCTACTATCACCCTCGGTCATGCCTTCATGTCATTCATGATAAATTTTTAGCTTAGATCCATTGATGGCATTAGGGATTTCTCGTCCATTGAGGGTACATGGTTTTATGGAGCCATTGTCGCCTACTTCTTTGATTTTATACGATCTAAGCCATTTAACCTTAAATTTCCCTAGTTTTATCTCGATATCAAAGCACTAGTTGACCTGGTTGGAACCTTGTTCTTTTCAAATCTTTATCATGCCATGCCTTTCGATAGGTTTGGGCCACCTTTGTTGCCCATTGCATTGTTAATCTATGTTCATCTTATTTGTTCAATTGATATAGGCGTTCATGTAGAATTTCCATATCTCTGAGTCTATTATTAATTGCAATTTGCAGACTTGGGATCATGAATTTGGTCGATACCATGGCTTCTTGGCCAAAGATTAACTGGAATGATGTCTGCCCAGTTGTGACTTTGAATGTTGTGTGGTAGGCCCACAGCATCGAAGACAACTTTTCTTCCCAATCTACCTATTCTACTCCACATGATTTATATATGATGGCCACAAGGATTTTATTTGTCACTTCCACCTAGCTATTAGCTCATGGGTAATATGGACTTGACAATGAATGAAAAATCTTGAATTCTATTGTTAGCAATCTAATCACACAATTCACAAAGTGACTCCCTCTATCACTTGTCAACTGGATGGGTATGTCATACCATGTGATGATCTGTTCATACAAAAACTTTGTTGTACTTATTGCAAAGTTATCGGGTAGTGCTTGTGCCTCTATCCATTTTGTTAAATACTCAGTGGCCACCACCACATCGGCAACGCTGGACCCTATTTGCCTTTAGCGGACCCACGAAGTCTAGTCCCTGACGTTCAAACAACTCTTGGGTGTGGGGCGGGTTTAATGGCACGAAGTCCCTCTTCAGTGGTTTGTTAGCTCTCTGACATGTATCGCAGCTTGACACCCATTCTCGTGCATCATTGTAAAGTGTGGGCCACCATAACCCAGCAAGTAGGACCTTCCCTATCGTTGTGTTGGGTCCCATGTTGCTACTTGCTAGACCTTCATGTGCTTCCCTCATAACACTCTACACTTCTTCTTCCATTACACATCACCTCGGCACTCGATCAGGACCCATCTTGTATAGGAGACCATTTATCAATTGGAAAGTCTGGCTCCTTAACACTAGCTTCCATGATTCGCCTAGTGACATCTCTTCAAAAATTGAGACATCGATAGATACTCCCCGATAGACTTGTACCATCCTAGAAGAATGACAATTATGAAGAAGTGTTCATCTAGAAAATCATCATTGACCTTGTTCAATGGCTCTCTGGACCTTATTCGGGAGAGTTTGTCTACAATGACATGACTCTTCCCGGGTCGCACAATGATGGTGAAGGTGAACTCTTGCAATAGAAACAACCATCTGCTAATCTTGCCTTGGATAATTGGTTTGTTCACTAGGTACATCAATGCCTAGTGGTCCACGTAAAAGGTAAATGGTGTAGCCAATAGGTAATGTCAAAAATTTTGTACCAAGTACACCATCTCGAGAGCCTCCTTTTCAGTGGTACTATGATTCTTCTCAGTCTTTGAAAGTAGTTAGCTTGTGAAATATACTGGAAGATCCAGGCCATGGCCGCCAGTTTGTGCCAATGTTGCACCAATGGCGAAGTTTGAAGCATCCACGTGGACGTGGAATTCCTTGTCCCAGATTGGATATGCCAATATGGGCACCTCCAACAATCTATTCTTCAGTCCTATGAAGGTAGTCTCCTACTCTGAACTCCAAACATAGGGTTCTCCCTTCTATGTCAACTTGTCTAGAGGAAGAGAAATTCGGGCATAGTTCTTTATAAACTGTCTATAATATCCAATTGTGCCCGAGAAAATACTTGACTATAGTTACCTCCATCGGGGCTTCCAATTCCATGATCACCCTTACTTTATTAGGGAAAGCCTTCAATCCTAACTTGCAAACAATGTGCCCAAGTAGTTTGCATTGAGGAACCATGAACCGACACTTTTTAGGATTCAATGCCAACCTTACCCACCAACACCTCTCCATACATTCCTGGAGTGCCTTCAAGAGGTTGTTCTATCCACTGAAGATGGACCAATCATCCAAAAATGCTCGTAATTGGTGACACCCACTTGCTTGTTTGGACCTTGAATATTATGTTGTCTTCTAACATTTGTTTTATTTCCTCATCTATGCATGTTGCATAGTTCTTGTTCATTATGTTCAGTTGCTTCCACACAGGTATGCCTCCGAGTACCAAGGGTATGCGGTGCACACACATTTCTAGCGAAACCCCTTTTAAATCCTTGTAAGTCCAAGCAAATACATCTTTATACTCCATAAATATTTTAAATGTCGTCGCCTTTAGTATCGAGTTCCAGTCGTCTCCAACAAGTATGTTCCTTAGATTCTCTGCATCGCCAAGATTAGTAGCCTCTACTGACGGCTCTTTATATCTTATAGCTTTCCCTTCAAAGCAATGGGTGGGACTCTTGTTGATCTCTGTGTTAGCTTCTTTGTATTCCATGAACTTCGATGGAAATACCTCCTTCTCATCTTCAGGCTCCTCGATGCCAAGCATGTAAGAATGGAAGTGTTCATAAACTTCCATATGCCAATGGAAAAGTCCATTCAGCGAACTAGTCTCATCTCTTGAACATTCGTCCACTTCTAAAATGCCTTCATTGTTCAGATCCAAAATGACTCTTCCCTCATCTATTTGATTTTCCTTGTTTGACTCAGACTCTAATGATGACATCATTTCTTCACTTACTATTTGAGTTCAGAGATTAATGACAAACTTTTGCTCTCCACTTTCTATCGACAAAATACTTTTCTTCCAATTATGATTCACTTTAACAACCACCAACCATCCTCTTCCAATAATGACATCATATCCCTTTTTTTAAGGGAATCACCACAAAATCTAGCACAAATGGTTGTATCCCGATGGTTACCTGTTGAGCCACTAGGGTCCCTAAGGGCTTCATCCCCTGCTAGTCGACATCAAGAAGGTTGAATGTGGGCGGCCATAGGGTAGGTTTGCCTAGTTTCTTCCATGTCTCTTCAAGGAGAACATTCACCCTAGACCCACCATCCAAGATGGTGTCCATCAGAATGGTTTTGAGGATTCCCATCTCTACCACCTTATTGTCAGCAACATGGGATCTATGGCCAACCCTCCTAGTATAGTTGGTTGTACCTTCATCTTTGACGAGTTTGCGTGGGCATTCAATAATGTCATCCTTAGTTGTGGTACTATTTGTAATAGGTCTTGAAGCCTAATAGGCACCTCCATTTGCAGCATCTGATTCACCAAGTTGTTCTCCCCCTTCGATTGTCTAGGAATAGTATCTTTCATATCCTTCATTGCCCTTTCTATGTCTTCCCAGGCCTCCCACAGTGCCTACTTCTCCATGCGGGGGTTAGGATAGGTGGCCTTCTTAGCCTGCTTGTAGGTGACAACAAGTACTTTTTCCTCATCAATGTTAAGGAGGTTTACTTTTTTTGGGTAGTTGGCGTCTTCGTAGTTCCCTGGACCACACCATCAACATAATTTTTAAGGAGTGTCATTCTTTAGACACTCTCTAGCGAAGTGGCCCCATTGGTTACATGTCTGACATTAGATTATGGGCCTTCCCTTGGGATCATACTATATCTGATTCCTATTGTAATTGTCACCCCGTCCTCCTTAGTGGTTATTTTTATAGCTACCAAATGTGGCATTGTTGTTGTCTTTGGTCTCATTATTAGTGCTAGAGGTAGATGGTTGTTCTTGTGTGAACAATATCTGTTGACTTCATGTCTTCATGTTGAATGGACACTCCTTAGTAGAATGACCCAAGATCTTATAGGTATCACACATTGCCTTCTTAGGGTACGCTCCCTTTGGGTGACCTTTTTATTTGCAATCTATACACCATATTTATCCTTTCTCTATCTGACCAATGACTCCCTTCATGGACTTGAACTCCTTCCTCATTCGCTCCAAGCCCTTTTGGAGGGTTTGTACTTTCTTGCTAGGTTCTTCCATGCTATTGGCACTACTTTTCTCGTTAGAGGACTCATCACTCTCAGAGGATGATGATGATTTACTTTTCTTCTTTTCTTTTTCTTTATCATCTTGCCCTCACCTTCTAAGTTCAAGGCACGGTCATAGGCATCTTTATATGATGTAGGTGGAACTATCTTCATTTTCCTTCTTAATGCCCTGCGGAGTCCTTTGACAAACCAACATTTCTTTAGTTCATCCACAAGGTTGAGTACGCATCCACCTAAGGAGATATTTGAGCCTTCGATTGTAGGCTTGAACAGTGTCCTTTTTCCCTTTTTTATAGTTGTAGATCTCCGCGACAACCTCATTGTCATCCCATAGCAGGTGGAATTCTGCTTGGAATTGTTTCGTTAGATCATCCCAAGTGGAGGTCTTTGCCTTGTCCATGTCAAAGAATAAATCCACTGCTACTCCCCATAGGTTGGCTAGAAAATGGTTCAACCACTCATCGACTTTGGTGACAGAGTTGGTGGTCCATATGGTTTCACATGTATGACAATGTTGTATGACATCTTCCTTATCGTCGCCTGTGAACTTCGAGAGTTTTTGCTTTTAAGACATGGTGTTTCTTGTCCTTTGATGACCACTGGATCGTGTCCCAAAATTATTAGGAGTTGGTCCCGGTGGGTTACTCTGACCACCGTGTAGTGTCCCTTCGACACTTTCTTGTGCTTTGGTGTCTTATGTTGGCCTCGCCTCCCCTCTTACTTCTTCATGGGTTCCCTCATGTAGTGGTGTATGGGATGAATGCAAAAATTATTCTCTTGTCTCCTCTAGCACCATTAATCTATGTTGTGTTTCCTTGAGCAACTCCTTGTTGCTTCGTACTCACTGTTTCGGCAAATTGTGGCACCCTTCGGTAGTTTCGACGCCTTTCGTACGGTTGCCTTCAATCACCCTTGGTGATTCCTTCGACTGCCCCACAGTCTGATCTTTTACGAGTTATCTTAGTCACTACCTTCATTTGACTTAGATTAAATCTCCCCACACAGATTGCAATTCGTCAACATCCTCCCTCAAGTTCCTATTTTTGTTTTAAAGATTGGGCATTTGACATATACCATTATATAAAAATAAAATAAAACACTCTTTTATTTATTTAATTTGTATACATCATGTGTCAACTCATGTGACAGTTGCAGACTCTTGAGTGATCTCAGTACCACGGCTCAAAAGCTCATGGTTCCATTTTGCTACGTTGTGCATCTCTCTCCTCATAGAAATTCTTGAGGGTCTCCTAACAGTGATCCTCATGTTCCACTTCTTCCTTGTGTCTCTTCTATGCCAGGTATACGTGTGCAATTAGATGGGGGAGTTGGTCTAAGAATCTGTTCATGGTTGGGCTTGCATGCATAGCATCCCACACATTATTTGGTGTAACGTCGCTCTCCACGGCTTCTCTCTATACGAAGGTTTCCAGGCTTACACGGTATAGGATGTGAAATTATTGGGCTGCCTCATGCTTATCTTCTAGAATTTTTGTTTCATCGTCCTTATTCATTTTTTGGTTGTTTTGTATAGTTGTTCTCATTTATCCTCTACCTTCCATACTACACCAAATTCGAACTAGCAATGGCGCCAAATGTTTATCCCATAGGTGAACAAGAAAGAAGCATATAATAACTTATCAAAGTAGAACACTATTCATTAATCAAGTGCTTCCTTACATATCAATAATTTTCCATTCAATAATGCCAAATACATAAGTGAAAGCCACATTTATAATATTTGATATAGTGCTTATGAAATGACACAACCCTGTCTACACTAGTAACCACCTAACTACCCATTTTGCTGGACAACTTAATCTACATCTTCATTAAAATTTTCACTATATCAATAAAAAAATTAATCATAAACAAAAAAATTCTATTGACATACACTCACAAAGATCCTCGTGGAAACAATAAGTTGGTGATGCTATAGTCACCTATCAATTCATATGCATGTATCTTCTAGTTATATATTCCATCTTGTTAAGGAGATTTGTGATTGAGAGTACATGGAGATTGATGAGGAATAGGTTGTTAAAGTACGTAACTAAGGCCTAAATCATTGGAATTCTATCACAAGACTTGTTACATATCAAGTTAATATCTTGGTGATCCTCATGCATAGATGATTAATACTATCATATGATTTATCATTAGTACTCACTTAAGAAAAAGCTTAAATGACATTGAAAGTAATTAGGATTCAAAACCATTCTAGGCACTTTTTATTAAGATAGATTTGATACAAATGTGTGTCATTTCTTCATTGTTGATGTTGTTCTTTACATTGCATGTACCTCCTTCTATATTGAGGATTATGTATGGGCCCCATTCAAATTTGTTTTCTAATCATATACACAAGGAAGTGGTTCTAATAGGTGGCTCATCTTATGGAGTTGGAGAAGTAAGTATTTTGAAGAAGTGTGACTAAGATATGTGCAATTGTTTTATAAAATATGAGATGTATTGAGTTTATGATTTGTTTCATAGCTAAAAATGGTTTATCAAAATGCTAAGAAAGGTGAAAAAATTGGTACTTGTTGCCATAAGGGAAGACCATCTTAATTTTTCTTTAGATAAGTTCATCTCTAACTCTCTTTGTTTATGTAATTTATGCCTAATGTATACTAAGAGGAGGACTGCAAAAATAGACAATAGAGGAAACAACGAGGATCTAAGTTCACTATAAGACCCATATTTCTATTTTCTCATTTCCCTCTAAATTATGAAATACGGTAAAATTAGTTCTGCAACTATTTTTTATTGTGTAAATCTATTTTCGAAATTGTAAAATTACCTTGCTTACTTGTATGAATTAAGAAACTAGGATAAAGATGATAATTGTTAAGGTAATAATAAATATTTATTATCTCTACTAACTATTTAACATTTGTGAACTCTAAAAATGTATCAAGCCCATCTTCACTATTTAATCTTGTTTATCAATTTCCCCTTAGTATCATGTTGTTTTCAGCATCATTGATTAGAAAGAAAGACACTTAAAGAGTAAGAGAGGTGTTTAAAGAGTGAGGTTGGTGTTATTGTTATGTTTTCTCTAAAGGGTAGCCCAAGTTTTCCAATCACTGGGTCACAAATAACGATGAGAGGAATGTAAGATGATTGGGTCATTTTTAACCATTTGATGGTCCATTAAAGAAAACTTTCCATGGAATAATTTCATTCTCAAGCTATAATGTTGCATTTTCAAAACGAAAACAATTAAAAGTGAAAAAATGTCACTCACCAAACCAATTCACATAAAAATTAATCAACTATTAAATACAGTTCTTGTCGGCTAAGATCACAGTTGACAAAAAAATTGAAGATGAGAAATCTCTGAGCATTTTTGTTAATCTATTTGGTTAGAAAGTTTAACGCAAAGTACCCTTTCGATCTAGATTATGTTACTCAAATTTCATGAATGAGAGATCATCGATCAATTGGAACCAATCAAGAGATGAGCATCTATCAAATGAGATTAATGAATCTTTTTGGAATTGGGATTGCTTGATACCTTTGAGGAAAATCTATTTTTAAACTTGCAGACTCTGCATCTATCATAGCATGTCTCACCATATTTCTCAGCCAAAATTAACTTCCCTTGGTCTTTCATATCCAACTTGGTCCTTGGCACTTTGAATAATGCATCTCAATTTGTGTTGAATACCAATATGTGCAATGTGATACAGATCAAGCAAGATTGGATTGACAAAATGCAAGGGATTTCCATAGAGATAGTCTATATAGGGGATCTTTCTTAGAATAGCGCTTGCAATACATGTCATTTGTATGGAGATGAAGTCATGGTGAAGTTAATAGTTGGAATCAAAACCAAATTAAAAATGTCACTATTTTGTATGTTTGTATACCACAAGATAGGTGAATGAATTTGGGCCCAAGGGTTTATAGACTGATTAAATTTCAAAAGCCGCATTGGGAATCCTTAGCAATTAGTTCCCCACACTAATCACCTGCAATGAAATATAGTAGTAACTTGATTTCCCTATAAATAATTTACACTGTAAAAGGCATTTTCTAGAAATCAACTTTGAAATGAAAATAAATTGAACTTGAGTTGAAAGTGCATTTTTGGATAACGTATGCTAGATCTAAAAATAGAGTGCTTATACCTTCATAAACCATCTTGATTTAAAAATTCTTATGAAGATTCTTGATTTTGACTTGTACACGACTTTGAAAAGAGAAGATCATGGAGACATTCACAAATGCATAAATATACAAATACTTATACTCCTCAATGCATTGATGTTTTCTCTCTATATAGAAGTGGAAAGTTATAGTTGGGAGCTTGACTTGAAATTGTTGTATATCAAAATGATGGATCATACATTGCTTATATATCTCTCCTAATTGTTTTATTAGGTACAAAACTCAAAGTACATTGATGTGGATTTAATATTCTTTCTCAATCACATTCCTTGAGTTGTCATCCTTTTGAGGATTCTACCACATTGTTCATGTATGTTGTCCATCATTTCACATTTTTTGAGAAAATGTCCACAGGAGCATTTCTAAATATAATAACCAAGTCCATAAATTTTGGCATTAAAGCTTTCATTTTATGTAGATAACAAAGATGTTGGGGAAAACGATGAAATAGATTTTGCAAATATATGGTCTACTTGTTTGGAAATTTTCTAAGGTTGATTCATATCTATTATGTGCATATTTTTGTTCTTTCACCCCTCAAAATGACCTCTCTTTGATACCTTATGTCAAACTAATCATATGTTGCAACTATGCTTCTTTACTGTTCACTATTTTCTACTTCTGGCTTACATTTCTTGAGAGTTTTTAAAGCCTTTTTAACAAATCTATTTTTTGTATATCATTACATTAAATGAGGTCAGATTTCCAAGTTTTGCATGCATGACAAGCACACATTGAGACATTCATTTACCAAATTTTGTCCAATGACTTCCTCTTTGTGTTGTGCAAAACTAGTTTTATACCTAGAAAAAACATCTTTTTGGAAATTTGATGTTTCCAAGGAATTCATTTTGTAGATATAAATGACATCTCGTCATTGCAAAATGCAACATATATTTGAGGTATTTCTATATTGAATGTAACTTAATTTTATGTTTATATGTTAATTCCTATCGACATCGTGTTGAAATTTTATTAGGGAAAGTGTTAATAATATATTTTTCTCCTTCCATTCTTTCAAATTGCCCATGGCACGATCTCAATCTCATCCCTTTTTGATGTTGAGGACCTTGCACTCATGAAGACTTGATTCCTGGTTTTCTCTTTATGAGTCATTCAACTTTACCAATAGACCCGTTGGTCTAGTTTTCACTTCAAAATTAATCCTAAATGTATCTCTAAGTGAATTTTCTAGTTCCCTTTGTGAATATTAGGTTTTTGTATTTAATTTTTTACCCCTAGAAGAACCCTAACTTTTATTTAACTAAGTGTTGCCCTAGAAAGCCTTTGGATTATGTTCACATAACATTCCCTTTCAAAACAAGGAGTGCGTGGGAAAAATATTTTATTTACCCCTTTCATTTTCTTCTTGGGTACCTTTTGAAAAGTTGTTTGCATTACCTAAACATTATCCTATATCTTTGAAATAATTCTAAACCTAGGCTTTCATTTTAATATTTATGCAGGTTATGTCTTATGTTGAAAATCAGTCCAAACATAGTGATCCTTGATCTTCCTTAAGATCAAGGGTTGTTACTTTATTGCCAAAGGAAAATACAAGATCTTTACCTATGGTGACATAGCGACATGAGGACACGTGTTTGTGGGACCAAGTTAGAAGCACAAACATTCAATGGAAGATCCTGCACCATTGATCAGTTTGTAAATCAACGAGCCTCACTTTGTTGCCAAATGAAGTTGATTGCTTTTTATCATTGTGACATAGTGAGAATCCAACATGTGGCCATGTGGGTCCTTCTTCCCTTGAAGCTAGTAGGTGTGTCAGAAATGTAATAGGTGTCTGTCTCCCATTCATTCTATGTAGAAAAGGGCCAATATTTCAATATAACTCTTTCCTCATTGATTTCATATTTGATCAAAGGCTATCACTATGTCATTATTTAGAATTGAACGATCAATACCCAAAGTGACACAACAAGCATTTGACACGTATAAAGTGGCAAGACCAGCCTTTGAAAAAATTATCGTAGGTTCCATGTCATCAAAAGGGTGTCTAGATGTCAGTCTTCAATTCACCATGAGCTATGTACTTAGACAAAAATGAGATGTGGGTTTGCACCATCAAATCTTTTCATGATCAACAATGGTTTCTTTGTCACCAAAAGAAATTACAATATATTTACCCTTGGCGACATAGCGATAGGGAGACACATATCCGACAGGTCCACTTTGTTTATGTTATGATCATCATGTTTTATACTGTATGATGCAAGATGAATCTAGGGTCATCGCTTTGTCACCAAAGGAAGTTACATGTTGTTTACTCTTGGAAACATAGTGAGAGAGTGACACGTCGCATGGTGGGCCACCTTTAGAGGAGTTTTGTAGCATCACTTTGATTGTCTGATGTACACAAAATCAAGGGTTGTCATTATGTTGCCAAGAGGATTTGTTAGTTTTTTATTCTTAGCGACATAGCGAGAACTTGACACATGTCCAGATGTGTAAATAAATAATGTGTAATTTTCCAGTGAGGAGAAAAGGTGCACACATGGAAGAGTTTAATTGGTATGATTTCCAACTAGGAAGGATTAAAGCCAAGTCATAAAATGTTTTATTCCTTAATTGTCAATTTTTAAAAAAATTGTCAGATTTTTCAAAAATCAACAGCTTGTTTTCAAATTTGAAAGGTAATTCCACTCTGTTTCTCTGTTATCCATTTATGAGAGTTAAATCTCCTTGTGCAAAATAAAACAAGGAATATAATGCATAAAGTTGAAGAATTTCTTTTCCTACTAGGTTGAATTGTGAAAATTTTCTATATCAATGATTCATTATAGCATTTAGAGAAGAAATAAGAAAGGCAAGTAAGTATCGCAATCTACATATAATTCAAAGAATTCTAGTTTCTTTGCATTATTGACTAATATGCCTCCAAAAAAGGGTTTTTCTAGGAAAGTTGAATGTGCCAGTAGAAATATCCATGATGATTTCTTGGAACAATTGAGTGAATCCACAAATGAATTAGCCCAAATAAAGAAAATAGTTCCTATAAGTTACCCTAGACTCCGAGTTGTAGATGGATTGTTTGATAAGGGAAATTGGACTAGGGATGCCATAACTTCTTAAACAGGGCTCCAATGTTTTAAAAAAGGTTCTTAGAGAGGAAACTGTTTGCTCCTCATGGGAATATTTGGAATTTTGTTTTAGGTAAGTTAGTAGTTCCTAGGGTTTTCATGGACTTGGACCTTCTCACAGCTATAGCCCGAAATTATGACCCAATAGCTAGGATGGTGAGGAGAATAGATGGGGAATGTTTAATGAAAATCACTATAGAAGAAATGTAGGAAGTTTTTGGAATGGAGCCAATCATGGATTATCATGAGGTCATTGATTTTGAGGGATTAGAGAAGGAGTACGTGTCTCATAAAGATCAAATCAGGTAAGGGGCATTGAGAGGACACTTGGCTACAATTGGTACTTTGAATTTTGTTACAACACCAACTAAAGAGCCTTTCAAGAAGTAGTTTTTCAATTCTAGGGCCATAGACATCTACATGACTTCGTGCAAAATTTTTGGTGAAGATGAACAAGAGTATATGCCAATAAAGTTCATGTATATGATGACACAAATCTCTTCTTTTGGTGTGGATATAATTTTTGGTTTTGAATCCAATCTAATAGAGGAAATTCATAAAAGGTCTAATTGGGATTGCAAAGGGAAAAATTGAGAAAACCTTTGGCTAGTATTCTTTATTGATGCATATGTTCTTGTATAAAGGTGTTACCTTCTTTGAAAAGGAAATGGAGTTGAACAAAGAATATGAGGGAGAATCTTTGCTAGTTCAATTGTGGAGCACATATATGACCTGGGATGCAAAGGAGGCTAGTTTTGTGAGATTAGATAGATACTTCACATCTAGGTTGAGGAGCCTATTTTTAAAGGATAATCCTAGGATACCTAAAGCATTGCTAGATTTCATCAGGCCTATGGATAACACTACTAGTTTGAAGGTTTCCCATAATTGGGTAGATATCATACCATACCCTATGTCAACAATATTCAGAGTATATGAATTCCAAGGAA
Organism: Cupressus sempervirens; assembly: GCA_028749045.1. Taxonomy (NCBI): domain Eukaryota; kingdom Viridiplantae; phylum Streptophyta; class Pinopsida; order Cupressales; family Cupressaceae; genus Cupressus; species Cupressus sempervirens. The sequence goes on along the minus strand of CM053784.1, from coordinate 297,582,339 downwards.
CTCCGCATGTGCTTCCCTATTAGGTACCTCTTAAGGTGGGAATAGCTAAAATGTTATGACAGATAGGTGGATTAGAGGAAGCACAAATGATTGGTTGATCTAGGGGCTTCATTTTCCCATCTTGTACAGTTGTCCATCAATTCATAATCACAAAAGGTGGTTGTTTGTTTTTGTATAAATTCTTAGACCCATACACAATGGTTGTCTATCATGATCGTTTCAATGATAGTGAAGGATTTTTTGAGATATTCAGACAAAGGGCTAAGGTTAGTGCTAAAAAAAATCAACCCTACTTCCCTGAAGATGTAATAAGAAATGAATTCTCTCTCTAGGAACAAGAGATCAAGAAGGAGAAATGAAGAGTTTATTCAAGGGTTTTAGAATTTATTACTTGTTTTGAAAAAGATTACAAGCCTTTAAAAGATGCAAAGATAGAGGTAGATAAATTGAATAAGTTAATGATCACTTTTCCAGAGATTATGGAGGCAATGAATGAAAAAAAATACATTTTTTTATCAATTCTTATCCTGACAAGGTCTGATAAATAATGAAGAAATTCTCTTTTACCCTTACAGTAGGATTAGGGAAATTGGTTATTCATAGGAGATCTAGCTACAATATCATTAAGAATGAAGAGCCTACAATTGACAAGGGTAAACAAATAGTTGGATCAACTAGTATTGTTATGGAAGAGAGGCCTGAAGAACCAAAGCCCAAGATGCAAAATATAGAAGAAAAACAATTGTCCCAAATAGAAGAATACTCACCCACTCAATCCCCATTACATATAGGAGATGAACAACTCACTAAGGAGCAAATGGAGCAATTAGGATCCCAAGGGGGAGTTTTATTACTATTTTAGAATTAGAAGAAGGGAATCCTCAAGAGCCTCCCATGCCTAGCCTTGAGCTAACTATTGTTGATTATAGAGGAAGGGAATTGGACCTTGTAGTAAAACAAGTTAGTCATAAATTTCTTTTTGGTGACAATTTTGTTAAATCAAGAGCCTTTTATTAGTTTGCATGGAGAACACATATTGAACTATTTGAAGAAAGATGTAATAAGAGGAAGGTAGAGCAACTAGAAATGGAAGAAGCAACTCTACAAGATCAAACAAAAGAGGAAATGATGCAAGAATTTAGAGCTTTAACCCCTCAGGAGAGAAGAAAAATGATAAGATCATCTGGGGTTTTTCTCTTGCCAAATTGGGACATCGCAGATGCAATGGTTTTCAACACTGTTACCACGAAGTTAAGTGCAGATGAAAAGGTACAAAAGGAGTTGAAAGGTGCTAAATTCAGTAAGGATCATGCTATATTAGTGATTTGGTCTATGAGAAGAGGATCCAAAGCTAGTTCCTCCCAACCTAATGATACTAACTTGATGGGAAAATTAATTGTAAAAAGGATAGAGGATACTCTAAATGAGGAGGCCAAAGAGCTAGATGTTGGAACAACCAACCTCACCCTAGCCACAACCTTGAGGGAGAAAAAGGAAAAAATAGAATTACAAGAAAAATATGAACAAGTTTTAGTGGCTTATAATAAAGAAGTACAAAAAAGAATGGAGCTTGAGATTAAGATGACAAAGAAGTGCATCAGAAGTGGTCCCCATGAAAGAAATGTTCATGATACAAATCATTTTGTTGTACCCATTTTTGTCTTTTATGATAGTAACTTTTGTAAATATCTTTCTGTCTTAAGGACAATTTTTAGTACTCTCTAGGTTGAAAGCTTGTTGCATCTCATACTATATAAATGAAATCTCAAGGCTAGAAAAAAGGGTCCAAACATTTGTGCAATTTTAGTTTTTGCTAGTTTTATTCGGTCCAATTTCCTTGATGAAAATTTTATGATGTATTTTCTCTGCAAGTCTAAAAATACATTAACATTTTAAGATCATGTTGTCTTGTCTTGAGTTGTTTTGAGTATTATCTCAGTATTATATAATTTTCAAAGAAAATTAATACAAGGATGAAATATCACCATATATGTTTTCTCTGAATCTTGTCTCCATTGTTATTAACTGGTTATTTTGAGGTTGTATGAGCAAAGCTTATTCAATTTGATGCAACTAGGATAGGTTGTATGTCAATTCACTGTTGCTTTTAATTCAACAAATTAATTAAATGCTTTAGCGAATATGATAGGATTTCTAGGCAGTAAGAAGGATATGCATAAGAATAAGTTTTAGGGAGAATTGTTGATAATATTGATTGCAATGAAATCAATTAGGTCAAGAGGTTGGGTAGACTTTGAATTCCAGTGGATTAGACACTGATCAATTATCTCAATTTGCATATGAAGATATCATGGATAAGCATCAAGTAAAATCTTAAAATCAAAATCAATTTTACTTTAAATATATGAAGAGTATCATAGCTTGTCAATACTTGATTTCATTCAATATTTGTGTTTTAAGTTAGCTATTGTTACTCGTAATTACATGTAAATCTAAGAAGAATTATGACCAAACATCTGCTAGACGGGATGAGTATTGTAATAAGATATCAATAGATGAATGAAGTGTGAAGATAGAATCAAGTTTTGAATCCATTTATCCCTTAGGTGCACCTGCCTTGGTTTTGCAGAGCCTACAGAGTAGAAACTATTTATGATTTTGTTGAAGTTGGGTCCAGATTGAAGACCTCTTAGTTGAGTATAGGAAATAGATAGTCCTTAGAATAAATTGCTATTCACTATCTTGGTATCAAGTAATTTGTTCCTTGGTAGTGTGAAAACACCAACAAGACCAAAGACCCTTTGACAAATTTCTATCTTAATAGATAAAGTCAAATAGTTCCTATGCTCATTAATTTTGGATAAATATCAACACACCCTTTCAAAGATAAAGACACAAATTTTAGTTTGGAAATGCTTCATTTACATAGTAAAGATGCTCAGTGAAAATAGACACATCAAAGTCACAAGTTACGTAGTTTGATTGCCAACACAGGGTTAGGAAGGATGGTAAGGAAATAAATGACTCACGATGATGCTTATGTGGCCCAAAGTTAGTCAAATGGATACACCGAATGTGCTATTCCCACATAACAATTTTCTACTCTATGTGTATGGGTTGAGGAGGGAGCTTTAGAGATACAAATATAACACTTTGAGATGGGAGAGATAGGGGAAGAGATCCAATAACTTTCTAGGCTAACTTCATGCATCTAGAGCTTCTAATTTGTACATTGAAATTTGCTGAATTTTTTGGTGAACCTTCATAGGTGTCTAAAGAGTTTAAAGCTAAGGTCTTGACATTTTTCCATTTACAAAGCTCACTATAGAAGTCGTAGAGTGTGAAGGTGTCAAAAAATGTCATTTCAAAAAGTTTGCCTGGAACTCATTATGTTCACCCCCCAATAACCAGTCACCAAAAAATAGTACTTTTTCACAAATGGACCAATCAAAAACCAAGAAAGATAAAATGACCTACTATTATTACATGTGTGATAGACTCTTAGTACAAGTCTTAACAACTACTAGTACATGTGTTATCATTTTTTGAGGCTTTTTAAAAATGGTAATTGGGAGACATGGGCAACTAATGGGTCTCTTCCCCTATAATAGAAACATAGAGGGTGAAAAAATGGAAATGTTAGTATCCCTTCTATTTGGGAGCGTCTATCCATAAAGCGTCTCCTCCATCATAAGCATGAATTTCTTTGATGCCATTCTCAGTGATGCAAGTCATTGATGCTTACATTGGTGATGACACCAATATAAATTATGACAATGCCAAGAGATAACTTGCTACCTTCTTTGCCTATGTCACACACAAGACTAGGGATGTGTGTATATCTTTATTAATTTTAAACACTACAAATATGGTTGTATCAATTTCCCAAAACACTATCATGACCAATGGGAATATTGTGCTTTTGTAGCTATGTGTATACTGAAGAGATTGATGGTACATTGAAGGATTGCTACATTTGAACCAACACTAAGTATCCATGTTGCACAAAAATGTTACTTCCTCGATAAGGACCATGATGACTCTACTATTCAAATACCTGCAGAAAACTCCCACATTGTTGTTTAGTTTCAAGCAAGGCCAAATTACCAAAGAAAATGGTGCTAGATTTTGAAGGGGAATCGATGAGACAATAGGAGAATTTGTAATCGAAGGATTTTCCAAGCTAGGTGATCAAAGAAAGTGGCCCTCTTCCCAAACCAACAATTCCACTCACTTGATCAAATCCTTTTACTTCATTACCAAGGTTGCACCTAAACAAAACTTGCACCTTTGAAGCCCTAATTTTTGATTTGGGGGAGCCAAAAGTGAAAATCTGAGAGGAAAGAATTCCCCCATTAATGGAGAAATCACCAGAAGTGTAAGTGTAGTCACAGGACTTAGATTTGCACGACAATTCAGGAAGAGCTTGGGTTGAATAGAGGGTATGAGAATATGAGAGCTTTTTGTAAGAGGAGGGTAGAGTGAGATCAAAAAGGGTTGTGGATTATGCAAAGCAATCAATGCAAGGTTTGCATTGAGTCCATGTCAAATCGCTTCCTGTGTCTACAATGCCTGCAATGGCTACCCTTGGAGTACCAATTGCCAATTTCATCACAAATTCCCCATTTCCCCTATTTACAGCTACTCCCAAATCTGTCACCTCCATTTTTCCAATGCATCTACCATTAAAGCTCTTCAACCTCTGCTTTCTTCTTTTCACTGCTCATTCCAGCCATTAAATCCAACTGATGTTATGTGTTGAGAAGAGTGGAGAATCAATATGCACCAGTTCTGCTCTGAATCCATTCATTTCCACACTATTGTTCTTCAATTCAGAAGAGCTTGTTGCAACTATAGAATAAACAATTCCTATGCAAACATTATGGCAAAGATTCAACTCAATTCAACCTACTATGATCAACATTGGTTTCTTCATTTCAAAGAATTCAAAAGAATATTTGAGCTTGTTATTGTCAGAGACCTAACACTCGGTGATGATGGTAATGGTATAGGGTTCATGAAATGAGCTCACAGATATTCCTTGTCTAGTGTACAATATCTAGTTTTTAAACATGTGTACATGTACCACCACAATGAGTAGCTGAGGATTTTGGGTGTCCCAATTTAATTGAGTATTGAAGACAATGGTTTGGATAGGATTAATGGCTAAGATTGATTTGATGGTCGTCCAACTCTCTTGGTGATTTTCAATCGTGAAATGTCTAAATCAAGTCTCTCATCTCATAAAGGGAATGCCTTTGGCGTAAATATAATTGATACAAAATGATATTACAATTACATGCATAAAGTCAAACTAAATAAAAAAAATACAAGTTTACAAAATGAAATCATATAATTTTGTGCAAAGCGTATTGATTATCATTTATGTTCTAATAATCATTTATTTAATTTGGCTTATTAAAAGACTTCTAACCTATTAGTGCCTAACTTGCCTATGCACCTCTAGTCTTCACAATGGAATTGGAGATATGAGTTTAACACTATTTGGAATGTCATCATTGAGTTGAGGATTGCACATTTTACTTGGAGTGTTTTTTTCTACAGTTTTCCTTTGGGAACTCAACTCAAGCATTTGGGTATTCTTGACCTGATGTAACACCCTACCACACAACCCAAAAAAAAAAACCTATTATGTCATAAGTTTGCTAATTTTATTTTTTCTAAAGTTTAAAACAACAAGAGATAACATAGCGAAAGCAAGATGTAATGCCCTGCTCGGAGATCCTTGGAACAAGGATTCAATACAAGCCAAGATATTTTTTTTACAAGTATCAATGCACATGTCAACATCATATAAGGATCACATAGATCACAATGGAAGACTTCACCAACAATCTGAGCAACCAACAAATCTCCAAATGCCACTACCGAACAAAACGACTGACAATGGGAGATGCATAACTAAATTTGAATCTGAACATTACGAATTCAAAATGCGACTCTAAAGGATTGAAGAACACCTAAGAGGGTACCCAAAATGCTTCCCAAAAAGTCCAAGTCTTACCGAAAAGTGCCCACTATCTACCCACACAAGTTTTTGCAAAAGCCAAACAATACTTTAAAACAACATTGGGTGATACTTTATAGTATTGTGCAATATTTCTCAAGAAGAAGGGTGACACTTCTCTTAAGGATGTACGATACATTACAAGTATTGTACGATACTTATTCTAAGGGGATGGGATACTGGAAAGTATCGCATGACAAAAATCAAAGAGACATGCGACACAATCAGGGAATGCACGACAGAACTCCAATGGGCATGCAACACTTTATTGTATCACACCAAGCTGACACATGGTTGGCCAGGAAAGTAAGAAAACTACTCGAAGGGTCAAAATGAGGAATAAAATAGGAAAACAAACCTCCACACTAGGGAGTGCCAGATCCACATAGATCAAGGAGTGAACCTTCGAGTGCATAATCAACAATATGCCAAGGAACAAGAAAGAGGAACATCTATCCATCTAAATCATAGAAATAACAGAATGTACTGAAAGCAACATGGCAGTGAACATAAGAAACAATACAATCCACAAAAAAACTAAGTACGTGGTTCCTCCCAACCGTTAATAGCATCATAAGACCATCATGGGTCCTAGCCATCCCTTGCGCGTAACATCCTCAACCACTGATCAAATCCTCGGTACTATCATAATAGGGATGTCACTACTAAAACATACTACAATATAAGCATAAGGAAATCTAACATGATAGTAGTAAAGCATAAGATAATCCAATATCACAATTCACATCATCTAGTCATATGCTAAACATCATAATATGGGAATGCATCAAATAAACTAACATCATCTAAACATGGTATCCAAGCATTCCAATGAAAGCATAAATCACAAGAAAGCATACTCTAGAACCCGAAGTACCAAGTGGAAACATCTAGCAATGGTTGCACTAGGATAAAAGACCATCTCTGTACACTGGTCCCTAGTAGTGGTGAAGGTAGCTATGCCTCCCAACCATGTGGCACCCGTAGGTCCACACCCATCATGTTGATGGAGATAATGATCTAACCACAAACACATATAAAGCACAACATCAATGGCTAACACTCAAGCTAGATAGTATGATGATAGTAACCAAGAACCTAAGACAATGCAAGTCGTACATGTCCTGGTCAGACACTCATAAGGCTACTAAGTAGGGGTTGACATCATGGAGAGTCACTTGGCATCGACAAGCCCAAGCTAATACTGGTAACTCTCCACTTCCCAATGGAAGGAGGACATCCCGAATCCTTTTTATTATCTTTAAGTTTTATTAACACTCACACATTTTATTTAGTTATCACTTGATTACAAAGCTTCTACAAACCAACCCTTAAGAAATAGACACCGGGCTATGAAGATAGAAGCCCCCTCCATATGCTACCCTACCCTACCCATGCTCATCCTATGACAAGTTCCCGTGGGCATGCATACTCCCATCCCAACCCTAATGATCATAACTTTTGGAAGTACCATGGAAGATTGGGCCTTGCAAGTCACCCGAAAAATGTACGCACACGTATTTGTGTGTGGCACACCACCATCATGAAGATCATAACACAAAAACTTAATGCAAAAAAAACACTCAACCAAAAATAACTCAGGAGGATGGATTCTACATGAATCCCAAGAACCATTAAAACCATACCTCGTGAAATCACTTTATCGGCCTCAATCTGAGAATATGGATTCTACACGAATCCTAGTGTCCACGAAACAAAAGCAAAGGTCCAAAAGAAACCATAACATCAAGTATAAAATCACTCAACCGAACACAAAGTTGAGAGTACGGGTGTGACATGCATCCCAATACAACATAAAAGTGCAATAGTAGTTTGACTGATATCCAAATGGATCATCGAGGTCCAAGACCCACATTGTCCCAAGGAAAATTGAGAAAATAGGGCAACATGCAAAACAAGGTAAAAACCCCAAAATTTTGGAAAACTTTGAAATTAAAACCCATTTGACCTTTGGGTACAAAAACCCCAAAAATCCAAAAATAATTAAGTTCAGACATCGTATGCAAAAATGGCCAGCATAACAATGCAAAACCCCAAACTCTCATCTTGAAAAAAAATAAAATGTTCATACTCGACCAATCGGGTAGAACTAGCACATAGAAACGTAGGGGAACACTAGTTCTCAGCCTCCAAACAAACGGCTATCAAAAAAAAAAAGTAGAAATGGAGCTGAAACAATAAAATGGGAAAGCTCTACCTCATATTTAAAAGGGGAAAACAAGAATTTGAACCATAAAATAAATAGCCCACAGAAGTAGCTAGAAAATGCAGCAATCCAAGGTTTCCCTAAGCTGGATCCAACGAGCTCAACCTCGCGACGAACCCTCACCCGTAGCTCACATAATGAACAAAACAATAAATTCTCATGAAGAGGACTTTGGGTTTTACTCTCCAACTTTCTAATTCAAAAGTGAGAAGTCAAGAATTAAATTCATTTTTGGATACTTATTCACTTTTCGAGTGAATAATCGATTAGGGCAAATAACTAGCCAACCTAGTTAAACTCCAAATCAACCCAAAAAAAAAGAGGCTATTCCTAGAAATAGGAATTCATTTATGGAAAAGCTGCCAAAAACTAAAATAAATCAATTAAAAGCTCGAAAACCCAAAAACATAGAAATCTCATTAACAACTTTTGCGACAATGCGAACCTCTAAATGCACAAACACACTAACTGGTCAAATCACATAATGCAAATGAGTTCGGATTTAATAATCATTGAAAGGATTAATTTATTAATTAAAATAAGGATACGTCAACCATACAGGGACGACATTGGTAAAATATGAATGGCTAAATCACTAACTCCATGTGCCACTACCAGGGATATAAATCTTGCACACTAAACAACATGATCAAGTGTAATTGCATATAATAACATAGTCGAAGCAATAAATGCATTAAATTACCTAATTTAACCATTTATTTAATTATATCAAAATAATCTATTTACATCACTCACGTTCGCATTAACCATAATAATGCAGGAATGAAGCAAATAACCATAGCATTAAATCCATCACATAACATAATCAGTGATATGTCCAAATACTAGATAACCAGATATCATCATAAAATACACTGTCATCTCAAAATGGCATCATCATGCAATATGATCAACTGAACAACATAGTAGTCTAACATCTATGATACTGAAATCCAAGTATAACATCTGACCCTTAGGTCATCTCACATGTAAAACATAACATAAGTAGATATCTGCAGCACATAACCAATGAATCCAACATGGACAGCCCATTTCTAATTATTTAAGCATTTAATAATGGTTGTTAACACAACATGAAAAGGAACTTAAAACACATAAGTGAACACCATCATATACATGACTAACCACTGCTATAGGAACCTAGTCTAGTGTAGCATGGTAATATTACATAGTGCAATCTCTACACACATCTCAGGGTAATCATGGAACAACCTCATGATACCACATCAATGCTAGTAACCACTGGCATAAACCTCAGTGAACCGTAAATCACATCATAGTCTCATAAATCAGCCACAACATAATCAAAGCAACAGATACAAAAACATAAATCAAATAACCTCAATGGTGTAGACCACTCATGGTCACAATCATGATCCCATCTCAACAAAAGATCAAAAAGGTTACATCCATTAGGATGACATAAAGAAGTCAAATGGGAGAGGCACTACATCATCCCCCCCAAAGACTAGGCTTACTCTTGGAAGTCTGCAATCCAAGAATAGAAACCAAAACACATCAGGAACCAAAAATCAAATCCGAGCAAAAGGAATGACTCAACAAATTGCCCACAAGTCAAATCAGATCACTCCAACATTCTCAAACCATCACGTCAACCTTAAAATAGGTCAAACATAAGAGAAAAGTTGTCACATTGACACAAGGTCCTCCAACAAGGAGCCTTCCATGTGCTAGGAAAGACCCATCTAGCCATAAAGTCAACAATACAAGGTAAGGAAAAAGCCACTCTACCTCGTCAAAAAGTACCCAATTACAACATGCACCTACCATGTGACCACAATTTAAGGTCAAAACACAACACACTCCCAACAAGAGTTGGAATCATGGGGAAAAATTATCCCAAAATTCCCAAGAACACTATCATGTCACAAATGAACATCCTTGAATCCACGTAAACTCACCCTTAGAACAAAGAGGATAATAGTTTACAACAAAATTACACACTCCAAAAGACTACTCTCCACCAAGCATAGGAGCACAACACCTCTCCAAGGTACAAAAGCTCAACTACCACTGGAAACTAGGGTTACACAACCCAACCAGACAAGATATCACCTTTCTATAAGGTTGCAAAGACTTTCATTAGTGGACACAATCGTGCACAATCTTCATACTAACTCATAAGATGGTAACATGTGTCCAATGATACCATGTCCCTCCAACACCATGCTAGGAATACCACACCCAACCTATCACTAAACTCAATCTCCAACCTCAAGTCAATGGTCAATGAGAAAATCTGATTGAGACAATCCTCTTGAAGAAACAAGCTTAGGGAGAAACAAACTACAAAGTATTAGGACTGAGAGGGAGTCTCACTCTCAACCTCTGCACTAAATTAGCCCAAGACGCATTAGGGAACTCATAATTCTAGCAACCGTCAACATACTCACTTGAAAACACTAACTGAGCTAGTGGCATAACCACGCTAGCCTGCTCTCACAAGAGAGAAAACAATACAAAGATGCACCAAGATCAACATCCAAAAAGGAGAATCAAGACCCATCAAAGAACTGAGTCACCCCCAAATGACAAGGCAACATCAATCTCAAACAAGGAATGCTCACAAACCACACTTCACCTCACAAGGGTGGGTCGATGCAATAGGAAACACACAAACCCAAGCATGAACTCCAACAAGTATCTAGTAGATTATGAAGACTAGATAAATCTTCCATTAATAATAACATGAAGAGTTAAACTTCTCCAATGGCCATAAATATGAGATGTCATGATTGAATTGGCCTCTACTCGATAAAGGGTACTCGAAACATCAATCTGAACCTTCAGAAGTGTGAAAGAGTTGTTTGTTGTTCCCTAGGCAAAATTTTGCATTAGCACAATCTCGTGTGAAGTCTCTCAACAACCCAGGTGAGAAAGTGCATGACCACTAGATTCTCACGCAAAATTTCAAATCAACACAAAAACTTCCTTCACTCTGGAGGCCATAACTTTTACGTCCAGACTCGGATTGACTCCATTCAAAAGCATCAAAAAGATATCGACGAGGCCTACAACATGATGGAGCTTAGAGAGTCCTAAACCTTGAGAGTTGAATCACCACTCAAGACAAACCAACATAGGCAAAAATAATAGTCTTGATCACCAAGACAAGCAACAGACCAAACATCCCAAAACTACTCAAGAACACACATGCCTAGAACAACATAAGACATGGAAAGAAAGGTAATTCACACACTAAAACCATCATTGCTTCTCTTTCATAATTTCATTAGTTAAACCTAACATAAGCACTAATGCACAATGAAATGGAAAGGTTTTCAAAGAAAGGGTTCAAGAGTCACCATAAAACAAGTACAAATCTTTCAATTTCTTTCAAGAATAACATTACGTTTACTCATCTTTTAAACCATCCAATTATATTAACAACTTTAAATCTATCAAAGACACACTAGCATGTTCTCCATGATATTATCCCTTATATGTACTACCAGAGGTTCAAGATGAACATGGTAGAATCAAAACACACAACTGGGTAGAAATTAAAACATATTCAAAATAGTCATCAAGAACCAAAACAAAAAGCCCAAATGGGGAATTATCAATTCCAACAATAAATATCAAAAAGTGCACATTTCAACAATAAGTCAAATGTGACAACTATCACAAAGAGAGCGATGGATAAAATTTGATGACTATTCCAAGAGAGGAAAATACTGAAAACCAATGCTAGCCCAACAACATGAGGAGAGTACCTCCAACCAAATAAAATAAGACATCAACCAATTCACCTTACATGTGATGACTGAGGACAGTCACACAAGAGGGATAAATCAGTGCACAATGCTAAGGATTACATCATCCTAGCAATGTTAGAGAACACAATCACACACATCAAGCAGTATACCATCAATAATCTTATGCATGTGCAGAAAATAATAATTTCCTTAATTATTTTTCCATGCAATACAACATTTAAATATTCATCAATTTAATACAATTTACATAAGCTTATAAAGCATTTAGATTGGGGACTTAAGTCATTAACCCAAGGATATAATGAAAAACCTACTCTTTTGCAATGATTCACAATAAACACTCATTTCTTAATGAAAGGAACCATTTCATTACTATAACGATATAACATAGAATCACAAATAAAATTCATTTATTTACTTACAATTAGGAGGAAAAAAATAGGGAAACAATGCACCTTTCTCCACAAGGAGAAACAAAAGAGGCACTCAAAGCCAACACATGGACACCAATCAGTGGTTCCATCCAAAAAGGTCACACATGCAACCAATGAAACAAAGGCACCTCAATTCCATCTACAAAACAAGGGAAGACTCACTTCCTTCTCCTCATACTGATCTAGTTGCATCCACTGGACAAGCAAGTCCATCACAAGTAGATACCAAAGCAACAAATATCACGAGTTCTCACCAAGACACTCGTACTCACACATGAAGCATCAACCACATGGGCAACATATACACAGAGATCCCAATGTTTGAACATGGACTCTGATACTAGATGTAATGCCCCTCTCAGAGATCCTTGGAACAAGGATTCAATACAAGCCAAGATATTTTTTCTTTTACAAGTATGAATGCACATGTGAACATCATACATGGATCACATAGATCGCAATGGAAGACTTCACCAACAATCCAAGCAACCAACGAATCTCCAAATGCCACTATTGAACAAAATGATTGACAATGGGAGACGCATAACTAAATCCAAATTGGAACATTATGAATTCAAAATGCAACTCCAAAGGATTGAAGAACACCTAAGAGGGTACCCAAAATGCTTCCCAAAAAGTCTAGGTCTTACCAAAAAGAGCCCGCTATCCGCTTGCACAGGTTTTTGCAAAAGCCAAGGGGTACTTTAAAACAAAACTGGGTGATACTTTATAGTATCGTGCAATATTTCCCAAGAAGGAGGGAAACACTTTTAGGGATTGGTGACACTTCTCCTAAGGATGTATGATACATTACAAGTATCGTACGATACTTCTTCTAAGGAGGTGCGAAATTGGAAAGTGTTGCACGACAAAACTCCAAGAGGCATGCGACACAATTAAAGAAGGCATGACAAAACTACAATGGGCATGCAACACTTTATTGTATCACACCATGCTGACACATGGTTTCCCAGAAAAGAAAGAAAGCTACTCTAAGGGTCAAAATGATGAATAAGATGGGAAAAAAAACCTCCACACCGAGGAGTACCAGATCCACATAGATTGAGGAGTGAACCCTCGAGTGCATAATCAACAATATGCCAAGGAAAAAGAAAGAGGAACATCTATCCATCTAAATCATAGAAATAATAGAACGTATTGAAAGCAACATTGTAGTGAACATAAGCAACAATGCAATGTACAAAACAACTAAGTACGTAGTTCCTCCCAATCATCAATAGCATCATAAGACCATCGTGGGTCCTAGCCATTCCCCACATGTAACATCCCAAGCCACCAATTAGATCATTGGTACTATCATAATATAGATGTCACTATTAAAATATGCTACAATATAAGCATAAGGAAATCTAACATGCTAGTAGTAAAGCATAAGACAATTCAATACCGCAATTCACATCATCTGGTCATATGCTAAACACCATAATATGGGAAAGTATCAAATAAACTAACATCATCTAAACATGATATCCAAGCATTCCAATGAAAGCATAAATCACAAGAAAGCATATTTCGCAATCCAAATTACCAAGTGGAAACATCTAGCAATGGTTGCACTAGGATAAAAGACCATCTTTGTACACCAATCTCTAGCAGTGATGAAGGTAGCTATGCCTTCCAACCACATGTCACCCGTAGGTCCACACCCATCATTCTGATGGAGATAATGATCCAACCACAAATACACATAAAGCACAACATCCATGGCTAACACTCATGCCAGATAGTATGATGACTATAACCAAGAACCTAAGATAATGCAAGTGGTACAGGTCCTGGTCAGACACTCATAAGGCTACTAAGTAGGGGCTAACATCATGGAGAGTCACTTGGCATCGACAAGCCCAAGCTCATACTAGCAGCTCTCCACTTCCCAATGGAAGGAGCACATCCTGAATCCTTTTTATTATCTTTAAGTTTTATTAACACTCACACATTTTATTTAGTTATCACTTGATTACAAAGCTTCTACACGCCAGCCCTCAAGAAATAGACATTGGGTTGCGAAGATAGAAGCCCCCTCCATATGCTACCCTACCCTGCCCATGCTCATCCTATGACAAGTTCCTGTTGGCATGCATACTCCCATCCCAACCCCAAAGATCATAACTTCTGGAAGTACCACGGAAGATTGGGCCTCGCAAGTCACCTGACAAATGTACGTGCACGTACTTGTGTGTGGTGCACCATCATCAAGAAGATCATAACACAAGGACTGGATGAGAACACAATGTAAAAAAAAACACTCAAGTGAAAACAACTCGGGAGGATGGATTCTACACGAATCCCAAGAACCATTAAAACCATACATCGTGAAACCACTCTACCGGCCTCAATCTGAGAGTATGGATTCTACATGAATCCCAATGATGTAACAAGACCAAACATCATGAAATCACTCAACCAGCCTCAATTCAGGAGTATGGATTCTACATGAATCCTAGTGTCCATGAAATAAAAGCAAAGGTCTAAAAGAAACCATAACATCAAGTATAAAATCACTCAATTGAACACAAAGTCAAGAGTACGGGTGTGACACACATCCCAATGCAACATAAAAGTGTAATAGTGGTATGACTGATATCCAAATGGATCATCTAGGTCCACGACCCACATTGTGCCAAGAAAACCTAAGAAAATAGGGTGACACACAAAATGAGGTAAAAACCTCAAAATTTTGGGAAACTTTAAAATTAAAACCCATTTGACCTTTGGGTACAAAAATCTCAAAAATCAAAAAATAATTAAGTTTGGACATGGTATGCAAAAAATAGCCAGCATAATGACATAAAACCCCAAACCCTCATCTCGAAAACTAGGGAAATGTTCATACCCACCCAACCAAGTAGAACTAGCACATAGAAACAAAGGGGAACACTAGTTCTCAGCCTCCAAACAAACAACTACCAAAAAAAAAAGTAGAAGCAAAGCCAAAACAATAAAATGGGAAAGCTCTACCTCACAACCAAAAGGGAAAAACAAGAATCTGAACCATAAAATAAATAGCCTGCAGAAGTAGCTAAAAAATGTGACAATCCAAGGTTTCCCCAAGCTGGATCTAATGAGCTCAACCTCGTGATGATCCCATGCTTGTAGCTCCCACAATGAACAAAATAGTAAATCCTCATGAAGAGGATTTTGGGTTTTACTCTCCAACTTTCTAATTCAAAAGTGAGAAGTCGGGAATTAAATTCCTTTTTGGATACTTATTCACTTTTCAAGTGAATAATCGATTAGGGTAAATAACTAGCCAACCTATTTAAACCTCGAATCAACCCAAACGAAAATAGGCTATTCCTAGAAATAGGAATTCATCTATGGAAAAGTTGCTAGAAATAAAAATAAATCAATTAAAATTTTTGAAAACCCACAAACATAGAAATCTCCTTAACAACTTTCGTGACAATGCGAACCTCTAAATGCACAAACACACTAACTGGTCAAATCACATAATGCAAATGAGTTTGGATTTAATAATCACCAACAGGATTAATTTATCAATTAAAATGAGGATATGTCGAATATACAGGGATGACATTGGTAAAATATGAATGGTTGAATCACTAACTCCATGTGCTAGTGCTAGGGATATAAATCCTACACACTAAACAACACAATCAAGTGCAATTGCATATAATAACATAGCCGAAGCAATAAATGCATTAAATTACCTAATTTAATCATTTATTTAATTATATCAAAATAATCTATTTACATCACTCATGTTCACATAACAATGCAGAAATGAAGCAAATAACCATAGCATTAAATCCATTGCATAAAAATATCAGTGATATGTCCAAATACCAGATAACCAAATATCATCATAAAACACATTGTCATCTCAAAATGGCATCATCATGCAATATGATCAACTGAACAACATAGTAGTCTAACATCTATTATTTAGAAATCCAAGTATAAGATCTGACCCTCAACTCACCTCACATGTAAAACATAACATAAGTAGATATCCACAACACATAACCAATGAATCCAACATGGACAATCCATTTCTAATTATTTAAGCATTTAATAATGGTTGTTGACACAACATGAAAAGGCACTTAAAACACATAAGTGAACACCATCATATACATGACTAACCACTGCTACAGGAACCTAGTCTAGTGTAGCATGGTAATAGTAGATAGTGTAATCTCTGCACACATCTCTGGGTAATCATAGAACAACCTTATGATTCCACATTGATCCTGGTAACTATTGGCTTAAACCTCAGTGAACCATAAATCACATCATAGTCTCATAAATCAGCCAAAGCATAATCAAAGCAATAGCTACAAAAACATAAATCAAATCACCTCAACAGTGTAGACCACTCATGGTCACAATCATGATCCCATATCAATGAAAGATCAACAAGGTTGCATCCATTAGGATGATTTACAAAAGTCAAATGGGAGAGGCACTACACAATAACTCACATACATACAAAGAAATATATTTAAAATTGCATCACTTAAGGGTTCCATGATGTTGAATCACATACATAAGTTTTATAAATATTAAATCTGATACATAACAAAATCCACATCAAAGAATAACCATAAGTACAAATCAAATGAAATAATATACAAATACATAAGATTATACATGGCATAACCATAATGCATAATCATCCTCTATACAAGTCATAGGGTATGAAATGCTAAAATAATATACATCATGAATAGATACAACATCTAATAAGATCTCTAATAATCAAGTACATTGCATTAGAGTATGACCAAAGAACATAATCACAAGATTAGAAGAATAAGACAACTGCACAAGTACATCCAACAACAACATCCAGCTGTCAGATCTCAATGGTATAAGAAACACTACCACCCGACCTCATGGAACCTAAATGGCCCACTCCCACTATGCTAAGGAGATAATCTCAAGTCTCATATGGATATCAATCCAAGAGTTGTAATCAAAATCTAGGTCAAGGAAATCCTAATAGCAATATATCTCAAAGGTACCAAGTACACACATAACATCTAATCCTAGAGGCAACAAAGACACGTAGGAAACCTACTATGTAAGTGGGCAAGTGTCATTGCATGAGCCAACTCTAAGGTTATCCTGACAACCTCTCTAGACTCTGCCCCCTAGTGATCTATGCAGCATCAATATCCTTTCATATAGACAAAGCATACCAACAAGGCAAGGTTGTAACCAAGCATCCTCTACTTCCATCCTATTCTGTTCTAGCACTCAAGGCATGGGCGAGGTAAAACACTGACTCTTGTTAATTCATTTAAACCCATTTAATGAAATGTTATCACTTATTAATACAACTTATAATGGGTTACCCAAGCAACCTCTTTAGGGCTCCGGCCTCCATTGCAAGCCACTTCCCAACATACAAATAGATAAACTACCCTAAGTTCATAAAATCACAATATTCACCTCAATCCTATACAAGCAACTAGAAAGCACTAATAACTAACTTATCAAAAACCTCATCACAGAAGTACATGAATGCATCACAATGGTTGGGAATAAAAAATTGTGACAAAATATTATACATAAAATCATCATAGAGCAAACACCTCCCAAGCATCTAGTAGACATACCTAACTAGTCAAGACTAGGTTTAACACAAACCCAACACAAAATAAATTATACATCCCATCAAGTATTTAAACAAGTGTAACTATATAGTTAATATGGTTTGTCAATATAATATTACAAAAATTGATTCACAATAAGGTTTTCAAGTTTTTGTTTTCAAAAGTCACATTTGCTAAGGTTTTCCAAGTACACAGTATTCTAAGAGACCCAACATTCCATTAAAAACACCTTAGTATTAAAATGCATGTTCATATAAAATGAACTATTTCTAAAATAATAATATGAATTTTAAATAAAAAATTCTTAAATAACAATTGAAATTACAACTAATCTTTTTTTTAATATATATTTATTAAATAATAAACTATATAACAAAGTTATTTTAATTAAATATTATTAATATTTAACAATAATTATTAAATTAATAATAATAATAATTAAATTATTAATAAAATAATATGTATTAATATATTAAATAATATAATATAATAAAAAAATTTATTATTATTATTATTATTTAAAAATTGTAATAAAAATAAAAATGAATTTAACATTACCAAATCCCCAAAATATGGGGTGTGGCCAAAGTCGCATTGCCAAAGGCAACATACGATGCCTTGGCAACGACAAACTATCTTCTGATAGTTACACAATGCCTTGATAGGACACCTATTCTTTGGGATAGTAACTACCGATGGTAGCTGGGGGTGGGGGATGGGGTCCCACCCCACAAAAAAAAGAAGAAGAAGATCCCCAATTAAAATTTGCAGTATTATTACCACATCAATAATTTTATTACTGTGGTATTAATACATATTTTTTCATACATTTTCAATATAGTTTTCTAAAAAATCTAATTTTCGAATAATAGTTTTCGATTGATCTCTCACAAACATTTTAGTAACGAAGAACACGAATTTCTCAAACAAGGGTTTCAACCAAAATCGATCTCTGAAACAAGATACACAAACAAACACGAAGAAGACAGAGGGAAAATTCAAAGCAATCTATTGTGATAAATTCAACAAAGTTCCTACCTTGATTTGATGCTAAATAGACAACCGCTCAGAAGTTACAAAAATTCCTATTTCTCGAAACCTTTTCCGGAAACTTGCTCCTCCAAACCTGCGTGTGGAAAAATGAGCTCTAATTTCTTAATAAAGAGCTTTCTCCTTTAGGGTTTCTATTTTACGAACACGCAAATCCTTTTCTTTATTATTTTAATTTCATATGCAAACTTTTTTTTTGTTTTAATTTAAAATAAACTTTATTTAATATATTCTCTCTTGCTTTTATTAAATAATAAGATGCATTTAAAAAGTATATTTATTATTTTAACTAATAATAATATTTAGAGTTTATTATTAAAATGAAACTCCTAAATTAATTATTATTAAATAAAATAAATGTAATTATGCCAAAAAAGGATTTTTAATTAAATCTTTTAAATTTAATTTTTTTATTTAATTAATTTCTCACGTAATTAAATATAATTAAAAATTGATTTCTCTTTATAAAAAAATTATTAAATTAAATCATTTAATAATATCTCTAGTTGATTTAATTTAAGCTAAAAATCACAATAGACCCACATATCTGAATAAGAAAACCTATCTATAAAATAAAGTACATATTCAAACTTAAGGGAGAAAATCTTGAATTCACATCACTTGACAAATTTAGAAGGGTGAATAACTCAGATACTTGTGTTGAAAATAATTGTTCAATTGTATATTGTCTTTGATGTTATACAAAATTTCAAGTCTTTACTAGTTAGTGTTTGTCGAGCTCACTTGAGCGATGAAGACAATTTCCAGTATTTGCCGAGCATTCCAGAGATAATCAAGTTTGAAGATAGTATCTATCGAGTTCACTCAAGCGCCAAAGAGAAGTTGGCAAGGAACCAGTGTTAACCAAGCACACTTGGTTACCTAAGGAATTCAATTCAAGATGTAGAGTTAATCGAGTTCATGTAGTTAACAAATGAAGTTTGAAGAAAGTCTTTTTTGAGTTAGTGTTGATTGAGCTAGGTCAGCTAACGAAGGATTTTTTTGAATCAACATATTTAGTTTAAATTCAAAGTATAGCCGCCTTATGGGATGAATATTAAAAATTGTAAGTGTATTGAAGCCAACTTGGCAAGGTAAAAGATATAAGGTCAAGTTGTGGGATTGAAAAGAGAAAAAGCATGTGATTGAAAAGATAAACCAAGGAAGCGAATTGGAAGAATCATAGAGCATCCTAAGTTGACCATGCTACAAAGCTTTATCCAATCAAGGAGGATAAAGTATTCAAGTCAAAAGATAGATTTGAAATCAACAATTCAGTTGTATCAACAATCAAGTCGTATCATTTTTACTCTTTAATAATTGTAGCAATGTATCAAATCTCTTAATAGAGTTATCTTAACAACTATTTTCCAAATCCTCTAATAAGGTGGCATTTCTAGGTTGAAGTATCTAAAGACCTCTAACAAGGCCAATCCTAATAGGGTGATTAAATCTTTTAACAGGGTCGCACCTAACAGTGTGTTTTGTAACCTTTAACATGGTTGGCTCCTAATAGGGCTCACTTCAAAAGAGTGAAAAACAATAACTAGTTGCAATTGGTGGTTTTTTCCAAATTGAGTTTCCACATTAAGTCCTGGTGTCATATGTGTTCATGTTATTTTCTTTATGTTTTTGCAACAAATTTAATTGTGGTTAATCGTATTAAACATCTCAAATTCCTTACTCATTTTCTCAAAAAAAGATTTACACAAATCATCATTTCTAGTAAATAATGTATTATCCACAAAGATTTCTACCAACACAACCTTCTTATCTAGTCCTTCTTTGATGTATAGGTTGTTGTCATTAGTTATTTGAAAACCAATCTTTATGAGATACTTGTGCAATCTCTCATACCATTCTCTAGGGGCTTGTTTAAGATATGTGTTCATGTTATTTACTTTATGCTTCTACAACAAAGTTAATTGTGGTTAATCACATTAAACATCTCAAATTCCTTACTCATTTCCTCATATAAAGATTTGCACAAATCATCATTTCCAGTAAATAATGTATCATCCACAAAGATTTCTACCAACACAATCTTCTTATCTAGTCCTTTGATGTATAGGTTGTTGTTGTTGTTGTCATTAGTTCTTTGAAAACCAATCTTTATGAGATACTTATGCAATCTCTCATACCATGCTCTGGGGGCTTGTTTGAGACCATACAAAGCTTTGTGTAATCTGCAAACCATGTCCCTTTTTCTAGGATGAATGAAGCCTTCTGATTGCTCTATGTAGTCTTCCTCTTCTAAGATTCCATTCATGAATGTTGACTTTACATCCATCTGATATAATTTGAATCCTTTGTGTGAAAAATATGTAAGGAGTGTTCTAACACCTTCTAGTCTAGCAACAAGGGCAAAAGTTTCTCCATAGTCAACACCTTCCCCTTGAGCATAACCCTTGCAAACTAGCCTTACCTTGTTGCTTGAAACTTCTCCATTTTTATTCAACTTATTTATGAATACCCATTTTGTGCCAATTACATTCTAATCCTTGGGTCTAGGAACAAGAGTCCAAGTCTTATTCCTTTCAATCTGATCAATTTATTCATTCATTGGTTCAATCCAACTTTCATTTTCTAATGCATATTTGATAGATCTAGGATCAAATTTAGTAAGAAAACATGTACCTTTTAATTTGTTCCTTGTCATTGTACCAACTGACTTATCTCCAATAATTTTCTTAGGTGTATGATGACTTCTGACATATCCATCAAGTTTAGGCTCCTTCTTTCTAGATTCACTAGGTTCACCATGATCTTCTAAATCATGCTCGGGTCCCACTGACTGTGACTCAGATCCATGAGACTGCGACTCAATTTCCATTGGCTGCAACTCAGGTTCTTTTGATGACTTGGGTTGCACTAGCTACAACTCAAGTTGAATTGGAGATTTTGGGGACTTGGGTGGTGAAAATTGCTAACTTCCAATTGCATTAGGTAAAGTGTCAGTCTCATAGTAAACAATGTTTTTATAGTTTTTAGGTTCCTTACTACTTTGTTCTTCACTCCTTTTTGCAAACTCATCAATCTTCACATGTGCACTTTCTATAGCTTTATGAGTAGATAGATTCAAACATCTGTATGCCTTGCTCTTATTTGAGTATCCAAGAAACATGCCTTCATCACTTTTCACATCAAATCTTCCTTTTCTAGACTTCTTCAAAATATAACATTTATTGCCAAATACTTTGAAGTAACACACATTAGGTTTATAGCCATACCATAATTCATAAGGTGTTTTCTCTTAATCTTTCTTCAACTATACTCGGTTCAAGGTATGAACTGTAGTGCTAATTGCTTCCTTCCAATATTTGATACAAGCATTCTTCTCTATCATCAGGGTCCTTTCACAATCCATAATTGATATATTCCTTCTTTTAGCAATGCCATTGTGTTGATGTATGCCAAGTGTAGACAATTTCCTTTTGATTCCTCTTTCATTGAATTTATTAGAAATGAATTCTCTTGATCTATCTAATCTTAAACATTTTTGTTTCTTTCTTGTTTCTTTCCCCACTCTAGCTAGATATTGTTTGAACTTTTGAAAAGCTTCTAATTTATCCTTTAGGTACATAACAGTCATCATTCTAGAATAATCATCAACAAATGAAATAAAGTACTTATCTCCTATGTAGCTTTCTGTGCCAGTAGGTCCACAAAGGTCTGTATGAACCATTTCTAGTACTTCTTCAAAATGATAGTTTTTTCTTTTAAAGCTTCTCTTTCCCATCTTTCCAATTTGACAATTCTTGCACATACCCATGTCTAGTTTCTTGAGATTTGGAATGCCTCTAACCCTTTTGTTCTTGCTTATGTTTACTAGGTTATCAAAGTTTACATGACATAACTAGCTTTCTTCTACTTGAGCAATGAAACATGAACTTCCATTAAGATCTAGGTAAAATAGATAACCTTTTGTTTTCTTGCCAGTACCAACTAGATTTCCTTTTCCATCCAATATATTGGCCTTTCCATTCATGAATTCTACCTTAAATCCAATGCTATTCAATTGAGTCACACTAAGTAGATTATGCTTCAGTCCTTCAACCCAAAAAGCATTATCACATATGAGATCATTGGTTAGTGCAATACAACCTTTACCTTTCACATAACATGGTTCATCATTTCCAAATCTAACACTTCCACTATTATAGTGTACCGAGTTCTCAAATTTAGATTTGTCACCAGTCATATGGTGAGAACAACCACTATTAATAATCCATGTATCATTCTTACTAATATGTGAGATAAGTGTCATCTTATCATCCTCATCATTTGATTCATCTTTACAACAATGTAGACCATTTCATCTTCTTCTTCACTACTATCAGAATCTTTATCAATGTAAAAAGATTTCTTACCTTTGTCCTTGTAGTCCTTGTAGCTTTTGAAATCCTTCTTGCCTTTGTATTTATCATATTTATTTCCTTCTTTGCCTTCTATATTTGGACACTTTATAACAATGTGACCAGCTTCTTCACAAGAAAAGCAGATCAAAGGAATTTTACCTTTGTACTTTCCTTTTCCCTTGGGAAGTCTTCTTGCAAGTAGTGCTTCAATGACTTCAAGATCTTCATTAGAACCATCTTCATCCTCACCATAAAATTGCCTTTTAGATTTTTCATCTTTCTTCTTGATTGATAGCTTGGGTAGAAATGCAGAGTCAAGGTTGCTAGAGTTAGGGACATAATTATTAAAGTTATCTAACTCAAATGCTATTAGCCTTCCCACTAGTGCATCCAATGATGTATCATTCTCAGGATCACATCTCATCTCTTGAATCGCTAAAAATCTAATTGAATATATAAGAAGAAGTGTTCTGAGAACCTTGCTTACCACTATCTCATCTTCTATCTTTCCTACAGAGGATTTGGTTGCACACACATTGGCTTTGATTCTATCACTGTATTTTGCAATGTTCTCATCCTCTCTTGTCCTCATTTGATCAAATTGTCCTTTGAGACTTTCTACCTTAGCTCTTATGACATTACCATCTCCTCCATAGATGGCTTTTAGCTTGATCCACATTTCATAAGCAATACCATAGTCTTTGAGTTCATCAAATTCAACATAGTTGAGATTTGAGGCAATATCAATCATCATGATGTTATGATTCTTCTTTTCTGTAATTTCTTTAATAGTCATAGTTCTAGTAGGTGGCACATACTTGGTGTCTAGGTACTTTAGTCTTGAGTCTCTAATGGTTGCCAAATGCAATCTCATGAGTTCCTGCCATGCCTTGCAGTTAACTTTGTTTAGCTCAAGGATCTCCCTTCTATAAGACATCTTGATCTTTAGCATAGGTCCTTGAAACCTTCTCTACAAGCACCAAAAGCTTTGATACCAATTGTTGAAAATATAAGAGGAGTAACTAAGAGGGGAGGGGTGAATTAGTTACCACAAAAAATAATCCTAGATCCCTTAGATGTCAATACAAATCAAAACCAAACTCTGCTAAAACTGAAAATACTGTTGTAACTCGATTAGCACTAAATCACTCGACAAATACTTAGAACTATTGTTACTCAGAAATCACTAACGTAAATTTTTTTGAGACATTTAATGTGATTTACCTTAATTAACTTAGTTGTAGAATAAAACAAAGAACATGAACACATATGACACCACAATTTAATGTGGAAACCCAATTTGGCAAAAACCACCAATTGCAACTAGTTACTATTTTTCACTCTTCTAAAGTGTGCCTTGTTAGGAGCCAACCCTATTAAAGGTTACAAAACACACTATTAGGTGTGACCCTATTAAATGATTTATTCACCCTATTAGGAGTGGCCTTGTTAGAGGTCTTTAGACACTTTAATCTAGAAATGCCACCTTGTTAGAACATTTGGCAAATAGTTGTTAAGCTAACTCTGTTAAGAGATTTGATACATTGCTACAATTATTAAAGAGTAACAATAATACAACCTGATTGTTGATGCAACTAATTGCTGATTCTAGATCTCTGTTCTAGCTTGAATATTTGGTCCTCCTTGATCGGATAAAGCTTTGCAGCTCGGTCAACTCAAGATACTCTGATATCCTTCCAATTCACTTCCTTGATTTATCTTTCTAATTCCATGCTTATATTTTTTAGTCCCACAAATTGACCTTATATCTTTTTCTTTTTTAAGTAAGCTTGAAAACACTTATAAATATTCAATATTCATCCCATAAGTTGGCTATACTTAACAAATAAATTCATCAAACTAAATATGTTGATTCAAGAAAATCCTTTGTTAGCCAACCCAACTCAGTCAACACTAACTCAAAAAAGACTTTCTTCAGACTTCCTTTGTTAACCACATGAACTTGGTTAACACTACATCTTGAACTAGATTCCTTTGGTAACCAAGTGAGCTCGGTTAACAATGGTTCTATGCCAACTTCTCTTACGTGCCCTAGTGAACTCGACAGACATTGTCTTTCTACAACTTCCTTTGGTGCTTGAATGAACTTGGTAGATGTTGTCTTCAAACTTGATTCTCTCTGGAATGCTTAATAGACATTGGAAAATGTCTTCATTTCTTGAGTGAGCTCGGAAGACATTGACTGGTAAAGATTTGACATTTTGTATAACATCAAAGACGATATACAATTGAACAATTATTTTCAACACTTGGGTAGTCATTTGGTAAGGTTCCTTGTAGATTGTTTTTGCCCCTAGTGCTAGACCAATATGGAAATATATATCCCTTTTTGGAGGCATCCCTTTGATCTCCTTGGGATATACATTCACAAATTCTTCTAGCAAGGTATGGTCAAGTTTTGTTTCTACTATTCCTTGTTTAGGGTTATTGATTGTTACTACAAACAATTGACATCTTTTCCTCATGATTCATTTTAACTAGATAGCTAATATAATTTGCAAAGAAATGGATATTTTCAACCCTATAATCTTTCTTTCCCTTCTAGAACCATCCTTACATATAATCTCCTTCTTTCTATAATCTATGTTGGATTCATGAGTTCTCAACCAATCCATGCCTAAAATTATTCCATAAGAGCCTAGTGGGATAACTCAAAGTTCTACCTTTGTTGAAAATGGTCCTAGGTTTATTTCACACTCTTCTACCACCAGGTTTGTGGACATTTTAGTTCCTAAGGCCAATTCTACCTTCCACTTTTCACCTTGCTCCTTAGCCTCTAACCTGCACATACTTACTAAGACAAGAAAAATGAAAGAATCTGTAGCTTTTGAATCAATTAATATAGATATTATTTTGTTGTTCAACACATTTGAGATTTCTACCACTGTACCCTAAAAATTTGCTTGTTACTAGTCTAGGACTACAAAAATATGGTGTGAACACCTAACATTTCCCACTGTGGGTTATGAGACTTTTTGTTTCTAAGTGTAAGTTTGATTTGATTTTCTTCGAACAACTTGCTACATAGTGCCCTTGATGGCCACAAGAAAAATACCTTGTATTTTTGCCAAAGTTTCGGGAAGGAGCACTGGATTGATGGACACTCCCTTTATCATTATTATTGGATTTTTTTCCATGAGTTGTATTTTATATTTTTCTTATCATTCTCATTCTTTCCTTTATTGTTATAAAACTTTTTCCTTTTCTAAAATTTTTAACCTCCCCTAAAAGATGAATTTGCTCGGGAGTCTACTGCCCCATAATTGTTTATGTTTTGAGTATTTTGGCTGCCTACATTACCTCACATTCCTATCATCATATTTATTTCCACTAAAAAGGCTTTAGCTACAACATCCCTTAGTGTCTTACGCTCAAATACTTCTACCCCTCCATATTTGTGATCATTGAGGCCTTTGATGAAGTGTTGCACTAACATAGGGCCATCTTCTTGATGAAGACACAACCAAAGACCAAATGAACACACAGGAAAAGGGAAATATTATTTCCAATGAAAAATTCCCTATGGGTTTACAATAGTATGATTCTAGAGAAAGAAATCTTCCACACAGTACCTTCTCTCTAACTCCATTGGGAATTGCCTTTACAATGCCATAAATGTTCTTAAATAGACCCCAATTCATTTAGGGTTAGGAATACATTCTAGAATACGCCAGTTGGCATCCACCACCAAAATAGAAGGTTCTAGAAGTCACGTTAGAAGTTGGTGTAAAATTAGAATAACCCAGAAATGGTAGTCCAACTTTCGGGAGGCATAACTTTTGATTTGGGACTCCGATTGACAAATCGTTTACATTTTTGGAAAGCTCTCAAAGCGTGCTACAGCCCTATGGACCATACTTTCTAATCCTCCATATTTTGGCCCTATATGAGGCCGTTTAGTGCCCCATATCTGACTTTGAAGCACTCTTAGGAGGTCTCTAGGAAACTTAAAACTGCAATAACTTTCTAATTGTAAAGTCTTTTGACCCGATTCTTTTTCTAAAGCACTTTAAATTACAAGTATAATCCTCCCTCCAAATTACACCCTCTAAGTCATCATAATTTTGACTCTATTACAAAATAACCCATTTTCTACATTTACACGTATCCCAAGGTGCTTAAAAACTCTAACCCAAAAAACTAATAGTGGAACTATGAGAGTTGGAACCTTTATTTGACTCAAATGGGTATCCAAAAATAAAAAACACATTAAATAGAAACTATCTCTAAGCATATTTTTGGGTGATACAAAATTGCCCTTACACCATTGGATGCTCTTGCATCACTTCTCTATAGCCAGATAATGGTTTGAGTTAATAAAATTTTCTTTCATATTCCTCTACCATTATGTTCTTTTGTTTAAGCTAATGGAACTCTTCTTATTTATGCAATCTCCATTGATCAGAGAGATATCTATCCCTGAAAGTCTTTAAGAGCATCTCCCTAGATTTGTTATCCACATCCACTTGTAACCTTTCCTCTTCCTAACACCACCAGTTTGATGTGTTCTTCTTAAAAACATTATAACACACCTATCCTTCACATTAATATTGAATGAGTACATAGTAAAACATCATTCTAGGTCAAAGAGCCAAGTTTGTGCTAAAAACCCACCTTCATTTCCATAGAACTAAGGTTTTTCATCTAGGTCAAAACATGTGTTTGATGGTCTTCTAAGTTCCTTTTCCTAGGGATTCTTTCTTGTTCCCTATGACCACATGTTTGGGAATGATTATTTTCTTCCCTATTCATCCTAGTTTCCATTTGGTCTAATCTTTCCATCATTTCTTGCATCAATCTCCTAAGTTGTATTGCTTCATTTTCCTCCCCATGACTTCCACTACCTATATTCCTATTGCTCTCTTTGGGAGCTCACATGTTCAGATCTTGGAGGTGAGTTGTTTACTCTACCCCTTCTAGACCTTCCATCATTTCTCACATCAATCTCCTAAGTTTTACTACTTTGTTTTCCTCCCCATGACTTCCACTGCCTATATTACTACTGCTTTCTTTGAGATCTCACATGTTTAGATCTTGGGGGTGAGTTATTTACTCTACCCCTTTCAACCCTTTATGTTTTGGGAGGCATCTTGAAGTTTCAAAATTTCATAGATTAGGTAAGAGATGTTTTCCCTAAGGCAAGTTCAACCTAGGGCTTTCATACCAAATGTAATGCTCCTATCGAAGAACCTAATGAAATTAAGGTAATCTTCCTAAGAGTTCACATTTTTTTTTGATAGGTTCCCTTACTATTGAAACTTATTCTAAATGAAAACTTAAACTCAAGAAAGGTATATATATTAACCATAACATTAATAAACTTAAGAGCATAAAATTATTGAAATAAGAAATAATAGACCTTATATTGAAACATATTATTACTTCAAGTTCACATAGAGTCAAAATGATTCATATACAAACATTTCCTTTACAAAAGATAAATAACAAATTTCCCCCTTGAGGATATATATACAAAATATCATCTCTAAGAAGCCAACCATCATACATGGCTTTTGTTTTAAATATATAAATATTTTTCCTTTTACACTATAAATCATTGATTTACCATGAATTACATCACATCAAATTTCATTACATTAACCATTTATCTAGTGCAAGCATCAAGTACATCATTATTTTTCTTCAACATTATCCAAGCATTTATCTCAAAAGTACTTTAACATTAAGCCAAGAGAAAGCCACCCTAAGGAACCACCCCCAAAGCTAGGAGACAAACCATGATCCAAGGGCATAAGGAAAACTTAATATTTAACCTTGAGAAAGCAATGATAAAGGTTAAAACATAAAGGATCACAAGATACTTCAAAATTACAAGAACAAGAGTGAAGGGTGTATCAACCACTAGGTGAATGTCATTGTACCTTCCTATATGTTGGGATCCACTCCTTGGGCTTAAGTCTATCATGTCATGCAAAACATCTTTTCCCCGAGTACTCCAATGGCGATAGGCACAACCAAGTAATGTTGGGATCAACCCCGTGAGCTTAGGGACCTAAAGAATGTGTAGTGAGTCCCTACTCTGAGTACTCCAACAAGACTTCCACAATTATCTTATTAAGTGTGAATACCCATGCCCAACCCATAGTTAATTTATTAATTATGCTATCACTTGTTTACTCACTCATATTGGAGCCAACTTGTGCATGGCTCAAGTATCCTAGCATAGGATTTCTTGGCCACCACTTATGGGCCCTAACACCTATGGTGAGCCACTCACCTAGGGCTTCTACATTACTCAACATTTACCACTCAAAGCATGTTCATACAAGAAGTGTCATCATAGAAAAAAAATGCACTAAAATAACAAGTATGAATTAGAAAACAATCAAAAGATCCACTTCAAAATACACCCAAATGATAAAGCAATTGTAAAACTGCACATATATTCTCTATATCTATGAATTTTTTGCATTTCACTATTATTTCATTAAAATTGTGAATGTATTCATAAAAAATGCGCACTAGTATCATAAACATATGCAAATGTTTCATTTTCACTAGACTTGCACATCCATTCAACAAAACTGCACATAGGTGATGCATAATTGTGCTTTAGTTA
This sequence comes from Cupressus sempervirens, assembly GCA_028749045.1. NCBI lineage: Eukaryota > Viridiplantae > Streptophyta > Pinopsida > Cupressales > Cupressaceae > Cupressus > Cupressus sempervirens. The sequence continues at coordinate 297,552,316 of CM053784.1, read as the reverse complement.
TATCTGCACTTTGGTTCAATCATGTTGCAGATACATTAAAAATGGTTGCACATTTGTTTAACTAGGCTGATAGAAAGGTTGACAGGTAGTAGTTTGAAATGCCACACATATAAATTGTATAGTTGCACATGTGTGCAGTATAACTGTGCATGTGTGTAGCATACTTGCACATTTGTTCTAGTGGTCTCAAAAAAATATAATGAAGGCTCTAAATTGAATTTTAGGACTTGTTAGGATGTAGGAGGGTTTACCAGTGCTTCCTGGGCTAAGATCGCAGGCTGAAATCTCCCCAACCATTCCTATTCAAGGAATTCAACTCCAAGCTTTCTCACAAAACATGACTCCCACACAATGACTCCACTATAAATAACCATGTTATGCAATCATACAAAATTTCAAACACAACATACTGAGACATAATTACACACTCAACAATAGTTTATTAGTTTTATCCTTCTTATCCATGAATTATAAAGTTTCCAAATAAAATGAACTAACATGACTTACTTGGGTTCCTGTGTAGGGATGAAGTGAGGTCTTGAGTGTGTGAGGGTGCAAGCTTCTAGCCTCCAATCCAAGTCTTGGTGTATACCTCCTTCCTTTCCCCAATCCCAAGTGTCTCCTTGTGCCAGTTTCTTCTAGATTTTTTGTAGGTTTAAATCTCCAAGATTATTTGACTACAAATATTTCTCGTTATTTGGTTGCCAGGAAAGTACTTATTTTATAGGAGGTTGAAGTCATTCATGGATATTTTTTCCCATTGGAAACAACTTGTATAAGGTTTGATTAGATAAATCTATTTTATTTTTAAAAAAAAAGTATTTTTTTTTGTAAATTAATTAATGTCTCCCATAGGTTCCTAGTTACCAAACTCTAGTGAGAGAGAGAGAGAGAGAGAGAGAGAGAGAGAGAGAGAGAGAGAGAGATTCAAGAAGGTTCTATGATGTAGTGATTGAGTTGTGAGGTTCTCCCTCCAAGGTCTCGAGCTTAAATACTTTGTCATTCACTTTTTACCCTTTGTGAAGTCTATTGTAGATTCAACACCTCATCCTAAAGGAACCTCTTGAAGAGTTAAGTAGGAGAGTTGGTTGAGGGTGGGATTGAATGAGTGGTAGGTTCGAGGTTCAAATATTTTTACATATTTTATTTTGGTTAATATTACTTTAACTATTTCTTTATGCAATAAATCTCATACACAGACATAATATATATGTTTATTTATTTGGGCATATACGTGTGCACCCATATATACTTGAATAAAGAACCAAGACAATATGCACATAAAGACCAAAATAAATCATTAAATCTTTTAAAACAAGAATCTTCCCCTAGCTCCCAAAATTATGATAATTGACTCTCCTATAAGAAAATTCCTAGGCTTAAAATGCCCATATGGATCATGGTGCTATCTATGGATCAATAATTATTATTGAGGCTTTTGTACCTATACCTACACAAACCTCCATCAAAACTACAAGTAAAAACATATCCACAAAATCTCATGATAAGCATCTTACAATACTATAAGCTTTGAATGGGTTAGCAGGGTTAGAGTCCATAACACATAAGGTAAATCTCATCTATATATGTCCATGGATAAATAATGTTTCTCTAGTATCATATGTAAGGTAACATCACATCTCCTATCTCTAGTACAAAAATGTGAATCCAGTACATAACAAATCAAGTCACTGGGGTGGGCACTATGACTCATATCGGAGAACAAAAGACACTATCAAAGAAAGCAATAGGGAGAATTTTATCAGAAGACTAGAACACTATTGGTACAAAGGAATACTATTAGAATAAAGGAACATTCCAAAAAATAAAGTAAATGGGTTAAAGCAAGAATAGTTTGGTAAAATTGAGGCACAATCACTAAGGAGTAAGATTCATTGAATCTAGATAGAGGACAAAGTGAAGGACACAAGTCAAAGAATCAGAGAAAATGGTTCATGGAAATAGGTGAAGATATTTAAGTGATAAATTCGAGGAAGTTTTGGAAAATGGAAGTAAAGTTAGTTTTATAAAAAATAATAAAACAAGATTTGAGGACGACACCCAAGGTCAAAACATTTATGGAATATTTTAGAGGAAGTCTCCTAGAACCCTAATAAGGTTTAGGTAAAAGAAAATTAATAAATAAGAGATCAATTAGAGAGGTTATAGGTTGTTGAAGGATACTAAAAAGAGTAAGATATAAGTAACAATTACAAAATTGTGGAGCAGTTATAGAGAAAAGTAGTTGTAAAGAAGAGGAAGAGCATAAAGAATCTAAAAATATTTTGGAAGAGGCAATAATAGGTAAACAATCATGTTGATTTATTCCTAACAATTTAGTAATAGGATTATGAATTCCTTTAATGGGGTAGTCTCTAACCAGACTTAGGATTTCCATTTGGAACTTATTGTAAATCTTTTAATAGGATGAACACTACATAAGTGGGATAAAATATCTTAATAAAATGGCCTCTAACATAATTTTAGATACTTTTACAAGGTATCAATCACTCCTAACAAGGTGAAGTCATATAGAAGATGACATTATTGTAAGCTCTTAACTGAGCACCTTATTACTACAATGATGAGTTGTGGGTTCCATCACCACCACATGTATTCCCTCTAACTAGGGTTTTCTAGAAGACCAAAATAATGAGTTATGTAGACAAATTTACATTTTAGTAATAAGTAACAAGTTATTTCATATCGGTAATATAGTTGCTTGTGCAACAAAAATCAGTGAAAGTGAAATATAGTTTATCAATTTATGGTTAAATGTTAAAAAGGTGAAAAGTTTGTGGTATTGATTCACCCCCCTCCCCTCCTCTTATTTCCTTACTTGAATCTATCCAACAATTGGTATTAGAGCACAATATTCTAGAGAAAATGTTTAACAACTTAAGAGTAGATATAGGGAAATGGAAAGCTATAGGTATCAAAAGAAACTAGAAGAAGCTCTAGAAGATGCTAATGAGAATATAAAAGATCTAAGAAACAAATTGAAGAGAAGACCTAATTTTTAAAGAGGGAGGAATTTTTGAAATGGTCATAGCTAAGGCTTGGTGACCTTGAAAAACTATCTAAAGGAAGTCTCAATTTTGAGAAAGCTAATGATGCTATTGCAAATCTATTGAGAAAGAACAATGACATAATTGGGCAAATTTTCCAGATGAAGAGAGAACAAGAAGGTCAATCTTTAAGGAAAACTAAAGTATATGATAATATGAGAGATACTGAAAGTGCCAAAGGAATCTTGGAATTAGAAAAGAGAAATGTTGAAGAAATAATTAGAAACAAAGAATCACTCATGTAGAGACAAAGACATGAAATCCAAGCACAAAATTAAAAGTGATAAGGAATAGGTGACAATAACCTACAATTACAAGTAGAAAATCAGAGACTAAAGAAAGAGAATGAATAACTAAAGAACAATCTAAAAGTTAAAAAAGAAATCAATGAAAGACTCATCAATTAAGAATAAAGTATGAAAAAGATTGATGAACAACTAAAAGGTTAGAGGAAATCTTATGATACAACAAGATAGGATATATAGGTAACAAAAAAATTGAAGTTAGAGAATTAATAAAATATAGAACTAAGAAACATGTACATATGTTTGAAGAATCTGACAATATGCAAGGTAAGAAGCCCTATTAACCTACCTATTACAATCGTGAAATTTTTGGTCATACTGCAAATTTTTGTAGAAGAAGACAAGTGAATATTATAAGAGGTACTTCTTTTAATGGTTATTTTTATAACTAAAGTAAGTATGGTCACAAAGCCTATGAATATAGATCTAGAATAGTCAGTGGGACATCTAAGAAAAAATTTACTAGATACTATTATAAATATAATTACTATGGATATAAACATGAGGAATACAAAACCAAGATGCCACCAACAAGGAAGTTTAACAAATTGGTGAACTATATGAGAAAAGAAGGCAACAATCCTATTGTGTGTTTTAAATGTGGAAAAGCATGGCATCTAACATTATAATGTAGATTGGGAGATAATGGAAGGGAATCTAAATCCTGGAGAGAAATGGGATTTTCATGTTATATTTGTCAAAAATTTGGTCATGTAGCATACAATTGTAGATATCGGTTCTCTACAAACAAAGATAATAAAGGAAAATGAATTGTCAACCAAGAACAAGTCAGAGAAGAAATAGCAAATATGGGTATACAAGGATGAAGATGAAATCTCAATAGAAGATACTTTGTCATTAGGCATGGGGAATTCATCTACCAACTAAAAAAGTAAGTAAATACTTAGGGACTTAGGACTTCATTGAATTAGGTCAATCAATCCCTTGGATCATTAGAGTTGCAACACCTATTAGCATAATTAGATGCATTGGTGATAAAAGTAGTAATGGAAGATAGTAGTAACTTGATTTCCCTATAAATAACCTACACTGTAAAAGCATTTTCTAGAAATCAACTTTGAAATAAAAATAAATTGAACTTGAGTTGAAAGTGCATTTTTGGATAACATATGCTAGATCTAAAAATAGAGTGATTATACCTTCATAAACTATCATGATTTAAAAATTCTTATGAAGATTCTTGATGTTAACTTGTACAGGACTTCGAAAAGAGGATATCACGGAGACGTTCACAAATGCATAAATATGCAAATACTTATACTCCTTAATGTGTTAATGTTTTTTCTCTATATAGAAATGGAAAATTATAGTTAGGAGCTTGACTTGAACTTGTTGTATATAGAAATGATGGATTATACATTGCCTAAATATCTCTCCTAATTGTTTTATGATGTACAAAACTCAAAGTACATTGACGTGGATTTAATATTCTTTCTCAATCACATTCCTTGAATTATCTTATTGAGGATTCTGCCACATTGTTCATGTATGTTGTCCATCATTTCACATTTTTTGAGGAAATTTCCACTAGAGAATTTCTAAATATAATAACCAAGTCCATACATTTTGTCATCAAAGCTTTCATTTCATGTAGATAGCAAAGATGTTGGGGAAAATGATGAATTTGACTTTGCAAATATATGGTCTACTTGTTTGGAAATTTTCTAAGGTTGATTCATATCTATTATGTGCATATTTTTGTTCTTTCACCCCTCAAAATGACCTCTCTTTGATACCTTATGTCAAACTAATCATATGTTGTAGCTATGCTTCTTCACTGTTCACTATTTTGTATTTCTAGCTTACATTTCTTGAGAGTTTTTAAAGTCTTTTTAACAAATTTATCATTTGTATATCACTACATTAAATGAGGTCACATTTCCAAGTTTTTCATCCATGATAACCACACATTGAGACATTCATTTACCAAACTTTGTCCAATGACTTCCTCTTTGTGTTGTGCAAAATTGGTTTTACACCTACAAAAAATATCTTTTTGAAAGTTTGATGTTTCAAAGGAATTCATTTTGTAGATATAAATGTCATCTCGTCATTGCACAATGGAACATATATTTATGGTATTCCTATATTGAATATAACTTAATTTGATGTTTATATGTTAATTCCTATCAACATCGTGTTGAAGTTTTATTAGGGAAAGTGTTAATAATATATTTTTCTTTTTCCATTCTGTCAAATTTGCCCAAGGCACAATTTTGACCTCATCCCTTTTTGATGTCGAGGGCCTTGCACTCATGAAGACTTGATTCTTGGTTTTCTCTTTATGAGTCATTCAACTTTACCAATAGAACAAGGACCCTTTGATAAATGTCTATCTTAATAGATAGTTAAAGAGTTCCTATGCTCATTAATTTTGGATAAATATTAGCACACCCTTTTCAAGATAAAGACACAAATTTTAGTTTGGAAATGCTTCATTTGCATAATAAAGATGCTCGATAAAAACAAACACATCAAAGTCATAAGTTATGTAGTTTGAATGCTAGCATATGGCCAAGAACAATGGTAAGGAAAGAAATGAGTCATGATGATGCTTATGTGGCCCAGATTTAGTCAAATGGAAACACCGAATGTGCTACCCCTACATAACAATTTTCTAGTCTATGCATATGGGTTGAGGAGGGGGGTTTAGAGATACAAATATAACACTTCGAGATGGGAGAGATAGGGGAAGAGATCCAATAGCTTCCTAGGCTAACTTCATGCATCTAGATTTTCTAATTTGTACATTGAAATTTGATAAACTTTTTGGTGAACCTTTGTAGGTGCCTGAAGAGTTTAAAGCTAAGGTTTTGGCATTTTTGCATTTATGAATCTCTTTGTAGAAGTTGTAGAGTGTGAAACTATCAAAAAGTGTCATTTCAAAAAGTTCACCTAGAACCTGTTATGTTCACCCCCCAATAACTAGTCACCAAAAAAAATACTTTTTCACAAACGGACCAATCAAAAACCAAGAAAGCTAAAAAATGACCTACTAATAGTACATGTGTGACTAACTATTAGTACAAGTCTTACTGGTTACTAGTTAATGTGTTATCATTTTTTGAGGCTTTTAAAAAATGGTAAATGGGAGATATGGGAAACTAATGGGTCTCTTCCCCTATAATAGAAATATAGAGGGTGAAAAAATGGAAATGTTAGTATCTCTTCTATTTGTGAACGTCTGTCCATAGAGCATCTCCTCTGTCATAAGAATGGATTTCTTTGACACCATTCTTAGCAATCTAGGTCATCGATGCCTACTCTAGCTGTGACACCACTATAAATTATGATAATGCCAAGAGATAACTCGCTACATTCTTTGCCCATGTCATGCACGAGACTGGGGATGTGCATATATCTTTATTAATTTTAAACACTACAAATACAATTGTATCAATTTCTCGAAACATTGTCATGACTGATGGAATATTGTGCCTTTGCAGCTATGTGTATACTAAAGAGATTGATGGTGCATTGAAGGATTGTTGTGATTGAACCAACAATGAGTATCCATACTTTTTCAATAGGGACCACGATGACTCTACTATTCAATTACCTGCAAAACAATCCCTTATTGATGTTTAGTTTCAAGCAAGGCCAAATTGCCAAAGAAAATGGTGCTAGATTTTGAAGGGGAATCAATTAGACAATAGGAGAATTTTTAATCAAGGGATTTTCCAAGTTAGGTGATTAAAGAAAGTGGCTCTCTTCCAAAACAAACAATTCCACTCACTTGATCAAATCCTCTTCCTTCATTTTCAAGGCCACACCTGAACAAAACTTCCACCTTTGGAGCCTTAATTTTTGATTTGGGGGAACCAAAAGTGAAAATCTCAGAGGAAAGAATTCCTACAGTGATGGAGAAATTTCCATAAGTGTAATTGTACTCATAGGACTTAGATTTGCATGACAATTTGAGAAGATCTTGGGTGGAACAAAGGGTATGAGAATAAGGGAGCTTTTTGTAAGAGGAGGATAGAGTGTGATAAAAAATGGTTGTGGATTGTGCAAAGCAATCGATGCAAGGTTTGCATTGAGTCTATGTCAAATCGCTTCCTGTGTCTATAATGCCTGCAATGGCTACCCTTGGAGTACCAATTGCTAACTTCATCACAAATTCCCCATTTCCCCTGTTTACAGCCTCTCCCACATCTGCTGCTTCCATTTTTCAATGCATCTGCCATTACAGCTCTCCAACCTTTACTTGCTTCTTTTCACTACTCATTCTAGCCATTCAATCCAACTGATGTTATGTATTGAGTAGAGTGTAGAATCGATATGCACCAATTCTTCTCTGAATCCATTCATTCCAACACTATTGTTGTTCAATTCAGAAGATCTTATTGCAACTATAGAATAAACAATTCCTATGCAAACATTACAGAAAAGATTCAACTCAATTTGACCTGCCCTGATTAACATTGGTTTCTTCATTTGAAAGAATTCAGAAGAATATTTGATCTTGTTATTGTCAGAGACGCAACACGCGGTGACAATGGTAATGGTATAGGGTCCATGAAATGAGCTCATAGATAACCCTTGTATGGTGTACAATATCTAGTCTCTAAATATGTGTACATGAACTGCCACAACAGTAATGTGAGTAGTTGAGAATTTTGGGTGTCCCAATTTAATTGATTGTTGATGATAATGGCTTGGACATGTTTAATGGCTAAGATTGATTTGATGGTCGTCGAACCCTCTTAATGACTTTTGACTATGGATTATATAAATTAGGTCTCTCATCTCATTTAGGAAATGCCTTCAGTGTAAATATAATTGATACAAAATGATATTACAATTACATGCATAAAGTTAAATTAAATAAAAAATACAAGTGTACGTAATGAAATCATATAATTTTGTGTAAAGTATATTGGTTATCATTTATATTCTAATAATTATTTATTTAATTTGGCTTATTAAAAGACTTCTAACCTATTGGTGCCTCACTTTCCTATGCACCTCCAGTCTTCGCAGTAGAATTGGAGATACAAGTTTAACACTATTTGGAATGTCATCACTGAGTTGAGGATTTCACACTTTACTTGGTGTGTCTTTTTCTAGGGTTTACCTTTGAGACCTCAGCTCAAGCATTTGGGTATTCTTGACTTGATTTAACACCCTTCCAGGAAACCCAAAAGAAATTAACCTATTATGTCACTAAGTTCGCTAAAAAAGCTTTCTTATAAAGATTAAAACAACAAAAGGCAACATAATGAAAGAAATAAGTCACATACACACAAAGAAATACATTAATAGTTACATCACTTAAGGGTTCCATGACATTGAATCACATACATAAGTTTTCTTAAGATTAAATCCGATACATAACAAAATCCACATCATATAATAACCATAAATACAAATCAAATGAAATAATATACAAATACATAAGATGCTACATGTCATAACCAAAATGCATAATCATTCTCTGTACAAGTCATAGGGTATGAAATGCTAAAAGAATATACATCTTGAATAGATACAACATCTCATAAGATCTCCAATAATCAAGTACAATACATCAAAGTATGACTAAAGAACATAATCATAAGATTAGAAGAATAGGACAACTACACATCTAGCAACAACATCCAACTATCGAATCTCAATGGTATAAGAAACACTACCACCCAACCTCGTGGAACCTAAATGGTCCACTCCCACCATGCCGAGGAGATAATCTCAAGTCCCATACATATAACAATCCAAGAGTCATAATCAAAATCTAGGTAAAGGAAATCTTGATAGCAATTTATCTCAAAGGTACCAAGTACACACATAACATCTAAACCAGAGACAACAAAGACATGTAGAAAACCTACTATTAAAGAGGGAAAGTGTCATTGCATGAGCCAAGTTGAATGTTATCCTAATAGCCTCTTTGAAATTTTCCCTCCTAGTGATTCTATGTGGCATGGGCAAGGTAAAACACTGACTCTTGTTAATTCATTTTATGCCATTTAATGAAATGTCTTCACTTATTAATACAACTTATAATGGGTTACCCAAGCAACCTCTTAAGGGCTCCGGTCTCCATTGCAAGCCACTTCCCATCATACACATAGATAACCTACCCTAAGCTCATAAAATCACAATATTCACCTTAGTCCTATACAATAAACTAGAAAGCGCCAAAAGATAACTAAATGAAACCTCAGAGGCTATACCAAGAAAATCACACTATTCACCTCAGTCCTATACAAGAAACTAGAAAGCACTAATAAATAACTTATCAAAAACCTCATCATAGAAGCACGTGAATATATCACAATGGTTGGGAATAAAAAATTGTGACAAAATAATATACATAACATCATTATAGATTAAACACCTCCCAAGCCTCTAGTATACATATCTAACTAGTGAAGACTAGGTTTAACCCAAACCCCAACACAAAATATATTATACATCCCATCAAGTATTTAAGTGTAACCATATAGTTAATATGGTTTGTCAATATAATATTATAAAAATTGATTCACAATGAGCTTTTCAAGTTTTTCTTTTCAAAAGTAACATTTGCTAAGGTTTTTTGAGTACATAGTTTTCCAAGAGACCCAACATTCCATTAAAAACACCTTAGTATTTAAACCCATGTTCATATAAAATTCAAACTATTTCTAAAACAATAATCCAAATTTTAAATAAAAATAATCCTTAAATAACAATTGAAATTACAACTAATTTTGAATTGAAGGGTACAATTCCCCTATATACAAGATTTGCAATGAATTATGTTTTTAATTGATCAAAGGGTGGGGGCATGCTCTTAATTGTTGAGCTGTCATTTTGTATGATGCTTAACAACAAGAATCCTTTCAAACTCCTCTCTTGAAAAGTTAATTTGGGATCAACTCCAAGGTTTTGGGTGGTCTTGTGACCTATTGGAATCTGCTCAGTTGAAGATAAATGTGTTAGTTCACAAATAGGCCTTTTCTAGTTCGAACCAATTTTGGATAAGATGACCAATCTGCTTGCTATTTCAAAATCCACAAAAGGAATGTGTTTTTGTATTTTCTATTTTTTTAAATTTTAAATGAATGTAATATAACAATGCAACTCTATGAGTTTCTAATTTAACCAAGGGTTTGTAAAAGAAAATAGCAAAGATAGGGTAATGAGAAGTTTAAGCAGATAACTTGAAAAGTAAATTCCTAACAAACATAAGCTACATAAAAAATACGTCTATGAGTTAAGCCTTTGAAAAGATCGATAGATAACCACTGAAAATAGGAGCAACACTTCATCAATTCCACTGATGCAATTGTCAATGGGAATTCATACCCGTAAGATGTTTCACTTTTCATCAGATCGCAAGGCCACAGAAAGTGCACTCATGCGAGAAAAAAAGCTACGCAACAACAATATGGTGATCTCTTCTCCAACTAGGTATGTCAATGAAATTTGTAAACGCGTGAAAAATACTATAACTAAAATATCACTCAATCAAAATAATAGAATAAAACTATTGGCTCAATTACACTCCATGAATATACCTTCACAAAATACAACACACTCAAGCAAGAATAACTACACTTAGAATGAGAGCACCAATAGCATATATTATTGCATCAAAATGACGATGGCTTGGAATATAAATTACCTTCCTGAATTTATAAGAAATTCTCTCCTCAATTTGTGTTGAGAGTGAGAGATCTCTTTATGAAAACATATGCTTCTAAACTAATAATTTTTATTTATTTATGTACAAAATGACTCTCTAATTGGTGCTAAGTAGGACTTCACCCTTTTTTATATCATTTAATGAGTGCATGAGCCTTTACATGTCTTAAAACAAAGAAAGCATAAGAGAATAAGAAGAAGAAAGCCATTAGATGATGTAGGATTCTCTAGAGATGCCAAAAATAGAAGCTTCATCTTCACAAGGTGTTTGTAGGAGTTAAACTACTGCCAAAATGCATTTTCGATGCATGGAAAGCTCTAAATTTGGATCTAATAGTTAACTGTCAATGTACCTCTGAAGAAGTGCACCTTGCACACCTGCACACTTGCGCACCTTGGGAGAAATTTGTGCAAGGTGCTTAATTCACCAAAAAATCAAAGTTTTTGATTTTAAAATGGTTTCTAGGTTTTCCTCAAATGGGGTTTTAGATCACTTTTGTGTACTTACTATAATCCTTTTGATGATTTATGCCCTCTTTATAGCCAAAAACTTTCGTAGACCTAAACTCCTTTTGTTTCTAAAATCCCAAGGCATCTGTGTTGAATCTTGTCATTAATAGTTGCATAAGATGAAGAACCTATTCTAGTTCATGATTCCAACCTCTGTATCTTTGATCTTTAGTGTAAATTTCTTGATTCTTTCTTCTCTTCGACTACCTGATCCTTCCCAGTTAGAGACCAAATGATCTGAATTAGACAAAATGATAAAATCTTTAAAGCTTTTTCATACTTTTTTACAAGTTTTTCTAGGTCTTTTTAACTGGCTTTTTTGGAGGTCTTCTACTCAAAATTTCAAGTTGAAACCTTCGTTGGTCCCTAAAATTGGGTAGTCAAAGGCTCTCTATTTTAGGGATTGAAATTAGATTTTTAGTTCTTCTTTCCAAAAGTGTAAACAATTTTGAATTTTGAGCTCCAGGTCTAACGTTATGACCCCAACAAGTTAATGATGCATTTTCATCTACACAAAGAAGAAAACATTAATTATCTTGTATTGAAAAACCCAAAGGAGGACTCCCAAGGACTCAAACTGACAAAATTGTGTCAACACGAGTCAAAATAGTGGATTTTTCTCCAAAAAACTAGTTTTTCACACCAAGGCACCTTGGAAGAAGTGCAAGTGCACAAATTTACCTTAGCAAATTGGAAAAGTGCATAGTTGTGCACTAGTACACATGCACACCTTGACAAGGTGCACATGGTGCACAATTGTGCACATGTGCATCTTAGCATTTTGCAAGTTAGAAAAGGGGTAGGATCTTAAGTGCACACCTTTGAAGGTGTGCAAATTTTAAGGTGTACACTTCTGAGTGTGTGCACATGTGCACATCCCTAGAATGGGGTGAAGTGTGCACTTGCACACTTGGCACACCTATGCACCTTGTCAAGGTGTGCATGTGTGCTAGTGCACATGGGCACACTTTAAAAGTACATTAAAATCTTTAAAATTGACACTTTTTCTCCTATCTGATTACCTGACCCTTCCCAATTAGAGGTTAGGGTTTAATCTAGACCTAGGACAAGATCCAAAATGACTGAGGCTTTAGAATAGATGCCTCATAGGGAAATTTCAAACTAGGGGGTCCCCATTTTGTGACTCAAAATGGGGCATGCATTGTGAAACCACAACATTAACCTAAGAGAAAAAGAGGATTTAACCAAGTTACTCATAACTATAAGTAACTCAGGTGGGTTTATGGTCTACAACTAACACTACTCCTACTCCTAAATGCACATTAAACCTATTGAATGCAACCAACAACAAGAAAGTAGAAAAGATTAAATGATGCAGTAAGACTCAGCTTACCCTGCCAAGTTGAAACAACTCTCAGATTGCCCCTATCTTGAACAATTTCTCACTAACTAGACCCACTCTTTGGTACTGTATGAAATGCATCCAAGGAAAAGACAAAAATACATGTGAAAGATAACAGTATGACTACTATCATTGTTAACACTTATCAACTGTCTGATCAACTAGACATTAACAACTTTATATGAACTTATTCTATAATTCTAAGAAGAAATTAATCTACATGCATGTTAGCTCGACAAATAAGAGATAGTAAAAGGAAAAGACACTCACAAACACCATCAAATACCTCCCTATAACCTTTTGATTCTCACTCAATAGTCCCAGCTACAGGGGGAAAGATTGTAGAATAAATTGTCGATCCTTTACATTATCTATTAATATTACATATATAGGCCCCCTCTTAGGGTTCTTATCCAGTTAAAAATTCACTAGTTACCTCAAAGAAAGAAAGTAGAAATGGTCAAAAACCCTCAAAACCCTAATAGTTTGTGTCAGCCTCCCAATTAGATCAATAACTTGGTTTACAAACACAACTCACAGATTAGACATCCAAAATGAGCAGTTATATTTCTAATAGAGAAGGTTCATTTAAATTTTCAACCCGAGGACATATACTTGAAAAAAGTCTGCAAAGTATATGCACCATGAAACTCTCTAAGTTATTTTATCATTGCAAAAATAAACTATAACAGTGCTGAAAATAAATCTAAGTACACAGTAATGGCTGCAGGAACTGTATACTACAAACTACAACTTTTCATATATGTCTGCATCTATATCTCCCTCTCTACCTCTACCTCTATTTCTACCTCTAACAACCCTCTCACAACTTAACAAGTTTCCCCATCATCCTTTTAAATAAGGAAGAATCTTATTACAAAACTAATGACAAAGTGCTGAATTTCAGTTCCACATTTTCAGTAGTCCACTCAAATGCATGGCTCTGCTTCATTATTGAAAATTATGCAAAACCACTTTACCATGTTATTCTCCTCCTTTTAAAATTTCCAAATAATTTTTAAAATCTTAATTTCATTAAGTAATGTGAAAGTTATGGTCATTTTGCTGAAAGTGGTTTTATGCTGCTTGAAAACGCGCCACTTCTTCCTCAACCAAATTCTGATGCGTGTTGCTCATTAACTTCTTCGAACCAACTCAAACGCTCAAAAGGGTTTATGCTCCTTCTTATTAAATTTACAAAACTGAAAGCCATTCTTAATTTCATTAAGAATTGAGAAATATATGCCTATTTTTTTGGAACTGGTTTTTAACTTTTTCTTTATTTCCTGCACTTGCTGAATATTGACAAGTGTCAACTTTCTTTTCCTTCTTTCCAGCTGCATGAACAACCCAAATAACTCAAATACAACATGTTAACCACCTAACCACCTCAAAAATATTATTATTCAATGTTAACCATTTTTCACAATAAATCATCATTTCTAGCATCAACTAGCTATACATGCAATTGTTAATCAATACATCATTTATCATAATTAATGCTTCATAAACCAAGTTAATATGTGGAAATGGCTTGGATATATATTGAAACTATGGGTTAAAGTGTTATAAAAAATGGATATAGATATGACATTTTTTAGGCTCATTAGTTTGGCATCATTACATGGTTTTGGTAATGTTCCTAAATTTGGATTTGACAACCTATTATTCCTTATTAACCTCTAGCATCCTCCATGGCTTCTACAATTCATTATCATTTTGGAATGTGCTTTAAATGTTTCATTTTCCCTTACTGGTTCAAAAATACCCTTCACACCACCTTTTCCATTTCATATTTCTAGTCATTTCTTTGATTATAAATCTCTTTCATCAATGTACCATCTTCAATTACCAAATTGATTATCAAGATTGGTCTTCGTGCTTTAACTGGGCCTTTAACTTTATCCTTCCTTCGTTGAGAAAATGGATGACCATGATTAATCCAGATCAATGATCATGATTGAGTCTTCGCGCTTTGACTGGAAACCATGTGTTAATAAATTGGGTCCACACCCCCATGTGGCATTACTCTATTTGATTTGGGTCCACACATTTTTCTTTTCAACCATTTCATGAGCATCGTTCACTTCCTCAAAATCTACGACCAAGAACACTTGAGCTCTTTGCCTTTATAATCTGAATCTACAGTTCCCGTTTACAAGTCAATTTTGATCCTTTTAATGTTTGGCCTGAATTAGATTTGAGCATGGACAAGTTTTATTATTTTGGAGACTTTATCCAAAAAAATTATCCTTCAACATTTAGGCTTGAAACACAACTAGGGTCATTTGACCTTTGTTGATCGAACGGTGTGTAACACTTGTTAAGGATGTTGATACCATAATAGCTATTATGTCAAGTATGCCACATGTCCTCTTTCTAGAGTATATGTGAATAAAAGATGACTCTTGCCCAAAATTAGCCCAAAATTCATTTGGAGTCATTGATCTAAGTTGATTGAACGATGGTTAACCCGATGCCTTGTCTCACAGTTTTTTTTTAGAACCTGCCCATTGATTTGTGCTTGGGTGGATGATCACAATGCATTGTCAAAGTGGGCCCATCCTTTATGAACAAATGAGATCAATGACTCCTGTCTCATGGAACTTAACTGGTTATGCATCTTTTTCTTATGGGACAACGAGGATTGTTTGATCAAATTAAACGTTAGTTTGAGCTTACAAGAATCTTGCAGGCCCTTTGACTTTTCAATCTCAATTCTCATGTGTCGATCTTCATACATCTAAAATTTTGGATCGATCAATGTGTTGGGACTCTTGAAACACGAAAACATCTAACTAGAGATTGACTATTCAACCTTCTGACCACATAAACATTAGATTAAAAATACTAATGTTGATTAAACCTCCATCTGATGATCTAGATTAATTCTTTGAATAGTTTGAATTTTCTACCTTTGCCACATAGATATGAAGATCAAATCTGCATTGTTGATTCAGTTCCTCATGCAAAAATTAGAGTTGACCATAGGATTCATCATTGCTGATTAGTTCATTTTCTTACTTTCTCTAAGTGACTTTGTGCTTGATTTTATTGAACTTGATTTCCATTCCTCAATCACCAAGATAAACTCTTTGACTTTGACCATGTAGTTCTATGTTGTCTTATTCTCTTGTGTTCATGTGATCTTCTTGTCCAACTGGAACCTTTCTCAAAAAGAGAATTCATTGAACATATATTAGAGTTTATCAGAGAGATAAATTTCTTCTCATCTTAAGGATATGCTTGACACTTGCCCACCCATCTAAAATCACCTAGTGGACTGATAAGCATTGTTTTCCCACTTAGATAGGCTTTGAATGGGAGGAGATGGGAGAGAAAGCATCCTAGTGACCACTTAGACATGAACCTTGACTTGTTTGATCTTGAATTGACAAAAAAAAGGAGTTTAAAACTATGAGACTGAAAGTGGACCAACATATGGATAACTAAGTTAATATCAGTAAAGAAAAATCATGTCGGATAAGAACATTTAATATTTGGTACAAATAGTCATTGAACAATGTTTTGCTACTATATATGAGAATATCTATTTTACTATTTTCACATTTCTTCAAGAGCTATTGTACAAACATAGATCATTGCCAATTTAATATGTAATTGAGAAAATCATCATTTAAAAGGAATTTGAAGGTATCAAATTGATCTAGTTGCAAACCCTAGTTGTACAAAACTTTTGAAGAAATTGAAGAAGTGAGGAAAAATTGTGAACAAGACTCAAGAATTTATCATGGCACGAACATCCTAGTGATGATCAAGAAGACACAACAATGTGGAACTAAATACTAACTACATCCATTGAAAGCTATACATAAAAACAAAGCTGAAGCTTTATCTTCGATCCCACGAAGAGTCATGTTGACTGAAGATATTATAAACTTTACTCATTGTAAATTAATTGAACTTGGCAATGTGGACATCAATGAATCCTACAAGGAAATGTGTGATAACAATGGAAAAATGAAGGAAGAATTTTGACATATGGAGACCAAAGGATTGATACATATTATTCATCGACCTAAGACATTCAAAAATGAATGGATCAGATACATGTTGAGTTAAATCCATGGAGAATACATTTGGGTGGAAAGAGAACAATCAATTAAAATTACAAAAGAGATCATTCATGCAATAATTGGTTTATCAACTGCCAAAGGGGAATGCATTATGCAATTGGATCCCAAAAGAAAAATAGAGGAATTGACAAAATACAAGAAAGATCATGGATCAATTACTCTAGGTAGTATTATAGATTAAGAGGTAAGATTTTCCTCAATGGTTATTGGTTATAAAATCTATTAGTTGAGTCAATTAGACAACATACTGGGAGGAGTGGTAGAAGTTGCACATGAAACAACTAAATGAGGAAACATATATGATCTAGAAAATATGGTGTGGAATCAACTGATGGTGAACTTGAGAAAGATAAAACCAAACAAAAGGTAAGAAATGAATTTTAGAGCATTATTGGTATGTATCTTCCTCTATCCAAAAAAACTATTTTTTGGGTATTGATAAAGTAAAGCGGAATTTAGATAGAACAACAATTTATCTGATAGATAAATATATAAGTTAATTGGGAGGAAAATTCAATACAATTATGTGGACACATTTCAAATAATTTCAGGAGAAAAATGCATAACAGATATAGGATTCCACCTCATGTTTTGGAAAAATATAATAATGACATGTGCTTTCTAGTGAAGATACATTCATGCATAATCGAAGTTGTAGAGTTGAGGACATCATGGATACCACCCCTAGGATATGATGCAAATGAAAATTAATTAATATCAAGTATCGATAAATTACTAAGTCTACCAAAGGACATGGAAGTAACAAAATTTGGAACATATGATGAAGTTTATAAGAGGGTAACATTAGAACAAAATAAACCATATGATGAGAAAGGTGAAGGAAGTAGCAAGATAAGAAGACAAAAATCTATAGTGATACTAAAGAAATTCTAAGATAAAGAGAAAAATAACTAAAAGACATCCTACCAACAAAGAAGTTGAGGATGATACACTTGCAAAAAGAATGAGATCTAAGACTTCTAGAGCTACCACATCACAACCTAGAACAAGAACAAGAAGCCAGAGGAGAACATCAACTAACTAAGGAAATTGGAGGAAGGATACCTCACATGATGAAGTAGAAAAAGGTAAAGAACATATAAGAATAACAAGAACAACCATACATATTTTTGAACCCATCAAGGAATAGGGAACTCTCACACTAATAAGTGTAATAGATTATGGTCCGATGAAGATGAAAAGATGATAGAAGATACAATAATATATTTTTAATTTTCACAGATCTAAAAGATTTCCCAATGAACTTAGGCACATTATTCCTAATGAATTACTTGACAAAATCATGATAAGATGATGAAGAAATAGAAATTTCTTCCACAAGTCAAATACATTGATAGGAAAAGATACCATTCAAAAAGAAGATAAAAATAAAGAAGATCAACCTATTAAAATCCAAGATGACATTGATGAGATGATGAGAAAGAAGAATAGGATGATAAAAAATAGTTAGAAAAAGAGGAGAAGGAAATCATAGAAACATAAACACATACAAATATTAAAACTGAGGAGGGACAAACCATCAATAAGGAATGGGTCCCAAGTACTATCAATAAACAAATAGAATATATAGAGAAAAGAAAAAGAAAAATGGTTGAAACAGAAGAAGTAGAAGTGACAAGAACCATAAATGGAATAATCACGATCATTGATTATAAAGAGAAAAGAAAAAGAAAAGCATAATAAGGTTAAGAGGATGAAGACATTGATAATGACCCCAAATATTTCATTCTAAAGGGAAATCAAAATGAACTGAGTTACAAAGAGAAATAATATTATTAGTTGAATTAATAAATATATTATTAAAGCATCTCATGATTTAATGAGAGAGAGAGAGAGAGAGAGAGAGAGAGAGAGAGAGAGAGAGAGAGAGAACATAAATTTAATAAAATTAATTTTAATTAAATTGCATAAAGCTTATGCATGAAATTAAAATATAATAAATTAAATAAAGAGAGAAAGCTAATTATTTAAATTAAGATATTTTGTAATTAAATATCTAAAAGAGTTGTGCATGAAAAGGTAAAAAGGTAGTAAAGTAATAAACAATAATTGATAAATGAGTTCCCTCTCATGATTGCACAATCAGAGCCCCAAATTAAGGGAGAACTCAGTGTGTGATTTTTCCACATTGATGTTTTTGTTTTAGAACAATAACACATTGAATGGTTTTGAAGCTAAGTTAAATTTGTTGTTTGAAATCTATTACAAGAAACACGATTTTTTTGATTTAGTTGAATGTAAATTTCTATTGTTTTGAGAGTCGTACCAGTTAATGAGAGTCTTTTAGACTCGCCACGATCTACTTTATGGAATCGCAGTGAATTGTGTAAATATGTTGTTATCTCTTTTCATGTTTTGTGTTTTATTCATTTATGTCTATGGCCACATGGAAGAAAGCTATTGAATTTGGTGAATATCTTTATATATTCACTGAGATGCTAAAAATTGCATGATTAATATATGATGGTGTTAAAGTTTGGTTTGAACCATAAATTTGCATATTCAAAAATGACAATGAAGGTCATGTTTAATGTTTTGCATGTTATCGGGTTCTAAAATAATGCATGTAGAAGAGGTGGTATAAATCTGAAAAATGGATTTAAGTTGCTGGGTAGTTAGTCTCCATGTATTTTAATATAAATGAGGAAGTGGTCGGGTTGCACGAATTTGATGCGAAAAAATTAAAATGTTTTGATAGGAGGTTAAGAAAGTTCATGTCGCATGTTAGTTTTCAATGGGTATTGAGAAAATTAGTTGTTTAAAAATTTGAAATAGGTAGAAAATTGACCCTGGAAGGTGTATGTGCCCCTTGATGTAACTTAGTTGAGTGATTGATTTCCTCCTAAGTTTTCCAAGGTGAGGCTCTACATCATTTTCGGTATCAGAGCTTAGGGAAAGGTTTGGGAAAAAGTGGTTGTGTGTGTTTGTGCAGTTATAACAGGTTGAGAGAAGAATTTGAGAAGAAGTACAAGAGACTAGGCAAAAAGAAAAGATTCTAGGTGAGGCAAAATGGAGCAAGGGGATGTAGCTTTAATAGCGGGGTTGTACCTCTTTAGAAGGAATCAATAGAGAAAGGATTCACAACTGAGGAGAGAGGAAAAGAATAAAAGAGAAGAAGAAATGAGAAAACAAAGAGAAGAGGCAAGCAAGATAAAAGAGGAGATAAAAAGTTTGAGAAGGAAACTTGAAAAGAATGAAGCTAAGTTGAAAGAAAATAAAGTGCAACAAGAAGAAGTGCAGCAAGTAACTGTTGATGAGAGGAGTAAAGAGAAAAGTCCTATGAGATTTGAGTGTGAACAATTTGTGGATGGAACAGTAATGTGTCCTTTGAAAATAGAGAAGAGTACAATGTTGAAAGGTATTCCTATGAAAGAGAGTTTGGAGGAAAATGATGAAGCCTTAAAATTATATGGTGAAGTGAACTACCAAGAGGAATGGCATGAGGATGAAGATAAAGATTGTGTAGCAGCAAGTTCTTAAGAAAAATCTAATTTATGGGAAGAGTTTACAGCCATCATAGGATAATGGAAAAGGAATGGTGGTAGTATGGAGACTCAGCATGAAGAAGTTTCCAAAGAGGAGATATCTATTGATGTTATGGAAAAGGAAGATGAGACTAAATATGTTTATGGGAAGGTAAAAAATTCTGATTATGTTTATGACAAGGTTGAAGAAATTCAAATTGAGAAATATGTTTTGGTTCAAAGAGAAGAGACTATAGAAAAGTTGGTTGTGAGCTATGAAAGGGATCAAATATTTGTGTATCCTCTATGTATGGAGATATGGCATGTTTGTGAGGACAAGGAAGAGGTATTTCATTGGAAAGTATATTTGGCGGAGTTACAAATGTATGCAGTAGTAAAGATCTTACATATGATAAAGTTATTACTGGAAATTAATTATCAACAACAAATAGTTTTTATGTTACGAAACAAAGACAAACCAAAGATTAAGATGAAGAAGGAAAAACAAATACAAATGAGTCAAGGCCAAGAAAATACAAGATTGCAATTGGAAGATGAATATAAGCTGAAAGTAAAGATGAAGAAATGTTTTTCTTTTCTAATATTTATTTTTGTAGGTGTTTATAAGAAGACTCAAAGGAGACACGATATTCAGTATTTAGTTAAATGGAAGAGCACACCTGCACTAGAAGATATTTAGATGGATGAGGAACAAAGCAACAAGCATGGTTCATTACTACAACACCTCATCTCAAGAGGACTTGAGATTCATTCTATAGGGGAGTATGCTACAGTGGCAGACTAGATAGTTTCTGCTACATGAACTAACATGATTAAAGATGCTACAAGAAGTTATGTAGAAAGTTAATGTCATGTTTTAAATTTTAAATGTTTGTAATGAAGTCCAATGATGTGGTGGCATAAATGGAATAACGATCATATAAGCTCTCCAATTATAGCCACTTAGGACAAAGTGAGTTTTCATTTTAGTTTAAGTCAATTTTCTTTAAAATGTGTTTAATAATTAAGCCAACTAGAAATTGATAGCTATAGGAAACTTAAAACAATTGGAAAAAAATCAATCTTTCATGATTCCAAAATGGGTTTCAATTTCTTATTTTTAGTATGGACATTTCAGATTCCCAGTCGAAAAAGATGGGAAAGTATTCTAAAAGGCATATATTTAAATGTAAAGGAGATTGAGTTTTAGCAAGAGAAATAGTAAGTTTGAGTTTTTTTTTGATTTTGGTGAATTTGTGTTCAGAACAACAACAATTGAATGGTTTTGAAGTTAAGTTAAATTTGTTGATTGAAATCTATTACAAGAAGCATGATTTTTCTAATTTGCTTGAATGTAAATTTCTACTATTTTGAGAGTTATACCAATTAATTAGATTTTTTTAGACTCATCGCGATCTACTTCCTGGAATCGTAGTGAATTGTATAAATATGTTGTTATCTCTTTTCATGTTTTGTGTTTCATTCATTTATTGGTGAATATCTTTATATATTCACTGAGATGCTAAAAATTGCATGATTAATATATGATGGTGGGAAAGTTTGGTTTGAACCATAAATTTGCAGATTCAAAACTGATAATGAAGGTCATGATTAATGATTTGCATGTTATTAGGCTCTAAAATAATGCATGCAAAAAAGGCGGTATAAATCGAAAAATGGATTTAAATTGCTAGGTAGTTAGTCTCCATGTATTTTAATATAAAAGAGGAAGTGGTCGAGTTGCACTAATTTGATGCAGGAAATCGAAATGTGGTGATAGGAGGTTAAGAAAGTTCATGTCGCATGTAAGTTTTTAGTGGGTATTGAGAGAATCGGTTGTTTAAAAATCTAAAATAGGTAGAAAATTGATCCTGGAAGGTTTATGTATCTCTTGATGTAACTTAGTTGAGTGATTAATTTCCTTCCAAGTTTTCCAAGGCGAGGCTTTGCATCATTTTTGGTTCACTATTTTTTAGGATAATTGGCTTATGTTAGGATTTTGACTTAAGAGTTATCTCCCCACTTATACCATTGAAATACCACTATAGTGTACACTCACCTTGTCAATTTAGGGCAGTTGATACTCGGTACCTACAATCTGCATAAAATCTACGCATGTACAAACACAATATTCTAAACTAAATAGGCAATGGTAGGAAGTGGTTTGTTGTGTAGATCCTAACTAGTAGGTCACTACAAATCCCTTCCTCAACCACATCAGAAACATCAAATTGAAAGTCAAAGAACAAAGTCAAACTCTAGGGTCAAAGTCACAAATTCATGTCATTTGACAAATTCAAAAAGGTGAAACTAACTCAGATACTTGTCCCATTTTCTAGGACAATTGGCTTAGGTTAGGATTTGGACTCAAGATTTATCTCTCCACTTATACCATTGAAATACCGTGATAGTGTACACTTATCTTGGAAATTCAGAGAAGTCGATACTTGGTACCTACAATCTACATAAAATCCACACATGTACAAACACAATATTCTAAACTAAATAGGCAATTGTAGGAAGTGGTTTATCATGTAGATCCTGATTAGTAGGTGACTACAACTCCCTTCCTCAACCACATTAGAAACATCAAACATAAAGAAAAAATACACCATACACATGCAAGTATGGGGTAAGTATCCACAAAAATTGCATAAAAATCATTCATCTAACTAACATCATTAAATAATTGAAAGTCAATACATGAACATATATATCATAATTGAACAATCATGAGATAACTAAAATAACTAAGTAACTCAATATATATATCAACTAAATATGAAATACATTTAATCTAATCCAGTAACCAAGTACCAATTATCATAAAATACAATAAAAAAATTGGCCTAAAAGAATCTGACACTACAACAAAAAAGTCAAGTAGGGGTAGGCATTACACTCTATTTATAGAGAGAGATGGTCAGAAGAAAAGGTTATCATGTATGAGAACCTAAGGAAGACAAGGAGTCTAGGGTATTGCTTCATTCAGTAGCCAAATAGAAGAGATTAATATTGGCAAGCAAAGCGAGAAGGCTTAATAGTATGAATGCTTAAAGGGTGAAAAAACTATTAGAGATGAAGTGTGTGGAATCCAAGTAGAATGGAGGACTGAAAAAAAGATTTGTAACCTGCAAGTGAGTTGTAATTTGTTATCAAATCAAGCCTTACTGTTACTTTCTAATCATTGTATTAGTTTAGGGTAAATCCTTTAGATTAAGGTTGACCTAATAGTCATTTGTAAATCCTTTAGCTAGGTGACATCCCAAGTGAATGATGTAAATTTTTCTAACAAGGCTCACTCCTAACAAGGTGATTGAAATCTTCTAACTAGGTCACATTTAACAGTGTGTATTGTAACCTTTAACAAGGTTGGTCTTTCATAGGGCATCACTTCAAAAGAGTGAGAATTAGTAGCATGTTACTAGTGGTTTTTTCCAAATTAGGTTTCCACATAAAATCCATGTGCCAAATGTGTTATTAAATCTATTATGTTTCATGTTGACATTTTTGCAAAGTTATTTTGACCTAAGATAGTAACCTACAAAGTTTAAGTATTGTATGATCTAATGGATGCATGCATAATAAGGTTTTATGGATGTGGGTTCACTAAGCTATGAAATTTTTTATTTATACATATGGATCTTGAATAGCTAATTCACCCCCCCTCTTAGTTATTCTAAAGAATTCCAATAATTGGTATCATAGTTATTTGCTTAAGAGGACTAGTTTGAAGGTACTAGAAGCAAAAGATCAAGATATCAAAAAGAGAGGTACCCAAGCTTAATAAGGACAACTTCCCTGCATGGTAAAGTCTGATGAAGCTACACCTAGGAGGTCTTGGAGATCATGCACAATCTACCAAAATCAATAAGCATGTCAATCCTACTAGAGCCCCAACTATTTAAGATTTGAAAAAGAAGAAAGAACATAAATAGGCAATGTTGGAGATTGCCCCTGCCCTAAGTTATTCTGAGTTTAATAATATCAAGGGTTGTGATAGTGCAAAGAAGATGTGAGATTCTCTTCACACCATTTATGAAGGAGACACAAATGTTCTGAGAGCCAAATCTAAAAGTCGTAGAGGTAAGTTCAATGATATGAGAATGGAAGAAGGTGAAAATGTTGCTCAATATTGCTCTAGAATAAAAGATTTTGTTAATTCTATAAGAGGAGCTACTAGTGTTATTAACGATGATACTATATTAAGAAAAGTACTGAGAACACTGCTACCTCTCTATGCTATTAAACTTTCTACCATTCAAGAGCTTAGATGTATATTAGGTTCTAATTTGACTCTGGAAGGTTTGGTAGGTAGGCTCATTGCCTTTGAGCTCTCTAATTTTGATAATTTCAAACTTGACAATGTTGAATCTGCTTTTAAAGCTAATTTGTCATTGAAGGAACCTAAAGAGAAGAATAAAAAGGTAGAATATGTTTCCAGTGACAATGATATGAATGAGGAAGATGAAGAATAGCTTGAAGCACTGCCAGCAAGGAGATTTCATAGAGGCAAAGGAAAATTTAAAGGTAAGTTACCTATCCTATGTTTTAATTATAATGAGGTTGGTCATATTTCTAATAAATGTCCAGAGAAGAACTCTAAAAGTGGAGATAAATACAGAAGTAAAATAAAAAGAGATGAGGACAACAAAGATTACAAAGACAAAGGCAAGAAGTCTTGGTACATTGTTGAAGAAGAAACCAAAGATAGATTTGATGATCATGATAATGAAGTGGTGTGTGCTGCAATGAAATATGAATTTGATGAGGATAAGGCAAAAACATTGGCATCTTATGTGAAAAAAATGACAGATGGATCATTGATAGTGGGTGTTCACATCACATGACTAGAGATAAAAGTAAGTTCATTACCCTAAATTATTATGATAGAAATAGTGTAAGATTTGGTAATGATGTACCCTATCTGATAATAGGAAAAGGATCTATCAAACTCACATAAAAGATTTTATATGAAAATGCTTATTATGTTGAAGGACTTAACTATAATTTGTTGAGTGTGTCACAACTAAATAGTTCAGGTTGCAAGGTTGAGTTTAAGAACAAGATAGCTAAGATCTATGATACTGATGGAAAACTAATTGGGAAAGGTGATCAAACTAGAGGTAATCTATTTTATCTTGATATGGATAAAGCTATTTGTCTTGTTGTAGATTTTGATGATGTGTCTGCCTAAGCTGAAGAAATGTGACAATATAATTTACAACAATGTTAGTTAGGCAAGATGAAAAAATATAGCTTTAAGAGTAAGAATCACAACTCTAAAAGGAATTTTGGAGATTGTTCATATTGACTTGTTTGGACCAATTAATGTGCAAAGCTACAAGGGTGACAAGTACATTATGTTATTTTTTGATGATTATTCTAGGATGATGACAATTATGTTTCAAAATTTGATGCTTTCCAAATGGTTAAGTGGTACTTAGCAAGTGTTGATAAGGAGATAGGTAAAAGCTTGAAATGTTTGAGATCTAACAAAGGAGGAGAATTCACATCAAATGAGTTTGAGATGTTTTGTAATGACAAAGGAATCAAAAGACATACATCTACACCTAGGGTCATGGCTATACAACCACGAAAATGCACTCCCTTTACATTGTTTTTTCTAACTTTTCAAAAAAAATTCTAAGTCCTCTCCTTCGTAAGAAAGTGCATTTTCATGGCTGTATAGACGTTGCCTACACCTAGGACCCCTCCATAAAATGGAATTTCTGAAAGGAGGAACATATCTATAATGAAATGTGCTAGGACACTCATGATGGAGACTAATATTGCTTTGAAACATTGGAGAGAGATTATAAGTACAATTGTCTATACCTTGAACCATGTGCAAGTCAACCTTTTGAATTATGGGATGGAAACTCACCCAATGTAAAACATTTTAAGGTATTTGGAAGCAAGTTCTATATTCATAAAGATTTTATAAATGGTAAATTAGATGCTAAAAGTGAAGAAGTGATATTTCTTGGCTATTCCACAAGAAGTAAAACTTATAAGTGTTTAAATACTAACACTAACAAAGTTGTGGAAAGTGCAAATGTGAAGTTCAATGAATATACATAGGTACATGAGGTTGAACCTATAAAGAAACCAGATGAATGAAAATATTTTGTATACTTTTATGAGGGTATGCATACTGATGAAGATGTTGTAAATCAAGTTGCAAATCAACAACGTGTTTTAATGACTGCCAAGTCAAATACAATGAATTTTGAGTTGCATTCAGGAACCGAGCTACAATTAGGTGCCAAGTTGCAGAATAAAGCTAAGACACATTCTGATTTTGAGATTAGTGTACATGAAATAAATGTTGAATTATTTGATAGATAAGTACATAGCGATTCAAAAATTGACATATCTAATGAGGAAAATAGAGTAGAACCAAGATTGTCAAAGTATGTCAAAAGACATCACATTGCTAAACAAATTATTGGAGATAGAGATGCTAGACCCATGACAAGGAGCAAGATAAGAAGTGATACATGTTTTCTAAGCATGCATGAACCTAAGTTAGTGAAAGATGCCTTAGAAAATGAGGATTGGAGTAAAGACATGAAAGAAGAGATTGAACAAATTGAGAAAAATAATAAGTGGACTCTATTTCCCAGACTAGAAGACAAAAATGTGATTAGAATCAAGTGGGTGTATAGAAACAAGTTAGATGATAATGGTGAAGTCACAAGGAATAAGGCAAGATTAATTTGCATGGGGTATGAACAAGAAGAAGGGATAGACTATGGAGAAACATTTTCCCCTATTGCAAGATTATGAGTAAGAACTTTGCTTGCTTACTCTACATACAAAGGTTTCAAAGTTTATAAAATGGATGTGAAATCTGCATTTTTGAATTACATATTAGAAGAAGAGGTCTATATAGAACAACCATAAGGATTTGTTGATGCTAAAAATAAGAACATGGTATGTAGACTACACAAAGCTTTATGTGGTTTAAAGAATTTTTCAAGAGCATGGTATGAAAAGCTTCACAACTATCTTGTGAAAGTTAGATTTGAAAGGACTAATGATAACAACAATCTGTACTTGAAGACAAAAGGAGGTAAAGATATTTTACTAGCTGAATTTTTTGTTGATGATATCATATTTGGAGGTCAAGATGGATTCTATAAAGCATTTGCAAATGGAATGAACAAAGAATTTGAGATGTCTATGTTTGGAGAGATCAAGTTCTTTGTTGGTTTGCAAGTATATCAGATGAAATATGGTACATACATTAATTAGTCTAAGTGTGTGAAGAAAATATTGAAAATTTTTAGATTGGAATATTCAAAAACAATTAGCACACATATGATGACATGGCACAAGTTGTCAAAGAATGATGATTCAGTTGATGTGAATTAAACATTGCATAGGTCTATGATTGGCTATACTGTAAACCTACCATTGCATTATCTATTGGGATAGTTGCAAGATTCTTTGCTAGTCCTAAGGAGAATCATTTGATGGCTATTAAGAGAATAATGACATATCTAAAAGGAATAGAAGACTATGGTCTATACTATAAGAAAAATGAGAAGTTTGAGTTGAGAGCCTACACTAATGCTAATTGGGCTAAAAAAATTGATAACAGAAAGAGCACTAGTGGAGGAAAATTTTTCTTAGGAAAGAGGTTGGTCACCTGGACCAATAAGAAACAAAATTGCATATCTCAATCTATTGCTGAGGCTAAGTATGTTGTTGTTGTAGTAAATTGTACAAACATTGTATGGATCAAACAACTACTGAAAGGTATGAAGGAAGAAATCACTGAACCTATGATACTTTATTGTGATAATACAAGTGCTATAAATATATCAAATAACCCTATGATGCACACAAAGGCTAAGCACATTTCAATGAAGTATCATTACTTGAGAGAGTTAGTTCAAGACAAAGAAGTGAAGATGGAATATGTGAATACAAAAGAGTAGACAGTTGATATCTTCACAAAAGCATTACCTAAGGATGCTCATGAGTATCTAAGAGGTAAACTAGGGGTGATACTCCTATCCAAAGCTACTTAAAAAGCTAAGTAGTGCCCTGCATCAACTAGAGCTAAATTTTGTATCTTACACATTGATGCAGTGGATATTACTTTCGGAGCTACCTAAAGTAATGAAGGAACTGTAATAAAAGATTAGTCACAAGTAAGGTGAAATAGGGCAAAATTGAAATTGTTAACATCTGCATGTTGAGATGACAAGTCTTTGGCATTGTTGTCAAAGAGGGAGAAATAGACAGAGGGATAATATAGAATACCAATCAAAGGGAGAAATATGGAATATCTACTCAAAGGGAGAGAGGAAAATATAAGAACAGAGTAGAGATACTTGAATATCAGAATGAGGGAGTGATCAAGAGGGAGTCATAAGGATGAGTTGATTGTCTATTGATCAGAATAGAATTTTATAGCCTATATAGAAGATGAAAGCTGCTAATAGAGGGAGAGATTTCAATACAAGGAATTATTTTCTTTTTGGTATTGTTGTTGGTAAAGTTTGCCATCAATGCCAAAGAGGGAGATTGTTGATATGGGATTATTTTGAAGTGAGGAACCTGTAATAGAACAATCACTATTTTGTCATTGATGTCAAACCTGCTACTTGCTGGTAAGACAACTTCCTAGTTCATTTGAGTACTATCATTTGTTTGATTG
This sequence comes from Cupressus sempervirens, assembly GCA_028749045.1. Classification (NCBI taxonomy): domain Eukaryota; kingdom Viridiplantae; phylum Streptophyta; class Pinopsida; order Cupressales; family Cupressaceae; genus Cupressus; species Cupressus sempervirens. Next base: position 297,523,161 of record CM053784.1, on the reverse strand, counting down.
ATGAAGAGGTTTTCATCAAATATGATAACGAGAGCACCTAGAGGAAAAGTTGAGTATATGAAAAAGGAGTACAAAGATAAATTAAGATAGTGATGATATAGTGTATTGATTATCTACTTAGGGTTGCAAAGGTTGGATACACTAATTAAGTCTAGAAGAACAAGTACAAAGAATTGAGTTTCCCAAGCTTGACCGAGTGGACAGTAGGTGTTGAACAAAGTTAGTGCAAGTTGACCAAGAAATCAGCTAGAGCTAAGTAAAGTGAAAATTCAGTGTATGCCGGGTGAACTTAGTGTAAGCCAAGTAAAGTTTAGTTGATGTTGAGCACCAATAAACTTTAGTGTTTGTCGAGTTATCTAGTGGAAGATGAGTGGAAGAACTATATGGAAGCTAAGTAACAACATATTGATGTTGAGTGCACGTATTCATGTTAAATCATCAATTTCATGAATTTGAGCTGACTATTTTATTTTCTTGAATTGTGTGAAGTGTGTGGAAGATAACTATGATGAGTTGGTGGCACAAAATTCAAGGTAAACCATTTTGAGGTGAATTCAAAGAGGATTGAGGAACCAAATGGAAAAGTGGGTAGATTCATTGTATCCTACCTAATCCTACCTAACCCTAAAATGGATGATTGGGGTTGAACGACAAAAGATCTTAAATCTCTATTTATAGAGAGGGTTAGTAAGAAGAAAAGGTTGTCATGTATGAGAACCTAAGGAAGACAAGGAGTCTAGGGTATCGCTTCATTCAGTGGCCAAATAGAAGAGATTACTATTGGCAAGCAAAGCAAGAATGCTTATTAGTATGGATGCTTAAAGGGTGAACAAACTATTAGAGCTGAAGTGTGTGAAAGCCAAGAAGAATGGATGACTAAAACATAGATCTATAATTTGCAAGTGAGTTGGAATTTGTGCTATTACTTTCTAATCATTGTATTAGTCTATGGTAAATCCTTTGGATTAAGGTTGACCTAACAGTCATTTGTAAATCCTTTAGCCAGGTGACATTCCAAGAGAATGATTCAAAGTCCTCTAAAAAGGGCCTCTCCTAACAGTGTGATTGAAATCCTCTAACTAGGTCACATTTAATAGTGTGTATTGTAACCTTTGATGAGGTTGGCCTTTCACAGGGTATCACTTCAAAAGAATGAGAATTAGTAGCATGTTATTGGTGGTTTTTCCCAAATTGGGTTTTCATGTAAAATCCATGTGTCAAATGTGTTATTGAATCTATTATGTTTCATATTTACATTTCTGAAAAGTTATTTTGACCTAGGACAGTAACCTACAAAGTTTAAGTATTGTATGATCTAAGGATGCATACATAATAAGGTTTTATTAATATGGGTTCAGTAAGATTTGAAATTTTTTATTGGTACATTTGGACCCTGGATAATTGATTCACTCCTCCTCTTATTTATTCTAAAGAATTCCAATAGAATGTTCTACAAGAGTATCTAGATAGGTTAAGAAGATGAAATAGTTTGAAGACAAAGAATGTGAGCTTGAAGAGATTTATGCCCTTATTTCTAAGAGATTACCTAAAGGCATTGGTAACTATGAAAGAAAATTACCTCTTAAATAAATTTTATTTCAATATGATTGGTCATATTTCTTCAAGGTTTTTGGAAAGACTTCCAAAGCATAGACCTAGGAAAGTCCAACCTAGATATCAGAAGAAAGGTTACTATGAGATATGTGAAGGTGTGAGAGATGATGAGTCTGACAATGGTGACTTAGAAGATGGTGAATAGGTATTTATTTCTATCAAGGAAGAATATAATCTAGTTTTTATTGGTTCTACAAGCTACATGAATGAGGAAAGAGATTTAGCTATGCATGTTGAATAGAAGGACTAACTGATGATAGATAATAGATGATCACATCATATGATAGATGGAAAATTTGTGAGTTTGGAAATGTATGCTGGTGTGGTTGTAATATTTGGTGATGATACTTGTTGTCTAATGAGTAATACAGAATTCATTACCCTTGATTGTAAGAACAATATTGATGATGTCTTTATGTTGAAGTCTAAAACATAATCTCTTGTGTTGAACAATTAGTTGACAAGGGTTATGATCTGCAATTCAAGAATGGGAAATATTAAATTTAGGAAGTTTAGTTGCTCAAATTTATCAAGTACAAAAAATAAAGTTAATTAAAACACTCATACAATATAGTATACAACACTAAAATATAACCAATAAAACTATACAAGTTTAATTAACACAAATAGGGCCATAAATAATAGTCTAAAATACAAGAGAGTTAAATGTCTAAGTTTTAACTTTAAGTTTAATTGTTTAGACATCTAATGGGCATACAATACTCCTGGAGATCCAAGTGTAGAAACTTGTGCTCTGATACCAAATGTAATGCCCCACTAGGGGACCCAAGAGAGATTAACCTAGATAATGCAACTAAGTTTATTGAAATTTTTAAAGAGTGTACAAACAATAATGTGATAAATAATGTGGAAGCAAATAACAATAAGATAAAAAAAAATGCATACATTGTAACTCAAATATGGATTATAAATCATAAGGGTTTCATAACGTAGAATTATGTATATATTAAATTCCACTAAGTATAATTAATAAACATAACTCACATAATATAGATGAATGCCTAAGAACATCAACACATATGAGAATCACAAATCCCACTAATACAATATCCAACTACATAAAACTCTACATCCACAACATATGTCATAAGGTATGAGATACAAATGAAATTATATTTACATCTTGTAGAGATATCATAACCAATACGTAAACTAATATACAAGAGTAAGATGAGAAGATATAAAAAATCTCCAAGATGAATCATGATGATGTAACTTCTATAAGGATCATCCAATGCCAGCATAGGAAGTCAGAATATATCTCAATAGTAAAGATTAACTACTATCTAACCTCATGAAACCAAATGAAGGCCCACTCCCTCTGTGTTGAGGATATATCAAAAAAATCCATACAAGTAATCAATCACAAACCAATCTCAAGCATTAGAGGATGGAATCCTAAAAATTGTCTAATCTCAAGATCAATACTCAACTATATAGGTAGTACACACTAAACCAGAGGCAACAACACATCTAAGAAGCCTAAGATGTATATATGTAAGTGTAAGTACATATGTCTAACCCTTGAGTTTTGTCTTCGAATCCTCTTTGGACCTTGACACTCAAGTGACCATATATGATATCAATAAAGCTCTCATATAAACAAGGCTACTAACCATGTGAGAACTCAATCACACATCTCATCTCACTTCCACCTAGTCAAGACCTCAATCAAGTACTCATGCATGGTCAAGAAACATATCTTATTAATTTATTTTAAAACTTCCCATTTAATGTATCATGTTACCACTTTACTAAGTTACTTAGATTGTGGCAACCACTTGTTGGCCCCAACGATTATTGCAAGCCACTCTCATCCATACACCTAGATAACTTGCCCCAAGCTCATAAAATATAAAGAATCTCGTAAATTGAATAATAATAATGAATCCATAAGAAGATAAAAGGAACAAACATAGGTCCTCAAACCATAATATGAAAAGTCCAAGATAGGTCCTCAAATTGTCACATAACACACTCTCAAAGGTACAAAATACATGAACTTAGAACATTGGTTTGGAAAGAATAATAATGACTAAAATATAAATAGAAAATAACTCATAGAACTATTGTCACTAAAACTAGACACTTCCCTAGCTTCTGTGTACAACCCTTATGGCTAACATAAACCCTACAAATATGAATAAACACACATACAATCACATAATTTATTCTTGATAAATAAATGTTTACTATTTTCTAAGGTTTGGTTTGGCTATAAACATTCATATTAAACCTCATTAAATATAATTCATATCATTATTTATATCTATATTTTTTTCCTAAAAACTATAATTGTTAAAAATATAATTTCAATTTTTTTCTTCTAAAAATAGATTCTTTCCTAAAAATATAAGTATCTAAAAATACCTTTTTAACAGAAATTTATAAAAATCAAGATATCAATAGATAGAATCTCTAAAAGATAGATATTTCTAAAAATAAAAGTTTATAAAAATTACATGCAAACTCTAAACATCTGAGCCATAACTTGATTAATTCTTTCAATAATCACAAAAAATTCTCAAATCTCATACTAACACAAAGAACATGATGCAGGAGCATCAAGCTTGAATTTTCTTGGAATTATGGTTTTCATGATTGGGGATGTGTTTGAGGACTATTGAGGAGCCTTTCCTCAATTGTGCATGGGGATTGGATGGATCGTGTTGAGTTAGAGCCGTTTTATCTTGCAACTGGAGTTGTATTTTCTGGTTTTCGCAGGATACTTATGGGTTGTGTAAATAATTGTAAATAATTACTCTTAATTAAGATAGGATGTGCCTTTCAAGGATTGTAGAGGGTCTATATTAATAAATTTAGTTAAAGACACAAGTCCTAATTCATTATGAGTTGGGAGATATGACCATTCTCTTGGGGTATCGATTTTCTTTCAGTTTACACATTTGATTTTCGCACGTGACTTTCAGGATGTGTAGAAAATTATCCTTAAGGGATCAGAATTTTGCACTTGGGTTATTAAAGAGGACCTAAAATAATATATTGGGTTAAGAGCACAAATCTTAATTCAATCAGTGTGAGGAGATATCACGATTTTTCTTGGGTATCAATTTTCAGCCAGTTTTCGTGAAAGGTGCAGAGTTTTTCATCTTATGCAGTCTTTTATGATGAAATGGGATCTTTTTAAGTTAGATAAATTTTATTGGGTCATGTGTGGACCTAAATATAACTTGGTATTGAATTTTTATAATGTTTTCTATAGTTTTGGTTTACTCTTCCAAGGTGGACCCATAATGTAATTAAATGCTTGACTAGCCAACTTGTGACTTAACTAGCTATATAAGGAGCTTGAGTTTGTAGAAATCATTATGATGGAGGATTAAGGTGGATTATTTGAGAATTCCACATCCTTATTAGAGGAGTATCTAAGATAGAAAATTTGGAGAAGAGCTAGTGGATGTGGTTTAGAAAAAAGGAGGTTGCTTGGTGGCTTATGAGCACAAGTTGAGATCTTGGAGTTTTCTACTAGATTTTTGTTGTGTTATAGATCTAGGCTAGCTAGGATTTGAGTTGGATCTTGAGGGATCTTATAAAAATATTGTAATTTCTTTGTATTTGGCCATAACCGGGAAGGCCTTACAGCCTAACACATTGATTGTAATAAGTTGTTTTATGAATAAAGAGTTGTGAATTGGTATCAGATATTGTGTTATTGTTTATTTTCCAATGTGTGGTTATTTTCTAGGGGCTAGGACATCTCCATTGGGGATTCTACTACCTTGCACTACACCAAGTGGTATCAGGGAGAAGGTTGTTCCTAACCATGTAGATAGATCACCAAAGTTGAGGTAGTTTGCACCAGGACCTTGGGAGGACATGTAGATGGATCTATGGTTGTGAAGATGGAAGGTTGATCTTGTTCGGGAAGATTGATATATTTGTGATTTATTGCAAAGGGTTTGCAAAAATATTGGGAGATGGCCCCAAGAGTATTAGACCCTGGTATGATTGCGAGTCTCCATAATGTGGTTAACAAGAGGTTTTCTAAGGTATCCACTCAGTTTGAAACTAGCTTGGATGATCGAGTTAAGGATGGGGTGATGAAGGCATTCCATAGATGTTTGTGGAGATGGAGTCTACGAATATGGAAGAGAGTTGTTTGGCTAGTTAGAAGACTTGTTCAAGAGAGAAGATGACATTGTAAGGTTGAGGTGGAAGTTAGTTTTGTTGATTAGTTTGTGGAGTTTGATGCAGACCATGTAGAGAAACTTGAGGCTGTTGCTGAGGATATCCCTAACCTTGTTGATGTTGGGATAGATATTTGTTTTCATGATTGGTTGGTTGAGTCTGATATGGAAATTTTAGAGCACTTGGTCATGGATAATTAGGCTACTATTGGTGATGAGTTACATGTTGTAGAGCATCTTGTTGTGAGCAATGAGATTGTTGATAATGAGGATTTTCATATGGATGAGGATATGAATATGGTTGCTGAGTTGATTGAGAATATGAATGTTCTAGTTGATGTGGAGTTTGATGTTGTTGATGTGGATCCACTAGTTGCTGATTTGGTTTTGGATCTACATGATACTACGGGTTTGTATGTTCTTGATTTTACAGTGGTTGACATGGCTAAGGATTTACATGTTGTTCTTATTAGATATTAGAGATTACATGTTTATAACTTGGTTTTGAAGTTACATGATATCGCTAACATGGATTTCATATTTGAGGATATTGTTGTTGCTGGTTGTGATTAGTTGTAGAGATTATTGGTGAATCATTATGTTTAGTTTGTTCTTGGGAGTGAGCATGCTGATTGGGTTGCTGAGATTTACTTGATTCTGATGTTTCAATGGATGAAATGTAGAAGGTTTATTTTCATATTTTTTCTATTAAATTTTATGGAGTGGAAGCCTTTGGTAAAGATGAAGTTGGTTGTAGATCTTTCTTTGGGCATCAAAGTATGGGACATACTTTTCTATTTACTTGGGGAGTATGATGCAGGAGCATCAATCTTGGATTTTGTTGGAATTATGGTTTGTGTGATTTGGGATGTGTTTGAGGAATATTGGAGAGAATTTCCTCATTTTTGCATTGGGATTGGATGGATCGTGTTGAAGTTAGAGCCATCTTAGCTTGCGACTGGAGATGTATTTTCTGGTTTCTGTAGGCTACTTGTAGGTAGTGTAAATAATTATCCTTAATTAATGGGAGGATTATCCTTTCAATTATTGGAGAGTTATTATATTAATACCTTCAATTAAAGGTGCAAGTCCTAATTCATTATGAGTTGGGAGATATGACCATTCTCCTGGGGTATCAATTTTCTTTCAGTTTACACATCTGATTTCTATGCGTGGCTTTCAGGATGTGTAAAACATTATCCTTAAGGGATCAACCTTTGAGAACTTGAGTTCTTAAAGAGTACCTAAAATAATATATTGGGTTAAGAGTGTAGGTCTTAATTCAATTGGGGTGACGAGATATCACGATTTTGCTCGGGTATTGATTTTGGTCCAGTTTTCACAAAATATGTGGAGTTTTTCATCTTGCACGGTTTCGTATGATGAAGTGAGATCTTGTCAAATTAGGGACATGTTATTGGGTCATGAAGGACCTAAATATAACTTTCCACTTATTTTTATTCATGTTTTCAATAGTTTTATTTTACTCTTCCAAGGTTGACATATAATGTAATTAAATGTTTGACTAGCCGACTTGTGGTTTAGCTAGCTATATAAGGAGCTTGAGTTAATGTAAAAATCATTATGGTGGAGGATGAAGGTGGATTATTTGAGGATTTAAAATCCTTAGTAGAAGAGTATCTAAGATAGCAAATTTGGAGAAGAGCTAGTGACTGTGGTTTACAAACAAGGAGGTTGTTTGGTGGCTTACAAGCATAAGTTGAGATCTTGTAGGTTTCTACTAGATTGTTATAGATCTAGGCTATCTAGGATTTGTATTGGATCTTGAGGGATCTTGTAGAACTATTGTAATTTTTTTGTATTTGGCCATAACTGGGAAGGCTTTATAGCCCGACACATTGACTGTAATAAGTTGTTTTATGAATAAAGAGTTGTGAATTAGTATCAGAACTTGTGTTATTGTTTATTTTCTATTTTGTGGTTATTTTATGGGGGCTAGGACATCTCCATTGGGGATTCTCCTACCTTGCACTGCATTAGAACATAATAATCAAAATTGAAGAAAGAAAATTTCAAATAATCAACTTCAAAAATAAAGAGACCAACCTTAACCCAAAAATTAAAGTTCTTTCTTTTTCTTAAATTGATATTATAAATGTTTCAAAACCCTATCTCAAAACTATAAAGCAATCTGAAAAGAAGAGAGAACAAATTTTCACCCAAAAATTCTAGCTTTGAATTACTTCCCAAGCCTCTGTGTAGAACCCTTATAGCTAACACAAATCCCACAATACTCCACAAATACGAGTAAACACACATACAATCACATAATTTGTTCTTGATAAATGAAATTTTACTATTTTCTAAGGTTTGGTTTGGCTCTAAACATTCACACAAAACCTCATTAAATAAAATTCTTATCATTATTTATATCTATATTTTTTTCTAAAAACTATAATTGTTAAAAATATAATTATTTTTCTTCTAAAAATTGATTCTTTTCTAAAAATATAAATATCTAAAAATAGTTTTTAAAATTGATATTTCTAAAAATAGTTTTTAAAATAGAAATTTCTAAAAATAAAGATATTTAAAAATAGAATCTCGAAACAATAAATATTTATTAAAATAGAGTTTATAAAAATTACATGCAAACTCTAAATATCATAATCGTAACTTGATTAATTCTTTCAACAATCACAAAAAAATCTTAAATCTCATACTAGCACAAAGATCACAATAATCAAAATTGAAGAAAGAAAACATCAAATAATCAGCTCCAAAAATAAAGAGACCAACTCTAACCCAAAAATGAAAGTTCTTCTTTTTCTTAAATTAAAATTACAAAGGTTTTGAAACCCTATCTCAAAACTATAAAGAAATTTGAAAAGAAGAGACAACAAAATTTCACTCAAAAATTCCAACTTTGAATTACTTCCCAAGCCTCTGTGTACAATGGTTATAGCTAACATAAATACCACAATACTCCACAAGTACCAATAAACACACATATAATCACATAATTTGTTGTTGATAAATAAAAGTTTACTATTTTCTAAGGTTTGGTTCATATAAAATATCATTAAATAAAATTCTTATCATTATTTATATCTATATTTTTTCCTAAAAACTATAATTGCTCTAAATATATATATTTTTTCTAAAAATATATTCTTTAAAAAAAAATAAAAAAATAAAAAAATAGAGTTTATAAAAATTACATTCAAACTCTAAACATCATACCATAACTTGATTAATTCTTTCAATAATAATAAAAAATTCTTAAATCTCACATTGGCACAAAGAACACAATAATTGAAATTGAAGAGAGAAAACTTCAAATAATCAACTCCAAAAATAAAGAGACCAACTCCAACCCAAAAATTAAAGTTCTTTCTTTTTTCTTAAATTGAAATTACAAAGGTTTCAAAACCCTATCTCAAAACTATAAAGCAATTTGAAAAGAAGAGAGAACAAATTTTCACCTAAAAATTCTAACTTTGAATTACTTTTCCTTTTCTCCAAAAAGTCTTCCACCTCATAATAATGAATCCCTACAATGACAATCTCATCTAATTTATAGAAAAATCTATTAGATTTTGTGAAAACAGGGCACAACCTTCAATTTTTTTTTTGAATATTTTAATAATCCAATTCTTAAGTTAAGTCACTTAACTCAACTTTATTTTTAAAAGAATAAGTTCTAATTTTATAATAAAGTAAATTTTAAGCTAGATTATTGAATTTTAATTAGTTTATAATAAAAAAATCAACTAATAACCACTCAACTTGATTTCTTAATGTGTAATTAATTATTAATTCTTATTTAATTAATGTGCATTCAAAAAGCATAATTCTAACTTAATTTAGAATTAATATTTTTAGCACAATATTATGGAATAAGTATGATTAAATTATAATTAACAACTCTAGATAAATATAATATGCAATTTGATTTTCAAAATTAATTCATATTATTTGTGCAACTAAATTAAGATTTTTGATTTAATAATTAATCAAATATTTTAATTCCACAATTAGACTTTTAATTACGCCTTTTAAATTAGATAAAGGTATTTAATTACTTTACCACACTCAAATGTTTTAAAATTTAATACTCCAATAATCATAAGATTTAATTATTCCGGAGTCATAATTAATTTTAATAAATTCATTTCACGAGGTAAACATACAACAAAACTCACATGAAAATAACTCAAAAGACTATCATGTTCAAGGCTAGATTCATGAATTTATGTCACATTCACAAATTTGAATAGGTAGTCAATCATATACTTGTTCATATTTCAAGACAATGATGGCTTAGGATAGTATTGAACCTATATATTATCCCCTTTCCTACCATTGAGATATTGTGATAGAGCACACTCATCCTAACAATTCAGGAAAGTCGATGCCCGTTCCCTACAAACTGCATAAAAAACAAACATGTACAAATATGTATGTACACACACACACACACATACACATACATATGTACATATATGTACATATATAGATATATATTTACATATATGTACATATGTATGTGTATATGTGTGTGTGTGTGTGTGTGTGTGTGTGTGCACACACACACACACACACACACACACACACACACACACACACACACACACACATATATATGTACATATATATATATGTATGTATGTACATATATAAATTATATATGTACATATATACATATATATATGTACATATATACATATATATATGTACATCTATACATATATATATTTATATATATACATATATATATGTACATATATATATATATATACATATATATATGTACATATATATATATATATGTACATATATATATATATATGTACATATATATATATATATACATATATATATGTACATATATATATATATATATATATATATATATATATATATATATATATGTACATATATATATGTATATATATATATATATATATGTACATATATATATATATATATGTACATATGTACATACATATATACATATATCTATGTGCATATATATGTATATATGTACATATGTGTGTGTGTGTGTGTGTGTGTGTGTGTGTGTATAAAAACAATGGTAGGAAGTAGTAATTTGTGTGGATCCTAACTCACATGTGACTACAAATCCCTTCCTCAAGAAAATTAGACACATTATGCAGAGATGTAAAACAAACACACACACACACACACACACAAGTATAGGGTAAATAATATGTAGTCATAAACATAAAGCATCACAACTTATGCATAACCCTCATGAAAATAACCAACTCACACAATAATAGTTGTTCAAAATATTTTAACATCAATACTGAAAAGTGAAATATGGGAGGCGTATTACATGAGTTAATGACTTGTGTACCAAAATTTTCATATTTCTCATAATCTCTTGAGGAATTACATAACTTATGGATGTGTAGAATCTTGTGAAAGTTGTTAAATTCAATTGTATCATGCATTATGTTCTTACATAGCACCATATTTATTTCACATTGAGTGCAATAAAGCAATAGTGGCCTTAGAGAGTAATCAAAATATTTATGTAATATTAGTATTGTTTCCATAGCCTTGGGAGGAATGTATGTAATACCTTGTGTTGTTATAACTATTTTGAATGGTGTGCTCATGGTTGTGCATTGAGCATATGTATGTGGACAGTCTTAATAATTATTTTGTTTAAACACCTTGCATTATGCAATTATTGTATTGCATAGAAATTGTAGATGGTAGTCTTAAGAAATAACATTGTTGCTTGTATTAGTGTCTCAATGTTGCATATTGTTGGAATTTTTAATTCCTCTCCCATTTGATTTCTGTAAGTCATCCTAATGGATGCAAACTTGATGATATTTCTTCATAAGTGATCATGATTGGGACCCATGAGTGGTCTACACCCTTGGGGTGATTTGATTCTATTGTTGCATTAGCTAGTTGTTTATGCTTTTGCCTGATTGATGAGATTATGGTTCAAGATTATCAATGTATATTATTAGATTTATTATGACCTATTTATGCTATGAATATTTATATTATTCTTGCAGTAAAAATTTATTATGGTTCAAATGAATAATTTAAATATATTATTTGAATACAATTAATTAAATGATTATTTATGCAATTTAGCACATTGTTGCTTTGACTATATAATTATCGTGCATCTACACTTGATCAAGTTATTTAGTATGCAAGATTTATATCCCCAATAGTGATATGTGGAGTTAGTGATTCAATTGTTAATACTAAGCCAATGTCGTCCCTGTATGGGTGATGTATCCTATTCATTAAAATAATAAACCCTCTAGTTAATTAGTAAAATCCGGATTCATTATGCATTTGTGATTAGACCTGTGAGTGTGTTTATGTATTTAGAAATCCGCAGTGGACGCAAAAGTTATTAAAATATTGCGGTTTAATAGTTTAATGAGAATTTTGTAATTGATTTAATTTATTTTAATTTATCGGCCAATTTGTCATAGTTGTATTCCAATTTAATTGAAATTACCTAATTTTATTTAGGTTAAGGGAGCCAATTAAATTATTTAATTTAAATAATCTAATTTATACATCACTTTGTAAAAGTGCATATATTAGTTAAAAGTGAGTTTATTCTCACTTCTCACTTTTCAAATTTAGGATTTTTTTGGAGCAAATCCTCCAAAACTGTCTTGTGAGCATTTTGAGATTTGTTCATTGTGAGAGCTATGCTCATGGGATCATTACAAGAATAGGCTCATTGGATTTAGAGTGGGAAAACTCCTTCTTTGCCAAGAATTTCATCATTTTTGGTGCTCCTGTTATTTTGTGGCATCCATTCTTGTTTTGGCCATTTGGCTATGAAGCAGGGCTCTCTCGTTTATTGTTTTGGCTTTGTTTTAGTTCTTGTGTTTAATAATAAAATGATTGGAGGTTGAGAACCAATGTTCCCCTCTGTTGTGGTATGCTAGTTCTACTTGATTGGAAAGGTACACGTACTTAAGCATTTTTGTGGGTTTTAATTTAATGTCTTATGTCATTATGATCGCTATTTTTGCATACGAGCTTGGAAATTGATTTTTATTTGATTTTTGGGAGTTTGGAAACCATTTGGATAATGGGTTTTTAATTTCATCAAATTTTGAAAATGTTGATTTTTTAGCAATTTTCACATTGCCTCGTTTTATGTGCTACCAAGTTTTCTTAGGTATTTATTGACATTTGTTTTGGTTGTTGATCTCAAATTTTGTTAGGTTTACAATCAAACCTTAGTTGATTCGTGTAGAATCCATACTCCCGAATCTAGGCCAATTGAGTGAGTTCATGATGTTTGGTGGTTTGTTTCTTTATTGGAGTTCATGTCGAGTCCACACTCCTGGATATAGGCCGGTCGAGTGAGATTGATATAATTTATCATTTTTTTCATTTCTCATATCCAACCCTTGCATTAGTATTATGTGATTACATTCATGAAGTTGGTTGTGCCCATATACGAGCACATGCACATGCATATGACGAGATCTTGTGAGACTGAACTTTTGGATATACGTTGGTTGAGGGATTGTTAATTTGGGGATTTGGTTGGGAACTTGCATTGACTTTGGGAACTAATCATGTGATGAGCATGGGTATGTAGGGTAGGTGGTGGAGTGGCTTTTCTCATGTACCTCGATATATATTCTGACAAGATAGTGTGAATAATTTCTAACAAGTGATAACTAATAAATGGGTAATAAAACTCAATGATAAGATAAGAAAGCATCTATGTGATTAATCCAAGGGTATGTGCCTGTGCGATTAATCTGAGGGTATGGTGTGATGGTTTTCTAAGGGATTCATTTCGTACTGGTATGATGGTTTCCCAAGGGATTTGTTTTGCACCATATTTAGCTTGGGCTTTTTTATGCCAAATGACTTACACTCCATTTGAGTCCATACTTCATTATCTTTAGTGGGTATGACCAATGACCTGATGGACTACATTGGTTTCATGGACATATAGATGTTGGTATCATATACTTTATTGGCATGTGTGTTATCCATGGGTTATTGTTTTATGTAATTGTGGTTGGTTCATTATCTCTATGAGCATGGCGGGTGTGGGAATGTGGGTACCACATAGTTGGGATGCATAACTACCTATAGCACTATTGGGAACTAGTGTACAAAGATGATCTACTTCCAATTTGAGGCCGGTGGTGGATATTCACTTGCTACTTCAGTGTATCCAAAGTATGTTCCCTTGTGATTTATGCTTTACTTTGGATGCATTTGATATCATGTTTAAATGATGTTTAATATGTTACTTGACGCATTCCTTTATCATGATGTTTTATCATAGTTCTTAGTTGAGCCTTCTTATAATTTCTTTGGACTAGTGATGCTATTGGTAGATTAGCATGTTAGATATTCTTGTTTCATGTGATGTTATTGGATGGTTACTAGAAAGAAATATGTCATGAGACAACTCCAATGATCTTGTTGGAAAATTGAGGTTCATGGTTAGGGGTATGGTTAGGATCCCTGAGGTCTCATGATTCCATTATGGTAGGGAGGAAACAAGTACAATTTATTGGATTTGATTGCATCATATGCTCTCTCTTTCCTTCTTGAGATGTTGCTTATGCACATTTATCTTGTGAGGATATTGATTTGCTTCACTATAATGCAACTTATCATGGTTTAGAGTAGCATGTTATTTATGTGAGTTATATAGATCTTCTTTATGATTTTGATGATCTTGAGTGTTTGTTCCTCGAGTTTGGTGGTTCTGGTACTCCTTGGTGTGGAGGTTCTAACCTTGTTTGCTTCCTAGTTCAACCTTTTAACCTTTGTATTGTTCATGGATGATAGGAGGGCAACATCTCATACAATACTAGTGAAGTATCATCCTAAGTTAGTAGAAGTATCACACTAAAATTATATGAAATGTCATATGATACTGGTGAAGTATCGTACAATAGTAATGAGAAGTATCATATTGCTTCTTTAGGAGCTTGGGTCATATATACAATATATCATTTAATCATAGGTGGCATACTTTTCTTCCTTATAATTAAAATATATCATTTAAGTATAAGTGGCATACTCTTCTTCCTCTTCTTCCTTATACTTTAGATATATTTTATATATATGCTGATTCATTTGATATAGGTTTAAACTCTCTAGGAGTTAAGATAAAAATTCAAAGATTTTAAAGTTGACAAGATTTCAAACTTAGTCTTATTTCAAGAGTTTAGGGTTTAGCATTTGTCCTTCAACATTGTGTTCAGTAGATGAGTGGTTGTACCTTGAGCCCTCAACTTTTTTAGGACCTCTTGAGGGCCTCTATTTACCATTTCTTGATTATGTTATGGTTAGTTGAAAATGGACTTGTATGTTTAACCATGCTAGGAACTTCTACTCTGGGCTTAAAAAGAACATCTTTTATGGGATTGATAGTTCACCATTTCCCTCTTGGGATCTGTGGATGTTATCCATGTCTCCTTTGGGTATTCTCATGGTTTGTGTGATCTTTGATTTTGAGCTATGATTTTGTGCTTGGGGATCTTTGGAAGTGTTTGTAACACTTCAACATGTGTAAGTGAACATGTGAGTTTAGCCATGTTCCCTATTTTATTATCTTGATTAGATGTTTCATTCTTGCACTTGGATATTTTATGTTGTTTTTAAGTAACTTATCTCTAGGACAAAATTATTTAGTGCATGTTTTATCCTTGTGTTCCAAGGATCTCCAGGCGGGTCATTACATAATTAAATATGGTTTATTATTTGTTGTGTTCTCTAGTGTTGTAGGTATGTTGTATTCCTTGGTATTGTTTAACAACTACTCTCTTATGTGTGATTGATAGTATTCAAAATGTTACATGAATGTATTTCATGTTTGGTAATTTGCTCTATGATATTCCTCACGAGCCCCCTCTCCATCTCATCCTCTCCCCCACCCGTTGTCACCTCTTCTCCTTTTCCCACATTTAAGAGGTAGTTAGAGATATTAATAGTAGTAGAACTCTAGATGAGGAAGGATTCCTAGTTGAATTCTTCAAGCTGGTTATCTCTATTTTGGATCCCTTTCTTACATTACTCTTTAATCAAGTGGTTTGTGTTGGCTTTCCTGACTCTTGGTCAGGACATATTATCTATCCAATCCATAAATCTTGGCTACCTTTCAACCTCAAGAACTATAGAACCATCATGGTTGGGCATACCTTTGCCAAAATCTATGTGACTGTGCTGAATGGTATTTTGTCTAGAGAGCTTGATCATCAACATTGTTAGGCTAGAGGTCAGGTTGGATTTTGTACAAATTTTTAGACCACTAATCACATTTTGACCTTATGAGCCATCATTGAGGAGGCTTGCCACTGCTCGACAAAATTTTACTATTGTTTTGTTGACTTTCGCAAAGCTTTTGACTCTATTCCTTGAGCAGCTCTCTTTTAGTGTCTTAGGGACATTAGGATCTCAAAGATTCTCCTTACAACTATTATGAGGTTATACAAGTGTATTGTGGGCAGATTCAGGACTCCATAAGGCTTCTCTGACCTTATCCAGAGTACGATTAGGGCGAAATAGGGCTGCCCTCTATCCACCACTCTCTTTGGCATCTACATCAATGAGCTTGAGGTATTTCTCTGTGATTTTTTGCTCCCTAGTGATGGTTGTTACTTACATCAGGTGTTGATCTCTATTGTTCTATTTGTTGATGATGTGATTCTCCTAGCATCTTCCTATGATGGTCTTCAACGGCTCCTTAATGGCTTGGCCTCTTTCTATGACTCACGTAAGCTAGTTGTAAATCTGGGCAAGACTCAAGTTATGTTCTTTAATTCTTTGAGGACATCACACCTCCATTTTTACTTCTAGGATACCAAGATCAAGATTTCATCTTCATATACGTACTTGGGGGTTAAGTTTTCTAGACTTCAATTCAACCTGAGACTAGACATGTAGCCCAGAGTCAACAAGGGGCTCGAATCCCTCACTATTCTTGAGAGACAATGCTTTTGACACCACTTCTAGGACACCATGACTAAGATGTCCTTTCTTGATTCCCTAGTCAAGCCGACTATCCTCTATGGCTCTACTATTTGGGGACCCTCCCTCTTGGAGTTTGATTGGGCCTCTATTGAGAGAGTCCAGACTCTTTTCCTTTGGCACATTATCAGATGCCACTGATCCACTCCGCACAACATTATTCTGATAGATTTTGGTGCTCGCCCTTTCGGATTGGGGACCATCTTTATTTAGTTTGGCTTCTGCACCTGATCTGAAGCTTTGCTGATTCCTTCGATGGTCATCATAGATATTCCTACTTGGATTACTATTCCTCTATGGAGGTTGTGGGTTTGGACTTTGGGCACAGGTCTCATTGCTGGTACACCTAGGTCTTTTCCCTCTTGGGTTTGATTGGTATTAGTTTGGATCATCTTCCCCCCTTTCAATTTTCTCTAGATGCTCCAACCCATCTTCTTCCACCTTAGTGAGAGTTGAATGAGCATGTTAGACTTGACATCTATAGATAGTATGTTATCACAACTTGGAGGAATTCCCTAGGTGGGCTCCACCCACAGATGGCCTTCTATGAAAAGCATTTTCTTGATATCCAAGATGAGATCATCTTATGCCCCTGGTATCTCACTCATTTTTGGACTCACACTCTTAACATCTCCTTGGGATCTTTTAGAGTGAGATCTCATTGACTATGTATTCAATTTGATCACCAGATCAGCAGGGAGGATAGGATCTATTGACTTTGTCACCTCAGGGAGGTTGAGACTGAGTCTCACTTTATTTTTTGTTGTCCTATTTACTATGAGATCTGAGGGAGATTCAACTATTTGTTCAGAGAGTGTCGGTCTCTTTCCTCATTCTTCACATATATTGACCAACACTGTCTTGCACTCTATCTTCATGAGACCATGCAGCTTCATGAGCACACTATGTAGCTCTAGCTTTTCTTGACATCAACCCCTACATAGCTCATCACCTCTTTCTTCAGTCCTATAGTCCCTACCTAAGGATTGAAATAGCCTCCCTATACTATCTTGGTTCACACGAGATTTGTGAGACCCCGCAGAGATCACACTCGACAGTGACCTTCCAAAGTACCTGATTGCTCTAATGCTCACCTTTCCATTATGGACTACTTCTTGCCTGTGAGGAGTTCTTAGTTGTTGTTGTTCCTTTTCTTGGTTCTTTTGTTGTTTTGCTTTCACATTCTTTACGTGGACACCATTTGGTGCTCCCCCTTGCTGGCATTTTCCCTTTGTACTGTTTCTAGTCCCTTAGACCCTCGTTGATCTCCTATTATACATTAATAAATTTATCTTATCTTATCTTATCTTATCTATTCATTTTATGGATTAGAATCCATGTGATGTATGGGATAGCATTGAATTAAACATTTTATGTATCTTGTACTAGTCACTAAGATTCTCTATCTATTTATTTGTGACACCATTACAATTGGCCTATTGTTGAATCATATGCACTTTTGGATTTTGATGTTGGAATTATTGATTCTCCCATTTGGGTTTTCTCTTTTTAAATTCATGTTTTTTTTGAATCTTTGGTTACTTTATGTTGTTGTTAAGTAACTTAAGGAAAAAATAATTTAGTGCATGTTTTATCCTTGTGTTCCAAGGATCTACAAGTGGGGCATTACAAAATTAAATATGATTTATTATTTGGTGTGTTGTCTAATGTTGTAGGTATGTTGTATTCCTTGGTATTGTTTAACAGTTACTCTCTTATGTGTGATTGATAGTAGTCAAAATATTACATGAATGTATTTCATGTTTGGTGATTTATTCTATTCATTTGATGGATTAGAATCCATGTGATGTGGGATAGGATTTAATTACAAATTTTATGTATCTTGTACTAGTCACCAAGATTCTCTATCTATCTATTTGTGACACCATCACACTTGGCTTATTGCTGAATTCTATGCATTTTTAAATTTTGATGTTGGAATTCTTGATTCTCCCATTTGGGTTTTTTCTTTTCAAATTCATGGTAATTTTTTTGAATCTTTGGCACTGCTAGCCCTATTTTGAATCTTTGGTTACTTTATGTTGTTATTAAGTAACTTATCTTAAGGAAAAAATAATTTAGTGCATGTTTTATCCTTGTGTTCCAAGTATCTCTGGGCAGGGCATTACAAAATCACATATGATTTATTATTTGGTGTGTTATCTAATGTTGTAGGTATGTTGTATTCCTTGGTATTGTTTAACAATTACTCTCTAATGTGTTATTGATAGTAGTCAAAATGTTACATGAATGTATTTCATGTTTGGTGATTTATTCTATTCATTTGATGGATTAGAATTCATGTGATGCATGAGATAACACTGAATTAATTTTTTTATGTAACTTGCACTAATAACTAAGGTTATTTATCTATTTATTTGCGACACCATCTCACTATTGGAAATCTGATTGAAAAGATCATTGTTGAAGATCAAAGAGGGAGATTGTTGTTAAAAGAATGTTTTCAATCATTGTTTTGTCATTGATATCAAACCTACTACTTGTAAGAATGACATTTGCTTATAAGATCTAAGTACTATCACTTAGTTGATTGATGAAGAGGATTTAATGAACAAGATGTAACAAGAGAACCTAAGGGAAAGGTTGAGTTATGATGTTGTAATAAAGTGCAAGGATAAGTTAAGACAATGATTAAATGATGTATTGATAGCATACTCAAAGACACAAAGGTTGGTCACACTTAGAAACATTGGAGGAAGAAGTTGTAACAAGGTTGACTACAAAGCTTAAACTAAGATCTTTAGTGGGTGTTGAGCAAGTTAGTTAAAGCCGAGCAAATTTTTAGTTGAAGTTGAGTAATATAAAATTCTAGTGTGTGCCGAGTGAAGATTAGGTGTTGAGCATCAGAAAAAACACAGTTGATGCCAAGTAACACAATATGTGTCGAGTACTAGTATTTCAATAGTGTCGAGCTGCTACATTATTTCAAATAATGAAGATTCACCAAATCTAAGCTGACATAGTGGTTACATTAAATTTTGTGAATGAGTTGGAGGATAAGGATGATGAGTTGGTGGCACAGAATCCTATGTAAACCATTTTTGAGCGAATTCTAAAGGATTATTCAAGAATTTTCTAGAGGAAACAAAATATGGGTTTGATGAAATGAATCCTACCTAATCCATGCAAATTAAAATTAAAGGATGGAAGAATCAAGTGGGAAAAGGAACTCCAAGACTTCTATTTAAGAATTCATAGACCAAGAAGCAAAGAGTTGCTGATATTGTTTCTGCTAAAGAGCCAAATCTATGAAGTAGTTAGAAGGGTGTCAAGGAGGAGGCATCTAGGAGAAGGAAGAGCACAGAGGCTCTACTTCTATGAGTGGTCATGAAGATATGATTGCACTAGTACATTGAGTATGGAGACTCAAAGAGACTAAGCTTGAAAGGAGGGCAAGCTATTAGAGTTGTAGAAATCGAAGGCCAGGCAAGGGTATGAGTTGAGAAGTGATATGAGATTTGCAAGATAAGTTGTATGTTGTAGTTAGGTCAAGATTTTCTAATACTCCCTAGCAATTGTATTAGATCTAAAAATCCCATGGACTTAGGTTGGTTTAATAGGAATTTGTAAATCCTTTAATAGGGTGGCATTCCAAGTGAATGTTTTAAAGTCCTCTAACCAAGACCACTTCTAACAGGGTGGTTAAATCCTCTAACAAGGTCATATTTAACAATGTGTTGTAAGCCTTTAATAGGGTAGGCCTTTCATAGGGCATCACTTCAGAAGAGTGAGAATTGAGTAGCATGTTACTGGTGGTTTTTTTCAAATTGGGTTTCCACGTAAATCACTATGTTATGTGTTGATCTCTTATGTGTTATGCTTGCATGTTGATTTACAGTAACTTGCTGATTAGTATAGTTAAAGATTCAATGAATGAATAGTTGAATGGGCTCACTATACTTAGTGAAAAGTTTGAATAAGACATTTGGACCTTGAATAATTGGTTCACCCTCCCTCTCAGTTAGTCTAAAGCATTTTTAACAATTGGTATCAGAGCCATCTGCTGATTTAGTTTCAAGGTACTAGAAGCAGGAAGATCAAGATGTCCAAGAGAGAAGTTCCCAAGCTCAACAAAGA
This sequence comes from Cupressus sempervirens, assembly GCA_028749045.1. Classification (NCBI taxonomy): domain Eukaryota; kingdom Viridiplantae; phylum Streptophyta; class Pinopsida; order Cupressales; family Cupressaceae; genus Cupressus; species Cupressus sempervirens. The sequence continues at coordinate 297,502,288 of CM053784.1, read as the reverse complement.
TAACTTTTCTGCATGGAAGAGTATGATGAAATTGCACCTTGGATCAATAGGTGACTATGCACAAACCTCAATTGTAATAGAACATGTAAATCCAGTAGGACCTCTTATTGCAGATGATTTGAATAAAAAGAAGGAGCACAATCAAGCAACGCTGGAGATTGCCTCTGCACTTAATTATGCAGAATATGATGACATCAAAGACTGTGACACTAGATTCAAGATGTGGAAAACCTTATCAAAAATCTATGGAGGAGATCAGAATGTCTAGAGAGCAAAGAGAGAAAGCCTAAGAAGAAAGTTTGATGACACGAAAATGGAGGAGGGAGGTGAAAATGCTACTCAGTATGCTGCAAAAATGAAAGAAGTGGTAAGTGCAATAAGAAGTCTAGGTGGTCAATTGGAAGAAGAAACAACCATCAACAAATACTTAAGAACTCTGCTCCCTATCTATGCTATTGGAGTTTTAGCCATCCAAGAGCTAAGGTGTGTACATGGAAACACACTAACCTTTGAAGGAATAGTGGGAAGACTTACTGCATTTGAGCTATCCAATTTTGATAACTACAGACCTAAGAACCTTGAATTTTCTTTCAAGGCCAAGATGACAAAAAAGACACTAAGGATGAGACATCAAGCAAAAATAGAAGAAAAGGAAAACATGCATCTAGTGACAGCAGCGCAGATGAGGAAGATGTGGAACAATTAGAAGCACTACTAGCTAGGAGATTCCATAGAGGTAAAGGTAAATTCAAAGGTAAGCTCCCTATCATATGATTCAATTGCAATGAAGTAGGTCATATTGCTGCAAGATGTACATAGAAGAAGAACTAAAAAGAATGAAACAAGTATAGGAACAAGATAGAAGATGATAACAACGATTATAAGGAGAAAGGCAAGAGATGCTACATTGTTGAAGAAGATTCTGATGAAAATGATGATGAAGTAGTCTATGTGGCCATGAAGGATGAATCAAATAATGATGAAGATGAAGCAACAACATTGGTTACCTATGTGAACAAAAATGACAAGTGGATCATAGACAGTGGATGCTCACATCACATGACAGGAGATAAAAGTAAGTTCATTACCTTTACTCAATATGATGAAAATAGTTGAATTTGGAAAAAAAACTGCCAAGATCTATCACATTGATGAAAATTTGATAGGAAAAGGTGAACAAATTTTACCTAGATATGGAAGATGCAACATGTCTTGTTGTTAGACTTGATGATGCGTGGTTGTGGCATAAAAGGCTGTGTCATGTTAACTTTGATAATTTGATTAGCATCAACAAGAAGAACAAAGTCAGATGATTGCCCAAATTGAAGAAACCTAAAAACACAATGTGTAAACAATGTCAACTAGGGAAAATGACTAAGTCTAGTTTTAAAAGCAAAAAATACACTTCCAATGAAGTACTAGAGTTAGTCCATACAGAATTATGTGGTCCAATAGAAGTGCAAAGCTACCTAGGAGACATATATATAATGCTATGTGTAGATGGCTATTCTAGGATGATGATTGCTATGTTTTTAAAGCAAAAATCTAATGCATTTAAAATGTTTAAGTGGTATCTGGGCAGATTTGAGAAGGAAATAGGAAAGAACTTGAAATGCCTAAGGTCAAATAGAGGAGGTGAGTTCACATCAAAAGAATTTGAAATATTTTGCAATGACAAAGGCATCAAAAGGAAAACATCAGCACCAAGAAATCCACCACAAAATGGTACTACTGAAAGAAGGAATAGGTCAATGATTGACTATGCTAGAACTTTGATGATGAAGAAAAATGTTGCACTAAAGTACTGGAGAGAAGCTGTAAGTACTACAGTCTACACACTAAATAGAGTTCAAGTCAAGAAAGGTACAAATGCAAGACCTTTTGAATTGTGGTATGGTCACTCACCTAATGTTAAACATTTTAAAGTATTTGGTTGTAAATGCTATATTCTAAAAGATAATAGAAATGACAAGTTTGATGCAAAAAGTGATGAAGGCATATTCCTTGGATACTCCACTAGAAGTAAGGCATATAAGTGTTTGGATACTAACACTACCAAGATTGTGGAGAGTGCAAATGTAAACTTTGATGAGCATGCAAAAGTTCAGGTTGATGAGTCCAAGCAAACAGAGGATTATAGATCCTTTGTATACTTCTATGAAGGAATGACTATTGAAGACAATGCTGCAAATCAAGTTGGGAATCAACAACAAATTACAGTATCTGTTGAGTCTCAACTAGTGAATGTCAAGTTGCAGAATGTAGAAGATGCTCATTCTGATTCTGAAAATAGTATACATGAAAGGAATGATGAAGTTCTAGATGAAGAAGAAAAACAATGACTTTGAAGCCGAAGGATCAAATATGGAAAGAAGGATAGAACCAAGATTAGCCAAGTATGTTAGAAGACATCACCCTGCAGATCAAATCATTGGTGACAAGGATGTCAAACCAATGACAAGGAATAAGCTCAGGAATGAATCATGTCTGTTGAGCAAGGTTGAACCTAAAACAGTGAAAGATGCACTACAAGATGATGACTGGTATAAAGCCATGGAAGAAAAGATAGATTAGATTGAGAAGAATAAAACACGGTCTCTAGTTCCAAGACCAGCTGATAAGAATGTGATTGTTACCAAATGGGTGTTTAGAAACAAACTTGATAAGAATGGAGAAATAACAAGAAACAAAGCTAGACTAGTTTGCAAAGGCTATGCACATGAAGAAGGGCTTGATTATGGGGAGACATTTGCCCCTATTGCAAGAATGGAAGGAGTAAGAACATTACTTTCATATGCTGCATATAAAAGTTTCAAAGTGTACCAAATGGATGTAAAGCCTTCTTTTCTGAATGGTATACTGGAAGAGGAAGTCTACATAGAACAACCAAAGGGATTTGTAGATGAGAAGAATAAGGACATGGTCTGCAAACTACACAAGAAACCTTATGGATTGAAGCAAGCACCTAGGGCATGGTATGAGAGACTGCACAAATATCTTGTGAAGATAGGATTTGAGAGAATAGATGACAACAACAACTTGTACATCAAAGCTGAAAAAGGTAAAGACATTTTGATATCAGAGATCTTTGTTGATGATATAATATTTGGAGGTAAAGATGTACTTTGCAAAGATTTTGCTAATCAAATGAAGCATGAATTTGAGATGTCAATGTTTGGAAAAATTAAATTCCTTATTGGATTACAAGTAGATCAATTGAAGCATGAAATATTTGTGACCCAATCCAAATACATCAAGGAGGTACTCAAAAAATTTGTGTTAGAAGACTCAAAACCAGTCAACACACTTATGGCAACTGGACATAATCTATCCAAGAATGATGAATCTGCTGAAGTGTATCAGACATTGTATAGATCAATGATTGGAAAGCTGCAATATGTTGTACATAGTAGACCAGACATTGCATTAGCTATTGGAATAGTGGCAAGATTTTCTGAAAATCCAAGAGAAAATCACTTAATGGCAGTAAAGAGAATACTGAGATACCTGAAAGGAACTGATGACTTTGGTTTGTACTACAAAAGGAGTGATAAATTTGAACTCAGAGCCTACATTGATGCAGATTGGGGAGGTAACATTGATGATAGAAAAAACACCAGTGGAGGAGGACTTTTCTTAGGAAAAAGGTTGATTGCATGGACTAGCAAAAAGCAAAGTTGCACCTCACAGTTCACTACTGGAGCTGAGTATGTTGCAGCTTCTATAAATTGTACCAATATTATATGGATCAAACATTTGTTGCAAGGTATGAAGGAAGAGGTAACTGAGCCTGTGATACTTTCTTGTGATAATACAAGTGCTATTAACATATCAAAGAATCCTACAATGCATGCTAAAACCAAGCATATTGCAATCAAGTATCACTATGTAAGAGAGTTGGTGGAAGACAAACAAGTGAAGATGGAATATGTTAGCTCAAAGGAACAGATTGCTAACATCTTCACAAAAGCACTACCTAAAGATGCTTTTGAGTATCTTAGAGGTAAGTTAGGGGTGATACCCCTAGCTAAGGCTACTTGAAGCACAAGCAAGTATGCCCTACATCAAATAAGCTGATTAATGAAGATTTCACACATTGATGCAAAGGATGTTTACTTTAGGATTCATTTCTAAAGTAGTAGAAGTGCTGAAATTTCAAATTAGTCACAAGCAAGGTGACAGAGGGAGAAATTGAATGAACCTGTAAAAGCTACACTTGCATACTAAGATGCTAATATGTCTTTGGCATTGTTGTCAAAGAGGGAGAAATAACAAAAAATTGATCAACAATTCTTGAAGATGGAGAATCAAAAAAGAGGGAGAAGTTGTGAGATATTGATCAAATGAAGATAGAAGGAGATGTTGATTAGAACAATAGAAGATGAGCAATACAGAGGGAGAAAGATAAAGAACAAGGATACAACAAAAAATAGGGAGAAGCAGAAATAAAACAATCAGAATAATAGAAGGAGATGTGAAGCTACAATTTACTTTTTGGCATTTGACTTACTGTTCTAACCTAGCTAGCATTTGGTTAAATAGTTTAGTCTGATGGTTGATTAGTTTGGTTTGCCATCAATGCCAAAGAGGGAGATTGTTGGAAATCTGATTGAAAAGATCATTGTTGAAGATCAAAGAGGGAGATTGTTGTTAAAAGAATGTTTTCAATCATTGTTTTGTCATTGATGTCAAACTTGCTACTTGTACGAATGATATTTTCTTATAAGATCCAAGTACTATCACTTAGTTGATTGATGAAGAGGATTTGATGAACAAGATGTAACAAGAGAACCTAAGGGAAAGGTTGAGTTATGATGTTGTAATGAAGTGCAAGGATAAGTTAAGACAATGGTTAAATGATGTATTGATAGCATACTCAAAGACACAAAGGTTGGTCACACTTAGAAACATTGGAGGAAGAAGTTGTAACAAGGTTGATTTCAAAGCTTAAACTAAGATCTTTAGTGGGTGCCGAGCAAGTTAGTTGAAGCCAGGAAAATTCTCAGTTGAAGCCAAGTAACAAGAAATTCTAGTGTGTGCCAAGTGATCTTCAGGTGCTGAGTGAAGATCAAGTGCCAAGCATCAAAAATTTCTTAGTTGGTGCCAAGTGATCTTCAGGTGCCGAGTGAAGATTAGGTGCCGAGCATCATAAATTTCTTAGTTGGTGCTGAGTGATCTTCAGGTGCCAAGCATTAGGAAAAACACAGTTGATGCTAAGTAACACAGTATGTGCCAAGCACTAGTATTTCAATAGTGTCGAGCTGCTACATTATTTCAAATAACAAAGATCTGCCAAATCTAAGCTAACATAGTGGTTACATTGAATTTTGTGAATGAGTTAGAAGATAAGGATGATGAGCTGGTGGCACAGAATCCTATGTAAACCTTTTTTGAGCAAATTATAAAGGATTATTCAAGAAGTTTCTAGAGGAAAAAAAATATGGATTAGATGCAATGAATCCTACCTAATCCATGCGAATTAAAATTAAAGGATGGAAGAATCGAGCGGGAAAAGGAACTCCAAGACTTCTATTTAAGAAGTCATAAACCAAGAAGCAAAGAGCTGCTGATATTGTTGCTGCTGAAGAGCCAAATCTACGAAGTAGTTAGAAGAGTGTCAAGAAGGAGACATCTAGGAGAAGGAAGAGTACAGAGGCTCTACTTCTATGAGTGGTCATGAAGAGATGATTGTATTGGTACATTGAGCATGGAGACTCAAGGAGACTAAGATTGAAAGGAGGGCAAGCTACCAGAGTTGTAGAGATTGAAGGCCAGGAAAGGGTATGAGCTAAGAAGTGATCTGAGATCTGCAAGATAAGTTGTATGTTGTAGTCAGGTCAAGATTTTCTAATACTCTTTAACAATTGTATTAGATCTGAAAATCCTATGGACTTAGGTTGGTTTAATAGCCATTTGTAAATCCTTTAACAAGGTGGCATTCCAAGTGAATGTTCTAAAGTCCTCTAATCAGGCCCACTTCTAATAGGGTGGTTAAATCCTCTAACAAGGTCACATTTAACAATGTGTTGTAAGCCTTTAATAGGGTAGGCCTTTCACAAGGCATCACTTTAGAAGAGTGAGAATTGAGTAGCATGTTACTGGTGGTTTTTCCCAAATTAGGTTTCCACGTAAATCACTGTGTTATGTGTTGATCTCTTATGTGTTATCCTTGCATGTTGATTTACAGTAACTTGCTGATTAGTAAAGTTAAAGCTTGAATGAATGAATAGTTGAATGGGCTCACTATACTTAGTGAAAAGTTTGAATAGGACATTTGGACCTTGAATAACTAATTCACTCCCCCTCTCAGTTACTCTAAAGCATTTCTAACATTCACTTGGACTGTTTTTGAATTGTATGCATTTTGGGATTTTGATGTTGGAATTGTTGATTCCCCATTTGGGTTTTCTCTTTTCAAATCATGGTATTTTTTTAAATCTTTGGCACTACTGGCCTTATTTTGTATTTTCTTTAATTATATCATGTTTAGTGTGGACCTTTGATAGTATGTGTAATACAATACCCCTCTTATCTTAACAAGTATTAAGCGGGGTTTAGAAGATAGTATAAGTACACTCAGAATCGGTTGGGAGATCATATTACTTTTGGTACTCCTTGATTCCACAATTTTACAAATTCATGCATAGGTAATACTATAAGATAATATCTCACATTATTTACACAAAAGAATGATACATATTTACTCTAAAAATAGTAATAAACCAAGTTCTTATGCTATAATATGTTTATACTTATTATACATATTCTTTCTTTCTTATGATGTTAGATATTGATTTGCATTAGACAATTGATCATGCTCTATATAAGATCTTTAGGAGATTAAGTATATGGTTGAATTGTATTTGATTTATATGTTGTTCTAGATTCATTATTTATGCTTTCAGTACCTTGTTTATAATGTTTTGATTATTATTTGTTCTTAAGCTATCCCAACTAACCCATGTGTGTGTTTACTCTTCTTGGTGTTTTTTTTGGATGAGGGGAGACAATTGTAGTCACTTCTTTGGGAGATCTACACCATGTCACACTCCTCCTTCCTTGTTTGTCACTCTTTGTATGTATATATGCATATATATTATATCTTGTCAGTTGGTGATGCAGGTGTATATAGGTTCCAAGCATCGACTCCGCCTAACTACATAGGTCTAAGCATGTCTCAATATCCTTGAACTAGTTGTTGTTAAAAGGAGATGGAACCATGATCCATATAGGAACCCTTATATCCTTAGAAACCTAATGGGAAGCCAATCACCTAGTCTAGGGATTTTATTTTTATCATTTATTTGTATGGTTTGATCAGTGGATTCTAGTGTTTAGAATTATGTGTTCATGATCTAGATATTTGTATTTTCATATAAATTGTCTATGATATTTGTTTGGTATATTTATGTAAGCATATCTAGGTGCACATATATATACCTATATAAATATACCTTGTTACATAGCTCATGCATCTAAGTATTTGTGTATGTTATAAATTGTTGTGAGCAATATATTTATACACTTAGATATAAAGAGAAATATATTGTAATATTAAAAATTAAATTAAAAGGGATAAAATAAAAAGTATAAGTATTTAGAAAACACGTTATAACATGCATTTAAGAGAAAAAGGCAATATGTGTTAATCATGTGGAAGAATATGAGATCAAAACATAAATATAATGACAAGGAAAAAAAAAGGGTTACAGAGCACTAGAGAGGGTATTTACATCATATTTGGACCATTTATTCACTATATACCCCTAAAATGCCTAAATAACTTATAAAATTGTAGTTAATTACATAAACTAAGGCAACTTTGGATTTTGGAATCACTTATATTTTAAAGGGTGGTGTCTTTTGCCTAAAGGGATATGAAAGCTATTCAAGAACATCTAAATGTGATTTAAAATGTAAATATGAGGGAGGAGGGGGGTGTGGGGGTGGGTTGGGATGGATGAAAGTTAGAAGAGAGTTTGGTTGTGCATTTTATGAATATTTTTATGGAGAAAAATGAATGATATGTGAGGGTGAGTATAATTCTTTTAAGGATTTTTAAGTTTCTTTCCACTTTGGAAGAGAGATTGTATATGATAATTTAAATGGTTAACAAAGGGATTTATTACCATTTGATTTCTTTTCCTTCCATGGATATTTGTGAAAGTGGACAGGGTTTGAATGATGCATCTCAAATGGATTTATTTTATTCTATTTGTCTCCTTGCTCTTGCTTCCATTGAATCTTCGTAGAACTCGAGGTATGGATTGAAATTATTAATTACATTATTTATCTAATAAAAAATAGATCTATTTATATGTTATCTTTATGTACTATAATTGTATACTCAATTCCTTGAGTTATTTAGATGTTTTGAGTTTCTATTTGTGAAAATTGCTATGTATTTTCCTATGGTATTCAGTCACTAGTTTTTGGAGATACATTATTTTTTGTTACAGGGTTGTTGGTAACTCGAGTCATGGAATATTATATTGTGATATCTTTCTTGTGTTCTTATCCATGTTTTGTTATCCATGCTACATGTTTCTATAATATGCTTTGGAAATATATATGCTTGATTTAGGGCTCATGTCAAATTGTTATGTGAGGTGTACCATTTAAGTTTAGCGTTAAAAATTCTTGTAAAGATATATGGTTATAGTTCTTGTGCCTTTTTTTATCATTTATGCATTGTGATGCTTATATAATGTGGTAAGGTTTTGTTTAAACTAGGGACATGAGACCCTAAGAATGTTGTGCTCTTAAATTTCTACGGTTTTGGTTTTGGATTTTTTAGTAGGGTAGAGGCCCTAGGTGAGTGGCTCACCATAGGTGCTGGACCAGTTAGTGGTCATTGGAGAATCCTATGTAGTAGAGACTAGAACTTGAGCAGGCTAGATCTACATGTGAGTTTTTACTCAAGTAAAAACATTAATTAAATAAATGGGTTTTTGGGTTTTTTTTAATAAACTAATCAGTAAGAGAAATTTGAGGCACACTTATCATGTTGGAGTATTGGAACTATATCTAATATTTTATAAGGCCTTGATGCACTATGGTGACAATGGTTCATGAGGTTGATCCCAACATTAAGGAAAGTGTTATAAGGTCACATACACCCCATTGGAGTATTGAGACCATATGTCATTCTGTATAAGACCTGGACGTGACAAGATGACATTGGTTCAGGAGGTTGATCCCAACATATTGAGGGGTATGTGATGAAACTCACTTAGATGCAGTTGAACCCCTAACTTTTCTTTTGTCTCTAGTTGTCCATTTGCCTTGTGATTTCATTTTGGGGCATTATTCTTTGTATGGATATATGTTACCTTTGTACTTTAATTTTGGGGTATAAGCCTTAGATTACCCTAGAACCTATGTAGACCACTATCTTATCGCCTAGCTAGGAGAGTGGACCATTTATGGCTCCAAGTGGTTGGGTGGTAAATATTTTCAAGGGACTATATATGATTATATTCATTGTGCTTTTTTATCGTTTATGCATTGTGATGCTTATATAATGTGGCAAGCTTTTGTTTAAACTAGGGGCATGAGACCCTAAGAATGTTGTGCTCTTAAATTTCTACGATTTTGGTTTTGGACTTTTTAGTAGGGTAGAAGCCCTAGGTGAGTGGCTAACCATAGGTGTTGGGACCAAGAAGTGGTCACTAGAGAATCCTATGTAGTAGAGACTAGGACCTTGAGTGGGTTGGCTCTACATGTGAGTTTTAATTAAATAAATGGGTTATTGGGGGTTTCTATTAATGCATTAATCAATGAGAGATATTTGAGGCACACTTATCGTGTTGGAGTACTGGAACTATATGTCATATTGTATAAGGCCTTTATCTAGTATGGTGACAATGGTTCATGAGGTTGATCCCACCATAAGGAAAGTGCGATAAGGTCACATATGCCCCGTTGGAATACTAAGACCATATGTCATTTTGTATAAGGCCTGGATGCAGTAGGATGACATCGGTTCAGGAGGTTGAGCCCAACACATTGAGGGGTATGTGATGACACTAACCTAGATGCGGTTGAACCCCTAACTTTGCTTTTTCCTTTGGTTGTCCATTTGCCTTGTGATTTCATTTTGGGGCATTATTCTTTGTAGGGCTTTATGTTACCTTTGTACTTTAATTTTGGGATATAACCCTTAGATTACCCTAGAACATATGTGGACCATGGTCTTATCTCCTAGCTCAAAGAGTGGACCATTTATGGCTCCAAGTGGTTGGGTGGTAAATATTTTTGAGGGACTATTCGAGTTTTCATGGATGACTTATATGGATCCTTGTTGAGTAGTTGTTAAAGATTAATTCTTGAAGTCTACATAGTTGCATCTCATTGGAGGAAATCTATATAATATTGTAATATAAACTCTTGAAGAAAGTAAAAGATCATATGTATGTGTATTATGAATTAAAAAGCTATGTAAAAGGGTAATGGGTATCTCTCCGAGAAATAAAGGGAAATGGGAGCATATTATATTATTTCAAAAGATGAATGAGATTATTATGATTCCATGGCATTGTATATTTCCTTGTATTTAGATGAATGTATAATGAACAAATACTCTTCATAACGTTATCAAATGAACAATCTAAGTAATTAGCAAATAAAAGATGATTAAGTTTACATGTATGGTTGATGGTTTAAATCTATTTCATGTATCTTTATTGCACATTTAATAGATACATTTGATTACATGTATTAAGACATTAGTTCCTAGTTTTGAAATGGATATTAGGATAAATAATGTACCAAATCATAAGTAGACGTGAAACTAATAGACTGTTTAACTTGAGTAAGGATAAAATGTTAGAAAGTGACATTAGGGAACTTGTTAGGACTTTACACCTGTGATTAAGTGAACTAAGAAAGAAAAGAATGTTAAAAAAATTTATTCACCAAACTTTTGTATCAATTTGTCTTACCCTTTCAGGTTCTCGGTTCCCTAGCAGGACATTATGTGTAAGGAAAATATCATAGAGAATGTAACATGTGTGTGTGTGTGTGTGTGTGTGTGTGTGTGTATTGTTGTTAACTATTAGGATGTTAGATTAGAATGTATTTTATTTGAATTATGAATAATATATGAAAATAAGTGCAAGTTATCAATGTTATATATGTATATTGACAAAATTTGAATTAAGGTTGCATCAAAACGTAAATCTTCTTTGTTTGGATGTTATTATATGTATTATAAAACTAATTAAAAGATGCTTACCATTTTAGAGTGAGATTGAAAATTGTGTTACCATTATGTAAATTTTTAGGGAATGAATGGTTAATCTTTTACAAACATCACTTTGGAGCTCTAGTTACAATCATAATGTGATTATTTTTCTTAGTAAATGATAAGGCACATCTTTTGTAGATACGATTGATCTTGAATACTTATATTGGATTATGTATTGATTTGTGAGTGAATTCTTCTCTGTGTTCTTATGTTGATTCTAGTTTTCTTTCTTACTTGTTATTTTGAATATTTCTTGCTCAACATTATTAGCCTTGGATGGATGGGTGTGAATTAGTCCATCTATGTTGTTCAACCCTTGTTTCCAACTCAAGAATATTTCTTTATTTTATGTTTTCCTCTCTGGTAGCAATTGTGGAGATGCTTTTATGCACCATTCTTTTGGTTATTTGATTGCTAGTGGGTGTTCTTTGGGCCACTTTTTTTTGTGGGTCCCCTAACTTCTGATGGGGACACAACCCAACAACAGAATGGACACAATAGAAAAGGGAAATTATATTAACTGAGAAGATAAGCTAGTACAAACAGTGCAGAGAAAATAAACTTCAAAACATGACCTACGGGCTTACAATAGCATAAATCTGGAGAATATTTCTCCTTTTAGCACCTCCTCTCAAGCTCCAATCCGAACTACTTTTTACAATGCCAGAAATCTCCTTAAATAGACCCCGGAGGGTTAAGGACTAGGAGTACATTCTAGAAAGTGCTAGTAGGCATCCATCGACAAAATAGAAGGTTCCAGAAGCTGCGTTAGAAGTCGGTGCAAATCTAGAAGATTCCAGAAACAGTAGCCGAACTTCCGGGAGACATAACTTTTGAACCGTAGCTCCGATTGACGAACCGTTTACATTTTCGGAAAGCTCTCGAAGCGCTCTACAGCCCTATGGACCAGCTTCGCTCGTCCCCCATTTTTTGACCCTTTTCGAGGTCATTTAATGCCCCAAACCTGACTTTGAAGCATTCTTAGGAGGTCTCCAAAACCCGAAAAATTGCAATAACTTTCAAACCGTGGGGCCTATTGACCTGATTCTTTTTATGGAATGCTCTAAATCATGATTACATTCATCTGGCCAATTCACACCTAGTTTACCGAAATGATGGCCCAAATACATGCTCCTATTTTTTCAGAATTTTCAAACGCACTGATAGTTGAACTATGAGAGTTGGAACCTTTATTTGAGCCAAATGGGTATCCAAAAATGTAAAGACATGAAACAGAAACTAAGTCTAAGTACATTTTTTTGGGTGACACAGGATTGCCCTTATACCTCTGGATGCTCCTGCATCAACTTCTCTTGTAGCTGGCATTGGGTGGGGAAGAGAATCTCATTTTCTTTGATTCGAAAATCCATAGCCCATATCTTTATTTGATTATATATATGTTTATTATATCTACTATGTTGTCCCTCTTTATGAGATTATGTGTTAGACATCAAATTTTATCAAATGATTTCTTGGTAGTTACGCTACTCTTGGCTTAAAGGTAGAAAATGATATGATCTTAGAGGATGTATATTTCCATCTTGATCTTGGTTATGGATGTGAGTTTAGGATGATGAGCCCCATTAGGATTGAGTTCTTGCATTGTCAACAATAAAGTCAAGATCTAGATGAGTTGGGTAACCCTTGTTTTAGCTATAGTTGGCTTAGATTTCAACACCACTATCAAATTATAAACTCTTTAATTTCTTATCACAAGAGAGGAACCGAGAATATATGTAGATCATTGACAAGAAATTTGCAATCATTTCTTGAAGTAGCCAATCATCAAATTTTAATGAAAAGAAAGTAATTCATGAAACAAATAGTCACAATGTAGACTAGACAGAAAAATTACTCTTCAACAAGATGACTATCATACACTAAAGAACCAACAACCTTGAAGCTAGTGCCTTTGATTCAATACATTATCCTCAACCACCTCCCCAAAGATGCATAGACAAATAATTCATTATAATTAAATGTGAAGCAATTTAGTATAATAATTGAAAAATCTTAAGCTACAAATTCCATAAAAGTGATTATGACTTGAAAACTTGACAGTGGGTAGAAAATATCTATCAAATTAAAAAACCTTAAACCACACAACCATAAGACACAATGTGGTTAAAGTCAAAGAAATTACTGTCATAGCCATAAGGAGATGCATTGATTCAACACTAGAGAGTTTCTTCAACCTTTCAAATGGGAATTTGAGGACAAACATTAGGGCCACACAACATCTAGATCATGTAGACAATTACAAAGGTGATTGCAACATGTACAAACACGACAAAAATCAAGAGTATAAACACCTTGGTTCTAGATAGATACACTATTATTTGACGAGCCTTTAAAATTCTTTCGCTATCTCTAACCACCACATTGACATGACACAAATTCTCTCAAACATATCTCAATATAAATTTTATGAATAGAAATAATTTATCTCCTATAATCACCAATCATCAATTACCATAGAACATACCCTATTATCCATCTTAGTTTTAATACACATTGTCATGCATTAGTTGACAATAATGACAAGACATATTACCAACAATCGACCCATTCGCCAATGGTGATGCTGAACAATATATATGTACAAAAACTACATCGATACATACTATACTCTTTCACAAATATCTCTCTCCCTTGTACATCAAGTATAAAGAATACAACATCTACCACATGTACAACATATACTCCCCTTATTAATGAGAATATATTTTAAATTTCCCCCATAAGATGTAGATTCCAAAAGAAAATGTATATACATATTTGTATGCATATAGATATAGATATAGATATATATATACATATACATATACATATACATATACATATACATATACATATACATATACATATGATCTCAAAATAATTCTAACAAAAAGAAACCATCTCAACCTATTTTTTCTGCACTCTTAGACAATAGGATGTCTTTATATTTCACCCTTAGATCTATCATATTTACATATGCCTTTGCTGAGGTGAGAATCTAGTTTTAACATTCAAACTACATGTCCTCAATTATATCAATATCGTCTAAATGTTAGAATGTTTAGAACAACTAAAAGAGGGGGTGAATCAATTATCCATGGTCCAGATGTACCAATTCAACAAATCAGCACTTCAACTACTTCAGATCTTGACATCCATTAGCTCGACCTCTATAGTAAACTTTCAGTAGCATAAGCTAGCAGTCCACTATCCTAGATATAACATAATTGTAGAATGTAAATATTAAAAGTAAACCATCACAAATAACATCCACACAAGTTTAACACTAGGATTTAACATGGAAACTCAATTTGGAAAAAAACCACCAATGACATGTCACCAAAGTTTTCACTCTTCTAAATTGAGCTATGTTAGGAGCCAACACTGTTAAAGGTTACAAAACACACTATTAAATGTGACCTTGTTAAAGGATTTAATCACCCTATTAGGAGTGGCCTTGTTAGAGGACTTTAGAACATTCCATTAGAATGCCACCTTGATTAAAGGATTTACATATGACTATTAGGTCAACCTTGATTAAAGGATTTCAATACTGATATAATGGTTAGAAAATAACAAGAAGGTTTTATCTAACAAGTGCAACTCACTTTTCGAATACATATCATAGTTCGGCTCACATGTTGATCCACTGATTGGCCTTCATTGTTATCTTTGTCTCTAATCTACTTGACAACCCTTCAAGCAGCCACTCTTCACTTCTTCACAACTCTTCCTAGCCTCCTACTCAAATTCACCAATCAATATCATCAACAATTGCTACAACCTTGTTAGGTTAGCAGTTGTACCTCCTTAAATAGGTAACTCTAATCTTTTGCACGTAAACACCACCGTAGATACTAGGATTTGGTTGGATTCATCGAATCCTTCCAACACTTTGTTTCCTCTTTTTTGTTCTAGAAAATTCTCCTCAAATCTTTACATAGAAATGTACAAACATGGTTTCCCTTGATTTAAATGTTCTAGGTCATCCATCATTATCTTCAACATGCTTTACATATTCCAAGAAATCAACTTGGCTGAAAATCATGGTTCTCTCCTAAATTGTTAAATGTTGTCCCTCCGTGAACACTATGTTTTGATGCTCGATCATCAGTGGGTTACTCTATCACTACTAACATTCTTGTTCAACACATACACTAATGCTCGATCAATACATATGCTCAATTGACACTACTTTTGCTTAACATATACTACCACTTGGTCGACACTAGCAACACCCAACATATACTTCAAGTTCCTTAATCTTCTACTCTGCTGCTCAGTCAAGCCCATGCATTTAGTCAATCTTTGATCACTTCTTCAAGGGTTCAATACAACTGTCTTCTTCACTTATAACATGATAAAACAATCACTTTATCATGTCAAAATCTAACTAATCAAGCACTCATTGTAGTTTCCTCACATAACTCAATCTTTTCTCTAGGTACTATTGTTATGACCTACTTTTCAAATCCTTTTCATCAATCATCTAGATATGACACTCAAATTAGATAGCAAACTATCTTACCAATAATATTTGACATCAATGAGAAAATAACAATTGTTGCAATTGTAGTTTCCAACAATCTCCCTCTTTGGCATTGATGGCAACACTTCTACTTACCATGAAATCCAAAACATGTACTACTTCAAGCAATCTCCCTCTATGTTTAGTATCATATCTTCATCAATATCCTTAGTTGCATTCTGATTCTCATCTCTATGTCCAATAATTTCTCTTTTTCAGTTTCATTCTAATTCTCATCAATGCAACTTTGATATGCAACACATAAGTTCCATCTATCATATCAGAAAATGAAATCAATCAGATTCTTCTGTATTGCTTGCAACACCTTGCATACATTTCAATTCTTTGCAACATCTCTTGTTGAATACTCTTGCTCCCTCTTTCATGTATGATTTTTGTTCACTTGATATACTTTGCCTTTTTCTCTTGTTACTCCATGGTAACTAAAAATCTCTCACTCTTTGACAACAACGCCAAAGACACTTCATTTGTCTCTTATATCTTGATCATGTAGATATCTTTATGTCATTACTAAATTCATCATCTGTCACATGTGGATGACTGATACATCATTCTATTTCTTTTCCTTGACTACTTTAGGAAACTCCTAAAGTAGGGCTATCTGCATCAACTTGTAAGATATTTCGATCAACACATTTGATGTAAAGCTCCATCTCAAGTAACCTTGTCTAGGGGAATCACCTCTAATTTTTCTTTTAGATATTCATGAGAATCCTTGGGTAATGCCTTAGTGAAAATATCAACTATTTTCTCTGTAGTGTTCACATACACCAATCTCACTTTTTTGTCTTGAACTAGCTCTCTCAAGTAATGATACTTGATAGCAATATCCCTTTTCTTTGTGTGCATCAGAAGATTCTTTGATATGTTTATAGCACTAGTGTTATCACAATAGATAACAACTGGATCAATGATCTCTTTCTTCATTCCTTTCAACAACTGCTTGATTCATATGATGTTTGAATAATTCATCGCCGCTGCCACATTTTCAACTTCAGTTGTTGATTGAGAAATACAATCCTTCTTCTTGCTTGTCCATGAAACTAGTCTCTTTCTTAGAAAGCAAACTCCTCCACTCGTACTCTTTATGTCATCAGCATTGCCTACCTAATCAACATGTGTACACTTTCAATTCAAACTTGTCATTCATTTTGTAATATAAGTCATAGCGGGGCGGCCGATGAGGAGGGTTTTCAAGCTGAGCTCTTCAAGCTCGGTACCTCAATCTTGGGTCCCTTCCTTTGTACACTCTTCAATAGAGTAGTTTGTATTGGGTTTCGAGACTCTTGGTCGACACACGCTATCCACCCGATCCGTAAGTCTGGGTTGGTTTCAGACCTTGGCAACTATAGGACCATCATGATCGAGCATACATTTGCCAAACTCTATGCCACAACTTTGAATACCATTTTCTCTAGAGAGCTTGACATGAGTGGGTGCAGGGCCAAGGGCCAAGCAGGCTTTCAGGTAGACTACCAGACCACGAACCATATTTTCACACTGCGAGCTATTATTGAGGAGGCTCGCCACCGCAAGATGGAAGTCTACTGTTGTTTTGTGAACTTTTGTAAGGATTTTGACTCCATCCCTCGTGCGGCCCTTTTTCAGAGGCTTAGAGGTATTGGTATCTCTGAGATCTTACTAACAATGATCATGAGGTTATATGAGAAGGTGGTTGTTAGCCTCAAGACCCTCTAGGTCCTCTCCGATCCTATCTAGAGCACTATTAGGGTGAAGCAGGGTTGCCCACTTACAACCACCTTGTTCAAGATCTACATTGATTAGCTTGAGGCTTTTCTCAACAACTCCTCATCCCTGAGTGGCAGCTGCCATCTACACTAGGTACTGATCTCCGTCCTTTTTGTTGGTGATGTGGCTCTTCTAACTTCTTCTCGCGAGGGGCTTCAAATGCTCCTTGATAGACTTGCATCTTTTTGTGACTTGAGACAGCTGGTTGTGAACCTTGAGAAGACCTGTGTTATGGTCTTCAACAGTCTGAAGACCTCACATCTCCATTTCCACTTCCAAGGTCGAGAAGTTGAGATTGCTTCATCTTACACATACCTTGGGGTTAAGTTTTTTGGGCCTCGTTTCAGCTTGCGACCAACCATTCAGCCTCGGATTTGTAAAAGCTTGGGTTCCTTTGCCATGCTCAAGAGACAGTGCTTTACACATCACTTCTAAGACACCTCGACTAAGTTATCCCTCTTGGATTCCTTAATTAGACCCACAATGCTCTATGGTTCACGGGTATGGGGGCCTTCCCTGCTAGACTCAGATTAGGCCTTGATCGAATCCAAATTTTGCTCCTCCATCGAATTATCAGATGCCAGAGATCCATCCCCCACAATTTTATTTTGGCTGAATTTAGTGCCCACCCTTTCAAATTGGTGGCCATTTTCAACTAGATCTGGTTCCTCCACTGACTTCGTGGCTTTTTGGACTCTACTGAAGGCTAACACAAATACCCTTACTTGGCATATTACTCTTAGTTGCTATTATAGACTCTGATCCTGCCTCCAGGGCCCGTTGTTGGTATGCTCAGGCTACTATCCTACTGAGATCGATTGGGATAGACATCAACCGTCTCCCTCCCTACCAGTTCTCATTGGATGCTCCAGCTCACCTCCTCCCCTCTCGACAGGAGTTGAACAAATATGTTAGAATCAACATCTATAGACATTATATTATCCAAACCTAGGTCAATCCTCTAGGGGGATTTCACCTGATGATGACATTCTATGCCGAACACTTCTTGGATATTCAAGATGGGATCATTTGGCACCCTGACTACTTACATAGACTGTGGACCCCTGCCCTACGCATCTCTCTTGACTCCTTCATGGTGGGCTCTCCCAATTCCAGATTCAGACCGACCACTATATCGTTAGAGAGGATCAGGTTTGTAGACTTTGTACCATCGCAGCTGTAGAATCTGAGACCCAATTCCTTTTCAGACACCCCATATACTATGAGATCAAAGGGAGATAATATTGTTTGTTTAGAGAGTGTAGATCTCTCTCGAACTTCTTTAAGTACATAGACCAGTGTTGCCTTGTGCTCTATCTTCATGAAGCTATGCAACTTCCTGACCACATTTTGTAGTTACCTTCCCCCATGGGACAGACCCACGTACAACTTATCACAACTTTCTTCTTGCCTTTATCTCTTGCCTGGGGTACGAAGAAACCATATAGTTTACCTAACATTGACCACTCTAGATTAGTGAAACCCCATAATGCTCCTCTTCGCTAGCAACACTCCTCCCACAACATCCAGCAACGGAACAAAGCCCCTGTTTGTCCTCATCCATCTCATTCATTATTGTCCTTCCCTTCAAGGAAGGATCCCTAATCCTATTTGGGGTGACTAGTGCTCTCTTCTTCTTCTTCTTCTTTTCTAGGTTTGTGCTTGCTCTTTTATTGGCACTATGTGGTGTTCCATCTAATGCTATCTTATTGGTTGTAAGCTTCCAATCCCATAGACCCGTGTTGTGGTCTCTTGTTGGACATTAATATATTTATCCTACCTTATCTTATCTGTATCATAGCCTTCAATTCCTTTCAGATATCTTAGTATCCTTTTTGCTACCATCATATGATTCTCCTTATGACTTGTAGAAAATCTTGCAACAATCCCAATAGCTAATGCAATATCAGGTCTGATGTGAACAACATATTGTAGTCTCCCAATCATTGATCTATACAATATTTGGTTCACATTAGTAGAATCATCAATCTTGAATAATTTATGTCATGTGGGAATGGGTGTACTAATTGGTATTGAATCCTCCATTCCAAAAGTCTTCAATATCTCCTTGATGTATTTTGATTGAGTAATGAAGATACCTTGCTTCATTTGATATACTTGCAAACCAACAAAACATTTAATATCAGCAAACATAGAAATTTCAAATCCCTTTTTTCATTTCATCTACAAATGATTTGCATAATGCTTCCTTTCCTGCAAATATGATATCATCAAAAAAGATTTCAGATAACAATATCTCATTGTTACTACTGGTCTTCAAGTATAGATTATTGTTATCATTAGTTCTTGCAAATTCAATCTTCACCAAATAATTGTGCAACCTTTCATACCATATTCTAGCGGTTTGTTTTAAACCATATAGAGCCTTGTGCAACTTACATATTACATTCTTTTTATTGGGATCTACAAATCCTTTAGGCTATTTAATGTAAACTTCTTCAAGTATTCCATTCAAAAATGCAAATTTGACATCTATTTGGTACACCTTAAGAATATGCAAGTAGTGTTCTAACTCCTCCTAATCTTGCAATTGGGGCAAATGTTTCCCCATAATCAATTCATTTTTCTTGTGCATATCCTTTGCATACCAATCTAGTTGTGTTCCTTGTGACTTCACCTTTTCGATACGCTTGATCTTGAATGCCCACTTTGTTCCAATAACATTCTAGTCCTTAGGTCTAGGTACTAGTGCCCATGTTTTGTTCTTCTCTATATGCTCAATTTCTTCATCCATTGCTTGAATCCAATCCTCATTCTCCAAAGCTTCTTTTACTCATTTAGACTCAAATTCACAAAGTAAACATGTCTCACTTCCGAGTCTTTTCCTTGTCATAACTCCAGATTATTTGTCTCCAATGATTTGCTCAGGTGCGTGGTGTCTTATCACATATTTTGCTAGTTTTTCTTTCCTTCTCTCTTCTTGCATAGGTCCATTTTGTCTCTTTGGTCTAGGTTCTAGTTTAGGTTCTGTTTGCTCGACATTGTCTCCCTGATGTTCGACATCTTCCGTATGTCTCTTGGCATCATTTTGCTGTTGCTCGACAACCATAGTGTGTAGCTCGACAATCTGTTGTTCCAACCTGACATTCACATTTTGTTGTTGATTCACAAAGTTTTTCTCTTGTTCAATTAGGGTGTTGGGAGCACCTTCATTCACATATATGAATGTTCTCTAATATCCAGGTTCCTTTTCACATTCAACTTCATTCTTCTCTACATATTCATCGACTTTCACGTTTGCACTTTCCACAAATTTGTTAGTGTTAGTATTCAAACACTTATAAGCTTTGCTCTTAGTGAAATATCCTAGGAATATACCTTCCTCAGTTTTAGCATCAAGTTTTCCATTTCTGCTATCCTTGAGTATATATAACATTTGCTTCCAAAAACTTTAAAATACTTCACATTAGGTGCATATCCATACGATAACTCAAAGGGTGTAACATTTGTACCTTTCTTGACTTGCACTTTGTTCAAAGTATAAATTGTTGTACTTACAACTTCTCTCCAGTGTTTTTGTGATACATTCTTCTCCATCATCAATGTTCTAGCACAATCCACGATTGATCTATTTCTTTTTTCAACTATTTCATTTTGGGGAGGGGTCCTAGGCATTGGCATTTGCCTTTTGATTCCTCTATCATTGCAGAATATTGTGAATTCATTAGAGATGAATTCTCCACCTCTCTCAGATCTCAAGCACTTCAAACTCTTATCTGTTTCCTTTCCAGCTCTAGCCAAAGACCACTTAAACAACTGAAAAACATCAAATTTCTCTTTAAGAAACATCTCAATCATCATCCTAGATTAGTCATCAATAAATAGAATGAAATATTTGTCTCCACAATAGCTTTGAACATCAATAGGTCCACAAAGGTTAGTATGAACCAATTCCAAAATATCATTAGATGAATATGTCTTGCTCTTGAAACTAGACTTTGTCATTTTTTCGAATTGACATTATTTACACATAACATTATAAGGTTTTTTCAATTTTGGAAAACCTCTTACTAATGCTTACCAAATTGTCAAAGTTTCACATAACATAATCTCTTATGCCATAACCATATATCTTCATATTGTGCAAACAAACATGTTTCATCAGATAAATCCAGATAGAACAAATTACCTCTTGTTTGATCACCACTTCCAATCAGTTCACTACTAGCATCATATATCTTGAACTTCTTGTGATGGAATTCAACCCTGTATCCTAATTTGTTCAACCGTGAAACACTCAACAAGATATAGTTAAGTCCTTCAACCTAATAAACATTGTCACACTTGATCTTATTAGTCCATTGTATTGATCATTTACCTTTCAAAAGACATGGTGTATCATTAACAAACTTGACACAACTACCCTTGTATGGTTCCATGGTTTCAAATTTACTTTTATCACCAATCATGTGATTTGAACAACCACTATCAATTATCCACCTATCACCTTTACTCGCATAGGAGATTAAAGCAATTTTCTTATCTTTATCAAAATCTGCTTTCATAGCAACATAGCCAACTTCTTCATCATTACTTTTTGATTCATTATCAGTTTCTTCTTCAACAATGTAACAAGATTTCTTACATTTGTCTTTGTAGTCCTCGTTTCTCCTATCGTCTCAGTCATCTCTTCTTCCTTTTTACTTGCTTTCTTTTCTTTCATCTTTGTCTTCTCTGTCAGGTCATCTTGCAACAATATGACTAACTTTGTTACATGAAAAAACAAACTACAAGAAATTTACCTTTGTATTTTTCTCTACCTCTTGAAAGTCTTCTAGCCATCAGTGCTTCAATCTCATTAAGTTCATCATCGGATACATCACTGTCACTTTTCACACATCTTTCTTTTCCTTTCTTACTAAGAACTAATTGTGATTTAAAAGTAGATTCAATAATAGTAGGGGTGAAATTATCAAAATTTGACATCTCAAAAGCAATAAGCTTGCCAATCACACTTTTTAGAGTTAGATTATTACTAGGAGTACATCTCAATTTTTGTATTGCAAAAACTCTAATAACATAAATAGGAAGTAGAGTTCTCAATACCTTGTTGATCAAAGTCTCATTATCAATTGTCCCATTTGCTCCTCTTATAACATTAACGACGTCTTCAATTCTTCCACAATACTAGACAATATTCTCACCTTCCATAATTCTCATTTCATTAAACTTACCTCTCAAGCTTTTTGGTTTTTCCCTCAAGACATTTTGTCTCCTCCATAGATGGTCTGTAGTGTATCCCACATTTCCCTTGCAATTTTGCCGTCTTTTATGTCATCAAGCTCAATGTAGGTTAGGTTTGATGCAATCTCCAACATAGCTTGGTTGTGTTCTTGCTTCTCCTTCAACTATTGAGCTATTAAAAGAAAAACCGTTATCTCCACATATGCATTATCCACAAAATGTATTGCACCATCTCCAATTCCTGCTAGATGTAGCCTCATCAAAATTTGTCATGCAAGGAAGTTCTCTTTGTTTAACCTTGACACCTCTTTTTTGTACATCTTGATCTTTAGCTTCAAGTACCTTCAAACTTTTCTCTACAAGCACCAATGCTCTGATACCAATTATTAGAATGTTTAGAATAATTGAGGAGTGGGGAGGTGGGGGGTTCATCAGTTATCCAAGGTCCATATGTACCAATTCAACAAATAAACACTTCAACTACTTTAGATCTTAACATCTATTAGCTCAACCTCTATAGCAAACTTTTTGTAACATAAACTACCAGTCCACTGTCCTAATAATAACAGACTCGTAGAATGTAAAACATTAACATCAAATCATCACAAATAACATCCACACAAATTTAACACTAGAATTTAACATGGAAACCCAATTCAGGAAAAACCACCAGTAACATGTCACCAATCTTTCACCTTTTTGAAGTGAGCTCTGTTAGGAGCCGACCCTATTAAAGGTTACAAAACACTGTTAAATGTGACCTTGTTAAAAGATTTATTCATCCTGTCAGGAGTGGCCTTGTTAAAGGACTTTAGAACATTCCATTAGAATGCCACCTTGATTAAAGGATTTACATATGACTATAAGGTCAACCTTGATTAAAGGAGTTTAGTACTAATACAATGGTTAGAAAGTAATAGTTGGGTTTGATCTAACAAGTACAACTCACTTTGCAAATACAGATCAGAGTTCGACTCACATGTTAATCCACTCATTGGCCTTGATTGTCATTTATGTCTCTGATATGCTTGAAAACTCTTTAATCAATCACTCTTCACTTCTTCACAACTCTTCTAGCCTCCTACTCAACTTCACCAAGCAATAACATCAACAGCTTCTCCAACCTTGTTAAGTTAGCTCTTGTACCTCCTTAAATAGGTAATTATGATCTTTTGTCACTTAAACACCACCATAGATCTTAGGGTTTGATTAGATTCATCGAACCCTTCCAACATTTCATTTCCTCTTTTTTTTTCTAGAAACTTCTCCAAACTTCTCCTTGAATCCTTGCCTAGAAACATGCAAACATAGTTTCCCTTGATTTATATGTTCCAGATCATCCATCCTTATCTTCAACACGCTTTACAAATTCCAAGAAATCAACCTTATCAGCTGAAAATCACAGTTTTCTCATAAATTGTTAAATGTCGTCCCTCGACCAACACTGTGTTTTGACGCTTGGTCTTTACTGGGTTACTCGGTCGCTACTAACATTCTTGTTTAGCACATACACTAACGCCCAGTCAATATAGATGTTTAGTCAACACTACTTTTGCTTAGCATTTTACTGGCACTCGGTCAACACTAGCATCACTTGACATATACTTCAAGTTCCTTAATCTTCTGCTCTATTGCTCAGTAAAGCCTATGCATTTAGTCAATCTTTGATCACTTCTTCAAGGCTTCAGTACAACTGTCTTCTTCACTTGTAGCATGATAAAACAATCACTTTATCTTATCAAAGTCTAACTAATCAAGCGTCCATTGTAGTTTCCTCATGTAACTCAATCTTTCCTCTAGGTACTATTGTTATGACCAACTTTTCAAATCCTCTCCATCAATCATCTAGATACGACACTCAAATCAAATCTCAAACTATCTTACCAACAAAGTTTGACATTAATGACAACATAACAATTGTTCCAATTGTAGTTTCCAACACCAAAGCCTTCATTTTATATTATGTTTGTTCAACTCCTCTCAAAGTACCAGAGAAATAAGTTTGCCTCAAATCCAATACTCCTTTTAGCATACACAACTATTTCTTTATCTAATCTACTTATTCATCTAGTAAGAATATTTTTTCATGAACTAGTCAATATATTACTTGATTTTCTTCTGAAATCTAAGCACCTAATGTAAAATTAATACAACACAACATCATTAGTACAACCTTTGTACTTATTCAAATTATCCTATAGAGAAATGTGTGTTAGAATATTGATCAAAGACTTTGACCATTCTCTTCTCTGTTATCCTTCTTAGAGTTTCTTCCTCCAAATTCTTCTCGACACAGGTTAAATGATACTTAAACGAGTTCACTAATATCTTTAGCCTTGTATTACCTAACTATACCATTAATCAAACTTGTTTTCTTTACATTTTCTTACACTAATTCATTTCTTTCCAAAGCATGAAAAAAATCTCGGAACTAAAATTAATGTGGAGGGTAAATACTAGACAAGTCAATTTTCTCATCATGTGTTGGTATTGTAAAAATTATGGGGTTACCATACGCTAAAATTTCATTTGAAGACCCAATTGGTCTTTGAAGGCTTCAAAATATCCTTCATCTCGTGCTTCTCATCAACCATTGTAGAAACCTTCTCATGAACATTTATTTTTCTCCCTCTCCACTATTAGTAGTTCTTTTAGTACTAGGCTCATATACATTTATGAGATTTTTTTAATCATTTTATTTTGCACAATGATCAATACTATCCAGAGGAAGAATATATTCCTCATTTTCTTATTCTACAATAGGTGTATAAGTAGAGGTTGTCTTCCTTGTTTCGGTCTTATCATCTACTTCATGTGTGTATGCACGTGTGCAATAGAGAAGTGTTATAATTATTGTACATAGGATTATAATCCTTAGTCATTATTTTACCTTTTTAAACTCTTTCAAAACTTTCATAATGATTCTTTCTATTTCTTTCTTTACTTGTTCTATATCTTCCTCTCTCATGCTCACAAGAGCGTTAAATTTTTATTTTGATCTCATTTCTTGAGCCTATCTTAAAAATTCTTTGTCCTTTCCTGCTTTTAACAATGCAGTGTTGCCTTCCATAAAAGATTTCTTACTTTTTTCTCAAGTTTTAATGCTTTGTTTCTCTTTTATGTCAGCACATATATGAGACACACTAGAAGTTTATCCTAAATGACACTTAATCTTAGGTTGCAATTCATCATGTACATTATGATAACCTACTCTATAATTCATGTGTGTATAATTAATGGGAAGATATGGCCTTAGTGCATTCCCTAGACCTCAATGGAAGGAGATGGAATTGGGGACCATGTTACACTATTGTTAATCCGTGACACCACTTGGCACTACTTCACGAAGGCTTTGCATTGCGACCTTTGAAAAATGAAAACCCAATTGCAATTGTGAAAAGCTTTTAATATATCCAAACATTGCTAAGCTAATTTCCGATACAACCATAATATTCCACGCCTTCTTGGAACAACTTAATTGCATGTTTGTAGATTATTTTTGTGTCGAGGAAATTCAATTCTCGTCAAAATCACCTTTGAGGAGATTGCATAGTTGATATGTTTTTCTTGGTCAATTGCTTAGGCATTACAATTAATCAAGTTGCATTCAAACTTCTGAGCATCATTTTGTTCCTCCATAAACCTTCTATTACAACCTGCAATATCTATTTTAAGAGGGCTCAATAATTCAATAAACACAATTAACCTAGGGAACTTATATTTCTCAATGAGACAATCTCTCCGATTTGATATTTGATTGGTCTCCATGTTCTGAAAGAGGAATGGGAAGATAGGACCTGCCTAGACACGACAACAATTGAGACAGAACATCACTTTGTCATGGAATGCCCGATGTACAACGACATCAGATCCAACTATTCAGAGATGTTAGAAAACAACAATATTGGCCACCTCTTCGAAGAAAAGCAATTAGATAAGACCGCAAACCTGATCATCAAAATGCATTGAAGAAGAGAAGAATTAGTCAAAGGATCACAACTAGATTAGGCTAGTTATTAGCAAGCGAGTCCCATAGGCTGCTTTGGCCTCGTGGACGTTATTAAAATCCTTCATTCATTCATTACAAGAGCCCACAAGAAATTCAGTACTTATTACATAATTTCGGTAGGCATTTGAATACTCCTTTTTGATGATGCAACATTTTTTCTAAATTGAATTAGCTTGTCTATTTATGAATAATTTGTGAACGCATCATTTATTTGAATCTACTTATTTGATCAATGTCTCACAAGTCAATACCTCCAATAGCATCCTTGCCTATATCTAAATCCCCTTGCATAAATTCATATATTGCGATATTGCCGTTTTCATGAGCACAATTCCATCAGTTTGAATCATTTTATTTGATCCATCTCTTACAAGATACAATACCTTATATAGCACCATTGCCAATATTTGAATCCCCTTGTTTATTCCAGTAACACAAGAGCACTGCCTCCAGGAGCACTCTCCCCTTTCCTGCATGGATCGGATGTTCATCAGCTGCCACGTACCTAATTTATAACTGCTCAATGGAGAGTTCTATAATTCTTTAGACTGGGTGAGAGAATTGCCTAATACTCCGGAGTTCGAAGCCTTCATTCCCACTTAAGATGATTCAGCACTGTCATAAACTTGTAATTCTCATGATCTTCAATGCCGAGGACTGAGTGAAGCCAGTCTCAAATCTGAGTCTGGGCTTACGTGATTTTTAGTATTTTTTTTTTCTAATTGGATTTCATGGCTATTAGAGTTTGTGCCATTTTTTCTGCAATTTCTTTTTGTTAGAATCAATACTTATATCCAATTTCGATACATGATATGTTTTTCCAATTTGGATAGAATCTAGAAATTGTATTCTCGTCCTCTAGGATTTATGGCGTATTACCCAGTATGACAGGACTTTTGGAAAAGTTGATGTTTACTCACAGAATAC
Source organism: Cupressus sempervirens (assembly GCA_028749045.1). Lineage (NCBI taxonomy): Eukaryota > Viridiplantae > Streptophyta > Pinopsida > Cupressales > Cupressaceae > Cupressus > Cupressus sempervirens. The sequence continues at coordinate 297,474,601 of CM053784.1, read as the reverse complement.
TTGTCAGGCAGTTCTGTTCTGTGTTTGCATGAGGAAATTTATAACCCAAGATTCTTGAAATTTATAAGAAAAGAAAAGAATTTAATAACTACTCATACCAAAAGATTGATAGTATTGTAAAGCACTCCTAGTTGGATTCATTTACTTAGATATTGGACAAAATATGAATACCTTTTTGTCCCATATTCCAGCGTATCTGAGTTTCCTCAAATCCCTGCTCTGCTGGTTAAATGAAGAATCATATCTTATCTTTCTGCCCTTGTCTTTTTTAAGAATTTGAGATTTGTTGGGCACACTTAAGCTTCCATTGATCCAAGATATGATTTGCACTATTTCAATTGGATAATCTATGACATATCTATCATCTGGTCCATGCAATTCTCAGTAGCTCTAGCTGTCAAGTTACTTGCTTTGATTAATAGAAAATTTTGAATGCAACGGATACATTAATGGATTCCTTTTTTTAGTCTTGGCTCAAATCTAGTGACACATTGGACTTACGGTTCATTTTTCCTCTTGCTGCAGATGTTTCCACGATAGCAATGGATGCATGTGGAGTGGGTTCATATTCTTTTTCTTGTTAGCTTGTTACAAATAGGCTAGGTTATGTACGAGTGGAGCTAGCTTGGAGAGGTTAGTGGTTGCTTTGTCACTACCTTGAATGATTTCCATGTTGTCTATTCACTGATCAGTGAGGGCCTATAATCTGAATTGCTAAGTTCATTGGTTTGATCCTTCTCCATCGCTTACATATACCTTTCAAAATTTATGTGTACCCTAAGTCCGAATTGATGTTTTGATTCATTCATTAAATTGAGAGGTGTTTCTCTTCTTATTTGGTGCAGTATTTTCCACTTTCCCTCTAGAAAGTCCCCACAATAACACATTAAGACATTCATTATAAGTAGCGATAACCTACTTTGCATTTAATCCATACTGGTTTTTCCGTCGCTATTCTCATCTTTAGTTGGGAAACTGAGCTTTAGCATGGTCCTGTGGACGTCGTGTTGAATAAGCACAAAAAGATCTTTTCAGACCCTATTTCAAACAGTACGATTAGAATTTCTGAGATAGTTTGTATGTGGAGGGTATGGACGATGAGGCCATGGCCTCCTCTGGGGAGGATAGTCTGATTCTGTATAGAGGCAAACTGGGGTAATCTACTCAAAGCACAGAAGGGGTTTCAGCTACAATCCAAACACCCCTAGTTTTCTGAATACCTGAGCTTACCAGATAAAGACAGGAGGCCTAATAGCTTTACAGCCCTGTTAGCCTCTTTGAATGTTCCATTAGGTTTTTGTTCTACTCTACATGTCTTAAATATCATTAGATTTGCAAACATGTAAAGTAGAATAATAACCAATAGGTTCAAAATTTAATTTACATAGTTTCTGCAGCAATGTCTTTCAAAAATTCAGTTCATACTTTATTGTCATCCTCCATTCATAGTACGAGGGTATGGATAATTTTGAGTTTCTCTAATTCAGTTGTTAATATTCATGCAACTAGGATATCCACACAGAATATAAAAGAGAACAATGATACTAGCAATGTCTTTCCAATTCAGTTTATACTTATTGTCATCTTCTGTTCGTAATATGAGTGTATGGATAACTTTTGCTCTAACCCTGAGTGTATGCATAGCTTTAAGTTGCTCTAATACAACTTTTACTAATCATGCCACTAAGATATCTGCACAGAATATAGAAGAGAACAATGATTCCTATGTTAGTCAGACAAAACAAAATGAATTAATCAGAACCAATAAATCTAGTGAAACACAGAACTACCACTGGGCCACATCCAGATATGGCGCTTCTCAACATTCATAATTATGAGACATCACTAATATAGCACCCCATATATCATCTCCTCCATCTACCCCCAAACATATAAAGCTAATTAATACGCATGAATACAAGTATGCTATTTTTATATATGACAACTATGCATTGCTTTGTAGAAAATTAAACATCATAAAATGAGTCAAATTCTAATAGATCCTGAAAGCGCTTAAAGATTCATATCAACACCCCATGCATTACCTTAAATGCGATCTAACCAAATCTATTATTCTCTCAAGCTAAATAACTCAGCCACAAACAAACTATGTCATCAGGAGTCGTCTTTATTGGGATCCATTTAAATCCTTTGTCCCATGAGCTAGATCACTAAACCTCTACCTCGCACATCATGGCCAGAACAAATCATGTAGACATCCAATCTGAATAGTCTTGTAGATGTGGAATATTAAGGGTACTACAATTCAGAATCTTCATCCAAGACTGTATATGTTGTGACTTAATGAATCCTGTGGACTGCTGCAAACAAATTATATGGAAATGAGCATAGAGGAATCTAATATTCAGGGAGATCTAAATCTTAGGGCTTTCTAATCCTCGGGAATAATATACTCGTAGGAAAAAGCAATTCAGACTTTCTTATTTGCTAATTTAAAATTTTAATTCCACAGCTTAATATGTAATTTTAAATATCAGAAGTCCTCTTTAGTTACCCAGCTTTGACTTAAAGCAGTGTAAGTACTTTTATTTCTTTTGATTTTAGTTGGTTATCCGTTATTTAGTAACAGGTTTCTGCCAACAATATAGCACAAAGCCTAGTTCTCATCATGATGTTACCAACTCCAAGCAATCATTAACGATTATGAATTATAGGACATGAAAATAAACACAGACTATATGATTAAAACTAGCATATTTGTTGCCTCCCTGTGCTTAAAACTTTACATGCAAGATTACCACATATAATTTACAGAAACAGTTTGACTATAGACAGGTCAGATACAGCATGAAGACATGCACCACATTTTAGGAATTTCCATCCATAGATAAAACAAGAATTATGGAAGAGTAGCTTAACATTGGATATACCCCGGCATTGAGAAACTGATCATATTGTTTAACGACTATTGCCCTATTTGGTAGATCATCAACAAGAAAATCATATGGAGAGACTTTGCTTGTATCAACATAAGGTTCCCATCTAAAACCCGGTCGTTCAGGTAAAGTGATAATGACTGGAAGATGACTGGTATTAAATGCAACATAAAGCTCTATTCTTTTTGAATCAACCTGTCAACAATCAGAATGTACAATTAAGCCTTTGAGAAATATTTTAAAAAGCATAAGAGATACTACCTCAAATTTGCCTCCTTTGTGCAGATTGATAGGACTTAAAGCTTACCTATTTCAATGAGTTGCTTCACTATACACAAGCACTAAGCATTTAAAACTCCAGTTTAGCAAAAACACAGTACAATTAATTTAACTGGATGGGCTTCAATTGTAGACATATTATTAAAAATTATTGCTCAGTGCAACTGAGATACATACCATGGTGAATGCAACGAACCGACTTGACTCGGACCAATCTGGTGTCTCAGGCTGGTGACCATGCCATTGCAGTCGTTCTGCAGTTGGGAAATCGTCTAACCCAAGTGATTCACATTCCCTATCAAAACAACCATAATGAGCATGCGAAATAATAAAACATATATTTCAGTGTCAATTTATTTTTTCCATGGAAAATATGATTAACCACCTCCGGAACATTGCCATAAGACAACAGAATTTAAAAAATTCAGCCTGAGAAGTGCCTTTCTTGTCCCAGCGAAAATAATTCACCTGTATCACATGAGACCACATCAACAGCAACCCATATGTTAAGTATATATCCAGTTGGCTAATATTGAAATTTTCTATTAATGAATACATTCCAATTGAATGAAAAAGAATTAAATCCAACTGCAACTATTTTCACCATACATTATTATCATGGCAGTAGGTGTTGTTGTTGCCTCCTTTTGTGTGGCCATATTCATCACCCATGGTTAGCATTGGTACACCCTGGTAACAAGAGCCAGGAGATATTGAGCTAAATTATGATCCATATTTACTTTGAAGTTTAAAAGGATATAAATTTCCATTTTTTGTTAACTCCACTTCCAACCCAGCAGAAGCTTGTAAAACTTAATCTCTATTATTTTCTCATCTTCTGGTGCTAAGGGTCTAAAACGGTTCAATTTTATGCTATCCCTGACTCTTTTCTTTACATAGTCCCTAAAATGCAGAGGTCTGAAACCACCCAGTCAATCCTCAGCATCATAGGATTACACAACCTCAGTGTATGGACCCTTTATTCTAACCCATGACCATATCTTAATCTCTATTATTTTCTCATCTTCAGTTGCTAAAACTGTTCAAACATATGCTATCACTGGCTCCTTCCTTTAGAAAGTCCCTAAAATGCAGAGGTCTGAAACCACCCTGTGAATCCCCAGCATCGTAGGATTACACAACTTCAGCAAGTGCACCTTTTATTTTAACCTATGCCTATATCTTAAGAGGGCTTTAATTTAATGTTCACATCAGAAAGAAAAGGTTACCATGGTGTACATATGCAACGAGGAAAAAAAACCCCATGTTTCCAGTCAACCTTAAGTGGGCTTATACCTTACCTGAGAAACCATGAGACAAACAATGAAGTTCCGCATTTGTCTCTGTCTTAGTCGTTGAACAGGAAGACCCACAAGTTCGCCTTCCTGAAAATTAAAACAAAAATCAAATTATATTTAAAAGAAGACTTTTGCTAATTATTATTATAGGAAAATATTAAAAATCATAATTTAACTATATTAGTAAAGCTAATTTAAAACAAACAACTCATAAGACACCCAAAATCTTGAATTTTAAAACGTAAAAAGATTATTTTCCTTGAGCATGATGAAATTTTATATTCAGAAACACTAAAAAAATGACAGAACCAATAACTATTTTAAACTTTCTCAAGAAATCTCAGGCTATCATAGCATATGAACTCTAAATGCCAAATCTGTAACAAAAAGCAGGTACGATGTAATGGTAAAATTTTGTTAACCTTGAGCTGTAAGAATTCAACATTAGTTATAAACTTATACCCACAATAATAGTGTATTGTTCAGAGGCAATTACAACGAAATATTATTAGGATATATTGAGCCATCCAGAGCCAAACATCTTGTTTGACGAGTTTCATCAGAGTGAGTCCCCAATATAAAGTTGCACTGGAGCACATTATTCAGCTGAGACTGCAGAATATAAAAACCTATGAGCTGGGATTGGCAGGTTGGTTTCCAGATGCTTTTGATTCGGTTGTCATAGGTTTATATATTCTAGTTTAAAAAAATTTGACTATCCGGTTGCATAATGACTTAAGCCCAGATGCAGGCAGCATATGGGAAGCCAAACAGTGAATACTTAAAACATATACAAACACAAGCATGTTCAGCTGTATACACACAAATGTTATCATAAGCACATGACAGTTCTAGTTAAATTTATGCCACACAAAAAAGGAAAACATCAAGATATCAACTAGAATAGGCACAGTCCACCTTGAATTGTTGCCATGAAGGGGAAGGGATAATCATAAAATAAAATTGCAGAACAAAACGTGCTGGAACTAATATATCACAATTATAACACATGCCAATATGACAATAGTCATAGCTTTTGTGTATTTTGTATATCAAAGTGCAGTTTTTCAATGCTTCATCAATTACAGGTATATGGCTGCAGTAGAGACTTTCAAGAAAAATAATACAAGCGCAACAGTTCCCTTCAAAAACAAAAAAACAACGAGCATACAGGTTCAACGTCTTTAACAAAAGACTCTCAGTCATTATTAACATATATTTAACTTTTGAATAAATGCAAATCTTAGCAGCAGCTAGGAGTGTACATAAGCATCAGCACCTACCAATGGGACTAGCATATCACTCAAAGATGTTCCAGGAAGCAGTAGCGGATTATTCAACACATGCTGTAAAGAGTTTGTTCAGCATTGGCATCATCACTATCTTGATAAGGAGTCTGTGGTGCACACCTATCACTTTGTCTTTGGGATTTTTAGCTGGCGCAGGAGATCAATGGCCATGCCCTGACAGGTTTTCATCACTGTAGACTCACTACCATGTACCATAGACTCACAAATTTGACAAAGGAGTAGTTAAGAGGAGGCACTAGCTTTGCAAGTTTACTGCAAAGCTTCAAAACACTGCAACACCAGTGATTTCTTTATCCAAGTGAGGATGTCAATTTTACTGGGAGAAAGATTATGGGTCTGTTTTACAAAAGCTGTAGTAAAAGATTTGAAATTTAGCACTAGCATCATGACTGTCTTGATAAGGAGTCTGTAGTGCACACCTATAACTTGTGTATTTGGGATTTTTAGCTGGTGCAGGAGATCAATGGCCAGACCCTGACAGGTTTTCACCACCACCATTACTGCAGACTCGCTACCATGTACCATAGACTCACAAATTTGACAAAGGAGTAGTTAGAGGAAGCACACCTATAACTTGTGTATTTGGGATTTTTAGCTGGTGCAGGAGATCAATGGCCAGATTCTGACAGGTTTTCACCACCACCATTACTGCAGACTCACTACCATGTACCATAGACTCACAAATTTGACAAAGGAGTAGTTAGAGGAAGCACTATCTTTGCAAGTTTACTGCAAAGCTTCAAAACACTGCAACACCAGTGATTTCTTTATCCAAGTGAGGATGTCAACTTTACTGGGAGAACAAAAGTTGTAGTAGAAGATTTGTGCAATGCCAACATTTGGCATGCTGATTGTCTTTTGAAATTGAGGCATCTCCCAAGTGTAGTGCTCATGCAAAAAGGTCAGATCAAAGTTGGTGAGTACATGCCAAATTGTCTAGCTAAAAGCTTGCAAAAGCTCTTTTGGGAAGTACTTGCCATGTTTTTGGTAAGTTTATTCAAACAACTTGGTGGGTTGGTGCCACTAACTCAGTCAGTCCCGCCCAAACAAGAAAAACAAATCATTTTTATAAAAAAAATATGTCAAATACCTAATTTCTCCCTAGTGATAAAATTGTGAAAATGGTGCGTGACATGAAGATTTGTGTGGTTTGAAAGGCCTGATAGCAATATCACAATTTGACATGCTGTGGAAAATATCCCTTATCAACACTATTGCTGTTCATGCATTAAGTGATCTACATTGAGTCTGGGCAGTGATTTATGGTATGGAAATACTTTGTAATATCATCAAGTGAAAACATAGAATCACTCTGCTATTATTGTATTTCAGTATTAATGATCCAAGATTGGTTCCAATTTCTCTATTGTTATTACAGTAGTTGCAATATAGGAAATTCCTGTGTTGTGTCAATTCTATATCTATCCCAACTACTGTAAACTCGGAAATAATCAGGAAAAAATCATAAGTCTTCACCTAGGGGTTAGCCATTACAGTTTCTATGCCACCCAACCCACATTTACAGGTAGAGAGGAGGTTCAAGTTGTATTAGGAGACCAGGTTCCTAAAGGAAGAAATGAGGGCTGGATATGCTAAATATGTCACTGTCTGATTGGAGATATGTGTCATTTTGACATTACAGTTTATATATCAGAAGAACAGGGGTGGTGGAGGAAATGAGAGTAGGGGTCTTCTTGTGCAAAGAGGCTATCAACAAACCTTGCAAAAGGAGAATCTTCCACATTACGATTCAGGTTTATATGATATCAAATATCTATCACTTGACCTTGTGGATTGCATAAACTGTTTACAGATCCAATTTATGATCTCAATCTCCCATTGGAGATATGTGACATTTCAACATTGAGCAATTCATGAATTAGAAGAGGGGCGGTAGAAGAATTGAGAACAGAGGTCCTATTGTGCATAGGTATGACCAACAAACCTCAGGAAAGATGAATCTTACACATTGTGGTTTGAGGTCTCAAGATATCAAATTTCCATCTCTTAATCTTGTGAATGGCATAACTGTTGGCAATTTGGCTAAGGGTAGTTGATAGGGTTGTCATTTATGGCAACATATCACTCATTTTGAGATGGCAGAACTTAAGTTTAAGTTTGGAGCTTGTAAACTTAGAAAATTGACTAAGTATAATTCAGAGTAATAGGGAACAGATAGAGTTTTGTTTGGTGAGCTTCACTAGAAGCACATAAAGTTATGCGGGCTTAGAGGAAGGTAGCACAAACACCAGAGATCACACGTGCAAGACCGTGGAAAGAAATGTTAAGTTTTGGGCAAGTTATGAACAGTTTACTAGAAACAGGTTTGACAGGACAGAACGGGGTAAACATCAGAGTATTGGCATTTTGGTTAAGAAATTATTTTGGCTTGCCAAAATAATTACTTGACAAGGTTGGGACAACATCCTCGATGTTAACCCACACCTGACAGAAGTCAGTTTTGAGTTTTGGTTAACATGCAAGCATTGCAAGGCCGATAGACTAAAGAATTTGGTATAAAGGGCTCATCTTTTGTTTAGCGAAGTATGGCATTGTATTGTAATGATATAATGTTTATATGCACACTTCGTATGATTGATATAGATGTGAATTTGATGTATGAAGAAGCGCAGAGCAGTATTATGATTGTTTTGTGAAGAGGAACAAGGACTGATCAGACATTGAAGATATCAGCAGCATTCAAGTTTTGGTAGTACTCTACATTACTTGTAAAGTTGTATATCTTTGTATGAGCACTAACGTCCTATTTTGTATTCTAATTACAACTCCTAATAGGGTTGAGGCTTCTAACAAGGCCTAGTCTTCTAACAAGGACATATACACCATATGGATGTAATAGACTCCTAACAAGGTCAATATCTTTCACAAGAAACTTTTGATTAGTGGATCATTTTGCGGGTACCATCCCCACTGGGGTTTTCCCTTGGCTAGGGTTTCCCTAGTTAACAAACAACGGTGTTATGAGTTACATAGTGTTATGCTTATGTTTACTTTTCAATTTGATCATCTATGCAAGTTTAAAGATTGTTAATATTATCCATAATTGGGCAAAGGTTTGTATAACAATGATTCACACCCCCCCACTATTCCCTATTTCTAACAATTGGTATCAGAGCACAGCTACTCAAGGAAGGCCTAATAGCTTGAGTAAGATCACTATGGATTGAGAGCACTTGCAGAAGAATCTTGAAGAACTCTCTTGAGGAACTAGACATAGTTGCTAATGAAAGGAACAAGTTGAAGATCAAGCTTAAGGATGCACAAGACATTATTCAGAAGTTTAAAGATCAGATTGAGAGCACAAGATCTAAGAAAGAACTAGTTGAACAAATCAAGGATCGTGAGTCAGCTACAAAGCTTATGAAGGAGAATGAGATTCTAAACATGAACTTTGAATTACAACTTTGAAGATGAGTACGATGGAAGATGAGAAGAAGAGTCAATCAAATTTGAGATTTGGGACTGCAGATCTGAAATCTCAACTTACTAAGGTGACATCTGAATTTTGAGACTACAGAATTACAGTTTGCAGAACTTGAGAAATACAACATTATTCTTAAAGGAGAACTTACACAAACCAAGCAACATCTTGAGAAGTTGTACAGAAGCACTGAGAAATTTGATGAGCACATCGTGACACAAATACCTGTTGGAGATAAAATAGGAATTGGCTATGTTGAAGGAGAGTCATCTAAAGGATCTGAAATCAACGAAGAACAAGAAATTGTGAACCATCAACCTAGTCAACAAGAAGATCTAAGAAAAGAAGCACCAAACCAACCTAAAGAATCTAAACATCCAAGGAGACAAATCAATGGAAGAAGTTCTGCATGTAATGAACCTAGACACATGAAGGACTACACAGGTAAGTATTATAAACCCTTTTTTGGTTATTGTTATAATTGCTTTATTTATGGTCATAGATCTAATGAATGTAGGAAACCAAGATTTAATAATAGAATGCATGAAAGGACTAACAATGTAGCAAGTAGACCTTTGGGAGTAAACAACATCATTACCATGGAGTTATGTATTATAAATGCAACAACTTTGGACATATTCTAGACAGTTCAGACTACAGACTAATCAGTTTGAACCTAGATATGGAAAAAGAGTTATGACATGTCAGATTTGCAATAACTTAGGACATACAAAAAGCTTTTGCAGATTGAATAGTTTTAACAACATGAGGAACATGAGATCACAGAATATGAGAACACCTAATCCTAGAAGAAACATGAACAACAGTGCAAGGAAGAATGAGAATATAAAGGGAAAACAAGTAGAAAGCATTGATATGACATTTGTTAGAGAAGGAACACTTGCAAATACTAAAGTATGGGTTGAAAAGCCTACGATACATCTAAGAACAAGATGGGAACAATACCCACTAGATCGACTTAATGAAGCACACCAATGACATTGAAGACAGATAAAGCAAGAGAAAGTTGAAGAGTCACCAAGGAAAACAAAAAGAGTAGAAGAAATAGCACAACATCCAGGCCCTTAGAAGAAGCCTAGGATTGAAATTGTTTATAAGGGCAGAAAGAGTCAAGATGAGCCTAAAGTTCCACCTGCAGTGAAGCTTAAGATGAAACAACAGATATCAAAGCCGCAAGATCAACCCAAGCCTAGCAAGAGAAAGAGAAATTGGAAACCATTGATTGGAAGAATGAATCAAATGATTATGGATGATGGAAATTTAGATCAATTAAGGAAGTACTATGACAACTATGATCCCAATTAGATGAGAAATCATGATATACTTGTTATCAAGTATATGACTAAATTCAAGCAATATCCCATTAATCTTCATGGCACTTTACCTGAAGATATGTACAACAGATTATACACCTCAAGACTTAGAGCAGTTGAGGAAGATAAGAAGTCAACAGAGGCCACCATTCATAAATTTTGTGATATTGAAAACCAGAAGCAGATGGACAACATTCTTAAGAGGTCAGAGCCACTCTTGAAGAAGATGACACTAATTTTGATTATGGGAGGTCACTATGATGAGGTTAAAGCAAAAACTGAGGCAGCAGTACATCAAGTACTTAGTGAACCAAGAATCTTGCTCACCACCAAAGTAGATGGCACACAAATTGAAGACACCACTTTACCTGCTAAGAACACAATTGATCAACAAGATGGAAGCACGACAATTAATGTGTAATGTTTCGCTGTTTGTCTACCCCTCTGGAACATATCTGTACCAGTATATCCTAACAAATGTCGGAATCAATTTGTCCTATTACACATGGAAGAAGGCCTGAAAGAGGCTGTACGGAATGAGGTTGTACGATAGCTGCTGGGAGGCCAAATTGATGGCCGTACGGTGGAGAGAATGCAGTACAATATCTTCAGATTTTGGTCCTACGGTGTCAATGCAGGTCTGTACGGAGGGAGGGAGCAATAAGGCTGTATGGATAGAAGGTATGGGAAGTCGTATGGTGGAAGTGTTTCAGAACAGTCGTACGGTAGAAAAAGGGAGACCGTACGATGACCTTGGGTTGAACTTGGAGGTTGTACGGTGTACGATAGTGGTTTGGAATGGAAGGCAGGAGTCCATACGGTTACAGAGTGATTGTAGACCAATAGATAGTATGAACAAACAATGAGATTTAATGCAGATAAACAATAGATGGAATTACACAGAACAAGAGTAGAACCAATTAACAACAATGATAATTCGCAATATGATGGTGCTTCGATTTGCCAGATTCGAGCAAAGTGTTATAGGTGACGAAATAGGGTGAGGGTTGAATCCCATTGAAACCGGACAATCCAAATAGGAAAAGTCTTTCACTTCCAAAATGGCTAACAACAGAAAACTCCAACAGGAATTCACAATATAGAGAAAATAATCCAAATTGCGTACTACAAGCCATGCTTTAATACCTGTTGAGGAAAACTTCCCACGGGTGTACAAAGATAGTTGGCAGAAACACAAATTACGAAAACAAAACAAAAATGGGTATGAGATATATTAAATCAATCGGCCCATTAACAAAAGTTTGATTAATAATTATATTTTATGACGGGGATATTACAGTCCTCCCGTCCCAAAGTTTTCTTGTCCTCAAGAAAATGCAATGCTGAATGCTGTAGAATGTGCTCACCTTCCTAGGTTGTGTCGTCCAGTGGCAAGTGTTTCCAGCATACTAAATATTCCTTCACCGTTTAGTTCCACAGGGTCTTCTCACGTACTTCAATAATCTTTGCTGGTTCCAATATGAGCTTTCCTTCTTCATTGAGCGACGGAAGGTCTGTAGCTACTATGACGTTCTGTCCCATAGCTTTCTTCAGGCAGAAAACGTGAAAAACGTTATGAATACGGCTCCCCTCCAAAAGTTCCAGCTCATAGGCGACTTCACCAATGCAATGCACTACACGAAAAGGACCATAAAAATGTGGCTTCAGTTTTCCTTTTCCCCTTTTTTCAATGAGGATTGTTAGTATGGTTGGAGCCTGAGGTAAACCAAGTCTCCTACTTCGAAACTCCTCTCTGATTAGTGTCTGTTGGTGTACATCTTTTGTTGATTTTGTGCCCGTTGTAAGTTTTCCTTCAGGTATCTTAGGATGTCCTGTCCCTCTTGAAGCCAGTTTCTCGCCCTTGGTGAGCGACTATCTCCCAGAACTATGTCGAAGAAGGAAACGGGTTCGTACCCGTATAGAGCTTTGAATGGGTCCATCCTAACGGACATGTGGTACATGGTATTGTAACAATATTCCCCTAGCTGTATCCATTTGACTCACACCTGTTGTGCCAAAACGTAGTTTCGAAGGTAACCTTCGAGCCATTTGTTCACAATCTCCGTTTGTTTGTTTGTCTAAGGGTGGTAACTAGTACTTGGTGACAATTTTGTCCTTGCCAACCGAAACAGTTCTGTCCAGAAGATACTAATGAATCGCCCATCCCAATCACTGACAATGTTTCCGAGTAACCCGTACAGACGAAAGACTTCTCTAAAAAACTGATCGGCAACTTGTGTGGCCTAAAAATTTGAGGGGATGGCGAAGAAATGTGCATACTTTGTCAATTTGTCAACCACCACGAAGATATAATCCTTTCCGTTCACCTTGGGAAGTCCAATTATGAAATCCATCGAGATACTTTCCCACTTATGTTCTAGAATTAGTAGAGGTTGTAGTAACCTAGCAGGTAAAGTATGTTCCGATTTGTTTCGTTGGCAGACCGCACACTCCCTTACATATTGCAATACGTCTAGTTTAAGTCATTTCCATGAAAACCTCTCCTTGAGACATTCGTATATTTTGAGGAAGCCCAGGTGTAATGCCAAAGGTGAGTTGTGTACCTCCTTCAATATTTTCTCCTTCAATTTCGATTCCGACACTAAAAATATCCGATTCTTATAGTAAATGATGTCATCCACCACTTTGTACCGATCATCTTGGGCGCTGCCATCCATTAGCTCACAGGCAAATGTGTTTTTGGAATATTCTACCAACAAATGTGCTTTCCAATCAACTGAAATTTGGGTTAGTAAGTAGATGGTGGGTTTCTTGGACAGAGCATCTGCAACCACATTGTTCTTTCCTTTCACATATTCAATGTCAAAATCAAAAGCCTAAACCTTGCTTACCCATTTTTGTTTCCTTTCGTTCAAATCCCTTTCCTCCAAAAAATATCTTAAACTATTGTGATCTGTACGAATGACAAACTTGGCACCCACAAGATACTATCAGAACTTGGTTAATGCGTGTACTAACATCTCTTTGTCGTAGATGGAATATAAGCATTCTGCTTGTGTAAGCTTCCTACTCTCATAGGCTATGGGGTGTCTATCTTGCATCAATACTGTGCCAATGCCTTCTCCGGATGCGTCGCACTCCATAATGAATGGTCGAGTGAAATCAGGTAAAGCAAGCACAAGACAAGTGCTCGTTGCTTCCTTCAGCTTATCAAAAGTGAGTTGTGTCATTTCATTGCAATGGAAGGACACCTTTATTGTTAGATCTGTTAGTAGTGCGCTGAGCCGATAGAAACCCTTTACAAACTTCCAATAATAACTACATAGTTCAAAAACTCCTTGCAACTCTATAAGTGATTTTGGGGGAGGCCAATCAAGGATAGCCTGAATCTTCTCCTGATGAACTTGAACACCATATTTAATGACAACATGTCCCAAGTACAATAATTCTGTCATACCGAATTCACACTTGGATTGCTTGGCGAACAAAGACTGATTTTTCATGATCCTTAGGACTTCATCCACATGCTTCAAGTGTTCTTCCCATGTCCTGCTATAAATAAGAATATCATCAAAAAATACTAGCAAGTACTTATGCAATTGTTTGTTGAAGATGCGATTCATGCATGATTGGAATCTAGTGGGTGCATTTGTTAATTCGAATGGCATGACTCGGAACTCATAGTGCTCGTAGTGACAACGAAAAGCCATCTTTTCCACATCTTCCTCCCTCATGCAAATCTGATGGTATCCGGAACGAACATCTATTTTTGAAAAATAGACCGTGCCATGTAATTCATCCAACAACTCATCTATCCTTGGAATGGGATATCTATTCTTTATTGTTTTTTGTTCAACGCACGGTAGTCCACACACATGCGCATCGTCAAGTCCTTTTTGACCAATATCACTGATGACACAAAGGGGCTAGAACTGGGACAGATCCATCCTTTCTCTACTAATTCCTGAATCGTCTTTTTAGTCTCATCTTTGAATTTCTTGGGATGGCGATAGGATGTGGTTATGACTGGCTTGGCCCTTGCTTCCAACTCGATAGTATGTTCAAACCCTCAATGAGGCGGTTTGCCAGGAGGAATGTCTATAAAAACTTTATCATGTTCACTTAAAATATTCTAGAGATCATCACCATGGGGAGGTGTTCGTTGCCCTTTTATAGGTCCTGTCCAAACAAAACAATGTGCAGCCCAAGCAACATCATCATGCTGAAAAATTACCTCCATCCGATGCGCAGAAACTTCCTTCAAACCCTCACTTGCCATTTTGCGGAGAACAACCTTCTTTCCATCGGCAACAAAAGTGAAATCCATCTGTTTGAAGCATTGAGTGTATTCATCAAGTGTCTCCATCCACTGTATGCACAAAACAACTTCCATGTCATCAAGGTCCACTATGAAGAAATCCTCGATCACCGTGTGATTTGCCATTGTGATACATAGCTTTGGAACAAGGTGCGTAGGGAAGAAGAGTTCCTCCGACGACCTTGACTTGGAATCCTGTGTGCGTCTCCATAGGTAGACCTCTTCGCTTCACCAAAGAGGAGTTTATGAAGTTTAGAGTAGCCCCGCTAGTGAGCATCACCATAACCCTTTGTCCTTGAAGAGTTCCCCGTACATGAAACACCGTGCACCTCGGGCTACCGGCTAGGGCGATAGTTCCTCCGTGTCGTACCAATGCTACAATTATTTCTGTACGGTAACTAACCATGTTAGTGTCATTATGTTGGTTGTCTTCAGAGGGTATTTCTTCTTGTTCGTCCTCATCATTGGACAAGACCTCAATGTAGTGGATCTTTCCTTTTCCGAGGCATTTGTGCCCAGGTTCCCATGGCCCTTTGCAGATGAAACATAGTTTTTTCCTACGGAGCTCCTGTCTGATAGCTTCGTCCACGTACGACTTTCTCGGTGGAGGTTTGTTATCTTTGTCCCTCAGAAACATCGCGGTTTGGAATGTGAGTAACTTTGTGAGGATGACGCCGTTGATGATGCCATACTCCTTGCCTTCTTAATGGCTTCCGATAGGGTGGTAGGACTGAACCTTTTTACCTAACCCTTCAGTGGTTCTGTCAGTCCGTCCATGAAGAGCACTATTTGTCTTCTTTCAGAAGTGTCCATGACCAAAACAAAGAGTTTCTGAAATTCTGTAATGTACTAGTTGACTGAACTAGTTTGCTTCAGTTGTGCCAAATCTTTGAAATTGAGTTCCGGATCTTTACCGCCAAATCGATCTAGCAATCTCTCAGTGAATTCTGCATAGGTATTTATTTGATCATGCCCCAGTGTGATGGTGCCATGATGCCACCCTTCATGCATAACTCCCTCCAAGTGTAATGCCGCGAATTTAATTGCTTCTTCTGGCATAGGATTAAGCTGGAAGTAAGTATTGGCCTTCATTACCCACACTTACACAGATATGGATCCAGATCTGTCAAATGGAGACAAATTTAGCTTACTCAACTTTCTCCTAAGATCATTGTTAAAATATCCTCTATTTCTGCTTCCCAGATATCTCATTCTCAGATCTGCATAATCTTTGTAGGATATATCTTCCTCCAAATTCGCATTCTTTCAGTCTTCTCTTAGCTATTCTTGCATTTCTTCAAAGGTCGACTGCTTCCCTCCGGTTGGTGCCTCTGTCCATGTGGGAAAAGACGGCATGGAAGGTCGAGAGCATGCTAGATGAGGGTTTTCTTTACTCGACACCGAGTCTATGCTGTGACCATTTTGTTCTCCGAATATTTTATTGTTTGCCAACTTCTTGAGGGTCTCTTCCATGAGTCACTAAGTATCATTGATTTGTGTTTGATTCCTTGCAAGTTCTCTCAATAGCGCCACGAGTTTGGCGGCTATGGGTTCCAGTTCAGAAACCACTCTATCAACGAAATGGGTTCTTCTTCTCTTTCGGCTATAAACTCTCATTCATCGTCCATAGGCTATCAGAATTGAAGCTTTGATACCAATGTAATGTTTCATTGTTTGTCTACCCCTCTAGAACAAATCCGTACTAGTATAGCTTGACGAATGCTGGAATCAATTTGTCCTATTACACACGAGAGAAGGCCTGAAAGAGGCCATACAGTAGCTACTGGGAGGCCAAATTGATGGCCGTATGGTGGAGAGAAAATGTAGTATGGTATCTTCAGATTCTGGTCGTATGCTGTCAATGCAAATCCATATGGTGTCAACGCAGGTCCGTATGGAGGGAGGGGGAGCAACAAGGCCATATGGATAGGAGGTATGGGTGGTTGTACGGTGGAAGTGTTTTAGAACAGTCATATTGTAGAATAAGGGAGGTCATACGATGAGCTTGGGTTGAACTTGGAGGCCGTACAGTGTATGGTAGTGGTTTGGAATGGAAGGCAGGAGTTCGTACGGTTACAGAGTGATTGCAAACCAATAGGTAGTATGAACAAACAACAAGATTTAATGCAGATAAACAATAGATGGAATTACACAGAACAAGAGAGTAGAACCAATTAAACACAAAGATAATTCGCAATATAATGGTGCTTCGATTTGCCAGACCCGAGCGAAGTGTTACAGGTGACGGAATAGGGTGAGGGTTGAATCCCACTGAAACCGGACAAACCAAATAGAGAAGTTGTTTCACTTCCGAAATGGCTAACAACAGAGAACTCCAACAGGAATTCGCAATACGGAGAAAATAATCCAAATTGCATACCTAATGACTACCTACAAGCCGTGCTTTAATACCCATCAGGGAAAACTTCCCACGGGTGTACAAAGATAGCCAACGGCAACACAAACTATGGAAACAAAACAAAAATGCGTCCGAGATATATTAAATCAATCGGCCCATTAACAAAAGTTTGATTAATAATTATATTTTATGACGGGGATATCACATAATGAATTTCAGATTACAATTGATACCATTGAGGACCCCTTCAAAAGCCAATCAAAATTTCCTGCTTGCAATTTGGTAAGTGACAATGTTTAAGATTATGCCAGTGATGAGAAGGAAGAGAAGGAAAGAGAAGGTCATTAGGACCAAAACATTTTGCGAAGTGAGGAAACACCTAAAGGACTTTTCTTGACTTGGCCTTATCCAAGTATATTCACATTGGCACTAGTTTTGAGAGCATAGACTCTAGTTTGAATGGACAGAGACAAGAGGACAAACAACAAGATATCACAGTTACTGATTTATCAGTACCATCTGCACAGCCACTAGAGCAACAAGAAGAGGAAAAGACAGTGTAAAAGGAAGAGAAAAAGGAGGGAAATGATGAAATGGATCAAGAATCAGAGCAGAGAACAGAGGATACTCAGAACAAACAGATAGAGATCTTGCAGACTCTTGCAAAAAAATTAGCAAGGATACACCAAGCACTTCAAAATCACCTTTTGAAGGATTATTTGCCAAGTTGGGAAATGACACCGCAGGCTTAATGGCTGAGGTCATGGATGTGGAGAGATATATTCAGATTACTGCATTTCACTCTCCAAGATAGCAGAGAAGTCTAGTAAGTTGAGCAAGAATGCTCAAAATGTTTTAGAGAAGGTAACTAAGAGGTTATAAAGCACAATTCCATTTTCTACACAGCTCACAAAGCAAGATGTTGAAAAGAAAGCTGAAAAAGTGTACAACACTTGAGGAGGCAACAAATATGAAGGTACATGCTGAACATGATGCAAAGTTATTGAATATAGTATGTGACAATATTAGAAATGACTTAACTATATTGGATGTTTGTATCAAAGAAATGAGAAGATGCATATTATAGGGTAAGGATTTGTATGTGAAATGTGCTTTAGCCCATAAGTATACCCAAGGCATCTCTAAAGCTATCAAAGATAAGAAAGTTGAATTAGAAAGAATGACTGAAGAATTGAAGAAACAAGATGCGGAGATCATTGAATTCGAGAAAAGAATCAGTAAGCCATATGATGAGTGATAAAGAAGGAATCCTAAAAAGATTCAACTTACTAAGAGAGCACCTAATTCTAAAAATTGATTTAGTGCAGAAGGAATTGGATACACTGTTAGAAGCAAAGGCATCATATGAAAAATTTGCTTATCCTGACTTAAATGCAGCAGTTGGAGCAGCTTATTGCTTGTGTGGAGTCACAAGCATTGGTATAGTTGTCAAAAATTCTTAGGACACAAACTTTGAAAACCTCAAGAAGAAATTTCCTGATTGTATGACACTTTTGATCACATTTTCAGTTTGAGGAAGAAGAAGGCACCGAAGTTTTGATATATACATAAATTTAGAGTCGCCTTTGTCATTGATGTCAAAGGGGGAGTGATGGGCAAGAAAAAATGTAAGTATACATTACATATGCATGATGGACATATTGTAAGGGGGAGTCAGATAGAGTATAATCATAAGGGGAGCACAATATATAATAATGATGGTACAAATTTTAAATGATCCACAATTTTGTAAATTTTCACAAGGCCACAATTTTTGCAATTTTGAGATTTTGAGTACTTAGCCAATTTTCCCCATATGTTGCCATCAATGCCAAAGGGGGAGATTGTTGGCAATTTGGCAAAGTGCAGTTGATAGGGTTGTCATTTATGGCAACATATCACTCATTTTGAGCTGGTATACTTAAAAAATTGACTAAACATACTTAATGCTAAGTTTGGAGTTGGTATACTTAAAAAATTGACTAAATATAATTTAGAGTAACAAGGAATAGATAGAGAGTTTTGTTCAGCAAGCTTCACTATAAGCACATAAAATTATGCAGGCTTAGAGGAAGGTATTATAGACACCAGAGATCACACATGCAAGACAGAAAAAAGAAATGTTAAGTTTTGGGCAGTTTACCAGAAACAGGTTTGACAGGACAGAACAGGGTAAACATCATAGTATTGGCATTTTGGTTAAGGAATTATCTTGGCTTGCAAAAATAATTACTTGAAAAGGTTGGGATGACATCATAGATGTTAATCCATATGTGGCAGAAGTTAGCTTTGAGTTTTGGGTAACGTGCAAGCATTGCAAGGCCGACAGACTAAAGAATTTGGTATAAAGGACTTATCTTTTGTTTAACGAAGTATGGCATTGTATTGCAATGATATAATGTTTATATGCACGCTTTGTATGATTGATACAGATGCAAATCTGATGTATAAAGCAAAGTACAATAGTGTTATGATTGTTTTGCAAAGAGGAACAAGGACTGTACAGATATTGAAGATATTAGCAACAGTCAAGTTTTGGTATTACTCTACATTACTTGTAAAGTTGTAGATGCTTTATATTAGCAGTGAGCTCCTATTTTGTATTATAATAACTCCTAATGGGGTTGAGGCTTTTAACAAGGCCTAGTACTCTAACAAGGACAGATACACTATACAAATGTAATAGACTCCGAACAGGGTCAATATCTTTCACGCAATACTTTTGACTAGTGGAGCATTTTGTATGTATCATTCTCACCAGGGTTTTTCCTTGGCCAGGTTTTCCCTAGTTAACAAACAATGATGTTATGAGTTACACTGTGTTATGCTTATGCTTACTTTTTAGTTTGATCATCAATGCAAGTTTTAAGATTCTTAATGACATTCAGAGTTGGGGAAAGGTTTGTGGAACACTGATTCGCCCCCCAGTATTCCCTATTTCTGACTATAACTTGTTTAGAAATCCAATTCATGATACAAAGCTCTAACAACACAATACAAATTTCACTAGAGATAGTCCCTCCTGTTCACCAACAAACAATATCTCCTCAACGACTCTTATGGGTGCAAACTACAATATCAAGTGTTAAACATTACACAACATAAAGGAAAAATGAAAAGTAGGGAATAAAACTTGCAAGGAACACACACAAACATGATTGCACCAACAAAAGAACCTAGATAAATGCTTAAGTGTGAAAACTCCAGCAAACACAAGTGGTTTTCTCCTCATCCTACTACCTCAGTAAATTTCACAGATTTTAGAAATGCTTTCAACCTTAATTGGAGACATCAAAATGTGTTCAAGCTCTTTCAATCTCATTATGTAAACCTTGCCACTCAAAATCCTTATCGTTTTTCCTTATAGTCAACTATAAACATGAAAAATGAGGGTTGCATGATGGCCTAACACTTCTAATTTTGGGTTTGCAGAATATTTAACACTCATCTATCTTCCCATGGCACTAAAGTGGAAGAAAAAAGATCAAAAAAGTTGATTCAAGAACGAAACCCTTCAAATTCCACTCACTATCTACGTCCAAATTCACCAATTTTTCTAAAAAAAGTATTTAGCAAACTGCATAATATCTTAGCTTGTGTCTTGGTTAATGATGATTCTTCTGCAGTCACTGACACTTCTGCCACCTAAAACAACCAGAAATAAGCATCGTTTTAGATTTTAAACATAGGACTGAAGTATACAACTTGTTTTGAAGAACCCTTAGATGCTCAAGATTACCTCAATCACTGCTTCAAAATGTTACCAATCTCTCTCTCATTATACAATGGCATTTTTACAATGATAACCTTGTTCTAGGCCATCTAATACCTTGCCTTGACCTGGAGACCCAGCATAGCTTGACCGGAGTTTCAGATAAGGTCTTTAGACATTTGAGTGTCTTTCTTTCATTGATTTGTTTTAACTAATGTATTCTCCAAAATAATTTATTAGAACAATATTACAACTAATATAATAAATTAACTCTTCATATGATTTATGTGAAAACTCAAGCAAAGCATTTTAAAATCAAAACCTAAAATTACAACAAACTCTTTACCATATTTGAAAATCTTCATGATAAGAAACATAATTGTGATCCATTAACACCAATTAAATAGGGTAATGTATTTTACAAATGTTTACTAATCCTAAGAAGACTAGTAATATATAATAATACTTGGCGCACAAAATGAAAAAAAAAAAAGAAAAGAGATATCTTTACAGATTCCCAATAATTAATGTGATTCAAATGATAGAAAGATCCTAGATAACATTTAGTTTCATAAAAGGCATACAGCAGAAATGTTACCTCTCCACAGTTCCAGCTATTATTATGGTCATCGCCATCATTATTGTCTTCACCATTTGCCAAGTTGTGCTTTTGATTGTATGATACAAGATCTGCTAGCGAAAATCCATCATGGGCACACACAAAGTTGACACTATGCCATGGCCTCCTTCCTCCTTCCTAAAGAATAAATGCTTTTCATAAATAAGAGAAGCACCATTGCAGAGACCATTAAACAAGATAAATATATAAATAACAGTCAGCTGAATCGACTAAACCATACAACATTAATTAATCAATATACACAGCTTCTAAATAGATGAACTAATTAGGTTAAAATTTATAACATTAGGGAAAAAAATTATTGCATGTCAACCACTAGGCTCAAGTAGCTCATCTGTATTCTTGACCTCTCGTCATACAACAATTTTGGACCTTACTGATGCTACTACCACAATTGTCCATCATTTTCATTGACAATGTGACATAGATAGTTTACAATAGATTCTAAAAAGCCTATGAGCAAATTTCCAATATCATCTTCTGCCCACTTGTATTACTATCATATCTCCCTTATCAGCATCGTTGCAACCTCATGTTTGTCAATTTGTATCATACCACCCATACCAGCACTTTTGCGACCACACCTTTTTGATGTCCCTATACTTTACCTAAGGGGTGGCAGACCGTGAACACTTCTAAATGGGCAGTGAATAGAGATAGAGAATTTGTAGCTAGCATTTAGAAGTTCAAGTAGATAGTTTTGCATATTCTAATTAATAAAGCCAGTGGCATCGGGATCAACATAAAGATCCTATCAAGGAAAACTGTCTAGAATTTTTCTACCCAGGATCCGGTGTAGTATGGGCAATAAGGTGCAGTATTAAGATTGTTTTGAGATCAGCAGATGTTATTCGACAATAAGAACATTTGATAACATCATATCAAGCATGTTACTAATCTGACTATCGTGCTGACAATATCTTTATTGGTCCTGCAAATCTCTACTCAAGCATATCCAAAGAATGAACCTGGATAATAAATCGAGAAAAGTAATCTGGATGGTCACTATCCACATCACTGTTAAGAATTATGCTTATATATATATATATATATATATATATATATATATATATATATATACCATTGAATACATCATGATTGACTTCATTCCAGATATTGATCATCATTGAGATAAAATGGTATAGGGCGTATGATGCATATTGAAGATATGAAAGTGATCTAGCAATGATCAGAGATCATAATATCAATGCCATGCAGATCTATATATCGTAGAGTATATTCATGATTATATCAGGCAAGGATAGCAATCATTATAATTGCTGCACATTCATTGATTACCTTGTATGGACAACATAGTCCCCAAGGAAGTATGGCACCAATCAGCAATCATAATGATGTCATCATTTACAAATATGCAGACGTAACATACATGTTTATTGTGACCAAAGTCTCTGTAATGATCCCACTGTGTCAAGAGATGGTGACAGAAGAAGCAAACTGTAAGTTAAACAATTATTATACTCACCATAATATCAGTTATTCATGTTCAAGAAGACAGTAACAAATCAACCAAACAAATACTATCCTTATTGCAGCTCAAGGAAAGAATAACTTAAGTACAAATAAACTAATGCAGTGATTAGAAGGAAAGGTGTGATCCCTAAAAGTTTGTTAATCATTAGCCAAAGAGATGTTATCTGTTAATGAAGAGTTGCAACTTTCCTCGTCATGATATATAAATGAAGTTTCAACAGTGTTGTTGGGAGATGCATCTGCCCCCCTCCGAGACGCTTCTCGGAGATGGAGACGAATCTCCAAGACTTTTAAAGTTTCCAGAGACTTTGAAAAGGGTGGGAGACTTCATGACGGAGTCTCCAAAAGTCTCCTCATCTCCAAACCAAAAAAATGGAGTCTCCTACGCATCTCCGCCTTTAAAATAAATTTTAAAACATAGTATTATCATAATACTAGATACCGTATAGATTCCAATTTTTGTTTACAGTTCAGTTTTTTGTTTGCATATCAGCAATTTAGCATCAAACTATATATTTTTGAATTTCAAATTTCAATATGTAATGAATCTGCCATTATTAATCTGATACGATGATCATATACAGTATTCAGAAATCACATATGACTATGAGATATGAAATGTGTTTTTTGAAATGTGCAAACTTCTACTGTTGAGTGTAAATATTTATAACTTTCCAATGTTCATCATTGTTTTCAACGCACTATGTTATGAATCTATGGTATTTCTAGGGAATTTTAAAATTATATTAAAAACAAAAATTGATGTCTCCAAAAGTACCCCTGTATCCTGTTTGAAAAATAGCTGTACAAGTGCCAGTACCAGTACTGGAGACCTCCAAGTCTCCTGGTAACCTAGGCACTAACCAATCATTTAAGAGGTTCTTTCAGTCCAGCCAAGAATATGTGAGTGTCTGTCTTCGTCTATTCTTGTCACTCGTACTGATATTCTTTCAAATTCATTAATGTAATTTTCGACTATCCCATAATATTTAATATGTGTAACCCTTTTGAAATCTTCTTGGGGATGTTTTCTAATGAATCTTTTCATAAATCTGTGTGAATTCTTTATATGAGGTAAAACTATCATGGTCGTGGGTGTTTTTCCTCTGGTGCCACCATTCACGTGCTATGCCTGCTAGATGAAGAATGGCAAATTGGAGTGCATCTTCCTCAGTCATGGGGTTGAATGTTAGGTGAGTGTTCAATGTTTGTAGCCAATCATATGCCGTGATCTTTTCCAATCCATCAAAGTTCAGAACATTCATCTTATTTGTTTTATGTTTAAGATCCTTATTAACATGTGTCCTCGGTGTTTCTTTTCTCTTATCTTCACAAAATTCCCTAAATGATTCTATTGCCCTAATATGAGGTTCTAGTTCTACATATGATCTTGCCATATCCTCAATTTGATTCAAGGGTTAATCTATCCCTTCTTCCTCTCTTAATAACCCTCCCCTACATAAGAATGCGGGTTGCGGTACCTCGGCCCATGAAGACATATTGTTATTTTTTGAGTGATTTAAGCCAATGTCTCTTATATGCGTCAGTTGACCTTTCAGATTATTACTGATTGAAATCCCCACATGTTGCAGTGCTTGGAGACGTGTTTGGTTAGATTTTTCCATTTGATTAATTGGTGTTTGATTGTTTTGCTCCATGTATGATCTCATTTCATTTTCTAACTCGTTTACAGTGGTTCTCTTTGTTCTTGCTTCGTGAGTTTCCATAATTCTCTATTCACATGATGGTGGGATTATGCTCTTGTGCCACTTGTAATGATCCCTACCAAAAATACATGTTTCATGACAAGAAAGGAAAACATAATGAATGCTCTACCAAAATACATGTTTCATGAAAGGAATTAAAAACATGAACCATCTATTAAGCTGACAATAGTGATCCTATTAACTAGATAGATATTTCTTAGGCATTTTCCATTTCTATAATGAAGCTAGAATTACTGTGCTCGGGTAGAAATAGGCTCCAAGCTCCCTTATGAATAAAGCTAGTTTTGGGAATCTTCTCTTCATTATGCCCAAATCACACTACCTTTCACAAACTCCCACTTCATTAGAAATATGGAAAGACCTAGTTTGAATATTTGAATAGTTATGGTATTGAGATATGCAATGACTCATTCAAATTGAATATTTAGTCTTAATGCATGTGTGAGTTAGCATTAGAGCTTTCATGGTCTTAATACTAGTTACTACTATTAACTTGTGATGTTTCCTTGTATTAGAAGGTTATTCTTGAAAATATTCAATTGGCTTGTAAAAATCATAATCTCATATTATCAACAATATTATAGTAGTTTCAAAATATTTTTATCGAACTTATATATTAATTGTTATGCATAGTTTAAATACCATGTTATTATATATGAAAGCGTATGTGTTAATCATTTTTAAAAAAGGTCAGTCGGATTATATGAGGGAGACATACCTTTAAAATATTATTTTGGGTCCACTCTTAAGCTTGGGTTATATGAACCTCGCCGACCGGTTTAAGAATCGTGTTGATCGGGATTTAGAGGGTCCATACTCTTGTGACCTAACAGAGTAATGTCACATCAGTTGTCTTGCCGATTACTTGGGTAGTGTACAATGTGATATACTTTCCTTGTTTGTGTTTTTCGATTTTTAATCATCCAAATTTGCTTATTGCCTTTATTTCTATGCAATGTGATTCAATAATGTTGTGCTTTCCAATTATTAATCATTCAAATTTGCTTATTGCCTTTAAATCCGTGCAATGTGATTCGATAATGTTGTTGACTATAAGTTCAATGAGAATCTCCTTTGATTGGTCTTCCTTGCTAACTGTATATTCAATAGTGATCTAATTCGATTATTCCTTTATAATGTGGCTTATGTCCTATTTATATGGTGGGGTAACGTGTGAGGGAAAGATACGTTCATCCATTCAATGTGCTACTTAGTTAAATGTAATTAATAAGTGTTTTGAATTATCTTAGAGTTTGATCTTGTCAATGTTGATTACTAATAATTACATTTTAATAGCAATTAACAATAAATCAAAGTAATTATGTTTTAGTAATGATTATATTTAATTGATAAAGTAATGACAATTATATTTTAACAATTTATAACATAAGTTAAATCAAATGTATTATTAAAATCTGTGTATACATTATTGGGGATTTGTGACAAAATGGCAACGATACAGGTTCTCTTTGTTAGAAAGGACAAGGTTGTTACACCAAAAGATCGACCTATCAATGCCCGATACAACCAATAGTCTTATAGAACCACAGGAGGCGATTAAGCCATGTCGCAAATCTTGCGAGGGACTTTGGCCCACTACTAACAATGCCCCTCCCAACGTCACTTGCCGTGGCCTGTGAGATTCGAACTTGTGGCCAAGCTCTGATACCCATTATTAGAAAGGACAAGGTGGTTGTTACACCAAAAGATCGACCTATCAATGCCCGATACAACCAATAGTCTTATAGAACCACATGAGGCGATTAAGCCATGTCGCGAATCCTGTGAGGGGAGCTGGCCCACTGCCAACACACTCTTGGCAATACTCTCTAGAATTTCCAATTGCACAACCCATTGCAGCCCCAACTACCACATGAGCAACTAGTAGGAATCACATTGCTCTTTCCTTTATAGAAGCATGTCCACAAATTATGGACTTCAATTCTGAGAAATGACAGATGTGTAACACGCTGCCAAGGAAATAGTAAGGACAAGACTAAATGTTACTAAACTTAGTGAATAATTTTTTGTTGAATTTCTTTTTCTTTTTCGTTAAAATCACTACCAAGTGTAGACGCTCATAAATGGTTTGCGTCTATTGTTTAATCACTTTTTCATATTAACTCGTCCTATTTTCTCATTTCACTAATTCAAATCTTTTGGCCAATTTGATTATCATTCACACATATTGTGATAATATCCTTCATCATTCGTATCCCCTTTCAAATCAATTGCAGATCATTTCGGAATCGGTCTCTATTTTACCCGAACTTTCTGAAATTCAACCCGAAACCATTTCAACATCATTAGAATCATCCCAAATCAACCCGAGATCATCCCAAATCAGTCCTAATCAACCCAAAACATGTCAAACATCTCAAATCAATCATCATTTGTCCAACCCTAGGCAATGTCATGTCCCTCAGTGCCTTGGCAACCTATCAATCTATCAAACCTATCAAATCTGACCTTAGCACTGTCATGTCCCTCAGAGCTAGGTAAAACTGTCAATTTCAACATTCAATCATTGACATTGTTGAGTCCTTCAGTGTCGGATTGTAACCCTGCCAATCAATTTTATAACATTGACATTGTCCATCAATGTTATTACGATCAACTCTATTAATCAATTTTGATTCTGCAACATTTAAAATGTCCGTTAAAATGTTACATGTTCTTAATCCATGTCATGTGTCCTTGGCATGTTATCAATTCTAATCAATCAATCAATTTGATCATGGCTTTGATCTACCCACCATCATCTTAGTCGATCTACATAATTATCGCATTTCATCAAAGGGATAATCTTGCATTTATTTCATCAAATTGGCCAATCATTTACTAATTTATCCTATAGGATTAGATAACCCATGATCTTATCCTATGTTCATTCAATCATTTTCATCCCACATTACTAATTATTCTTCCTAACTAACATTCTCAATTAATTGATTCATCGGTGCAAACTATGGAAATTCTCAATTTCTTAAGTCCTATTTTCCACCTCCAATTTCCATTTGTGTGTATATATGAATTTTTAATTCAACTATTCCACCTATTCTTGACACATGGACATGACGCGTCATAGATATTATCCCTACATTTGGCTAAAATATGTCATATTTGATGTATTTTATTCCTTACACGTCTATAATAAGCCTCCATTGTCATAGATTCTTGGCTACTAGTGGCTTTGAGGTGTCATATGCACGTCATAGATTCTCTTCCACTTTTAGCCATGTTGACTTTCATGCGTCATAGAATCCTACAAGTGGCTTTGAGGTGTCATATGCACGTCATAGATTCTCCTTCACTTTTAGCCATGTTGACTTTCATGTGTTATAGAATCTTATATTTGGCATATTGTGTCATGGTTGTCATAGATATTCTAAGGAATATCATGCCAAGTTGCACATTCAAAGTGATGAGTGTCCATCCTCTCATTCAATTCTCTCCTCTTGCACTTTGGCTATAAATTGAGCCATCTTGCTCTCATTTTTTATTCTTAAGAACATCCCTAGAATCCTTTAAGAGCCATATCTCTTAGAATCCATTAGGCCTTCTAGTACTCTCAATAGCATCATCATAGCATTAGTCTTTGCTTTCAATTGTATAGGCACTATAGGCGATTGGAGCTACATCAAATGGAGAAGAACGGACATGGGAGCTACAATTGTAGAGGGAGTTTCATTTCTTTTATTTGCTTTATGCTTCAATTGGTTTTCCTGGTAGATTAGAAGGGTTTAGTGTATGTTTATTGAGTTTTATTGGTTGCTCATAGTATGCTAGGTTTTGATGGAACTCTAAAATTTTGGCAAATTTTAGAGTCCTAAGCACTGTGTCAAAGAAAGAATTTTCAGATCTTACACACTACTTATATTCAATCAATATGCTTCATAACATTGAAAGGTCGTCATCAGAAGAATATGGAAAAGGAAGTTTCATATAAGCACACATTTCGCATTTCCACACTATTCAAGTGCCTTGATATCAGACACATCATGATGAACCTTCTGATGATGCTCTGCTAAGGGTTATCCATTTTCTCTCCAACATTTTGGTTCCAAGATGCACAGATGTTTCAAAGCCTTATATTGATACAAGCCTCATGTAGCAAATAGGTCTATTACTAATTGTGTGAAAGGTGTGTATTCATCACATTGAAGGAACAAATAGCATGATGTTGGGTTGACAGCAGACAATTATGCTTGTGGTGATCAAATGGCAGAACATTCTATTCAGCACAAAGATTCAGAGACATATCAATTCTCTACAGACTGATATACTCTTAATAGAAGGAAGCCTCAGTGAGTTTAATAAGCTTGGGCAGTGAAATGCTGGAATTGACATTGCTGTTGATCAAGAACATATGAATTGTCAGGACTTGGATAGTCCTGACACAGAAAATTCACTATATTATTGCAAATGTGGACTGTTGTTCAGGCACCTCTGATCAGTCTGGTAAAGAAACTTTTTGCTCTGCATAATGGGATTTTTTGTGTTGTCAAAAGAAGTTCAGTTCTCTACAACCTGAGACTTCTAACTCAGAAAATTAAGTAGCAGTGGCATCAGTGATTTCTTAACATCCATAGCTGACAGTTATTTTCAGCTTCCTACAGGACGCTTCTCTTAATTCAGAAATAAATATCTGACACACAACTGGTAGAGCATTGCAGTCATAATTGTTAGCAGCAGATTTATCTCATATTAAGCTCACTGCAATGATATTACCAGACATTTTCCACATTTAATCATAATGAACTTTGGTCAAAATTTCAGATCAGGACATCACCTTTCACATAATTATTTTCAGAATAATTAGACGGTATTGACAGATGGTGGAGCATGAGGCAAAATAGGTGTATCAGAAATGGCATTGAGAACAAGAACCACATCACGATCTTACAGTCATCATACTAACTGATATTGAGGCTGAGTGAAAATTACAATTCAATGGCAGTGGTAGATTGTTCGATGAACTCTAAAAAAAGGATATATTTATGGAGTAATGTCATCCTTGCAAAATTCGGAATCTACAGATCTATTAATTTGTGACAGCCCACAAATGTAATCTTCAGCGTTAGAGACTGGAAGAGTTACAAAGATTATAAATTGGAAAATACAAACATGGCAGAATATATATCCGACATGGACCAAAAGACTGAGCTTTTACTATAAAGAGGAGTCATCAGTATTTGCACTCTAATGATAAAATTGGAGTTTTACGGCATTGAAAACCATCTGAAAATGTTTTACTTTTTCCATCTAGTAGATTGCCGGCATATAGCATAGTGAGATTGGCATATGGACAACATATTGAAAGCTTATGTGAACCAATACTGGAGAAGACAGAGACGTAAGGCACACATAAGCTCCTCCCGATAAATTGTTATGAATATTTCGCCATCCATGGGCTTGGCCAACACAAAAGGCTCTCCAGAATTCCATTTAAAGCAGGCAGTATGCAACCACCAAGAACATACATAACAGTACATATATAATGGTTTCTTCAAACTATTGGCATTGTCATAGTCAACAGAGATGTGTCGACTATCCTCCTGCACCTCCCAGTGATAAAGAGACTCTTTAGTTTCTATGTCTGCAGGGCTGCTGAAGCATTGTTTCTCACGATTCGATATCTGATGATGTTTTGTGTTCCTTGCAGATGTGGAGGCGTATGCGGGAGAGGAGAAACATGGCCCAACAATTATATCGTAAGTCAGCTTCAGACAAAGATATGATGGGAGTATAATATCTTCACACACCACATGCCGCCCAGTCCACAATTGCGTCCAAGAATTCATGAGTTTATCTCCCGTTCGGACTAGCCATGGGCTGGAAATACACAGAGAAAATAAAATGAAGATACTCCTATGTCTTGGATACCCCGCGACAAGTCTTTGTCAAAATATGGATTTGTTTCACCGAAAAATCTCTGAAAACTTATTATATATTCCTAGCCGCCTTTATTTCATATCGTAAATCATTAAGTTATTATTATCGTTTAGGCAGTTGTGATTAGGAAATGGGGAGAGATGTGCCAGTTCATACTTACGCCTTTTCACATTTATAAATATAAGATGCAAAATCATACAATTCATATATACTTTCCACAAAATTGCATACTATACCGAGAGTAGGCATTGACTCAGGCAACGCGCGCCGGCCCAATTCATCATATTGTTCGTGAGATTTAGACACAGTATGCTCTGACAGTGCCAGTCGCAGGAGGAAGACGAGGGAAATAAAATAACTGCATGGAATAGTAAATAAATGATTGTACTTGGAACATCGCGTAAAAGGGAAGGATATTCGCCAGTGTCATTATTATACGTGATGAAATGGTAAAGTTTATAGTAATGGGGGTAGAAAAGATAGGGCACTAAGCATCTAAGGGCACAGTGGGACCAGGACATCACATCGGAGCATCAGAGTGGAACCAGGCAGTAGACAGGCTCGTTTCCAAAGGAAAAACAAGGCTGGGCCCAGCCCGCAGCAAGATAGGGGTAGGCTTTTAAGCCAGGGGTTTCCAGGTGCACTTTCCGACTTTTTTTGTTTTATATATTTGCTCTTGTTAGTTTTGTTTCGTCCTTCTTTCCTTTGATCAATGGAAAAACCAATTGTGGATACACAAACAATGGGAAAACAAACGGTGGATATGCAAGCATTGGGAAAACAAACCATATCATTGGTAAAAAACGGTCAAGAAATTCTGGTGCACTTTGAAACTAACCCTTTAGGTCAAGTCAAAATGGCATCACTCGGCAAGATAGGGAAATATATTTGGGTCAACGTTATACAGTTCAAGGGCATTTTAAAACGTAGACTTGCTCGCTTGAAAGGGTCACATAGAAAGCAAAAACACAGGCAGAGATTGCATAAACCAGAGAAGAAACAAAAAGATGTTGTCAAAATGTACCCCCCTCCACACTTAGATGGTGACAGTCATTTGCGTGGTAGCAGCAACTTTGTCGATTCTGTCACTTACAGCCCTACCTCCACACCTCTCGCATGGTGCCCAGATCTTTATGTACAAGAACTATTGAGGGCCAAGAGGAGGTTGGAACTCCTAGAGGCTAAGGAACAAGAAAGTTATCGTAATATGTAGGTGTTAATTGCAGCAAATAAAACTCTTGCAGATAATAACAACATTTTAAAAGCTCAAATCTCAACGCTGCAAGAAACACTTTTAGCAGGGAAGCTTGAATGGCAGAACATGAAGGATGAATGGAAAAATCTGAATGCTACATTGGAAACAAACAAGGTCACAACAAATATCGAGTCATCTCATTATAAGGAGAGACCGATTTTTCACACTAATTCGTTGGGAAAGGCAGGGGTTGAAGAGGAGAGGAGAAGTTTTTCAGAAGTCACCAAAACTTGGGACAAAAACAGCAAACACCTTGATATGGCAAGAGAAGAGGCAAAGATTCGTGTGAACACACAAGACGGAGAGGTCAAGGAAAGGCAGCGTAGGGCATCCAATATAATTATCAAAGGGATAAAAGATTATGGGGAAGGCGAACACACTCTCGATTTAACGAGGGATTTCCTACAAGATGTGTTGTTGTGGCAAGGACAAATTTGTCAAGCTTGGAGGGTTGGCAAACCACAAGTTGAGAGAAATAGGCCAATCAAGGTAGTCATGCCCAGCATTAGCGACAAACAAAATTTACTTAACAAAAAACAGCTCTTGAGGGGTTCTCGCTTTGTTATAGAGGAGGATTTAACCATGAGACAACAAGTAGAAAGAAGAATGGAAATGGAAAAAATCAGAACAGCTAGAAATGAAGGCAAAAGAGCTTGGATGTTCAAGGGAAAAGCAATTATTGCTCATTTTGGCTACCGCTCCAATGAAGGGCAGCAAGAAGGCAACAAAGGTGTGACAACAAACACATTAGCATGCAGCGATACAACAAGATCAGCAATCACGCTTAGTGATAATAACTCAACTTCGAGTCTTTCACATCAAAACAAATAGCAATCAAACTTAACCCAGGCGTCCTTAAGTCTAGTTTGTTGGAATTGTAGAGGTTATCCATGGAGACGTGGGCCTGGGTTAGGACCTATTGCGGAAGACAAAGACATTATTTGTCTCATAGAGACACATGAGCATGAGGGATGTAAGACCCCATTGTTTGAAGGCTACTGGAAGATGGCAGTGTGGAATGAGGTAGTGGGAAATGGTAAAGGTTATGGAGGTATAATGGTTCTAGTAAAAGAAAGGGAAGGTCGTGCCATTCAGTTGGAAAAGACTGATTCTAATAAACAATTCATATGGCTCAAAATTGTGGAAAATAACACTCTTATCAGGAATGCAGCCTGTTACTTTGCTCCACAAGTATCTAAAACTTATAAAAAGTGTGGTTTAGATCACAATGACCCCTATGCTGCGTTAAAGAAAGATGTTGCTATTTTTTCGTAGCATGGGGATGTTCTTCTTGTTGGAGATTTCAATGCTAGGACAACAAATTGGCAAGCAAGTATTTTCAGCTCCAAAGTAAATGATAACCCTATTTGGCTCACAGAAGAAACAAATCATCAATGGGAAAGAATATCCGAAGATGCTAAAGGCTGCAATCGTTTTGGGGAAGAATTGATCACTCTATGTGGCACATTTGATCTCATAATTTGTAATGGTTTGGCTAGATGGGCTAAGTCAGGCACTTTCACTTGCAACACATACAACGGAGCAAGTGCGGTAGATTATTTAATTTGTTCGCAGAATTTGTATGAAAATATTGAAGAAGTTGCAATTGGAGAACACATTTGGGATCTCAAATCAGATCATAGACCGCTATACGTAAATTTGTATTGGGCAAAGGATAGGCGGATTGAAGCAAAAACCCAAGGCCCTCATTACCCCCCTTCTCAGGGCAGAATTTTGTTAACTTCAGAAAACAGTAACACTTTCAGAACTACTCTTGAGGAACTTTGTATAGGACACCCTCTGTATAAACATGGTGTTAACAGTTATGATTTATCAAATTTGATTCATGAGGCTCTTTCAAAATGCAAGAGAGCAAAACATAGAAAATCTGAAACTAATTGTTTTCCAGCCAATGCTTGGTTTGATAAGGAATGCAAGAGGGCTAGAAGAAACCTACGGGAGTCAAATAAAACTAACCTTGACATTAAGGCCTACAAACAGATCCTAAAGAAGAAAAAAACTGATTTTATGTTCACAAGGAGAGAGGAGTTAATTTTCTTGGGCAGAAATAACCCCAAACGTTTTTGGAAAGAACTCCAACCAAGGAGAAAACAAACTGAAAATAATAATATTATTGCCACCCAATGGTTTGAATATGCTAAGAAACTTTATGAACAAGAGGGTGGAGTGGGACAGCCACCTTTGGTCAATGATGATACAAATCTTTTCACTGTGCAAGAGATAGAGGCAGGGATTAAGAAGTTAGGTGGAGGTAAAGCAAAAGACCTTGTTGCGCTCAAAGCAAAAGACCTTGTTGCGCTCCAAGCAGAATATCTGAAGTGGGGTATGAAAACTCTTGCACCACACATCACTGAAATTTTCAACAAAATTTGCCAAGAAGGGTTTCCGAAAGATTGGACAATTAGCCTTGCAATACCACTTTTTAAGAGTGGTGATATTAACAATCCCTCCAACTACAGGACTATAATGATCAATCCCCTCTTTGCTAAACTTTTTGGCAGCATGATAGAAACTAGGATCAGGAAATGGGCAGAAGAAAACCACAAACGTGCTAAAGGGCAAGCTGGTTTTAGGCCAAAGCACTCGACAGTGGATCACTGTGTCACTTTGAGACACATTATTGAAAAAGAATGGGAGGAAAAGGAAGAAGTATTTTATTGCTTTGTCGACTTTAAAAAGGCTTTTGACACTGTCCCGAGAGACAAGCTTTGGTTTAGGATGGAAGAATTGGGGATTCCTATGCATCTCAGAGCTGTTGTTCATAGGATGTACGAAGAGGTGAAAGTTAAAATCAGAACTTCAGATGGCATTTCAGAATGTTTTAGGAGCGATATTGGGGTCAAACAGAGCTGCCCTTTATCTCCTACTTTGTTTGGTTTATATATTGACAAACTGGAAGAGTGGTTAAACATGCAAAAGGGTGAAGGCATTCAGCTAGGTGAATTTGTAATAAAGCTGCTCCTATATGCGGACAATCTCATTTTAATTGCCAAATCTGCCTATGGTTTGCAAGATCATCTATCTTCTCTTGAGCGCTTTTGCGAAATGGTGGGGATGCAGGTCAATATCAGCAAGACTAAGGTTATGATTTTCTCTAATAATAAAAAACAACACCAACATGAATTTTATTACAATGGAAGTGTTCTTGAAGAAGTTGCGGAGTATAAATACCTTGGCATCGATTTCAACAAAAAACTAAGCTGGTCTAGCTGCAGGTATAAAAGGATATTAGGTGGGTGGAAGGCTTTTTATGCTCTTCAGAATAGGTGCCGTGAAGCAAAGTTGTGGGATTGGAAAACTATTCAAACTTTGTTCGGTCTTCTTGTGCTGCCAGTTGTTCTTTACGGGTGTGAATTATGGGCCAGCAACACTACTATAGCACAATGGAAACAAATCGAAGGAATCCAAAAGCGCTTGATCACAAGCAAGTTTAAAATCAAAAGCACTGTTCCATATGATATCATGCTAAGTGAAATGGGGGCTGCTCCTATTGAGGCACTTGCTATGGTTCGCCTTCTAAGTTATCTAAAAAGAATCGAAAAAATGGAAGAGGATAGATGGCCTAAAGTGGTCTTTAGTGACACACTATGTCAGCGAAAAAGGACATGGATGCAACAAAACATCAAATGGATGAGTAAATGGAATATTCAATTCAATATGTGCCCCACAAATAATAAAGAAATAAAGGTCTTTGTCATGGAGAAATTCTACAAGAGAAATTGGAGAAGCGAGATCAGAAGGAAGAAATTATATTATATAAATGAGTTCAACCTCGCTTGTGATCAACTCCAAAAAGCATACATAGGAGCCAACATTTCTTGGAGGGCTAAAATTCTTATTGCTCAGCTGAGAACCAACTCTCACCAACTTCGTTGTGAGACCGGACGTTGGAAGAGGCCAAAGGAGGCTTGGGAAGAAAGAATTCGCAGATTCTGCAATTCTGGGAAAGTGGAAACTGAACAGCACTTTATTTTAGAATGTGAAGCCTACAAGAGTAGTAGAGATAAATTTGCGGACACTATATGTGACAGTTCTTGGCATAACCTATTCAACGAAGAGTACATTGAGCAATTGGGTGGACTCATCATCATCCTACACAAGCAACGAACATTGTTACTTAAGTCTGCTTGAGTTGTCTTGCTGTCCCATAGGCTATTTTTAGCTTCGTGGACGTTAAAATTTTAGCTATCTATCTACACATGCCTATTTGATGAATTATAATCTTTCATTGGCAAATGAATGAGTTTTTGAACTAAGCCTTTGGATTGTGGATTATTGAATAAATTCTTATGCCTTTCTGGAGTCAAACTGCATTGGATAGATAATCCATAAGGAGTGTTTCTAGTGCAATTTTATTTCTGGCATGATCAGTAAGAAATATTTATTTTATTTTATTTGCATGAAGCTTTAGAGTTAAAATATTATATAGTTTCGTCCTTAATATTTTTTTTTAATTTTATAAATAATTTATATGATAGATAAGTGGACAGGATCAATTATAGCATTTTAAAATTGATCATAGATATTGAGAAATATTTAATTGTTTCTGAATCTATGTCTGGTTTGTCTCCGAACCACAAGAGTTAAAGTACATTCTAAACTATTTTAAAATTGCGTCCATATATTTGATCTGTCACATCTTGACTACTAAATTGTTTATAATAAATGTGCGTAGAATTTTATAAAGTTGTATGTTTTAAACTTATAATATTGACTCTATCACCCTTCGACACTAGTCTTTTTATTTTTCATAATTCACAATCCATATGCTGGAAATTATTTCATATCTTCCCTTTGAGGAATTAATCTATTCTTTTGTTGCATTAATCCATACTTATCCTTATTTCAAAAACATTCATGTATTGATTCGTTATTCTTAATTTGTAATTTGCAAATTTGAAGTTTTCTATAATTCTTGCCATTTGGAAAACTTTCATTGTATTCATGCTCTAACCAATTTGCTTTAAGCATCTTGGATTTAAGGTTGTTGTCCAAGATTAGGTACACCTACCTTGGTTTGCAGAGCCAAAAGCACAAGAGATTTGGATCGCATTGATCAATCCCGTCAAGTTGGCCATAACTGGTTAGATATCCCAGCATCGAGTTGGCAAGACTCGTAGGATTCCAATTTGCGGTTTTGGGAACCAACAAGTTCCAAAACTAGTTTTCTAGTCCTACAAGGGGTGCTGGCCAACTGCCAACACACTCTTGGCAACACTCTTTGGAATTTCCAATTGCATAACCCATTGCAGCCCCATCTACCACATGAGGAACTAGTAGGAATCACATTGCTCTTTCCTTTATGGACTTCAACTCTGAGAAATGACAGATGTGTAACACTCTGCCAAGGAAATAGGAAGGACAAGACTAAATATTACTAAGTTTAGTGAATAATTTTTTTGTTGAATTTCTTTTTCTTTTTAATTAAAATCACTACTAAGTACACAAAGGAACATAGTACTTAGGAACAATAATTAGAGGAAAACCTATGAAGTGTTTTATTTACAACTCGAAGCATCGCTAATAATCTGTTAGGGTTGAAGAGATATTACATCCTCCACCCTATAAGTAGACTTACTCATAGAAGTCAGCATTATCTTGTCATTAGTACCAATGGTTACTAACCCAAGCAAATGCCTATGACAAATAAACATAGTTTTCTCTTATGATTTCAAAGTCAAAATTTTCATATAAGAAGTTATCATAATATATGCCTATACCCATGTCTATTATCATGTGTTATCTATCATAACCACTTCCTTCATTCAGTATTTTATGAAAAGTCCTTCCTTCCTAGTAATTCTGAAATTCTAGTCTGTGTATTAACACGATTTACCTAGAAACCTTTATTTTTCCTAACTTTTGAAATCAAGAAAATATACCAAGACAAAATATTAAGTGGATATCCCTAAATGATCCGCAAGATAAAGTATCTCCGAGTTCAATTAATTTTTTATGCGACCAATTTGATCACAAATTACCTTTTACTAAACCTAGGAAAGGGACATGAATATCTAGTCCTTAGTTTCTTAAAAACAAAAAGGACAGCCCTGTAGCATAGTTAACCCTTACACTAGGAAACATAATAGTCACATAATTCTGAAAAATATTCTTACAAAGAACACAATCCAACTAGTTAAAGATAATTGTTTTTTACCCAAGGAAAACAATCACAACCATTGCTACAAGTTGTTACAAACTTAAAGAGTTTTTCTTAAACTTTACTATTTTACTTCTACATTTCACTAGCTAAAGGAGTTCTTTTAAACATGTTATTTGTAAAATTAAACATAAACTTATTTGAAAGAATATCCTTCTAATCCCATCTAATCCTTTGATCATAATTAATTCTTTAGTTGTCTCCAACATTCCCAATTGAAGCAGTTTAACTTACTATACATTCTTTGTGACACACTAGGGAATTTCCGATTCATCTTTCAACTTAAAATTAAGTACAACTTCGATATTATCAATTTGTTTTCTTATACATTGTTGTAGTTATTTTTATACAAGACATTGTTATTTACCTTAAAACTCAAGTGATAAGTATATCTACAATTCTATTTGATCTATTTCAACAAGGGACATATTCTATAATCCTATTGTATTCTTACATTCTATTTGAGTTACCCAATTTTCAAATTTATCTTAAAAATATTTCTATAGTAAGGAAAACTTCTAGAAGAAAACTAACATGTTAGTGACTTTCCTAATAAACACGGTTCCAAGATAGTTTAGAACTTTCCTAGAGAGAGAGAGAGGGAGAGAGCCTTTAGTCTAATTGTTTTTCAAAAATTATATTTACCAATTGCTCAATTCAAACAAGAATGCAATCTATCCACAACTTCTCGTTGCTTAAAGAGATAAGTCATTACCCTACGCCAATATATTTTCCTTTTATACTGAAGATAGGGATTAAAATGTATACACTCCCTAAGATATTTATCAAGCATTACTATCAATGTAATTCTTTACTAAAGTCAAAACAAGATATATTGTTGGTTGAATTAACTTACAAATCCACAATCCTCTAAAACTAGTTGGTTTTGTCGGGCTAGCATACATAGTTGGAACTTGGATATTTACTAGTCTTAGATGTAGTCTTAGGATCTCCTAATTCTATAGCTTTTCTTCCAAGAATGCATACAAAAGGATGATTATCCATTAACAGTGTATTATTGCATTCTCATAGTTTCCCTTATACTATGTGTAACTACTTAATATCAACATTCATAAATCAAAGGAACACAACTCAAGGTTTCAAAAAAGCTATATTATCCTGCAGAATAGTGAAAACAACTCCAAAAGTAAAATATTTCACATTTATAATGAAGTAGTTCAAGAAGGCAAGGTGCTTAAAATTTTAAGTTAACTTAGCAATCTTCAAATGGTAGAAGCATAAGATACACTAACGAACCCTTAAGTTTCGCATAATTTAGAAGAAATAGGACATAATTATCTATAGACCTTAACCGAATTCTTATGGCCTAGGATGTCATACTTTAATGTTTGAAAATGTAAGTCCATCATGACTAATGAAGAATCTGTTTTTCATTTATAATAGCAATTCAGAAAACATTAAAAGGGTTCTACCCACTACTAAGGTTATGAATGAGCCATATTCAAATCCCAAGAGTTCCCGGTATAGAATTCTAGGGCTCTGGTACCAAATGTAACACCCTCTAAAGGAAATATGAAGGACAACACTAAATGTTACTAAGTTTAGTGATTTTAAAATTAAAAAGAAATTCTTTTTCTTTTTCAATAAAATCACTACCAAGCTAAACCAAGGAACATAGTACTTAGGAACAATAATTAGAGGAAAACCTACCAAGTATTCTATTTACGACTCAAAGCATCACTAATAATTTGTCAAGGTTGGAGGGGCATTAAAGTTAAGAAGGATTAATATGATTTGGGAAAATAAGCTCTCTGGATATCGAGATGAATGCTGACCAAAATGAAGGTCAGCTATTCGAAGGATGCAACAAGAATCACAATATATCTCTAGTGCATACAACATACATACTTTAGTTTGACGATTTAAGGGCGGGAAGAATATGAAAAGGTTGTTATTACATAAGGAGACAATAACCAACCCATAAAAGAAGATACAATCGCCAAAAACGCATGAAGCATAAAAAAAGCGTAGGAAAATTCTCACCGGGATGAATAATGTCAATTGCACATGCATTAAGTTAGAAGGAAACCAATATAGCAGTGCCGAAACGGTATCATATTGCATGAAATTTCTTTACATTTTCTTGTTTGTGACCATAATACTACTACATACTTTGAAACATTTCCTGCATGTTCCTGCTTGTGCTCAGGCTTTTGCTTTTGTATATGCTCGAGCTCTACAACCTAAAAAATTGTCATCAAAAGAGAAGTTTTCAAATACAAATCCACACGATCAATGCACGACTCTAGAATCATTCCTCTTCTTATGATTATGCAAATAGTCATCAATGGAGCAATGATAACTATTTGCATGTCAACATTTCACTTTGTTCATGCATGGCCATGGGACAAAACTTTAGCCAAGCAATTTGATGATTTGATATTTTACACCAAATGGACCAACCTATAATCTTTGGCCCTTCAATTTATTAAATATCTATAGTTGAACACCCAAAAAGTTGGCTCTAATATACAAGTGCATGTTAACAAATGTAGATGTTCATGCAAAATTTCATACAAAAATCTTAGAAAACTGTAGAGCCATTAAAGATCCCTAGATAAACGAAAGCAATGACAGGCATCCTTATATGTTGTAATGGAACCTAGCTTTGATACCATGTTAAGTTTTACCAAGAAATAAAGTTAAGCAGCAATAAGGAAGAGCGCAAATAGATACAAGAGACACAACAGATTATCCTAGGAAAACCCTTTTGGATGAAGGGAAAAACCCAACCACACAACAGAATGTCACTTTTATTAATCATAAAATGTTTTGATATACAATACTTTTCACTTGATAGAATATATAAAGAATAGAGAGACTCTTCACATTACAACCAAAGGTCTCTATGATTTCCCAAAACACGGCTCTTTGTATTTCCATATGCATGCCTCAACACCTATAATAAGACACATGTCTCAATATTTAATATTATCTCAATTATTATCACAAATGTCCTCTTCAACTGAAGGTGACCAATAACGATCATATTCCTAAAGCTAGAGATAAAGATCTCTATTGCAGTTACAATCTTCAATAGATTCCTTGTAGCTATTGCTCCCTTCAAATGAGTCATCATCATTTGACCAGTTCTTCTTTGTTGAGGTCTTGTTGTCACTCTCTATATGCATGGCTCTATTGTAAGTATCATCATATGACATGGGCAAGTCAACCTCCATCCTCTTCCTCAGAGAGGATTTTAGTCCCTCCACAAACCACCATTTCTTCAATCCATCCATTGATTGATTCTCCATCTTCCCTAATAACTCCTCCAGCCACCAACTGTAGGCCCTTACAGTTTCGTGTTTACTTTACTTCGTGCTGTATATCTCGGCAACAATCTCATTATTGTCCCAAATTAGGTTAAACTCGGCCTCAAATACCACCTTCAATTCACCCATATGCTAACCTTGGTTTTGTTGACTTTCGAGAACTAGTTGGTTGTTGCCTCATGTAGTGTGTACGAGAATAATACTACCCAATCATCTTGGTTGGTTTGCCCATTGGCCGACCATATCATTTCACATGTCTTACACTATCATACGAGACCTCTAATCCATTGCCTATAAACTTTTGCAATTTTTGATGTTTTGACATGGTATCTGCTTCGTGTGACCTACTTCATATACTGCTTTGCTTACCACATCAAGAACAAGGTCCGGTTGAAATTGCTCCCAAATTTGGTGCACTTGACCTAAACAAATCATTTTGACTAGGATACCCTTGTGTCCTCTCGACAACCTCATTTGGGATTGTATCCCCTTCGTGTTTGTCTTCTTCTATGTGCTCCACACTCTGTGTTCTACTAGCCTTTCATCCCTTCGGTATGGAATTTCTAGTTCTACTCCTCGACAGTCCCTACTTCCTTGTTGTGTAAGGGCTTGGTGTCCTAATCGGCGTTGAGCATTTTAATCAATTTAAATACCTTGTTACCTTGTTACCTTCTGTCAATGTCTTTGAGATGCGTCTCCTAGGGGGGAGACGAGTCTTCCCGTAACACTGTTTAGTGCACTAAAACCAGAAAATCTTGAAGATGCCTATGAAGCAGCACTAATTTGGACTCTTCATCAAATAATAGAAGAAGCAACCATAACGAGACATTCCATAGCAGAGATGAATCCTACCCAAGGGATAGTTTTTGCAATAGAGAGGAACCTCTTACAGAAAAGGAAAGAGAGATACTAAGAAGGAAGAAATAGTGCTATACATGTCAAAGACCATGGGAAAGAGGACACATTTGTAGAAATGTAAATATGGAAAGGAGGAAGACATATTTTAAATGGGTGGTAGGACATAAATGTCAAAAAAGAGGAAGAGCACACAATATTGAAATTGCCTCTGATGGAAAAGATCATCACTCAAGCAAGAAGTCAAGACAAGAAGAGGATCGGGACAAAGAAATTGGGATAGTGTCCGCTTTCACAAAATCAACTAAGCACCAAGTGTTAAGAATCAAAAGCACTTGTCAAGGGAAAAAAGTGGTAACCTTAATTGATAGCGGATCATCCCACATCTTTATTGACGAAAGGCTGATTGCAAAAATGAGGTTGAAAACCCAGAACTTCAAAGCGTTTACAGCAGTTCAAGCCACGGGATCCCTAGTAAGATGCACAAAATTAATTCCCCAACAAGAATTTATGTTGGGTAACCATCAAGGAAGGCTTACATGTAGTAACACTAAACAGTGATAAAATCTTAGGATCACCTTGGATTTGCTCCTTGGGATGCTTTAAGTTCTATCTCTCTAATTTAAAAATCCAGTTTATGCATGAAGGTCAAGAAAAAACCTTAGAAGGAATCCCTGATGGATCACTCTAATTAGTTTCATGTAAAACCATTGAGAGAATATTTAGGCATGGGTGAGGTGAGTGGGTTGCCCAATGTCTAGTCTTGGATAAAGCTATAGAAAAGAGACCAACTATCCATATCGATATACAACTTATCCTTAAAAGGCACCAAAAGGTATTGGATGGCATTCTGTCGGGCTTACTCCCAAAAAGAGGTTTTGAGCATATCTTAGAATTAGGTAAAGGAACAAAACTAGTAATCAACACCCCCTATAGGCATCCACAAAAATAGAAGGATGAAATTGAAAAGATAATAATGAACTCCTGGAGATGGGCCACATACAACCAAGTTCCAACCCCTTCGCATCATCGGTAGTACCTGTCAAAAAGAAAGATGGAACAATGCGTATGTGCATAAATTACAAAGCTGTAATGTCCCCATTTCCAAGATTTATTTTTTATAATAATAATAATAAAGTTAATATGAGATAAATAAATCAATAAATATAATTTATAATTATGATTGCATTTGATAAAGTAAATAAACAATGATACCCAATTGAACTTAATAAACAATATTAAAATAAAAATAATAAATAATAAATAAACAAATATTAAATAAATATCATTTATTGTTATCCTATATCAAATGGATATAATATTATATTATATCAATTGATGAAACATTGAATAAAGAAAGAAAGAAATAATAATAATTATAAACTTTATATTATTCATAATAATAATAATTATAAACACTGATTACATTAATGTCTATAAACACTTAAATATAAATCAATAACTAAATCGATACATTTAAATTAAACAAATATTGCTAGGCATATCAAAGGACACGTCTACTCACAGCCGAATCAATAGTATTAATGATGATAGGAGTTGAATAGGAGAAAAAAATCGAGGAAGACAAATCGAAGGGAGGATTTCGAATAGGGAAGGAAAGAAGCGTTTTTACCTGTCGGTTACTATCCACTGTAACGGCAGGCACCAAATTATGTGCGGGAGATTCCATGTGCGAAGATAAGTAGAAGAATACATTTCAGGAAAGAGGAAAAAAGGAGGTAGAACGTCTAAGAACAAAAGGGATAGAAGGCAGGCATCGTCCACTCCCAAAACACGTCACCAATCTACTAAACGTGGACAACACAACAAAGGAAATTGATAACAAGTTGTCACCTGAGATTAAGCAAGCTCACCTCCTACAAGGCACGTCAACGCATAAGACAAGGAATTCCCAAAAGTGTTTTGTAGCAATAACCTTAACACGACAAGTTCATCTTTAGAAGGAATCAAACAGTTAGAACTCAACATTTTCACTTTCCAATTCAACATTACATTATCCCATCACAAAAGAAGGATTAATCAGTCATCATAGTTTAAGAAGGAGAGATACGATTATCAAAGGGGAAATAGCTATCAAATTGGGATCATTACGGATAGCAGATGCAAAATAATCTTTCCTCAGTGAGAAAGCACTTCGATAGTAAATACAAATAATAATCTTGTCCAATAATTTTAAAAAAATCTCTTTAGTATGCAATAGAATGACGAGTGAGATAAGCAACGA
The DNA here is from genome assembly GCA_028749045.1 of Cupressus sempervirens. Classification (NCBI taxonomy): domain Eukaryota; kingdom Viridiplantae; phylum Streptophyta; class Pinopsida; order Cupressales; family Cupressaceae; genus Cupressus; species Cupressus sempervirens. The sequence goes on along the minus strand of CM053784.1, from coordinate 297,430,106 downwards.
GCTTGGTAACATCAAAGGGCCAAATTATCACAAGGAAGTTTGATCAATAGTTGTTGGTATCTGAAGAAGTCAACTGATAAGATTCAAAGAACCAATACAACTCAATAGTGTGATTTTATATAGATTAAAGAATAATAATTGATATAAGACTATCCAGCATATAACTATTGCAAATGTCAGATATCTTCCCTGATAAATAAGATTGGACTCTTTACAAATTAAAATCTAAGTATAAAACATATATTTTTCGAGGGAGTCCCATATTGGGAACATTACAAGAGCATTAAACAAGAAAACTATCAAGAATCGCAACTCCCATCCCAAGAGTAGATGAACTCATTGATCAGCTTGATGGAGCCAAATACTTTTCAAAAATAGACTTGAGATCAAGATATCACCAAATAAGAATGAGAGGAAGATGTACCCAGAACAACATTCAGGTGTCATTATGGGCATTTTGAGATTTTGGTCTTGCCATTTGGACTTACTAATGCTCCAGTCACTTTCCAATCAGGTATGAATCACACATTCTGAAAACAATTAGGAAAGTTCTTATTTATATTCTTTGATGATATCCTTATTTATAGACGAACATGGGAAGAACACCTCCAACATGTCGAAAAAGTACGAAGTATCTTAGAATCCAAGTCCTTATATGCTAAAGCCTCAAAATGTGAGTTTGGACTAAAGGAAATTCTCTGTCTAGGACACAAGATCAATGAAGGAGTTAACGTAGATGAAGGGAAGATTAAAGCAATAAAGGAATGGCAAAAACCTAAAACCTTAACACAACTTTGAGGTTTTGTAGGATTTTGTAGTTACTGTAGAAGATTTGTAAGAGGGTTTTGCAAGATAGCTGCCCCATTAACAATTTTAACTCAAAAAGGAGCCTTCCAATGTAGCAAGACCGCACAACGAGCTTTTGAAAGACTTAACGAAGCTATGAGTTCATGCCTGGTATTGGCCATTCCGAACTTTTACCAATCCTTCAAACTGCAAAGTGATGCTTCAGGAAAGGGAATTGGAGCAGTTCTTATGCTCAATAAACACACTATAGCCTTTGAAAGTCGTAAGCTGATAGAAAATGAATGCCACTACTCTATCTATGATAAGGAAATGTTAGCTATCATGCTTGCATTAGTTAAACTAAGACAATATTTGGTTTGTGGGAAGTTCAACATTAAGAGTGCTCATAACAGTTTACGATTTTTTATGAACGAAAAGGATCTCAATAATTGACAACGAAAATGGGTAAGCAAGATATAAGCATATAACTTTGACATTGAATATGTTAAAGGCTCTAATAATGTTGTTGCAAATGACTTATCTCGTCAAGTACATGCGAACTCCATAGTAAGCATCACCGAGGATTGGAAAGAAGATATCATTATAGAATATGCTAAAGATCCCTTCACAAGTGCAATAATAGAAGGGAAATCTCCAAGTGAATATACGATAATGGAAGAACTCATATTATACAAAGGAAGGATAGTTCTTACAGCCAACTCCAAAATCAAAAGAAGAAATTTGAAAGAATATCATAACAATCCTTTGTTAGGACACCCTGGATTTTATAAGACCTACAAACAAATTAGAGTAAAATATTCATGGAAAGGACTCAAGAAGGAAATTAGGAAGTACTTTCAAGAATGTATCACATGCCAAAAGAACAAAATTGAGAATAATCACCCATCTGGTCTTCTGCAACCATTACCAATTCCGAATCAAAAGTGGGAAAACATATCCATGGAATTCATCACTAGGTTACCCAAGGTTCAGGATAAGGATTGCATTTGTGTGGTAGTAGATAAACTGAGTATGCACATTTCCTTGTGATATCCACTTACTACAAGGCACCTCAGTTAGCATTGATATTTTTCAAAGAAGTCTTCAGATTGCATGGATTATCAAAGAATATTGTCAGTCACAAAGATAGTAAATTTCTGGGCCTATTCTGGCAAGAACCCTTCGAACTAGCAGGAACCGACTTAACTCCAAGCACAAGTTATCACCCCCAGACAGATGGGAAAACTGAGATTGTTAACAAATGGATAGAAGGATATCTCACAAATTATGTAATGAGACAGCAAAATGCATGGGTCAAATGACTACATCTAGGAGAATGTTGCTATAACAATGCTCATCATATATATGTCTACTAAAATGAGTCCATTTAAGGCATTGTACGGGTAACAGGTATCCACATTTGGAGACTTGATCATTCAAGGAAACAATGTACCAGGAGCGAAAGACTTTGTCCAACAACATTTTGATATCATGAACACCCTTAAGGATAATTTGCATCATGCTCAAAATCAACAAAAAAAATATGCAGACCGAAAGGGTGTGGAAATAGTATTCGAGGTCGGTGACTTAGTATTCCTAAGATTAAAACCCTACAAACAATCAACTCTTAAAGAAAATGGAGCAGAAAAATTGAAGTCGTGTTTCTATGGACCCTACAAAATTAGAAGAAAAATACGAGTAGCCTATGAGATCGAATTACTTGACAATAGTAGAATTCACAACATCTTTATGTGTCTAGACTCGAGAAGGTTTTGGCATTACAAATTAGTCCATGTGCCGACTTGCCACAATTGGATGATGAAGGGAAACTAATTTTAGAGCCCAAAGCCATCCTCAATAAAAGAGAAAGGAGATTAAGGAACTAGACTATTCCTGAATACATGATTAAATGGAAAAACCTATCAGAAGAAGATGCTACATGGATGGGAAAACAAATCATGTCTCATCCCAAATTGCTTCAGGACAAGCAAATTCAGGAGGGGTGGACTGTTACAGACCACCAATAATGTATATACAAATTTTAATAATACATTTGATTTAACTTATGTTATTAATTGTTAAAATATAATTGTCATTATTTTATCAATTAAATGTAATCATAACTAAAACATAATTACTTTGATTTATTGTTAATTATTATTAAAATGTAATTATTACTAATCAACATTGACAAGATCAAAAAAAGATAATTCAAAACACTTATTAATTATGTTTAACTAAGTAGCACATGGAATCGACAGAAATGTAGTTTCCTTGCACGTCACTCCACCATATAAATAGTACACAACCCATGATGTATAGGAATCATCGAATCACATCACTATTGAATATACAGTGAGCAAGGAACACCAATTGAAAGGGGTTCCCCACTGAATGTACAATCAGCAACATTATCGAATCACATTGCACAGAAATAAAAGCAATAAGAAAATTTGGATCACTAAAAATCAGAAAACACAAACAAGTATATAACATCGTACATTGCTGGCACAGCTGATATGACATTACTCTGCCAAGTCACAAGAGTACGGACCCTCTGAATCCCGGTCAGCACAATTCTCAAACCAGTTGCTGTGGCTCATATAATCTAAGCTTAAGGGTAGGCCCAAAATAATATTTTACAGGTATGTCTCCCACTTATATGATTTGACCGACCTCCTTTTTAAAAAGTGATTAACACATGTTTTCATTTATAATAACATGGTATTTAAACTATGCATAACCATTAATATATAAGTTCAATAAATGTATTTTGAAACTATTATAATACTATTGATAATATGAGATTATGAATTTTACAAGTCAATTAAATATCTTCAAGAATAACGTTCTAATACAAGGAAACATCACAAGTTAATAGTAGTAACTAGGATAAGACCATGAAAGCTCTAATACTAACTCACACATGCATTACGACTAAATATTCAATTTGGATGAGTCATCGCATATCTTAGTAACATAACTATTCAAATTCAAACTAGGTCTTTCCGTATTACTAATGAAGAGGGAGTTTGTGAAAGGTAGAGTAATTCGGGCACAGTGAGGAGAAGATCCCCAAAACAGGCTTTGTTCATGAGGGAGCCTCTTGGAGCCTGTTTCTACCCGACTATAGTAATTCTACCATTCATTATAGAAATGGAAAGTGCCTTAGAAGGATTCATCTAGTTAATAGGACCACTATTGTTAGCTTAATAGATGGTTCAAGTTTTTAATTCCTTTTCATGAAACATATATTTTGGTAGAGATCATTACATTATGTTTTCTTAATTCCTTATCATGAAACATATATTTTTGGTAGGGATCATTACACATTTCCTCTCCCACCCATTTCTGACACTAGAGGCATTTCTTTTCCCTCAATCCCTGCTACCATATTCCTTGAACCATTCCAAAATAGCTTGTCAAAGTCGAAGCATTTTATCCATGAACATTTTCTTTTGTTTGAGCGCATATTCTATGATCCCGGTGAGAGATATTTATCGAGGCGATGAGCACATGTTCTAAGATCTTGGTGAATGATATTTTAGCGGCTTATGGCAATTGCTAGCTGGAGTTATAACTCTGATGGATGTCAGTGGTGGAAACAAATTCATCCTTTCTATTATTTCCCGCTCTTTTCATGATATCAAATGTTTTAATCTCCTTGAAGTAATTTCAAAAGCCCCATATGAAACGTTTTGACTATGGATGGATTGGGTTAATTCTTTACTTTGCCAAGTGTTGTTTATGGATACTAGATCATCTTGCATATTTACTGTATATGCAGAAAAGGATTATGTTCTAGGACATTTGTTGTGTAAGTCCTAGCTATTATCTTCTTCCAACAATTTATTTAGCATCACCTCTAATGAGGTTTCGTACATGTCTATGTGAAAGAGATAAGTATTTTATGATATTGATTTTTGTCATTTCACAATGAATAGTGCATGACTTTAATATTGATCTCTATTAGAGTTGATTTATGAGTCATTAATATCTCTTTTGGTTGCATGGTGCAACAAGATAAGGACTACATATTTAGAGGGAGATATTGAGCTCTAGGGGGACGTTATATCAACTATCTTATTGTGGTGATCAAAGTTGAGAGGGAGTCCTTATAGAAACCCTGCCAGCCTTATAAATGCTGTTAATGTTTTTGGTATTCTAGAAATTGAAACTCTTGTTGGAAATGAAACTCAACTATGTCTTTCCTTATTGATTATGAGTTCTTATTCATGCAAAATTAATAATTAATACTTGTAAGAACAACCTTGAAAATCCTTTCAATTATGAGGAAAATCATAGTGAACATCATGTAGAGAGAGTCCATGATATCATGTTAAGAGATTTTGTGATGTAAGCTAGTTGGCAGCCTTGTAGGCTTGCAATGTTGAGAGATTTCATGACAACATCCTGTTAAGAGAGTCCATGATGTAAGAGTCTCGCAAGCTCGTCATGCTAAAAGATTCCATGATAACATTACATAGATAGATGGAATGATGTAAGCCAGTTGGGAGACTTCTTAGTTTTTCATGTTGAGTGATTCCATGAATTATGTTATGCTGAGATATTGTTTTTTTTATGAGAATCTATGACATTTGTCAAGTATTGACACACTTGATGTAGTGCAAGGAAAGAGAATCCCCATAGGAGATGTCCTGGCCCCCAACAAATAGCCACACAATACAAGAATAACAATAACTCAAAGATTTAGATCAAAAAAAAATTCACATAATAGAATAATCAGATTTACATCTAACATGCCCAGTTGTAAGGCCTTCTAGATCACAACCAATTAGATAAGCAATTGCAATAACAGTTCTGCAAGACCTCGCAACATCCAAACCCCAGCTAGCCCAGACCCACTATCTGGCAAAAACCCCGTCAAGAATCTAAACTTGTGCTCGCAAGCCACCAAGCAACCTTCTTGTTTCCTAAGCCCGCACTTAGCTACTAGTTCACTAAACTTCGCTCCTCTTAGCTACCTCATCTTCTCCATGCCAAAATCGAATGACTCTAGAGTCCTAGACATCACAAGACCCTCTACTTATACTTAACTGAGCCACATGTCAGCATAGCAAGTTACATTAAATAAACACTCCCATTAAATGAACACTCAAGCCCCAAGTTAGCTTAGCAGATTAAATAACACTTAGGACAAGCTCCAAGTTTACAATGCATGACTAACTCATAAGATAAAATGGCGTTATACGGCCTTAGACATAGGACCATACGCAATCCAATGATCCACATCTATGAGCACACAAGCCATCGCACGGACCAAAGCTCGTGGAAACAATCTCCAAAGTTTGCCTAGGAAATAGGGTCACATTAGCAACAACCACCAAAAGAGCTCTAACGCCAATATGATCACTCCAATCCTTATGCACACATAGGAAAAGGTCCACAAAATCCAAGCTTGATGCTCCTACAAGATTGCCCACTACCCCAGGATGCTCCTGCATTAGACACCCCAGGTGCAAAAAGATGTTCTTAATATCTAGAAGAACATCTTACAGGGTTCAACACAAAAACCCCGAAGTGGTCCTTTACATACATTTCTTCCACCACATCAACTTGTACACTCTTTCCTTTGTTCCACTTTCAAAACTCCTTTCCTATAACTATCATCTTCACATCTGTCTTTGGTGTGCCACATGTCTGTTTCCCATGTTGATCTCTAAACCGTTGACAATCCTTCAACTCAACTCACTTACCAATACTCATGTTCCTCCTACCAAGTTCTGCATTTTGCAAAGGAATCAGTGAAAAATTCCTACCACCCTTCTCATGAGTAAACACATTCTTGACACAATCATGCATTGCACTGCAATCATACTGCCACAGTCTACTCATGTCCACAATATAACACAACACCTAATCAACATACTATCCAATCAGGGAATTAACAAGACATTGATCCCTCACTTCTAAAGTATGTTCATCTTGTAACCAACTAATTCTATAAGGAGAAGGATGTCTTACTCTCTTCAAACCAAGTTTTTAAGTGATGTCTTACTCTTTTCAAACCAAGTTTTTGAGTATCTCCTCACCAACTAGGTTATCAGTACTACCCTCATCCACAATCACATTCCAACATTTAGCTCTAGATTTACACTGAGTCCTAAACAAATTCCTCCTTTCCAACATCTTTTTAGCTAGCAACACTCGCCAAACTAGCAAGTTCTCCTCCCACTTGGGCTCATTCATCGAGTGATCACCCTCATTTACTACAACGATTCTTTGATCACCAGCCTTTTGGGAATATTCAAAAGATCTATGTCCTCCTTCACCACATCTGAAACAAGAACCTTTAAATCCACCTCTACCTGCTCTTCTCCTTTGCTCAAAAGGTTTCGGTTCATCCTCAGTAATTTGTTTGTTCTTCACTTAATATTCCTGCTTCTCCTTCACTCGAGATACCTTGATGTCTTCTCTTCAACTTATCTTCTGCCCTTAGAGCATACTGATAAGCATCCTCAACTGAATCAATCTTTGGCATACTAATCTCATCCTGAATATTGATTCTCAAACCACTAAAATATCTAGCCACCTTTTCCTTAGATAGTTCTCTATGTCCAGACTAAATTGTTAACTTATAAAACTCCTTGGTATAATCCTTCATAGTCATATCCTTCTACTTCAGATTTTGCAATCTCTTAAACAACTCAAGTTCATAATCAACAACAATGAACTTAGCCTTCAACTTAGTCACCATCAATCTCCACCTAGTGATCTTCATTTCACCTTCCTCTTCTCTATCTCTTTGCAATTCTTTCCACCGCAAAGCAGCACGGCCTTTCAACTTAGTCTGTGCCAACCTCACTCTAAGAGGATCTTCAATATTATCTAATTCAAAGTAATCTTCCAACTCACCAATCCAATCAATCAGGTCTTCAGGATTCAAAGTACCTGAGAAATTAGAAACATCCATCTTGTGCTTCAACTTTAATTGAGCTCTAGATCTATCCAACTGACTAGTTTTGTCTTCCACAGATCTCTCCATGCAATCAACTCTATCTTCACCACTTGATCCAACAACCTCATACTCTTCAGTGGCTTCTTCATAACCATCTTTCGTACCTATGTTCCTTGGTACACCAACTATAGCTCTCATGATCCCAGCGATCGTATCATTCTTCATCTACTCCATCTCAGATTTGCAATCTGATCTAACCTTCTTTGAAACCTTAGTCTCCACAACATCACAGGGATCTGCAATCACCCTAGGGTCCAATCTTCTCAGAAGCATCTTCCAAGATCTTTATAAACCCTTTGCAACAAATCCCTAATATTTACTAATTAGATCAAACCTTTGCTTTGCTTAGCTAATTATTTAATCATTCCCTTACATGTTAATTGCTAAATGCATTATGCATTATCTGCTAAGTTAATTCTTTAATCACTCATTAACACAACCAAGCAGATAGAGAGTTCTTATAGGGGAAGGAGTAATTCGGTCATGTTGAGGCAAAGATCCCCAAAATGGGCTTTGTTCATGAGGGAGCTTGAGATAGATTGTTTCCTCTACCATCCGCCTTAGGTTTGCCGGTTAGGAGAGGAATGAAGAATTAAGGCTTGTATGTATTAAAAGTGAACTATTATTTCTAATTATGGCATTGACAGAGATTTGGGATTCTCTTATATGAAACAAACATAATGCAAACCCTATTTAAGAATTATAGAGAAAATCAAGACCCTAGTAGGGGTTATTACATACCCATACAACATGAAGACACGAAGTGCACAAGTGGTCTTCGTAAAGTAATAACAATCCATGACACGACAGCTAAACAATACAATTGCATCGTTTGGTTGTAATAGAAACAATAGAAGAGGCAAAAAAAATAACACTAATAATAATAATAACAACCGTAGCTGGATACAATACGATGCTAAGTGTCATCTTATAATTCAATGTCGGACTTGTAACCAATGGGGGTACTTCACTTGAGATTACAAGGAGAGCCCCCAACATCTCTGCACATGAAGTAGTTCTAGCAAACACGAGGACACAAATTGACCAGAGCCAAGAGTGAACCTGTTGAATATTGGCAAGTGAGAAAGGGGTGTTGGCACTCACAAGGGCACAAGAAAAGAAAGACATGCACCCATACCCTCGTATCGAAAAGAATAGGTTACAAAAGGCCAAGGCTAACATTGAGAGAGAGCTGATGTAATGTTTCGTTCGTCGCTTTGTACCTAATAGCCAGTTTCAAAACATCAAATGGTTGTACAGTTTGGAATTGTAGATAAACTGTACGGAAGGAAGGTATGGGTCATACAGTCTCTAGGACAGATGTACGCTGAACATGAGCAGATAGTGTGGGCCGTACGGAAGACACAATTGGTCGTACGATAGAGAAGGGATAGGTTGTACAGTGTTTTAGGCTGAGGGAAGTCGTATGGTGAGGTTTCACACTCCATATGGTGATGATTAATGGATTTGTCCCATTGCTCGTAGATCGTGTATAGGTAGAGGGTGACGGAATGTGATTACTACGCCAGAGTATTTTACACATCCACACAAAAACACCACTCGTTACCAATAACTATTGTAGACGATTGCACATAGAGAAATAAGTATAATACTTCAAATTTACCAAATACAAATGATAGATAAAATGTCACTTGGATTTGCCAAATCTAAGCCAGGGAGTACACAAATGGAAGAGGATCAGGGTTGAATCCCACCGAAACCGGAAAAGCCAAGTAGGGAAGATCTCGCACTTCCGAAATGGCGAATAAAAGAGAATCCCAACAGGAATTTGCAATACAAATAATAAACCAAATCACCTAATAACAACTACCTACAAACCATGCTTAAATACCCATCAGGGAAACTAATCTGAGGTTGTACAAAGATAGCCGACAGCCATACCTACCTACCGAAACAAAAATTAAAATGGGTCCAAGATATACTAAATCAATCGGCCCATTAACAAAGGTTTGATTAATTATTTATTTTATGACGGGAACATTACAGTCCTCCCATCCCATACTTTGCTTGTCCTCGAGCAAATGCAATATTGGATGCTGCAGAATGTGTTCGCCATCCCAAGTCGCGTCGTCCACAAGCAAGTGTTTCTAGTGTACTAAGTATTCCTTCACAATACGGTTCCGTAGGGTCTTCTCACGAAGATCAATGATCTCGGCCGGTTCCAATATGAGCTTCCCTTTTTCATTGAGCGACGGAAGGTCTGTTGTTACCGTGATGTTCTGTCCTTGAGCTTTCTTTAGGCAAGAAACATGAAAAACGTTAGGAATGGCTCCCCTCTGGAACTTCCAGCGCATAGGCAACTTTACTAATGTGGTGAGCTACACCATAAGTTTCATAAAATTGTGGCTTTAGTTTTTCTTTCCCTTTTTCCTTCAATGAGGATTGCCTGTATGGCTGAAGTCTGAGATAGACCAAAATCTTCCACTTCGAAAAAAACTCTCGATTTGGTGTCTATCGAAATAAATCTTTTGTTGATTATGCACCCTTTGTAAGTTCTCTTTGAAGCATCTTAGGATGTACTACCCTTCCTGAAGCTAGTCCCTCGCCCTTGTTGCGCGACTGTCACACAACACTATGTCGATAAATGAAAGGAGTTCATACCTGTATAGTGCTTTGAAGGGTGCCATCTCGATGGACATGTGGTAAGTGGTACTGTAACAGTATTCCCTTAGATGCATCCATTTGACCCATGCTCATTGTTGTGCCAAAACGTAGTTCTGAAGGTAGCCTTCAAGCCACTTGTTCACAATCTCCATCTGTCCTTTTGTCTGAGGGTGGTAGCTAGTACTTGGTGACATTTTTGTCCCTACCAACCGAAACAATTCTGTCTAGAAATTACTGATAAATCGACCATCCCGGTCACTAACAATGTTTTAGAGTAACTTGTGTAGACGTAAGACTTCTTTGAAAAATAATTCGGCTACCTGTGTAGCCTGGAAATCTGAAGAGATGGCAAAGAAGTGTGCATACTTCATTAGTCTGTCTACTACCATGAAGATACAATCCTTTCCATTCATCTTGGGAAGTCTAGTAATGAAGTCCATTGAGAAACTTTCCCACTTCTGTTCCGATATAGGCAAAGGTTGCAGTAGCTTGGCGGGTAGAGTATATTCGGATTTGTTTTGCTAGCAGACTGCACACTCTCTTACATACTACAATACATCTCTTTTAAGACCTTTCCATGAAAACCTGTCCTTGAGTTGTCTGTAAGTTTTGAGGAACCTTGGGTGTCCAGCGAAGGGTGAGGCATGTATCTCCTTCAAGATTTTTTCCTTCAGTTTGGATTCAGGCAATAAGTATATCCAATCCTTATAGTAAATGATGTAATCTACCACTTTGTACCAATCATCCTCAGTGTTGTCGTCCATTGGTTCATAGGCAAATGTGTTTTTGGAATATTCCACCAATAAATGTGCTTTCCAATAAGCTGAAATTTGAGTCAGTAAGCAAATGGCGGGTTTCCTAGACAATGCATTTGCAACCACATTGTTCTTTCCCTTCACATATTCAATGTCAAAATCAAAAGCCTAAATCTTGCTTACCCATTTTTGTTGCCTCTTGTTCAAATCTCGTTGCTCCAAAAAATACCTCAAGCTATTATGATTAGTACGAAAGACAAACTTGGCACCCACCAGATACTGTCAGAACTTAGTGCATGTACGATGGCCAACATCTCTGTCATAAATGGAATATAGATGCTTTGCTTGTGTAAGCTTCCGACTCTCATAGGCTATGGGGTGTCTATCTTCTATCAATACTGCGCCAATGCATTCTCCAGACGCGTCACACTGAGTGAAGTCAAGTAAGGCGAGCATTAGACAAGCGCTCATTACTTCTTTCAACTTATCAAAAGTGTGTTGCACCTTTTCATTCCACTTGAAGGAGCCCATTTTTGTGAGATTTGTTAATGGTGTGCTAAACTGAAAGAATCGTTTTACAAACCTCCGATAATAACTGCACAGTCCAAAAAACCCTCGAAACTCAGAGAGCAATTTCTTTTTTTTTGGGGGGAAGGGGAATCAAGGATAGCCTAAATCTTCTCCTGGTGAACCTGCACCCCATATTTACTAACAACATGCCCTAAGTACAATATTTCTATCATCCCGAATTCACACCTATATTGCTTGGGGAACAAGGATTGAGCCCTCATGATCCTTAGGACTTCATCTAAATGCTCCAGGTGTTCTTCCCACATTTTTCTATAAATAAGGATATCATCAAAGAATACCAATAAGTACTTACGCAATTATTTGTTGAAGATGTGATTCATGCATGACTGGAAAGTAGCCAGTGCATTCGTTAATCCGAACGACATGGCTAGGAACTCATAACGTCCATGGTGACAACGAGACGTCATCTTCTCTACGTCTTCTTCCCTCATGCAGATCTGATGGTCTCCGGAACGGAGATCTATTTTTGAAAAATAAACCGCACCATGTAATTCATCCAACAATTCATCGATCTTGGGAATAGGATATATATTTTTTAATGTCTTTTTGTTTAACACATGATAGTCCACACACATGTGCATCGTTCGATCCTTTTTAACCAATACTACTGAAGATGCAAAGGGGCTAGAACTGGGACGGATGCATCCTTTCTCAAGCATTTCTTGAATCATCTTTTCGATCTCATTTTGAATTTCTTAGGATGGCGGTAGGGTGTGGTTCTAACTGGTTTGGCACCTGCTTCCAACTCGATGGTATGCCAAGAGGAATGTCTATAAAAACTTTATCATCAACACTCAAGATATTCTGAAGATCATCATCTTGGTGACGTGTCTATTGTCCTTTTACAAGTTCTACCAAAACAAAATAGTGTGCAACCCATGCAATGTCATCATGCCGAAAAATTGCCTCCATCCACTCTACCAAAACTTCCTTCGGTCCCTTGTTGGCCATCCCATGGAGAACTACCCTTTTTCCATCGACAACAAAAGTGATGTCCATCCGTTTAAAGCTCTGAGTGTATTCATCAAGCGTCTCCATCCACTGTATGCCTAGAATAACCTCCATATCATCTAGGTCCACTATAAAGAAATCCCCCATCACAGTGTGGTTACCCATGGTGATGCTCAGTTGGGGAACAAGGTGCACACAAGGCAAAAGTGTCCCTCTGCCGACCTTGACCTAAAATCCTGCGTGCGTCTCAATAAGTAGAGCTCTTCTTTTCACCAAAGATGAGTTTATGAAGTTTAGAGTGGCTCCACTATCGAGCATCACAATGACCCTTTGTCCTTGAAGGGTTCCCTGTACAAAAAATACCGTACACCTCAAACTCCCGGCTAAGGCAATGGTTCCTCCACGCCGTACCAATGCTACAATTCTCTTCGTACAGTTCAGATTAACCATATTTGTGTCCTCATGTGGGTGGTCATCATCTGAAGGTATATCCTCTTGATCATCCTCATCATCGAATACAACTACATTGTAGTGTATTTTTCCTTTACCGAGGCATCTGTGCCCAGGTTCCCATGGTCCCTTGCAGTTGAAACATAGTTTCTTCCTTCAGAGCTCCTGTCTGGTAGCTTCGTCCAATGACAACTTCGATAGTGGTTTATTATCTATTCTTAGGAAACACCAATAGTTTCGAATGTCAGTAACCTCGAGAGGATGATGTCAATGATGATGCCATGCTCTATGCCTTCTTTATAGCCTCCGAAAGGGTGGCAAGATTCAAACCTTTTACCCAACTCCTAAGTGGTTCCGTCAGTCCATCCTTGAAAAGCACTATCTGTCTCCTTTCTGAAATGTCCATGACCAAAACAGAGTTTCTGAAATTCCGTGATGTAGTGGCCGACTGATCCTGTTTGCCTCAGTTGTGCCAATTCTTTGAAATTAAGTTCTGAATCTTTACCATCAAATCAATCTATCAATCTTTCAGTGAATTCCACATAAGTATTTATTTGGTCATGCCCTAGTGTGGTGGTGTTATGATGCCACCATTCATGCGCCACTCTCTCCAAGTGTAGTGCTGTAAGTTTGATTGCTTCTTCTTCTGGCATTGGATTAAGCTAGAAGTAAGTATTGACCTTCATTACCCACGCTTGAGCAGATATGGATCCGGATCTATCAAATGGTGACAGATTTACATTACTCAACTTCCTTCTGAGATCATCATTAGAATATTCCTAGTTTCTGCCTCCAGAATATCTCATTCTCATTTCTGCATAATCTTTGTAGGATATATCCTCCTCCAAATTTGCATTCTTCCAGTCTTCTCTCAAATGTTCTTGAACTTCCTCAAAGGTTGTTTGCTTTCCTCGATGTGGTACCTCCGTACATGGAGAGAGACGACATGGAAGGTCAAGAATGTGTTGGATAAGGGTTTGCCTTACTCGACACCGAGTCCGCAATATGACCATTTTGTTCACCCGATATTTTATTGTCTGCCAATTTCTTGAGAGTTTCCTCCATAAGTCACTGAGTATCATTGATCTACGCCTGATTCCTCGAAAGTTCTCTTGGTAGCACCAAGAGTTCAACAGCAATGGGTTCTTATTCCGCCATTCTATCAACCGAATGGGATCTTCTTTTCTTTCGTCTATAAACTCTCTAATACCACTGTAATGTTGCATTCATTGCGTTGTACCTGGTAGCTAGTCAGAGAACACCGAATGGTCGTACGAAAGGAAGGTATGGGTCGTATGGTCTCTGGGAGAAATGTACGGTGAACATGAGAAAATGGTGTGGGTCGTACAGTATTGGGTGGGTGGCCGTATTGGAGACAAAGTTGGTTGTACGGCAGAAAAGGGACATGTTGTATGGTGTTTTAGGCCTTGGTTGTACGATATGGCCATATGGTGTTTTAGGCTAAGGAAGGTCGTACGGTGAGGTTTCACACTCTGTATAGTGATGGTTAATGGATCTGTGCAATTGCCAGTAGATGGTGTATGGGGTGGAGGGTGATGGAATGTGATTGCTATGCCAGAGTATTTTACGTATCCACTCAGAAAGACCACTCGTTACCAATAACAATTACAGACGATTGCACACAGAAAAATAACAATAGTAATTCAAATTTACCAGATACAAATGATAGATAAAATGTCGCGGATTTGCAAGATCTAAGCCAGGTAGTACACCAACGGAAGAGGGTGAGGTTTGAATCCCACCGAAACTGGAAAAGCCAAGTAGGGAAGATCTCTCACTTCCGAAATGGCAAATAATAGAGAATCCTAACAAGAATTCGCAATACAAATAATAAACCAAATCAGCTAATAACAACTACCTCCAACTCATGCCAAAATACCCGTTGGAGAAACCTTTCCGAGGGTGGACAAAGATAGCCGTTGGCTATACCTACCTATAGAAACAAAAATAAAAATGGCTCCGAGATATACTAAATCAATCAACCCATTAACAAAGGTTTAATTAATTATTTATTTTATGATGGGAACATTACAACTGATGGCAAAGAGAAAGGAAAAAATGATATTGCAAATACTTCGCTACATACAAAGTTTTAGAAAAACATTTTAAGACGAGTGTTACAAACGAAATTGCCAATAAAACTAAAGAACATCTTCAATGCTATGCCTCGACTAAGAGTTGTTGTCCTGAGCGCCACACATGTGCCTACCTATACATCAATAACCCATACATAGTTCCCATAAGCTCTTTAGCAAACCCAATGCTCCTCACTGTGAACTATGGAAGGCACCCTGCCATGGTGGCGACAAGCATATTGGGTACCATCTTCATGGACACCATTGTGGGTGTAGGCTCAGGGGCGAATGTGTTACCAAAGGACACATGGAAGAAATTGGGGAAGTCGACACTGTGGCCATCAACAATCTAGTGGGTATTGACCAACACATTATTGAGCCGATTGGAACCTTGATGGCACAAAGGGTAACCATTGGTATACAACCTTTCATCCTAGATTTAGTGGTAATAGCACTAAAGAAGAAAGTTTACGATATTATCCTACAGAGAAGGGGGTTCATCACAAACAAGGTCAACCAAAACTGGAAGCAAAATATGTTATCTATGGAGAGTGAAAAAATATATTTGAGTTGAAAACACAAGTAGATGAGGGAAGACAACGGATCGAGTTAAATGAATTAGGCATCCTAGAGTTGGAAGGGTGTGCACAGGATGAGGTGGACTCACTGAATGGGCTCTCCCATTAAAGAATGGAAGATTATGATCTTTTTCATCTATCATGTAACATGTTACAAATAGAGGAAGGGGAGCAAGACATCTTTCCCCCTGAGTACGCAGATACAAAAAAGGGTAGCTTGAGTGACTGAGACAATGGCGCAACAATTTGCAAAAGATCAACCCATAAGGTAAGAGGTGTCTAAATTAAAGTCTACTAATCTCAGGGATGAAACCAACCCGAAGAACATACTTGTACAGGGTGATTGGAATCTAGTGCTAAAAGCAACAACCTTCAAAATTATTATGGAGTATAAGGAAACATTTGTGTGGAAATACACGGACTTGAACAGGGCCCCATAGGAAATGCGCGTTCATAGGATATCACTCGTACCAAGAGCACAACCAACATGGAAGAGGCCATATCAAATGAACAAGAGCTACGTTGCAAAGGTGTATGATGAAATTGAATGGATGGTTGATGTGGGCATTATATCTCGTGTGTACAAAGAGAGTGGGTCCCACCCACAGTAATTTCATAGGAGGAGGTGAGTCAAATTTGCATTTGTGTGGACTTTCGGTGCTTGAATGCGGTCACCATCATGAACCAATTCAATGCATTTTATTGATAGTATTCTTGAGTAGGTAGGACACAAAATGTACTCGTTTGTTTACGATTTCTTAGGGTACAACGAAACCTCCATTGCAAAGGACAAGTTCAAGTAATACATTTGTGGTTGAGGAAAACATGTATGCCTACAACCAAGTGTTGTTTTGGTTGGGCAATGCCCCTGCAACCTTCCAATGGATTATCTTGCATATTTTTGATAAGATGTCTCTAGGGAATTTCAAGGTATTTCTAGATGATTGGTCCATCTATAGTGAACAAGACACACACTTGGTGGCCTTCAGGTTATATATGGATCATTGTAAGAAAGCTCAACTTGCACTGAATCAGAAGAAATACAAGTTTATGGTGCTTCAAGGGAAGTTGCTCAGGGACACATTGTGTCTAAGGTTGGATTGAAGATGAATCAAGACAAAGTAAGAGTCCTCCTTAAGATAGAGTCCCCTACGAATGTCACTAGAGTCAAGTCCCTTCTTGTGCACAATGGGACTACCAGAAGTTCATTGAGAACTTTGCACAAATTTTCTAGCCGCTATATAAGTTGACAAGGAAGTGTGGGCCATACGCATGGGAGACGACAAAAGGAGAGCTCTTCGAGGAGCTCAAAACAAGGATGGTAGTACGACCTATTTTGGCATATCCAAACTCAATGAGTTCCAAGTTCATATGGATGCCTTCAATTAGCTACCAGTGCCACATTAGCACAAGTAGGGGATCATGGGCTAGATCATCCAATCTGCTTTGCAAGTAGATTGTTAATTAAAAGTGGAAAAATAACACAATGGAGAGGGAAGCCCTCGAGATGGTGTATGCAATGAAAAAGTTGTCACTACCTACTCGCAACCTTTGTAATATTCCCAACAATAGAAAAATACAATATTTATATTTTTAGTTATAATAGATAGGCATCTAATATAAGATCAATTAAATATATTAGAATAACAAAATATAGTTGTCAATACATACAATCAAATAATATTTATTAGATAAATAATCGGTTAACACAAGAAAAATAATAATAAGATACCATAATAGTTACTATGTACTATTTTCACAATAAAAATATTAGATTAAATGAATAAGTATTAGAAATTAATATAATTAATATATCACACACCACTTCGAATAGTCGTGTCCAAAACGTACTACCATATATTTAAGTGGACAACTATACTAAATGGAGGGGGTATCGAAAGAAAAAATATCTCTCAGATCATTTGTTAAACAAAGGGGTGATTTTTCATATTCGTCAAGCCCATTATTATATGGAGCAAAATAAAATAACCCCGCTAGAAAATATATGAAGAAAAAGCAATCTTAAATGAGCGGATCGAAAATGAGAAAATAAAGTGCAAAGTAAAATGAGGGCAAATTAAGTATAAGGTATTATTATATAGAGCAAATAAAATAACCCCGCTAATAAATATATGAAGAAAAAGCAATCTTAAATGAGCGGATGGAAAATGAGAAAATAAAGTGCAAAGTAAAATGAGGGCAAATTAAGTATAAGGTATCTTCCATATTAAGGATTTCATATGTGGATTTCATATTATAGTCAAACCTTGACTTTGAAAAAGGTGAGGAGATAAATCATAAGATGAAACCCGAAATTGTAGGGAGTGCATAAAAGGTACATAATGCAAAGTTAAGTGATTTTATTAATTAGAAGGTTGCTTTATTTATTAAATAAATTTTATTATATGATTATATATATTATTATATTATTAAAAGATGTTATAATTCATTTTTAAGTGGTATTTAGAAATATAAATAAATAAATTATTTGGTTTGTATAATTTTTCACAAAATAAATTAAGAACCTATAGTGCCAGTACAAGGACTTGATCACCTATATAAATGGTTTCATGCCAGTATAGAGTTAGGAGTCGTCTTTATGTAAATGGCTAAGATGGGATTGATGAAATCTTGTAGTGCCAGTGTAGGAAGTGAGATCCTCGTATAAATGGCTATCGTGCCAATGTGAGAATGAGTAACCCAGTATAAATGGCTAGATGAGAACAAGATATAGTTAGAAATAAGGAGAAAATAATATATTTCTACCTTTTAGTATTTAATCCTAACATTTATTTTGCAAGTATTAGTGTCCCAATCTAACCCTAATAGTGGGGACATTACAATGGTATCAGAGCAATGGTCTTGCCATCCTGTAGGGTAAGTGCAATTATAAATATTTCAACCAATAAAATATCAAACTATTGAATACAATGGATAAAAAACCTAGAAAAGTAATGAATGTACAAGTGATTCATTGTCAAGACGGGAGAGGAAAAGTGAATCCACTCGAGATAGGTAGATTCCAAGATAGGTAAAGACATGAGTTCTAATGCCCTGAGGAAAGAGTCTAAGATGGGTAAGGACATGGTTTCGAATTCCTCCAGGAAAGAGTCCAAGATAGGTAAGAACATGATTCCAAAATCTCTAAGGAAAGAATCCAAGATGGTATGAACATGCCGTCCCAATGCCTTGAGGGAGCCTACTTGTAGATAGGTATCTAGCGCCCTCTAACATTGATATTTTCATCCTCTTAAGGAGGTAAGGCATGAAACACAAAAGAACTTGAGTTCAATATGCTAAACTATTCAATATATTTCATTAAATGAATCATCAAGGAGGATATATTGAAACTATAAGGATCAGTCAATACTTTATCTTTTGATCCATTCACCATCTAATCATGAAGTCATTAATCAAATTACTCTTTAGGTACCTCATAAGCCTAATTATGAAATTCATACTATAAATCTAATCACTTAACACATTTGATAAATACACTTCTCAATTTATCTTGTAAACTCGTGGTTGTGTTAAATAAAAACTGTATAAGAAGATATAACGAATCAATTGGAAATTGGAATTGCTTGAGGACAAGCAATTTTGAAAAGGTAGAACTGTAATATTCCCAACAATGGAAAAATATAATAATTATATTTTTAGTTATAATTGATGGGCATCTAATATAAGATCAATTAAATATATTAGAATAATAAAATATAGTTGTCAATACATACAATCAAATAATATTTATTAGTTCCTGCCACATGGTAGGATACTACAGCATTCAGGTGCATGTTATGTGCAAATTAATATCTACCAATGGTAAAATAGTATCAAATTCTAGCACACTATTTTCCAATGTTGTTTATTTTTCTCACAATTTTCTATAATATAAATTTACAATATTGTCAATTTCTTATTGGCTCGTACTTTGAACAGTAGGGTTTTCACTCTCTTTTGACGTACGAAAAAGTATGTATTTTAGTTGTCTTTATTATATATTCAATGCTATGTTGTTTTAACAGTGGACATAGTACAATAATTACCATTTTCTTCGCTCATAGCTTGGACTCTCTAATTTTCATAATTTGAACTATCTTGTCATCTGATTTTCTTCGCTCATACATTGGCTCGTTGAAAAATGGTTAAGAAAACCAAACCAAAATATTTGGTTATGTGGATTGCATTCATGGCATGACATGTTTAGTAATAGATGACGCCATTTCTGTTTTCCAGTTGGGAAAGATGTGGTCCTGATGCGGCACAGCTATCCAGCAATGAAATTGGTTGTGGCTGGATGTCCATGCCTCATGCGCGGCATCTTATACTTATTTATGACAGGTGCAGTCACTCCTGTCCACTTCCGTCATTTTTAATTAATAAAACAATATAGTGCTTAAATGTTGGATTTATAATTATTTTATTAACCAAAGCTCCATCACCTTATACCTAGATTTTTTTATACTTCCTTTTTTCAATCAAATCATCCATAGGAATGGATGGCATTTAATTTGTCTAGTATGTATAACAATTTTTTTATTGATTTAAAAAATAAAAGATAAAAAAATTATAATTATTATAAACGGCCAAGGCCTTGATTAATTTTATTAATATAGAAAACAAAGTACAATAGCTTATCTCCGTTCAAATGGGCATTGGTAGGAAAGAACAGAGAAGAAAACCTCCAATCTAGCCTGGGACAGATCTCCTATATTATTACATCTTTAAAGGGGCATACCCTAGTCTAAATTCCAGTACAAAATTATAAATTACAAAATATATCAATCAATCATACTTGAATTATTATGATTCACCAAGGTTAGAGAACATATAACCAAAATCTCAAAATAGTGCTACATCCTATGATACCACAAGTCCTAATTCCTAACAATGTAACAAAAATTTCTAAACCTCATAAATTTGATAATCACAGTTACCAAATGAATCACCAAGAGAAAGAAACTTGAAAAATTACTAAATTAGCAGAACGGAACACAAAACAGCTAAAACCTGCAAAAACTACATCTATCAAAATCACAATCTACCTCAATCAATTGGAAGAGAATGAGGAAGAAATTGATCCCACACAGATACACAGATTACAACAAGACTAAACAGATAAGCAAGACAAAATAATAACAAAGAAGAGAAACAAAGGGGACAAAAAAGGCTAGCAGGACCAGAAGTTTACTCACTCCAAGCCACAAGCTCGAAATCAACAACAGCCCAAAGCAACCAGAAAGGATGCAGACAAGACCACGAAGACCACCCAACCGAGCAACTAAACCCGCAAAAGGGCCCAAACAAACAAAAGAACGAAACAAGAAAAGACAAGACCTAAGAACACAAACCTAAGAACATGAAACCAGAAAAGGAGATCAGAAGGGAAGAACAGCAAACCAATAGCCAAAGGATCCAAAAAGAACACGAATGAGGGACCTCATCCCCATTAGATTTGAACCTTGATGGCAAGGATAACAACTTAACCATCACAACAAGCCACTATTGGCGTTTTCAAATATGCTTTAACTTGTAATACCGCTTGTAGAATTTTATGTGTATTTCAAGTTACCTTCTCAATGCATATGTATATGATATTAAGACACATGTCTCAATAGAGACATGTCTCTTTAATTCATATTTGTTATCAATAACATTTTCTTATTATCATAATTAAGTATATGATAATAACTTATATATATTATATGAGTTAAGTATATATCTCATATATACATAAAGTGTATATATATATATTCAGTGAGTTTTACCCAATTGAAACTACGCTAACATTAACATAACGTGTCTCTGACAGATATGATTGGAGTTTAGGGTGGACATAAAAGTCAGCTTTTTAGTACCAACATTGCAATATTATAGTTTCATTCTCAATTGGTACATTTACTCACATATTCGACAATTGTAGAGAAGGCTAAAAATTGAAAAGACAACCAAAAAGTTGTCCATGGAGCAGAAGCAAAAACTTGCAATTAGTGTGCCAATGAAATTTGAAAATTTCCCTTTTTTTAAATTGTCCCTTGTCCCTTCACAAACAACCAAAAAGTACCACCATATTGGAAACACGTCCCACTGCCCTTGTCCCCATCCCCAAAACATGAGGTTTTTGATTCTAGGGTTTGCACTTTGCATCCAAAGGCATGAAAGTACAATCCAAAGCATTGGTAGAAAGGATACACTTGGAAAAAATGGAATATCATTACTATCCATAAGAACTATCACCTGTAACTATTGTGATTTGAGGATGAGCAAGGCCATTAGTCACCTCAACTACCACCTCACACACATCTTAGTCACAACATTAAATTATGTTCAAACATGATGCCAAAGATTGAATAAAGAAGAAAGTGGCCTCACATTGACAAATTGAAAGGACTAGAAAGGATGAGGACAATTACAACTAATGAAACAAAGTAAACAGAACATGGAAACCAAAGATAGATATTACAAAGAAAGTGGATTTAATTGTGGTCAACAGATTTGTGTTAAATGCATTATATAAAGTTAGAACAAAATCTAGTCCTAAAAATGTATGTTCCATGGAACAAACCCTTAGGTGCATATCTTGATAAAAGATCACACATAAGTGTAAGAGTTGGTGTGAGATGGAGCAACACGTTTTGCAAGTGCATCACCTTGCAAAACATGTAATGCCCCCAATACAATTAAAAGTAAATGCTCGTATAGCCCCGAATTTAATAAAAATATCTTTCAGGCCCCTTTTTATTTTATTAGTTGGTGTTTTGTTGTGTCATCCTATTTCTAACCCTTTGGGAAGTTTCCTAGAGCTCATTTATAAGGCCAAGTTTGGCATAGTTGTAGGCATGGTGAATTTGATATTTTCTTTGTATTTGCAAATTCTAGTTGGAGTTCAACTTGTTCACTTTTTTGGAGGTGCCAGAGCCATCCTACTCCAGCACTTTGCAGCTTCCATGGGAATCATCACTCACCTTATTCTGCCTACGAATCTCAGCTACCATAATCACGGATATATTTTGTGTGAAATTCTATATTTGTTCCTCTGTGTGATCGTACCTCATTATAATTGTGCAATTTATCAAACATTGTCTTCTAGATTTGGTATAAACAATAGCAGTAGGTTCCTTATCTTGATCGCGCCCATGTCCATGTGCCTTATCTATGTTTGGAGGTGTGCTTTGTCCGTAGGTGTGCCTTGCCTACACCCAAAGATGTGTCATGTCTGCATCCACAAGTGTGGCTTCTCTGCCTATGTAATTTCCCCATTTTTGTCAGCATTGGAGTTTCATGAATTAGCCTATTATTGTGATCCTCGTAGGCTAATTATTGTGGATAGAGGGTCTTCTGAGGCAGTGGCTTGGCTTGGGAGGATCTTGTCTTCTCCACAATTCAGTAAGCTATGGGTTGGTCTTTGTTTGGCTGAAATTGGACTTTGTTTGGGCTTAGTTTTGTGTACTGACTATTTGTGGTAAGTGGTGTGTTGATTGAGATGGACCCTTTCTATTTTTGGAAAGTGCATTTGGTCACATTGAGAAATAATAGGTATGATTCCTATTTCAAACGACATATTTAAATGATGAGTATTTTGGGAGTTATTATATTTTTAGTGGCCAAATTATTTTTAAATTATTAAATGGCTTATTATAAAATTATAATTTAACTTTATAATTTCACTTAAGTTGAGGGTTGAGTTATCATTGGAAAGAGCCATTTATTAATTAGTTAAGCCAAGTCAAGTGAGAGAATGTAATGGAAGCTTCTAATTAATGTCGTGTGGTGAAGCTTCTTGAGTGAAGTTACATTTTGGCAAAGAAAAGGGCATCTGGAGGTTATAAATACACGCCCATTCGTTGAGAAAAACAAGTGTCAATATTTATTTGCTTTTATTGTCTTTATGGTGTTTTTTGAATTCTGATTTTTGTGCCATTCCTGAAATATGAGAGCCTGAATTTTGAGTTGTTCCATTGGATCTACAGTTGAAGTATTGTAGATTCAAATCTAAGATTTTGTTCTGAGTTGCATTGTCAATTGTGCTGAGGTATACAATTGGCCATCTCTCCTACTGTATTTTCCTGTGGCTAAGGAGAAGTCTATTGCTAAAGGTTGTGATCACTCCATTTCCATTGCTTCCATGTGGGATATTGGTGGAAGACTGGTGTCTATTTACTGCATAAGCCACTCTGACTTTTGGTGGTCTATTGCTGCTCTTAGTGTTCAGCCATAACAAGTGTTCATGGCTCTATCGACAGTAAGTTTGTGTATAAGATTAGTCTTTGCATTCTGATTGTATACGGATTGATGGTTTGGCATGCAAAGCAAGGACTGTGGAATGGCTGCAATTAGACCAAATGCTGGAAGTTAATAGGTTTGTTAATTTGTAATTGCTTCAATATTGTTGCAGCAGTAGTATATGAAAAAACTAAATTTATTTTGTATAGAATTAAATTTGAATTTCTAAATGATAATTGGAAGGTCAATATGTCAGTGCCCTATTAATTTTCGTATTAATTATTTAATTACTCGTGAACTATTGGAGGATGATTGCCAAGTGTTTGATTAAATGTCAAATTATGGAGTTGTAAAAGAAATTGGCTGATTGTGTAAGTTATAACCAGCTGGGGTTATTACAGTGGTATCAAAGCTTGCTTGCAAAATGTTTGACAAAATGTCAAACAACTGAATTATAAAGAATTTGCTGTTTGACGAAGTTATAACAGGTTGAGGTTATTACAACCTAAGGTGACAGAAAGGTCGTATGTTGAAGGACTTGTGTTGGTTCTACAAAGGTGGTTTGTGCTGTCTATATGTAGTGGCATTGACCACTTGAGAAAGTGTCGTAAATCGTACGAGATATTAGAAATTATCTGTAACATGTTAATATCTTTGAAGCAAATGTTTGCAAGCCAACAATGGGTGGATTCCACTTCCTCAAAAAAGACAACTAGACAAAGAGTCACAAAGACAATTTCTTAATTCCAAAGAGTACTATAATATTATCATCAAAGTATGTTCAAACTTCTACTGGAACTTTAAATTATATCAATCAATTTTACTTTACTAATTTGTAATTACAAGATATTTTGAAGTTTTACTTTGAATAACAATTCTAATCTGCGCGTAAATGTTAAATCCTTTATTCAAGATTGTCCTTGACAATTGAGAGATAAACTTAATGGTTTACATTTTTTAGGCCATGGACTAGACTGATAAGGCCATCCAAGAACCAAAACTATTGCAAGGGAGAAAGAAAAATATTTTAAACTCTGTTTAAATGTCAGCAATTGGAGGCAAAACAATCCACTCCACCAACCCATTCTTGTACCAAGGTACTATCTCAGCTCCAATTTTTTTCCTTAGATGACTTTAGAGATGTTAATGGAAGGTCCTGGAGGGCCTTTCAACATGTAACATGAAGATGTCACTTGAGGCTCAAGTCACCTTGTAATTATGGAGATGTAAATATATGGGCATGTTCAAGGGAGATGCACTAAAAACCACTCAAGATAAGATAAGATAATAATATTGATGTCCAACAAAAAACCACAAGGGTTTATGGGACTGAGCATACAAACAAAAGAGTCAACCAAAGTAGGAGCACCAAACAATGTTCGAGAAGAAATGAAACAAGAAAAACCAAGGTAAGGACTAGGTATCCTTCCTTGGTACAAAGAAATCGATACAGAAGGGTATAACCGTGGACAATCCAGACTCTTAGATTGTCGCCAAGAACCGCTAGAGGAGCGTCGCTGCTTGGAAAGACTGGTGCAATGTCTCACCTATCTAGAGTGAGTGATACTGGATGGCCTTTTTGCACCCCATGGTGGAGACAGGGGGGAGAAAAAGGCGGTGATGAGCTGATCTGAGATATGACACTAAGGTAGAGTGATTGCAGGGTGTGCTCACGGAGCTAGGTGGCCTCCCAAAGATAAAGTGCAAGGCACCGATGGTCAATATAGTTGAAGAACGCCGAAAGAGAAAAGCAATCTGTGAATAGGTAGTAAAATCTAGCTCTAATCTCATAGTAGATAGGACAACGAAATTTAAAAAGAGTCTCAGTCTCAACCTCCAACAAAGTACACAACCGAGAGATCCGATCATCACTATCCATATGGTGATCGGTCTGGACTCGAAGACGATGGGAGCCAACTCTGAAGGAGCCCAAGGAGAAATGTAGGGCGAACAATAATTCCCTTCTGAATCTCAAGAAAATGCTCAACATAAAAGGCCATCTTTGGACATAATCCACGTAGAGGATTATGCCAAGTAGTGATAATGTATTGTCTATAGATATCCTGTCTGACATGCTCATTCAACTCCTGTCGTGAGGGCAAGAGGTGAGTAGAAGCATCCAACAAAAATTGGTAAGGAAGAAGACGATCAATCTCAATCTCAATCGAACTCAACAGAGAGATGGCCTGGGCGTACCAACAGCGAGATCTAGTACTAGTATTGGATCTCATAACCATAACAAAAGAATAGTAGGCCAGATAAGAGTAACTATGTTAGTCGACAGCCGAATCCGACAAACCCCGAAGCAAATGGAGAAACCAAATCAAGTAAAAAATGGCCACAAGTTTGAAAGGATGAGCTCCATACTCAGCCAAGATAATGATGTGGGGGGTGAGCCTGTGACATCAAATGATACGTCGTAAAAGCAACGTTTGAACACGCTCTCTAGAGGCCCAATTTGAGAGAAGAGAAGGTCCCCAAACCACCAGGTCATAGAGAACAGTCGGCCGAACCAAGTAGTCCAAGAGGGACAGCTTGAACAAAATGTCCTGAAAATGATCTCTGAAACATTGTCTTTCAAGCGTGGCCAAGGAACCTATGCCCTTACCAACTCTGGACTGAATAGCCGGTCTCAAGCTAAAGCAGGGTCCCAAGAACTTCACCCCGAGATACATGTAAGAAGTAATCTCAACCTCCTGCCCCTAAAAGAAGAAATGAAGATGAGAAATCTTTAATCAGTTAAAAATCATAAACCGAGTCTTATTCAAATTGACCACGAGTTGACGCTGATCACAAAAGGAAGCCAAACCATCAAGGAGTCTCTGTAAATTGTTGGGAGAAGAGGCCAGAAGAACCACATCATCTACAAAAAGGAGAACGAAGATCAAAACCTGATGCAAATAGCATCCATCGTTGAGTTGTGAGGAGTTCATAAGGAAGTCCTCGAGCTTGTCGATATATAGCCCAAACAAGGTGGGAGAATGGGGGCAAGACTGCTTGACCCCAATGGTGCTCTGGATCGGAACAGAAAAGCCCTCAGGAGTCTTGAATCCACCAATCACCTTCTCGTATAGTCTCATAATAGTAGTCAACAGCATATCTGAGATCCCAATCTCACTAAGTCTCTAAAATAGGGCCATCCTAGGAACATAATAAAAAGCCTTCCGAAAGTCCACAAAACAGTAAACTTTCTCAGAGCGGTGCCTAGTCTCCTCAATAATGGCCCACAACGTGAAGATATGATCAATAGTCTGGTAGTCCGCATGAAAACTGGATTGACCTCTTGCTCTATGGCCTCTTCTGTCAAGCTCTCTGGATAGCATAGTGTTCAGAGCAGTGGCATAAAGTTTGGCGAATGTATGTCTGAGCATGATGGTCCTATAGTAGCCAGGATCGGAAGCAAGCCCAGACTTATGAATAGGGTAAATCAAATATTGGGACTAGGACTCACGAAAACTAGTGCAGACCACTCTATTAAAGAGTTTAAAAAGTTCAGCTTGGAAATCTTCCTTGTCAGCTGCTCTACTGCATCTCATGGAGCGAATGGCCTAAAGAAAAAAATAACAAAAAATATCAATCCTATCTTCACTTGCCTTGTAAAATTTAAAGCATTAATTTATGAAATTATTCAATTTGTAAATGCCTTCTTTGAAACTACTTGGTGAGAGTATTTGATCAGAAAACCCCAGATCCTCAAAACTTAGCCCTTGAATATTTTCCCTTCCTTGTAAGACTTATGGATGTGGGAGCAACTAAAGTTAGTTTATGTCCATTTATACAAATCAGCACAAGTTCACATTGATGTGAGGCAATGACATCACCTCTGCACCATAAAGCTTTTACCATCATGCAAAAAAGCTGGATACCACTATCATGATCTACTTGAAATGGATGACACTAATCTGTATAGACATTAGACTATCAAGATCCCACATTTGCAACAAATGACATTACTGAATTTGAAAGACATATTGAAGACAGCTACTTGGGGGATAACTTCTATTTGGTTTTTGATATAAATTGCATATGCCTTAATGTGTCAAAACATATATTTCGCATTGAGCCAGATTTAGTCCTTAATCGTAGCATGCAGTTTTCTTTATTGTTCACAATACTCTCTAACTTCTAGTATGTTGTTGAATTTTCTATTTATGTGTACATACTACATCCACACAATTGCATGGTGTATATGAGTGCATTTTTGACATGGAGGAAATGCTAGATGTTCTAAGAAATCAGATAGAAGAGACACCATATACATGATACATTAGATCTGTCAAATAGTGGAAAAATACCTGATATAAATGTGGACTCCCACAAAGGCATTGAGCAAAAGCTCCTGCAAGTCCATCTGTGCCCTTGATAAACTGGCGTGTTATGTCTCGATACTGCCAAAATCATCATAAAGGCATGTCTCAATAAAAAAATGTTAGACAAGAAATTGATTCGACAGTTTACACTTTCTAGTCTAGCAATATGCATGAATGATATATCATTAGACAAATTCATAAAATTGAAATAATTTAAGTCTGGAAGAATAACATTTTAACAAATTGTAAAAGATAATTTAATGACTGTTTGTGTCTGTGACTATAAAAACTGAATATATTATAGCCCTAGTGTTTGCTATGAACAACTTAAAGATAAATTTTGTGGACCCTTATTTAAATAAAGCTGGCCTGGAAAATAAAGTGGCCGCATATCACCTAGAACAAGGGAATTAGGAGAAGAAACTAAAATTACAAATCGATAAAAGACTCTTAAAGCTATAAGGCAGCCCACAATGGAGAAAATAGGAGGGTATTATAATTACAAAACTTTGAAATTCCAAAGATCCATTGAAAGGAAAACAAAGGAATGGCCTTACCTTCCCTAGGAATTCCAAGACACAAGCCACAAAGAGAAGGATAAATATATTCACACAAAGCCCATTGAACAGGGCAGCTGCAAAACAGATCAGTGTCTACATCTAGATGGCACCAAAAATGGAAAATTTCTAGGACACCCTTTTCCAAGATTATTGATAAAGCATTTTCTCTACTACTACAAGCAGTAAATTTGTTGCAGCCAAGAAAACCAAGCACCCTCATTACATAATTTCAAAATTCATAAAAACGTTTTACAATGTAAAAATAAAGTCCTCTGCCATATCGTCTTTTACAAAATTATAAGAAATAACTATATTTTAAATTGGGCCCAATGACTTTCATCTCAAATGGGCAAAATAAATATTATTTTAGGTCCTATGTAATATTTTTAAAGTGTCTTTTAAACTTTTACAAATGTAATTCTAAAAGTGGAAATTTTTAGAGTGAAAAGGCAAAATGAATAAAAATTAAATAAAATAGAGGGCCCAAAGTTAAGCACCTGAAAAGCAAGGTCAAGCCGCAAAGCAAATCATTCAATTACGCATTGGCATTCACTATTCCTTCCAATTTAGAGTTTGGTGTATTTAAGGATGAAACCCCTCTTGGATTTCCCAAGTTCGATTTCAAGACCAAACCTCTCATCTCCATTTGAGGAGATTCTATTCAAAAATCATACTTAGGCTTATAAACTGAAGTCATGTCAGCTTGCTATAGTGCACCTACAAGGGTTTATTCGAGATTTCAACTTGCGGAAATTTGGGTTGGTTAATATTTGCAAGAAACTTAGATAAAGATATTTTATTGGCTTTTTGAAAGGCATTTTCAGATTCGTAGCAATATCACACTATGTTGAACAAAATCATTTATTACAGTCATATATTTATCGATTTCCATAGTTTCAATTTTCAAAGCCAATCAGCAGTTTGGTTTAAAGAATATTCTTACAAAGACCAATTTGTAAACAGAAGATCTGTGTTGACAGATTATATACGTTTTGGTGCATAGTTTATATTAGATGATTTGTATACAATCATCATAAGTGCATACAATCGGCAGGACATAAGCGCATACAATCGGCAACATCTTTGAAGCTGACATACACTTGTTGCCCACAGCAGTTGGGGTTGGACGTAGTCTTACATTTGACATTAAAAAAATAAGTTAATATAGTCATATCTTTTCGGTAATCGAAATATCAAGTGAAATCATTGTTACAAAGGATTTGTTATGTCCGTTTGAAAAATTATCCTCTGTAGTTTATTGGTACATAGTAGAGTTCTGTTCCATGTACTTGATATTTCCATGTTCATATCATTTCGTACAACTTCATCTTTATACGAACATTGATTTTCATAATAATTAGGGCTTGGAATTAACTGTAAGTTATTATTCTTACTGAATGCACCAAATCATACAAGTTACGTAATACATAACTTGTATGATTTGGTGCACTCAGTAAGAATAATAACTTACAGTTAGCAGCGGAGTCAGGACTTGTTTTAAACAGTAATACTAAATGAAGAGCAATTGTGCTTTTCACAATAGCAATGGAGACCTCAAATTGTGTCATTCTAGTTGATCATTGGATCAGTTAATTGTTTTACAATTACCAATTATTAAATATCATTAGCACCACAATGCAGTCACTTATTCCTAACAGAAGTTCTACTTGATTACTGCTGTTGAGCAAATCAGAAAATTCAGAGATTTATTCTGGTTGTTCATACTTTAATTTCCATTATGCAGTTGTATGGTTAGGAAATAATTGACATTCGACTTGGGTAATTTTCTGCAATAGATACTCTATTTTCCAGTTATAAGAAATGTACAAAAAAATTACATATTTCCAAAAATCTTCTGAAGGAAACATTACAATCCCATTCCTTCAGAATATAAAAAGACCCAAGAGACTCTAAAGTTATTAAGAACATCAGTAATGTTCTCCAACAAAATCATTGGAGAGTGCAGCTGCAGAGAAGATCAGTTACTTGATTAAGGTGATACTTATCATATAAAATTTAAAAACAAGCTATTTCTAGAATTGTTGAGACACATTTCACCTTTTTCTGAGGAGTTACTCCAGTGAAAAGCTGTAAAATTAGTGCAACCAGCATACTAAGGGGTTAACTTCTATAATGATCAATGATGATCCACTTCCCTCATCCAATACATGCTGACATGTTTATCTATAAAGTAAGTCTACTTGTTGTCACAATAACCAAAGTTAAAAAGTCAGAAGCAATGGTCCTACATGGTAATGCAGTTGTGTGAAATGGCCGAGGAGTTGACATGCTTAAGAGATCCATGGAGCTATGAAGAACTAGTCTGAACTACTTATCTTGTCCAATGAAATAATATTGCACAGTGGGAAGCACTTCCCAAAAACTGACAGCCCCTTTCTTCTAAACAAGAGTGAATCTGTTGTCATGATCATTAACGAAGTTCTGATTTATCTCTTTACTTTTCTAATACACCAATTGTGATTATATTGATCTTATTCATAGGCTGTGCGAGACAAAAATCATAAGATAGATCCAACATAGACAGGCTTAAGCTAATATTTATCTACGAAAATAGGCATATCTGTCTATAGAAAAAAACAAGGACATGTCAAAGAGATGAACTGAGTCAGAAGAAGATAAAGGATTGTACTGGTGATATGTATTGGTGTTGATCCAGTAGGATCTCTGAATATGACTTTACTGATACCCCTATGCCCTTTCCCATGGTATATGATAATTGTCAGCTTATGTTTTAGGATCTACAATACTGTTGAACAGTCTCTAGAGATCATTTGTATCTCCAAGATCATGAATTCATCTTATTTCATCAAAGGCCACACACATATTTCTGCTGCATGAGAAAATCTAAACAAATCAAAGATGGAATTATCATTTGACTTTGTTAGGATTTCAAATACCAACCCAAACCACTAAGTTACAGTCAACAACAAATAATGCAGCCAAGTCCTGATGGTGTTACTTCCTTTATGCATAAAGGAGAATTGACCTCGTTATGACCAATACAGTGATGTCGCTCAGCTTAAACATCAAAATGTAGATACTTAAATGGAAGCTCAACCATTTTAACTTCTGTAATAGTTTTTCAGCCTACGCAGATTTGTAACATTATTATACATGTCTTCTAAGTTACCGTGTTAAGCTGTTCAGGCCTGGGTTCTGGTGCAAGTCCAATCCAGGATCTTAACCAGTCCAGGTTTGTCCCTCGGTTCGTCTTGGTTCCTAGGGGTTCAGGTGCACCAAAACCAAGGTTGCACGGTGACGGGTGTACTTGGGTACTTAGGGTACTGGCACAGCTATTTTTCAACATAAGCAGGTACTTGGGTACTTTAAACTTTATTTTAATATAATTTTATATTTATAGAAAATCTGAAATTATGAGTCATGACAATGGTTTTTCAAAACAAGAATAGTGAAAACTTTGCAAACATTAAATGCACTGTTTTCAGTTTCAGATTTGCAATATGTTTGTAATAATAATATATGATAAATGTTTCCATGCATAACATTGAAGGCAAACTTTAAACATGACCAAGAAGATCGTGAATCATATAATAATGACATATTGCAAATGATAAACTTCTGACTATAAAGTATACTATTAATCAATATTGTATCAAAGTTTCAAACTAATTACATATTGAATTGAGCTTCATAAACAACAAGCTGATACACAAACAAAAAATTGAAACGAAAATCAGAAGTCTTAATCAAAGGGCTTAGCTCTGATGCTTTCCATTGAGTACCCGGTACTTGGGGTACATGTACCTACTACTGTGTACATGGCTATGCGTACCAGAGGTGTCGGTATGTGCACCCATGTCACCTAGACCAAAACCCACAACTTGGATGTCTTGGTTCACCGGCGATAAACTCGGTGATACCTAGGGGAAATCATGGTAGTGAGTGTTTATTGTACAGGGTAAACAGATACATATCGCATGTAGTATAGTAAGATATAACATAGAACAGATACTTTATTCATATACGCAATATACACTCCAAGTACAATGCTTACAATGATAATGATTATGATGATGTCTCAATAGTCTCTTCTAGACGGTATACATATACTTTCCCAAAAGGGTGTCTCAACCATCACGCGCCCTTTCGGATACAATTCTACCCGTTGGCTATAACATAGAATTTACCGACAACATCATCCCCCCCAAAAAGTAAAGTCGTCTCCGAACGACAAAATAAAAACAACCCTTACAAATAAACTTAAATTACACTAAAACAATTAATTACATCAATGTTTAGACACTAAGAAAAGGGATGCATCCTTGGTGTAGTAGTCGTCCATGCTCTAAGCTCATTCAACTTTGCTCGTAGCTTATACACTTGCTCCTTTCATACTTTCAATTCTGCTTCAGCCTACATCTAAAGCTTCAAAGCAGATTGCATCATTTCAGCAATCTCTCCAAGCTCTCTCTCTCTCTCTCCTCTGCCACCCACTCCTTTGCTGCCAACTGTTCCTTCTCCACTGCCACCTTCTATAGCTGACTCTGTCAGGCTAACAGTGCTGCCCTCTCAGATTCCCAGGCTGCCCTCTCCGCAGCTAGCCTAGTAGCTGACTTCTTCCGAGCCCTCTCTGCTGCTACTTGGTCTACCTGGCTCCTCCGAAGGGTGCAATATGCATCCCTGTGTATCTCAACTATCTCCTGAGTTAAAGCCTCTACTTGGCTCTCCATACCTAGATCTCTTGTAGAGGCCCAATCCTAGTGCATCCTTGCAGTCTCCACACTTAGCCATCCTTGCTCCTCAAAACAAACTGTAAAGCTCGTTGGACATCCTAATCTCATGAAGGATATCACTCTCTCCAGCTCCTTTACTACTAAATCTAAGGCTTGCATCTCTGTAGAGGCCACTAGTTCACAAGCCAGAGTCGCTATATCAACGAAGAGTCCCTCTCTTGTCACTGTTTCTAGCGCTACTGGAGTCTACTGCTGAGCACCCACAACCCTCTCTACTGCTTCTGCCATCCACTCAACAGCACTATGTGGTAGTCCATCAGTTTGTGTCGGTTGACGCTCCTCCACCCGTGCCTGTAGAGGATCTTCCTCTGGAGCTACTTCTCGTGTAGGTGTGAAGGTATGTCACTCGGGGTGCTGGTGTACGGTGAAACCTCATACTTAGGTACATGCTCAAACTCTAGGTTCTGCTCTCTCTGTCTAGCTCTACAAGCGATGCTAACAATGTTGTATCCACTGTAACCACTACATTTGAACCCACTACGTCCAAATGAACACCTGACGTCCTCACACCCTCGCCTATTGGTATCTCCATCACTCCTTCCTGAGTCTCCATCTCCTCATCAGGTACTAGCACCCCGACCCCTGCCTCTAGTATAGCTGGCAAAACCTCTTGAGCAAGCTCAATCATTACCTCTAGAACAGTTGTCTCCGTCGATGACGGATGTGCCTCTACTAATGTGTAATGTCCCGTTTAGGACATTTACAGATCTTCTCCAATTTGTATCGTTTCCATTATATTTTCATCTGATTTGCTACTTTATTCCCCTAAGCCTTCATGATAATTCATATCTCCCATATCTTCATCTATCATTTGTTCTTCTATTTATATATATTATTACTAGTGAATAGTCGTGAATGGTTGCATACCTTCAAATAATAATTAACTAGTTGTTATGGTTAAGGTTTAATAGTTATTAATTAACATATATTTAACAATATATATTAATATATATTATATGTATAACATTTATTAATTATTAAATTTCCTTGTTTCTAGTGTATCCTTAGGATTATGAATAATATAAGCTATTTAGACAACATAATAATGCTATCACCATTCATTTAGTACTATCCTTATTTATTATCATTATCATAAGATTCTTATATTGGTAGATATATATTATAATATTACTATATTAGTAGAATTATATTATCATTAGTAAATGATAATATATTATCATTATATTTAAATATATCATAAAATGTATTAGATGATTTATATCATATATTTATCTATATAAATATATTAAATTAATAGAATATTATTGTTTAACTCTTATTAAAACCTAGTCTAAAACTGGGTACATCACATAATGCCTCTGGAATGGATAGTGCCTCTGCAGCAGGCCAAATCGCATCTAGGGCCGGAGTCATTACCACTGGCTATCTAAACTAACCAAACCTTGAAATGTTGTGTATACCTACTTGGACCAAGTGTGTCGTCGCTGAGAGTGCACGGTGTGGAATTCTCAACGATGTAACTGTAATTACTTCTACTTCCTCATCCTCTTCATCCTCCCTATCGGTCTCACTCTCCTCAAAAGAAGTCTCCTCGTGACCACTGTCAGTATTTCTGTCGTCCGGTCTCGGTCGTTTCTATTGGACCGTGGTCTTGGTGCCAAGTGTATTGAGATGCCTCCACTGCAAGCAATGCTAACAATGTTGTATCCACCATAACCACTACCTCTGAACCCACTATGTCCAAATGAACACCCAACGTCCTCACACCCTCGCCTGTCAATATCTCCATCACTCCTTCCTGAGTGTCCATCTCCTCATCACGTACTAGCACCCCGACCCCTACCTCTAGTATAATTGGCAAAACCTCTCAAGCAGGGTCCATTGTTACCTCTAGAACGGTTGTCTCCATCGGTGACGAATGTGCCTCTGCTAATGCCTCTAGAATGGATAGTGCCTTTGCAATAGGCCGAATCACATCTCGGGTCGGAATCATTACCAATGGCTATCTGAACTAACCAAACCCTAAAATGCCGTGTATACCTACTGGGACTAAGTGTGTCGTCGCTGAGAGTGCACGGTGTGGAAATCTCAACGATGTAAGTGTAATTACTTCTACCTCCTCGTCCTCTTCATCCTCCCTGTCGGTCTCACTCTCCTCAAAATAAGTCTCCTCACGACCACTGTCAGTATTTCTGCCGTCTGGTCTCGGTCGTTTCTGTCCGACCGTGGTCTTGGTGCCAAGTGTATTGAGATGCCTCCACTGCACAATTAGGGGTTCGCTTGCCGCAAGTGGTCCCAGTTTGACCTCCAATGCATCAATGGGGATCATCCGCATCATTGCCTCCAAGAATAGCCCAATGGCATAGTGTGGCATATAGAATGTCTTGTGCTGCAGTGTCATAAATTCGTACATCCGTTCTGCCAACAATGTAGCCCAGTCGTACACTTCCATTCAGAATCCTGTTCATCATTGCCACCTGTGAGAATGAAATGTTTGAAGCACGACTAGATCTTGTGAGGTGACTTTTTACTACAGCGATAAGACAACGTCAATGCCCTTCCTGCACCTTGGATTTCTTCAATCCTCTACCCTTTGACGTGTCCGTGAGAGTTTCTTGCTCCGTCTACATCAAATCCCCACATATCAGATGTATCAGTTGTGTCTTTAACTCTCGACTCAACTTTTTCAGTTTGTTGTCTATTTTCCTTCCCCCTTGTGCGTAACCAAGTATCCTGAATACCCGTGTGAAGTCCATCGATTTGAATGATATTACCAAGTGGCATCCAAGATAGCCAAACGTGCTGGTTTGAGAGAACCTATTGTACGTTTCTATCATGAGGCAAAAAAACCCTTCATAATCTCGAAAACAAAATACAGGCATTTGTATTACCCATTCAACCTGTGCCTTTCAAATGCTAGCCTTCACTAGATGGTTATCAAGTGTCTCCTGCCACCACTTCTTGCATTCTGCTCCATTTAACCCTTCAAATGAAACATTTTGCAGTGTGGTATTATCTGCAGTAGCCAGTTGTGCTATTTGCTTCCCTTTCTTTTTGCTTGGTCCTATACTTGTGCCTCCTGCAACACGTACTTCAGATCATAAAGTCATTACGTTCCTATTCATGGTTGTAGTTGTTGAATCTTCTTCCAATTTCCTTTCCCAATCCCTTTTACTAGCTGAACGCATAATTGTCACCTATTTGTCTTATTGTGCAAAGAGGGTAAAATCCGTTACAAATTATTTCCAAGGTGTCCGTACGGATTCTAGCTCTTGTTGCCGAATCAAGACGGTGCTTTGCTTCTAGTAACTCTTTATTCTTCTAGGTTGTATTGTCTATCTCTTTCTCTTATCCTGACTGTTGGGTTCTCCCAAGGCCGTACCTCCGTACGATATTATTAATAGACTCCTTCCTTCTATACGACACTATACCTTCATTTTGTGTCCGTACGGTATGTTTATTGTCTCCATCTATGTATGTGTTGCTTGTATGGTGTACGATGATGTTCTATGACTCTTCTTTAATACCGTGTGGTGTACAACATTCTCCTTCCCACTCCTCTGTAATACCATACGGTCGTACAGTAGTACATGCTTATTTCCTGGCAATTCTATATTCTTCCCAGCTATACGGTGATGTTTACGCTCGACATGTAGGTCTTATGGTCATATGGAAGTAATATCATTGGTCTACTTCCCGTCAATCACCGTACAATGCTTTTTACTTGACTGTACAGTACAAAACGATCTTTATGCCTCTACACTACTTTCCCATGACCGTATGATGTGTTCCTATCCTTTTTATTGTGGTTCGTACAGTAATATTGTCAATTTTCCCTTTTTGAAACGTACGGTCCGTACGGTAATGGCCCCACAACCTTGTTTTTGTCATACGGCCATACAACCATCCTCCTTCTAACTATATTCCTTGGTTGCTCGACTGCTTCTCTTTCCGCACAGTGTTTGCCTTACTACAATACGGCTAACAATTTAATGTACTGTATTGACTCCTTTTTAAACTTTTCCATCGTATGGTTACTCCAGTTATGCATTACTATGGAAATGTTTAACACTATATTATTATTTATACTTATTTATTATACATATATACACTATCTATTATTACTTTTATACTCTCTCTGAGTTTTTCGTTAGCGGAGGCATGTTTTTTCTTATATAATCAATTTTCAGCTTCGACCCATTCACTACATCGGCCACCTCCTTCCTATCGATCGTCCATAGTTTTATTGCTCCATTATCACCAACTTCAAGGATTTTATATGGCCCGACCCACCTTACTTTAAATTTGCTTGGTTTGATCTTGTTGTGACCATTATATTTCAATACTAGTTGGCCTAGTTGAAATCTGTTCAACTTCAAGTGCTTGTCATGCCATGCCTTACACCTATTCTATGTAACTTTTGTGGCCCATTGTGCTTGCAGTTGTCGCTCATCAAGTCTATTTAAATTATACAATCTTTTGCTCAGG
This sequence comes from Cupressus sempervirens, assembly GCA_028749045.1. NCBI lineage: Eukaryota > Viridiplantae > Streptophyta > Pinopsida > Cupressales > Cupressaceae > Cupressus > Cupressus sempervirens. The sequence continues at coordinate 297,391,978 of CM053784.1, read as the reverse complement.
CTTTCCATATCTCCTAGCTTGTTTTCAATCATGATTCTTAAACTTGGTACCATGAATTTCGTCGATACCACAGCCTCCTGTCCATACATCAACCGAAATGGAATGTATCCCGTGGTTACCTTGTATGAAGTATGCTACGTCCATAACGCTGATGGTAGCTTTTCTTCCCAATCTTCTCCCTCAATTGCGCAAGACTTATAAATCACTCCGACAAGGATCTTATTAGTGGCTTATGCTTGTGTGTTAGCTCTCGAGTAGTACGGGCTCGACAAAGAATGGTAAATTTTGAATTCTATAGTGAGCAGTTAGATTACGTGATTGACAGTGTGTCCCCCATGGTCTTTTGTCAATTGCAGCGGAATCTCGTACCTTGAGATTATCTACTCATAGAGTTGTCTGGTAGTTACCTGTGCCTCCACCCACTTGGTTAGATATTTTGTAGCCACCATGATGTACCTACATCTTCTAGTTTTACTTACCTTAAGGGGTCTGACAAAGTCCAACCCCCATATTTCAAATAGCTCTTCTGCCTGTAAAGGATTAAGAGGCATGAAGTCCCTCTTATGTGGTTTCCCAACTCTCTGACATGTGTCACATGCAACAGCGCACTCCCTGGCATCATTGTGCACAGTTGGCCATCATAAACCTGCCAGAGGTATCTCCCGCGCAGTTGTATCCAGCCCCATGTGTCCTCTTGTTGGTCCCTCGTGCGCTTCCTTCACTTTCGATATTTTCTCCTCCAGAACGCATCGCCTTAAAATTTGGTTGGGTCCCATTTTGAACAGTAACCCTTTGATCAATTGAAATATCTGACTCCTTAGAATCAATTTCCTTCTCTCGTTCGGCAACATTTCGCTAGGAAACTATCCCGTCGAGAGATACTCTCCGATACACATGTACCAAGATGGTGGTAAGGCAATCTGAAATAGTTGTGCTTTAGAAAATCATCATTGAACCCCTCCAGTGGCTCTCTTGATTTTATCCTCGACAAGTGATCCGCACTTACATGACTCTTTCCTGGCAGTACCACAATCTTGAATGTAAATTCCTACAATAGTAATAGCCATCTACTTATCTCTCCCTATATGATCGGCTTGTTCACAAGATATAACAATGCTTGATGATCCACATAAAATATGAACAGTGTTGCCAGTAAATAATGCCTAAATTTTTGTACTGCATACATCATTTCGAGTGCTTCTTGTTTCTGTCGTACTGCAATTTTTCTCTGCTTTAGATAGCAGTCTACTTGCAAAATATACTGAATGATCCAATCCATGGTCACTTGTCTATGTCAATGTTGCTCCAATCGCGTATTTCAATGCATCAACACGAACATGAAACTCCTTATCCTAGTTCGGATAAGCCAAGATCGGTGATGTGGGCAACCTTGTTTTTAGTCCATCGAAAGCCTTATTCTACTTCGCTTCCCATTTACAAAGTTTGCCCTTGCAGGTTATTTTGTCAAGCGGGTAGGATATTTTTGCAAAGTTCTTGATGAACCTACAGTAGTATCCAATATGTCCGAGGAACAATTTTACCTCTCTCACATCCGTTGATGGTGGCATTTCCAAAATTACCCAAACTTTGTCAAGATCCATCATCAACCCTTCTTTGCAGACTGTTTCCTAATAGCTTCCCCTATGGCACCATGAACCTTCATTTCTTTGGATTCAATGCTAGTCTCAGCCGCCTGCATCTTTCCATGCATTCGCCGAGTGTTGTTATATGCTTATCTTCTGCACTCATCCATAACATATCCTTTTGCAACGCTCGAACCTTCTTACTTGATTCTTCATCGCTGCAGCTACTTTTGGAATATGAATTGTCTAAGTCCAACGATTTGTGCTTCTTTTTTTTGCTCATTTTCTACTCACTCTCCAGATCCATCGCCCGATTATACGCATCTATGTACGATGTTGGAGCTACAATTTTCATCTTCTTTTCTTTTTTAGTGTTGGTCGTAGCCCTTCAACAAACCATATTTTCTTTAATTTGTCTGCCGATGGCCTCTCCATCTTCCCCACCAACTCTTTCAGCCTTCTTGCATATACATGGATCGCTTCATTCTTTCCCTGCTTCGTACTATATATTTCTGCCACAATTTCATTATCGTCTCTTAGTAGTCGAAACTCTACTATGAATTCCTTCCTGACTTTTGTCCATGTAGTTAATTTTTGTGGATCGACATCCGAAAACCAATCAATCGCTACATCCCGTAGGCTCCCCGGGAACTATCGGACACAGTCATCCTGATCTATTAGACCATTCGCCTATCTACTTGGATTTGTCGTCCCATCACCGTTGAACTTCGGCAATTTTTCCTTTGGTCCTGCCATTGATACTTTCTTCTAAAGTGGTGGTACCTGTTGTGTACCTACGTTGTTTTGAGTACCTGCGTTGTTCTGAGCACCCGTGTTGTTCTGCACAACTGTGTTGCTTCAGACAACTAACCTACTGTGGACAACCACGTTACCCAATGAGAAAAGATCTTCCTCAAGCTAAGTTGTTTGATTCTCTACTTGTATCCATTCTTCGAGTGTATCGTGAACGAAGAGTTCACTCCACGCTTATGCTCCTTCAGCACTTCGATCCATGCAAGTTACTTCCATTCCATTTGGATTCTCTAACCTCGGCGTATACAAGTTAAGGAACTCCTCCCTTGTCTCTTCCACCAAATTCAAACGTTGTTGAGTTTCTTCAAGCAATTCCTCGACACTCCTCGGTCTACTAGGTGAATGCACTTCCTCCGTCTGTGCTCCTTCACTTCCTCGGTGTCCGTCAGTAAGTTGTTGAAGCTTTTGTCTACCTGTTGTGTTAAAATTAATACTTCCTATGTTGTGCATATCTCGTCCTTATCTTTTACCTTATTCCTATCTTCATTAAGCAAATTCAGCATTAATCTTCATAACACTTCCTTTATTCCAGGATTGACTAGCAGCAGTGCCAAATGCTTAGCATACAAGGTAAACGGATACTTATCGAATGTAGTACAATATGATATAACACAAAACAGATACTTTATTCATATACGCAATATGCACTCCAAGTACAATGCCTACGATGATAATGATTATGATGATGTCTAAATAGTCCCTTTTCGACAGTGTACATATACTTTCTCGAAGGGGTGACTCAACCGTCACGCGCCCTTTCAGATACAATTCTACCCGTTGGCTATAAAAGCAGCTATAAAAATAAGCCACACTTGCCCAAAAAGCAGCTTTTGAAAACATTAAAAAACCAATCCAACCATAATAGCTCATTTTTGTGCATTTTTGCTCGTTCCATTCATATTTCATCAAAACTCTGTCATTTTTTACCACTTTTTCTCAAGCTTGTTTTGAAGGTTGCTATGTTTTTCTTCAAAGATGAACACTAGAAAGGAGTGAGACACACAACAAAGGCTTAAAATTGTTGCAGAAGAAAGATTTAGGAATCTAAGGTGAATGAATTTCTATTTTTTTCAAATTTTTAAAAAGAATTTAAGTTCTTAAAATAAATTAAAGGAGTTTTGAATTGTTTCAAACTTTATACACATTAAGGGGTTATAATGCCGAATTTCTTTTCACTTTTTTTTCAATGATGTCTTGACATTTCCATTTTAAGTTCATTACTCATTCACAATGGCTCAGGCTGCAAGTGGAAGTTCTACTTCAATTGCATAGATCCCTTTTGCAATTTATCGAAATTCACAACTTTGGAATTATAAACTGATTAAGCAAATAATTGGTGGTTGGGGTAATCTTTGGTGGTTTAACCACTACAACATAGAGTATATGAGCTCATGCTTTTAGGCAAAAGCTCACTTATGTGCCATGCCTAGATATGGAATGAAAGTTTGTAAGGGGTCAATTAAGAAAGGGCTGTCAAACGGTCCAATCTTGCAATATATTAAAGAACAAGATGAAACAAACCAAGAGATTATTCATCGCCTTGCCAAGAGAAGCTTGAAGGCCTCCTAGTGTTCTGGGAAAAAAAGTCAGCCCACATCCTTTCATGTTGTAACGTACCAATTCCAAGGTGGCACTAAAATGTAACCATAGTTGAACTCAGCATTTTGGGTACCCACTCTATGCTTTACTATCACAACTATATGGCACTTAATGAACATTCTGCCCACACACATAGGGAAAAACAAGGCTCGGCACTTGGCCTTTGGCATTCAATCTTCAGGACTCCTTCTTTAACACTCAACCTTCAGTGGCACCCAGCACTCAGCGTTGGGCATTCTTTTGGCATCCGTTTGTGCTTGACACTCAGTACCCTTCAGCAATGTTGTCATAGTCCTCCAATTCAATCTGCAGTATTACTGGAAGGCTTCACAACTGACAGTAACACAATGTGCACACAGATCCAACAAACAATAATGTATAAATTTTATCAATATATCTTCACCAAAGCAAATATATTTATCTTGGAGATAATCTCCAAATTTTTCTCCAAAAAAAACTTTACAAATTTGCATATATAGGCAGTTTAGGGTGAGGAGCCACTCCCACCAAACTGCAAATGTCAGACTAGGAAGGGTCTTTCAACTCTGAAATGGCACACTAGAAACCTCACTTATACAAAAGATATAGGTAACTACATGATGATTGCATATGATGCCAGCAACCTCCTTGCAAAGGGCTCCAAGAACTATCTAGAAGGTCAACATATTTTACTATTTTGGCCCTTGCTTTATTTTATAACTAAACTAATTAATTAAAGAAGTCCTTCATAATATCATTTAAATTTTGGGACCAATTAATTTACTTAATTAATTAATTCACCTTCTATTAATTTGGAGACGTTACACATGCCAATGTCACAACCTTCTCAACCAAAACTTGTTACATAAAAAAGAGGCCCATAGGATAGGCCCTTAAAAAGTAAAATTAGGAAGGTTGTATATTAGAGTTGTGCCCGTTGCCTTTATGAGAATGGGCTTTCTTTCAACATTGTTAGATCATCTTATTAGCAGGACATGGTGACTGGGCTTTGCAATGCACCTTGTTACATCCCAATTTTTGCCCTAAAAGTTTAAAGCTAAATATAGCCGTTGAATCAAAATATTTTTTCTTGTTCAAGTGAAATTAGTTCATAATAGTCGTTGTTATATCATGGTAGTTATAGCCATTATTTATTTATTCATGTTCATGGGAAATTGAAGCAGTTATATTTTAGCCATTACATCGATCTAATTATCATATGAAACCGAGTCAGTTAAATCTAGCCGTTGTGTTCATGTGAAATGAAGTCGGTTAAATTTAGCCATTGTACATTTATGATGAATGAGTTAGTATTTATAATGAAATTTCCTAACGATTTTATCTAACAAATTATGAATCATGAATTGATGTTTTGGCAAGAATGTTGATTTAAAGGTTGAAGGATGAAGACCAGAGAGAGAGGGGAAGCATTACGAAATGAGGTCATCAGAATGGGATGGTCATAAGATTCAGTCATCAGGAATGACAGGTTTGACCTAAAAATCACCTTGGCAAGTTTATTAGCACTTGACAATAAATTTCTTGGTGGAATCCGCATGAGCTAAAATTAAAAACTAAAAACAATATAAATATTAAAAATAAACAAAGCTCTTAACTTGCTTAAATTTATCAATAATAATCTTACTTACTATTATTTTACTCTCTCGATTAAGATCATAAATAAATAAATACAAAGTGGCACCATTACATTAGAATTATTAATCCAATAATGCCACCTTGCATATACGTATTTATAAACTTAATGAAGATTATAAAATAATATAAAATAATACTATTAATTTGACCCTTCATCTTTCCTCTTCATTTCTTTTTCTTTTTCCCTCTTTTCTTATTTGTTCTTTTCAAAACGAATTGATAAAGAATTCGAAATGTAATCTTGTAACGGCAGGAAGCCGTAAGGACAAGTTTAACTTAATAAATATTACATAGCCTTGTTGTGTACTGACATTCCCTGAATCCGACTCTCTACTTTTCCATGTGACTTCTCTCTGTGAGTTATTTTTATCTGCTAAGGTGTCGTCAATATCTGTTTTCCATCATTTTTCATCCCATCACCTCCTGTATGCCCGTGGGAGTCTGAGAAGGAAGTGTTGAACTCAATAATAGCAAATCAACCGTAGAGCTTTGTGTCACGTAAGAACTTGATTTGCAATTCCTTTTTTTTTTTTCTTTTATCATGTCTATGCTGAGTCAACTTTGTACTATTTCTTTTTGTTTATGCCTTCCAAATAAAAATATAGCAAGCCGTTTATCATATGTATTATTTTGAGTAGTTGTAATCTTTCTTAGAGTCCGTGTTCTCATCCACGTGAACAGCAACACAACAAAACCTCAGTTGAGTACAAACCTATGTCTAGAGCAATACAAACCAGTCATATGTTTAGTCTAAATAAGTATGCCAATTCTTGTGAATAAAGTCTAAAGATTCATCTTTAAAACTTTACTTCTAATCTCTGAAAAAGTGACACAATAACTGATAACAGTATAAGAGCACCAAGGATATCACTCAGCCAATGCCAGAAAAGGTGATGACGGTGCAAGCTTGCAAATAAGGATAAATGTTCAGGCACCAATGAGTCACCGGCATGATGGCCCGAATTATGGTGATGAGGTGTAGATGAACCTGTTAAAAGAAAAACAAGAATGAAATCAGTAACTGAAACTACACAAATAAATCTAATGCATTTAGCTCATGCAATTCCACTTTAGAGAATTAGTTGTCAAGTTGAGTGGTGGAGAACGGGTTATAAACCCACATCTGAAATCCTTGGCCAGGGTGGTATTAGGCAGACTTGCCACAACAAATTGATCGCGTTGTTGTCCTGATGCTTCAGTTAGTCATCCGAATAGCGATTGGGACCTCAACCCACCTAAATACTCCAATGGCTGGATCAATGAACGTCCCATGCCCAACCTCAATGTAGGGAAGAAAATTCTATTAATTTAGAACCTGTGGGGATAAGTAAAAAGGTCCGCGGTTGGGAGGTTAAGCCTATGATAATGCTTCTCCTCTCACCAAAGTCAAAGCTCGGACAACCAATTTATAAAGTCGGCCAACTAAAAACAGTATGTTCTAATTAACCTTTAAATTAGTGTTTTCTTTTCAAGCTGAAAGTTTCTTTTACTGAAAAGTTAGACGTTATCCTAAAAATCTAGTTAGTTGTTCATGAGCATTTAACTACATTTTCATTTCTTTAATCTATGGTTAGTTTAGATTTATTTTCAGTTGATTACATCAAATATTATTTAATGACAAACTTGATCGAATAGAATGGCAATGTAGAATAATTTCAGTTTCTAACCGTTATTGAATTTTATGTCACTGTGAATTATAAATCAGTTAGTTTAATACTGAAAATTAGTTAGTAAGAAATCCAGCTGTTACACACCTCCTGATTATGTTGGTTTCAATATGGAAAAGTATGAACCACCTTATTGACAAAAGAGAATGCTTTAGTACAAACATCATTGAGAGTGATCAAAGATCAATAGCCAAATATAGGTGTGTATATAATTTTGGATGGATGCAAGGATTGCAAAAAGAAGGCGTTGATCAATGAAATAGGAGTGTCTCCTAAGGGTTAAAAATCTTAAAGGCAGTGGATTCTAAGGGACAAGTGGAAGATGCAAGTTGCATTGCATATATCCTCATAAAATACATTGAGATGATGGAACCTACAATTGTTGTCCAAGTCATGCCAAACAACGCTAAAAATTGTAGAGCAATTGGGTCAATAGTGGAGGCTACATATAATTAAACTTTTTTGACACTACAGGTAGTCTACTATCTCAACACAGTCATGCAAAAGATTGGAACACAAATTGAATGGGTCGAACCATAGTTGGAAAACTCGTCAAAGGCAAAAACTCACCAAGCCCCCCAAAAGTTTAATCGGGAAAAACTCAGCGATTTTAATAAAAAAACTCAAGAAAACTCGAGAACCTAAACAAACGGCTGAAATTTAATTAAAAATACATTTAATTTGAAAAATTTAATGAGAAGATGCATCTAATAAGTTAATTAAAGAGAATACAAAAGAAACAAGCAGAGTTTAGATATATATAAATGCATAGTGCGTACAAAATTGCATTCTCATGCAGAATGCTCATGGTAGGAAGCAAAATAGTAAAAAGTTTCAATTTGTCCAACTAGAAGTAAATACTAAAAGTCTAAATACATCAATACAATCACATCTTAATCTTTCCAATTGCACTAGCAGGAATGTGAGGGGGTCTAGTCCTCAAAGAAGTGCCCCGCACTGGGACAGGTCGTGAGCTGCGTGACTGTGAACTCTGTGGTTGTGCCCCCTCACTCAACATCCCTACTGACTGGCTTGGCGTCCTGGAAGAGGATGTATCTCCTCCTATATGTGGCATCGGTAATGCCTCATCCTCTGAGCCTAAATCATCATCGTCCTCGTGCTCATCCTCAATGTCATCCATTGTGTAATGAAAATCAGTTCCAACGTCCCCCTCCATGGCCTGCCTCTCCAAATCAGTGATCTCATCTGGTGTAAACAATGGACCTGGCTCCTACGCTGTCGAATCAGAATATGGATCTATCTCATCTAGATCAAGTGGACCAAGTAGTGCTGAACTCCGTGCCTTTTCTATGCGCAACTTAAGATTATAGTACACATAAAAAAGGTCATTAAGCCGTTTTTGAGTCATTCTATTTCTTTTCTTTGTGTGGATGGACTCAAATAAGCTCCAATTGCACTCACAATGGGATGAGCTACAAGGTTGACATAGGACTCTAAGAGCAAAATTCTTTAAATTGGGGGTATTGCCACCCCAACTTGCCCACCAAGAATCTGCAAAACAAAATATAAAAAGTTATAAAGCAATGAAAAAAGATAATAAAAAACACAACTTATCAATTTGCAAAAGTCTTAAAGTTTGACGCTTTACCAGGTGTTTGAGTAGATCTTGCTCTCTTTGCTAGCATAGAAGAGAACAAATTACCCTTCAATTCCACAGACCTGTTGTTCGGTCACAATAAGGTCTCTTTCCGCTTCATTGGATATCATTCTCTCAATGCATTTAGAGAGACCTTCCATGACCTCTCCATTAGAATCTGAGTAGGAATCATCAGCCCTAAAACAAATAGAAAATGATATCCAGTCTTACTACACAACCTTAAAAAGTAAAGTAAAATAAAGTCTTAGTAAAATCTCAACTTCAAGGACAATCATAGTACTGAATATGGGTTGAGGAAGTAGCCTACTACATGAATGGGTTGGTGGAGCATATTGTTCCACCTCTTATCAATTATTTCCCAAATGGGGTCAAATCTGAGTCTATCCCCATGATAGTAATTTCTAACAACCTCTTTGGCCCTATCCATGGCCTCATAAAGACCTCCCACTGAGGATTGTTGCCCATCACATATGCGCAAGACTCTAACCAGGGGCATAGACATCTACATTTGAAATTTGAAAAATACAAATTAGTTAATAACATAGTAAGTTATGAATTAATAATGAAAATTGAATCAATTAAAAATATAATGTTTTAATTCTTGAAGTTACCTCCACAATCTCCTTAGCCTTTACAAAAAAGCTATCATCAAAGACTATCCGTGCCACAGCCTCTCCTTCGGGCTTCTTTGAGTAAGATGAAGCAACCCAATCAGCACACACAAACATTTGTTTCAGAGCCAATATGTGGTCGAGAATACTTTGCAACGTCAAGAACATCATTGCAAACCTTGTCATAGCGGGTCTCACCAAATCTTTGCCTTTAGTGGTCTTTCTCATCAAACTGAGAACCCATGGGTGATTATAGATATATTTGGTGACTCGCCTAGCATCTATCTCTCTTCCCACCTCCATGACAACATTCTCCAACATTAAAGCCAATGTGTGCGCATTTTTCACTTTGTTGGAGGCGTCAACAGATTTCCAAAACACCGCATCATCTTTGCAAGCAACCAAGAAATTAATAATGGTTTTACTTCTTCCATCTGTCCACGAATCAAATAAAATGGTGCAGCCATACTTCTTCCACTCTTTCTTTTGGTCTTCTATGAATACTCTTGCCCTACCAACCACATTGTCAAGCAACCTACAAAATTTATGTGTAATAAAGTGTTAGTAAAAAATAGGAAATAACAATTAAGATTTAAAATATAACAATGAACTGAAGTGAATCACAATTATTTAAAATTAGTAAACAGTAAAATACTAAATACTAACCTTCCACTCATATCCTTGTGATTAGGCGGCTTGTACCCTTTGCCCGATATTGAAATTGCATTCACCATATTGACCCAATAGGGACTATCAGCCGCATTCATTGAGATATTGTTGAAAAACCAAAAATCAGTTGCTACAATATCAGTTTGCTCATGCACCTCCTTTAACCATCCAGTGCCCTCTAATGATGGCTATGATCCAGTTGTGTTCCTAGGCACAAAATAACTCCCTATCCCTGATGTGGATGGTGATGAAGAACTAGGACCTATAGAAGAAGTAGAATTGGCAAAAGAGACATTTTGCTTGCGGATCCGTGGGCCACGAAGAGATCCTGGTATGTTCTCAAGTGCTTCTTCTTCTTCTTGCATATCAAAAGGAGCTCCTTTAGATTCAGCTATGGCTGCCCTCATGGCTAATTTCTCCCTCTCCCTATTCAATATTTTCTCTTCAGCAGCTGCAAGTAGGGCATTGATGAATCTTTTTTCTTCTTCACTTACCTTGAGACAAGGATTTGAATCATGTTTCTTTATGCCTACAAGGTGGTATTTGAAGCAGTTTATGCCTCCAGAAATAAGCCTCTCACATGGAATGCATATCACCTTCCCAACATCATTTGTAGCTTCATAGGCATACCGCCATGCCTTATCTCTTGCATTTTTTGGCCGAGTGCCTATATATCCAGATGGGCATGGTGTTTGTGGCCACTCTTCTTGCGGGTTTGTCATGTTTATTTAATGCTTGACCGCTGCCTTACACATAAATTTATAGAAAAATGAATAAACAAAGTTAGAACAACTAGGGTTTGTTTTTAGAAAATCTTACATGTTACTAAAAAAAATTGTGAAACATAGAGCTGAATGTCTTTCAAATGATTCAAACATAGAGCTAAAATGCTTTTAAATGATTTGAAATCATTTACAAACAACAACAAAAACAATAGAACATTTGTTAAAACTATAAAAAGTTTTCACACTATGATAAAATGAACATACCTTGAAAGAAATTTGTCTTGTAAAACAAGTTAGAATCTTCTAAAATCCACTCAAATCCACCTTGAATCACTTGCAATCAGCTAAGAATGTCTCCAAACCTTCTTCTCTCCACACCTCAAGGCTCTAGAGAACACAAATGCAACAAACAATAAGAAAAAAATGGGTTTTTGCCCTTTTAAGCCGTCACAGGCCGCGGGCCAGGCAGATCGCGAGTTTTTACTAAAAACTCGCCGAGTAGTCGGCAATTAATTGGTGATTAATCGTTTCCAACCGGGTTTTTGAATTCGCGAGTTAAGTGGCAAAAAACTGGTCGGGCTGAAAAGATCAGCGATTCTTTAAAACTCGCCGAGTATTCAACGATTTTTCCATCTATGGGTCAAACAAGTTTACATGGAGGCTAAGGAGATCAAACTGTTTGTCACTGATCACCACTTGTCAAAAGCAATACTTCGGACCTACATGTTGAAGTTGAAGGTAATTCAAATTTTTCATTTTTTTTTTATGGTTGATAAATGATGGGCATTTTTTATGCCACATTAGGTTGCCTAAACATGATTTGCATCTCATACAATCATCTTAAGACAATTTATTAAGCTGTGACTCGTGAGAGACCTTGACTGCTCTGCGTATCAACACCTTGTAGGGTGTATGGAGGCAATCAAACAAAAAACCCAAAAAGTATAAGCATGGATCCTTGATGATGAATGGTAGGATTGTGAAAAGTATTTTTGAGTTTCATTGAGCCCAATCATGAACATGATTAGGTATTGTGATACTTATGCCCGTGTTTGTGTGAAATTTATGATGGCATGGACACAATGGCGGAGAACATAAGAATAACAATAGGGACTGAGAAACATGACACAACGGATGCATTTTTTAAAGTTCTGGCATGAATTATTGTTGGCCATACGAACAAGATGACAACCCCCTTACATCTCTTAGCATTTGTTTTGTCACCAAGGTTTCACAGCCAAGAGATACTAGCATATTCACAACTCTTTTCCTTATTTACCATGACAATGGCAAAAATAAAGATTTTAAACACCATATACAGATATTAAAAAAAATACAAATTGAGCCCTATTGAATAATACTCCAATAATAAGAATTCTAGTTTGACCTTTTATTTTCCACACTAGCAATAGACGTAGGATGTATTCATGAAATATTATTCCTTCAAACTTCAATTACTCTGTTGGAATATTTACTGGCCAAGCTGTGGGAAAATTCAGGAACTTCACTCAACCTCTCTGATAGTTTTCTCTTAAAAAATATCCATTTTTATTCCTAAATCAATCTTCAAATTTGTCTCCAAAATAGACTTCATCCATCACAAATCCATCTTTTTTGGAAGTGATAGGTTTTTGTCCAAACATTTTGTCAACTTTTTAAAGGTTTCCATCCTCAGAAATCATAAATTTCCATTCCAATTCACCATATCTAATCAATAAGCATGCTTTGCTACAACCCCAAGAAATTCCTTATAAAGGTCTCTAGGAAACATCTAGAAAATTAGATCAAGTTTAATTTTTGTCACAGATAGAGCAATTTAATTAATGAAGTGACTTGTTTTATTATTTTCAATTTATTTTAAGATTAAATCTTTGTTACCAGATTTGCTCTTGGACCTAGGAATTCCCAGTTCAGTTTTCTCAAAAATACAATCTCTTATCAGATTCAGTCAAAAGTCTACCGCAGAGACCAAAATTTGCTCGGAATTCTTGCAGATGAACCCGGGCAGAATTTAGACGAGTTTTGGGCGACTTTGGTTCGAGCAAAGGAACCCGGAAAGGATTTTGCATAATTTTGAAAAAAATTGGTTCAAAAAGACCTTTTGTTTGACTATTTCAAAAAGTTCTTTTTGCCAATTCAGGTCTAGGCAACCCTCCAACCCTAAAAGTGACCACTAAAAAGACCAAAAAGGTTGTTTTATATGTCATTTGGACTATAACATTAATATAATAGTGGTGTATTTTGCTATGTTGCTTTAATATTAGCACAGTTGTAAATGAACTTATTTGCTGCCACATATAGATATTTTATAATAAAAAACATATACTCTTGTACGGATGGACCCAAAACGAATCCAAACCTAACTCAAAATATTTAGAACGAATTTTAAACTCAAATCCAAACCGGCAACATAGCATTAAATTAATCAATTAAAGTCATCCCTTTAGGAAAAATATTAAAATCTTGAAAACTTGATTAATTTGATTCACTTTTTATAAACTTAAGACATTAGAATGCTTAGGTCTAACGGTTACACACAATTTTTTCGCTTAACCCAAAGTATGAGGAGGCTGTAAAATTTGCAACCCTTCATCTGGAAGGCATAGCACACAAGCGATCGTACTATGGATTGTTTATTTGAGGGCAGAGTTTGATAAGTTCGTGCATCGATTTCAACCAAAGGCTTATAGACTAATTTGACAGAAACGACTCCGAGTTTTCAAAAAATACAGCATAGTGGACAGCTATATCACAAAGTTTCAGAGATATTTGTCAAATGGCATATAGTTATAATGCCAAATAAGGAACCTGAGATCTTTAGCAAGTGGCTACAGAAGTAAAATAGGTACCTTGAAAGGTTTTCAATTGGCAGATTTCCAACTTTTGACAGCAGAAAAAGACCTGTTTTAATCACCAAAATCAGCAGTGCTTCACTTCATCATAAACCTATTTTCAGTGGTTTAGAATAGAGAAGTTTAATATTTAACTGGCCATTTTAAATTTTAACCTATCCATGTGTCCATATATTTACTAGCAATATGTCTTCCTGCAGTTAGAAGCCATGGCGGAAAGTTGTTGAACTGCCTCACCATGATATTGTATTGAAAATTACAATCAAAAACAACAATTCACAATTACTATTGTCTGGGTAATTCTCTTGCTTTCACATTGTCAAGGATATATTTAGGAATATTAATATTCCTCATAAGGAAACAATAAGAATGTTTTCACCAATCACAGATGCTCTCTTACAGGGCTGTACAGTATCACAATCGTCATTTTGTAAGTTTGGTACAAATACAAAATAGTGAAAATTGCATTTTCTCAAAAAAAATCATAAACATCTTAACCATTTAGAAATTAATGGAAAATAAAATACCTGCCCATTCCACTCTGACCAAATGCCCCAATGAGGAAAGTTTCCTACTTGATAAAGGCCGCCTGTGTCCCATGCTTCAGCTATAAGCTGCTCCAAAAAATATAAGGAAACGAAAATCAACATAAATGAATAAATGGTTTTATATTCATGGACCATAACATGTGACTAGTGGATCATATAGACATCTAGATTCTACAAATCAAGAAAATTTGAGGAGTGAATATTGCATTAAAGGAGATAGGCTTGATTTGCTCTTATTGTATCTTAATCGGCTAAATCATAAATATACTCAAACTAGCATAGCTGATAATTCTACAAAGATACAAATAAAAAAGACCTAATCCAAAAAATGTGACAAAACAGCTAAAACATAACATTATGTTAGTTAGTATAGTTCATTTTCTGAAACCAGTTCTCACGATGCCTTAGTACACATCGAGTGGATACATGTTGAGCAATCAATTTGATAAGTTTCAACTTTTAGTCTGTTAACAATAAAAATAAGTTCCTTGCAAGATAGGGCAGTGTTGGATTCCCTTTCTGAAACGGCTGATCCACATAGGCAAGCACAGCAACCTCACATAAGTTTTATCTTCTTGGGTCATTCTTCTATCTACTTTCCCAGTGTCTGCCTCCCTAGCTTGGAGAAATGGCTCTACAAGTGAATATACAATCTCTTCAAGCTATGCTGCTCTAAGCGGGGAATACCTGGCATCTGCTGAAGGATAATTTCGAACTAATATGGCAACCTGCTATATGGCCCAAGGTGACTTTCTTTGTATGCCTAGTGTTAAATGAAGAGCCTAAACTAGAGATAGGTTCATGAAACATGATTTTTATGCCCAATTTTGCTGCGTATTGTGTTGGCCAATGAAATGACAATTATCCACTTATTTTTCCAATACCCATGGGCTGTCTCCTTATGTCAGTTTGTATCCACAGTGTTTAATCTTCCATTGGTCAGCATTCAGCGTTTTAAATGGCTAACTAAAGCATGGTGAAGGCATTTGCAAGGATATCAGTTGTTTTTGGGAGAATATCAAAATGAATATACCTAAATCTATCAAGGCTACCATTTGTCTACCTCAACTTCTAACTCCAAAATGGGAGCATCTATTTGAATTTTGAACAGCTCTCTTTGCAACTCAAGACTTTAACAATAAATGTTCTTCAACCTTTAAACAAAAGTCAGTTGGATACACCTAGCACAACTCTTTTGTGTATGGTAAGTTGAACACTGGTGCTACCATGAGGGTCAACTTGGGTCAGGCTAGTATGGGAGGAATTTGTATATATTCAGATAAATTGGCAGCCTTCTTTGCTGAAAAAATGGGACATACAACCACTAATTTAGCAAAGATCAATGTTGTTTATAAAATGACACAATAAACTTTCAAAATTGTGTGGCAGAAATTCCAAACTGAATCCAATTCAAAGGTGATCATCAGCTTCTTATCCAATCATAAGGGATTCCATAGCAAAAGTTGGCTGCAAGAGAATCTGGAAAATTAAAGCTTGCAAGTCAAGTTCCAGGAGGCTCAATTCAACAATATCCTAGACAACACAATAAAGTAGCTAATAGGTTCGCCAGTTAGGCTCTTGACAACTACAATCTAATATGTTAAGGTTTTCCCTCTCAGTAGTGGTAGACCAAGCTTCGAGAGGATCTCAGAAAGATTCTGGACTCTGGTTTTTCCTAATGAATTTTAATATGTATCATTTTCTTTATATTCCCCAGCTTTGGAGTAATTGCTTCCAGGCATTGCATAGTTAAATATGTACACTTATAATGCTATCTAATATGATGAGGTTCTTATTTTACAGAAACAAATAAATAAGTTCAAAATATATGATAGCGTAATTTAAAAATTCACCTTGACCCCACGAAGGACTGGATCATTGCTAATCATATCAATTAAGGGAGGTTCATTTAGAGGTGTTCCCGTTGTTAAGAAATCTCCTTCAATATCATTGCCGAAAACATTCTCCCCGTTCCATAAGCTTTAGAACCATAAACCAATAGTCAATTATTTGTGACTAAGAAGCAATCAGAAAAACTAGAGATTGACATTTGTTATTCATGAATCACTATTCTAACCATTACAGAAAGCAACTACATATTATTGATTAAAAAAGAATCTTAAGATTCTTCTCTTGGCAACTCTATAAAGACAATGACCTGCTAGCCCGTGTCATGATTGAAGCAAGATCAAACCGGAAACCATCAATATGCATTTCAATAACCCAGTACCTGCAAATACCAAAATTTAAGTCAAGAGTTGCACCATAGTATCTCAAATTCCAACCCAGCAAAGGTCATAAGGAAAATATAATAAAAAACAGCATACATATAAATAAAAGGCCCACATCAAATTCCACAACTCTTCCATTCATCTCCAGTCTTTCTTGGCCCACAGGAGAAATCTATTTCAAGAGAAACTTCAATTGTTGCATACTAATGATTTGAGTCAATCATTAACATTTTTACATTAATCAACCCTAGGCGTTTTTTATGCTGAATCAGATTCAGGTAAAAGGAAAGGGAGCTGAATTAGAAAGGAAATCCGAAATAAAAGCATCTAATAAATCAGAGTGGTCATTTATTTCTGATTGTCCACCAATCAATGACTTGAGTGTCTATGACTCCTACAGAATAACATCCATGAAAACATTGACCTTTGTAGTGATTCTAAGAACATACAACCAAAGCTCATGAAGGCCACAACAAAATGATGTAATAATATTTATGATATTAATAGTGATGCAATGAGTGGTCGAGTGACTCCTACAGAATAACATCCATGAAACCATATAGCTTTGTAGTTGTAGCAACAACTTACAAAACAAAATTCATGAAGGCCACAATAAACTAATGTAAGAAGATTTACAATGATATAATGATGCAATAACGAACTAATCTAATCTGTTAAACTATTTAGTAAATGGCACAAAAGAAGCCACAATGAGGAGAACAAATTGGACTGGAGCAAAGTTTGGCATAAAAGATGAACTAAACCAACTGATGGAAAAGGATTGAAGAAGAATTTCAAATGTATGAAGAGATAGCATCCCATTTATTGCTATCCTTGGAATCATAGGTGCAAATTGTTAGATAACAAATTTGTCCTTTTCGATACAGATGAATTTTGAATCTTATCTGTAATGTCCCCATTTTGGAGGTAATTTGATTTAATTAATTTAATTAATTAAGTTGTCCAAAATAATGAATATTTTATGAGGATGACTAATTAATTATTTTAATGAAATAAATAAGTGGTATTAAGTTAATTATTTATAAAGTTATCAAATAAATAAATATAACAAGGTAACTTTATATTTAATTAATTTAATAAAGTGACTTGAATTATAAAATATCTTATAAAGTCACTTAATAAATAAAATAAAATAATATTCTAGAAGTTTCTGGAGAAAGTGGAGAAAAAGAATAAATAGGCATCCTAGGATTCATTCTCACCAGGCAGATTTGTTGTTGTTGATGTTGATGTTTGATAGTTGTGGAGCCTAGGGTTTCTGCAGTTGTCTTTGGCCATTGACAACAAAAACTCTCAACTGGTGAGCAATTTTGAGGGTGTGAAATATCACTTGAATTATTGCAAAGTTCAAGAAGTTGCTTCAGACTTTCTACTTGTACTTCAAAGCAAACTTTTATGGCCCTTGGCCAAATTTTGGTGGTATCGATTTGAGGAAATCTATTGCAGATTTTGGAGGCATTTTTGAGTTTTGGAATTTCATCATTGGGTCGATTTCATTTATTGCACATTGCTGTTATAGTTACCAGTCTTTTTCAGATTGTAATGGAGGACAATTTTGCATATCATATTCAGATTTTTGCTTGTATGGCCTCATTCGGGTATTGTTTCTTTGTGGGTATTTGAGCATTCATCTTGGCAGAGCTTGGCAATTGTTTTGCAATATTTTGGAGTAGCTACCAGGTTGCTAGTAAATAATTTCAGTGGTATGATATACTATAGAAAGGGCACCATTGGCAAGACATTTTGGTTCATAGCTCATCATTGAAGCATCCTATGGTTCTAGGTATTGTTGCATTCAATTGCTATCACCGAGACAATCATTTCAAGAACAAATTCGAAGAGCCTAGAGTCTGCATTTATTTATCTAAAGTATTGTCAGGCAAGAATAGGGGAGACACTTCAAGGGAGTTGATTTCTTCATTTGGAGGGGTCTTCATCATCAACAAGTGTTACAATCAAGTCTCCAGCTCTTCTACAATTTGTGTACCAGGTTTCTCAAGTCAATTGTTGCATATATATTGCATTTTAGATTTCATACTAAGGCTGCATTTGTACTCAGAAAATTACATAGTATGCATATGTTGTAATGCCAAGAGTCTTGGCCATTTCATACTAGCATTGTAGTTGACATTACATGTGCAATAAAGGAGACACAAGTTGCTGGTTTGATATAGTTGGAATTGAATATGTTTCTATCATTCATGATCAGCTTATTAGTTTGCATGCCAATTGTTTGACAAAATGTCAATTGGTTGTAGGTTCTCTTTTTGGCATAAATAATGTTATAATTTTGCATACCAAGTGTTTGTATTAATGCCACTCGGTTGTAAGTGCATTAATGCGATCCTAAGTTGCATCCAAAGTGTTTGTCATAATTACTAGTTGTTGTAGCTGCATCTTGCAAGTAGTTTCAGTCACATATATGCATTGAATATTGTCAAAATAAGTTACACATTAATGTTAGGTCATTGTTTAGTCAATTTTGAGTCTTTTTGCAAGCATTCTCATTGATGCTAATTGAAGAAAAGAGTCATTAAAGAAAACTGAAATGTTATATCAGTCATATGACCCTTGTATGTGAAGTGTTTGACAAAATTTCCAAGGCAAAAAATCAAAAGTTTTCAATTAGATTTGAGCAAGGTCATTACATTATCAAACCACAAAGTGAGGGAAAACATATTAATAGCAATTGGGTCAGTCATCCTTTAATTTCCCTCTGAATTTTCTCAAGTTACAACTCACTTTCAAATTAGGTTTTTACATTTCCAAAATTATAAAGTGGGGGTATGCTTTTAACGAAACAGCAGGAAAGAGAATTTACTTTTATCCATAGCCATTAAGATAAATGCAATAAGAATCCATCTTGAACAACTATATGGGATAGGGGTTGGGCATGATATTATAGATCCAGATCTATGGGGCAAGGGAGAATGGAGACATAGATATCCGGATGGAGAATCCAATCTCCCCCAGAGAAAGAAGGCAGAAAAGTTCTCGCCAATCTACCAATCCTGTGGACTCTAGTCCTTCAAATCCATCTCTCCAATAACCAACCCCCAGGAAAAGTATAGTTCCCACCCCCATTGTTCCCACCTTTCAGCCTACTATATGATAGACAGGGATCTCACTTTAGGACTGAATACGGAAAAAATGATGAATTTCACCCAATAATCCAACACACAGATTGATATATTAGTGTATATGAATATAATCTTACAAATAAAACATTTCAGCAGAATGAGAAAGGAAATTAATGCTTAGAAAGAAGATAACACACTCACAAAGAAAGATAATCATTAGACATAAATTGTAACAGACAGGCTTGCAATAAATATCATAACATGGGAATTCAAATTTACAGCCACACAAACTTGTAAACTCCTTCCAAACGGGAATATGAAAGATCCCGGATGGATCTCTGCTGCTAATCTGCTGTAGCTTTATTATATGTTTTCTTTTTAATTTTCTTTTTCCTATTTATTAAAGTTTTCTTGCAGAACTAGACGGAAATGCAGAAGAGTTGTTTGTTTTTGCGTTTTTGATGATTATTCAACATAGAAATGAGAAGGAGCAAATGATATGAAAAGAGTCTGAAAATAAATAACAATATGCAGCAAAATCAGAATTGATACAAATCGTACCAGGCAGATCTCTGAATTATAGAGCCAAATAAAGGATCCAGTGCATTTTCCCTAACAATGACACCAAACTGGCTAATGGAAAAGGACTGTGAACATGCAAACGTCTGCTGCTGATTATCCGACTCTCTATATTTCAAAGTGCTGCAAATGGCGGCTACTGCTGCAAGGCTCACTTTCCCATGTACCAATAATCGTACCCAGCTAAACAATACTGCAAACCTAAGCTGAAATGGCGTCCTCCTTCCCTGATAACAGCTGATACCACTGAAAATTCCAAGACCAAATACTGCTGAGGGTTACGTCCCAGCCAGTAAATACCCTGGGGTTTGCGTCCTAGAATAAAATCGTCCAAGCAGAGCAAATTTGTAAACAAGTTTAAAATGCATAATATGAATGAGGAATGGTGCCTCCATCTCCTTATAACCCTTCCAAAGCAAATCGAACCCTAAAGTGACTCCAAAAGGCATTGGGTTACAAAAGTGATTTAAGTCTTATTTTAAAGTGGCAATGTTACTAAAAATGACCCTTTTTCTCCATAGGCATAAATCCATTCACTGAATCACCCTGAGACCAAAGAGAAAGATTTAGAAAAGTTCAAGACCTTTCCAATGAGCTATCACACCAAGGGGTACGCATCCAAATGAGGTCAAAATTCCCCTTATTACTCCAAAATGGCTATTAACTTAGCCTTATTTAATTATTAAACGCTAACTTAGGAAATATTAAAAATATAACCCAAATAGCTACAAAATGCCCAGCTGACATCACAAACCATAAAATCATCCTGTCACCTGTCTGTGACTAAAGTCGGAAATCAAGGATCCACTGGCAGTCTCATCCCTAAAATCTAGGGATGCTCCTAAATTTTAGGAAACAAGCTCTATCCCTCTGAAACTGAACCCAAAGAGCAAACTCATGGAAACCCAACCCTGTGCATGATCATACCTCCTAAAAAGTAGGAATGAACCCCATAAATATAGGAACTGTCTCCTAAAAACAAGGAACGTCTCCCAACTGCTCAATAAACGCCAGAACACCAAGTCCCCAACACTGAATAACCATACTGGGTCTCTATCCAACCCTGTCAGCCTACAAGACCCCATAATAAGCTGACTCACATGTCTCTGCTAGATTGAGCTAGAGTGGGGACATGATAGAATAACTTCTGTTAAAAACAATAGTCCACCAAGATAATTGAGAGGGGAGGGGGTGAATCAGTTATCCAATAATTAAAACATTTATCAACCTTAAATAATCTTAACCATTCAACCAAAGTAATCAGTAACCATAACAAAATGCACATATACAATTACACCATATATGTTAACTAGGGAAACCCTTGATCAGAGGGAAAACCCCGGTGGGAATGATGCCCACAAGATGATGTACTAATATAAATATTCCTTGTTAGAGGATGGACCTTGTTAGGAGTCTATTACAACATTTAGTATATATGAGTCCCTATTAGGAGACTTTGAATCCATGTTAGGAGATCCCAACCCTGTTAGGAGTTGTGGAAGACAGAAGGACCCACTGTCCAAACAGCTTCTAGGGCAAGACCACTGAACTCACTGTCCAACTGATCTCTCAACTATTCCTTGCAGAATAACTGTCTGTACTGAACTTCAACTTCTTTCCTAAGTCCTGTCAACTGAACCAATCACTGTCAAACCTTGTAGACTAGGTCATGAACCTCGGATCCAAGTAGCAAACTTTAGATCATATACTAAAACCTCTACAACGAAATTTCCTTCACTTTCGCTCTACTCTGCTTAACTTCACATTTCGCTCTTTGTGTTGCTTACAATCATAGATGGAAAACTCGCCGAGTTTCCTAGCTCGACGAGTTTTTCACCAGTTAACTCGCCGATTTAAAAACTCGCCAGTCTGGTAAAAACTCGCCGATTAATCGGCAAAAAAGTCGAGTTTTTATTAAAAACTCACGATTTACTGGTGAAAGTTTTGCCCGCGGCCTGTGACGGGTTAAAGCAGCAGTGAGTGTGTTTTTTCTCATTCTTTCTTGTATTTGCATTGTTTAGAGCCTTGAGGAGTGAAGAGAAGAAGGCTTGGAGGCATTCTTGGCTGATTGCAAGTGATTCAAGGCGGATTTGAGTGGATTGTAGAGGATTCTAAGTTCTAACCGATTTTAGAAGAGTAATTTCTTTCCAGGTATGTTCATCTTATCATAGTTTGAAAACTTTTTATAGTTTTATAACAAATGTTCTTTTGTTTTTGTTGTTGTTTGTAAATGTTTTCAAATCATTTTAAATCATTTTAAATCATTTGAAACCCTAGCTTCTAAGGATATGGTTGAAGTTTGAAGTTTGAATCATTTTGAATCATTTGAAACCCTAGCTTCTAAGTTCTAACTTTGTTTATTCATTTTTCAATAAATTTGTGTGTAGTGCAGTGGTCAAGCATTAAAAAAACATGACAAATCCGCAATAAGAGTGGCCACAAACACCATGCCCTTCTGGATATATAGGCACTCGGCCTAAAAATGCAAGAGATAAGACATGGCGGTTTGCCTATGACGCTCCAAATGATGTTGGAAAAATGATATGCATTCCATGTGAGAGAATTATTTCTGGAGGCATAAACCGCCTCAAATACCACCTTGCAGGCATAAAGAAACATGATTCAAATCCTTGTTTCAAGGTAACAGATAAAGAAAAAAGATTCATCAATGCCCTACTTGCAGCTGCTGAAGAGAAAAAATTGAATAGGGGGAGGGCAAAATTAGCTATGAGGGCAGCCATAGCTGAATCTGAAGGAGCTCCTTTTGATATGCAAGAGGAAGAAGAAGCACTTGAGAACATACCAAGATCTCTTCGTGGCCCACGGATCCGCAAACAAAATTTCTCTTTTACCGGTTCCACTTCTTCTACATCTCCTACTTCTTCATCACCATCCGGATCCCCATCAGGGATAGGGGGTTATTTTGTGCCCAGGAACACACTTGGGGCACAGCCATCATTAGAGGGCATTGCATGGTTTAAGGAGGTGCATGAGCAAACTGATATTGCAGCATCTGATTTTTTGTTTTTCAACAATATCTCAATGAATGTCGTTGATAGTCCCTATTGGGTCAATATGATCAATGCAATAACAATATCAGGCAAAGGGTACAAGGCGCCTAATTGCAAGGATATGAGTTGAAGGTTAGTATTTTACTATTTAAATTTTAGTAATTGTAAATAATTGTGATTCACTTTAGTTCATTGTTATATTTTAAATCTTAATTGTTATAACTTATTTCCTATTTTTTACTAACACTTACACTTGATTTAATATTACACCTAAATTTTGTAGGTTGCTTGACAAAGCAGTTGGTAGGGCAACATTATTGATAGAAGACCAAAAGAAAGAGTGGAAGAAGTATGGTTGCACCATTTTATCTAATGGGTGGACAGATGGAAGAAGTAGAACCATTATTAATTTCTTGGTTGCTTGCAAAGATGATGTGGTGTTTTGGAAATCTGTCGATGCCTCCAACAAAGTGAAAAATGCAGCAACATTGGCTTTAATGTTGGAGAATGTTGTCATGGAGGTGAGAATAGAGAATGTGGTGCAAATAATCACGGATAATGCAGCAGCATATGTGGCAACAGGTAAATTTAATTTTTTTTATTCGAATAAATATGAATCATAAATGTAATGCTATGGTATTATTCAATTTATATTTGATGTAATTTGTAAATACTAAATATGGAAAGTTTGTTACTGATTATTGATTTTTTGCTAATCTTTTAAGTAGAATCCACCAAGAGAGGCATCCCACACTTTTTTGGTCACCTTGTGCAGCACATGTCCTTGACCTTCCTTTGGAGGACATAGGAAAACTTGATTGGGTGAGTCCAATTGTGGAAGATGTTAGGCGAGTCATGAAATATGTCTATAATCACCCATGGGTTATCAGTTTGATGAGAAAAGCCACTAAAGGCAAAGATTTGATGAGACCTGCTATGACAAGGTTTGCAACGGTCTTCTTGACATTGCAAAGTATTCTTGAACACATATTGGCTTTGAAGCAAATGTTTGTGTGTGCTGAATGGGTTGCTTCACCTTACTCAAAGAAGCCCGAATGAGAGGCTGTGGCACGGATAGTCTTTGATGATAGCTTTTTTGCAAAGGCTAAGGAGATTGTGGAGGTAACTTCAAAAATCAAAACATTATATTTTTAGTTTATTCAAGTTTCATTATCAATTCAAAACTTACTATGTTATTAACTAATTTGTATTTTTCAAATTTCAAATGTAGATGTCTTTGCCCCTAGTTTTAGTCTTGCGCATATGTGATGGGCAGCAATCCCCAATGGGAGGTCTTTATGAGGCCATGGATAGGGCGAAAAAGGCTGTTAGAAGTTACTATCATGTGGACAGTCTTAGATTTGACGCCATTTGGGAAATAATTGATGGGAGGTGGAACAATATGCTCCACCAACCTATTCATGTAGCAGGCTACTTCCTCAATCCCAAATTCAGGTACTATGAATCATGATAATTGATTGTCCTTGAAGTTGGGATTTCACTAAGACTTTATTTTACTTTACTTTTTAAGGTTGTGTAGTAAGACTTCATATCATTTTCTATTTGTTTTAGGGCTGATGATTCCTACTTAGATCCTAATGGAGAGGTCATGGAAGGTCTCTCTAAATGCATTGAGAGAATGATATCAAGTGAAGAGGAGAGAGACCTTATTGTGACCGAACAACAAATCTATGTGGAATCGAGGGGTCCTTTGTTCTCTTCTATGCTAGCAAAGAGAGCAAGATTTACTCAAGCACTAGGTAAAGCGTCAAACTTTAAAACTTTTGCTAATTGATAAGTTGTGCTTTTGATTTTTTTTTTTATTGCTTTATAACTTTTTTTATTTTGTTTTGCAGATGCTTGGTGGGCAAGTTGGGGTAGCAATACCCCCAATTTAAGGAAATTTGCTCTCAGAGTCCTACCCCAACCTTGTAGCTCATCCCATTGTGAGCGCAATTGGAGCTTATTTGAGTCCATCCACACAAAAAAAAGAAACAGAATGACTCAAAAACGGCTTAATGACCTTGTTTATGTGCACTATAATCTTAAGTTGCGCATAAAAAGGCACAGCTCTTAGAACTACCTGGTCCACTTGATCTAGATGAGATAGATCCTTATTATGATTGGACAGCATAGGAGCCAAGTCCATTGTTTGCACCAGATGAGATCGCTGATTTGGAGAGGCAGGCCATGGAGGGGGAGGCTGACGCTGATTTTCAGTTCACTATGATGACATTGAGGATAAGGACGAGGACGAGGATGAGGATGATTCAGGCTAGGATCAGGCATTATCATTATGAGGAGATGCATCCTCTTCTAGGATGCCAAGCCAGTCAGTAAGGACGTCGAGCAAGGGGGCACAGCCACAGAGTTCACAGTCACGCAGCTCACGCCCTATCCCAGTGCGGGGCACTTCTTCTAGGACTAGACCCCCTCGCTTTCCTGCTAGTGCAAGTGGAAAGAGGAAGATGTGATTGAGTCATTGACATTGTATTGATGTATTTAGACTTTTAGTATTTACTTCTAGTTTGATAGATTGAAACTATTTACTATTTTGCTTCCTACGATGAGCATTCCGCATGAGAATGCAATTTTGTACGCACTATGCATTTATATATATCTAAACTCTGTTTGTTTCTTTTGTATTGTCTTTAATTAACTTATTAGATGCATCTTCTCATTAAATTTTGCAAAATAAATGTATTTTTAATTAAATTTCAACGGTTTTTTAAGTTCCCGAGTTTTTTTTTTAAATCGCCGAGTTTTTCCCGATTAAACTTTTGGGGGGCTTGGAGAGCTTTTGCCTTTGGCGAGTTTTCCAACTATGCTTACAATCATTCACATTTCATCCATAAATGATAAAAGAAAGTGTCCTTCCTTTAGACCGAATCCATAAAACAATTCCCTAAGTCGGTTGTTATACCTTCTCAATTAATTATTATAGGACCACATTAATAACACGTTACACTTAGCGATAACATTAATCTTTTGCCTTGTAACTCGAATAACTTTCCATACATGTAATATTATGACAAGCAAGCTTAACCACATCATCTCCAACATGTCTTCTTCACATCTTTATCTTCGGCTTCTCAGAATAAAAACTCTGAGAAGACAAATAACAAGTTTACCAGAACAAGCTTCTGTAAACTCTCTCAGAACAATCTTCACCGAAACTTGCATAACTTCTTCCAGACTTAATATCTTATGCTTCCGAGGTTAGCTGCATATACTAGACACTTAGTATAATCTCCCTTTAACCTCGCCAGTGAAAGTACTCAACGATCTGTCCATACCAACTTTATTTTTACTGTTGTTCTTCTGTCAGATACCACAGAAAACTACTATGTTGACATCAATGACAAACACAGTCATGAATGTAACATATCATTATGATGATCTAATCATGTTACTAAAATACTTCCCCATAGAAATATCATCAGCATTCATGCTTTCAACAATCTCCCCCTTTGGCATTGATGGCAACATAGATGAAAAACATCTAATTCAAAAAATACCAACTACAAAAGACTATTAACCTTTCTTTTCAAATCCTCTTCATCATTGATATACCTCAAAGTGCTTTATATCAAACTGATACTTCTTCCAAACTATTTTTCATGTTGTACTTCTCCCTCATTGACATCAATGTCAAAGGTTTCAACAACCATCAAACTCTGTAACAATTGTTTTTGACCTGCTCAAGTGTCCAAAGACACTATTCAATTACAAAACAACATAAAAAGAATCCTAGACGACTCTATCCATCATAGATACTCCCCCATACAGGAAACATCAACATTCAGTCCAAACAAACAATAGTGCTCTATTACACTGGACTGATGCACTCTTGCAAAATCTATTCTGATGTAGGAAGGGGCATGACCCCTACCATACCTCACAAATACAATACATGACAATATAGAATGCAATATTGGATTCTTAGACATATTTATACTAGATACTTGATAGAAATCCAAACTCTAGTGCTCCTTTTAGGTATCTAAATATCCTTTTGACTGCTACATAATGTGCTTCTCTGGGATCAACTTGAAATCTTGCAACAATTCCAACTCCATTTTCTATATCTGGCCTTGTGTGAGTCAGATATTGCAATCCTCCGATCATAGATTTGTACTTGTTCTACTCAACAGTAGGTATCTCATCCTTTGTAGATAACTTGTGTCCAGTTACCATAGGTGTTCCAACTAGTTTACATGTTTCCAAACCAAACCTTTTCAGTAAATATTTCGAATAATTAGTCTGAGATATAAAGATTCCTTCGTTGTCCTACACGATCTATAATCCTAGAAAATGTTTCATTTCTCCTATCATGCTCAATCTCGAATTCCTTCTTCATTTCTTCTGCAAACTTCTCACTTTCATCATCATTTCCTCCAAATATGATATCATCAACAAACATTACCAAAATCATCAATCCATCATCAATTTCTTTCCAATAGAGATTACTATTTTCCATACCTTTGCTAAATCCAAGTTTTGTCAAATGCTTGTCCAACCTTGCATACCAAGTTCTGGGTGCTTGCTTTAAGCCATACAATGCTTTCTTCAATTTGTATACTATGACCTTGTCATCTAGTAAAGGACAACCTTCAAGCTGTTCTATGTATACCTCTTCTTCAAGTTCTCCATTCAAGAATGCTGACTTGACATCCATTTGATACACTTTGAATTTCTTATATGCTGCATATGCTAAGAATAACCTTACTGCTTCTATTCTTGCCAAAAAAGCATACCCTTTGTCATAGTCTATTCCTCCTTGCCTTGTTCCTTACAACTTCACCTTGTTCATTCATCTTGTTCCTAAATACCCATTTTGTTCCTATCAAATTCTTGTTTGTTGGTCTAGGAACCAATTCCCATGTCTCATTCTTTACTCTCTGATTCAATTCTTCTTTCATAGCTTGCTTGCAATAGTCATCTTTACATGCTTCATCTGCATTCGTTGGTTCAACTTGAGATATCAAACATAGTTCTTCATTGATTCTGCATCTTGTCATTACACCTTTATCTCTGCTTCCGATGGTTTGCTCAGGTGGATGATTCTTTGTCATATTTTTACCCGAAGTAAGAGTTAGCTCTCCTTCATTCTGCAAATCATTGTTAGTCTCAAAGAATAATTCATCATTCTTTGGTTTAGTAACAACATCATCATCTAAATTGTAATCAAATACTCTTTCTTGTATCCTAAATTTCTCATCAACTCTTACATTTGCACTATCAACAAGAGTCTTAATTCTCAGATTATAACATTTATAAGCCTTGCTCTCCAATGAATAACCAATAAACATACCTTCATCACTTCTAGCATCAAACTTACCAATATCATCATCTCTTTTGATATAACATTTACTACCAAAAATTCTGAAATATTTAACTGTAGGTAAGTAACCAAACCACAGTTCATGAGGGATCTTGTTTGTGTTTTTTTTGACTTGTACTCTATTTATAGTGTAGACTGTTGTATTTATAGTTTCTCTCCAAAACATCTTGGATACATCATTCTCAGCTAACATAGCTCTTGTTGCTGATGTTACTGACCTATTTCTTCTCTCTGTTATGCCATTCTATTCAGGGGCTCTCGGAGCTGATAATTGTCTTTTGATTTCATTAGCTTGACAAAAGATGTTAAACTCGTTTGAAGTAAACTCTCCTCCTCTATCTACTCTTAAACATTTAATCTTCATACTTGATTCATTGTCAACTCTATTCTTGAATATCTTCAACTTGTCAAATGTCTCAAATTTTTCTTTAAGAAATGCAACCCACATCATTCTAGAAAAATCATCAACTAAAATCATGAAATACCTTTAACCATAGAATCCTTTAGTCTACGTAAGACCACTAAGATCTGTATGTACAATCTCCAATTTTGTTGTCGTAGTAAACTTCGTGCTCGGAAGATTTTTGTTATGCTTTGCCAATACACACTCTTTGCAAATTGTGTTAGTAGGATTAACAATCTTAGGCGAGTCTCTCACTGAAAAAATACTACTAGTCTTCACAATGTTGTCAAAGTTTATATGACAAAATCTCTTATGCCATAACCAACTGTCGTCTACCTTTGCAACCAAACATGTCATTTCAGTAGGATTCAACTGAAATACATTACCTCTAGATTTGGTTCCTGTTCCAATTACCTTTCCATCTTTGTCTTTGATCATGGATGTCTTCTCTATGAACTGTAACTAATAGCCTTTATCCACTAGTTGTCCAACACTCAAAAGATTGTGCTTCAAACCATCAACAAAATATGCATCCTCAGTGTTGGTTTTACCATCAAAAGTTATAGATCCAATACCTTTAACATGACACACTACATTGTTTCCAACTCTGACAATGCCTCCATTATGACTTTTGAAGTCAACAGATTTGTTCATATCACCAATCATATGATGTGAACAACCACTGTCAATTGTCCAATCAGATTTCTTTTCAATCTATGATACCAAAGCTATTTTCTCTGCACTTCCTTCTTTAATTGCTACAAATCTTATTTCATCATCACTAACACTTACTACTTATTCATCATAATCTTCTTCATTTGCATATAAACACTCTCTCTCTTCTAGGTTTGAAATTTCCTTTATACTTTTTCTCTCTTTTAGGACACATAGATACATAATAACCAAATTCATTGCAAGTCCAACATTTAAAGATTTTCTTACCATCATTTTCGCTTCTTACCAAAAGGGCTACTCCTATCCTTTTGTCCTCATCAAATCTGCTATTGCTAGCAAAGTCTCCTCTAGCACTTGTGCTCCTTGATAAACTAGGTCGAATATTCAAGGCACTGAAACTTGTTTTTGTTCTAGTCAATTCTCTAAACTGTCTAAGTTCAGTCTCAACTGCTTCAAGTCTCCCAAGCAATGTCTCCTTTGTGAAATCTTTGGTACAAGATATCAGCAGCTGTATCATTTGAATTGCTTGCTTAACTTCAGATCACACAATAAAACCTCGGCAATGAAGTTTCCTTCACTTTCGCTCTGCTCTGCTTAACTTCGCATTCAACTCTTTGTGCTGCTTAAAATCATTCACATTTCATCCATACATGATAAAGAAAAGTGTCCTTCCTTTATACCGAATCCATAAAACAATTCCCTGAGTCAATTGTTACACCTTCTCAATTAATTATTATAAGACCATATTAAGAACACGTTACACTTAGCGATAACATTAATTTTTCAACTTATAACTCAAATAACTTTCCATACGTGTAATATTATGATGAGCGAGCTTAACCACGTCATCTCCAACATATCTTCTTCAAATCGTTATCTTCGGCTTCTCAGAATAACAACTCTGATAAGACATATAACAAGTTTACTAGAACAAGTTTCTGTAAACTCTATCTCAAAATAGTCTTCACCAAAACTTGCATAACGTCTTTCAGACTTAATTCGTATGCTTCCAAAGTTAGATGCATATACTAGACACTTAGTATAATCTCCTTTTGACCTTGCTAGTGAAAGTACTGTAATGTCCCCTTTTTAGCATTCATAGCATGATGTTGTCGTTAGCCTATTTCCCCACGGTCCCGTAGGCTAACCAGGACATTAAAGGGGCTTAGAGGTCATTTGGCGTAGATAGTTTCAGTTGCAGGTCTTTCTAAGGGGTTTTGAGGCAACTTTGGGCATACTTACTATTTATAGTAAGTCATCTTGGGCATGGGTGAACATCCAGTAGCAGCGGTATGTCGATGGTAATTGTTTAAAATCAGCAAGAAGACTTGTTTATCATTGATAAGATTTGTTTTGCATTGATAAAGCTATTTTATAAAGTTAAATTTAAATATTTAACTTTATTAATGCATAGACTATAGTTTGTGGGAAACATCTAAATTAAAAGAGTCCCTTTTATTTTATAACACATTGGAGACATAAGTTACATAAAGGGAGTTATGTTTTATCTCACATTGAAAAAACGAAGGATGGAGCTCTTGTGAGAACACTATAAAAGAAATGGAAGAGTTTCTTTTAAGCATACTTGAAAATATCAAAGAAATTGGAAAATTTTCTGGAGATTATGTCTCAATAGTTTGGAGGACGAAATCCCTTCAAGCTTAAAATCTTGACGTCATTGAAAGATATGGTCTTGAGATTCAACATAGTAGCAGTCCGAAAAAGCGGAACCGAAAAAGCAGGCGGAAAAAGCGGGTATGAAAAAGCAGTCCGAAAAAGCAGAACCAAAAAAGCAGGCCGAAAAAGCAATTCGAAAAAAGCAAAACAAAAGGGGCAGCATTGAAGGAAATTATTACAGCCATCTACAACCAGGTTCTTTGTTAGTATTGCTTTTTAGGGTGTTATAAGTTTCAGCTGTAAGTGTGCATTGTACCAGCATTATCATTTGGTAATCCATGTAAATGCCAAAGTCTTGGCCATATTTCATGATCCTTGTATTTTTTATTGCAATTAAGAAGATAATAGTTGCTGGTGTTATTTAAGCAATTTACTATCATTATTTATCAGCTAGTTAGTTTGCATACCAACTGTTTGTAAAAATGCCAGTTGGCTGTAAGCGTTTATTTCTCATGCTTAGATCATATATATGCACTGAATATTGTCAAAATTAGTAGCACACTCATGTTAGGTCATTGTATAGTCCATTGTAGTCTTCTAGCACAATATTCTCATTGATGCAAATTGAAAAAAAAGTCATTTGAAGCTAGCTGAAATACTATATCAGTCATACGTCCCTTGCATGTGAATTGTTTGATGAAATTCCTTGAGCTTTCATCAGCATTTTTTGAAGGCAGATTTGAGGAGGGTTATTATAGTGGTATCAGAGCTTACTTGCAAAGTGTTTGACAAAATGTCAAACAACTGAAGTATAAAGATTTTTGGTGTTTGAAGAAGTTATAACCTATTGGAGTTATTACAGTGGTATCAGAGCAGTTTCCTGCCATCCTGTAGAGGTCTTATTGGGAATTTAGAATAGCCGGATAAAGAGAAAAATGTTTGACAAAATGAATGCCGGTCCAGATCAGGGAAAGGAAAGATTCTTACAATTATTAGACACCTTAGCACAGGGACAGCGATCAGCAGAGCAAAGAGCACAGGAACAAAGTCAGAGATTTGAGCTTATGATGCAGATGATGGCTTGTCAAATGGGGTTGAATGTTAATGTGGGTGGAGGAAATAATCTGAATGGTAATAATCAAGATGGGGCACATAATGGAGGCGAACAAGTTGGGAACAATTTCGGTCATGCACCCCAACAAACTAGGACAGTGAGTTCGCGGCCCATGATTCCCATATTTCCTCCTAGAGCTCCAGAGCAACCCGTACCAGAGCCCCAGATCACTAATATACAGGACCAGCTGAGGAGAGATTGGGAAGCCGGAGGTCCAAATTTTATTGCTGCAATTACCTTTAGGGAGTATATAGATGTGCGGATGAAGCATATGCCATGTGGACATGACAAGAACCAGAGCTATGAGCTACAGAAGAAAGTAGGGAAACTTCAGTTACCATATTATGATGGCTCGGGGAAGTCTACAGCAAGAGCTTGGGTTCAAAAGCTTGACACATACTTTCAAATGAACCCTATGCCTGAGAAAGAAGCTATTAAGTATGCAGCAATTCACCTGGATGGGTTAGCACACAAGTGGTGGCATCATGGTATGGTCACTATGGGTCATGCACACATTACCTCATATGTGGAGTTTTCGGAGAGACTGATTGAATGCTTTGATAGGCCTAAGGATCATACCTTCCCTATGACAGGCAGAAACTTGTATGAGGAGCTTAACAGACATGTAGATTCGATACAGAGAGACTTCAACACATCTTCAAGTAATGGTTTATCTGCATCATCTTCACAGGCAAAAGGGGTTTTAGATGTTGTGCAGGTTGAGCCAGTTGCATCAGAAGGTGATATCATAGGCACATCGGATTGCATGATTGACACAGATAGTGATTCCAGTACAATTGGGCTGGATGAAGTTACAGCAGTTGAGGATACTGTCATGTTTGAGGATAGTACAGTTGATCAGAAAGTGAGCATTCAGGACTTTGCAGAAAATGAGTATCAAGCACAGTTGGATGCTTCTTCACATGAGATAGAGGCTAGTAGCTCTTCACTTGGTTTGGCAAGCCAACTGAAGACAAGGGACAAGGATATTGTCGCAACTTTATCTCATCATGACAGGATGTATGGATTGATTGAGAATCACATTTGGATGATTCAATTGCAGGAGAGAGAGAAAGGAGTCACAACAGGTTCTTCTTGTGACGACTTACAGCAGATCAAGGAAGGCATGGAGGCAATGAAGGTAAGTTACATACACCGACTTTCAGATCGCGATCATCTCCTTAATCTTGCAGGGATCTATTTAGATGCATTGAAGAAGGAGGAGGAGGAGGTTGACCAGCTTTCTCATGACCTAGAGGATACTCGGAATTCCTTGGTGTGTATTCAATTGGCTCTCCGGGATTTTGAGAGACATGTGGACGAGCTTTGTCTTGAGGTGAGCTCAGTTCGGGAGTTAGCGCTTATAGCAGGGACTCAGTTCTCTTTTACAGCCAGGTCGCATGTTGATGATTTCTCAAAGATGACAGAGTTTACAGGAGAGTCCCAAGATCTAATTATTACAGACGACACCTAGGGGGATGTTGTGGATAGTTTTGAGGACTTAGTTTCCTCAACAATTTTTTATGGTACGGAGGGGTTGGACAGCGATGCTACAGTTTTTGATACTACGTACGTTGATATGAGCTTTGGAGTTGATTCGCAGGATATGGATGGTAATAGTCTATAGACCAGTAACTTTGAGGATGCTCCTTTAGACAGTGTGTCAAAAGAGGTTTGTAGGAGACAGTCTAGCCAGTGCCATCATGTGTCTAGTCAGTTGAGAGTTAGTGAGCGAGACATTCCTATCGCTTGCCAGCATTTCGACGCTGCTCGTCAGTTGTTAGCAGTTTATGGCTGGGGTTGTCCTACTAGTGATAGCAGGGAGGTAATTATCTTTCCTTGACAGAGATCCACTCTTTATGGGAGGCTATTCGGATTCTGAGAAAGGATTATATGCAGTTGGTAGCCGACAGAGATTATCTTATGGAGTGGGGGAGTACAACATACGATGCATTATTGGCCAAGGAAGATGAGGTGAGTGAGCTTACTCAGCAGCTCGAGGTGACTTATGAGATTCTTGAGAGTACACAGTTGGCTTTCGAGGAGTCACGGTTTCATTTGGCTAAGGTGACCATAGAGTTAGAGAGACTGCAGTCTTTACCAGATTCTGTACAGTCACAAGCTGTGGTGTCTGGTGATCCGAGGATGTCCATGGTCGAGATTGTTAGAGACAGTAGAGATGGGGATGCATCCATCCTTAATACTAACATTGGCATATCGGTTCCGTTCCTACTAGAGTCAGGTTCAGTTGAGTTGGGTGCTATAGCAGATTGTTGTGGTATGCCTGACATGGTGGTGGCCTCTAGTACTGATGGCACGGAGACTAGAGATGTTGTATCAAAGATCATGTGTGATGTTGGTGAGCCAGCAATTGGCATGGTTCCTGCTAGTGATACTACTCGCTTGGCGATGTCTTCGAAGGTAGTAATCAATTCCAGCTTGGTTAGTGATCGATTGCAGTTAGTTTCATCTGGGTTGCAGTCTGAGCCACTGACTAAGATTGGCGCATTCTATCGGCATTACACTGTGAGGTATGCTCATCAATTTACCTTTGATGACCATGTTGATGAGATGATGATATGGAGATATACTTTGATTCCTAGTGCTTGTCATCAGTTATGGGATGGTTTGATGCCACAGGATGACAGTTGTGATGGGCATGACATGGCAATAGGTTCTGCGGTTGATAGCTTGATAATACATGACTTAGAGCAGGAGTTTGGGAGTGATGCTTCAGCGGTTGTTGTTATTGATTCTACTCCTTTGGTTATGACATCTCCTGACTTAGCTGGTGATCAGTCACAGTGGGTTTTATCACTTGTTCATGGTGAGCTGTTGACTGGGGTTGGTTCTTTTTATCAGCATTATACTGCAAGGTATGTACATCAGTTAGCATTTGATCCTTGTGTTGAGGAGTTGGTGGTAGGCAGATTTGGTTTGGGTTCCATTTCTTGTTGTTTATCTTGTGATGTCTTTTCACCATCAGCGGTGCATGGGAGTTATGGTTATGAGACAGTGGCCCGTAATCTATAGAGTTGTGTTAACTGCAGTAGATGTACAGTGTGTGGATTCTTTGTATTTGTTGCAGTTTCATGTGGGAGTGGTCACCATTGTTGCAGAGTTGGATTGTACATTCCATATAGACCAGTGGGATGCGTTGATGGTATTTACTGTGTTGGCAGTTTGGGTTATCTACTCTACTTGGGTTCTGATATTTCGAGAGCTTGTTTCTCATGGGTTCCTGACTTTGGAGTTTGGGTGAGTTGTATTCGCCAATTTGATTATGGATTCCTCTTGGTTAATTTTCAGAGGTTGTTGCAGGAGCCTATGTTGACTAACAGCAGTATAGTTCATGACTACATTTGGGATCCAGGTGGATTGATTGGGTTGTTGTTCGGCCATTGCTTAGGGACAAGCAATTTTGGGAAGGGCGGACTGTAATGTCCCCTTTTTAGCATTCATAGCATGATGTTGTCGTTAGCCTATTTCCCCACGGTCCTGTAGGCTAACCAGGACATTAAAGGGGCTTAGAGGCCATTTGGCGTAGATAGTTTCAGTTTGCATTGATAAAGCTATTTTATAAAGTTAAATTTAAATATTTAACTTTATTAATGCATAAACTATAGTTTGTGAAAAATATTTAAATTAAAACAGTCCCCTTTATTTTATAACACATTGGAGACATAAGTTACATAAAGGGAGTTATATTTTGTCTCACATTGAGAAAACGAAGGATGGAGCTCTTGTGAGAACACTATAAAAGAAATGGAAGAGCTTCTTTTAAGCCTGCTTGGAAATATCAAAGAAATTGGAAAATTTTCTGGAGATTATGTCTCAATAGTTTGGAGGACGAAATCCCTTCAAGCTGAAAATCTTGACACCATTGAAAGATATGGTCTTGAGATTCAACATAGTAGCAGTCCGAAAAAGCAGAACCGAAAAAGCAGGCTGAAAAAGCGGGTACGGAAAACCAATCCGAAAAAAGCGAAACCGAAAAAGCAAGCGGAAAAAGCGGGTATGAAAAAGCAGTCCGAAAAAGGACCAAAAAAGCAAGCCGAAAAAGCAAAGCAAAAGGGGCAGCATTGAAGGAAATTATTACAGCCATCTATAACCAGGTTCTTTGTTAGTATTGCTTTTTAGGGTGTTATAAGTTTCAACTGTAAGTGTGCATTGTACCAGCATTATCATTTGGTAATCCATGTAAATGCCAAAGTCTTGGCCATTTTTCATGAGCATTGTATTTTTCATTGCAATTAAGAAGATAATAGTTGCTAGTATCATTTAAGCAATTTACTATCATTATTTATCAGCTAGTTAGTTTGCATACCAACTATTTGTAAAAATGTCAGTTGGCTGTAAGTGTTCATTTCTCATGCTTAGATCATATATATGCACTGAATATTGTCAAAATTAGTAGCACACTCATGTTAGGTCATTGTGTAGTCCATTGTAGTCTTCTAGCACAAGATTCTCATTGATGCAAATTGAAAAAAAAGTCATTTGAAGCTAGCTGAAATACTATATCAGTCATACGTCCCTTGCATGTGAATTGTTTGATGAAATTCCTTGAGCTTTCATCAACTTTTTTTGAGGGCAGATTTGAGGAGGTTATTACAGCGGTATCAGAGCTTACTTGCAAAGTGTTTAACGAAATGTCAAACAACTGAAGTATAAAGATTTTTGGTGTTTGAAGAAGTTATAACCTATTGGGGTTATTACAAGTACTCAATGATCTGTCCGTACCAACTTGATCTTTACTGTTGTTCTTCTATCACATACAACAGAAAACAGCTATGCTGACATCAATGACAAACACAGTCATGAATGTAACATATCATATGATAATGATCTAATCATGTTTCTACAATACTCCCCCATAGGAATATCATCGACATTCATGCTTTGAACAACTTTATCATACACTTTTTTTTAACCAAGTTTCACAATCACAAAAAAATATGATGGGGATCAAAATTCAAAATCCTTACCAATCGATAGGTTGAGGCAACAAACAAAATATTGTATCGGTTATTTACAAATCATGTGGAGTAGAGCAAAAGGACTAGGAGGAAAATTTGCCTTCAGTCTTGTGGACAAATGGTACTACCAATGAGGCAACAGCTGGTAAGATGCCCTTCCGCCCACTATACGACTAGAAACTCGTTGTGCCAATGGAATTTATGGTACCAAGTTCCAAGATAGAAATAGAAACAAGTTGGGCAATATGGAGAGTCAAAGGGAACGTTTGTACACATTTAATAAGCTTGATGAGCGCCAAATGATGGCACAATGGGCAACGGATGTAGACCAGCAACAATGGAAGGCATGGCATGACAAGCACCTGAGGAGGATGAGATTTCAACGTGGTCAACTAATGCTAAAGTATAATGGAT
Source organism: Cupressus sempervirens (assembly GCA_028749045.1). Taxonomy (NCBI): domain Eukaryota; kingdom Viridiplantae; phylum Streptophyta; class Pinopsida; order Cupressales; family Cupressaceae; genus Cupressus; species Cupressus sempervirens. Next base: position 297,354,190 of record CM053784.1, on the reverse strand, counting down.
GAAAGGAGATCACACCAAGCAAATTCAAAGTTAGATGGTTGGGCCCATACAAAGTCAAGGAAGTTGCAAAGAACAAGACGATCAAGTTATGGACTCCTGATGACAAGGAATTCCTTAAGGCAATGAACAAATCGAAACTAAGAATATATCATGAAAGGTGTCAAAAAGACCCAATTCAACTCTGGAGGTCGGTTAGAAAGTGAATGAAATATTAAAAAAAGGACAAAAAGGATAAAAAATGGAAAAAAAGGGAGAATTGTTACACTGTATGGGCAACTGAGGTCACCATATAGTTGGCCCCATCCTATGGGAAACCAAGGTCATCGTACAGTGGCCACACCGCGCAAGTGACCAAGGTCATCGTATGTTGGACACACTGTGTGGGTGCCCATGTCCTCGTACGTTGTGTGGTGACTGAACAGACGAAACAGAAATAATCGCGAGCTGGTGGATGGAAACACAAGTATGGTCGTGTATGATGTATGGAGGTTATAAAAAGATCGTTCAAGTCAAAAAAAAAAATTTCTATATGACTAATGTAGGTGCAAAACATAAACATATAAGGTCTAGTGCAAAGATGATGTTGAATTCATCAAAGCACAACACACAGGGTAGTCACACAGTGAATGAATAATGTAAAATAGAGTTTCGTCGAAAGAACAACTGCAGGTGCAAGGTCAACAATAAAGAGCTGCGAGTTAGAGTTGGCAAAGGTCGCATGCAAGTCTAGACAACAAGGGCTTGCAATACAAAACAAATACCTATGGAAGTGCCTCGGATGAAATACTAAGCACCAAGTTCAAAGGCCTGCGGAGACAAAATAGCATATAGTTATAAAATCTCAGCAAACTAAATAATGACACAGAGAAGACTCAAAGTACTAGAGCTAGTGGCAAAATGCCTACAACATAAGTGCAAATAAGGTGAGGTGCCTATGGTGGTAAGAAGGCCAAGTGTGTAAGAAACACAAGGAGAAAAAGGTCATGTGTCGTACGATAATGACAACTTTGAGAAAACACAAAACAACAGCAAAGTACCAAGGCTACGAGAAGAGAAGGCAATGGTGGTTGCACGACAAAAAATAAACAAGTTCAAATTACTTCTGGTGTCCATAGACCAACTTCTTGAATGAGGAAAGAAGCATAATAGTTACGTGCACATACATGCCTCATGCGAGAGAGAAGTTTTGTGTACTTCTGGGATAAGCTTGATAAGTTGGAGAATGAAACCTCAGCTGAAAAGGAATTTCAGCGTCAGCTTGATTTGTATCCTGACATATTCCTCCCTTTGAGAGAGAAGTTTGAGGTGAAAGCCATCGTTTTCACACTCTGGGATGAGTCATGGTAGATCCACCCTCTAATATGTTTCGTGGTGGATGTCATGAGTATGATTCCATGACACTTGTTATTATGGATACTATTGTAAGGTGATGACTTCACAATAGCTTAACCTTACTATCATGATGGATATCATGTGACTTGATATCCGTGGACATGTCACGAGAGTTCATCTCTTACATAATATTAACTAAGTTATATTACTGAGATATTTCATGGTGGATATTATACAACGTAATACTCGTGGAAATAACACGAGTAGATATTCTTTTAATAGGCATCATGTAATTCGAAGCTAGTGTAAAATGCCAGAAATGATGTTGTTAGTATGGTGAATATTATGTGACTTGATATCCATGGACATGCCATTACTCCTAATGTCATCATAGTCGACATCATATCATGATGGATATCATGTGACTTGATATCTGTGGACATATCATGATAATATCTCTTAGACATTTTGATAGATATTATGACACTTGATAGCATTTGGTAGATCATAATGATCTTTAAGAGATAATCATGGTGGATATTGTATCCATGGATATACCATGATTTATCATCCATATGGTGGACATCATGAGACTTGATGTCACTACACATACCATAATATGGATTTTGGACTTATGAAGAATGTCATGTGACTTGTCTTAAGTATATAATATCTCTTGATATCACGAGTAGGGTGATATCTCTTCTCACGATAAATGGATTTATTGTGCTACATACTTAGGATAGATTTTTATCTTCCCTAGCTAAAAGGGAGTGTTGAAATGGTAGCTTCAGTCAGACAATTATGTATGATAACTATCAGTAGAATGATTTATATATATATATATATATATATATACACACACACACATTGTGTATATTGACAGATATACATATTAAAAGTTTAACTTTATATCATTATATTTAACATATTTGTAAAACTATTTATCATCCATAATGGTCTGATTATCATTTATATTATTTCAAGTATAATCTAGATTTTCAATCTGCATTTTGATCGATATTGATTAAAGCAGTGCCATTGCTATTTATAAGTATCAATACATAATCGATAAAAAGAAAATTTGCATTGATTAAGAATCAGATTCAAATCTGATTAAGCCTTGTAATTCTGCCGATAACTATCAGGCCTGAGAGAATATGTTATTTGTTTGGAACAGTGCATATACTAATCACCACTTATTAAGGAATATAATTATCGATGGAGAGACATATCTCTCCACATGGAGAGTGGAGAGACATGTCTATCCACCAATATGTCTTGTCAAACATATATAAATATTCAAATGCAGATTGAATCATGACACGTACCGAAATCCATAAGTGCAAGTCATAAGCATTCAATTTATATATTCAGATATTTGTTCCACAGTCTGAAATAACTGAAGCATTATCAGATCAAGAATATTTATGTTGTGAAATATCATTGCATTCCCATTCTGATTGTAATATGTGACAAATCATTACTCGACATGGATATTGTTCAAGAAATAGAAAATTAAAAGATGTATATATTCTAATCTGCAATAGATGTAATCTACATTAACAGTTATTAATGAAAAATAAATCGTCTTTGGCAACTAGGGATTCATTTTACTAACAGTAAGACACTCCTCATAGGCCAGCACTCCTGGTGGAACTATCTTCCGACGCCTTGGAAAGACATGAGCATTATTTTGGTTTTTTGAGTGCGGACTACAATCTTTTGACATCACATGGCCATAAATCCAATAAGGATAGTGGTGACAAGAACTTTAGCAAGGAACACATTCATGGTGGGTTGATAAGTACAAGGCAAAGATTGAAACTTAAAATTGCCAACCATCTGATTTTATATCAGCAAATGAAGACAGGCATGAATCAATCTGTGTTGATAGAACACTCTTGTGATGTTGATACCTTAATTGGGTATGGTGATGGAATAACTTCAAGATATGAAATGCTACAAGATAGGACTTCCAAGTCTTTGAAATTGATCGCCCCATAACTTTGGGGACCCCCCTTTTTAGGCAAGCCTTGGCAATTTTCGTGGTTTTTTTAGGAATTTGTTCAATTGCCTTAGCAAAATTTGGAAGTTGTCTAGAGGTTTCGAATTGAAAATTTTATACCTTGGATGCCTTCGGGCTAGGAGGAATTTGATTTGGTTTAGTTTTCACTTGGTGCAAAACTTGATTTTCCGGGACAAGTAATTTTATCCTTTGGCCAAACAGAATTCAAAAACAAAAAACGAAAAAAAGAAAACATTTTTTTGATGTTTAAAACGAATAACTGGCATGATAAAATTGCAAATTTTTGGACTTCGATGATTTTTTGAAAATTTGAAATAATTGTACACGCTTGAGCATTTTCAAAATGAATTTGTTAGATTTAGTCATTTCGGAAAATTTTGAAATTTCTTTGATGAAAAAAAATTATTTTGATAGTGAAATTGAAATTGGAGTTTGAATTTTGACTACTAGGGAAATGATTTATTTTGTTTAGAAAAAAAAAACAAATTAAAATTGTATTGCAAAATTGAAGTTGGATTATATTACAAAATCTCATTAAATTGGTTGAAATTTAGCCTAGAGGATTTTAGAAATATTAAAGAAAATTGGTAAATTAGAATTCAATATTGATTTTGGCTTGCTAAATTCGATTTTAATGATATTTTAATTGCCAAAACGTTATTAAATGAAAATTTTGACATCTCCTAAGCTTACCTTGTTTCTAGTTTCCAATTTTTGATCAAAACTAGCAATTAAATAAGCCAATTTCACTATGGGCTAAATAATTTTAATGTTGGATTTAAATATGGGCCATTAATTAAGGGGCTAATTTAATTTTTTTTTTTCCTCCAGGAAGGTTGGCCCACTTGGAGAGGCAAAAAGTGTGGTATAAGAGGGGCTTCCCCTCCTCTTATTTTCTCATTCCTTTTTCCTCCTCCTTGGGTGTGGGATTTTTCTTCTAAGGGAAGCGAATTTCCAGCTTGGCCGATTTTTGGGAAAGATTTTTCCATTTCTTGGCGGCATTTTTCTCTTTCTTGCTTGGGCGAATTTTTGCCCTAGGATGATTTTTGGAGCAAATCTAATTTTTTCCAGCTTGGGCGATTTTTTTGAAGTCTGATTTCTCCATCTTTGGCAGTGATTTCTCCTTCTAGAATTGGGCAATCTTATTTATTGAACAGGCTATATGATTTAAAGTCTGATTTTTGGCAAGTGTAGGTAATTTCGAGGAACTCGAAATTCTGATTTTTGCTTGGGCATCATTATTTGCAAGGAGGATTGAAATTTCGAGATCTGATCCAAACTTGAAGAGGGTCCGGTTATTGGTAAAGGCAGATTTAAGATAAAATTCTATTCGTTTTTTAGAGGTGAAGATTGGTTTCAAAGGCGGATTCTATTCCTTGTTCTTGCTTGGTTCGTTTCCCTTATTTTCTTCTTACACTCATCATCCACCACTTCATCATTCCATTGATAGGCTGAAGTTGGGAGATATAAGTGTACATTTCATGATAGGACACTTGGAGAGGCAGAATTAAGCTAAACCATCGTAGGATTGAAGTTGGGAGATATAAGTGTAGTCCATCTTAAGGTAACAAAGAGGCGTAAATAAGTGGTAGTCCCACCCATAGGTTGAAGTTTGGAGATTGATAAATGTAGAGATAAAACTTGGAGAGGCAGAAATAAGCTAGATTCCATCAATAGAAAGAATGTTGGAGATTGATAAGTGTAGTCCATATCATTTAGAACGAAGGGGCAAAAATAAGTGTTTAGGATGGTAGATGTTAATGCAAGCAAGAACCCAAAAGGAATGAATACCAAAAAAGACAAGGAAGACATGATGCCTAGGACCACCTTCTTCTTGAAAGTGAGGCGAATAAATGACACCAATATTGATACAGTGAACATGATACAGTTAAAGGACAAATTGAAAGAAGGACAATCCCCCATGGCGAAGAAGATCTACAAGAGCGAAATTGTACACGCGGCGGCTTTCCCTCCTACCTTGCCTTCTTCGGAATTGGTAATGAAGTGTGCATCCCAGTTTGATATTGTTACCAAGTCCATCATTTTTGATGAAGAGAAGAGAGTGTTAGCCAACATCAATGGACAAGTGGTCGAAAAAGTGTTTAATATTCCCCAATATAAAGGCATGACAGTGGTAATGATGGATCAGGTGGCCAAGTTATTTCAGGATAACCAAGAGGCTTACTTCATTCATCTAAAGCAGAATTAGTTACACGAAGGCAAGAAAGAAGTTACCAAGTTATCAGAGCTCACCAAGTCAGATTTCAAATCAGAGTACGGCAATCTTATTGTGCTTTTAAGCCGAATCATGAGTGTGGCTCAAGGTATGCAATTCGAGAACTAGATGTACTACTTTATTGATGAAATTGAAAATGGAAAGAGAAAATTTGATTGGGCTAGAATTATAAGTGAACATTTAGAGTTGCAACTTAGGATAGCACAAAATCAAAAGCAATTCTATATGGGATCCTATCTTTTCTCTCTGATTGTGAGACTATATGAAAATCCTAGACTTAAGGCCTTAGGAGTAATTGGCAATGGGTCGGGGCAATATTTGGTGCATGAGTGTTATCCACAGCTTCATTTGCACAACACCAAAGACTACAAGATGTTTTATGACGCCTTTTCCATGAAGATGGTAAGGATATTACAAGGGACACTTGCTAGAAGGCTCTCATCGGATGCGGAAGCAAAAGTTAAGAAGTATGGGAGTTGGTTCATCCAATTTCCACAATTCACATATATTAGAGTGGCAGGAAGTACAGTTTGTCCCAAGAGACTTCCAAGGTATTCACCTGACAAGATAGTTTTGATGGAGTTGGCTAGGCAACTTCAGCATTATGACAAAATGATGAAACTTAAAGGTGAGACAAGGATTACCTTCTCATTTGGAATAGGCAATGATACTTGCCCCAATCCTGTCGCTTTTGCAGCTGCAGAGAAAGAGTTAAAATGTTATCATCTATGATGGTATAGAGCAAGACAAGGATTCGATCATAATGGTCTTATCACAGCATCTCATGAAAACACATTCAAACATATTCCTACTATAGAAGATTTTTGGGCCAATGCACAGGATTCATGTGAGCAAGCTAGCGTTCTCGAGATTGTCAGTGGGCATGATGAGGGCAATCAGATGGAGAGGCCTTGATATTCCTGATCAACTGGAAGATGATGAAAATGTGCTAAGAGAAGATTATGATACAGTGGATGGAACAGAGTTAGGTCTAGTGGATTGGGATGATCATTAGGATCTTTCTTTAGAGGCAGTTACAAGGACAGTCAATCTACACACTGAGTCGTGGTACAATAAGAAGTTACAACAATTACAAAGTCAAAAGGTATGCCTTACTTATGAGATGTAACTAGAGGAAGAAGGTCTAGCGGAGTCATTCGGACAGAAAGGTGGGGACAATAGCCAGCAACAAAGAGTAGTTAAGAGCAAGAAGAGAAATTTGGAGGTTGAGATGAGTAAAGAACATCAGGAACCTCCAACAAAGAGACAGAATGCAGCACCGTCACAGGAGAGCATAATTGAGGCTAGAGGCCAAGATGATAATACAAGTGGACAAGGGGTCGCAGTAGAGGTGAGCTCTGATTCGGAATCAAGTAGCGAGCAACATGATGAATTTAGCTAAACTCAAGATGAAGCACACGCTTTTCCCTCCCATGAAGGAAGTCAACAACAGGCTAGCCAAGTTCATCGCTTTGGCTAAAAAGATGAAAGAGAAGGGTAGAATTATATTAGATCATTTGATGTAAGCCCAAGTGGCAATTTCTCCTTCTTGGGTAGGATAGGTGTCTAATTCTAATTGGCTACCATTTTGGTGCCTTCTCATTGGTTGCCACTTTTCCCTTTTTTTCATTGGTCCACTAATGAGTTGGCGTCTTCTCATTGGCCGATGGGGTGGCAACCCTAATTAGGGTTTCTAGGCTCTAATATGGATCATTGATTTTGCCTCTTAATCTCTACCGTTGGTTGTAATTTTGGCCTCAATATAAGGCCATTTGCTCTCATTTGTAAAGGGTTTGTTGGGTGTATATTTTGCAACCAACAATTTTGGGTAAAAATTCAGTCGCAAAATAGGATGACCAGCCACAACATGTGAGACAAAGTCTCTCCTACTTTAAAGGGAAGGCTCCCCCTTCTCACCGTTCCTTGGATCAACCCAAGGTAAGCAAGAAGTTGAGAGATCTCGTAAACAAGGTGTTACTAATATCCTTTCTTCTTAACTTTCAAGAAATGATCCACTTACTCGTAGAACAAATAATGGGCAAGGTAAATCTCTAACTACACTTCTATCAAGAGCTGGAAACAGTGATACCGATAAATCTTCAGTAACTCAAAGGCCAACTAAAAATGTATCGGTTTGGCTCTAAGTCCGGTCGTACTTCTATATGGAAAAACTTTACAATTAGGGCACAAAGACTCATAAAAGTAAAAATACTACTATTTTGCGAATCAAGAAGAAAATATAAGCTACAGACAAAGCTTCTAGCTATACACTTTCACAATTGCTCTTGGTCAAAGCTCTGGCTTCAATTGTTTTTTAACTCTTTTCTATTTAATTCACTCGAACAATTACCAATAACACAAGACAATATGAATCAAAGACAACTTGGATGAATTATAGACAAAGCTTACAATTTACACAAATAACAATCTCACTTCATCAAAGTTAAATCTCAAATGCTCCTTTGTATTCACTTTCTCTCAAAATAGTGCTTACAAAAACAAAGTTATGCTGGCACAATTTCTCCAGAGTTTTCTTGCACAAATGATAATGATGATTTTACAATGAGGGGACACTTTTTTATAAAGGCAAAAAAGTTGAGAAAAAGGTGGAAGAAAAAGTGGGAGCAACTCAACCAACTTTGACCAAGTGTAACTACAAAAACTAAAAGGTTACATGCAACTCGCATTACATCTTTTGCATACACATGTAACTCACATTACACACATCTTCATGCAATGCAACCTCTCCAACCACAAATATGAAAAAAGAAAGAAGACAAAAGAGAAGGAAACAATCCTAGGGATTGTCCTAAAAGGGCCTTGTACTTGGTGATGCAATCCCAAATGATAACAGGATTGGGAGTTTTTGTACCTTGTACCGCTGCATTCACCTTGGTAACCTCTAACTTTGATGAATTGTTCATTGTCATTTGAAAACTTGATGTGATCCAGCTTTTCTTGCTCAAGTTGTCATGAATTCTCCTTTGTAGATCAGCACAACTGGAGTCTCTAAAACTTTGAAAAACTTCTTAATGATGTCCAGATGTACACTCAGAACAACTTTCCATCAACACTTTTAATTCTTTTCTTTTTTTTGAAATAAAGTGCTTGGCACATGGGAATGCGTGCAAATGGAGATTGCTAATTTTCGAACGTGACTTAGGATCTTCAAGATGTCATTGCACGAAAAATGATTACATGTAAATGCAACATGTAATGAGGAATGGAAAGTGAGATGATATGCAAATGCAGATGGAGGACGAGCTTTTACATGTAAGTGCAAATGGAAGATGAGGTGCAAAGCATGGAAAGATGCAAAAAAAGGAAAAGTATGCATTTGCTCATGTAAGCAATGCGTATGAGGAGATGGAAATGAAAAATGGAGGTGAGATAATGAATTTTATAGTGACTTTTGGAGAAAATGAGAAGTCAAAGTACACGGGAAGCAAAAATGACATCTTTTTGTCTTTTCAAAATTTGACTTTTGATCAAAATCGGACCTTTTGGATGCAATTACACATAACGCATTTCGTGCAATCGTGTCATGCGAATGGAAGCGAAAAATGAGATGGAAGAAAATGGAAACGGAAAATGGAATTACATGCATGTGCGGATCGCGAATGAGGTGAAAAACATGTAATCGCATTTGTCGGATGAGATGTAAGATGTAATGATATGGAAATGGAATGTGAAAAATGATAACGCTTTTGCATGTAATGAAAGAAAAACAAGTTTTTGGGGAAAAAAACTTGTAACTTCTCCAAATGGAGAAAAACCGACAAACAAGCACACAAAACCAAAACAAAAGAAAAAACATACCTTTGAAAACAACTCAAAACATGCCGAGATGCAATGCACTCCAAAGTTAAATTCGAATTTGGAACTTGGAGAAGAACCAAAAATATCAAAATGAAGGAGAAATTCATATTTAAAGGAAAAATGCACATTCTAAAGCAAAGATTTTTACAAATGGCATCCATTCAACGATTTCATGCATAAAATCAGCAAAGATAAGCATGAATTAAAATGCAAGAAAGAAGAGGTCCACTTACATGAAGAATAAGTGCCCAAAATGAAGGAAAAGATGCTCTTTGTTTGAAATCTTCTTCAAAAATGGTGAGAACTTTTCCAATCTTCAAAATTCGAATGATGAAAAGCAGCAAATAAGGAGATTATTGTGCAAGACGCCAAAACGTGCCCTAGATTGTCTCCTTTTTGCAATGTTTCGAAGATTTCAATCCCTTAAGATGTTTTTGCAAAAACATCTTCTTCCAAGAAAAAAACGTGATTTTCCAATCAAGTCGATTTGTTGTTTAAACACCAAAATGATGATCACAATGCAATGTAATTAGCTAATGAGGTAAAAACGATTTGATTCCAAGCAAAAACATGATCCAACTTTGAAGATTTATGAAGTTTTATGCAAACTCGTGCCCTAGATTGGGAGATTTGAACACGTTTTTGAGCTCAATAAACTGATTTTTAACGAGGGCAAAATGATCACCACTCCAAAGCACCTTGAATGCAAGTGATTTCATCCAAATCCATGGAGAAAATCTCTAGTTATGATCAAAATCGGAGGTTTTTGGAGCAAGAACATATTTTCTTCACAAAATAGGACATTTTCATGTTCATTACATATTTTAAAACATGTTGGAAGGTAAAATCGGACCTTTTAGAGTCCATTGCATGTTTTAAAATGTCTTCATGCATAATCTCACTTTTTGAAGCTCATTGCGTATTTTAAAATGTGTAAGAGTCCAAAATCGGACCTTTTGGAGTCACTTACATGTTTTAAAAACACACTTTTTTGATGCACAAGCACAAAAAATCAGCTTTTCATGTCATTGCATCAAAAAGGTCCACTTTTACAAGCTTTTGATGGTATGGCATGAAAAATGTCCTCAAAGTGAGTTTTTATATGCAATAACATGAAAAGTTTCCACTTTTCATAGTTTTTTACATGCATGTGCACATAAAAAGTCCACTTTAAGGCTTTTAAGTTATGCATTTCACTTATTTTTATAAAAATGTCATCAATATGGATAAAAAATAACATTTATGCATCATATTAATCAATATAATTCCTAAACATTAAGTTAAAGTGACATTTATATAAGTATTTGATTTAAAAATCAAAAATTTAAAAAGTAACTATATAGTTCTATAGTCACTTTAAGTGAAAAATTAAAAAGTAACTCAACTTAAAATTATAACATAAAGCGCACTATAGTCACTTTAAGTTATAAATTTAAATGAAAAGTAACTTCAAAACATAACAAAAAGTGAGTAAATGTTATATTTTTAAAAAAGTGAATGTCAAAATGAAAATATATCATTTTTTTTAATCCATGTTGTTGCACCTAAAATGTCCACTTTTGAGGCACTAAAATGACCATGTCTCTTGACTGACAACTCCGATTGACCCCTAGGTTAGACCGAATCAAAGGGAAAAACGAAAAGCATGACATGAGCAAATCCAAAGGACCAAAAACAAGCAAACGCAAACTCAAGAAAAGAATGTACTATGAAGGCTTCAAAAATCAAGCAAAAGCTTGACAGAAAGCAAAACAAAAACGACTTGACGACAGTATTTAGTAAAACAATTTGATATTTGAATTAAAATGGATCAATCAATCAACATTAAGCAATTGAATATCAAATTCAAGCTTAGAGAAACGCGAAACTAGCTTGAAAAAGTTTTGTGCTGTTACCTACACTTTGTAGTGACAAAATGCAGGACAAGGTTAACGAAAATTGTTGCTAAGATGATACCAAAATTGTTTCTTTATCATTGTTGTGACTTGCATGGTGATTAAGAACACTTGGTGTTATTGCATGGTTTCTACTTCCAATAGTTAAAGTTAGATTCCCTTGAAGTTGTTAAAGTAGATTTTATTTTCAAGAAGTTGTTAAGAGTAAGAGTAGATGGATAGTTGTATGGTGATATTAGTGGATGTTTTATAGGGATCTATAAACTAGGCCACTAGCATCCTAGTGGCTGATTAGGAAGCCCTGCATGGTAATCTAGTCTTTTTTCCTTCAATCATTGCATCTATGGAGGTAGAGCCACTAGTAAGCTTTCATCAAATTCGATCCCCTTCCATTTGCTAATCTTTCCATTTATAGGAGTAGGAGTAGAGCAGCAAGTAGCTGAGTAGTCGGAGTTCATTCTTAGAAAGTTAGAAAAGGAGAAATACCATTGGCACACATACCCTCCATCATCATCACCATCAACATCATTTGGCACTATTATACATTGCAAAGCTAGATTCATCACCATCACACGAAAGTCCGACAATCCTTGAGTGAACAACGTAAGGCTGCCTACATGATTAACCAGCAAATCACATTAATATAACTGAGTTAATATCCACAGGTGTAAGGAACATTGGAGTTTTTCTCATGTCCTCATGAGTATTTACTTTTCAAGAGAGGGATTGAGTGTTTGATATTCCATATCAAGTATTCAATCGCTATATGTTATGTAGTGGTACAAAACTAACATCAACACTATACTATTATAGACTTCAAAGGCAATGAAAGAAATTGTACAATCAGTCCTAAATCTCAGATTAAGGACAGCCACACTATATCTCTTTAGACTTGTGATTTATCTGCCTGTACTCATGAGAAAGTGAGTAATATTGACTCTCAAGTTAATGGTGTACAAGATGCAGGTTAGACGTAATATTTTTTATAATAAATCTTTTGAGAAGACTAAATTTGTTCACTTCAGGATAGCAGTATTAAATCATTCCCAAAGAATGAATGAGAGTTGGCTTATGAAGGCAAGTAATGCCAAGTTGATGACTCATTTGTTAGGATAGTGTCTCAACCTTTGAGTCCAAACATGTTATTTATTTATTTATTTATTTTATGTGCTGAGAGTTACTGCATACTTAGGCTCTCTTAACGGCAACCACCAGTATTTCGAGTCTCTCCATCTCAATCCCATTCCGCATTATTTATTTTGCATATTCACTAATACTGTAAAAACTGCCATTAAATCTTCAACGTGTAGCTTAAAGATCACAGGTTTACAGTCATAAATATAATGCATGACCATTAAATTCTGAGTTCAATTTCTAGTTCAGACTTGCTGGAAGTTATGGCATCTTTGGTTGGCATAGCCATTTCATAGCAGTATTTTCGGCAAAATAAGTTTAATGACGATACAATAATAATTTTGCTTGAGGACTTGTTTACATAACAACTGTTTGACGAAATCCTTGTTAGCCCAAAGTCAATATTTTAATCCACATCCAGCAGAGATTATTACAGATTTTGATCTGAGTCATTTTAGGACTGTACTCTCCTTGGGTCTACTCCAACTTTTGAGTTGTTCTTTTTCTATTCTGATTTAAATTTCACCCTTTATTCTTTAAGTTTCACAATTTTCATATTGCATTTCACCTTAGTCTGCTAAAATTTGCAACTGTCTGCTAAAAATCAGGTTATTTCAAGGAGTACTTATAATTCACTTCAATTATGCTTGATTGGCCTTAACCAGATGCAACTCGACTTTCAATCAATCCAATTTCGTCCTTAATGCTTAGTCAAATCACCTCCAATTCTAAATTTCGTCCTTGACTGCTCAAGTTTGCACTTTGATTTGTATTTGTATTGTGTTTGACAGGTGTTCATGAACCTTTATTTATACCCCTTGAATGGAGAGTTGACCCTCTTGGAATAGAAGGCCAACATTGCCTTTAAAATGACAAAAAAAAAATTAACTTTCCTGAATCACGTTTCATCACTTTGCTTTTGCAATTTTTAAATTTCATCCACCTCTTAGGGTGGAAATCAAACCCCTATTTGTTGGGTGGAAATGAGAAAGGGTCATGGATTTGTTTGGATGGAAATGAAGAAAGGTCAGAGAGATTTTATGGGTTCAAATGAAGGGAGGTCATGGATTTGGAGGACAGAATTTTGCTCATGAAAAAATAGGGAGGAAAATTGACTAAGCCTAGGAATTTTAGGTGGATGCCTTGCTCATAATAAAGTTTGAGAGAAGAAAAACTCTCTTGCAATTCGAGGGGGGAAATTTGGTAAGACAATGGAATTTCAAGTACATAGAATTTCAAGTACAGAATTGATCATGTCATGTAAAAATGGGTGGAATGTTTCCCTTTTTAAAGATTTTTACAGTGGAAAATCAATCTTCTTGTGAAATTTGCAAGAAGAAATTTGATAGGCTTACGAAAAGAAAATGGTTGGAAATTCAATCTAGCCATGGAATTGAGGGTAGAAAAATAGGGCCCTCTTGAAATAATGAGTGGAAAATCGGCCCAAGCAAGGAATTTAGACAAGAATTTGCATTTCCAGTTGGAATTAACTTCTCAATTTTCATTTTCATTTTCTATTTTTCTTTGCATGTAGGTTTTTATATCGAATTTCAGTTTCCCTTGGTGGAAATTCGCTCAAGCTTTAAATGTCAAGGGAAATTTTGACTTGGAAACAAAATAGTGAGTGGAAATTCACCCAATTTATGGAATTGAGGAGCAGAAAATTTGAGTCATCACACTAACTCCCATTTCTGGCTTCAACAAGTCCCTAAAAATAATCCCAAATTACATCCTACAAGTCTATAAGATCTTCCACTTCCAAAATGGCAAACCATCCCGAACTCCATCAGGAATTCACTATACAATAAAAATAATCCCAAATAACATCCTAAAACAACCTACAAACTGGCCTTATAAAGGGCTCCTGGAAAGCTTCCCAAAGGATTACAAATAAAACCTCGACCAACAAGCTTTAATTACTATTTTATTATTTGGGCCATTTATTAATTAAATAGGTCTTTGTGATATTATTTAATTTTTAAGACGTTTTAATTAATTAACCTAATTACTCTATTTTATTAGAAATTGGGGACATTACAAATCCTCGTCGCCCAAAGATTTGCTTGCCCTCAAGCAATCCATCATCTAACAGTTTGCCCATTGCAGCTCCAAGATCCCAAACCAAGCGTGGACATTGATAGCTATATCTACTGAAGTCTTCATGCCACATCATATCATGTACACACACTCGGATATAGGTGAGAAAAATAAATATCCATTAAGCTTTCGCGGCACCACTCTAATATAAACATGGTCTTGCCTCGAGTAATTAGGATCCCATTGAGACAGCTCAATGATCAGATTCGAAGTCTTATATCATCATGATCATAAATTTCTTTAGGGATCTCATAACTTAGGTACAACTTATAGTTTCCATGAGGATGCCACTCACGCAAAGTGGTGGCAATCATGTATGCCTCATGCCCGGCCAAATGGTAAACTCCATATTCAACCAACTATAAAGATTGCTTCTGCAAATAATCCTCGATCAAGTTTGCATATTCAACCAACTACCTGTAAAGCCTACTTATTTGGAGAGCCACTCGGAGAACCCATATTTCCATCTAGTTTATCGTTGGGTGTTGGTTCGACGATATTCGTGCAAGTATCTCGTTTAGAATACTTTCCTTCATCTTGTACTTGAGTACCAAATAAATTTTGTCTTTGTGGTAAATGATGTCGCCAACCACCTCGTATTTGTCATCTTGCACTTGACCATCCAACAGTTGGCATGCAAAAGTATTCTTGGAATATTCAACCAACAAATGTGTCTTCCCATCAATTCAAAACCATATGGCATTGTTGGGTGCCATAGTGTGATCCGAGTCCAAATTTTCAATTCTTCCAACAGGCTAGTAGAATCACTAGCTTTGATGACACTGTAATGTCTCAAAGGTGATCTCTATCTGAAGGTAATCTTGGTACGAAGGGGATCTTGGCCTGAAGGCTATCTCAGTCCAAAGGGGGTCTCAATCCAAAGGTGATCTCTGTCCGAAGGTGATCTGAGCTCCAAAGGTGATCTAGGCCCAAAGGTGATCTCAGTTTGAGGGCAATCGTGGGCCGAAGGATATCTCGGTCTGAAGGAAACCTTGAGTCGAAGGCTATCTTGGTCCGAAGGCAATCTCAACCCAAAGGCTATCTCGGCTCAAAGGAAATCTCAACCCGAACGCTATCTTGGCTTGAAGGCTATCTTGATACAGAGGTAATATTGGTCTAACGGGGATCTCGGTCTAAAAGGCTATCTCGGTCCAAAGGGAATCTCGATACCAGGGGACCTCAAAGACTACCAATCGTACAATGATGTTGGCTTGGTCATACAGGTGGTGTGAACAATCATATGGTGGTACTGTAAAAGTCGTATGGTGGGAGTGAGTAAGGGGTTTTGTGTCACAGAATGCTGAAAATGGAAAAAACGTATTGTGCGGAGGGAAAATATGTATTGGGAATTTGGGATAGACTTTTCGAAGCTACAAATGGGAGTTAGTGTGAAGCCCACAATCCCAAATAGATATGATTCACCTCAATGCCAAACACTTACAAGATACTTGCCAAATTGTGATTTGATAGCCAAAGAGAGAGATGTATGCAATTTGTCACAAAACAAAGAAATATATTCTCAACAAAGATAGCACTCTTGATGTGCCAGGTCCAAAGCAAAGTAATACACAGAATCCTAATAGAGTAAGGGTTGAATCCCACCGAAACGGAACTAGCCAAGTAGAAGATCTTCCACTTCCAAAATAGAAAACAATATTGCACTCCAACAGGGATTTGTGGTACAATAAAAATAATCCCAAATCACATCCTACAACAACCTACAAACTGGCCTTACAAAGGGCTTCAGGGAAGCTTCCCAAAGGATTACAAATAGAACCCTAGCCAACAAACTTTAATTATTATTTTATTATTTGGGCCCTTTATTAATTAAATAAGTCCTTGTGATATTATTTAATTTTTAGTACTATTTAATCAATTAACCTAATTAAAATATTTTATTAAAAACTGGAGACATTACATGGTACAGAACCAGTTGTATGTTGGTAGGTGTAGTGTCTCTCCCATTTGATTTTTGTAAATCATCCTAATGGACGCAACCGTGATGATCTTACCTTGTGATTGATCATGATTGGGGACCATGAGTGGTCTACACCCTTGGGGTGACTAGATTATGTTATTTGATCAACAAGAATAATTATGCTTATACCTAATTTTCGAGATTAAGATGTATGTGATGGTTTCACTGAGGTTCTGTCAGTGCTAACCTGAATTTATATGGTATCACGATGTTGTTTTGTGATTCCCCTTAGATGTGTGCAATGATTGCATTGTGTGTTATTTGTCCTATTGCACTTGACTAGGTTCCTACAGGAGTGTTTACTCATGTGTTTGACCATGTTGACTTATATGTTTCCCATTTATGTTGTTGGGTAATTGTAATTACTTCCATTGTTAAACGCTTAAATAATTAGAAAATGAGCTATCCATATTAGAATCATGGAATTATGTGTTACAAATATTTACCTTGTTCATTTCAATAATTTATGCAAATGGGTTATTTAAATGAACTTAATTAAATGTCTTAAATAGATGCTTTAATGGGATATTTAAATGAAATAAATTAGATGCTTTAATTACGTAATTTCGCGTAAATGTTGCTTCGGCTATTATTATTGTGCATCTATGCTTGATTGTGTTTGTTTATTGCACATGACTTACATCCCCAACAGTGGCACGTGGATTTAGTGATCAGACCTTTCATGTTGAGCCAATATCATCCTTGTATGGGCAATGTATCTTTATTATTATTATTTTAACCCTGCAGTAATTGGTAAATCCGGATTCATTATGCATGTGTCTAGAGCCATAGCTGCCACGGAAAATATTAATTAAATGTTGGTTTAATGGGTTACAAGGATTTTCTTTAATTGTTTATTTATTTTATTTACCAGCTAATTTGTCATAGTTGAATTCCAATTTAATTGGAGTTGCTTGATTTTATTTGGGTTAAGGGAGCTAATGAGATTATTTAATTTAAACAATCTCATTTATATGTCACTTTGTAAAAGTGCATATATTGGCAAAAAAGTGAGTCTATTCTCACCTCTCACATTTTAATTCAAGGTTTTTGGAGCAATTCCTCCAAAACCCCTTGTGATCTTTTTAGTGTTTTGTTTGTTGCGTGAGTCATGCTCGTGGAATCACCGTTAGAATAGGCTCGTTGGATTCAGAGCAGGAAACTCCTCCTTTGCCGAGCGTTTGATCGACTTTGGCACCTTTGTTATTTTCTGGCGTCAGTTCCCATTTCTACCCTTTTGGCTATGAGCTAAGGCCTTTATGTTTTAATAGTTTTGACCTGTTTCAGCTTTTTTTTTTATAGTAAATCGGTTGGAGGTTGAGAACTAGAGTTCCCCTTCGTTTTGGTATGCTAGTTCTACCTAGTTTGGCGGGTACGAACATTTGATTGTTTTCTAGGATTTTAATTTGAAGCTTTGTCCCATTATGTCGGTCGTTTTTACTTATGAGCTTGGAACTCATTTTTTATTCGATATTCAAGAGGTTGGAAACTATTTGGATAATGGGTTTTAATTTTGTCGATTTTCGACAACGTTTAATTTTTAGTGATCTTTACCTCGCCTCATTTTGTGTGCCACCTAGTTTTCTTGGGTATTTCTTGGCACTTGATTTGGTCATGGATTACGAATGTATGTTAGGTTTCCAATCCGACCATAGTTTTAATTTATCCTCATCAGGATTCATATAGAATTCATACTCTTGGATTAGGCTAACTGAGTGAGTGCATGATGCTTGGTGATTTGTTACCTTATTGGGATTCATGCCGAATCCATACTCCCACATATAGACTAGTTGAATGAGCTTGTTATGATTGCATCACTGTTGCATTTCTTTTATCCAACCCTTGCATTGGTATTCTGTGATTATATTCGTGAAGTTGGTTGTGCCCACACACGAGCACATGCATGTACGTATGAAGAGATCTTGCGAGACCTGAACTCTTGAATATAGGCCGGTTGAGGAATTGTTCATTTGGGGGTTGGGTTGGGAACTTGCATTGCCTACTGGCATTCATCGTGTGAAGAGCATCAGTTTGTAGGGTAGACATGTGGAGTGGCTTCTCTCGTGTTACCTGACCCGAAAGTGGCCGATAAGGTAACATGCAGAGGTTTTAACAAGTGATAACCAAAATTAATAAATGGGATAATAAAACTTAATGATGAGATAAGTGAACACCTATACATCTCTGATGCATCAATGCCAGGGTGTGGTGTCTGTACCTCTGCAATCTTCTAGGGAAGCTATTGCGAGGGCACGATGCAATGGCCTCCCGAGGGAGACGAGTTTCGCACCAGGTGTGATGGCCTCCCAAGGGGAGTTGAGTTTCGCATCATATACAACTTGGGCTTTCCAAGCCAAGCGACTTACACTCCACTAGATCCCTACATAGTTATCCTATAGTCGGTTTGACCAGTGACTTGATGTGTTGCACTGTCTTCATGAGCATATAAATGTTGGTATTATACTTGATTGGTGTGTGTGTGTGTTAGCCATAGGTGATTGTCTTAAATGATTTTGGTCAGGTCATTATCTCCATCAGCACAGCGGGAGTAGGCCTACAAATACTACGTGGTTGGGAGGCGTAGCTACCTATACCACTGTCGGGGACTGGTATACAGAGATGGACTAGTTTTTTTAGGCCAGTGCTAGATGCTCACTTGGTACTTCGGTGTATCTGGAGTATGTTTCCTTGTAATTTATATTTTACTTTAGGATGCATGGGTATCATGTTTTAGATGATGCTTAGTATGTTTACTTATTGCATTCCCTTACCATGATGTTAGATCTTATTGATTTTTTAATGTTCTTACCACTACTATGGATTGGTGATGCGATTGGTAGATTAGGATGTTAGATGTATTTGTTCATGTGATGTTTATTGATGGTTATTGGTAAGAAAACTCAGGAGACAACTCCAACGACCTTGTTGACAAATTGAGATTCATGCTTGAGGATAAGATTAGGATCCTTGGGCTCTCATGATGCCATTATGGTAGGGAGGAAAAGAGCATGGTTGTTGTTATTCGGTTGTATCTCTTGTTTGTAGATTTCATTTTCTGCAACGTTGTTTATGCACCTTTGAATATTAATGACATTGATCTAATGGATGTATATATTGAGATGTGTATCCTTATCTTCATTTAAGTTCTTAGATTTATTTTTATGCTCTCGGGTGATCATTCCATGATTTATGTGGATCCAGTACACCTCGATGGGGAAATATCATGTTTTCACGCGTTCCTTCTTGCATTCTTTTCTTTCTGTAGATTTATTTATGTACTCACACGGAAGAGCTAAGTCTCGCGCAAGTGTGTGTATGCCCGTATGGCGGAATAAAGTCTCGCGAGCCTAGTTGGGTGTCTCGCCTGGTTCATGAAGAATACAATCCTGTCTCGCGCGAGAATTGAGGTTGTTTTGTCACATGGGAAACAGTGAGTGTTCCACACACTTCAAGAAGATGTAACTTATACTTTTGGATACCCTTTTTTGTCTTGCGTCTTCTCGGAACAGAACAAATCAATTATAGGGTGTATAAAATATATCATTTAAGAATAAGTTGGATATATTTTATAGATGCAATGATTCATTTGAGATAGGTTCCAACCCTCTACGAGTTAAGATAAAGATTCTAGAAAATTTCAAGTATTCAGAATTTCAGACTTAGTCGGATTTTTAGGCTTCAAGATTTCAAACTTAGCCAATGTCAGGGTTCAGCATTTGTCTTTCAGCATGGTGGCCAGTAAATGTGTGCGTGTAACCTTGAGCCCTCGCCTTGTACATGACCATTTGAGGGTCTATACTTATAATTCTTAATTATGTTATGGTTAGTTGGATATGGACTTGTATGTTTAACCATGCTAGGAACTTTTACTCTAAGCTTGAAAAGAACATCTCCTTTGGGTATTCTCAATGGCTCGTGTGATCTTTGGTTTGTAAGTTATGGTTTAGTGCCTGAAAATCTTTGGAAGTGTTTGTAAAGCTTCCGCTTGTGTAAGTGAACATGTGAGTTTAGCCATGTTCCCTATTTTAATAACTCGATTAGATGTTTCATTCTTGCACTTGGTTACTTTATGTTGTCGTTAAGTAACTTATCTTTAGAGGGAGAAAAAATTTATTCAGTGCATATTTTCTCTGTGTTCCAAGGATCTTCGCGCAGGGCATTACAGTATGCTACACTCGCCCATCATCACGCAATCAACATTCATGGTTGCATATAAGTCATAAATTTTCTTTCATATTCCATTTATTCCACAAGTTTCATGCCAGCCATACATTTCTATATTCCACCATCATTGTACAATCATATTCCAATTTACATCTTTTATTTGTGGTTATGATAATTACCAGGAAACTGTGATGTCTTATAAATAAGACAGTTTCCTTGTGATAACAAGGAATACCACTGCTTGGTATTGATTACCATTCTTCACATGCATATCTCAGATATATTTCATATCTACATCCATATTTGATTTTTCTTTCTTAGTTGATCAGCTATAGAAATTATTAAAATAGATTAAGTCAATAACCTGAATGTCTTAATCGACCAAGTCAATGGCTTGGATATCTTTATTTGACT
The DNA here is from genome assembly GCA_028749045.1 of Cupressus sempervirens. NCBI lineage: Eukaryota > Viridiplantae > Streptophyta > Pinopsida > Cupressales > Cupressaceae > Cupressus > Cupressus sempervirens. The sequence continues at coordinate 297,333,092 of CM053784.1, read as the reverse complement.
AAGTTAAGTCAAGTGGTATAATGTACTAATCAATGATATGAAGAGATACCCTTTGTATAACAAACCAATTTGTTTATGATTTGGAAGAGATACATCTCTTCAATAATCATGAGGTGCAATCTGTTCGATATTGCAAGATATAAAGAGTTCAAACTCACTCCATGAGTCATCATCAAGTATTTAATATTATATTTTTATTCTATATGGATTCTCTCTGCTTAGATAGCATTACCTTACGGCATCTCTAGTACAAGTTCATAAAGCTTTATTCAGAGATGGCATCTACACAGTGCATATATATATATATATATATATATATATATATATATATAGAGAGAGAGAGAGAGAGAGTTTCAGACACAGCCATCGTCGTTGTTGCAAGGACATAGTTACAGATCAGAGACCGAACCCATATTGCTATAGCAATATCACTTTCAGACTTTGTATATATTAAGGGCCATTACTGGAAACAGCAAGCATATATAATGATTGTCTGCACAATCTTTTTATCATTTCACATGGTAAGAGATAGTTGTCATTCTATGTACCAAAGCTGTATATCAGACATTGCAGTTGTTATGATCAACTTCACAATTCTATATCAGATACTGCAAATTTAAGATATTGTCATTTTGCATCAAATGTATTTTACAATCGCATTAATATTTCATTGACTTCCACTATCTGCATCAATTCATACATTGTTAACATAGTAAGAAAATTAGATCATAGTGATTGTCCCTGCAGATCCAGAAAGGGACATTACACTTCATTCTAAACCCTAATCTATCATACTTGATTAGAAAGAAGGGATATCTCTTGATACTCAACATTATCCTTCCAGCTTTGATTAACTCTTCTGATAGTATCCACTCCTTTTGAATGGCTGTGATGTTGTATACATACAATATACAACTTCAGAAAAGTGATACACTTCATTTTAAATGCTTTAGTCCTATTGTCTCTTTCTTTATTTGAAAGCAAATTTGCATTCATGCCATGCTAAAGCCTAAAAAACCTACATATCTTATCTGCACTGTCACATCTGACTAACATAAAATAATCGACAGAAACAACAAAGCAACATATATTATTCAACATAATCACAATGGAAATAAAAACATTTGTATCATATAAAATGTAAAAACTTATACAACAAAGAATGTAGAATGGAGAGATGCAAGATGAAAGACGAGAAAAGTGAAAACATTTAAATATCTCAATAATCTATCATTGAGTCCTCAATCCCATAAATCCATGGCCTAAACAAATTTATTTTGATAAAGAATACAACATATTATATCTAAGAAGTCAATACTCAAATGACTTAGATATAAGGAAGAAGTTCAATTTTCAAACAAAAAGAGAAAAACAAAACAAATTTTAACATTTAACAAACTTATTCTCTCTAGAAAGCCCTTTCCTTTCTTCTAAATTGTCCAGTCCGTGTTCTGAATTTTCCATAGCAAAATAGGGATATAGAAGTGTCAGCTCAAGAAAACAAATAAGAAGTCACTAATTCAGCAGATGATATTTAAATTGTAGTTCAAAAGCCTATAGATGGAGATAAACACATGTGAGCAAGATGCATAGCTGCAGCAGATGAATACGTTCCATGATTTTGTGACTGGTTTTCATGCTAGCTCTCTAACTAATATGCAAAAGCGTACCCAAGGGTCATCAGTTCTTGGGCACCTGAGGCAATCCACTATAAAGCGGCGAACTATTGGATGATTGCAATTGAATGTGTTGCCACAGCCAGAATAATTATAGAACTCGCCCTGCACACCAATTTTCATTGTGGCAAGTTACAAAATGAATAAACATCAAAGCCCATTTCTTGCCCTGAAATATGTAGCCAAATGACTTAAACAAAACAATAATAAATGAAAAAAAAACTAGAACCAAAAATCAATATGGTACTAAAGATACACACGTGCTTGAAACTCTTAATTCAACATAAACCATTTGAGGCTCAATATATAGTTTTGTTTTTTTATAATGTGACAAAAAAACATTAACTCACCCTAGGTGCAAGCATGTAATACACACTATTATCCAGGCCTCTAAAAGATAATGTTGGACCCATATCGTTTCCTTCTGCAGTATGGTTGAATACCACATCCATGAACACCTATCAAAGGTAATGAATGAAAGACTAAGGTTAATGAGAAGAGAGCATGCTAAGAAACAAGGATGTTATGTACAATTGCCCACCTCAATCCCATGCTTGTGTGCTTCTCTTACAAGTGTTTTGAACTCTTTAATTGCATCATGTCCACAATTCCTTACACCTGAGGCAGCATATCGGATCATTGGAGAAAAATAGTTTATAGTTGAATACCCCCAAAAATTCATCCTGTAAGGCAATTTATCAAGAAAAAAATCAATGACATGAAACATGTGACAATAAGTAATGTACAGTTCAACTTTGACCATGTTTAATTAAGATAATTTAATGTCAAGTGATCTACAATATATTGTGCCTTATTTTCATTTGAATGAACCAAAACCATCTACATCTGAAGTCCCATTAAAAATTAATTATTATTGGTTCAACTATCTGTAATCTAAATGTGTATTCATTAGCGTGTCCAAAGTTCGTAAAATGATCCTGACAAATGCAGCTGGATGTTGGGTGATAACTGTTGGGTGATAACTGTGCTGTACAAAAATATGACAATGGTATTTTGACTACTAGTATCTCTACCTCCATAATTCATTGGTTTCTTTCTCCAATTCCAATTCTTTCATCATTTGGAGATGTCTTCCCAAAGTGCTTGTACCATTCCCCATACATTATCACTATTGTTGTTAGAAAACCTTTCTATATTTTTCTTTTACTACACAAGGATATTTTATCTTTAACTTCTAAGCCAATTATCTAATTGTATGCTTCAGAATAGGACATGAGTGGTACTACCTTCATCTTTTTTTTCAATTATGGAAGTAGACCTTCACGAAACCACAAGTTTTTTAGAATGTTAACCAATTCTATTTCAAATTTTAATAATGATTCTTTGAGTCTATAATTATTAGCTCGTACGTCTTTATGTTTACCTTGTTTCAAATTGTAAATTTCTACTTTTATTTCACTATCATCACAAAGCCACTTAAATTTTTCTTCGTGGCCTTTAATCTCTCCATGCATTTTGAGATGCTTGGTCAATTTCTATGTACCAATCAATCACTAAACCTCGCAAGCTGGTTCTAAAATATTGTATAGCCAAACTTCTTTATCATCTTACCTATTTGTCATCTAGATTGTTTCACGGGTCTTACAATGTCGTACAAAATCCCATGATCCATCACTTGTAAAATTATGCAAATTTTTCTTTTCTCCACCAGGGTTTGCCTTGGTTTTATTATGATGCAAACTTAATGCATGGACAATATTTGTTAGAGAATTTTGCTAAACACATTACAATGTATCTCTCACACTCTCGGCGACATAGAAATATTCAACTCTTCCTTTAGCGTCAACCCTCCACTAGACTATTTCGTATTCAAATTTTATTTTATACACCCTTGGCTCAACTTCTCCTTTAGTTGACAACCTTTCAATACCCTAAAGGCTACTCATACAATTCTATAAAAGAATGTAAGTTTTTCTTGTAATGTTCCGAAGGCGAACTCGACTTGTGGGCGAACTCGACTTGTGGACGATCTCAACCCGAATGCAATATTGGTCCGAAGGGGATTGCTCTGATACCACTGTAATGTTACGACCTAGCCGTGCGGTAGCCGTACAACCTGACTGGAGAAAACTACCATCTGCATGTTGCAACGCGGGATCCGTACGGTACAAGAGGGTGTACCAAGCAAGTCGTACAGTGGAGGTGTTGCCAGGAGTGGTATGGAGGAGTCCGTATGGAAGATGTGAAGGTCGTACATTACAAATGGAGTATTTGTACGATGGAGATACTTGATGCACCATACGGTGGATCTAAAAATGAAGGGTCGTACAAAGGGTAGACAGCCTTAGGGAGTGGCAGAAGGTTGTACAATCAAACTAGGTGGCTGTACAGTGGCCTTGGGAAGGCTGTATGGTATAGGAGTGGTGTCGAATAAGATGATGTGAAGTGTGCTTCTGAAGTGGGGGTTGTACAATGAGCTTTAGGGATTGAACTAGGAGGCCATACAGTGTACAGTAGTGGCTGGAAATGGATGGCAGAAATCCGTACGGGTGATGTACAGAGAGTGATTGCAGACCAATAAATAGTGTGAACAAATAGCAAGATTTAATGCAGATAAACAATAGATGGAATTACACAGGACAAGAGAGTAGATCAAATTAAACACAATGAATACTCACAATATGATGGCGCTCCGACTTGCCAGATCCAAGCGAGTGTTACAGGCAACGGAATAGGGTGAGGGTTGAATCCCACTGAAACCAAACAAACCAAATAGGGAAGGTCTTTCACTTCCGAAATGGCAAACAACAAAGAACTCTAACAGGAATTCGCAGTACAGAGAAAATAATCCAAATTGCATACCTACGACTAACTACAAGCCGTGCTTAGATACCTATCAAAGAAAACATTTCTGAGGGTGTACAAAGATAGCTGACGACAACACTTACCAACGGAAACTAAAATAAAAAATAGGTCTAAGATATATTAAAATCAATCGAAACCACAAATACAAATAAATTAACTTGGGCCCCATAATAATTAACTAAAGTAACTAACTAAAGGTCCTTTTATTATATTATTTAAATTCTGGGGCCAATTAATTAATTAATTTAATTTAATTATTACATTAAAATTTGGGGACATTACAAATCCTTGCCAGCCAAAGATTGCTTGTCCTCAAGCTATACACAAACTCCAGGATCCCAAACCATGCGCGGATGCAGATTGCTATATCTGCTAAAAACTCCATGCTTCTTCAGGATCGCAAATTCAATTGAGATGAGTAGCCCGACATTCGGGCTCCGCTACACCACTCTGATATAAACATTGTTATATCCAAGACCACCAGGATCCCAAGGGTGTCAATCATTAAACACATTGGTGTTCAAATCCATCATCTTCATGTAATCATCGATCTCCTTAGAAACTTCACAACACATGTAGATTCTATTATTTTATGAGGAAGCACTTCACACGAAAAAATTGTAGTCATGCACGACTTAGGCAACACTGAAGAGTAAACTCCATATTCAACCAACTGTGGTTGCTCCGGCAAGGAATCGTCCATAGCATCTCCAGGAAGTTGAACAACCACTGATGGAACCTTCTCATTTGGAAGGCCACTGACAGATCCCAAATTTCATCAAGATGATCATTGAATATTGGTTTGACAATATTTGTGTTGTTATCTTCCTCCAGCATCCATTCCTTCATCTTCGATTCGAGTACCAAATAGATTTTACCTTCGTGGTAAATGATATCGTCAACCACCTTGTATCTGTCATCCTACACTTGTCCATCCAATAGTTGGCACGCAAAAGTATTCTTGGAGTATTCGACTAACAAATGTGCTCTCCAATCAGCTGGAAATTAAGCCATAGTGTTATCCAAGTCAAAGCTCTTCATTCTCCAAATAGGCTGGTAGAATCACCAACTCAAATACCACTGTAATGTTCCGACCTAACCGTGCGGTAGCCATACAACCCGACTGGAGAAAATTACTGTCTGTATGTAGCAACATGGGATCCATACAATACAAGAGGGTATACCAAGCAAGTCGTATGGTGGAGGTGTTGTCAGGAGTGGTATGGAGGAGTCTGTATGGAAGATGTGAAGGTTGTACACTGCAAATGGAGTGTTCCTACGGTGGAGATACTTGATGGGTTGTACGGTAAATCTGAAATCAAGGGTGGTACAGAGGGTAGACAGCTATAGGGAGTAGCAGGAGGCCATACGGTCAAACTAGGTGGTTGTACGGTGGTCTTGGGAAGGTCATACTGTATAGAAGTGGTGCCGAATAGGATGATGTGAAGTGTGCTACCAAAGTGGGGGTCGTACGGTGAGCTTTGGGGATTGCACTGGGAGGCCGTACGATGTACGGTAGTGGCTGGAAGTGGATGGAAGGAATGCATATGGGTGATGTACATAGAGTGATTGCAAACCAATAGATAGTGTGAACAAATAGCAAGATTTAATGTACATAAACAATAGATGGAATTACATAGGACAAGAGAGTAGATCAAATTAAACACAATGAATATTCACAATATGATGGTGCTCCGACTTGCCAGATCTGAGTGAAGTGTTACAGGCGACGGAATAGGGTGAGAGTTGAATCCCACCGAAATTGAAAAAACCAAATAGGCAACGTCTTTCACTTCCAAAATGGCAAACAATAGAGAACTCCAACAGGAATTCGCAGTACAGAGAAAATAATCCAAATTGCATAACTATGACTACCTACATGCCGTGATTAAATACCCGTCGGGGAAAACCTTTCCGAGGGTGTACAAAGATAGCCGATGACAACACTTACCAACAGAAACTAAAATAAAAAATAGGTCTGAGATATATTAAATCAATCAGAACCACAAATACAAATATTAACTTGGGCCCCATATTGATTAATTAAAGTAATTAATTAAAGGTCCTTTTATTATATTATTTAAATTCTGAATAATTTATTCAATTTAATTATTACATTAAAAATTGGGGACATTACATTTCTCCCAACTTCTCTTGTCTAGAGGCAGTTGTCTTGACTTTTTTAATTGACTATGTTCTCAGGAAGGACTATGACTTGTGAATCATATGGTTCTATTTTCCTCAAGTATTTCTCATATAATCTTCGTCTCAATCCCTTTACACAATGATGCTTAAAGATTGCTTGATCTCATTATGTTGAGCTCCTTGTGGCCTCTTCCTGCCTTCATTGGTATCTGAGGGCATAAATTGCTCAAAAAAGATACAAATTTATTCAACAACAACAACACCAAATATTCACTATGCCATCTGATAAAACATATATATGAATCAATAATTGAAATTGCAGTGCATGTCAGATAGAAGAGTAAAATATATTTTTATTTGCACGTGAAGTTATTATAGAAGGGCAGAGATGGTCGGCCAAGAATTAGAGTTGATCTGAGTAGATCATGCTACTTTCCTTGATGATATACAATTTGTTTAAGATACCCAACACTTTCCAAGAGGAACACAACCATCAACCAACCAATGCTTATAACTATCCAATGCCAAATAACATTTAATACATAATTAGATAGCCAATATTATCAAAACATAATAATAGACATTGTCTACTTACTACAACTATAATGGATACAATAGTAATGACTATTTCTGCCAAGGTCTAGAAAAGGAAACTAGTGCTGCCATGAAAGTAGTTGACAAGTGCTCATCGTAGGACAAGGAATATATCTTCAATCTCAATAAATCATCCCTATTATTCAGGGTCTAGAATCAGTACACCTGAAACTACAAAGAACTACCTAGCTATGTTAAAGGGCCTAATAGATATGAAGGGTCATATCATCAAGCATTTAATGGAAAACTCCTCTTCATTAATGGGCATAATAAATCCTCTTCACTCTTTGTCAAACTAGAGCATTGGGCTCTAAAGTATCCCCATATATAGCTGTGAATATCCTAAAGAATTATATCAGAAACTTGTTACATTCTGTGCAGATATTCAAAACATATTCTCTCAAATACAATGTCTATAGTTGCAGCATTGCTAGACTTGAGCAACAGCCCCACAAGATATGGTTCTGGCAACCTAGTCTACCGGTAACAATATCTGTGGATATTATACAGTTTGTAGCAATATGATTATTGCTGAATAGCTATATCAATATTTTCATTATTATGGTCCAACTTTGTAGATAAACCATATTTTCAAGTAGAGCCTATTCTTGATAAGAAGTTTAAGACCAATTTTGGAAACTCTAAAGCTCAATGGAATGCCCCTAATCAGTGATTATCTGCTGACAAACAAGCTATTTTGAGAACCTTGTTTTTCATACTACTTCTAAATATATAAATGTTCTTAAATTATTCCATTCACGGATATCATAGTGACAATGTAAATATTTGTAAATACATTTATTAAGCTCGATATTTTCAAAAGAGAAAAGGATACTCATGACATGGTAACTATAAAGAAATCTGTATTCTAACCATGGAAAAAGATCAAATGTGATCTTTCAGTGATGTGTATATTAGAGGGGGGGGCAAGTATCTCAATGTGACAATTATTTGTTTCTTCAGCAACAAACTAAACTAAAATGAAAACTCAATATGGTAGGTTTAAGTCACGTACTTGTAGTCACCCATAACAGAGTTGTATGAGTAATACTCTAACTCATTAAATTCTTGACAGGGCATAAGTTCAATGGCCTTAACTCCCAATTCCTGTTCATGAAAAAAAAAAATTAGTGAAGATAAACATTTAGGTACAATACCAATTGTTAAATAAATATACATCAAACAGTATGGCCAAGCATAGGCATTTTAGTAAATCTCAAACAACCTCAGAATATTTCTAGTGCGGATTAAATGTATAATTGCTGATAAAATGCTCGACTTCCATAAGAAGATTCAAGAAACTAGCTACTGATAACATATTCTTTTCACTCATCATTACAAATGAAATTGTGAAACATTTGTTCAAGAATCCAGAGGCACTGGACAGAAAAAGAAACTTTAGAATGAAACTATACTATATTAATGATGAACTCTAAACTGGATTATCAACTTTCTTCCTGTGAGTATATGGTACTGGGTTCAAACTTCAAGCTATGAAACTAATAGGAAACAAACAAAAATGGAGAAGTTCTATCACACCAATTTCAATATAAACCAAAGGTTGCAAGTCATTAACATGTAGAAAACCAATAAAAAATAGAAAATCATTTCACGAAGCACTCTATATGTTAAGTAGAAGAATTGTAAGAACACAATATAAAGGCTATACCCCAGCCAACAAGACATAGCACAACCTCAGAATATTTCTAGTGCGGGTTAATGTATAATTGCTGATAAAATGCTCGACTTCCATACGAAGATTTAAGAAACTAGCTACTGATAACATATTCTTTTCACTTATCATTACAAATGAAATTGTGAAACATTTGTTCAAGAATCCAGAGGCATTGGACAGAAAAAGAAGCATTAAAATGAAACTATACTATATTAAGATAAACTCTAAACTCAATTATCAACTTTCTTCCTGTGAGTATATGGTACTGGGTTCAAACTTCAAGCTATGAAACTAATAGGAAACAAAAATGGAGAAGTTCTATCACACCAATTTCAATATAAACCAAAGGTTGCAAGTCATTAACATGTAGAACACCAATAAAAAATAGAAAATCATTTCACGTAGCATTCTATATGTTAAGTAGAAGAATTGTAAGAACAAAATATAAAGGCTATACCCCAGCCAACAAGACATAGCACCATGTCAACAAAGTGTGAAGGGGTTGTAGAGGAATTATACAAGGAAAATTGTCAAGACCACAATATCAAACTTTCATCTACCATAAGTGTCTGAAATCTAGTAATAAATGGTCCGTCTGCAACACCACTATTTTTATTAATGAATGACAAGGATGTTGGAACATGGGTAAGTGATAATTAATCATGCAACCCCACTAGTCTGTTGATGGATGATCATAAGCACATTGAAATGCTAATTGGAAATAGTCGGGGATGCAACAGTATTTGTAGTTTTTAGGAACAAATGCAATGTATTAGCATCATAAAATATACAATATTTCCTAGTATACTAGAATGGGCTCATCTGAGAGTTGTGTTATTCATGCCATTTGCTAATACAAGTTCCACAATCTCGATAAAGAACTGAGATGCTAGAGGCAATGGGAACAAATAATAAAAGAAAAACAAGTGTATGATCTTGTCGTTGAAATATCCCAAACACACAACAGCAAAAGAAACATATGAAACCATGACATGTCTGAACAGAAAATGGGCACTGATTGAAATTTTATTCAGAACTGAAACTGATTATAATAGCTTGAATACTGAAATTGTGTGCACCTTGGCCTACAAAAGATGAATCCGTGTTCAAAAGCACGGAAAAAGAATATCAACATATCTGAATTGAAGAGGACTCCTTGGATATCCACATGTGCGGCACATTACTGTGAGTTCTGAATCCTGACTACAGAATCATGTGCTGCCCCATAGCACCTCTTTTCTGGTCGGTTGCAAAATGCCAGATTATTTAGACTTGTTCACTGGTAATAATAAGACTTGATTGCTTTGCAAAACCTTCAATTGGATGGTAATTTGTATTGCAAAATCTTGCTGCTTGTATGACCTCCAACTGTATTTAACATGGTATCTATATTGGCTTTCAATATGTCACAATGGTTCAAACTGTTTCTATCACAAGCTGTCTCTTATCTTAGATTCCATGGGGTATAGCTCCCTATCATAACAATAGTACAAATCTCTGAACATCCTCATGTTTCTTCAATCTAGGTACACATTGCTATAACAATATAACAAAAAGCCGAACATCTATTATCTGAGATTTATTATATTGTTATGACAGTGATTTATCTTATATATTGTTAGCATTCTTCTCTTCATTGTTAATCTAATTGCCAAACAATATTAACAATTTATGTTAGCAATTTATATTGATAATGTGTTAGCCAACTAGGCACATATTATCTATGCATGTAGTTCCTAGATTGAAGCAGAGTCTATCCATACATACATGCTTGCATAGTTGGCTAAAACATTATGAAGTACAGTGTGAGTTGCACTGATCTGATGTGGCATAGGTCTAAGAAGATAGTGTTTCAAGACAGATTATGGAGATTGGATATTTTGGCTTAGTAAATTGAATTGTCTTATCGACTGAATTACTTAGCAATAGCTCCCTATCATAACAATAGTACAAATCTCCAAACATCCTTATGTTTCTTCAATCTAGGTACACATTGTTATCACAATATAACAAATCGCCGAACATGTATTATCTGAGATTTATAATATTGTTATGACAGCGATTTATCTTATATATGGTTAGCATTCTTCTCTTAATCATTAATGTAACTGCCAAACAATATTAACAATTTATGTTAGCAATTTATATTATCAAATGTGTTAGCCAACTAGGCACATATTATCTATGCGTGTAGTTCCTAGATTGAAGCAAAGCCTATCCATACATACATACATACATATATATACACCCACACAACAAACCTTATCAGAGTCGCATTAAAACTTGCATTGGTTTGATATAAACAACCATAATAACAGCATTTCTACAAGTCATTACACATTTGAACCATAAAAATCACAATCCATCCCTCTTTAGATGCAGATCAATTTATCATATCAGAAGATCAAAAACTAGAAATATATATGATTGGTTTCAACCAAACTCTTCTTATAAATTGATACCATGGAAGAATGGGCCTTCAAATGTTTAAATTAGTTTGGGATCAGTTTATTAAATTATGTACAAATCTCCATAGAATAGGAGCATCTTGCAATTGAAACAGTCCCAAATACCAAGGGGCCTAACAGGTTACATTACAGTAATATCAGAGCATGAGCCTGCCATCCTGCCGGGTAAACATAAAACAAGCAACTTAACCAAAGAATGTGATTAAGAAACAAAGTCGAATGGATGGTGACAAATATTATACATGGATGATAAAGCACAATTTGTTAAAGGGTATCTAAAAAAGACACTGATGTAAAAAAGGGAGATTGATTAGATGAAGAGAGGGATACATACAGGATTCCATGCAGAAATAAAGTAGACTTAGTGTTGGCAAGTGAATGCCCAGAGACAAATCAGATGTTGTCATTGATGGCCACATACTTCATTGGCATGGTCAGCTCTGTTGGTTATTAGTTTTGATATGATTAGCATGTGAAAAATACCTAAGTCAGGGAAAGAAATATAGAGCAGTCGGACGATTTTGGTGAGCGACAGCAGAAGACTTATCAGGTAAGGATGTAATTTTGGGAATGTGATATATATGTATCTGAGCTACTATTATGATTGTGAGTGTTAGTATGAAGTACTGTGTGAGTTGCACTGATCCGATGTGGCATAGGTCTAAGAAAATAGTGTTTCAAGACAGATTCTGGCAATCAGATATTTTGGCTTAGCAAATTGAATTGTCTTATCAACTCAATTACTTAGCAATGTTGGGACGACATTCATATACTTAACTCTTGGATAGCACGGTTTGATAGTATATTTGGTCAGTGTGTGAACACATTTTGTGAAACCTAGTTGAAGCCAAAAGAAATAAAGAATCAGAATGGTATGAAGGAAGGTATTTTGCTATGCGAGGATATATTGATGTAATAGTAATGTATTGCTATGCTATTGTCATGTGCAGGACTGGATACTGAATGTCAGAACAAAGTAGATGTGAATTTCATTGGAACTACTCAAGCATTATGATGCTATGTGTAGTTCAAGTGTTGTTGTAATAATTCATTGTATTGGTTAGTGATTCCTTGAAGGTGGCTTTAACATTCATTCTTGAGCAGTGAGTTCTTTTTTTATTCTCTCAACTCCTGATAGGGTTGTAGACCTTTAACAAGGTCTTGTCTCCTAGCAGGGACTTAGCCATGCAAGCAAAATTTGAAGCTTCCACTCTGCAAAGTTAGTTGAGGAAGAAAGCGTTGAGCCTAAACCATTGGAAGTATCGGATTCACTGTTGGCAATGTTCTATGTATCTGAGATAACTCATGCACCATAGAGAGTTACAAGAACCACTAGAAGAACACCTCCTGCCAAGGTAGAAGAGAAGAAGAAAGAGGCAGCCCTTATTATGGCAGCGTCAATAAGACATTCTAGAACACCTAGACTCAAAGCCATGGCTAAGGGACCAAGACCTAAGAAGAGTAAGATAATTGAGTCGCCACCTGAGGAGCCTATAGAGAAAAAGTCTAGGACAGAAGAGAAAAGAGTGGAAGAGAAGACAAAATGGAAACCAGACATGAAGAAGATAGTTGACAGAATTGAAAATCAAGCACTGGTCAATCAATTGAACAAGTATTATGACAAGTATAATTCTTATGAGCAAAAGATTTTAGAAGATTCTATTATAACTTACCTTTTGAATTTCAAAAGAAACCTTATAGAAATTCAAGGCAGCATTCCAGATGATTTGTTTTAGAAACTTGATGTAAGAAGACAAAGAGCCCTAGAGGAATACCAGAGACTAAGAGAAGATATTACATGATTTCTGTACTTCAATAACCTCTGAGGAAATGAATAGAATCCTCAAGAGGGCTAAGGATTAAATAAGATCCAACATGAGGATCATCAAGATCATGGCAGGGAAATATGAAAAGATTGGAAAGGAAATCAAGGAAGCCATTTCTCAAGTATTTCTGGGAATTGATTATAAATGTACACTTGTACCACAGGCGAAGGGGATATCCATCAAAGACCAATTAGAGAATCCTACTGAGCCCAAGGACAGTGAGCAATGTAAAGATGAAACTGATGATGTTAGTAATATGAAATTGATAATGTTAATCCGTTCTTTAGTACGATTCAACAACTTTATTTCTTTGTAACAGAGGTACCAATTACGTTAGATGAATCTAAGGAAGAGCAAGAGAAAGATGCTTTCATGGGTTAATTTACTTCAAACGAACAGATCAGAGAAATAATGCCTGAATCCCAAGATATGATTAAGGAAGAAGAGGTAGAGCGGGAAAGGGAGGAGAAAGAGAAGGAAGACATAATGACTGAAGTAGAGATAAGGTAAGTGATTATGAAAGTAAACTTTCAGTAATCACTCTTGATGAGGCAGTCTATGATACTGATCAATTGGATTCTAGATCTCCTAATTACTGAACCTCATGTCCCTACTGATAAGGGAAATGCATCTGATAAGGCAGATTGAGTGACAAAGAAAACAGAAAGTCTCTTGGAGACTCCCATTACTTCAGAAAAGATTGAAACAAAGGCAATGTTGGTAAGTTACCTTAGCAAGGCACTCTCAAGTGTTGAGAAAGGTGAAGACCTTGAAACTTCTGACGAAGATTGGTTGATGAAAATTTCTCTGATGGCCTTTGTAAAGGCTAAGGAAATGTCTGAGAAGAAATCAGAAAACAAGGCAAGAGTGTTGAGCAGAACACTGGATACCATGAACAAGCTATTGCCTATTCCATATACATTTCAGGGCAGTGATGTTGTAGATCATTTAGATAAGGTACTTAATGATTTTGATACTCATTTTCAGACTGTAGAGAAGGTAGCAGAAATGAAGGTATGCAAAGAATATAAGGCTAAGCGACTTTCAAACGTATGTGCTTCCATAGTTAGTGACACTAAGCTAGCTAATGAGCATATTAAGGATGTAGCTTGTATCTCTAAAGGGAAAAAGATGCATATTCATCTTATAAAATCAGATAAGTATGTAGCAGATCTTGAGAAACTCGTTAAAGAGGATGAGGAATGCTCGAAGAAACTGGCAAAATATATGAATCATCTAATCAAGCAGTTTCAGATTTTGATAAGGAAGTGTGCAAGATAATGGCCAAAATTGGCATACTTCAGCATGAGAATGATTAAATTCTGAGGAGATTTGCAGAGTTAAAGAGTCTTCTCAATCCTAAACTCAAAGTCATGCAGAAAGAACTTGTTCTGTTAGAAACTACTCAGAAATCATATGTTGCATTCAATCCAATAGACCTTGAGGCAGCAGAGATAGCTGCATATGCACTATGTGGTGAAATTCAGGTTCCAGAGTCCTTGAAGAAGTCATGGTGTGATGTCCCCTTTCTAGAGTGTAATTTAATGATAATAAGGATTAAAATTTAAATATAAAAGTAAATAGTTAAATAATGAGAAAATATATATAATTAGACGAAGTGAATATTAATGCATTATAATTTATAACTATTCAAATCATAATTATAATGGAAGAGTATGTTATATTATAAGAATATACAAAATAACAGTATTGAATTGGCAACAAGTAAAAGAAGAACTGGCTAGGTTTAAATTGGTTGAATGTGAGGGGCGTGGTGCAGTGTTAAGGAACGTTCCCCGTCATTGGAGAAATCATCATGTGAGGAAGTTTGTTGGTGGGATGTGAGAGGTTTAGTGTTTTTTGATACTATTTTTTGGCACTTTTGAAGAAATTTGGAGCAGAATGGAGATTCAAGGGAAATTTATGCTAACGTTAAAGATGGGTCGAATAGATACCAGCCAACAGTGAGGTTGTGTCACTGATGGAACCCAGTGAAATCATGGGGCTCATATTGAACGATTCAGGTGCAGCAAACAAGATAGACGAAGTTCAAAGACAATGTCGGCAACAATCCATGGATTAACATAATATTTTGAAAGCACTAGTTTGGTTATATGTTTTGATGGTTGGTTTGAACCAGAGCCACGAATGATGGTTTTAAATTATATGTGAATTTCAAATATGGATGTAGTTAGAATTTCAATAGATTGGTAGGGTTGTTTAGGGGTGTGGTAGGAGGAAGCGTAGTGATTTCTGGAGGATAGTTGTTTTTTCAGTTGTATGGAGGTTTGCACTATGTATTTTCCTTTTATCAATAATATATATACCTATTGTTGATGTTTCGTAGCTGCAGTCAGATAAAACTATGGCTAAATATAATTATATATGAGATATAATTATATATAAGATATAAGTTTATTATGTGAGAGAAATTAATAAGATAAGTATATATATATAAAACTATGATTATATTTATTATAATATTAGTTATCAAATTATTAATTAATGAATAGACATGTCCCATGAAGGGACATGTCTCTTCATATGATTTTCTCATTATAAATAAGAGGTTGCTGCCATTTGGAACACACATAACAAATATTATGGCAGTGCTTAGTACATTGGCAGCGACCCTCTGAAAACTAACATGGTATCATAGCCATGTTCCTTCTATAAAGTCTAAACAGCTTGAAGGTAGCTCAACAAAAGATTTCACAGAGATGCTAATGGGCAAATTTACAGAGCAGCAGCAATGAAAATAAGAATCACCTCTGTCCAAAACAAACACAGTGAATGCAAATAAAGGAGGTTTAAACAAGCAGTAAGAAGAGTTTCTGAAGCGTCGATATGTATTATCAAAATCAAAAGTCATTGCAAGGTTTAAGTGCAGGAAATAGAGAACGGGTTCTGCACACGGGCTAGTTGAAGTGAAAGGTGTTTACGTTTTTCAAATACTATTATTCAGATAAAGAGTTGAGTGAAGATCTGGTTTGTGCTGGAATTTTTTGACACGGCTGAGATTATCGCTCATCCATCTTTGTCTATATGCATCAAACGAGGGTATCAATGTATTCAACATTTCTAATATGCATATGATCTCTATTGTTGGAGAGAGATAAGATCGCATTCCTCGCAGTTGGTCTTGATCTGTATCTTGTACGCTCACGAAATTTACGTTGAGTGACTTTGTCTCCGAAAGACTCCTATTAATATTTTTTTATACTCTTCCCTATTACCGTAACCATTGGAAAATTGGTGTAGTATTTCTTGATTTCGCATGCCACAATATAATACGCAGATCTTTCAGGATGTCACAAATCTTTTCTAATGCTTCAATCAACTTACGCCTTGTATGGTCACATGTGGAGGATCGCTTGCCAAGAGAAGCCAAATCATTGAGTAGAGTGGAGATGAAAACAAAGATTTTCTCAATGCCTTGCTGTATTCAAGAGGCGAGAACCTTGCATAGTACAGTTTTACAGAGTGTCAGGCACATAGACTGCAGAACAAGCTGATTTCATTGACCGTGCCTTGACTGTAGCCACACGCTGATCCAAACTGATAACGTGCTGTTTGGGGAAGCCTTTGGACACTGACCCAATAATCATACAACACTCTGCAAGCCCTCAAATCCCAATAAGCCCCAGTTGAAATAGAAAGAAAAAAAACAAAGTGGTACCCGATAATTCTGAAGAAAAGGGACCTGATTACTATTGATGGGACTGGGGCAGATATCCAATGCATGATGAATTGATCATAAATTGAATAAACTGCAGATAATAAAAAAAATAAGAAGTGGGTGGAAGCATATGATTATAAAGTGTTAAACAATGTTACCCCAGTACTGGGGTACGTTGGGATGGCGGGACGGCGAAATGACTTTCCGAGATGGGGGAAAAATGGGCCTCATTTTCAGGAAGGGGGGGGGATGGCCAGGGGATGGTGGCAAGGGGAGGATGAGGCAAGGAGGAGTGTTGTATGGTATACATATATTACTTGAAATGCTTGTTATGAAATGATGTTTCAGTAAAACATACCAAATTAAAATACTTGAACATAGCCAAATCGCAACATAAACTAGAACAATTGAACATTCAACATAGTAACATATTACATACCCACTAGTAACATTCAAAAAACAAAAGTCAAATAGAAATCCACATCCCCATACTAGCGGCAGCATGGTTGTGGAATGGCGGAGGTGGGAGTACTTGGGTACATGAGTACCCGGTGTGAGGACATCTCGGGGATGGGTACTTCGAGGTTTGGAAGGGGGGTGCAAGTCCCTATGTAACATTGGGGTTAAGGGCATGGGACACCAACCAAATCATGGTGGGTATGAAGTATGTTTTATTTCTAATATTCATTTCATAAATATATGATTATAAAAGATACATGTGGTAATATATATATATATATGAATGAATGTATACTACCAATATCAAGAAACTTTTAAAATTGAAAAGTTCTAGTAATAATAATTGATATTTTATGAGATCAGTATAATATCTTATGGGAGAGATTGATCTAAAGATAACAGTGAGAATGATATAATCACCATTAGACTAACACGACTATGTTTACTATAATCTCTACAATGTTGGTGTTTGAGATTAATGATCTCCATTTGATGAATGTGTCTAAGATTAAGTATTCTCCAAAAAATGTCAGAATAATCTAAGAAATTTTACAAGTGTACAAAATATAAAAGATATAAATAGTTTAAAATTATAATTTCAGAGGGAGTATTTATATTAGCATTAAGAGGACAAACCAAGAAGTACAAAAGATTGTATTAGAGATACTGATATGCAGATAAGTATTTCCTTGAGTATCACATTTGTATATTCATTTTAGTCTCTCTCTTATTCATATTTCTATACGTAAGAGTTATTTGCCTTGATCTTTTCCTCTGAGAATGTTCTTGCAGGAAAAGGGAGATTGATATAAGATTCAGAAGGAGTCTGACACTTCATCAAAGGCCCAACATTGGGTAAGGAGCACAAAAGCTTGATGTTCAAGGAGTCTGACACATCCGTTTGAAGGAGTAGATAGAGGATATGATTCAACCTTCGGTGATTCAGAGGGAGTAAACCATGTTGAGATTGATTCTCCAGTGATCATTAAGTTGTAGCAGTCAAGAGGACTATGATTCATGAATATACCTCGTGACTGTGATTTTTAATGGGCTTACCCCCTATGTACATCATGAGGAAGTAATGACTTCAAAATGATGTCACTTGTATTTGTAGAAGTTACTGAAAGGTGGTGATCTTACAATAACTTAATTTTCTATTATGATATCTTACGATATCAATGTAGATCATGATAGAGTATACTTTTGCATGTTGAATGTTTAAATGGTAAGCATTATGAGAATGTATGTGCACATACCTTATAAACATTTTTTGAATATATGGCGAATGTTATGAAAATTGATGTTCTAGAGGCCATTACACAGAGTGCGTGGTGAATATCATACAACTTGATTTCTGGAGGCCATTACTCACAGTACTTGGTGAATATCTTGCATCTCATTCTAGAGACCATTACTCAAAGTATCTGGTGAATATCATTTGTTGATATTCTAGAGACCAATACTTAATTGTGATATCAAAATGGTGAATATCACATGTTTATGTTCTACAGACCATTACCTTATTCAGTACATGGTGAATATCAAGTGTTGATATTTTGGAGACCATTACTAAAAGTATTTGGTGAATATCATATGTTGATATTCTGAAGGCCAATACTCATGATATCAAATGTGATATCAAAATAGTAGAAATATTTTAATCAAATATTTCCTTAATGTGTCATTTGTCAAGATTGCTAGTGGTGTAATATGTCTTGTGTTCATCCTCCCTAGCTAAGAGGGAGTGTTGATGTTTGGTAGCTACAGTCGGATAAAACTATATCTATATATAATTATATATGAGATATAATTACATATAAGTTTATTATGTGAGAGATATTAGAATATTAATTATATATACATAACTATGATTATATTTATTATAATATTAATTATCAAACTAATGAATAGACATGTCCCATGAAGGCACATGTCTCTTCTTATCATTTTCTCATTATAAATAAGAGGCCGCTGCCATTTGGAACACACATACCAAATATTATGGCAGTGCTTAGTACATTGGCAGCGACCCTCCAAAAACTAACACCTATTACCAACCAAAAAAAAATGAAACAATAATATAATGTAGGATAAAGTTATAAATGAATTCAATAATGCAAAAATTAAAATATATCAATAACTAATATAATAATAAAATATTATTAAACCCACTATAGTATCATTGAAGAGTTGTGTTTCACAGGCTGTTGATTGAAATCAATACATAATCATGTCTGTGATACTTAGAGATTCATGGCAGAAGGTTCCATGTGATCTGCATACACCATTCAATAGTTAGCATCAATATTAAGGAGTGCAAGAGGCCCTTACAAGGAGTATATCCATCATACTCGCGTTTGGAAATGGACTTATATGGAAGAAGATAAGAAATATAGGATAGGGTTATATGAAAGCTGGAACCGACCTTTAGGAATTATCAACGGACACAAATCATCTCAAAAGGATGAGTAAGGAATCAATGCTATCAAAGCCAATTAGTTATCAAGTCCTAGATTCTGATTGAAAGGAATTTCAGGATGTTGGATATGCAGATTGGCCAAAATCTCAGAAAAGGGATTCAAGTCAAGGGGCTCCTGAAATATGTTAAGGTTGAAAGGTTCTTCCTCTGAGGAGGATGAAGATGTAGGCAGGTTTTAAGTAACATCAGCAAAGGGGTTCTCCTCTTTTTCTTTGTCTTCTTCTTGCACAAAGACTTCTCCTAACTAGATATTGGGGTTATTGGAAAGAAATCTCTCCTACTAATGTAGCTTCAATGATTCAATACTAACTTAGAGTGGGATGAAGCTTCAAAAATGTTGAATACAAAAAACTAAAGGTTACATGAAATGATCTAGACACTTGACTCATGACGGCAATAGGTCTTTAGCTAGACAGCATCCCCAGGAATGCTGCCAAAAATGTAGGCCTTTCCAAATGGATTAATAACTAGGTACAACTCCATACTCACAGATTGGACATCTTCACTGAGCAAGCTATCTGTCCTATGGCAAGGTTCACTCAATATGTCAACCCAGGGGCATAAGCTTGAAATGGTTTTGCACAATATATGCACTAAGTTTCCATTCTAGCCAACTAACTATTGCGTGTAAAGTAAAGTTGCAGGAAAGTAAGTGCTTGGAATTAAACTTATCTAAGTCCCATCTACAAAGCATAACTAATCATGAAAACTAACTGAATTCAAGTTCACTAGGCAAGAACTACTCTGCCTGCTTTGGCTGCAGGAAGAGACACAGGAATTGTTTTTCTGTGGCAGCAAGTATAGACAAAGGAACGAACAGCAACTATGAAAACAATTAAAATGTGAAGGATCGCTCCCCAAGTGGGCCTCCTTGTGTGAATGAATCCAAGTTCTTCAACACACTATATACTTGGAATAACCATAGCTTTATTCATATAAATGAACTTGATTAGACATAGTATCATGAAACTAGAAGCTATATTGCTGAAAATAATTACATCAATATCAATGTATTGTTGATTGATTTCTCCTTAACTAGATTACATACGAAGAGTGCTTTAGCAACTTATTTTTAATAAAACTTACAACTTTGATGTATTGACCACTTCCAACAAAATGCGTGGATGCAATTATTACATTAAAGCACAAATGAGAAACTTCCTCAACAAAAAAAGAGACAATCTTCTTCTTATCCATGGGAGAGAATATTCTTCTTCTTATCCATGGGAGAGAATATAGGACAACTACTTGCTAGATCTATTATACATTAAAACATCACTAACGGATCCAACCAAGAAGTGGCTGAATCAACTCAGTCTTCAATCTTGTCCTTACTTCTGTCTCCATGTTGAATGACTTAGTCCAAGAATTTGATGACATCCACAGAATTTCTGGCTAGTTCTTCTTCCTTGTTGATCTGTACTTGCAACGATGGGTTAGGAGCACAACACATGCAGATACATTCATTTCCACATTGCATTCATTCAGTAAATCTCAAATCTCATAAATATGCATACATCACATGGTTGCAAGAGAATAAACTACTTGGTTGCAGGAACCCATTAAGCTTCAATCATTCACAAATGAATAACAGAAAGATAACTATGGTTTAAAACATCAAGTATTCTTCTAAAAGCAGATATAAGTCTATAGCTTAATATGTTCAAAGTCTTAGACCTATAATAGTAGAAGAGTCTTCAAACACCATAAAACTTATAACAGTTTTAAAACAAAGCAGCAGAAACATAGATAAACTTGGCCATTATTTTCGCTTGTGACATGCTCAAAAACCCTCACTTCCATCGTAGGGTTATTCTTACATCTAGCACCTTATGCAGCTTATTATCAATACCCCTCAAACCCATTTGGATCTCCAATCCCAAACCTCCACTAGTTAGTGTGATCTCTTGCCATATAAAAATTTTGATCACAATGAGGGGGTCTCGGACTGCAGGCCAGAATCAAGAACTTAAACAAGTAAAATTAAACCTATTAAACTTTAATTCAAGTACCTTGCTATCAAATGTATGTAACTTTACATTTTGTATATTCCTTTAAAAAACTATATTAAGAAAGCTTACAAAAGAGTTGTACAGTTGTTATCAGCATATAAATATGGCATGACTTTTAATACATTGTGGCATCACTAGATAATATGGACACCTCTGTGTGTTTTCTTGCGAAGAAAAGGTAGATATCATTTTTATTACAGAAGTAACTGGTAAATACTTGCTTGTTATTAACAGAGACCGAGAGGTCAATTTATACAAAAGAATAAAGCGATGTTTCTCTAGGAAACTATCAAAAAGAATAAAAATATTCTATTCTAACAGATAAAGCTAAAAAAGTGAAAGCTAACTAAAGCTAACTAGATATTTACAATAGATAACCATTAACTAATAATAGACGACTTATCTATTATTGTAATACCCTCCCTTAATGGTTAATCTATCTAGAACACCAAGCTATCCTTTGAATCTAACAAACTTATCAGGACCAAGAGGCTTGGTGAGAATGTCTGCAATCTGATCTGTGGTAGGAACATACTGCAGATCTATAGTCCCGTCTTCAACCAGCTATCGTATGTAATGACAATGAACATCCACATGCTTAGTTCGTTCATGGAAGATTGGATTCTGTGCTAACTTGATAACGCCTTCGTTATCAACAACCAGACGAGTCAGTCCTGCTGGTGACATCTACATATCCCCAAGCATCCGACGAAGCCAAACAGCTTCACATCTTGCCTTAACAGTCCCTCTGTATTCAGCCTCTGTAGAAGAGAGAGAAACTGCCTGCTGCTTCTTGTTGGTCCATGTGACTACACCAGATCCCAAACTGAACACATATCCAAAAGTTGACTTTTTATCATCAACAGAACCTGCCCAATCTGAATCTGTGAACCCACTGAGTTTAGGATTAGAACTCCGAGAGTACAAAAGTCCATAATTTGAAGTGCCCTTCACATAACGAAGCACACGATTTGCTGCCATCCCATGATCAGCTTAGGAGCCGTCATAAAGCGTGAAATATAGCTGACTGCGAAGCTGATATCAGGCCTAGTAGCTGAGAGGTAGATGAGGCTACCTACCAGTTGCCTATATGTAGTATCATCAAAGGAAGGAGAATCAGACTTTGCTGATAACTTGAGACCTTTCTCCATAGGTGTAGATGCAGGTTTGCAATCCTGCATTCAAAATTTGTCTAACAGAGATGAATATACCAGAAGGTTGTTGCCTAACTTCAACACCCAAGCAATAATGCACGAGTCCAAGGTCAGTGATATCAAAAGACTGGCATAAGTTCTGTTTGATTCCCTGAATCAAAGATGCCGAACTGCCAGTGATGATCAGATCATCCACATAGATAACCAAAAGAAGGATGTCATTGTCAGTAGTCTTGATGTACAGATTTGACTCTGAAGAACTCCTCTTGAAGCCTTAATCACTGAGATACTTATCAATCTTGATGTACCGTGCCCGAGGGGCCTGCTTCAAACCATAGAGAGCTTTTACCAATCTAAGAACTTGATGGTCTTTACCAGCAATCGTGAAACCAAGAGGCTGTGTAGACCTCTTCATAGAGATCACAATTCAGGAAAGCACTCTTTACGTCCATCTGATGGACCTTCCAGCCAAACTGTGCTGCCATGGCTAGGACTAATCTGATGGTGCTCATCTTTGCAGTAGAAGCAAAGGTCTCCTCATAATCAATGCCCTGACGCTGAGAAAAGCCCTTCGCCACTAAACAAGCTTTGTAATTATCCAAAGTACCATCTGATTTGTATTTGATTTTGTAGACCCATTTGCAGCCAATGGGTTTCTTCCCTGGTGCAATATGAGAAAGGACCCAAGTGTTGTTCTTCAGCAGCCTCTGGTGTTCAGATGTCATGGCCTGTTCCCACTCTGGAATTCCTTTAACCTCAGAATATGTTTGAGGTTCAAACACACTGTGAATGTTGCCCATAAGAGCAAAGTTAACAGAATCTGTAGTTTTGCTCTTTTTCTGAGCAGTTCTCCCATTAATGAGCTCATCATCATGAAGATCAGCAAGTGTCTTAGCCCACCACTTAGGCCGGATAGGAGAATGACCAACAGTAGTACTAGAAGATGCTTGATCAGCAGGAGCCTCATTAGAAGAAGCTGGATCAAACTCAGGTGAAGCATCTACAAAGCGAGGTGATCTTGCAAGAGAAGCCGGAGGTGTCTGTATAGGTATCACTGGAATAACTGGAGCTGCAGGAGCTAGTGGAGCCCCCCCATCAAGTGGACCTAATGGAAGCCGAACTCCCAAATCATGAGCCTACATAGGCTGGTCTGCTAGATCAAGAACATGAAAAACAGGCATGAATGGTCCTCGTTGCTTATCAAAGACTACATCACGACTGTAGATGAGACGAGATGTCTCAACATCAATCAAGCGGTAGGCTTTGTGAAGACTACTATATCCAGCAAGCATCAGTTTCTGACTCTTGGCATCCAACTTGGTGCGTGAAGCATCAAGGATCCAGACAAAAGCAAGAGAGCCAGAAACCTTCAAGTGATTGATTCTAGGCTTGTAACCTGACCAGGCCTCTTCCGGAGTTTTACCTTTGACTGCCACTATGGATCACTGGTTCAACAGATAAACAGCAGTATTAACTACTTCTGCCCAAAACTGCTCCGGAACATGTTTGTGTTCAAGCATGGAACGAGCCACCTCGATGATTGTCCTATTCCAACATTCAACTACACTATTTTGTTGTGGCGTGTGCGGTGTGGTGAACTGGAGTTGGATGCCATGTGTATCCAAGAAGCTGGAGAAAGCATTAGAACAAAGTTCCCCCCCATTGTCTGATCTAAGAGTAATAATAGATTTCCCAGACTCTTTTTCAACTAAGGGTTTAAACTTCTGAAATACAGTAAATGCATCTGATTTCTTTTTAAGGAAATATACCCACATTTTTCTACTGAAATCATCTACAAACAATAGAAAATACTTGGACCCAAGAACAGAAGGAGTGGCCATAGGGCCGTAGATATCGGCATGAACAAGCTGAAGTACTTGAGAAGCTCGCCAAGAATCGCGACTAGGGAAAGGTGTGCGATATTGCTTCCCAGCCTGACATGCGTCACAAACTCCAAGGTGTTGAGTCTGAATCTCTGGCAAACCAAGAACAAGCTCATCTTGAGCAAGCTGTGAGAGATAATGCACATTTAAGTGCCCATATCGTTGATGCCAAAGTGTGCTGACAAAAGATCATCGAGCAGCCATAGCTAAGTCCTGAGAATCACCAGAATTAGTAAGTCTGAAATGCCCATGATCCTCAAGATCTACTGCAAAAGTAGACTTAGTCGCCTGATCAGTGATGGTGCACTGATGTGAATTGAAGGTAACTGCCAATTGTGGAGAATGTCGCAGGAACTGACTGACTAAGAGTAGATTGAGTTCCATCCCTGGAACATAGTACACATCAAGGAATATGAGATTCCTCCCCACAGATTGAATCTGAATGTTGCCTTTACCGACAACTGTGTACTCTTCTCCGCCACCAAAAATAACAGAGTCTGAATAAGGCCGGTAGTCAGTAAACCAGTCTCTGCGGTGAGTGAAATGACGAGAGGCACCTGAATCAATGTACTAGGTAGACGACTTAAAATGATCTGTAGGTCTTTTAGCCATAAAGGCGTAAAAAGAAAATTCCGCCTGCTTAGTGTGCTCTGCACTATTTGCTTTGGGTTGCAAACCTGATTGCTTAGACTGGGCAGCTAAGCATTTCCGACATTCAACCTTCATGTGACCATACTTGTGGCAGTAGTTGCATTGAATGTTCTTCTTTCTGGTACCATTGGATTCTGCAGCAGAAGACTTCTGCTGAGATGGTTGCTAAAACTTGCCCTTATCCTTTTGAAAGGATTTCGCAGCAAAGGCTTGCTCAATGGAGGTGGAACTGGAGCTACTACCGAACTGTTGTTTCCACCGATCTTGCTGAAGCATTAGGGTGCAGATATCAGTGAACTTCAGATCAACACCAGTAGATGTGATGTTGAGTCTCGATAAAATGCTCATAGGATTTTGGTAAACTCTGAAAAGTGATTACCACAATATTCTCTTCCTCCATCTTGCGACCGATGGCAAGTAGTTGATCACGAATTTCCTAAATCCTATTCAAGTGTGCGTGGAGCGTAGTGCGCTCATCCATGACAATAGAAAACAAAGTGCTTTTCAGAAAGAAGGCTTTGCTCCTGTCAGAAGTCTCATGAAGGCCCTTCAAATGTGTCCAGATTTCGGCAGTTGTCTTGCCAGATGGAATCTGAGAAAGCTACTCATCAACTACAGATAATTTGAGAAGCATCACTGCCTCTCAATTATTCAAATCCCATGTATCTTGATTAGGACCCGGAGAAGTAGGATGCTTCGTAACACCCAAAACAAGTTGATCAGTGTTCCGATATTCGAAGATTGCAATGATGCGCTACTTCTAGGTTCCATAATTGCGACCCTTGAATTTGGAGTTATGCTCGAGCAGAATATTTGTCAGAGATGCCATGACACGTTTTTCAATGAAAAACTGTGAAAATCTACGAAGGCACGTTATTTGAGGCAAAAATATAGAAGACCCAAAAGAATCAGAGAATGACCCAGAAGAGAGCTCGAAAAACCCAAAAGGAATCTACTGTCGTTTTTTGGATCCGCTGGCTCGAAAATCGAGGCATGAAAAATGAGGCACCCAGAAAAAACGAACCCAGTTGAGCTCTCGAAAAACCCACCAAGAATCTGTAAACAAAAAAAATTTCCTACCCCAAAAATTAGGGTTTTGAGCCAAAAAACCAGTCAACTGATATGAAGGTCAAAGCAACAGAAAAATGGTGTTTGCAGGTCTGAAAATGACGATTTTGATCAAAACAAGGACATTTTTGTTTGAGACAGCATAGGCAAGGAGATTTTAGCAAAAAAAACTGTGATTTCACCCTCTATAATGTTGTTCCGTGACTGCAGAAAAAACAGATGCCAAAACTAAAACCCTAGCTCGCAATTTTCAAATGTGATGAGGATCCGAGTTGCAGAAAAACAACCTCCAGATCTGCGATTTCTAGTAGACCTTTTTTCTAAGAAACCACTAAAAAAAAAAGTGAACAACCGAATTCTTCATAAAAACGAAAAACCCTAGCTTGAGTTTTAGACAGTTTCGAATTTCTCCAGGTAGAAAACCCTAGGCGGGTTTTTGAGAAATTCGACTAAAATTTTTTTTTGAAAAAAATTAAACAAATAATTTCCAGAAGAAATTATTAATTTTTCCAAAAAATTTGAAGTATTAGCTTTGATACCATATTATGGAAGTAATTGGTAAATACTTGCTTGTTATTAACAGAGACCGAGAGGTCAATTTATACAAAAGAATAAAGCGATGTTTCTCTAGGAAACTATCAAAAAGAATAAAAATATTATATTCTAACAGATAAAGCTAAAAAAGCGAAAGCTAACTAAAGTTAATTAGATATTTACAATAGATAATCATTAACTAATAATAGATGACTTATCTATTATTGTAATAATTTCATGGAGATGTCTCAGAAAGTCGAGGTTGATGGAGATCAATATAGGACAGACAGTAGTCGCTCTTGTTGATGTTATAGCGTCAGGAGCTATCTTTCCTTCCTAAATTTGAAATATATTAAAAAAAAAATTTAAAAAATTTAAAGACAACAAAGGGTCTTGCGTTGAAGAGTCAAGACAATGAAGGATCAAGACAACAAAGGGTATTCACTTAGTAATGGTAAGACAATGAATTGTCAAGGCAATTTTATATATTCTTCCAATAGGAATTCATATAGAGATTCAAATTACTTGCTTCATTGTGATGCTTATGTAGGAGAATTCAAGCTACTGGTTCTATAATCTTTGTTGAGTGATAGTATCAAATGGATATTTCATTTATTGTCTGCAGATCATAGTGGTGATGATAATTGCTTCAGTTTTGACCTAGTTTTTTGGGTACTATAAAGCAGTCTTCTGCTCTTTCATTAATATATAAGTTATATTTGTGGCTAGGTTTTTCTCCCTCAAGTTGGAAGGTTTTCACAGGATAATTAGTTGTGCTTTTGTTCATTTATTTTGTATGTTATTTTTCTTTATTTTTGGTATGAATCTCCAACATGGTATCAGAACAAGTATTATGTCCTACAAGCTGTAGAAGAAATCGTTCATACATATGTTGATCCTTGCAATGTTCTCAAGTTCTCTCAAGTAAATTTTCTTGTTGAATTGTGTTTTGTTTGAATATTATTTTCATTGATTCATCGTGTTGATGACATCGAATATTCTTGACCATATCACATAGCATTTATCTTAACTGTCTCTACTGAAGATGTTGGTATTGGCCTGCAATGCAATCAAGCTTTAAGTGAGATTTTCGTCCATGTACGCATCTTCTTTAGTTTACCTTCATTTTCTTCAATGGCCTTCATATTCCTCCTCCAACTCAGGCATCAGTTGTTATAACTTCTGTCACTTTCCCTCATACTCAATGTTATGTCGTGGATGGTGACACAAGTTTAAAGTTCAAGTGCATCACAGTTTCTATGGTTTATGTAGCATCTTTATATGCGATTGCTGCTGGTTTCTTGTATTGGAACAAGCATGGGATGACTCAACCTCATGACTCCTTATGGTTGATGTGTCTCCCGATTATGTCTCATGTGAATACAACTTTCATCTTTACTGTTGTTGGTTCATGTAGTGAAGTGCCGTCTCTTTTCCTTCCATGAAGGAGTCTATTCAAACTTGGTCGGCCTTTGTTAGCAATGGTCGGTTGACTCTTGTTGTGTAATTTTCAGAATGTACAGCAAAAAGGATGTGCATGTCTTGTTTCAGAAACATTGAATGGGATTTTTGTTTTTCTACTGTAGAACTATGTGTTTTGATTATTATTGACCGATTGTTACATGATTGATTTAGGAGTGTTAGATATTATCATTCTCAAAAGTATCTGTAAGATACTTTGTAAGATTGAATATTTTGCATTTGGGTTGCAAGTTTGATCAAACTGAGTATTAGACTTATTAATTGATTATTAAGTGTCAACAATCATAAGCTTGAGATAATTGTATTTGTTTTAGCCAGTGTTACGGGACTCCGAGAGTCCGAGCAGGACTCTATGAGTCCAAGGCACAGTTAGCCTTTCCAAGGCAAATGGCCTCTAGACTCAGAGTCGGCCGAATCTAAGCAAAGTCCACGTGGACTCGAGGAGTCTCAAGCTCAGGACTCTCGCTGGCGACTGAGGCCAAAAAGTGAAAAAGAAAACATTAAAACGAAAAGTTAAATTGCATTTTTTTAGTTTGTATAACATCTATTTGACCTAAAAAGGTCATTCCACCATTTGCTAATGCTTGTGATAGAGAGGAAAGAGTTAGAGAAGAGTATTGGGGTTTTGAGAGAGAAATTAGCGAACTTGTTGGCTCTCCCATATCGATTATTGATGGTTTGTGCAACTTTGTAGCTTGCACTTAAGCATTAAGAAGAGCTTAAGGAAGCATTTGGAGGAGGCTTCTACAAACTTACTTGCATTTCTATTGTTTGTGCAAATTTGAAGAGGTAAGCAACAAGTCGCATTTCTTTGTGTTGTTTTGTAAATTGTTTTACATTCATATTTTTTACTTTCCATTTTGTTTACACTTGTTTTAGTCTCTACTTCTAGTATCTACTATTTAGATTTATTCTAATTTATCTTGATGACAAACTTGATAAGGAAGAAGGCCCTAAAGTTTAAAAATCTGATTTAATGCTAACTTTTTTCTATTTATAATATATTCATATTGCAGCAGCAAACAAATTGACATCATGCCTCAAGGTGAGCCTTGTGGAAGTGGAACTAGGGTTGCATGTATCCCTAATGGAGACCCAGTTGCAATAGCAAGGGATAGGGCTTGGAAACATGTCATCTTGGGCCACAAAAAGGGAATTGTTACATGTTGGCATTACAGTGTAATATATAACAAGGGAGGCATAAATAGATTGAAATATCACCTAGCAAATATACCTAGGCGTGATGCTAAAAAATGCAAAGACATACCCCAAGATGTTATGCGAGACATGCAAGCTCTTCTAGAGGAAAAAATGGAGAAATAAGAATTAAAAAAGAAGGAACAAGAAGAAATGACACAACTAGCCAAACAAGGATCTTCTAGTTTTCACTCTCCATTATCCCCTACTCCACCTGCTGCTGCTACTGCTTCTATGAGTGTGACCATTGGGCCTCGCATTCATCTGCAAAGATCGACACTTGATTCCATCTTTGTTCTATGCACGGCTCTAGGTGCACAACCATTGCTTGAGAGCATGAGTTGGAACAAGGAGAAGCATGATAATGCAAAATTGGCACTTGGAGACTTCACCTACAACAACATTTCATTCATTGCAGCAAGGTACTTATTTATTTAAATTTAAATTTATGTCTTACTTCTCTTGCTTTCAAGTTTCACGAGACAATAATATGCGATGTCATTGATAGACATTGGCACAATCTACTTCACAGGCCTATACATGTAGCAACCTACTTCCTTAATCCAGCATACCAATTCAGCCCACATTTCAAGGCTGATGATGAGGTGTGGAGCGGCCTCCATCATATTTTAGAGAAAATGTCACTTGATTTGAGAGTTGGAACAATTATAGTCCATGAGATTGAGTTGTTTAAGAAAGCTCAAGGAGACTTATTTGTAGGGGAGTTTGTGCAAGAAAAATAGGACAGAATTGATGCCTGGTAAAAATCTATGATTCTACATCCTAATTTCTAATTCTATTACCATTTTAATTTCATACAGTCAAAGTTATTGAATTGATCTAAAATTTTCTTTTTTTAGATGCATAGTGGGAGATGTTTGGCACTAAGGTGCCAAATTTACAGAGAATTGCGATTTGCATCTAGAGCCAGCCCTCTAGTGCATCAGGATGCAAACGTAATTGGAGTCTATTCGAGCATATACATTCGAAGAAGCGCAATAGGTTGGCAGTGCAAAAATTGAACGATCTTGTCTTTGTTCATGTTAATAATTGGTAGCTTTAGTTGGATAAACTATACTGCAAAAAAAAAAAAAAAAATATATATATATATATATATATATATATATATATATATATATATATATATATATATATATATATATATATATATTAATATATTTAATATATGAGATATTTATTTGTCATTATATTAATTACATTCTAATGAATAAGCATGTCCCGTGAATAGACATCTGTATCCATACTTCATCCTATATTAGAGAGATGACTGCCATTTGGAAAGTACATAAAAAATACAATGGCAGTGCTATTCTGTTTGCAGCAAATCCTAGTGAAATCAACATGGTATTAGACCCAACTACAAATGTAACTTAAATGAATTTCTACATAACTACGGGAGTATAATAACACGTTAGGGTGGAAATTGGAATTTTTTGTTTTCAAAGATAGACACTGTTAATGCTGTATTTTCCTTTGGTCTAAATCAAAATTCAATATTTTTATGTTCAAGTTGACACAAATGTTTGTCCAGCTATGTCCAATGTTATTATGTTGCTCACAAGTAGTTCCATGACATTGCGAAATCCATCAAAGCCTTCTTTTGTAGAGAAAAATGAAAGTTGTGCTTCAACATCGCAGATATATCTAAAGAGCAAGATAAGTAGAGCAATCGGTTGGGACTATTAGCGAAGTACATGAATGTATAAGGGGACGAAGGCTCACGTTAGTTATTTAAAGCATAAATGGTTGAACTATAGTGATTATGCTTGGAGAGAATGGAAGGAAGTGTCTTCACTGTGGAGTTGCACCATGTTCAGATCTATGACATCCTACATAAACTAAGTGAGCTGCCCCGTGTGAGTAGGAGCTCGGGATTTATGGTCTCTATACACACCACTTGCCAAGAGCACTGTTATATGTATGCCGGAAAGGGTGATTGGGAGAGAGCCTCACAAAGAATCTCAGTTGTGGTGGTATGATTGTAGAAATCAAATCTAATCGCGTAAGATGCATTATGTGTACTGATTGAAATCCTTGTGCACTATGCAACAAGGATTTAGTTGCGTTGGAACAAAATAAGCAATGTCATCAAATCAAGATGTCTCTTGTTGGTTCCATAGTGAGATGTAATCTAAGAGGAAACCATCTCCATGGTCGGCTTTGAGACTACAACATAAGCGGAATATACGAAATATAGAGACGATGATGATATAGGGATAAATGTCCTCTGGTGACAATAAAATCTGGAAATGGAAAACGTATTTAAATGTCTTTCACTAATGACAACTCAAGGAAACTGAAATAGTTTTATAACACGCACTTGATGCTTTATCTATCAAGATTAAAAGAAAAAGCCACACAAGGAATTGGGAGCTAGTAATATCATCTATCGCTAAATTTTTATGGCTAAGACGATTTGCAAATTCTGGTGGTTTTGGGTTCATTGAATAATTAAAGAAGTGATTATATAAATAATAATAATATGCTTATAATTCCAAACCATTCCAAATAGTTTGAAACTCAACGACTGAAACTTTCATAGCAAGATGTACTTTCATAGCAAGATGTCATTGTTGATTAATTATACATTGTTGATTGTGTAATATGTTGGTGGGACATGATTCTTGCCTGATATGTTTCACCTTGGGATTCTCTAATCCCTCAATAACGAGAATTGAGGACCCACCACGAACCAATAATTGT
This sequence comes from Cupressus sempervirens, assembly GCA_028749045.1. Taxonomy (NCBI): domain Eukaryota; kingdom Viridiplantae; phylum Streptophyta; class Pinopsida; order Cupressales; family Cupressaceae; genus Cupressus; species Cupressus sempervirens. The sequence continues at coordinate 297,300,560 of CM053784.1, read as the reverse complement.
GGATGAAGTTAAAATCAAAGTACTTGTATGCCTGCGATATATTGTGGGGGAAAAGGTTGGAGATAAAATAAGAAACAGAGACCATATATCCAGTCAGCGAATGGTCTACCCAAAGCGCTAAATATTCATGAAGGATGAAAATTGATTCATGCGTTATATTTCCTATATGGGCTCACCTTATGAAAGGAAATATTTAAAACACAAGGACGAAAGCATATGGAATTCAGATTCAGAGGGAGTATGGCATCTTCAAAGAGGTCAAAAGGTTGATGAACTCAAGCTTCAAAGGGAGCAAATGGGTTCAGTCAACTTGTGACAATCTCGATCATAGTGATTGAGAAGGAGTTTCATTGTTGAAGGTGAAACACTTATGAGGTAAACTTGATTTAATTGATTATTATCCTAATGAAATCATTTAATGTCTTATGGACCCTGTGTATATCATGAGGAAGTGACGACTTCCAAATGGTTATTACTTGTATTTGTTGATGTTATTGGAAGATGACAATCTTCAATAACTTAATCTTCTATCATGATAGACATCTTGTGATGGCTGAAACAAATCATTACAAATGATTTCTAGCATGGTGGATTCAATTCCTTAATCAAACCATGACATTCTAGATTGTGATAGACATCGTGTGATGGTTGAAACCAATCACAATAGATTATGAATGTTCCTATGGTAAGTGCACATTACCTTTGAACAATTTTGAGTTATGGTGAATATCATGAGACTTGATATTCTTGGTCAGACCATATCTCTAATATCATATTGAGATGATATCTAAAACTGGGTATCATGTGCTAGGTGGTTCCTTCATATCACGAGTTAGGTGATATGTAAAACTAGGTATCACGTGTTAGGTGGTTCCTCATATCAAGTGTCAGATGATATGTAAAACTAGGTATCACAAGTTAGGTGATTCCTCGTATCACATGTTAGGTAATATGTAAAACTAGGTATTATATGTTAGATGATACTTCATATCATGTGTTATGCGATCACAAGATATGTAATATGATTATATCATTTATCTTCCCTAGCTAAGAGGGAGTGTTGATGTTTGTAGCATCGATCAGATGTCAAATGAGTTGACATTCAAATGTCAAATGAGTTGACATTCAAATGTCAAATGAGTTGATATTCAAGAAATCAGATGTCAAATGAGTTGACATTCAGATGTCAAATGAGTTCGCATTCAAATATCAAATGAGTTGATATTCAAGAAACTAGAAAGTCAAATGAGTTGACTTTCAAATGTCAAATGAGTTGACATATGTCAAATTAGTTGGCATTCAATAAACTGGGAAGTCAAATGAGTTTACATTCTAGACACCATTATTTACGTTGAGGCAATATGTTATTCATATTGTGTATGAATCTTGTTTATCCTCTCTAGCTAAGACGGAGTGTTAATAATTGGTAGCTTTAGTTGGATAAACTATAGTCCAAATGAGATCTAATATATATATTGATATATTAAATATATGAGATATTTATTTGTCATTATATTAATTACATTCTAATGAATAGACATGTCCAATGAAGAGACGTGTCTATCCATACTTCATCCTATATTAGAGAGATGGCTGTAATTTGAAAAGTACCTACCAAATGCAATGGCAATGCTATTACATTTGCAGCAAATCCTAATGAAATCAACAGTTCACTACAACCTTCGCCTTCACCATAGACAAATCTTGGGCACCGATTGTATTAGAGAATGTTGATCCACATGCAGAGTGGTACACAGAGATTGCTGATCTTATCTTCAATGATGAAGACGTGGAGTGGGTTGATCAAGTGGATCAAGAGGCTGAGGTAGTAGCAACGGCAGTCAAGTAGGCTAGAGCAAGGGGAGACAGAGTGCATGACCCTGAGGCTAGGAGTGATGGATCCGAGTCTGATGATGAGGATTATGTGGGTGAGGTTGAGGATGAGGATGATGTTCATCCCCAAACAGAAGGAGAGAGGATGGCTCTACAATCTTCCATGACTTATCTTAGGCGTACTTGTAGGAGGACATAGGCTACTATGAGCCTTAGTCTTCTACACTCTAGTTGTTATTTTGATATATGTTTTGAACTTTTGATACCATGGATTTCGTAATCCATGAATATTGTAGACATTTGACACTGCAGTGACACTATGGTTATTACTTTAAGTTTATATTGTAATTTGTGTTATTCAGTTTTTTTTCCTTCAAAAATTCACTTTTATACTTATGTGATCTATGCAAAATTGTGTATGTGTCTTAAGTAACTTCTATTTATCTCAATTATTGTGTATTTGATGTTAATTGACTTAACGATGCATGAAAAAATCTTAAAATCCTTAAAAATCTTTGAATTTCATGAGTTTTTAATTTTCCAAGTCCGATTTTGACTACTTTCTGAGTTAGAGGCAAGTCAAAGTCCCGTAACACTGGTCTTTGGCATACAATAAAGGATCTATATTTTTGTGGGCTAGGTTTCTCACCCTCAAGTGGAGGGTTTTCCAGGGATAGTTTTGTGTCCTTTGTTATTGTGTTTATCTATGGATTGTATTATAACATTTTGGTTCATAAAACTTAACATTAAGAATGTTAGTGGTGCGAGCATTTGATAATTTTACACATCAATATGATGGGAAATAAAAAGGTTAATCCCACTCCTACAAAAAACTTCAGTACGACTCATTTTTTTGTGCAGAGAATCAATACTTATTATGTTGACAGATGATGTTTTATTGTGATCTGCCTGAATATATGGAAGTTGTGCAAGGAAATATAAACGCGTCAGTCAAATGTTAAAGAGTAAATAGAAAATACACTGCCAGATTAAATTGAACATACATGCCATTAGAATCAATAATTTGTTAAATATTATTGTTGGTGTTGAAGTTGTAGCTTCAGTTGGATAAATTCGATCTGAGATTCATTGTTATTATTGGTAAATAATCATTTTCTATATATATGTATTCATGTAATAATAATAGTATATAATATATATATATATATATATAATACATATATATAAATCAGTGTTACAGGACTTGGACTCGCCTCTGACTCGGAAAGTCAAAATCCGACTCAGACTCGGACTCGACGACCGGACTCAGCCAGGACTCGGCAAGGACTCAGAAAATCATACAAGTATAATAACAAACTTTTGAAGGAAAAAATTGAATAACATAATATAAAGTTGAAGATTTAAGATTTAAGATTCAATCCTTAATAGATTCTTGACATGCCACATCATTTTCAGAATTCATATACATTGTAAAAAACATCTTCCGGAAATCTCTATCTTTTAAAAAAAAAAAAAATTTAAAATTTAAATTTTTTTTTTTAAATTTAAAAAATCAGAGTCCTGGGCTCTGGACTCGCCCAAGACTCGGCAGAGTCCTTGGACTCGGCGAGTCCACGTGGACTCTGCCAGGACTCGGCCGAGTTCGAGTCCAGAGGCAGATTGCCTCGGAAACATGGACTCTGCCTCGGACTCGCAGAGTCTTGGCATGACTCGACGAGTCCTGTAACATTGATATATATATATATATATATATATATATATATATATATATATATATATATATATTCCTATACATATGCATATGTATATACATATATACGTATATATAGATATATATTATACTAATTATTATGAAATATATATATATATATATAAATTAATAATGATGATTAAACCTTGGGAGACATGTCTCTTCATGAAACATGTCTCCTCCTCTCATATTTATATGAGATCCAAATCTGCATTTGGAATATATCAATTACAATGGTCATATTATTACATTTGCAGAAAAGATCCATGTTAATCATCATGGTATCAAAGACTGGTCACAAATGTAAAAAATTATAAGTTAACCAATTTTTTTAAATATATGCTCAAAATTTCAAATATTTGAAGTTAAGCGTGGATTGCCCACAAAATTGATGAGACTCGAAGAAATCAAACCTTAGAGAAATGCTTAAATCGTAGGAAATCTGCGATATTGTAATCTATGGGTTGTGTCTTATACTAATTACTCAAGAATGAAAGTCGATTCATTGAGTATTCATCTTGGCACATTGATAAAATGGTTATTAAATATAGTAAGACTACAATGGATAGTGATCGAATTCATATTGGATATCTCTCTATCTCTTTTATTTTTGATCAAGAAGAGCTTGAAGTGGGTGACTTCATACCACATGAAATTAAAACTGCAGTGGATAGCACTCGAATTCATATTGCCATATTTTCCAGAAGCTATGTTGAATTGCCTTGATTTAGTAGAGTTGTTGCATATGTTAAAGACTCAAGCTGCAATTATTCCTATTTTCTATTATGTCCAGCCTGCTGAACTCAAATGTAGGGATTATATACTGACGCCTTTTCTAGGTATAAAACTAAAGGTGAATACAAGCCAAAAACACTTGAGAACTGGAGACAAGCACTCCATGATGCTTCCTTTCATAGAGGCTACGAATACAAGATGTAGAAATCCTTTTTAGAAATATAAATAAATTGTGAATCGCATATACAACAGGAGATGAAGAATGTCAAGGTGCCCTTGGATGTAGCTCCATATTCAGCTAGACTAGATGATGCCATAAAAGCCTTTGAAGATACAGTAGTCGATCTGCTCTAGCCCATGAAAAGGCACATATGAGTTGTCATAGTCAATCAAATATCGGAGGGAGGTGATGACAAGTCTCCAGGTCAAATGCACCACATACAAAGATGCAACGAAAATGAGTCAATAATAATACAAAAATTAGACAAGACAAATTTAGTTTGTCATATTCAAAGATGAAGGAAACACAATAAGAAAAGAAAAAATTTATTAAAAAAAGGATACAGTATGGTTTGGACTCTTCACGGGATGGTATCTATTAATTTATTTGTATTGAAAATCTCTCACGACGCACATAAAGACAAATACCATGATGTGAATTGTCCTTAATATTCCATGAAACTTCACATTCGGAGTTCATAAGGCAGAGACTTAAAATTTCAAAAACATTGAAGGTTGTGTTTTCTCCAATGACATCCATCAAATCTCTAAAAATATATATTTGTATTTGACTTGGACATAATATCGTTGAAGAATGTATTAATAGCGGAGAGATACAAAGATCATATTATTAACTTTGTTCTTCGTCAATATAAGAAATTCTTTACAGCTGCGATGTTGAAAGATGAGTGAGTCACACACTTGTTACAGACTAGGATTCAATGGAAAGAGGCAAAGGGTCATCCAAACAATCTATAGTTGTACCAAAGTTGTGAAGTCTCCATCAGAGACAAATTTGGAGTAATATGTTTATTTACAATTCTAACACTTTTTATTCATTGCGAGGATATTATATTAGCTTATCTGAAAATGGCGCAAAGTATTTTAAGTCATGGAATAAGGAGTAAAAACATAATGAGACGAATCATTCCTATATTCTAGTAAGGGAAGGAATTATCATTAAGGATAAGTGAAAAGGTATTAAGAAGTGATTAATAAGTTGCATCAAATAAAAGAAGATATTAATAAAGCAAGACATGCGTATTTCCATCAAAGAGAAAGGGAAGTAATATGTAGCGCTTTGGATTGTAAAGGAGTATGAAAAGCAACGTGGACCCATCATATTGAAAGGTATTACTCATCCCAAGTTAACTCCAGTGGAAGGGACATTACTTATTCCTATTGGTAGAGGTCGTTGAAGAAATATTTTTACATGCAATGTATATTTTCCTATGGACTTCGTTGTTGCAAGACATTGAAAAATGAAAGATATTCCATATGTTTTTGTTTGAAGGACAAGTAGAATTTTTTCCATGGAAGAAGCATTTGCATTTATTCTCCATTGAATAATGCATGAATATATTCACAAAATCATTGGTTGATAATTAAATTATGTACGTTGATGAAGCAATAATACAAATTGATATGCAAACCACATTAGTATTTAGAGAATTCATGAGGACATTCATATCTTAGATTGTTTTCAAAGACATGAAACAAGTTGGCGAATATGGAAGGAAGACACATCGACATTAACCTTGTATATAAAAGGAAAAGAAACAAGTGAGATGTCAAGGCATGAGAAAGAGGTTGAAATATGTGGCCAAAATTTATTATTATAAATAAAATAAAGAGAAGAAGATCGCATATATTGTTAGGGTCATGCTTCAGTCCCTGCTTCATGCTGCAACTTGAGCTTAGAACTTCGCCCTCCTATGCCTACAAGGCCCTAAACGCAACATCTTTAAATTTTCTAGACTGCAAGTTCAACTTGGAGGGGGGAATAAAATGGAATGAATGAGAATCTTACATTATGGGGGGGAATAATAACAAATGGTCCATTCTCATTTGAACCATCTTTAGAAAGGAGATGTTCCATTCTTAAATGTCTATGGGCCCTCATGTGCATATAAGTATTCTTATCTTTTACATTTATCTACTCATTGAAGTCTATCTCTTATTTGTAATTCTACACATACTATAAGGTTATTTGTCTTGATCTTTTCCTTTATGTTTGAGGATGTTCTTACAGGAAAAGAAAGCTGGTACTTTACACATGCTACTAGATATTGTGCAAACTCAATCTAATAATAGTAGCTCCAAAGACCCTTATGATCAAGATGGATAAAATGAGGCTCTTGAAGCAAACATCCTTGATGATTGAGGTTATGAGATTCTTCCATATTAAGAGGGAGTATGACACTTCTTCAATGAGAATCTTACATTATGGGGGGGAATAATAAGAAATGTTCCATTCTCATTTGAACCATCTTTAGAAAGGAGATGTTCCATTCTTAAATGTCTATGGACCCTCATGTGCATATAAGTATTCTTATCTTTTACATTTATCTACTCATTGAAGTCTATCTCTTATTTGTAATTCTACACATACTATAAGGTTATTTCTCTTGATCTTTTCCTTCATGTTTGAGGATGTTCTTACAGGAAAAGAAAGTTGGTACTTTACACATGCTACTAGATATTGTGCAAACTCAATCTAATAATAGTAGCTCCAAAGACCCTTATGATCAAGATGGATAAAATGAGGCTCTTGAAGCAAACATCTTTGATGATTGAGGTTATGAGATTCTTCCACATTAAGAGGGAGTATGACACTTCTTCAAAGGCAGTGCAAGAGCTTAGAAGATTGATACTCAGAGAGAGTCTAGAAATACGTGTATGACTACATTATTTTGATGGGCCTACTCTTGAGTGAATCATGAGAAAGTACTGACTTATCGCTAGAAAATCAAAAGATTGATATCAGATTAAGAATGAGTTTGACAGGCATCCTTGGGTGAAGAGAGCTTCTGAGAAAGTAACTAGAGGACCTGACATCCCAGGATCGATGTTCAAAGGGAGAATTTTGAGGTACAATCCTTTGTAAATGATATCTTCTCTTTGAGGAGAAGTTCTAAGTAAAATTTATTGTAATGTATTCTTCTCTATGAGATAGAATTGAGGTGAATGCTTTTGTACCACCCTTTGACTTGGTTCATGGTGGTTACGATTTCACATATGATATGTAATGAAAGGTGATGATCTTTCATTGACATATACAAAAAGAAGGTAACCATTGTAAGGTGATGATCTTATAAATGGTAGACCTGTCATGACAGACTTCATTAAGTTGTTTTCCTAGAGTGTTGGAAGTCATGATAATGAACGTATCAACCAGAAGGTAGCTATTGTAAGGTGGCGACTTTATCAATGGTTGACCTATCTCCTAACACCAAAATGTGTTGGAGCAAGTGTTATCATGGTTCTTCGGGCTAGATTTTTCCAGACACATGATAACCAACTTATCATGGTTCTTCGAGACGGATTTTGCCAAACACCTTGATAATCAACTCATCATGGTTCTTCGGGCCAAATTTTGCTGGACACCATGAAAATCAACTTGTTATGGTTCTTCAGGCCAGATCTTGTTGGACACCATAACTTAAATCTAACATAGACACACTTTAAGGTGGTATTCAAATCTTGTATTATAATTGCTGAAATTCTCTCCTTGCTAAAGAGGGAGTGTTGAGAAATTTAGCCTCATAGTGAATTGAAGTAAATTTCATATGTAATATATGTTAATATGTGTGTGTGTGTGTGTTGATGGATTTATGTTGATATCCTTATATATGTCATTCCAGGAATATCATACCGAGTCGATATCTCTTCATATACTTGAGACCACAAGGTATTCTACAAATCCTCCCTAGCTAAGAGGGAGTGTTAAAGTTGTAGCTTCAGTTGGATGAATTCAATTCGAGATTCATTGTTGTTATTGGTAAATCATCATTTTCTATATATACATATTCATGTAATAATAATATATAGTATATTATATATATATATATACACACACACAAGCACACACATATATATTATACATATACATATATTATTATATATACATATGAATATACATATATACATATATATTATATACTAATTATTATTATGAAATATATATATATATATATAATGAGATTAAACCTTGGAGACATGTCTCTTCATGAAACATGTCTCCTCTCATATTTATATGAGATCCAAATCTGCATTTGGAATATATCAATTACAATGGTCATATTATTACATTTGCAAAAAATATCCATGTTAATCAACACTCGGGACATTGTAAAATAAGGTGGTCTTATATTTTGGCACATGATTTTCATATTCTAGGGGTTGAAATCATAATTCAAAGGCATGAGGCAGGGACATATGGAGTTTGGTTCTTTACTGTTATGCGAGGTAACATTGAGGCCTATAGAATTGAAATATTTGTCTTAGAGAGTTCTTGATTGAACGACATTTCATCTTCAAAGTTATGGGAACCAAATTGAAGAAGATGGTATTGGTGGATATGTTCTCCAGTTTTGAGCTGTTGTGTTTTGATAATTGTCGTTGTGCGTTACAAATTAGAAGCTTAATTGGAGGATGAAATTGCTTGGTTTCTGGGAACTGTATATGTTGGGCATTTTATATCACTTGTTGAATGGGACATCTTATTGTCAAAACCTGTGGATGTTGGTAATGTCGTGTTATTTGTGAGACCTATTGGCGTTCTTCAAATATGCAGGCAGGAGTATTGATAATGTTAGTGGGGGATTTATTTGCAGTAGCAAGACATTGAATTGAATGTAATTGGAAACCGTTTGCAGAAGACTTTATTGAGGGAGCACCATACCTGTACGGGGAAGGTGTCTGGAAAACCATTCAAGGAATCTTTTTGTTCATGATTGAAGGTGCCACTCCATCCTTCCTTTCCAATTTCAAAGCTTCAATACTCATTGCTTTAAGAATCAGTGTTCGGAGTTGATATACACAGCTAACAACAAACCAGCCATTCATATTGCTGGAATGGGAGTTTGGTACAATTGAGAGTAGTTCATTTATACTTAATAATCTGCAGTAGATATTTGTACCTATCTAGCATCAGCAATAAAAATTGCAATCAGGGGAGAGTTACAGGAACCTTGTGATTTCGAAGCAGCTGCCTGTACTTGGCCCAAGGTTATTGATAGGTTGAGTCTCTTATAGGTTATCTGAATCTTATAATTTTCATGTGACTTGTGGATCACTATTTCTTGATTTGGTCTTCTTGGCTAGAAGTAATGCTTCACCAGCATAAAGGTAATGCACTAGTTTTTCTGCATTACGGAACAGACCTTTCCAAAGAGAAAATTATGGCCAAGTACCTGAGAAACATTGTCAAGGCATTCTCCACATATGCCTTCTATGAGCTATGTATAATGGATGGGAAAGAGAAAGTTGTATGCCTGAACAAGATGTGGTTTCTTAGACAAAGATGATCATGGGGCAAGCACAGGAAAAGCGGAGTGCAGAGCCTCTGGAGCTTGATAAAGGAGAGATAGCAGTATCAGGCGTACAGCTAGATGCGGAAACATGATTCAGTGTTCTTCCTGCATGTGTAACTTTGGCTATAGAAGATTCACCATTATTTTTTCCTAGGTTGCAAAATAGAAATATTCAACACATGTGGGAAATTAAAGGCAAAGCCCACAATGTCCTTCAATTCACCAAAACACTCGTACTGTGTTCTCTCTCAGAATTCACACGGTGCCAGACTTGTACAAGAGAAATTGTTTCAGTAGGATGTATGTCTCAATGGATGTTTATTCTTGTTGCTTTTGCTATATGCGATTCTAAAGTCAGACAAATTTGCAGATAAGTCCTATTATCAAGTCTACTATTGTGACTGATTGGAGAGTTATATTTTGATTCAGGATATTTTATTTTATTATATGTGGATAGATCTGTGACAAGATCATGTAATTTTATTGAGAGAAGTATTAAAGATTACAGTTGTCGTAGGTCAATAATTATGATTGTGACGTAATGAGACGATCTGTAATTGTCGTTATTCATATTATTTGATTTTTAGCTCAAATATTCTAATGGAAGCTGTCTTCTATTATAAGGTTTGATGTTTTAAATTTATCACCCAGACTTTCTAAATGTTAGCTGTTAATAATGATACCTTTGGTCAGATAAACATGAATGATAATTATCAATAGAATGATCTATGATTCTCTGCCTTTATGTATATCAATATCTGTTGAGTATATTGATATACATACATACATAATTAAATATTAAACCAGAAATCATTATATTGATTATTTGTGAAGTAAATTATCATTCGTGATAATCTCATTATTGTTACTGTTTATTCCAAGTACTAATCTGTAGTTATCGATCTGCATTTACTCAATCTTGAAGATCATTATCTTTTCCATTTAGATAAGTATCGATTTAATTGATATTGACATGAATCACTACCATCGATAATGTATATATTGCAGGGATTACAGATCAGGTTCATATCTGACTAAGGTTACTAATCACCGATAACAATCAATTATTACTATTAGTTTGAATAAGAGATACCGATTGTGAAACGGTATATAGACACGATGGTGGAGAGACATGTCTCCACATATGTGGAGACATATAACCATCATCGGGTCTCTCCAAATTAATATATATATTCAAATCTGATCGATGAAGTGAGATGTATCGAAATCATTAGTGTAAATCATTTGGAGATCAATCTCTCTTTTCTATATTCAGAAATCTGAGACAAATTCAGAAATAAATAAAGTATTATCAACATCAGAATCATCTACATTTCTTGGGACATAGCATTGTCTCATTATCCTGATAGCAATCTGCAAAGAAATATTAGTAAGAGCATTATTCTAGAGAAAATAAAATTGAAAATAACTATATTCCTAATCAAAAATAAATCTAATCTACTTTAACATTAGCAATTGAACATTATTTACAGATAAAGACACTACAGTGATATAATTCAAGACTTACTGAACTGGCATTATTAAGGAAACCTTGGCAGAATTAAGAAAGCCATCACATTGGGCATTTGTGTTGTATTTACTATTGTATCAGTTACTGAAAATGGAAACCAAATCTCATCAACAAATGCACTAAATATTCATCTTGCATGAGGTCTGGGCAAGAATTTACGAACAGTGGGCTGGCATCTGGATGTGACCGCAATCCGTGGGTTCTTTCTTTACATTGGGCAAAGCATGTCTAATATATTGCCTGCTTTGGGTGTGCAAATACTCTGCTGTGACTCTTCCTTCATATCAGGTTTGAGATTTATTGACATTAGAATCTATTCATAACCATCTGATACAAGCATGGTCAAAGGAAGAGATTTAAACCAGAGGCAATCAAGGTGACCTATCAAAGGGTTAATGCACTAGAAAATATGATGAAGTCGAACCTGGAGAATACTATTAATGATATAGTGGGAGAACTTCATGAGCTGAAGAGAGGGGATTTCTTTAAGATCAAGAAGATTTAAAGGGAGCTTGAGTGGCAGATAGACAATGCCAAGTCCTTTGCAGAGGATCAGCAAGCTCAAGTAATGTGGCTTCAAAATCTCCTTGTTTAGTCAAATATTAGAGCCAATTGTAATTTCTCTGTCATTCCAGTGTGACAATGTTGCCCTTGTTGAGAGGGAGTCTCAACTATGTGTTCTTTAATGCATATTTCTCTGAGATGGAGATGTATCAGGTAAAATCCATTAAGATATATTGCTCTTTAATGCAGTTTTCTCTAAGATGAAGAAATATGGGGCAAAAGCCCTTGAGAGATGTTGCTGCTCTTTCCACACATGGGAGTAGCCATGGTGGACATCAAGTTGAGTGATTTTGTAATGGGCACTTGTGTATATGCTTCTTTCCACACATTGGAGTAATCATGGTGGACGTCATATTGAGCGACTCTATCACATTATCACATTGAGAGATTCCATGATAAAACTATTTTCAACAAATGAGTGAACCATTATGGGTATCATGTTGAGTGACCGACTTCATGACATTATCATGTTGAAAGAGTCTCTGATAAATTATTTTCCACAAATGGGTGTTACCATTGTGGGTGCCAGTGAGAAACTCCATGACAGGGAGATCTGGAAAGATACCTTCCTAGCTAAGAGGGAGTGTTAATGTTATTGCATCAGGAGCTATCTTTCCTTCCTAAATTTGAAATATATAAATTATCTATGTTTTATTAAAGACATCAAAGGATCCTCACTTTGAAGGGACAAGACATTGAAGAGTCAAGACAATGAAGGGTCTTCACTTTGTAAAGGCAAGGCAATTTTATATATTCTTCTAGGATGAATTCGTATAGAAATACACAGATTGAGACTCCTTGTTTCATTGTGATCTATATGTAGGAGAATTCAAGTTGTTGGTTCTATATTCTTTACTGGGTGATTGTATCAAATATATATTTTATTTACTGTCTACAAATCATAAGGGTGATGATCATTGCTTCAGTTTTGACCTAGCCTTTGGGCCCTGGGCATTGTAAAAGAAATTTCTGCTCTATCATTAATATACAAGTGATATATATTTGTGACTAGGTTTTTCTCCCTCGAGTTGGAGGGTTTTCCCAGGATAATTTGCTGTATTTTGTTCATTTATTTTGTTTTCTGTCTATCGTAATTTCTGCTTTAAATCTCCAACAATTTTAAGTTTCCAGAAGGTAGAATGGTAAATAATGACAATGTTTAAGAATATAATTTCGAATCAAACAGCTATAACAGTGCTGGTATGTTCATAATTAAAAACAGCAGTGATTTCATTATTTGCATGAATAACAATGATATGAAAGCAAATAAATAGAGATGAACTACTCAAAATAAGTCAAGTGAGACAAATCAGCAGTGAAGAGGTGCCACGTAATGAGGAAAGTGATTCATGACAGCAATAGCATTATCCAATACAAGTTAGACAAATGATGAAATTTATATGCAATGCAGAGACTCATTATAATAAAGGTGTGGTTTAATTATTGTTTATGAGAAAAAAAAAAATATGTGCTAACCATTTCTATAATCAAAGAGGTGTGATGCTTTTGAGGAAAGCACAACTCTTGAGAGAGCATTGTGTCCCTCTAAGAAAGTCACATTCTTTGAGTGAAATATGAAGATATACAAGGAGAGAAGAATGAGAGATGAATATGCGTATGTTTTGCTATGTAAAGACAATCAAGAAGATATATACACACCGGATTCAGATAGGGCAACATAGTTTTAAAAAAAATTCAGAGTTGAGGAGAAGAAAATGTGAGGAAGTAACAACAGTTAAATGAAGATTGCGATTTAAAATCAAGTATTCATAGAGCTACCAAAGAAAATTATAGCAGATTATTTTTGAGGTTGGTGCCTCTAGTATATTTGTATGCTCTTCACATATAAAACTACAAAAAGGAGCCAAAACTATTTCTATGGATTTATTATAAAGAAAACATCAAAAAAGAACATGATTCCTAATTATAATCAGAAGGAGAGTAGACCTTTAAGTGTTCCAGTTTTTCAACTAGACCAAGGTATGTCCCTGGATGATTAACATTGCTTGATCCATGTTTGGTAAAACCACGAACATGCATTTCATAAATAAAGAGGTCTTTTTGTGGAAGTTTCAGGGGCAAGTCCCCTTGCCAATCAAACTGAAATCACAACCAAATCATAAGAATCAATCATATTTCTTTTGAACAAAAAATTAAAATGTTAACTAGTTGCATTAAAAAAAATATATGAAACTCTAACTCATCCATTTAACTTCACGAGGGAAAAATGAAATAGAAAATTAAGTATAACTACTTCAACTACAGAATATTTGGTTGTATAGTGTCATAAATAAATATAAGTAGACACTTGGATCCCTTTGAACTTGCTAACCATTATAGGCATCCACCGTCCTAAACTCATTTTGCACACATATGAAAAATGTAGTTAGCTAGGGGTAATAGATAATTTCTATTTAGTGCATATAATTCTTCTATTGCAATGAAAATGAGAATGGCATGTGCTTTAGCCGCTATCAGGGAATTTATGCAAGTTCTCATCCTAATTGTTGTGGGCTTGATTATTAAAACTAGTATCAACAGTTTCCAGAATCTACCCTAGTCTCAAGCTATTTGTATAATATTCAATTCTCATGTTAGCAGAAAATAGGAAATAGGTACCAAAAGATCCCTTCAAAAATATCTATTATTTAGTACAGAAATCAATAAATGACTTTAATGTACAAAATACAAAATATGACAAATCAACGGATGCCAAAATGTCATCACCAAACAGTTTAAATGATATACAAATCAAGATTTAAAAGATAACTATACCTATGACAAAATGAATAGAGATGTTTCTCATAATAGATGTCTTCTATAACTTCCCCACACGGATATTATTTCATGGGAAATGGGAAAATAAACACTACAAAGGAGCTATTCAATTTTTTGTAGCACAATTTGTAAGTATTCAAGAGCAATATCCCATAAATAATAAAAAGGACATATTCACAACTTGCAAAATAGAATACAACCACAAATTAATTAATTGAGGGAATTGCCCAAAGATTCCAATACCACTATAATTAATAAGAGACCAGAATTTAAATTATATGACAAACAAATAGGCATGGCCTCTATTAAATACTTCCAAGACTTCCCAATATTTACCTAGACTTAGCAAGTCACAAGGCAGGCAACCCTAAATGAGTTGGGGAGACTCGGCGGCCCAATACCTACCATACTTGCTAGAATAAAAGAATGTTTATGGAAAGACTCGGCAAAAGGTGGTTAAAGAGAAAGTCATGACAAAAAACCAATTGACAACAACAAATTTGTCTTCTACACCCTAAAAGCAACTTCATTTCATTTTCAAGCCAAAAGATAAGGAAATAAGAGAGTTTTGAGCCAAAATTGGATTGCATTGAAGGGAAACCAACAAGAAGATCGAACAAAAATCAATGGTTGAATTATATTCAGGCAGGTATGTAGCTACGTTTCTTGCATCTAAAGAAGTCTAAACAAGATGGGGGAAAGCTCACCAATGATTTCAAGCAAGATTTAAGAGGGTTTGTATTTTAAAGCTTTTTCAAACAAAAATTTGATCTCTTTTACATTTTTCCCCTTTTTGTATTTTGTTGGGGGTTTGTATTTTAAAGCTTTTTCAAACAAAAATTTGATCTCTCTTTTACATTTTTTTCCTTTTTGTATTTTGTTTTAGTAGGACCAAAGAACATATCCTAGGTTTCTTTTTGTTGAACAAACCCTAGGTGCTTTCGTACAATGAGATTTTCTTTTATAGTTGCAATCTCTAGACTTTCCATATTAGTTTTATTATAAACCATTAATGTCAATTTTTTTCTATTTATACGTTACTGCAGCATTCTTTAATGTTAAAAATAGGATCATTTTATCTTAGTTGTAACTTGAAATAGCACTTATGTATTTTCTGTGTGGTTCAAACAAACTAACGAGAATCGAAATCGGATCAGAATCAGCAAGGCCAAATCGAATCACAAATCAGCCATAAATCAGAATCGAATCGGCTATGAATCGATGTATTTAACAAACCTTGAAATTTAGAGATTTTAACAATTTAAAACTTATTTCATGCACCCTCTATCAAATATTACTTAAACACACTATAACATCATCAAATAGAATCTAACACACATATACAAGGAACATAAATGATAAATCCATCACATATGTAAAGTACAAAGTTTAGCTTAAGTAAATAGAAATCAAAGGATCATAATGAGTCACGACATAGATATATAGAATTCTAAATGTTGTCAAATCATAAATGTATGTAAGATAAAGATCCATAAAACCAATGACATCAAATCATAAACGTCTATAAGATGAAGATATATGAAACATATGTCTATCTATAAACAAAATGAAAAGACAAGTCTATCTGCTCTAGATCTAGCTCAAGTCTATCTCTCACTTTTCCTCTCTTTTTGTCATACTCAACAAATAGAAGGCCTTGTAGCGTTATAAGAAAAAGAAATGTGAAAAAAATCATTAAAAATGTTATTTTTACTGTTTTTAAGTTACCCAATTTGGCTGCCTGATTTTTCCAGTCGATTCATGGCAATTCATGCCAAGAAATTGTTGATTTGATTCACTAATTCACAAAAAATTGCCTAGCTTGAATCGAACCACCGAATCGCGTGAATCGCCACAATTCTCGTTACTATGGTTTCAAGTTACCTTCTCAATGCATATGTATAAGATATTAAGAGGCATGTCTACATAGAGACATGTCTCTTTAATTCTTATAAGTTATCAATAACATTTTGCCTATTATCATGATTATATGATAATAAATTTTATATATATATATATATATAATGACTGAAGTATATATCTCATATATACATAGAATATATATATATATATATATATATCTTCGCTGAGCTTTATCCAAATGAAACTACAATAACATTAACAGTCCCTCTTAGTTAAGAAGGATAAACACATAAGTAAACATTACACCATTGGTAATATTTAGAAATCATACATCAAGGAAATCTTTGATCAAAAGATTTCCATTAAATAATATCATATGGGTAATTGGCCTTTCAGAATATCAACACATGAGATTCACCAAATACTCTTTTGACATCATATTAGATAAGACGAGTATTGGCCTATCAAAACATCAATCAAATGATATTCACCAAGTACTCTAAGTAATGGCCTATCATAATAGAAAATCATATTCACCAAGTACTCAATGCAATAATGTCCTATCAGAATATCAAGGCAAGATATTCACCAATAACCTATCATATATCTATACAAACAACTTATAGACAGTCAATTAAATGGCATCTAACACTTAGTTGTTGATTTACAAGATAAAGCCTTTCATGATTTCTTTCAACACTAATGCAAAATGTATATCATGATTTAAGTTATTGTAAGATCGTCACCTTCCAATAAATTCTGCAAGTACAAGTGATAATCATTTGGAAGTCGTCACTTCCACATGATGTACACAGGGGGCAAGCCATACATACATGACATTAGAAGATCACATGAAGTCACCACAGATACTATTATGCGGTGTTGTCATGGAATCTACCATGAAACATATCAAAGAATAAGGTTTCTCATCTTTAAAATATCTCTCATAGACAAGAATGTATTACAAGCGATTCCACTTGGAAAATCTTCTTCATGAAGAAACACTAACCTTTTGACCTCCTTGTCAAGGTTACTAATAAAGTGCTACCTCTAAGTTTGATATCAACTTTTCTGACCTCTTAGTACAAGGTTCTCTCCGTTGAAGTGTCAGACTCACTTTGAATCTGTTATCATCCTTCTAACCTCTTGGAAACAAGTTGTGCCATGCTCCCCTAGTTCAATAGGTATCCTAATAGCATAAGACCTTATAGCCTACATACATGAAACTTTATCACATGAATCATGGTCCTTTAAATTCTTTAGTTTTCGATCACTAGAGAATCCATTTCGACATGGTCTACTCCCTCTAAATAAATATGACCAAGATCATCAAAAGTTTGACTGAAGTATATCATCTATTTGCTCCCTCTCTTTGTCCAAGATTGCCTCTAATGAACTGTCAAGGTCCCTCTTGATAAAGAAGGATACTCATAATCTTAATCATCAAAGAGATTTTCTTAAAGAGCCTCACTTTCTCTTGCATGATATTCAAATGACTAATGAATCCCAGATCAAAACATCTTTGGAGCCACTGTTATAAGATTGAGTCTTGCACAATATTTGGTATCATGCCTAATGTACCAACCTTCTTTTCCTTGAAGAAGGTACAAGAATTGAACATCTGCTTCAAGATGGTTCAAGTGGGAATGAAACATTGTTTATTGTATTTCCCCCCACAATGTATAATTCCCACTTTTATATCATTGAACAATTTTTCTTCACATCACATATCCCAGACTCCTTTCTATTCTTCTTTGTCTTCTTTACAAAGAATCAATCTTGGGGATCAATGAAAAAAACAAGAGTATAACAAAGAAAATAACTCTTATATTACATGCATGGATAATGTTAAGAGTTTAACAGCAATATGCAAACAAAATTAGTATCCAGAAGGTAGTAACTAACAATTCTTATCTCAATATGCTTAGCCTATATGAAACAACTGAGAAGAATCTTGGTTGTATGTGACAACCTACGGTTCTATAATATGCATAAGTCATCCCACCACATCAACATATAGTCTTAAGTGTTATAATCATCATTAATCCGCCAATACCGTCTTTATCATAAGTTTATCACATGAGGCAATACTATTTATTTGCCTATCATTTTACTTTGTTTCCTTCTTTTGGGAAACTAACAATATTATGTACATTCTTCTCAAGCATTGATGTAATTATCCTATCAACTTTGGCTCTATTAAAATATAGATCATTGTCTTCTAAACACGTTGGATTAGCACGCGATATTCATGGGAAGATCAAGGATTATGTTGAGAATTTTAGAATGTGCAAAATAATTTCATATTTTTGCTAGGGAAATTTGGACAGAAGAAACACGTGTGCCACATTCTTTTGCTATCTCTGACCAATAATAAGTCGTCACATATAACATTTGAGCCACGACCACCTGTCAGGTTGTTATAATCCAGCAGGTTCTAAAAATACTATGCAGGCACTTTGGGCATTATAGAATAAGAGTCGATGTGCCAAGAAGTTTTTGAAACTCGTACCAGATTGAAGCATATCTTATAAACCTCCTTTCAATGTTACCGCACAACATTCAACACAACAATTCATTGGGTTAGATTATCTATGAATTAACGTTCTGGTACCGTGGATAGATGTTTTCCAAGAACAATACCAAAAAACATTTGTGACTTTCACAATGAATCGTGTCAACTCAAAATAACTGTTTTACCAAAGGTAGATTATCATGTTAGATTATGTGCTATCATTAATTTGTCTTTATAAAATGGTTACTGTCGTCTAAAGCTTTTCCTGCGTTAAACCAACATCGTTCACACTTAGGTCACTGCGAGGAATTTTCCTAGTATTTATTTGCAGCTGTTGGATATGGTTGATGCACCCATATTTGGCAATATGGATTCAATCACTGACTTCCGTCTGTGCTTTTCCAGTATTTTTTATGATCTTCGGACTTTCTTAATGCCTTATTGTATTCCTTTTGCGTCCACTAAGACACAACATCACTCAACCCATTAAACTTCTAAAAAAAATCTGAGTGCGATCCCTTAAGCCCAGTTAAGAATATCTGATGCATTCATTCTCAGGACAGTATTATTGGTCAGATTGTAGTATTTTAATAAATTCTTCCACAAATAATATTCTTTATCTCTCCATTAATTTAGGCGATGGAATTATATGTGGGATTTTGCAGTATATGTTTTGGTAAATACTAAATTATATATCTGTGTCTAGTGTCCAGAGATTAAGCCACCCAAGAAATATGTCTATAGTACACAGACTTTGATAATTCCAAGTGCAGATGAAATATTCAGGTGCGCCTTCTACAAATAAATGTACTAAATCTTCACACTGAATCTCTCTCTATTGTTTTGCCCAGTATCTTCAACCCAATTATATAATATATAAAATAAATAAATAAGGCAGCCCCCACATATAACGTCAGTAATGATCTTTGGAGATAACATAATCATAAAGCTTCCCATAAATACAAAGGCATTACATCTTCAAAGTATCCTTAAAGTAATTTCGCAACTTTAATATTCACCAAACCGCATCCAACCATATATCATAAAGTTACCTTTATTTACGCCAGTTCTCAAATTTAATATTGGATGCCAAAGCCACCATGAGTAATATTATTATCCTGAAAACTATACCGATATATAGTTCAGCAGAGACATTTTCAATTCATAGTCAGGCACTATCAAATCAATGAGGCAATGACAGATTACACCAAATTTGCAGTCTATGATCACCAAATTGTAAACCTGCTCTGATATTTCTGGATATAATTGGTCTAGTTCCAATTGCAATCAAAGATGCTAGGGAATTCTTTACAATCATCGTCTATCATGTAGCTTCCAACCCAAAATGAAGACTGTACAAGTCCGCACACCCTTAATCTAACTAAAGAAACTCTTTGGAAATTTCCCAAAGAGAATTGTGTCATCTGGCTCTGTACCATGTTAAAAATAGGATCGTTTTATCTTAGTTGTAACTTGTAATAGCACTTATGTGGTTTCTGTGTGTTTCAAGTTACCTTCTCAATGCATATGGATAAGATAGGAATATGGATTAGATATTAAGAGGCATGTCTACGTAGAGACATGTCTCTTTAATTCTTATTAGTTATCAATAACATTTGCTTATTATCATGATTAATCATATGATAATAAATTTATATCTATACATATATACATACATATATATATATATATATATATATATATATATACACATATGTATACATATATATATACACATATATATGTATAGATATATATGTATACATATGTATATGTATACATATGTATATGTATACATATATATATATATATATATATATATATATATATATATATATATATTCAATGAGCTTTATCTGAATGAAACTACACTAACATTAACATTTAGATTTATAAACCATAAATATCACAGTATACAAAAGTTAACACCCTAGTTAGAAGTGACTCTTGTTGGAAACAAGCTATCCCTAGGCAGAAGAAAGGAGAGAGCTTATTTTTATTGCAAAATAACTATGCTTGCGGGAACCATTAACAAATTAAAATAACATCTAGCATATATATATCCTACAAAAATCCCAATAGAGATAAATACTTCTAGTATTGTACGATGGTAATAGAACATGAGAATATTTGAACATGTATGGCAATAGGTACGTGTCCATACGATAGAGCTTAGATTTCAATAAAACATTGAATGGTGGTATTAATGTGAGTTTGTTCCACTACAACGTGCAGAATCAAATAGTCAATTTTGCAAGATGAAACATCAAACACCCAATCCTCTCTTATTATAAGGTCACTCTCATACTAAGCTTGCAAGGTAAGATCATGAAATGATTTCAAGGTTCCATTAACTCTGGATACTCGCTTAGTGATATAATGTGATTTGTTGGTAATCACTTAGGTGACTTACGTTATTCATTCAATGGATGTCAACTCTCAACTTCTTAAAACATTCCCAATCAACTGAATTGTAAGGAAAGAAAAACTCAATTTAACACTAAGAAAGCAGGATAATGTTGATGATAGCGAGAACCTCTAACCAACCCTTGCTTCGCCAAATCAACTAGGCATAGGAGGGTGTTATCTCCTATGAAATTAAGAATGATTTTCACACTAGCAATGCTCATCCAACTACCCTATGAAGGCACAATCTAAATGAACATCTCCAATAGAAGCTAAACACTTGCAATTAGGCCCAAACTAACATTACACCTTTAATTATGATCAGCAAGTTACAAAAGGTATGAACACTAACTTCACCATTGATTACCATTCCAGAATATCTTCCATTCAATCTACTTCTATTAACATGAAATAAAATCTAATCTGAGAGAAGCAAAGAGCCATGCAATACGCCAAAAAGATTGTGTATATCAACCATGAAGACCAACAATGAATAAAGAACAATTTTGGTGGTACTTTGGCAAAAATTCTCCAACACCAAATGATGTGAGCAAGACTTTATATAGAGAGCTCAATTACAATGAATGGTCAAGATTGATTTCAAATCAAGGGCCAAGATTAATCCGCATAAGCTTTAATTAGGGTTTCAATGACCATAACTACAAATATTAAATGCCCACTCAATTACAATTAGGCACCACCATGTAGACCAAAAGAATAATTACATTGATTTCCAAGAACCAATGAGAAAATTCAAATGCATAACAACCGGCTAAGGTGCAATGAAAAGCTGACCAATGAGAAGGGAGCATTCGTAGAAGAAGCCACCAACTGGTAGACCAATGAGAAAATTGAAATGCTTCCAAAAGCCAACTAGAAAAAAGAACGTGTGGACCTATGCCACTTGGGGCCAAATTGGTCAATCATAATTAGACATTTATTAATAAACCGATGAGCAAATTTAGCACCATGTGGGCCTATGCCATCTCATCACCTTGGGAGTTGTGCTTCTCATCCTCATCCTCCATTTCACACTCAATGAAAGGACACAATCTCATTAATCATCTCAGTACAACACTTTACATGTTTTTATTGGCTGAGCAAAGGGCTGCCACCTCAACAAACTCATCTAGAAACATGATAAATACCCCCTACTTGCTATCATTGTTAAGCTTTAATTGTAATGGCACATATTCTTAATTGCTTCATCTTTTTTGCCCTAGAGACTCTCTCTCTTGTCTCAATGTAATGTCCTACCCTGTTATACTAGTTTGTTGTTCACTAACTCTACAATGATTTCTGCCAACTGTTGATGTTTTTCCAATATGGAACTTGTATCGTTTCCTTGTTGTTACAAATAGAGACTTGGTTTTTGTGTTTGTTTTAATTCTTTCACCTCATACAGATAAATGTCAACTAACAGGTATATATAACTATTAACAGAACAACTGTATGATATTAAAATGGAATAGCAATTTATTACAATTTCTTTCTTGTTGCATGTGATGGAGTATCATCTATGATCCCACTTCTACAACCATTCTAGAAGGACCCTTCATGAACAAGGAACAAAATCTTCTCACCAACCGAACACCAGTCTGCAATTTCTGAGCTAGCTAGTAATTCCAACAATCTGTGTAACATCCCAATCTTGGTATTCGTTTGGTCATGGAGGCAATCTTCATGACAGTAATATATAATCCCAAACATAGTTCAACTTATGTATCCAACCCTCTCCCATAAGAGCAACTCCACAACCACACAGTTCCTGATTTTGTTTTCACGTCACATGATATCCTAGATGTTTCTCTGCATATGACTATGTGAAATCGTCACCTCAACCCCTCCTAGCATACATCTATAATCTTAGACCACTCCAATGATTTTCTCTTCTTCCACTCGTTGCTCTTTCCAGTTTGACACCAACCATCTCCCACTAATTCCACACACCAAGACTCAAGACACTCAGGTACCATGGCATCAAGTCTATTAGCTCAATGGATATTATGTCCCAATGGCCCAAAGTTGTATAAAAAAGATATTTGTAAAAACTCTACCTTCTTCGCACAACCTAAAAAATTTCGCTACACTCAATAATTTCTCTTCTCTTTGCATGTCCGCTATGACTACCTCAACGCCTATTTCGACTAATGTGGCTCCTCATCTTCTGTAATGCCCACATATTTCCAAATTAATCTTTTCATCCTCAACCTTAATTATTTTCGTTTCCATCGTTCCCATTTCAAGTGGCCTCGATGTTGTCATATTCTCAAAATATTTTGTGAGAGCTACCAAGTATAGTACGGGAATTAATATTTAACATTGGTTCATAGTTTATAAAGGCTACCATCTTAACCAATATTAAAATATTTAATTTGAATGGTCCCTTATAATCTTGACTTCAAATATATTAAAAATGTGGCAAATAAGCTCGGAATCCTATGTATTTTAGCTCGTCAAAAATGGCTTGACAATATGCATTTGTTTACAACCTCCATGAGGACACAACAAGATTCCTTTGAAGCCTTAGCTAGCCCTTGGGATCACAAGAGTAGGGCTAACAACTAGTCTCGGTGGCCAACTCAAAGAGGGGCCATTACAATCCACCCCCCTTGAAATTACTTGTCCTCAAGTGGTCTCAATTCTGAATGCTGCAAGATGGCCTCGCTCTTCCATGTAACATCCTCACGCGGCAGATCCTTCCATTGCACTAAATATTCCCTAATAGTCCTTTCTCAGAGCATACACTCTCTAGTATCAAGAATTGCCTCATTAACAATACCAATTTCCCTTCATCGTCTAGGGGAGACGACTCTATTGAAGGTGTCACATTAAGTCTCAATGCCTACTTGAGGTGTGACACGTGAAAGACATTATGTATCTTGCTATCCACTTGTAACTCTAGCTCAAATGCCACCTTTCCAACCTCCCATTCAACCTAAAAGGCCCATAATGTCACAGCTTCAGCTTCTCCACTCCACTCCTCTTAAGTGAGAACTGCTGGTAGGGTAGTTGTTAGCCAACCGGATGGGTCTGGCGGTGTTTTTGTAGCCGACGGATTGACTGTTGTCGGTGTTTTGTATTTTGTAGCCGACGGGTAAATAGTTTGTAGCGGATATAATGTTGTGGCCAACAGACTCCTTCGGGAAGGTTCGGCGGTAATATTTATATCCCGTCTGGGATCATTGTAAAGCATCATTCATCTACTATTGCGAATATAATTCTGCTGTTCGTGTTCATTGTCTGTATGCGTTCATTTTCTTTACCTGTACGGTAAACATTTGGCGTCGTTGCCTTATGAATCTGGAAGGTGGGAGGAATGAAGATTAATGCCAAATCAGCTTAACAAAGATCGGAATAAGGCGAAGGGAGAAGATGGAATCCGTACTGCGCAAGAGAATTTAATTCTGGCACAGCAAGCCGAACGCCAACGAAGATTTCAGAAGATTGCCGACGGAAACCGAAGTGTGGAGGAATTGTTGGAGGAGACTCGGCAGCGGGTGGAATTGGTGGAAGAAGCACGGGAGGAGTTCTTGAACTTGTGTTCGCCAAGGGAGGAAAACTCTGACGGAAGAGCATCAACTTGCACGGCTCATAGTGTCGACGGAGCACGAGCGTGGAGTGATCTCTTCGTCCAAGATAGACTTCCGCGGGAAACAATTTCAGAGGATCTTTCTACTTCACCAAGGTTCGCAGCTATTGACACCTCCGGTGCGGGAGTGCCGACCGCCAGTGTGGAAGTGTCGACCGCCAGTGTGGGAGTGTCGATTGCCAATGTAGGAGTGCAGACCTCCGGTGTAATAGTGCAGACCTCCAATGTTGCGATGGCGAGATCCAAAGAGAAACTGCCAAAGTTCAATGGCGATGGTACGGCCGATCCCACTCGACATTGTAAGACATGTGAAACGATCTGGAGGGCAAATGGCATAATTGATGAAGACGACTGGATGAGACAATTTTCGGCAACCGTACGGGGCGTGGCAATTGATTGATTTTCGGATACGGATCCACAAAAGCTAAATAGCTGGGATAACATTAAAAAGGAGTTCCTGGCGAAATTTAAACTCTTGCGGGATGATAATGAAATCGTAGCAGAAATTTTCAATACCAAACAAGGGAAGCACGAAACTATCAATGTCTACGCCAGGAGATTAAAAGACTTAATAAACAAAATGGAAAGCAAGCCGGCGGACGGATTGCAGAAAAGATGGTTCGTGGACTGCCTACGATCGGAATTGCGGAGGAAAATGAAAATTGTGCCACCGTCGTCGTATGTGGACGCGTATAACAAAGCACTGGACCTTGAAAGTGAGCAGAAGACAAAAAAGAAGAAAACTAGCTCCTCTGATTCGGATGACGACGAGCCTGACGGAGATGATAGTAGCGACGACGAAGGCAGTAGCAAGAAGGTTCGTGCCCTACAGAAGGATATGGTTCACATGATGAAGGAATTTAAAAACATGCAGAAGGAGCCAAAAGGTAGTGAGCTGTGGTGCATGGAGTGTAAGGCAGACGGGCATACTAAAGGATTGTGTCCAAAGAACCAATTCTGTGACATTTGTCAAATCATGGGCCATTCGACAAAGGAGTGCCCCTTTAACATGAAGACAAGAGGATCTCCGCAGGTGTTTCTCACACAGGAGGCTTCCCCATCGGGTAGCAGCGGAAACACGAATACCACCGGTGCTACATCCGAAGGATACAGGAATAATAACAGAGGGCAAAATAACAACAATGCAAACAATAACAATAATAATGGTAGCCGAAGTCGAACTCAGTATGATGCAAACGGACGGCCGATCGTTCAATGCCGAGCGTGTAATTTGTGGGGTCATTTTGTGCGGGATTGTATAACGGCAAACACACCAAAATTATTATGCAAATGGTGCGGACCCGACGATCACGAAGATTCCAAGTGTCCAAAGTCTGGAGTAAACTTGATCACTGTCGACACGGATGTAGAGGAGGTTCTGGCAATTACACGGAAGCAAGCAGAGGAAAAGAGGAGATTGGGGGAAGCGCAGGCGGAAATTGCAAAGGCATCGTCGGCAGGGACATCTCAGTTGAAGGATATCACCGGCACATTGGCAAGGAACTTCGCAGAACAAAACATTGTACGACAGGTCTTACAAACGGAGATATCGGTCAAGATAAGTGACCTCCTTCTCACAATGCCCCAGTTACGGACGGCCATTCTGAATCATACACCATTTCCGAAAGCACCGGAGGACACAGGAAGGGATAGTAGGGAAGTGATGACAACAGACCCAATGCTGTTGGCACTCACCTCCGGACGGCATTTGGCGGTCGTCGAGATGGGGATTTTGGGAAATGTTTTGACAGAGACAATTGTTGACGGAGGGTCCGGCGTGAATGTCTTACCGGAGGATACCTGGAAGAAGTTGGGGAAGCCGACGCTATGGCCACCTACATTCCAGTTGCTCACGGCGAACCAGCACGGGATCAAACCGTTAGGAACCTTGAGGGCACAACCGATAATCATTGGTACGCAACCATTTTTATTGAATTTCGTAGTCATTCCATTGAAAAGAAAAGGATATGATGCTATTCTGGGACGAGATTGGTTGGTGCAAGCAAAAGTAAAACATGATTGGAAACGAAATACCCTATCAATGGAGCACGGAGGCAAAAGATTCACAATTGACTTGCATACACAAATGGTCGGTGAGGAGGCAGTATCGTCAGATTTAGAGAGTGACGACGAAGCAAAGAGGAGAATGGAACCAGACGAAGGAGTATTGAGACTTGATGGAGGATCGAATGACGACGACCTGGACTCGATGAATGGCTTGTTCCACTAGCAGATAGAAGACTACAAACTGTTTCCGAGTTGCAATATGTTAACGGTCGACGAACGTGACAAAACACAGGAAAATGAATGTCCGGAGGAATGCAGGGAAGCGGGAGAAGGAAAAGCTGCCATGGTTGAAGCTAAGGGGAAGAACATACAGTTTGAACACAAAAAAATGAAAGATCCCACTGTCTGGTACATGGTGAATAGACCGCGCGGAAAGAAAAGGTTACACCGCAGCATAAAATTAGTGGAAGGGCACCGATAGCAAGGAAATAATCCAGTTGCGCGACGATCGCAGGCACAGTGGGCGACGGAGGTGGCACAGAACAAACGTAAGGCGTACGACAATCAAAATGAAATCAAAGTGGAAAAGTTTCAGGGCAGATGGGTTGGACCATATCAAATTCGAAAGGTCGGCGACAATGGAGCGATCAGATTATCAACTTTGGACGGGCAGAAGGTACCTCCGGCAGTCAACAGATCCAAATTCAAAATATATGGTGCCAGGAAGACTCCGTCGCTATCACAAGATGGCCTGCTGACTCCATCATCGTTGCAGAATGGCGACGCCTGGAGGCAAAATGGAGGTACCTCTGTTATTTGATTTCTTTGAAACACAAAAAAAATAAAAATAAAAAAAATAAAAAAATTTAAAAGAAAAAAAATAAAAAATTAAAATTAAATAAAAAAATTAAAATTAAAATTAAAAAAATTAAAAATTAAAAATTAAAAAATTAAAAAATAAATAAAAACAACGGGGGCCCCACAGACAGAAAGGCCCCATGGGCAAGTCTGTCCGCGAGCGTAACAGACAGAGGCCCCGCGGGCAATAGCTGTCCGCGGGCGACAAAGGAAAGACCCCGCGGACAATTTGTCCGTGGGTTAATAAAAACCCCGCAAGCAACCTATCCGCGAGCTCTCAAAACTTGACGCCCTCCGCCGAAGCAGGCCCCGCGGACTTTAACATTTTTTTGTTTTTTCCTCCGGAACCTCCTAAAACCTCTTTTGCGTGTGCAGTCTTCGCCAATAAATAGTAAGGCCGCGGGCTTAAAAGAAAACAGTCTCACCAGAAGTCTCCGCCGATAAAAGGAAGAGAGACCGCGGGCATAGAACTTAGAAAACTCCTCCGGCCAACAGACTTCTCTGTGGGAATACAAGATTTCGATGCGCTTTCTTGGGTTTTCTCTGTGCTTCAATTGAACAACGTAATTGGCATCGGCATACGAGGGAAGGTTGTTCTCGGGCAGTTGGCCATCATTCTTTTGCTGATTGGCGGTTCTCAATTTGTGCGCTCGCCAGTTTCCATCCAGAGGATTAGGATTTCCGCCAAGAGTTTCGAGAGGCACACTAATTGAAAACAGAGAAAGCAGCACAGGTGGCTATCAAGGTCAGCTTTAAGAGACAATATTGTGTTAGCAAAGGCTATAGGCACAGGACGAAGTGAAGTGATGTGACAGAAGCAGATTTTTCTTGTTGTAGTCACTCTGATGATATTTTTTGTTTGTTAAATTGTCTCAGATATCTTGTAATTGTCGTTCGGAGACGACTTTTCTTTTTGGGGAGGATAGTGTTAGCCGACTGGATGGGTCTGGCGGTGTTTTTGTAGCCGACGGATTGACTGTCGTCGGTGTTTTGTATTTTGTAGCCGACGGGTAAATAGTTTGTAGCGGATGTAATGTTGTGGCCGATAGACTCCTTCGAGAAGGTTCGGCGGTAATATTTATATCCCGTCTGGGATCATTGTAAAGCATCATTCATCTACTATTGCGAACATAATTCTGTTGTTCGTGTTCATTGTCTGTATGCATTCATTTTCTTTACCTGTACGGTAAACAGTAGTAGCATGAGATAAACCATGTCTCCTACCTCAAATGGTCACTCAACTCTATGTTGGTTTGCATATTGTTTTTGCTAGTTTTGTGCCTTATGCATATTTTCTCTCAAAGACCTTGCAATATCCTCGTTCTCCTACAGTAAATCCTTGGCCTGAGGCACTCTCCTATCACTAACAAACAAGTCTAAGTAGTTTGGAGGATCATACCTATAGTGACGCAGTGCAAGGCAAGAGAATCCCCAAAGGAGATGTCCTGGCCCCCAGCAATTACCACACAGTGCAAACACAAGATAACAATAATGCAAGATCTAATACCAAATCACAATTCTTTATTTATAAAATAACACCAAATCACAACTTTTTATTTATAAAATAATTGTTTACATGCAATATGCCCGGCTATAAGGCCTTTTGGGTTAGGGCCAAATAAAACAACAAATACAATAACAGTTCTGCAAGATCCCACAAGATCCAACTCACAACACTAATCCCAGCAAGTCCAGATCTGCACTCTGGTATTAACCTCCAAGGAAGATCTCAACTTGTGCTCGCAAGCCCACCAAGCAATCTCCTTGTTTTCCAAGCCACAGCTACTAGCTCTTCTCACAAACTCGCAACTCCCCCACAATCCTGCCGTAAACTGCCTCACATTCGACGCTCTATCCATAGACTCAGGAAAACTCACCCTTAAGCTACTCTCCAGACTCACTCCTCTAAAATGAATGAATCACTCCATGAATGAATGACTAAAAGACTCCACAAGACCCCTTATACCCAACTAAGCCACAAGTTGGCCTAACAATTACAAATTAAATAAACCCCTTGCATTAAATGCAAATTTAAGCCACAAGTCGGCTCACAACAAACATTAAATACAAAAATGTTAACCCTCGCATTAACCCGCAGTTAACAAGTGATAACTACACAAAAATACTTAGGACAAACCCCAAGTTTACAACCAAGACCACACCTAGGTTCACACACACTCCCAGATCGATCCACGACACGATCACATGCCACATGCATTAAATGCACCAAGAACTCTAGTCGGCACCAACACACTACCAAGTGATAGCAAACTCCCAAGCAAGTCGAACTCCCAATACATGTCGCGCACAACAGACCATGTCGAACTCAAAGACCATGCCGAGCTCCCAGAGCATGCTGAGCACCAGTCCCTCTACGACCGAGTACCAGTCCAAGAACCCTCCAAAGCAACTACTGAGCCTCCTCCCATGAACTCCAAAGCAGTCACCAAGCAAACCCAAGATGCTTCTACATCATATAGAGAGCCATGAATGGTGTCATCTAGATAGACATGTGATATGTGGTGTTGTAGTAATACTCACCAAGGTGTAATCACTTCACCCATGTCTTTTGTTGTCTTGCTATGTAATTGCAAAGATATCCCTCAACCCATTTATTTACTATCCCAATTTGTTCATCAATTTAAGGGTGGTAGCTAGTGCTCGAGGTGAGCTAACTCCCACATAATCTAAAAAGATCCTACCAAAAAGACTCATGAAGCTGACATCCCAATCACTAACAATAGTATGTGGCAACCCATGCAACCTAAATATCTCCTTGAAGAATAACTCAGCCACCTGTATTATTGTATATGTAGATGCAATGGAAAAGAAATGTGTGAACTTTGTCAAATGATCTACCACCACATAAATATCGTCCTTGCCTTGGACCTTAGGCAAGCAAGTGAGAAAATCTAATATACGTTGTCCCACTTCCTCTTCGGAATTGCCAAAGGCAGCAACAACCCACTTGGAAAAAAGTGCTCATGCTTATTCTATTGACAAATTGCAAACTCCCTCACATATTCGAATACATTTGTTTTGAACCCCTTCCATGTAAAGTGCTCTCACCTGTTAGTATGTCTTAAAATATCCCTAATGCCTTGTCACAGGTGAGCCATGAAAGGCCCACAAAATCTTTTGCTTAATAGAAGATCCAAGTACCAACTATATCTGATTCTTATACATGATCAGATCATTCACCACACAATAGCCCTCATCCTGTGCAATACCAGCAATGATACTCATAGTCCACTTGTCCTTTGCATATTCTGCTGAAATCAGCTCTCTCTAATCATTTGATATAGATGCCAAAGCACATAAGTGAGATCTCCAAGACAATCGGTCAGCAACTATGTTTTTCTTCTATTTCATGAAAACAATGTCAAAGTCATACGACTGTAATTTGCTGACCCATTTTTGTTGTCTATCATTGAATTCCTTCTCGCCAAGAAAATGCTTTATGTTGTTATGATTTGTTTCAACTGTGAATTTGTTTTCCACAAAATATTGTCTAAACTTAGCCAACATGTGCATCATGGCTAATATCTCCTTGTCACAAATGTACCTCTTCTCAGCACCTCTTAGTTTCCTACTCTCAAAAGCAATAGGGTGCTTATCTTCCCTTCAAAACACTCCAACCCTTCTCCTAAAGCATCGCAATGTAAGTTGAATGACTTGTCAAAATCTGGAGTTGCTAAAATTGGGTAAGTACTCATCAACACTTTGAACATGTCGAAACACTATTGTGAACTATTTATCCACTCAAATGCATCCATCCAAGTGAAATCTATGAGAGGAGGTGTTAACTACGAATACCCTTCACAAAGCAGTGATAAAACCCACATAACCCCATGAATCCCCTAAGACATTATAAATTCATGGTGTCAATCCATAATAGCTTGGATCTTCTGAGGATCCACTTCAACACCCACAACACTAATGATAAGTCCTAGATATAACAACTCAATCATCCCAAACTCACATTTACATATTTTAGCATACAAGGACTCTCATCAAGAATGCTAAATACAATATCAAGGTGCTTCAAATGCTCCTTGCTCGGTACAATATCAAGGTGCTTCAATTGCTCCTCCAAAGTCTTACTATAGATAAGAACATCATCGAAGAAAATCAACACAAAACTCCTCAGTTGATCCCTGATTGTCTAGTTCATGCACGACTAAAAGTTGGTGCATTAGTCAAGCCAAAAGCATGATTAAGAGCTCAAAGTGCCCATAATGGCTCCTAAAAAAATTCTTCTCTATGTCATCCTCTGGCACATATCTGGTGACACCTTGACCTCAAACCTATCTTTGAAACGTAGCAAGTTCCATACAACTCATCAATAAGCTCATATATACAGGGAATTGGAAACCTATTTTTTGTCGTCCTCGTTTAATTCCTTGTAGTCTATGCACATCTGAAAAGTCTCATCCTTCATTTCAACTAAATCAACTACTAAAGCAAATGGACTCTTACTAGGTTTAATATGTCCCATCTCAAGTAGCTCTTTAATTGCTTTTTCAATTGCATCCTTATATTTCTTTGGATGCATGTAGGGAGTAATAATCATCGATTTAGCTCCTTCCTCAAGCTCTATCACATGCTCTATCCCCTTTTCAGTTGGCCTACCAAATGGGTATATCTTTAAACACTTTAAGAGTGTTTTATCAAAAGCTCCTAAACCTACGGGGGATAATCATGTTTCTGTTGCACAACCTCCTCTAGCATCATTACAATCCCTGTTGCCCATTATACCTGCTCGTGCTGAATCAATCTTTCCATCTATCTAAGTGATACTACCTCGAGCCCCGCATCTAATAGAGCTCTAATTACGACCTACTTACCTTGACGCTCAAAATTCATGTCAATTCTGCCAAGGTTGAAAGTCAACTCATGAAGTGACTTCATCCAAGTAATGCCAAGAATACAATCATAGTCCTCCATGTCAACAACGACAAAATTCCCAACCATATCATACTCCCGCATACGTAAGTGCATGCCATTAATAACATGATTGTTGTGCAATGTGTGACCACTAACTAATATCACTTTAAAGCCTTTGTGTCCCTCTGTGTAAAGTCATGTCCTCTTAACCAACTTCTCTGATACGAAATTATGCGCAACACCTATATCCATCAAGGTGATCACTCGCTTCCCCTATTTTACACTTCTCACTCTAAATGTTATCACTTGATCATCACTTGAGACTTGTGCAATTGTTTTCCTATCACTTGATTCACCTATTGAGGGTTTTGACTCCTTAATGTCCTTTGAATCAGATCATGTATCATCATCCTCTGAAAAAGATTCATCTACTAAAAAGTACTCTATTTGGGCTGCTTTGGCCTCCATAGGACATTGTGAGATAGGTCACATGGTTCTCTGCATTGGAAGCATACTTTCTTCCTCAAATAATTAAGCTGATCATAATCCAATCTTTTTGTTTCATTCTTAGGCTAGGGGGGATTGCTTTTGGATTGTTTTCTTATCCTTGTTTTTTTTTTGAAGTAGATCCCTTAGTCTAAAATTTATCTCCAGAAGATGAAGGCTCCATGTCTCTAGCCTTTTTATCGGCTTCCTACAATGTGACTCAGCTTATCCCCTTAATCCATCCCTTCAAAGGCTCTGCAAGGCCATCCATGAATAGCACCAATAACCTCCTCTGAAAGATATTCGTGACCAAAACTAAATGCATCTAAAACTCCACAAGGTAAGTATCTCTTGAACCCTGTTGTTTAAGTTGAGTTAGTTCCTTAAAATGCAACTCGAGGTCCTTTTCAAAATGATCAATCAGCATCTCTTTAAAATCAATCCAAGAAGTAATTGATTATGGCCCCCATAGTGACCATACCATGGTGTTACCACTCATGCTAGACCATCCAAATACAATGTTGAGAATCTAATCCATACTTTGAACACTCATCCCTCATGGATTCGTTGTTGTAACTCAAATCTCAAAGATTTCATGGATTCAATCTCATTGAAGATTTCATGTTGCCGAGCACTCTTCAAGATATGCCAGAATTTCTATAAAGAATGAAGACATCCATTAAAGAAGGCGTGATTCGAATCAAAGAAGCAATAATTCATTTGGTCTCCATTTTCCCAATGATTGTCCGAGGACCTGAGTTTGTGTGGGAATGCACCAAGCACTTTAATTCAAAAGACAAGCAAAAGGAAAAAAAAATTTAAAGGTGCTGATAAAAAGTTATTTCGAGTTTACATCTAGACACCTTCAAGAAGGTTTTCAAAGTGTCAAAGATTCCAGAATGTGCCAATCTACAAAAGAGAATTCACGACAACTTGAGCGAGAAAAGCTTGATCACATCAAGTTTTCAAATTACCACAGATAATT
The DNA here is from genome assembly GCA_028749045.1 of Cupressus sempervirens. Classification (NCBI taxonomy): domain Eukaryota; kingdom Viridiplantae; phylum Streptophyta; class Pinopsida; order Cupressales; family Cupressaceae; genus Cupressus; species Cupressus sempervirens. Next base: position 297,266,275 of record CM053784.1, on the reverse strand, counting down.
CATCACAGAGAGTCGGAGGCTATCAAAAGACATAATACCATGATTATCAAGGTGGATGCAGTAACACAAAATACAGGAACTTCTGATTTTGTGATCGTCCTAGATAGCATCGCCAAGTACAAGGCCCTTCAAAACAATCCCTAGAATTGTTTTACTTCTCTTTCGTCTTCTTTCTACATGTAATACAATTTACATGTGTAATGACATGTAATCCAATAATTTCTCTTGTTAGTTAGACAAGGTCAAAGTTGGTTGAGTTGCTCTCACTTTTTCCTCCACTTTTTTCTCAACTCCTTTGCCTATATATAGGAGTGCCCCCTCATTGTAAAAACCATCTTTTGTTGTATGCAAGAAAGCTCTGCCAAACTTGTGCAAGCATAATTTTGATTGTGTAGTACGAACTTGGGAGAAAAGTGAATAAAACAAGCAATTGGATCCAAAGCTTTGACTAGAAGCAATTGTGATCGAGCAAATTAGAAGCTTTGATTATAATTTGTGCCTATTATCTTTGATTCATGTTGTTATTGCGAGTTCAACAATAGAGAGTAGTAAGTTGAGAAGCAATCAGAGCCGAAGCTTTGACTAGGAGCGGTTGTGGTAATACATAGACTAGACGCTTTGACTATAGCTTGCATTAGCATCTCAAATTCACAAAAAATAGTTGGAATTTCCCTAATTCTAGAAGTCTTTGCGCCCCAATGGTAGAGGCTTTTCTTACAGAATAGAGATCATCTACTTCTGGAAGTCTTTGCACCCCAATGGTAGTGATTCTTCTTATAAATTAGACAAACAGAACTTTGAGCGAAACCGGTACGCTTTCAATCAACCTTTGAATTGATGTTGGTTTATCGATATCACCATTTCTAGCGACTAGACAGAAGTGTAGTTAGAGATTTTATCTTGTGCCCATTATTCGCTCCGCGGGTAAGTGGATTCTTTCCTAAAAGTTAAGAGGAAAGAATATTGGTAACACCCCTTACAAAATCTCTCAACATCTTGCTTACCTTGAGTTGATCCAAGAAATGGTGAAAAGGGGGAGCATTCCCTTTAATGTAGGAGAGACTTGGGTTTATATGTTGTGGTTGGTCTACCTATTTTGCAACTCGATTTTACCCAAAATTGTCGGTTGCAAAATATCCACCCAACAGTTTTTTGGCGACTCTACTGGGGACTCGACGCGCATTTGAGAACCTCATGCTTTCATTTGAAGCATACCCATGTCCTTTTTCATTGTAAATATTCTTTGTAATTGTTTCATGCATTTACCAAGGTCATGTAAATGGCCCAAGGTCCTTGGGGAAATGGATTTGGACCGTTGAATCTAGCTCCACCTCTACATGATCTTCCTGATAGCTCACCAAACAACTTTCCCAAGTTTTTTGGTGATGAACATATTGTTGCTTTCTACATTGCATGCAGAGTTGATGCTATTGAACATGAGGACGTGTCTGTTAGGTTGCTCGTGGAAACTCTACAAAGGAGTGGTTGCTGACTGGTTTTACAATTTACCACCACATACTATCACACGCTGGGCTACCCTCATAGCCATGTTTGAGGAAAGGTTCAAGCCTCCTGAAGATGTCCATTCATTGTTGGCCCAACTTATTCAACTAAAGAAATCATCTCACATGCCTATGCATGAATTTGTTGCTCATTTCAACAAAATGATACAAAGAATTCCAGTTGTTGCTCAACCTACAACTGCCAATTTGAAGTGTTTGTATGTCAATGCTCAAATTCCTGAAGTTTGTTTTCTATTGAGAGAAGCCTTGACTACTCTCACAGTTGCACAGACATTGGCGATTGAAATTGAATATGATCTTACTCTAGCTGGGAAGATAATAATTGAGGCAAATGGGTTTTAGGAAAGTCATTATTCTTCTAATTCATGTTCTTCCAGTAAAAGCACAAATCCTGCGGTGCAGAGGATAGAAAATGAGTTACTTGCCCTCAAAAAGAAAAGAGTTGAAGGGATGTTCTTCATTCCTCGAGAAGATGTACAAAGGAGGTCTTTTCAAACTATTCATCATAGTTTTATTGTTGAGAATTGACAAAAATTGGTTTCACCATAAAAGAAGCTTGGTTTTGAGGGACCATTAGCGAAGACAACAATGACGCATCTTGTGTTTGAAGCTAGTCATCTTGCTATTCTCTTCTAGGAAGAGGAAGAAGACATAGCTAGTGACTCTCATATCTGGTGCACATAGTCTCAAAAGGCCAGTGATGAAAAGATGAGGAAGGAAAAAAATTCTTCAAATGTTCAAAATAATTATGTCATTGAAGTGGACATGCAAGCAAGTTGCAAATGATGTATTTGTGTCTCAAGGTCATGAACTTGAGTAAACTTTAAATAATTGTTCTACCCCGAAGCTTGTGAGTAATATGTTAAGGCAGGTAGTGCAATCATGTCATTACTACAATCACATCAGCAAGGTTTTCTTGATCATTCTGAGGTGCCAATAATTGATGAACCAGTAAAGCAAATTGTAGTTGGCAAGAACTCAAAATTTGTTCGATCAAGAGTATGTCCAATCTGACATCTTGCTTGGTTGAAGGCTAATGGAAAGCTAGAGATTCCACATGTACCTGAACATGAAAATACCATTTAAGAAGACTGTTCAGTTTCCGAGGAGTAATCTCAATTCATGGACCTTTCTTGGAGCAGTGGTACACGTGATTCATCTCAAAAGGATGTTTTCTTCTATTTCTTCCAAGAGGTGTTACATTAGGCCTTGACATTATTGCTCCAATTGTTCATGTTCCATCAATATGAAGTTTCCTGTGAGCATGTAAGGTACCACAAGCTACTGAAAAAAGGTAGCTATCTTGTTGAGCCAATAAATGGTTTCATCTGAGAGTTTGCATTATCAGCTAGTTTTAATTAGGTAGGATTTTCTTTTCTTTTGATAAGTGCGCTTGCACATTTTTGTTTTACTAGATTTTCTTTGCTTTAGTCGCATTAGTTTTGTTTTGTTTTTGGTCGCTCGACTCTATAGCCCAATGGAGTGGATGAAGGCACTTAGAGATCTAGATTTTATATTACTCGTTGTTTTCAAGAACAAACAAGTAACATTCCTCAGACAAAGTCGGTTGTTGACCTGCATTTTGTCAACACAAAACGTAGGTAACAGTACGAAACTTTTCAACTTAGTTTCGCATTTCTTTGAGTTTAGTTCATTATTTAATTGGTTAGTATTGATCAATCAATCAACAAAATAATGAATCCTTTTACTCAAGGCTTTCATCAAGTCTTTTTAGTTTTTCTATTTGTTGCGCCTATGCTTGATTTTTGAAGCCTTCAACATCCATTTTCGCATTTTTTATTGTGTTTGTTGGCTTTTGGTCCTTTGGTTTTGCTCAAGTCATTAGTTTCGATTTTCCCTTTGATTTGTTCTTAGGGCTTAATCGGAGTTGGCAATCAAAAGATATGACCATTTTAGTGCCCAAAAAGTGGACTTTCCAGGTACAACTGCACGAATTAAAATTTCATGTTATATTTTGAAGTTGACATTCACTTTTTGAAAAATATAACAAAATTCACTCTATGTTATGTTTTTTAGTTACTTTATCATTTTAATTTTTCAATTAAAGTAACCATAGAGCACTTTATGTCATATTTTTAAGTTAAGTTGTTTTTTTATTTTTCACTTAAGTGACTATATTATCTATATAGTTTGATTTAATTTTTGAATTTTAATTCAAACATCTTAGTTAATATTACTTTTTGAATGATATGTGCACATTATATATTTATTATTTATGTAGTGTAAATATTATTTATGATCCATTTAAGTCATATTTCATCAAAAATTAAGTTGACATGTGCTTAATTCATCACTTAAGTTGTGCATACCATGTCTACAAGCACATTTACATCAAAATATGTAATTGCCTCTAGAAACCACGATTTCATATGAAAAGCAATTTTTAAACACATAACTCCCAAAAGGTGAGACATGCATATTTAAATGTTTTCAAAACATGTAGTCACCTCCCAAAAGGTGTGATTTTGCACTAAGTGTCATTTGTAATCAAATTTTAAAATATGCACATGCACCCAAAAGGTGTGATTTGCATTTGGTTTTCTATTACGTCTTTGAAAGATGTAATGCACCCCAAAAGGTGTGATTTTACTCTTGGACTCCATTACATGTTTTTAGAACATGTATATGCACTCCAAAAGTGTGATTTGAATAAGGAGACTCCATTACATATTTCTAAAACATGTAATCTCTTCCAAAAGGTGTGATTTTCCTTGAAATACATGCATATGCCCTCATAGAACCCGAAATTGAAGATTCAAGGGCAAAAAAACTTGATGTTTTCCTCCTCCCAGAACACATTTTTCATCAAAAATGCTTAGATCTGCCCATATGATGGCTTGAAATTCATCACAAAGGGGTTGTTTTTAAGTTTTATGCATTTGGGGGTCATGATTTTGCATATCCAAGACAAAAATGGCCTAGATTTTTGCATTTATGAGCCACATTTTTGTGAAAAATGGCAAGATTTGGGGCAATTTTGATCACATTTTGGCTCAAATAGAAGTCGTTTTGAGGTTTTGATCCATATATTTGCTATTGAAGAACACATTTTTGCCTTTAAAGGTCAAAAACACTTCATTTCATGCTCTCTATGAATCACGGTTTTACTATAAACGCCCAGAAAATTGGATATTTTATCCACTTTTATGTGTTTTGAAGCCATGTTTTTGCTTTTGGATGCATATACATTCATTTGGGAAGTCTTTTTTGCATTCCCAAGCCAAAAACGATCAATTTATATGCATTTGTGAGCAACGTTTTTGCAAAAACGACCCAGATTTTTGCATGAAAATGACACATTTTCATTAAAAACACTCAAAAAATGACATTTCCAGCCCATACGTTTGGATCAATAGAGGTCGTTTTTTAGTTTTAATGCATGTTATTGCCTTTGAGACCACATTTTTGGCATTCTCATGTCAAATTCGACCCTTCATTGCTCATTAATATTCTTTGAATGCAAGTGTGGAAGAAGTCGAATTATTGTTTGAGAATCCGGAATTGGAGGAGAATCGGTCTTCAAAATCTATGATTCTTGCGATTTTGGCTCTTTGATCTCCATGTGGACTTTTTCAAAATTGCTCATCAATCGAAGCTCATCTTGCTATTTACATGCATATTTTAGCTTGAACTTGCACACTTATCCATATATATGCAATGAAAAGAGCATTTTTCCTTTAAATATGATGAAAACTCTCATTTTCACACTTCTGGAGTTTTCTCAAATTGCAAATTTGAATTTGTACTTGAAAGCAACATGCTTGTTGACATGTTTGAGTTTAAAACCAAAGGTATGTGTTTTTTTGTGCTTGTTTTCGTTGTTTGTTTGCTTGCTTTCTCATTTTTCTTCTTTTGGAAGAAATTGTAAGTTATTTCCCAAGAGCTTGAGCACGTTTCACTTCACTCCATCTTTCCACATTTCATGCAAGTGCATCATTTCATTCCACATCCATCATTACATGTCATAGCACATTGCATCTCATTCCCCACATGTGATTACATGTAATCTCATTCTCCATCCGCAATTACATGTAATCTCATCTTTCATCTGCATTTAAATGTAATTCCATCCTTCATATGCATTTTCATATAAACCTATTTTCCAAAGCCACTTACATATAATCTCATCCTTTGAACTTAATTACATGTTTGTATCGAGTCATAATTACATATAAATCACTTTACATGCGATTTCATCTTGAGAACTCAATTTTGATAAAGGTCACTCTTTTAAACACCAAAGTCGCCACTTGCACACATCCATATCTATCCTAAGTTGCATTCTCAGCCATACCCACAAAAAACCATCATTGCTCATATGAAATCCATCCTTCCAAATCCAACTTTGGCCCTTTTCATGCAAATACATATGCTTTCCGGTTCATTTCCAGCCATCATACGTCTTCCATAAGTATCTAATCCATACTTCGAACACTCATTCCTCATGGATTTGTTGTTGTAACTCAAATCTCAAAGCGTTCATGGATTTAATCGCATTGAAACTTTCATGTTGCAGCGCACTTCAAGATATGCTAGAATTTCTATAAAGAATGAAGACATCCAGTAAAGAAGGCGTACTTCGAATCAAAGAAGCAGTAATTCATTTGGTATTCATTTTCCCAATGATTGTTTGAGAACCTGAGTTTGTGCACAAAAAAGAAAAAAAAACAAAGGTGTTGATAGAAAGTTATCTTGAGTTTACATCCGGACACCTTCAAAAAGGTTTTCAGAGTGACAGAGATTCCAGAATGTGTCAATCTACAATGGAGAATTCACGACAACTTGAGTAAAAAAAGCTTGATCATGTCAAGCTTTCAAATGACAACGGATAACTCATCAAAGAGAGTTCAAAGGCTATCAAAGATGTAACACCATGATTATCAAGGTGAATGCAGTTGCACAAACTAAAGGAACTCCCAATCCTGTGATCATTTGGGATAGCATCGCCAAGTGCAAGGCCTTTCAAAACAATCCCTGGGATTGTTTTACTTCGCTTCCTTCTTCTTTCTTCTCTATTTCATGTTTGTAGATTGGAGAGGATGTATTACATGAAAATGTGTAATTACATGTAATACGATTTACATGTGTAATGATATGTAATCTAATAATTTCTCTTGTTAGTTAGACCGGGTCAAAGTTGGTTGAGTTGCTCCCACCTTTGATCACTCTATGTGGCACATTTGATCTCATAATTTGTAATGGTTTGGCTAGATGGGCTAAGTCGAGCAATTTCACTTGCAACACATACAACGGGGCAAGTGTGGTAGATTATGTAATTTGTTAGCAGAATTTGTATGAAAATATTGAAGAAGTTGAAATTGGAGAGCACATTTGGGATCTCAAATCAGATTATAGACCGCTGTACGTAAATTTGTATTGGGCAAAGGATAGGCGGATTGGAGCAAAAATCCAAAGCCCTCAATACCCCCCTTCTTAGGGCAGACTTTTTTTCACTTCAGAAAATAGTAACACTTTCAGAGCTACTCTTGAGGAACTTTGTATGGGACACCCTATGTATAAACATGGTGTTAACAGTCATAATTTATCAAATTTGATTCATGAGGCTCTTTCAAAATGCAAGAGAGCAAAAAATAGAGAATCTAAAACTAATTGTTTTCCAGCCAATGCTTGGTTTGATAAGGAATGCAAGAGGATTAGGAGAAACCTAAGGGAGTCAAATAAAACTAACCTTGACATTAAGGCCTACAAACAGATCCTAAAGAAGAAAAAAACCGATTTTATGTTCACAAGGAGAGAGGCGCTAATTTTCTTGGGCAGAAATAACTCCAAACGTTTTTGGAAAGAACTCCAACCAAGGAGAAAGCAAACTGAAAATAATATTAGTGCCACCCAATGGTTTGAATATGCTAAGAAACTTTATGAACGAGAGGGTGGAGTGGGACAGCCACCTTTGGTCAACGATGATACAAATCTTTTCACTGTGCAAGATATAGAGACAGGGATTAAGAAGTTATGTGGAGGTAAAGCAAAAGACGTTGTTGCGCTCCAAGCAGGATATCTGAAGTGGGGTATGAAAACTCTTGAACCGCACATCACTGAAATTTTCAACAAAATCTGCCAAGAAGGGTTTCCGAAAGATTGGACAATCAGCCTTGCAATACCACTTTTTAAGAGTGGTGATGTTAATAATCCCTCCAACTACAGGACTATAATGATCAATCGCCTCTTTGCTAAACTTTTTGGCAGCATGATAGAAGCTAGGATTAGCAAATGGGTAGAAGAAAACCATAAACGTGCTAAAGGGCAAGCTGGTTTTAGGCCAAAGCACTCGACAGTGGATCACAGTGTCACTTTGAGATGCATTATTGAAAAAGAGTGGGAGAAAAAGGAAGAGGTTTTTTATTGCTTTGTTGACTTTAAAAAGGCTTTTGACACCGTCCCAAGAGACAAGCTTTGGTTCAAGATGGAAGAATTGGGGATTCCTATGCATCTCAAAGCTGCCGTTCATAGGATGTATGAAGAGGTGAAAGTCAAAATCATAACTTTAGATGGCATTTCAGAATGTTTTAGGAGCGATATCAGGGTCAAACAAGGCTCCCCTTTATCTCCTACTTTGTTTGGTTTATATATTGATAAACTAGAAGAGTGGTTAAACATGTAAAAGGGTGAAAGCATTCAGCTAGGTGAATTTGTTATAAAGCTGCTCCTATATGCGGACGATCTCATTTTAATTGTCAAATCTGCCTGTGGTTTGCAAGATCATCTATCTTCTCTTGAGCGCTTTTGCGGATTGGTGGGGATGCAGGTCAATATCAGCAAGACTAAAGTTATGATTTTCTCTAATAATAAAAAACAGCATCAACATGAATTTTATTATAATGGAAGTGTTCTTGAAGAAGTTGCGGCGTATAAATACCTTGGCATCGATTTCAACAAAAAACTAAGCTGGTCTAGCTACAAGTATAAAAGGATATTAAGTGGGTGGAAGGCTTTTATGCTCTTCAGAATAGGTGTCGTGAAGCGAAGTTGTGGGATTGGAAAACTATTCAAACATTGTTCGGTCTTCTTGTGCTGCCAGTTGTTCTTTACGGGTGTGAATTATGGGCCAGCAACACTAGTATAGCACAATGGAAACAAATCGAAGGAATCCAAAAGCACTTGATCACAAGCAAGTTTAAAATCAAAAGCATTGTTCCATATGATATCATGCTAAGTGAAATGCGGGCTGCTCCTATCGAGGCACTTGCTATGGTTCGCCTTCTAAGCTATTTAAAAAGAATCGAAAAAATGGAAGAGGATAAATGGCCTAAAGTTGTCTTTAGTGACACACTATGTAAGCAAAAAAGGATATGGATGCAACAAAACATCAAATGGATGAGTAAATGGAATATTCAATTCAATATGTGCCCCACAAATAATAAAGAAATAAAGGTCTTTGTTATGGAGAAATTCTACAAGAGAAATTGGGGAAGCGAGATTGGGAGGAAGAAACTATATTATATAAATGAGTTCAACCCCACTTGTGATCAATTTCAAAAAGCATACATAGGAGCCAACATTTCTTGGAGGGCTAAAATTCTTATTGCTCAACTGAGAGCCAACTCTCACCAACTTCATTGTGAGACTAGGCGTTGGAAGAGGCCAAAGGAGGCTTGGGAAGAGAGAATTTGCAGATTCTGCAATTCTAGGAAAGTGGAAACTGAACAGCACTTTATTTTAGAATGTGAGGCCTACAAGAGTAGCAGAGATAAATTTGCGGATACTATATGTGACAGTTCTTGGCATAACCTATTCAACAAAGAGTACATTGAGCAATTGGGTGGACTCATCATCATCCTGCACAAGAAGCGAATAGTGCTACTTAAGTCTACTTGAGTTGTCTTGCTGTCCCATAGGCTATTTTTAGCCTCGTGGACATTAAAATTTTATCTATCTATCTATCTTTTCTCAACTCCTTTGCCTATATAAAGGAGTGCCCCCTCATTGTGAAAATCATCTTTTGTTGTATGCAAGAAAGCTCTGCCCAACTTGTGCAAGCATTACTTTGATTGTGTAGTATGAATTTGGGGGAAAAGTGAATAAAAGAAGCAGTTGGACTCAAAGCTTTGTCTGGAAGCAATTGTGATAAAGCAAATTAGAAAATTTGACTGTAATTTGTACCTATTGTCTTTGATTCATATTGTTATTGTGTGTTCAATAATAGAGCGTAGTGAATCGAGATGCAATCAAAGCCGAAGCTTTGACTGGGGGCGGTTGTAGTGGTAATACATAGACTAGAAGCTTTGATTATAGCTTGTGTTGGCATCTCAAATTCACGAAAAATAGTTAGAATTTCCCTACTTTTGGAAGTCTTTGCACCCCAATGGTAGTGATTTTTCTTATAAATTAGACAAACGAGATTGAGAGTCAAACCGGTACACTTTCAATCAGCCTTTGAGTTGGTGTTGGTTTACCGATATCACCATTTCCAGCTACTACATAGAAGTGCAGTCAGAGATTTCATCTTGCGTGTTATTCGCTCCGCGTGTAAATGGATTCTTTATTGAAAGTTGACAGGAAAGAATGTTAATAACCCCCCTTACAAAATCTCTCAACTTCTTGCTTACCTTGAGTTGATCCAAGGAACGGTGAGAAGAGGGAGCCTCCCCTTTAATGTAGGAGAGACTTGGTCTCATAAATTGTGGCTGGTCTACCTATTTTGCAGCTAGATTTTACCCAAAACTACCGGTTGCAAAATATCCACCCAACATATATGATCTTTCATCTTGTTGGGTGCATGTTTCAATCTGATTGTTCTTGCTTGGGCTGATATCAAATATGCTTTGAGCGCTTGCAAATGATTATTAAGATGTCTAAGCAGCTAACTAATTTGCAAAAGCAACTTATAATGTCTCTCTAGATAGATATTGGTGCTGGACTACCTAGCGATTTGGCTTCTCCCTACTCAAATTTTGGCTTGTAAGTGGTCTTAGCCAAACCATTGAAGAATAAGGGCTTAGACAAGTCCATAAGGTGTGTTTAAGTAGGTTAGGGCGGGTTGACAAGAGGAGTTAAGTTGTCTTTGGCATTTGGACTCAAATAGGACATAGGTGAGCAAATGTTGCTTAGGAGTGAAAACCTGGGCAAAGGGGTTGACCTTGATTACAAATGGGTGGAATAGAATAAAATGTCCTTACTTAGTCCTAAAGGATCAAATTAGACAGATTTGGGGTTCTAGGAAAAATTATAAGCAAAAAAGCAAAAAGTTGCTCATGACAACTTTGCAACTTTGCAAAGTTGTCATGACAACATTGACAGCTTTTGTGCAACTTTGCACATAGGAGTTATTTGGTAGTTTCTACAACTGCCACAAGTGCACAAGGCTTATATAAGGCCATGCCACGCCCAAGACAAGGGTTGGCATTGATATTTGTATGGAGGCAAAGTGAGTTAATAGCAATTTTTCAAGTAATTTACCACAATGCGGTTGGAAACTACTCCTCCAGAGTCCTAGGGATTGAACTAGTGGTTTTTACAATATGTATAGTTAGTTCTTATTGTTTTCTTATGGAATCCATTCTTGGTTTTGCAAATTAGTTGATTTTGATAGGAGTTAGGAATTGTTCTTAATTTGGCCAGTTTGCTGGTTTGTACAAATCTAGTTGTGGAAATATGGCTCCAACTTGACTTCCAATGGTTGAATCCTCATGGCCACTTGGAATCAAGTAGATAACTGTATATACATTGTAAATATGCAATTTTGTGGTGTATGGAGTGGGATAGCTATTTTTACCACCAAGCCCTAGGCAAGCCCTAGTGTGCCCGAGAAGGTAACTTGGTGATTGCAAGAGCAAACAAATGGAGAAGGTGCATTGGTTTGTGCCAATCAGGTTGTGATTTGTGTAGCTCATAAGGTGAAGGAGCCTAGGACTGGATTTGGGCAGGGGTTGAATCCATTTGGTCAATTTAATCCTCTAGAAACAAACTGACTGCAGCGAACCCCTAAAACCCTTAAAAATAGGATCATTTTGGTATGTTGTGTTACGGATGAGTTGGGGGTCCTAAACCAATTGAATCTTGGAGGTTTCCCAAAAGGGTATCAGGTTCCTAAGTTAATTTGTGGGCCTGTTAAGGAGTTTGGGAAGTTAAGGATCAAATTCCCTATTAGGAGACCTAGCTGGGGCAAAAAGGCTACAAGGCCAATTAGTAAATCTGACGAGATCATTAATGAGTAGAAGCATATGGCCACCAAGAAAACCACAAGAACCTTGGAAAGAGTTAGCATTGAAGCCTTGAATGCTCACTTGGTCAGAGAAAGTCCTGATTTCTTGAAACAACAAGTTGGACACCTACAATGCATGGGTGTGTTTGCAAGGGTAGAAGAGTAGATTAAATTGATTGGTGAGGATCAGAGAGTAAGAGGGATAGAAGAGAGGTTATCCCTTGGATTATGGTGAAGAAAGAGACCCTAAGAAGCTAGGAGAGAGCGGGCCTAGTGTGGACCTAAAGAAAGAGTGGTTTAGGTCTTGGTGGTTGGATCCACCCCATCACATATGTAGGACCTACACATTAAAATGTGTACCTACTATAGATAGACATTAATACAAACACTTCGCATGCAACTTTTACGAGCTGGAAAAGATTTTGTTTCATATAAGAAATATACACAAGTTCTTCTATGCCAAAACATACCCAAGGGCCAAAAAGACAAGTTTTTTATTGAAGTCCGGAAACACACATTTATCCAAGAATGTGACAATCGAAAGTGATCAATCAGCTTATTCATTGACCTCTCCACCATCAAATCAACTAAATTCCCACACCATTGCAACCATCCATAGTGGTGATAAGAAAGCAACCAAATGCTGGGCAGTTCGGCCTTGATACCTAACACCAAAGTTGTAACTGCTCGCGTGAGGCTTGGGATTGGTACAGCAGCCTCAAATACTCTATAATCAGTCTTCAGTAATGTTGCAAATCGCAGCTACTGGCCTGCCATAGCTAGAGCTGGAATAACTTCATTTGATGCTCAAACCTTCTAGAAACCCTTTGATTGTTAACTAATTAACATAGCTTGGACCTCTAAATCAAGCTGACTGATGAGCACTATTTCAACTCATCTTTCACAGTCTCAGAATTGCATAAGCACTCGAAAATTAACGTCCTCCAATGCTGAATAGAGTAGAAAACTTAGGTTATAGGCTCAATGCCCAAGAACTTCATCAACAAAAGCAAACAAACCAAATGCATAATGAATTAATTTTCTCCTTGGCTTTTTATAATATCCATATGAAGTTTGATCCAGAATCTTCAACAATAAGTCACTTTAATGACAACTTCATTTGCCTTTTGATGCACAATTGACTTTATAAAACAAACTTATGTCCTCCTTGGTTAAGCTGCCCACTTTAATGATATATTTACTGCACATCAATGATGTCCTTGGCCCATTTCATTTTACAAAATTTATAGAGTTAATTAATAAATTTATAATACAACCATTAATAAATAATCATTTATGTCATTATAATTTTAATATCTCATTGGATACTCATTATCTCTTTGTTTCGTCTAGACCTAGAGGTCAACCAATGTTTCCATTGCGCATCCAAATGCCTTATTGAAAATGTTTAGGGTCCATCTTTATCACCCTTGGCTTACTATACTAGTAAATCTCGGAATACCTGATCAAACAAAGGAGCCAAGGGTCATCACTACAACTAAGGCCGGTCTAGGTGCTTTGCCAAAGATATAAATACTAGATAAGTGACTTACTATAAATAGTAAGTATACCAAACTGACCCAAACGAAGAGAAATCTTGAACACTTCTGATCTCTAAAAGGGAAGGGGAATCATATTCTACTGACTAGGACCCTCTAACCAGCTGGCTTAGCCTACAAGGACCAATGATAGGCTAAACCAAACCAGCAACCATGGTAAGCTTAAAAGGGGGCATTACATGAGGCACTATCCAAGATGAGAGGTATACAGTGATCAATGATCTCAAATTTTATAAGGGCACTATCTACTTGGTGCCTTCCTCGCACGATAAGGTGATGATTTTGAGGACATTCCATGATGCGCCATTGGCTGGACATCTAGATTTCTTTAAGACATACAAGAAAATTCGAGATAGGTTCACATGGATAGGACTCAAGAATGGAGCCTTTATGTATGTTAGAAAATGTTGAGGTTGCTAGCAGAACAAAAATGAGCATACCTTTCAAGTTGGTTTACACCGGCCCTTACCCACAAGATTGCCCAAAGTTCAAAGTAAGGATTGAATTTGCTTAGTGGTTGACAGGTTGAAAAACATTGTACATTTCTTTGCTATTACGGCCACCTTTAGAGCAGCACAAGTGGCAGACTTGTTCTTCAGAGAGACCTTTAGACATCATGGGATAGTAAAAACAATGTGAGTGACAAAGACAACAAGTTCCTGAGTTTGTTTCGGCAAGAAGTCTTCAAATTAAGTAGTTGAGCTCACTCCGAACACAATTATCACTCACAGACCAATATCCAAACGGAAATTGTAAACAAGTGGCTTGAAGGGTATCTCAAGAATAACATATCAGGACAGTAGAAGGCATGGCTCAGATGGTTGCAAATAGGCAAGTATTGTTATAATACCAATTACCAAATGATCATTAAGATGACTCAGTTTATGGTCCAATATGAGTACAAGACCTGTAGCTTTACGGACTTACTTTTCAGTGATAGCAGTGCCCAAGACAAAGGATTTGTTGCAAGAAAGTAAGGACATCTTGAGGTCATTGAAGGAGAATATCCAGCACGTGCACAACCAACAGAATTTGTATTCTAATCAACACAAATTTGAGTACAGCTTCAAGGTGGGAGACATGGTTTATCTGAGGCTTCAATTCTACAAGAAAACTATACTTCGGAAAAATCATGCAGAGAAACTTAATCCTCGATTTTATGGCCCATTCAAAGTTTCTCAGTGCATTGGAGAGGTCACCTACAAGCTAGAATTAACAAGAAGATGAGCTCAAAATGTATTCCATGTCTCAAGGGTCAAGAAGGCTCTGGGGTCATTATGTGATTTTATCAGCAAAGTTACCGCCATAGTTGGAAAACTCGCCAAGCCCCCCAAAAGTTTAATCGGGAAAAACTCGTCAACTTTAAAAAAAATCTCAAGAAAACTCGAGAACCTAAAAAATTGCTAAAATTTAATTAAAAATACATTTATTTTGCAAAATTTAATGAGAAGATGCATCTAATAAGTTAATTAAAGAGAATACAAAAGAAACAAGCAAAGTTTAGATATATATAAATGCATAGTGCATACAAAATTGCATTCTCATGCGGAATGCTCAAGGCAGGAAGCAAAATAGTAAATACTTTCAATCTGTCAAACTAGAAGTAAATACTAAAAGTCTAAATACATCAATACAATCACATCTTCCTCTTTCCAGTTGCACTAGCAGGAAAGCGAGGGGGTCTAGTCCTCGAAGAAGTGCCCCGCACTAGGATAGGGCATGAGCTGCGTGACTGTGAACTCTGTGGTTGTGCCTCCTCGCTTGACATCCCTACTGACTGGCTCGGCGTCCTGGAAGAGGATGTATCTCCTCCTATATGTGGCACTAGTAATGCCTCATCCTCTAAGCCTAAATCATCATCGTCCTCGTCCTTGTCCTCAATATCATCCATTGTGAAATGAAAATCAGTTCCAGCAACCCCCTCCATGGCCTGCC
The DNA here is from genome assembly GCA_028749045.1 of Cupressus sempervirens. Lineage (NCBI taxonomy): Eukaryota > Viridiplantae > Streptophyta > Pinopsida > Cupressales > Cupressaceae > Cupressus > Cupressus sempervirens. The sequence goes on along the minus strand of CM053784.1, from coordinate 297,251,075 downwards.
TCTCCAAATCAGCAATCTCCTCTGGTGTAAACAATGGACCTGGCTCCTGTGCTATCCAATCAGAATAAGGATCTATCTCATCTAGATCAAGTGGACCAGGCAGTGCTGAACAAGGTGTCTTTTTTATGCGCAACTTAAGATTATAATGCACATAAACAAGGTCATTAAGCCGTTTTTTAGTCATTGTGTTTCTTTTCTTTGTGTGGATGGATCAAATAAGCTCCAACTGTGCTCATGGGATGAGCTACAAGGTTGGTGTAGGACTCTGAGAGCAAAATTCTTTAAATTGGGGGTATTGCCACCCCAACTTGCCCACCAAGAATCTACAAAACAAAATATAAAAAGTTATAAAGCAATGAAAAAAGATGATAAAAAACACAACTTATCAATTTGAAGAAGTTTTAAAGTTTGATGCTTTACTTGGTGCTTGAGTAGATCTTGCTCTCTTTGCTAGCATAGAAGAGAACAAATTACCCCTCGATTCCACATAGACTTGTTGTTCGGTCACAATAAGGTCTCTTTCCGCTTCATTGGATATCATTCTCTCAATGCATTTAGAGAGACCTTCCATGACCTCTCCGTTAGGATCTAAGTAGGAATCATCAGCCCTAAAAAAAATAGAAAATGATATCAAGTCTTACTACACAACCTTAAAAAGTACAGTAAAATAAAGTCTTAGTAAAATCTCAACTTCAAGGACAATCATAGTACCTGAATATGGGGTTGAGGAAGTAGCCTGCAGCATGAATGGGTTGGTGGAGCATATTGTTCCACCTCCTATCAATTATTTCCCAAATGGGGTCAAATCTGAGTCTGTCCCCATGATAGTAATTTCCAACAACCTCTTTGGCCCTATCCATGGCCTCATAAAGACCTCCCAGTGGGGATTGTTGCCTATCACATATGTGCAAGACTCTAACCAGGGGCATAGACATCTACATTTGAAATTTGAAAAATACAAATTAGTTAATAACATAGTAAGTTATGAATTAATAATGAAACTTGAATCAATTAAAAATATGATGTTTTAATTCTTAAAGTTACCTCCACAATCTCCTTAGCCTTTGCAAAAAAACTATCATCAAAGACTATCCGTGCCACAAAGTCTCCTTCGGGCTTGTTTGAGTAAGATGAAGCAACCCAATCAGCACAAAAACATTTGTTTCAGAGCCAATATGTGGTTGCGAATACTTTGAAACGTCAAGAACACCGTTGCAAACCTTGTCATAGCGAGTCTCACCAAATCTTTGCCTTTAGTGATCTTTCTCATCAAAATGAGAACCCGTGGGTGATTATAGATATATTTGGTGACTCACCTAGCATCTTCCACAACTAGACTCACCCAATTAAGTTTTCCTATGTCCTCCAAAAGAAGGTCAAGGACATGTGCTACACAAGGTGACCAAAAAAGTGTGGAATGCCTCTCTTGGAGGATTCTACCTAAAAGATTAGTAAAAAATCAATAATTAGTTACAAACTTTACATATTTAGTATTACTATTTGCATTAAATCTAAATTGAATAATACCATAGCATTACATTCATGATTCATATTGAACATAAAAAATTAAATTTACCTTCTACTGCATTATCTGTGATTATTTGCACCACATTGTCTACTCCCATCTCCATGACAACATTCTCCAACATTAAAGCCAATGTGTGTGCATTTTTCACTTTGTTGGAGGCGTCAACAGATTTCCAAAACACCACATCATCTTTGCAAGCAACCGAGAAATTAATAATGGTTCTACTTCTTCCATCTGTCCACCCATCAGATAAAATGGTGCAGCCATACTTCTTCCACTCTTTCTTTTGGTCCTCTATCAATACTCTTTCCCTACCAACCGTATTGTCAAGCAACCTGCAAAATTTATGTGTAAGTGTTAGTAAAAAATAGGAAATAACGATTAAGATTTAAAATATAACAATGAACTGAAGTGAATCACAATTATTTACAATTACTAAATAGTAAAATAATAAATACTAACCTTCCACTCATATCCTTGTGATTAGGCGGCTTGTACCCTTTGCCCGATATTGAAATTGCATTCACCATATTGACCCAATAGGGACTATCAGCCACATTCATTGAGATATTGTTGAAAAACCAAAAATCAACTGCTGCAATATCAATTTGCTCATGCACCTCCTTGAACCATCCAGTGCGCTCTAATGATGGATGTGATCCAGTTGTGTTCCTGGGCACAAAATAACTCCCTATCCTTGATGTGGATGGTGATGAAGAACTAGGACCTGTAGAAGAAGTGGAACCGACAAAAGAGACATTTTGTTTGCGGATCCGTGGGCCACAAAGAGATCCTGGTATGTTCTCAAGTGCTTCTTCTTCTTCTTGCATATCAAAAGGAGCTCCTTGAGATTCAACTATGGCTGCCCTCATAGCTAATTTCGCCCTCTCCCTATTCAATTTTTTCTCTTCGGCAGCTGCAAGTAGGGCATTGATGAATCTTTTTTCTTCTTCACTTACCTTGAGACAAGCATTTGAATCATGTTTCTTTATGCCAAAAAGGTGGTATTTGAAGCGGTTTATGCCTCCTAAAATAACTCTCTCACATGGAATGTGTATCACCTTCCCAACATCATTTAGAGCTTCATAGGCATACCGCCATGCCTTATCTCTTGCATTTTTAGGCCGAGTGCCTATATATTCAGATGTGCATGGTGTTTGTGGCCACTCTTCGTGCGGGTTTGTCATTTTTTTTAATGCTTGACCGCTGCCCTACACATTAATTTATAGAAAAATGAATAAACAAAGTTAGAACTTAGAAGTTAGAGTTTAGAACAACTAGGGTTTCAAATGATTCAAAGTTCAAACATAGAGTTAAAATGATTTTAAATGATTTGAAATCATTTACAAACAACAACAAAAACAATAGAATATTTGTCAAAACTATAAAAAGCTTTCAAACTATGATAAAATGAACATACTTGGAAATAAATTTGTCTTCTAAAACCCGTTAGAATCCTCTAAAATCCACTCAAATCCGCCTTGAATCACTTGCAATTAGCTAAGAATGCCTCCAAACCTTCTTCTCTCCACACCTCAAGGCTCTAGACAACACAAATGCAACAAACAATGAGAAAAAAATGATTTTTTGCCCTTTTAAGCCGTCACAGGCCGCGGGCCAGGCAAAGCGCGAGTTTTAACGAAAAACTTGCTGACGACTTGTCGAGTAAATGGCAATTAATCGCATCCCGGCCGAGTTTTTTTTTGGGCGAGTTAAGTTGCCAAACACTTGCCGAGCCAAAAAACTCGGCGAGTGTTTGAAACTTGCCAAGTACTCTGCGAGTTTTCCATCTATGGTTACCACCACTAGATGAAGAGAGGAAATTGACATTGGCCCCAGAGGCTATCAGGGACTCTAGAGAGAAGACGAATTGGAAGAGGACCATCAAGGAGTACCTAGTCAAATGGATGAAGCTACTAGTGAAAGATGCCACATGCGCAAATGAATAGATCCTGCAGCATTCGAAAATGAAATTGCTTTAGGACAAACAATATTAGGAAGAGCAGATTGTAATGTCCCTTTTCTAGCATAGGTGATATTACATTGTCATTAGTCCATTTTTCCATAGTCTCATAGGCTAACCAGGATATTTAAAGGATCTTGAGAACATTTGGCTAAGAATTTCAGTTGCAAGCAAATCCAAGGTGTTCTGGTGTGGTTTTGGAATACTTGCTATCTACAGTATGTCAATTGGGCTAGTTCAGCATCCTCAGTGACTCCTAGATGGTATCATGTCAATGGTAATTGTTTTAATATCGACAAGAGGTTTTAATAGTCATCGGACTTATTTATTTGTTTATCAATAGAATTAGGTTATGAAGTTAAATTGAATTATTTACCTTTATTAATATGGGAATTAAGGTCAAAAGGCAAAGTGATTAAAAAATTAAATGTTCCCCTTTATTAATGGTACTAGTACATCAATTGGAACAAAAAAAGTTATAAAATATAAAAAGAAGCATTTATGTTCATCCCACATTGGTTGTTGAAGGTGTGTGGTCTCTCTTACGGATGTTATAAAAGACTCTTGAAAGTTCCTTTTGAGTATACTGGATTGAAGTCAAAATTTATGAATTGTTTGGAGAGTTTATCTTCAAGAGTTTGTGAGAAAGCAATACCTCATGAGCAACAATCTCTACATTAGTGGACATTAACTTTCCACAGTCCATTACAATTATGTTGTGTGTTTCTGGATTTTACTGTGTCCATTTTATTTGCACCAACATTTCGGATCGTACTCAATGATCCATCATCAGGATGAAGAGAGCTGCATGAACAGAGTGATAATTGATTATGATCCGAAACGTTGATGCAAATAAAATTGAGATGGTAAAATCCAGAAACACAACATAATAATCTCTACATTGTTGAAAGATACATTCTGGGGATTCAATTGGAGCTCACAATCTGGTAAAAACCATAAACCAAGGGCTCTTAAACCGGGTTTGAACTTCATAGAAAAATTAGTGGAGTTTGTGAAGGAGTTTAGAGGTTCTGTTTACCAGTCAAAAATTGGAGGGCGATTTCAGGAGAGAATTGAAGGGTTTATTCGCTGTAAACAGGCGCATAGTGGGCCCTACCAGACATCTGGGTTGTGCTCATAGTTATAGCTACATTAATACCACTGCTGGCAATCCCTAATTATCCTTGCCGTCTTCCACATAGCTCAAGTTTGTGCCTTAGAATGCCAATACAGTGAATGAAGAGGGATTATCGATATTTTGAGTTTGTGCCTCTAAAGTGATGTAGCTGTCCTTTGGCAGGCCATACCTGTGCATAAAGTGAATGGACAGTACTTTGGGTTTCAAAGTACAGATTTATATTCAATATCAGAGGTTGGGACTGCAATTTAAGGATATGCTGTAATTTGAATGAGCAGATTTCTACGTAAATGTACAAAAATATAACAAGCTGGGTTGACTAGCTGTTTTGGTTCATGAAATTAGTAGGGAAATTGTTTACATTTACATTTCGGTCAGCAGTTGCACGCTAAGTCACAAGGTTTGAGTTCGAGTTCGAGTTCGAGTTCGACAACCATGAAGGAAAAAGTTTGGCAAGGCAAAAAAATTGAAAAAAAATAGACAATAAATTCGCCTTCTATAATTTTCAAAAAAATAGAATATATATCCTTGATTCCTAACTATGGGAGTGTTTAACTTTGTGGAGATGATTATAGACTGATATTTTTTTTCACTTTTCTTTGCTAATAAAAAGAATAATAATAATATTTTTTTCCAATCTTTACTAATAAAATAAAATTGTGAATATTACAGAAATAAAAAATAATAATAAAATATTGTTATAATAAATTAATTAATAACCATAAATAAACATACACAATATTAATATCTTATTGATAATAAATAAATAAATATACATAAATTATACACAATATATAAATGTTTTTGTACATTAAATACATACAGATACAAATATTTTACTGATAATACGGAAATAATAAACATAAAATTTATTATCATAATCTTTTTTTATGGGTATTTATTATCATAATCTTATATAATATTAAAACATAATAATAAAAATAACAATGATTATTATAATCTTATTAAACTTGCCAACCTCAATAAATAAATGCAAATGTTATTGAAGTGAGACCATTGGGCGCAAATGGCCATTGCAGATGACACAGGATTTGTAAATAGGGAGCGAATGGAGCAGACAAAGAGTAAAGAAAACGCAAACAGAAATGGAGTAGATGAATGGCAGGAGGCTGAAGTAGACGAATGCCATCAGACACAACCCTCCAACAGCACTGCAATATTCAACAACACCGTGATATTCAGACAATCATTTCTGCCCTAACCAAGCTTCATATACGCAGGTGAAGGGTATTGTTTTAGAAGCTTTTAAAACCCAGAAACCCCAAAACAGCTTCATAGGAATTTAATGACGAATTTAAACATTTTTTTTTCCTTTTTCACGAATTGACCAAATTTCAAACCTGAAGCCGAAAATTCAGCGAACCCTGTGACTAAGGTTGTAAGCTTTGTTGAATGTATTTCAATGTCAAAAACTCTGATTCATGTCTAAAAAAATCAAACAAAAAAATCAATCCAAGAGAGCCTATTATAATCATATAATTTTTAAAAATTCATACCTCATCATCAGGAACAGGCACCATACCAGCCATTTGAGGCCAACAATTTCCTCCAGGTCCTAAAACCCCATACTCTTCTCTGCTAATTATTGCCTACATAATTCCATACCGACAACATATTATTTTTGAAACCTTCTTCAAAGAAAACATCGATGATTATGATGTACCAGTCTATTTATTGTCTAAAGGTGTCTCTCTAAACAACTTTTTCTAAATCTTCCAAAAAAAAACATAGGAGACACCCAACTGAATTCATTACAAGAAATTTACCAACGAGCCCTACAGCATAAAAAAAATTATTATCCAAGTTTTGAGCACTCACAAAAGGATCAAAATAATAGAATCCTGACATTAGTTTTACTTCTGGAAGATAACTATTTTCCATTGTGAAGAACAATTGTCCAAATAATTGACAATGAAAAAATCTTTTGTAGCATTGGGAGTTTAAAACAATAACATAATCAAATATTATACATTTTTGTAAATATTAATTGAAATGAACATGATTTACAAGAATGGCACTAATGTTGTCAAAAACAGAATGCATTTTTCATATATCACGAAAAGAAATCTGCCATCAACATACCCTAGCATAAGGATCAAGCAATATGCATGATTGGTCGTAGCGATGTCCTTCTTCAGGACAATACTCTCCATCAACTTGATAACCATACAGCATACCATCAAACTTTCCAGCAAGGAATGTGTGCCATACATCTCCTGTTTTGTTAAGCAAGGGATCAAGAGGAATTTTCTTGGTTACCTTACCCTGCCATAAAAAGTGAAACATTGAAACTTTAGCAAAATCTTCAGTAAAATAAATTTATGAGTAAATTTGTTTTTATAAGTAATAAAACCAACCTGCTATCCAAAAGTACAAAGAAGTGATTAAAGAGATTTAAAATTAATAAATGACATAATTCGCATTAAAACTGAATAGTTTTTTATAAAATTAGAAGGCCAATTGGCTGAGTCAAATTCTTGGTTAATTTTGGATATTTTAACTTGTCGTGTTTCGGGCAAAAAATCACTCTTCTTCAAGAGGTTAACTCAGCAGGTCCATGTTTAGAACTTCTTCGAGCACAGCAAAGAAAAGGCCCATTGAGCAAAAACAAAATATTTTACATCGATGCCTCCAATTTTTGCTCTCCAATGCAGAAAACCCTCCCCAACAGAAAACACACCATTAGCAATAAATATTCATTGAGGAAAGAAGATCGAAAGAGAATTTTAGGTGACCTTGGAAGGCAAATCCGAAGCACAGGTGGGTTTTTCATTTTCCATATTTTTCTTTTTTTAAAACATTTTGATTGCATCTAGGTTTCAAAAGTTCATCAATCTAAGTAGTACATTTATAGATATAAATTCCATGAAATAAGATTCATCACCATTTTTTGCAGCTTTTTAGCTTTTTCATAACTGTCTTTCCATATCCAACCTTTCTTTAAATTTTATACCATTTTATTCTGGAGAAAATGTTTAGAATCTTTAAATCAGATTAACTTTTTACTGGTTAAAACTTTAAAGTAATCTACATTGATTTAATCTAGTTGGTCAATATGCTTCCCCAGTGAGTGTTGCTCGCAACTGAAAAAGTTCTCATCCTGAGAAGTTATGTTTCGTTCATCAGAAACAAGTATTCTCTGTTTGTTTTTATCAGTTTCCCCTTTAGTCTTTTCCTACCATTTTCCCTTTTAGTTTTCCTATTGCCATTGTTCGCACATTAATTTTGATGAGACACATGCACTTATTAATGTCGTAGTAACTACCATGTCACATGTTTGATTCAGTCTTCATCATTTCCAAAATTCCTTTTCGTCTCAATTGACTTGTGGAATTATTGGATTTGCTTTCTGGTATTTGTTTACAGCGGTTGGGTTTTCAACTCCAAAAACACTACCAACAAACAAGTTGATGATTATTAAATTTGATAAAATTGTGCAATATAGAAATAACAGATGAAAAGGATTCTTACCCTCGGCTAAATTAGGGTGAGTAAAATGTTTTTAATGCTAAGTTTTTCTTGTTTTTGCCATACAAGTGTAAGTGCACCAAAAATCAAGCTTTTATATTTATTTTTTACGGTTGGGAGCTTTAAGGTAGATGTCTGATATAATGAATCTTACATTATCAATATAAAACATTAAAAAATAATAATAAATTTAAATAATATAAGATAATGAAATATAATATAAAATATATTGTCATAATATAACAATAAAATAATATTAAAATTCACAAATTTCACAATACAACAATAATATAAGATGGTATAATAACATTCAAATATAATATTAAATTGTTATATTGTAATGTTCCCTTCCTAATTTGCCCGAGAATCTCAATTGCAAAAAATTGGGGTTAGGGTTGCATCTAACTATGTAAGATCTCTTTAAATGATTTTCTAACTTCCAATTATCAAGGTTAGACAAGATCACATCATATTCAAATAATATCAAGAATATTATACAAACACATTGGATTTGGAGGAAGAAAGATGATGCAATGCAATCTCACTCTCCTCCACAGAAGCAAAGTATCGAGTTGTTGTTAAGGTAGCTTGTTAGGTCGTTTGGCTTTGTCAGATGCTTACAAATATGCATTTATCTCAAGTAGGTCCGACTCCCTTGCTCTTTGATAATTAGGGAGTTTTCAAACTTACCAAGAATTCGGTCTTCCATGAAAGAACCAAACATGTGGGTGTTCATTGTCATTGCATCCGACACTTGGTTGAAAACGAGACATTTTAGTTGCAGTACGTTCCGACAGTGGATCAGACTGTAGACATTCTCACCAAACCTTTTGGTCTAGATAAGTTTGCTAAATTCAAGGGCCAGTTTGGTGTTGTTGATAGATTGACCATTAGGGGAGGGTATTAGAATATTATTTAATTACTTTAATGGTCATCTAATTAATATTTGTAAATCTTTGTAGATAAGATGACACAATCAAGAAGATGAGTGACCTTGCAGCTAGATTAAACTACACTAGAAATGGTTGAACAAACTAACAAGCAATGAACAACAAAGGAAGAAAATCACTGGATTACCATCAAGTTGGCCTGCAAATGTAGCTATTACATCATCATTGTCAATATACAACTGAAATAAGACAGATACATTCACTACCTTCACAGTTGATCATTCCTCAAAATTATAAAACTTCAAATGAACTCTAGTTACCTCAATTGCTTCCATTGAATATCTTCTAATCATCTAGCATCCATGTCATCTAGCATTACTCAAACAAGGACTACCAACCTACTTATATGCAAGATCATCAACCATAAGTCAACTTATCCAATCATTAATTTCCAAGAAAAAGGAAACGTATTACAAATAGATAGGTTGGGACCCAAATCCATAAGAACAACCCCAAATGGATACATTGTGTTGTGCGAACAAACAAGAGACACATTGTGTCATGCGAACATACAAGAGTGTTGATCAAATGTATTGCTACATAGAACAATGTGCCATTACGCATTGCATGTCGTGAATCTTCACCACAAGCCGCAACTCGCCACCTTGGCCATTAGAATAGGAAAGCCAATATGAGACCAAACCAATCTTAAGACAACTTCATCTAGAAACATTAGAACAAGATGTGAAGCTAGACAAAGGATCTCGATGATGCCTAGACCATGCTCCAAAAGGTTACATAAGAAAATGAGCCAACTAGATCGATTGCAACCTAAAACAAGGAAGACTATCCAAATGAACAGTAAACAGATAAACTGAAAGGACATATTTTAGGTGATGCGAGATTACCAATGACCCAAGGATGCTCCTACATCAAACACCCTAGGTGAACAGAAGATGTTCCATAAAAGGAACTTATGCACATCTGACAAGATTCAGAACATAAATCCCATGCTCATTCTTGACCCACATATCCTCTTCATTAGGAAGGAAATGATTGTGTCAACTCTACAAATCTTGAAGAATACATTCCATCATCAAGTACCTTACTATTATTGCTTCCACAACCATTCTTTTGGCAAATTTTACCACAACAAATCTTTCATTTGCTATCACTTTGGCAATCACCAAAGTAATACCTATTTCAACTTTTGTTGTTCAATTCCACCTCTGACATTATTCAACAAGTTTGTGCTTTCTAATCCACCCACAAGACTTTATTGCTCATATGATACCATTCCACCAGTAACCTATTGTGACATCATCTAGTTGTCACCAATGTTCAAGTTCACCGGTTCACATTTACTCATCAAATTCTTTAACCAATGCACAACCTTAGTAACCTTTTCAGCCACCTGTTGCAAATCCATCACCTTCTGATCTGAAGCAATCTGATCTCCTAAGGTGTAAGTTCTTATCATGCTTAGCTTCTTAGCTTCCATTCGTTCCTCATTTAAAGAACATAAAGTAAGTCTTCTACCATCTTTGATGATAGAAACAACATTCCTTTAACAATCATGAATAGCACAAATGTCATATTTTCAAGGTCTACCCAATAAAACATGGCAAGTACTCATATTAATTGCATCAGACAATAACTCATCCTGGTAAGGTCTAATGTTGAAATTAATCTAACATTTCTTTCACTTCCACCATATGATCATCTTGAAACCAATTCATCCACCAAGGACAAGAATGTTTGAGATTCCTCAATCCTAAATTCTATACCATTCCTTGAATACAAGGTTATTAGTAATTCCACCATCCATAATCACTTTGTAACATTTGCCTCCGAAATTACAAATAATTTGAAACAATTGCCTTCTTTGCATAAGCTCCGGTTCTTTTTTGCTTAACTCTTCTAAACATCAGAGATTCTCCCATCTTAGGTGCAACTTCTCTTTCAATAAGTTCATCTTTCTTGGCTTGTTCCTCATGTTCCCCTCGATTTTGTTTTCTTTTGCTAGTAGCAACCAAACATTGAAAAGTTTCATGTCCAACATTCTCACATTTGAAATAACTACCTTTGAATTCTCCATTAGCTCTGCCCTTTCCACGAATCTTTTAATCAAATTCCTCTTCCATAACAAGTTTATCTTTGCCCTTATCAACAACTGGTTTATCACTAGCCCTAGGGCTAAGTTGTCTCTTTCTCAACTTATCTTCTACCTTCAAGAAATGTTGATAAGCATCTTCAATTGTACTAATCCTCAACATACTTAACTCATCTTGAATGTTAAGTCTCAAACCAGTAATATACCTAGCCAACTTTTCCTTAAATGACTCTCGATGTCTGGATGTGCTTGTCATCTTGTAGAACTACTTTGTATGCGCTTTAATTGTCAACTCCTTTATATGCACTTTAATTGTCAAACCCTTTAATTTAAGTTCTACAATCTCTTAAACGATTGCAGTTCATAATCCTCTAGTATGAACTTGGCTTCAAGTATAGAAACCATAACTCTTCATCTAGCGATCTTAGGTTCACCATTATCTTCCCTATCTTTCTACAATTTTTTCCACCATAAGGTAGCATGACCCTTCAACTTAGTTTGTGCTAACCTAACTCTCTGTGGATCTCTAATATCTTCAAGCTCAAAGTAATCCTCTAGTGCATTATCCAATCTATCAATTCCTCCAAATCTAAAGAACCTGAAAAGCAAGCAACTTCATTTCTATGACTTATACCCATTTGTACAATTGCTCTCAACAATTTTTCTTCTTCAATAGGAATATCAACTTCAACTATCTCCAAATCTTCAGCAGCTTTCTCAAATTCATCTTCAATAGCAAGGTTTCTCCTAGCCCCAGCTAGAGCGTTATGGATCTCAATCCTTATCTCATTTCTAAAATCCTCCATTTTCTCTAGTCTTCTAGAATTCATCCTTCTAGGCGACATGTTTACCAAGATGCCAAACTTCAAATTTGCACATTTGGTAATCTAATTACAAGTGTTGATTGCCCTAACCCAATCTGACAAGCTACCAACACCAACAGTCTGTCTCAAACAACTAGGTCTATTTGGTTACCAGGAGACTTCCACTTGTCAACCAACCAATCCTTCTTGTGCAACCCTCTGCAATTGCAGGTTAGACTTGATCTTTTGCCACCCCACAACCACGTTCACAAGTGTGCACTCCAATTTTCCAACCAACCAATCTTTCTCTTGCCATCTTCCACTATCCTCTTGTTGAAGTGGATCAAATCCTCAACTTTTGCTACTCTACAACAACAAAGCATGCAAATCAGAAACATCAAATTCCAAGTGCTTGTTCATCTCTAACGTAAACCATATTGTAATACCACTTGATGCAGTCAAGGAGAGAGAATCCCTAAAGGACATGTCTAACCTTGAAGTTAGATTAAACCATGACGAAAATGCCCAAACAAACTAACAAGAAAGGAACAACAAAGGAAGAAAATTACTAAATTATCATCAAGTAGGCTTGTAAATGTAGTTATTGCATTGCCATTGTCAATATAAAATTGCAATAAGACAGATACATTCACTTCCTTCGGCAACCTATTCACAAGTGATCATTCCTCAAAATTATTTAACTTCAAATAGACACCAGTTATCTCAATTACTTCTATCAAATATCCTCTAATCATCTAGCATCCTTGCCATCTAGCACTATTCAAACAAGAACTACTAACCTACTTATATTCAAGATCGCCAACCACAAGTCAGTTTGTCCGATCAATAATTTCCAAGACAAAGGAAACATATTACAAACAGATAGGTCAAGACCCAAATCCATGAGAACCCTAAATTGATACATCGTGTCATGAAAACATACAAGAAGATCGATCAAACGTATTACAACATAGAACAATGTGTCATTATACGTCGCATGTTGTAAATCTTCATTGCAAGTCGTAACCCACCACCCTGACCATTAGAACTGGAAAACCAATATAGGATCAAACCAAACTTAAGATAACTTCATCTAGAAAAATCATAACAAGATTTGAAGCTAGACAAAGGATCTTCATGATGTAGACCACGAGATAAGGATCGCATAAGAAAACAAGCCAACTAGATTGATCGTAACCTAAAACAATAGGAAAAATTGTCCAAATGAACTAGTAAACAAATAAACTGCTAAAATAAATAAATAAATAAATAAAATATTGGGTGATGCAAGATTGTCAACAACCCAAGGATGCTCCTACATCATATGATCATTTCTTAAGTTTCTTATTATAAACTTTCTATTCTTGTAACTGTTGGGACTCAAAATTGAAGCCCTAATTTCGAGTACCATCCTGAAAATCAAGCCCAATAAGCGCTTTTTAATGATGTTTACCCGGCTGTTTGTTTGAGGCCTAAGAGGTGTTTAATGTTTCTAACACCTTGCATTCAGTATATCTACTCATCCCATGAAAATAAGTTGCCATTCTGAGTCATTCTATGAAGTTCTGTTTTGAACAATGTCCAAATCTGCATTTTTGCCGTCTCAAACAGCTTCCAAGAGGCCTTGTTTGCATTTGAATATCTTGCACCCAGCAATATTTCATGACTCGCCGCTTTAGGAATGTTTAATATCCATACCAAAGAACCTATGTTTTAGATTTCGAGTCGTTTCAATATGTTTTGACTAAATTTTGAATTGCTCAAAGTTGGTTGTTTATTGTTGTCCTGCTGATGCAAATTGTTCAAAATTTTGAGAGGCCCTGTTTGACTTGATATAACTTTGACCCAAATGACCAAAATGAGAAATTATCTTTTGCATTGCATTCTAGAGGTCAAAGACTTGCTATGTTTCAGTTTTGAGCTTATGATGAATCCATTTGATCAGTTTTCAAATGCAATTTCAAGTGCAATTTATGATGTTTTATTGGTGTCAATAAATACAGATTGGTCGATACTCCTGTTCGTGATGTCATAACTCTGAATCCATGATAGGTGAGATCGAATGGATTGTATTGATGCGTTCTACTTTGAAAAGACTTCAGGTGTGCCAGTTTGTAAGTCTTGACGACTCCGTCTGCACACTTTCCCAGGTCCATTCTGTTTGCAAAAAATGCCTTTCTGCCAGTTTTTCCAATTCTGCAAAATCAAAGTAGCCTACTTTGACCACTCGCCAAACATGCCTAGTTATTCGTCATGAGTCCTAATCACAGATTTATATTGTCCTCATGACGGTGAACGAATACCCCAATTTTCATTTCCCCAAGTGTCAGTTTGCCCTGTTTTCAAAGCCGAATCCAAATGCATTTTATGGTTTCCTACATGTTTTCTTGCAAGCAGTTCTGAGAAGGCAACTTCGACAATCAATATCTTTTGACTGAGAATTCGTCATGAGACGAGATTCGACAGGGTAAGAGTACGTGGAACAGAGAATCAAAGCTCCTATTTTCAGAGTCCGGTCAAGTGTTTTTGTCGGTTTTTAAGGCCGGTCAAAAGACCTCCTGGCACGAAGTTGACAATTTGAAAAAAGAGGCATATTGAAAATAATCAATTTAGTGGACACATGCCTAAAACCTTTTCCAGATTCAAGGTTTTGATTGATTTTCAAGCATCTAGCAACTACTTCGAGGGTGACATACCGGATTTTATGGCTAAATGGAGGAAGATTTCAATCTTGAGACTTGAAGCTACCTCTCGAAGGGTCCAATTCCATCTAAATTTTCAAGCTTGATTAATTTGAAGGATTTGAGAATAACTAATCTAACTGGTGGTTTATCAGATTTGTCATTTGTGACCAAACTGAAGAAATTAAGAATATTAGTGCTATGAAATGCCTTGATTTATGGAGTTATTCTACCAGTTATTGGAGAATTCCAGCATTGTAAGACATTATACCTTGGAAACAATAACTTGACAAGAAACCTTAAACCATTGTTTGAACTTCGGGGAGAAATGTCTTGTAGACTTGTCTTTCAACGACTATTCAAAAGATTTTCCTTCATGGGTGACTCCATACACAAAAAAGAATTTGATAGGGAATTCATTTAACTTCAGTCTTTCTGAAGAAAGAAATGAAGCTTATCTTCAACAAAATTTCCAATGCAACAAAAGAGATCAACATTATGGTTTGGCTATTAACTGCGGAGATGAGCCATGGAATGCTTCTAGCCCATACCTAAATTATGAAGGAGATGAAAATTCATTAGGTCCTTCATCATTCTTCTTGAGTCCTAAAAAAATGGGTTATCAGTAACACAAGGCATTTTATGGATAATTCAAAAAAAAGACATTACCAAAGAACATGCTCAACCTACAGTTTTACACAAGAAATAGTAAAACTTACAAGACCGCATGGTCTTCTCCTACTTCCTTGAGATACTTTGGATTGTACCTTCACAATGGACCATATAAAATACAACTCCACTTTGCTGAGATAGAGTTTTCCAGTGACAAATCATTTTCAAGTCTTGGAAGGTGCATCTTTGATGTCTATATTCAGGTGTATATTTGACAACATTTTAAACATTTTAAAGCTTATACAGGGAACTAGGAAATTTAATAATTTCAACATTGAAGAAACTGCTAGAGACCCCGAAAAGAATTTACAGGTGGTAAACAGAACAAAGTTCCTATGATTGTTGGCGTAGTTTTCGGGGTATTAATTTCTCTAGCCTTGGCAGTGTGCTTGTCATTCATCTTTATGAAGAAAAGAAAGGAGATCCATAATGAATTTAATGATGCTCATCTGGGTAAAGAATTGACAAACATGAAAGCAATTCCCAATCATTTCTGTCTAGAAGACGTAAGAAATGCCACATGTGATTTTCATTCCAAGAATAAGATAGGAGAAGGTGGCTTTGGCGTTGTTTGTTTTTAGGGGTATCCTCCACGATGAAAATATGGTGGCAGTAAAGCAAATGTTTTCTAAATCAGCACATGGGAATCATGAATTCCTAAATGAAGTAGCTACTATCTCTGCAGTGTAGCATCCCAATCTGGTAAGACTCTATGGTTGTCGTATTGGAGGGAAACAGCTGATCCTGGTATATGAATACATTGTGAACAACAGTCCAGCTTGTGTTTTATTTGGTCCCCAAGAATTCAGGCTTAATCTTAATTGGCGTGCACAATATAATATTTGCCTTGGAATTGCACACGGTTTGGCATATTTTCATGAAGAGTGCATCGTTTGGAGAACTACTATAGCTGCAGCAGGAAAGGTGATGCAGAGATTTTATTCAAATGCAATTCCAGTTGTTCTCAATGAACCATGGGAGGGAGAGATTGAGATCATGGATTCGGTTGGGATAGTTCTGAATTGGAATCATCCATTCCTACCATTCCATTGCCATTTCAAATACCTAATTGCCATCAAATTTTTGCTCTTGCTAATTCATCTGACACATGGTTGGATAATAATTTGATCAATTCATCGGCTTCAATGTGTGCTGCGGATGAAAGAGACAAGAAAACCAAAGTAAAAAAAACATGGGCAGTGTAAATAGCAGTTGACATATATATGCAATGAAGCAAAAACCGACCAAAAGGGAAAGCCGCATGGAAGAGGAGACATATATGAAAGTTTTCTCTGATGTCTTTTGAACACGACACGGCATGTAGGGAGCTCCATGGCATTGAAAGACAGAGCACAAAGCATTGATGCATTAAACGTCTCCATCACGGTAGGAAGACGAAAGACAAGAGCCCCTCCTATAAATGCATTAAGACTGTAAGGAGTTGTGCCAGAATGATGGAGACACCATGAATGAGGAGCAGAGCACGTTTCAAAAGCCACATAGAGGTTAATGGTTTTGAAAGAAGACACCATCTACCGGAAGGAGGTAGTCATTTAGGTAAAGGTCTTATCTAGACCATTATCCCACATTTCATGCGGTAGTGAGCTTTTTCGCTATTTAAAAGCTCTAGCACTAGGATAAAAAGTGTCTTAAAAGACACTGGATTTTGTAAGCCACACAAAGTAAACTCATGGTGGACCCCAACCAGCCGAAAGGAAAAACAAGTTAAATTTTGAAAAAGTGCACTGATGTAATCAGATGATGTGGAAATCCTGACAAATCGCGAAATGACACGTGGCAGTTGACTGGATCTGATGGACGAATCGGATTGCAACAAGTGGCAGAGTCTTCTAGACATGGTGCAGAAATCGAGGCACTGATGTGGCGAAAAATGACACGTGTCACGTGGTCACTATGTCGCAATGACGTGGCAAAATGCTGACTCATCATGCGACATAGCGACCGATGACGTGGCAGGCTAAGTTGGCACAGTGACATGGCGATGCTGACTGGATGATGACGTGTCCGAAAATGCCACGTGTCGCGACGTCGTTATGTCGCAATGATGTGGCACAATGCTTACTAGGATAGCAACATGGCGACCAGTGACATGGCACTGGCATGGTGCAATGATGTGGCCACCACGTGGCGAAATAGGTAACCAATGAAGTAGTGACAAGTAGCGTGTGTTAGGTGACTATGCAAGAATCCAACAAATCACACATCGACACGTGTCAAGGCCGGTCAAATATGTTTGACCCGAATGGAAATTCTAGATGGAATATCTTAGAAATTGGAAAGTGAATATTTCATTATATTTTTCTTCAAAATCACATTAGGGGCTTTTAAATCAAAATGGCTTATAAGATAAAGTTTTAAACTTTAGAAAATATTAAATATTTGCAAATAATGTTGTCTGAAGCCATAGAAGGAGCCTATTTTTCATTTTAAGATTCTGGGTGTTTTCGATAAGCGGATATGGCACTATTATATATCATCGGAATCAGAAGAGAACGAACTTTTTGTTTCTAGAGTTTGTTTTCGCACAAGGGGTCACTGGTTCAAGTTATGCAAGGATTTTTCTCAGGTGCCCAGTATTCAATTTCATTCAGTTGGGGCAATCCAAATTTGATTTCTATAGAAATGGTGAACTGATTGAATGGAAAAGGCAGCATGAATGCACTTATGGGCGAATTTTGTCACATCCAAATCAGTTGAGTCAAGGTATCATCAGCATTTTATGATGCATTTCAGAAATTTTAGTAGCAGAATGGTTTTCATCTTGAGAAAGAGATATTTCGGGTTTGTTAAAAAACAATGATGAAAATCAAATCAAATCTCATGGGTAGAAAGATGAGAGAGGCATTACAATTGTAGGGAATGAGGATTCAAGTGGACACATGTTACCTTCAAACAACATCAATAGATACCAAAACTCAAGGCAGATCATAACGATAGAAGCCAAGGAGAGCCTCACAACTACCCCCTATCAAACAAGGTCAATGAAAGATCATAGGAGAACACTTAATGCTTTGATGGCTATACCTTTATGGTTCTTCTGAAGGTTAGCTCTACTTCGACAAATCCAAGCAGAATTGCACATTAAATGTTGGAGATAATTATAGTTGCTTGACACGTCTCATATTTGAAAGATCGCAATATATTCATGTCAAAAGGACTGATGAAGGGTTTTTCTTTTTCTTGTGTTTGGTACACGTTCTGGCCCGAAGTAAAATAAAAAAGAATTTGTAATGTTCCCTATCCCAGATTATACCCTACAATGCAAATGAAATAACTAGAGTCAGGAATAGTGTATCACCAACTGGAATATTTCTTCCACTTTGCTTTGGGAGTGAGTCCTGCATCCACCAAATAAGATACAGTGCACATACCAATATATAGATATATACAATTGTCATGTAATCTTTGCAAAACCTATAATTATATAGATGCATAACTTCTAGTATTAGAATAATAAACTGTCCTCTGTAAATATTTTGTAGCCGACAGGGTGTTGTCGTCGGTAAAGATTTTGTAGCCGACGGGTTGATATCGTCAATAAAGATTTTGTAGCCGACGGGTAGATTAGGATTATTATGTAGCCGACGGACCCATTCAGGAAGGTTCAATGGGAAGTATTTATACCCCATCTAGGATCATTGTAAATCATCTTATAGAAGCATTATGTAATCTTTTGGCATATGCGAATAATAAAAGGAGTTCTATTGTTCTTATCTATTGTCTTTGTGCGTTAATCATTTGATCTATGCGATAAACATTTGGCGCCGTTGCCTGATGGACCTGGAACAAAGGCTGGAATGACGACTAATGCCGAATTAGTTAAACAAAAATAAGAATAAGCCGAAGGATAAAGATGAAATCCGCACAGCTCAAGGAAATTTAATTTTGGCACAACAGGCCGAGCGCCGAAGGAGGTTTCAGAAGATTGTCGACGAACACCGTGGCGCTAAGGAATTGTTGGAGGAGACTCACCAGCGCGTGGAATTGGTGGAGAAAGCAAGAGAGGAATTTTTGAACTTATATTCGCCGAGGGAAGAGAATCCAGACGGAAGGGAATTAACTCGCACGGCTCGAAGTGCCGAGGGAGCACGAGCGTGAAGTGAACTCTTCGTCCGCGATACACTTTCGAAACAGGAAGACCCTTCTTCACCAGAGAACACAACTGCCGGAGATAAGACAACTGTTGAAGAGAGCGCCGGTGTGGGAGTGCATATCGCCAGTGTGGGAGTACAGATCGCCCATGTGGGAGTGCAAAGCCAATATGTGCGAGTGCAAAGCGCCAGTGTGGGAGTGAACAGCACCAGTGTTGTAGGACCAAACAACGCCCGTGCACAAAATTCAATAGTAATGGCGGGACCAAAGGAAAAGCTGCCGAAGTTTGATGGCGATGGTATGGCCGATCCAATCCGACATTGTAAAACATGTGAAACGATTTGGAGGGCAAATGGCATAACAGATACAAATGAATGGGTCCGACAATTTCTGGCAACCCTATAGGGTGTCGAAATTGATTGGTTCGCTGACGCAAATCCACAAAAGTTAAACAGTTGGGACAACATCAAGGAGTTTATCACAAAATTTCAACTGTTGCACAACGACAATGAAATTGTGGCAGAGATATACAACACAAAGCAGGGAAAGAATGAAACTGTCCGAGTATACGCCAGGAAATTAAAAGACTTAATAAATAAAATGGAGAATAAGACGACAGATGGGCTACAGAAAAGATGGTTCATTGAAGTTCTACGCCCGAAGTTGCGAAAGAAGATGAAGATTGTGCCGCTGTCGTCATACATTGAAGCACACAATCGGGCCATGAACCTAGAAAGTGAGCAACAGACAAAAAAAAAAGAGTAGTTCATCCGATTCAGATGATGACGCGTCCTCGGGAGAAGATAGCAACAATAATGAAAACAGCAGCAAAAAGGTCCGAGCTCTCCAAAAGGACATGATTCGCATTATGAAGGAATTTAAAAACATGCAGAAAGAAACGAAGGGAAGTGAACTATGGTGCACGAAATGTAAGGTGGAAGGTCACACAAAGGGATCCTGTCCAAAGAACCAGTTCTGCGAGATCTGCCAGATCATGGGACATTCCATAAAAGAATGCCTCTTCAATATGAAAACCAGAGGACCTCAACAAGTGCTCCTGACACAGGCAGCTTCCACATCAGAAGGGAACGGAAACACAAACATTGATGGTGCCACTTCGAGTGGGTACAGAAACAATAACAGAGGGCAAAACAACAACAATGCAAACAATAACAATAACAATGGCAGCCAAAGTTGAATTTAGTACGATGCAAACTGTCGACCGATGGTTCAATGTCGAGCATGTAATTTGTGGGGCCACTTTGCCCGGGATTGTACAACGGCAAACACACCAAAATTATTATGTAGGTGGTGCGGACCCGACAATCATCAAGATGCCAAGTGCCTGAAGTCTAGAGTGAATCTGATCACCGTCGAGACGAATGAAAAGGAGGTGCTAGCAATCACGCGGAAACAAGCAAAACTATACCTCGACCTAGCGGAAAAAAAGAAGAGGCTAGAGGAAGTATGGAAGGAAATTGAGAAAGCAACACAGGCGAAGACATCTCAATTGAAGGACACCGCGGGCACCTCACCAAGGAATTGCGGAGGAACAAAGCATTGTATGGCAGATACTACAAATGGAGGTACCCATCAAAATCAATGATCTGTTGATC
This sequence comes from Cupressus sempervirens, assembly GCA_028749045.1. Taxonomy (NCBI): domain Eukaryota; kingdom Viridiplantae; phylum Streptophyta; class Pinopsida; order Cupressales; family Cupressaceae; genus Cupressus; species Cupressus sempervirens. Next base: position 297,230,069 of record CM053784.1, on the reverse strand, counting down.
ACAATGCCTCAGCTGTGATCGGCACTCACAAATATCATGCCAACTGCTAAGTTACCAGGAGAACCAGGAAGAAGGAAGGAAATTGCCATCGGTGGAGAAGACCCAATGTTGTTAGCCCTCACATTCGGACGGCATCCGACAGTCGTCAAGATGTGGATTTTGGGAAATGTGCTGACGGATACAATTGTCGACAGAGGGTTCGGCGAGAATGTCTTACCCGAGGATACCTGGAAAAGGTTGGGACAACCGACGTTGTGGCCAACTACATTCCAGTTGTTGACAGCGGACCAACACGGCATTAAACCTCTCTGCGTCTTGATGGCACCACTGGTGACAATTGGCACATAGTCGTTCCTGCTTGACTTTGTCGTGATCCCGCTAAAGAGAAAAGGATACGACGCCGTTCTAGGCCGCGGATGGCTTATTCAAGCCACAAAGTTAAACACAACTGGAAGAAAAACACTCACTTGAAAGCAAAGGGCAGAAATTCGTCATTGATTTGCACACCCAGATGGTGGGGGAAAAAGCTTCGTCATCAGATTTTGAAGAAGAAGATGAAGGGAGGCAACATATGGAACCAGATCAGGAGGGAGTCCTACGGTTGGAAGGAGGATCAACAGACGACGATTTGGATTCTATCAACGGTCTTTACCACTGGCAGATAGAGGACTATGAACTCTTTTCGCGCTGTAATATGTTAAAGGTGGACAAAGGTGAGAAAGAAGAGGAAAATGAATGTTCGAAGAAATACAGAGAAGCGAAAGAAGGAAAGGCGATTATGGCTAAAGTTGAACGGAAGAACATACAGTACAAACCCAGAATAAGGAAAGATCCCACCGTATGACTGCGCAGAAAGAAAAGGTTACGACGAACCACTGATATATTAGAAGGGTGCCAGCAGCAAGGAAAACACATCATACGATCTACAGAGGAAACAAAGAGAATAGGCTTGATAAAAACTTCAGCAATACAGAGTGAAGGTTCTAAAGTCAAGAATGCAGTTATTGACGGCAAGGGATGGTAGCCAACGAAATTGCAGGCACAATGGGCTACAGAGGTGACACCGAACAAACGCAAAACGCGGCGTGATAAGCACCTGGAACTTAATAGGTTTCAGCCGGGGTAGTTGGTGTTGAAGTATGATGGACAAAATAAAACAAGAAAGTTTAAGGTCAGGTGGATCGGGCCATACCAGATCCGAGAGGTAGGTGACAATGGAGCAATAAAATTGTGGACTTTGGACGGACAAGCAGTGCCTCAAGCAGTGAACAGGTCGAAGCTGAAGAGGTACTATGCCAGGAAGATTCCCACGTCGTCGCAAAATGACGAAGCTTAAACGAATCTGTCATCGTCGCAGAATGGCCAAGTCTGAACGACTCCCTCGTCATTGCAAAATGGCGAAGTCTGGAGGGAAAATTAAGTTTGTTGTATTTGAGAGAAGAAAAAAAAACAAAAAAAAAAAAAAAATTTAAAAGAAAGAGCAAGTGTGGCCCCGCAAACAGCTCCGCAGGCACCTGTTCCACGACAAGGTGTTCCATGGACAGCTCCGCGGACAACCCCGCGGATACCTTTTTTGCAAACGAGGTTTTCCACGTGTGATCCTCCCGCGGGTGTCACGGCTTAACTTTCTCCTCCGCGGACGTTTTGTTGTACAAGATGACTTCCTATTTCCCGCGGGTTGCATCTTGTTTGTCCGCGGCCTCATCTTGTTTGCCCGCAGCTTCACTTTATTCACCTACGGCTTAAATTTTTCTCCCCTGCGGACATTGTATTATGCAGGTGGCTTTCTAATTTTCGTGCAATTGTTTTTTTTACCGCACCTTGTTCATTATTCCCATGGATGGTCTTCTCTATGCTTCCGTAGAGGTGTTTATAAGTTCGGCGGTAGGTGTTATAAATCCTATGGAATGAGCTGTCAATTCTCGTGGCTGATGTTGTAACCTTCCACAGATGCATCTTAAAGCAACAGGTGAATACGACACATTATAGAGGCAAAACAGATGAAAAAGGCACAGCAACAGACGAGCAAAGGAAGGAGTAAAAAAATAAATAAATAAAACAATGACAGATTGAAACAATTCGGAATGAGAAACACAATGTCAAAGGGAAGGGAAAACATAAGCAATTGCTAAAAAGAGTGTGGAATTGGAAGAAATCACGAAAATAGTGTGTTCCATGCAATTTTGTGTGGGTTTTGGAGTGCTAATTTGGTCTTGGCAGTGATTCGACCCCACCCTGTATCACGACAGAGAGTGCGCCCGAGGCGCTGCCCCGGCACCTCGCAAGGGCGCTGCCCCTCGACCCCGCTAACCCCCAGTCGCTGCGGTTATCAGTCATGGGAAGTTTGACCAGTTGATGAGACATGGAGCTGCTGCAGGCATGGAGTGTCTGTGTACCAGAGGCACTTGGAGTAGGTGTTGAACGTGAGGCTGTCCTGGTGGATGCGTAGAGAGCTCGGGAGGAGCTGATCATCCAATTGAAAGCAGTTCAGCGACCCTTGGCTCACGGTACCCAGGAGTTGGAAGCAGAGAAAGCAGCATGGGTGGCTATCAAGGTCAGCTTGCTTAAGGAGATAGTATTGCGTTAGCAAAGGCTGCAGATGCAACGTGATTTGGAGACTAGTTTGGTGCAGGCACGGGATGAATGTGAAAGTGATGTGACAGAAACAGATCTATCTTGTTGTAGTTAGTCAGTTAATGTATTTTTGTTTGTTAATTTGTCTCAGATATTTTGTAATTGTCGTCTGGAGACGACTTTTTCTTTGGGGGGGATGATGTCGTTTGTAAATATTGTATAGTCGACAGGGTGTTGTCATTGGTAAAGATTTTGTAGCCGATGGGTTGATGTCATCGGTAAAGATTTTGTAGCCGACAGGTAGATTAGGATTATTATGTAGCCGACGGACCCCTTCGGGAAGGTTCGATGGGAAGTATTTATACCCCGTCTGGGATCATTGTAAATCATCTTATCATAAGCATTATGTAATCTTTTGGCATATGCGAATAATAAAAGGAGTTCTGCTGTTCTTATCTATTGTCTGTGTGCATTAATCATTTGATCTATGCGGTAAACATAAACTACATAGGGGGTCTACTCATAGCAACTCTATTCTGATGAATTATCTCCTCACAATTAGAGCTTTTGTATTATATAGTCCATGCCCATTTCATCGCCTTTGAATGGTGTAGCTCATGCCCATTCCACCACAGGCTTCCTGCCTTTGTATGATGCAGCATGGCCCATTCCACTGCAAGCTTATCCTTGCCCTTTGTATGATGTAGCACAAGCATTCCGCCAAAGGAGATATCTATCTTGTGAGGAAATGGTCTGATTCAGAGAAATGCATATAATATCCTAGCCTAACTACTCATCTCATATGATTATTCGTTATAGTTTAAAATTTATACAGAATCTGATCCTTTGAATTTTGTATATAAAATTGCATGCAGGGAATTAAGAGAAAACAGTGTCTATATATTTCAAATGAATACACGTCTATAGAAATGGAGACTATTTATATTCTCAACATGCCAGTTTAATCCTGTTACCTTCAAAGTTTATGTACTTGTATGATTGAATCGAATAGTGTCTTACCTTTGGGATTTAACAGTGATCCCCAGTATACCAGTTATGTGAATTTTCTACTACTCCATTTTTGTCATAGGTGTGTATTGTTTCTGGTGTTTAATGTTATTGTGGCCCGATATAGTTTAATTTATGCCGATTGTCCTCCTTTTTGTCTTTTTCCTGGTTATCTGAATCTTGGTGTTTTCCTTACTCTAAGATCCCAATGGGGAAGTGGAACTTCCCTCATATATTCAGGTAAGCAATCACATTCGTTTGGGGACTGCATTTAGCATGACTCTTGAATGGGTCGATCAATATTTGATCCACTTAACTACTGTGGGCTCCTTTAAATATCAAAAATCAAATATAATTGTTGTTAAGCATATTTGTGTATTAATATTAAATTACATTGTTATTAGTATATTGAATATAATATAATATAAATGTGTTAATGATAAATGTCAAATGAATTGTTATTAAATGAATATAAATATTATCGAGTTTACATTATTAAGGTACCAAACATAATAATATATAAATGTTATCATTGACGAATATTTGAATATATATATACATTCCCAAGTTGAAACCAATTTTTAAATTCAAGGGTATATGACAGAGTTGTGTGGAAAGCGGGCAGCTTTATGGCAAAGGTCGAAGGTAGATGTTCCTATTGTTTGGCATGACATCTACTGCTTGTGCATCAGCTTGGCATGGGCAGTGCTTTAAAGAATATGCAGCCAAGCCTATGAAGCATGGCAGATACATATGTTGGGAACATATATGTAGAGATCATGGATCAGACTGAATGTCAGAGTCCTATTTCTAAGCCTTGTCTATATTTTGTGCCCCCAATATTAAAACTGTTTGGGCAGTCTGATGAAATTTCAGAGCTTGCAGAGTTTTCCATAAGGATGCTTCCCCAATTATTTCAATATGCTCCGAGTTTCCCCATTCAGAAATTTTCAGTCTCCAAGAAAGGTCATAGCTATGGCCCCTTTTGCAGTGATTGCCAATCAAGATGCTCTTCACATCCTGTGCCCAGTCCATCCTTTGAGCTTCGAAGCTACATTGTCGGAATTGTTAATTGTTCCTGTGGCCCACCAGTCCCGTTATATGCACCTTTCCACTAGACTGGAACGCCCCGTATTTCGTCTACTTCTCTACCAAAGATATGGTAATGTCTCATAAGCCTCTCTCGCCCAACAAGCAACATGCACCACAATTATCAAAGGTGCTCGAGATGCCCACCATGATTGTCCCCAAAGGATTCCAACCCATACATGGTCCACCACACTCCAAACAAATGCACAAACGGAGACAACAATGTTTCCAAAGATCATGATGCAACAACCAAACCACCATGGTCAAGACAAATTAAGACTTTGTTGTGGAACAGCAAATCGTCCCAAAAACATCTACTCGACCACAATTACAAAGAAAGAAAAATAATCTGCAGATCCATACTATTTCCAAATGGATGAACATTAGCTAAAGATTGCATTTTGTGCTAATAGATAATACTTGCTGGTATTGGGCAACACTATGATCGATGCGACTATGTCCTCCACAACAAATAGTTTCCCTACAAAACAACACTACCACTCTGCTCTCCTGGAACTTATATTGGCTCTAATACTATGTTAGAGATCCATATCAGAAATGAGAATAAACAGCAAACAAAATAAGTGAACAAAAGACACAGCAAATTACCCTGGGAAAACCCTCCAACTTGAGGGAGGAAAACCCAGCCACAAATATATCACCTATATATTAATTAAAAAAAGACTGCTTTACAATGCCCAAAACTAGGCCAAAACTGAAGCAATGATCATCACCCCTATGATCTACGGATGATAAATGAAATATTCATTTGATACAATCACTCAGCAAAGAATCTCAAACCAGCAGCTTGAATACTCCTACATATATCTCACAGTGAAAGAAGGAATAAATAAATCTATATGAATTCCTCCTGGAAAAACATATAAAATTGTCTAGACCCTTCATTGTCTTGTCAATACAAAGTGAAGACACTTATTGTCTTGACCCTTCAAAGTGAGGACCCTTCAATGTCTTTAGTAAAAATAGATTATTTATATATTTCAAATTTATGAAAGAAAGATAGCTCCCGACGCTATAACATCAACACCTATGAAATATTGACTGACTAAAAATCAAAATGTAAACAAACACGAGTAACAACACGGCAACATGGTTCAATCAAGAGGTAAGATCGAATATGATTACAAGAATCTTGGCAAAGATATGGATAGGTATCCAACAAATACTAGCAGGAATAAATTGCAAGCTGTTGGAGATTGTAGTTGCGATAGAGATCTTTATCTCTAGAAATATGAACGTTATTATCATTATGGACACCTTCAGCAGAAAAGGAGGCTTATGATTAAATTGTAAAATCAAGGAGACCTATGATTAAATTGTAAAATCGAGGAGACATGCGTTGAGGCATGGAAATATGAAGAGTTGTATTTGAAAACAAGGAGTTATGTTTTGGAAATTGAAGAGACCTTCGGTTGGCATATGAAGAGTACCTCTTTTGTTACAATTATTGCATCAAGCGAAGGACTTTGTACACTTGAATTTATTATCAATAAAATGATCTTTTGTCGTGTGGCTGGGTTTTTCCCTTAATTCTAGAAGGGTTTTCCCAGGATAATCCTATGTGTTTCTTGTATCTTTTCAGTCTTCCTTATTGTTGTTTATCTTTGTTCCTGGGTTAAATCCAACATGGTTTCAAACCAATAAGGATATTATACGATTGATATGATAGTTGTGAGAGAATTTATTCATGTCTCTTTAGGAGCATTCTCAATTCTCCTTTGTGTTTGCATGTGCAATATTTGCTTTCTCTCTCGATGATTCTAGAAGTGGACAATATTAGAGAATGTAGCCAAGCATGAGCAGGATCTATATTATGGCAGAGATCCCTTCTATCCTGAAGATTTACGGCATCTTTTGAAGTTATCCGTCTTCTTCACGAGGCATATCTAAGTAAGTCTTGATGATATCGTGGCATCTCTCCTTTAGCCAATATTGTCATTTTTGGTTCTAGCAAAGGTCTCAGTTGTTGCTGGTTTTTTCTATGTTGTTTGATTCTCAATCAAGAGAAACCATAGACATTATGAGGAGCGAGTTGCTTCAACGGCATGGAGAGCGATATGAGCATGCATGATTGGGATTCACATACTCAGACGGTGCATGATCAGGATACATATACACAAACCATGCATGATTAGGAGTTGCAATCAAGATCATATTATTCCACTCCCTTCATCTATCAAAAAGTTTGATAAAAGTTCTCATTCATATGCTTTTCATTATCATATTTCTATGGCAAATGGTGTTTAAGCTGCTGACGAAGAGAGACCGGGAGATAGTGCCTTATACAACTTCTCAGATATTTTTTGATGTTGTGGATTAAGCCAGATATATGAACTATTTGTCAAGCTCATATTTTACCTTTGTATTAATCATGGCGAGAGCTCTAAGTGTTGCATGGCAAAATGAAGGAGCGAGAAATTTTTTCGTCATCAATTTTGTATAATTCTTTGTCTGTAGCAGAGGTTGTCTTATCTTAACGGAAATTGCCTTAGTAAAAAAGGAATCATGCATTTTTGGCATTTCTTTTATTAAATAAATGTATCTTTTCTGTACCGGCAATTTCTTAATCATGACTGTCAGTTGAGTTTCAAGATAATCAAGTATTGCTCAAAGAGGAAGTTGGGTCTATGCTGGGAGGAAATATGAAGTCACATCTGTGCTAGGAGGAAATATGAAGTCGGGTATGTGCTAGGAGGAAATATGAAGTCGGGTCTATGCTGGGAGAAAACTCGACCATCTCCAGTTGTGTCGAGGATGATACAGCATTCATTCAGAGTGTGAGATTGTATCTTCAATCAGTGGATTCATTGTGCTATGAGATATTGTTTTGGAGTGATCTCTCCAACAAATAGAACAACCTCTTGTTCAAGGATAATGACCTAAGCTTTGGTCAATAGGATTTTTTTGATGAGTTTGATATGATTTTACCACCATATGCAATGACTTGGCATCGTGAGCTTACTAGTTGGTGTATGCCAAAAGAACAATCATGTATGTTGGAGATTACATGAGTTTCTCTCTGCTTGGCACAAGGGAAAGAGGATTCGAAATGGCTTCAAACGTCAACAATAGTTTACTGTCTGACTGTCCTCCCTTATGATTTATCTCTAGTTGAAATAACCTTCATATTTTCAGAATATTATTTATTTTTGAGCTTAATCTTTTGTTTTAACTGATTTGGAGTCATAGATGACACCTATCAGTCAGTTCTTGGCAATGAAATTTTTGTGTTGAGTCTTCACAGGTTGTGCTTGCATGAGCGAATTTGAACGATATACGTCTCCTATTCGCCTCCTTTGCAAAGCATGAAGATAAGTTTCAATTAATTATTTAGTATAATGGATTGGATTGCCTCCAACATAAATATGAGTATTTAATGCATTGATCATAATACTTCTATTACTAGTAATATTGTTTTCTTACAATATTCATTTCTATTTAATAGATTTATCTCTCTTGGTTGCAATACTAGGATGCAATAAGAAGCTATGTGATGAGGTGATATTATGAACATGATGATGTTTCTTCATTGATGATTAATATTTGCGTTTAGAGGAAGCTAGTGATTTAGAGGGAGATGTTCAGCTTCAAAGGGAGATGTTCTTGGTTGACATGGAGTCTTTATAGTATCCCCTCCTTTCTTATACATGCTATTTTTGAGAATCTTGTTGGAAAAGAGTTTCAGCTATGATTTCCATTTATAATAGGTTTTTGAGACTCTTGATGGAAACAAGTCTTAATTGTGATTGCATTTATTGTTGACTATGAGTTCTTATCCATAATAGTTATAAGGTCAACCCCATAACTCTTTCACTCTGGGAGTGAACATCATGTTGAGAGAGTCCATGATGACATCACGTTGAGAGATTTCGTGATGGAAGTTGGAAGTCATGTTGAGAGAGTCCATGATTGTATGGCGTTGAGAGTCCGTGATAAAATGCTGGTTGTAAACCTTACTAAATTGTCATGTTGAGAGAGTCCATGACAGCATCACATTGAGTGAGTCTGTGATGAAAGTTGATTATGTTTCTTTCAGGTTTGTCATGTTAAGAGATTCCATGACAACATCATGTTGAGCGAGTCCATGATGAAAAGTGAATGTGATCTTTGCAGGGTTTTTTTCATGTTGAGTGATTCCATGATTATGAGTAATCGTTATCTATCATGTTGAGTGATTCCATGATCATTAACAATGAGTAAATTGTTCTCTTAGTGTCATGTTGAGAGATTCCATGACAACATCATGATTAAAGTTGGTTGTGTTTCTTGCAGAGTTTTTTATGTTGAGTTATTCCATGAATTTTATAGGATCTAGTGATTAGATTTTATCATTAACAATTTGGTTGCAGCCCTGTTTGACTATTCAGCTAAAGATCTCTCTCTAGCTGAGGGGATGTGTTGGAGATTGTATCTACGATAGAGATCTTAATCTTTAGAAATTTGGACGATATTATCGTTATGGACACCTTCAGCTGAAGACGACACTTATGATTAAATTGTAATATTAAACATAAAGACGTGTCATTCGACATGCGTTGAGGCATGGAAATACAAAAAGTTGTATTTGAAAATAAAGAGTTATGTTTTGGAAATTGAAGAGACCTTCGATTGGCATATGAAGAGTCTCTCTTTTGTTATAACTATCGCATCAAGCAAAGGACATTGTACACTTGAATCTATTATCAATAAAATGATCTTTTGTAGTGTGGCTGGGATTTTCCCTTCATTCTAGAAGGGTTTTCCCAACATAATCTTGTGTGTTTCTTGTATCTTTTGGGTCTTCCTTATTGCTGTTTATCTCTGTTCCTGCGTTAAATCCAACACAAGGAACATTACAGAGACCAAGTAAATTGTCATTTCCAAGAAAAATCAAAAGTCTAGTTGAGAATTTTGAGGTAAATCAAGTAGAGTCCTAGTTGGGGGACATTACAATAGTAGAGAAGAGTTATTATATCAAAATGGTTCCATACCATTGCACATGTTCAATCACCATTTATAATGATAAAGACGAGATGAAAGGTGCAAAGTGAAGGGGAAATACTCTCTAAGCTCCAAAATATCTCATGGATGATGTTGTGGGATCCTAGTGTTTCAACTAAATCCAATAGACAGATTGCAGGAAAAAATCATTATAGATCAGTCCATGAAGGTCTAACATTTCAACTAAATCCAATAGACAGATTGCCAGTAAAAATCATTATAGAACAGTCCATGAAGCTCTAAGATGTCTAAAGTTGAGGTTGATTATGAGCCTGTTGTTGTAAATTCTTGTGATGCATATTTTAGCACAATGGAGGAATAAGTAGCTATTTTTGAAATACATATTTCCAGTATTGGAGAGTACATTGACTCTTATAACAATTCTTAAGGTACAGAAAATCAGATTTATATAATAGGGTGAAGTTAAAGGAGTTTCTTGTTAAACTTGTCTAATGCTAGTGCATATACACAAGTAGAAAAGCAAGTTGCTAAAGGAACAAAGATGGATAAAACGGAATTTTGTAAATTTCTTTGGAAAGATGTGGTTCAGATTTGGAATTGGAGTGCATGTACAAAAGGTTTGAATGGATATCTTTGGTGGTTTCATAGCAGTGTCACTCAGGAATTTGACCATTCAAGATTGCATAGTGTCTCTCAGTGTAAGATGTTACACCTGATAGAAAAAGGATCCAAGTTTGGTATACAATTTTCATGAAAAAACATTGTGCATTAGGACCTTGGAGTTCTATGCTCGTAACTGCTTGAGGACAAGCAATTCTGGGAGGGAGGATTCATCATGTCTCCTTTTGTTAAAAATTGGTTTTTGGTCAATATTAACCCATTTTATTCTTCTATGGGTTAATTATAAAAGATTAAAGAGAATAATTAATTTAGTATTTATGAATGTCCAAAGACTATCACTATCAAAAGGGCGCTCAAATATCAAATTACATATTTGGAAACACTTACTAGGAACTTGGATTTTGTGCCAAATTAGAAATATATCTAATTACCACTTTCTCGCCAAGAGTGGAGTCAGAAGTTGAAATATTTCTAATTAATGGTTTTCCCACCAAGCACAAATTTGGAAAGTAAGAGTGGAGTGGGAAATTGAATTGTTGATCTGATAGTTTCTGGATTAGATTGTGTAGAAAAATTTTCATCAACGTTTTGAATCACACTATGTGATCCATCATCAGGATATGCAAGAGAACATAAGAAGGAAAATGGTAAATTGCAGACCTAGATCAAATAAGGAGGAAAGGGGAAGAGAGAGAAAGAAACACACAAAACCAAGAGCAAATTTGGAAAGTAAGAGTGGAGTGGAAATTTGTAATATTTCTAGTTAATGATGTTCCCTTCACATCTGCCAAGGGCAAGATAAATACAAAGAATATTTGAGAACTGGGACTTTATGCCATTTCTACTTCTCAATTTCTCAAATGAAACCCCATAGTTCACAGAGAGCAATTTCATCTAGAGGCTGCATTCAAGCTTCAAGACTATAGCAATTTCTAAAGTTTTTTATTTTGTGTTTTAAGTTTTTAACGACATCATTAATATTGATGCAGTCATTCTATATGTGTTTGGAGGGGATTGATGTTGTTATTGATCTCGTATCAGATCATAGACTATGTATTTGATTTTCATTTGGAAATCAAACGAAATCTATGTACTTGTTTGTGTGGTTACAGTGGCTATTAAAAAAACTTGTCAGTTTTTCTGTCATATCCCCCCATTTGAAACCCTAATTACATCATCCCCATTTTGAAATAAGATTTAATAAAAAACAAATAATAAAACTAAAATATTTTTAAAAAATAACAATAGTAAAATAAGAATAAATAAATAATATAATATAAACTATCATAAAGATAATAGATTATTAATATAATAATATAATTTTAAACAATAATATTATTATAGTAATTAAATAAAAAGACCTTTGATGTCCATCAAGAAAATACCATCACGATAATCTCATCAAAGTAATGTATAACAATGAAATAGGGAAAGCCTATTTAATTAAGTAGCAATTCTAATTGAAAAAAGTTGAGATAAGGAAAATCATTAATTAAGAAATGTAAAAGGAAATCAGCGATAACAAACAATCATTAATACTATTTATTAAATAGAATACACAATTCCTACTGAATCTACAATTAATCAGCGATTATGTGCAAATCTCAAAGAGTGTATAGGAAGGGAAAATGTTTCAAAGCACAAGTCTGCAGTAATCTGATGACATCCGCCTTGGCCATAGAAGATGAATATGTCAAGTATTGAAGGCTCTAAGTGCACAAATGAAAATCGGGAAACCATCTAAACAATGTTACAAACCCAAAACAATAGAAATCACAACGACCACATTTATCAGGAGAAGACGTTACCAATATCACTGAAGGATGGGTATAACTGCATTCTCATCAACCATTAACATTAATAGTTTTAGCAGTCATAATCAAACATATCGATGATTGGAGGAAGCCTGAAATCACGTGAACAGTGTTATGGGCAGAGATTAATATTGAAATGGGGCAACCAGTAATGCTTATCATGACAAATATGAAAAGGCATGGGACATGACTTATCAATCCCAACATCGGATTTAACAAGACATTCTACCTCATTCATTCAAAAGAAAAAAAAGACATCAATCTGAAACAGCATATTAAGAAAATCCAGATACAATCAGGTTAGAGAACCCTTTATAAATATATTTTCATATTTGGAAATGCTGAGAGGAAGCACCTGCTGTTCATAGATTGAACAGTATAAGCACAGCTCAGAATAGTAACACGTTACCTAAAGTTACAATTCTTCATTTGCGTATTTAAATTACTATATCAGCAATAGTAAAACCAGTTGCTGGAAGCTAGACAGAACAATTGCAGGAAGAGTGTTTATATATCAGAAGGGTCATCATTGTACATAATTATATGAAGCAGCAAATCTGTCGCTATGTGACAACAAGATCATATATCAAGCATCAATATATTTGCCATCATATTAGACATAGTGAGGACGTTGTCATATTACATACATATATTGTTGATTCAATCGGAATTAGCAGTTGAGATTGGTATAAATTCTGTTACTTAGATTAAGATATGAAAATTCAACAGAGTGAGAGAGAGAAATTGAAGCAGTTGTCCTGATATTCCAAGTTAATGAACTCGGGGGTATTCCGTTCTTGTGAAATGAAATTTGAATACATTAATGATGCTGCTGTAATAGATCAGTTTCAGACTTGATTATAGGATGCACGCTTAGAAAAATCATGTTGATTGGTGTTACAAAAAGTTCCATTAAATTAAGCCCTTTCTATCCAAGAGTAGCTAGCTAGTTTGGGTTTGTTTCAATGAAGTTTTGTGTAATATTTATGAATTTATTTTCCAGATTTAAGAGTATTATTAAATTTTGGGTTGAAGACATTACAGCCTACTCGAGCATGTTACATCAATGCCGGTGTCGCAACTTAGTCCTGATCATTAATTTGCCACTATGATAATCTAATCCCAGCCTAAACCCCACATTTCAGTCCAATAATTGCATTAAGAGAAATGCTCTTATAATTTCACGATGTGAAGCAATCATCATTCCCAGAAACTTGAAAACACTTGCATCCATGATTTAACTTTATTCCTATACCTCTCCCACTAATGCACAAGCTCTTCAGCACCAAACCTACTCAAACGTGTTACAGCAGTGCTGATGGTAGCAACAGATTGTTCCATACATTTAATCCACCACCATTACAAGCTGAATCCCGACCTTCACCGCAAGTTTCATCGCAATAACCAATTAGAGTGAAATTTTCTTACATTAAATCCATGAATTAACTTTATTCCTACAAAGTCTAACCAAAAATATTATCATACACCGACAGTAAAACTGCAATTAACCTTGTGCAAATCAGAAAGGGCAAAGAAGCATATAGTCACGGAAGTTGCTCGAGAGGAATGAACAGCAAAGTTAACCCCTCCATCTCTCGCCGTGGCACCGAACGGAAGCGGGCTACCTTTCAAAACCTTCACAGCAAAACCCTCCTCTTTCACGGCCACACTTCCGCCAGTCTCCGTCTCTGTTCTAACGCTTCTGACAGCAACCTCCATCGTCTTCACCTCATGTCCACCCTCAAAACCGCCTCTGAGGATATAACATTGGTGTTTTCTTGGGGCTGAATTGCATAGAACAGGCTTGTAGGCTCTCAAATTCTTCGACTTAAACAGGTGGCCGTGAGCAATTGCAGGCACATTATATACAACACAATGCGTAGCTCCCATCTTTAGCATTTTTCATTCCATGATAAATCTGCAGCCAAAATGCCTGAATTTGAGCTCAAATGAAAGCCCCTGAAACTTATGACGGTGTGAATTAGGGAAGACGAGGAACTTCAAAAAGAGTGTGAGATTGAGATAGCGTGAAGAAGCGGCTGAGATTATTTATTAATCACGTGGCTGCGCCTTTGAAAGCAATGGTTGCTAGCTCACAGATGTGATATTCTGTTTTTGTTGCTTTCACTTTGCTCTTTATGCTCTTTGAGCCCATCCCTCCATTTACACATTTTAGCCTGCGTTCTGAAACATCCGAAGATGGAATAGCACGCTCACTGCTATCACCCTTATAACTGCAACGTTAAGGGACACGTGTACATGAAGTTCGGTATATTTTTATGTTTAAATATGGGATAAGTTTTGAGTTTGATCTATTGAAGAAATAAATTTATATGAATAGATATAAAAAACTATGTACAACCGAGGCAAAGCATAGAAGAAAATAATATGAATTTTATGCAATAGTAAAATGTATAAAGTTTCTAAAATAATTTGAAAATAATATAAATTTTATGCAATAGTAACTCTAAAATAAATTGTTACATTTTGTGTATAAAAAAATTAACAGCCTACAACAACAGCTAATAATGATAAAAGAAAATAATATTAATTTTATGGTAAAATGTATAAAGTGTCTAGAATAATTTAAAAATAAAATGAATTATATACAATAAATCTAAAATAATTTATTGCATTTTGTGTATAAAAAATTTAAAGCTCTACAAAATAACAATCAATAAATATATTTTTATGAATTATTTCAAATATAATATAAATGAAAACTAAACAAACAAATAAAGGAAAAAGTTGTATTCTTGTAGCACAAAACAACCGCTCAAATTGTCAATAAACATTTTGTGTTAAATTATTTTAAATATAATAAATATGAGAACTTTATAGTTCAAATAGTAATTGAATAATAAAGAGTTCTAATTGGACAAACAAATTAAAAAGTAAAAGTGCATTGAATGCTATAGTTTCTTGTAGGAAGTAAAAATAATATTGTGGAGTGTCGATAAATATAGGAAATCAAATCATACAATTAGACATTTGATACTAATATTTGGTTCAAAACTCTCTTCTACTACTTTTGATTCATACTAATATAATATAATATAAATGAAAACTAAATAGTTGCAAAAAGTAATTGAATAATAAATTATTTTGATTGGACAAACAAATAAAGGAAAAAGTTGTATTCTTGTAGCACAAAACAACCGCTCAAATTGTCAATAAACATTTTGTGTTAAATTATTTTAAATACAATAAATATGAGAACTTTATAGTTCAAATAGTAATTGAATAATAAAGAGTTCTAAATGGACAAACAAATTAAAAAGTAAAAGTGCATTGAATGCTATAGTTTCTTGTAGGAAGTAAAAATAATATTGTGGAGTGTCGATAAATATAGGAAATCAAATCATACAATTAGACATTTGATACTAATATTTGGTTCAAAACTCTCTTCTACTACTTTTGATTCATACTAATATATGTTTATATCTCTCTTCTTTGAAGTCATTTCTTGATTGAAGTTAGTTGAGGATTACGAAGTTGTTATTTTGTAGTTTTTCAACAAATGTATATACTTGTGTAGCTTATCTTATTTTCTAGGCTCATTTTGTGTTAGTTATTACATTTGGTTAGCTTTGTTAAACACAAAAATATACTAAAGGGGGAGAGGGTGTGAGACACAGGAGAATCAATACATGCTAATTTCTATTTCATTAGTCGTTAATTATCATTAAATACTTTCTCGAAGCAACAGAGCAAAACCTAAAAATTGATTAGTAGCATTCACTAATATTTATTTAATTATCCAACTGCTTACTACTAAATGATGAACAAATCAACGTAAAGAAACACTAGATTTATGTAGAAAAATCATGAGGGAAAAAATGGAGTGAGAAAATTGCTTCGATCTACCTAGTCCCATAGGAAAATAATAAGAAATTTACAATATAAAGTAGGCAACAACCTACCAAAGGCACCAATCCCCAAGTATATTTGTAAACATTAACTTATAGGAGGCTCTAATCCACTAGTCAAAGATTTGAGAATTAACTTAGCATGTGAGACACCAATTTCACTAGAATATAAAAGATATGTAATGTGCACCTTCAAAATTGAAGCTTAAATTATTTTTTATCTAATCAACTTATATACATCTCCAAATTATGCATAGGATCTTCACATGAAAATACAACAATAATCATGCTACTCATTTCGCATCACCAACATACACGTGCACCAACCCTAACAAACACAATCTAGGAATAAAACTAAATCAATAACATTTATTGTTGGTCCACACAATTTTGATTATACTGAGAGGGGGGTGAATCAGTATAATACCTATCAATTCAAGCTTTTACCTTTTACCAATATGTGATATTCTTACCATTTTCTTAAGCATTCATCAAAAAAACAATATAACTATGCAAGACAGGAAGGCATTCACAGGTAACACCAATATATCTTGTCGAAACCTATTTTTGGTGAAAACCATGGTGTGAGGTGACACACACAAAATTTGCACCATTATAGAGGGCACCCAGTCAAGAGCTTATCCTTGTTATAAGATTACAACGCCATTGTTAAGTGGAACTTGGTTAAGGGATTTTTAAGGGATTTTAGAGAGACCTGTTAGAGTCTTTACACAGTTAAAGGTAGCCTGGTTAGAGGACTTAGAACACATGTGAATGTGTTTCCTAGCTAAGGGATTTAATATAAAGGACTTTCTAGAGTCCACCCACAATGGCATTTGTTGTTGTAATTGCAAGAGAACAACAAGAAGATTGATCTATGAAAGATAGTTGCTTAGCTTGATTCAGATCTCTTTGATGCTCATACATCGGTCTGCAACTTTCTCAACTCTTATTGACTCTACAACATAGACTTTACCACTCCTCGGCTCTCTTGTGCTCAACTCCTCTAACTTCATCATTTCTACTTATTGTCTATGTTAGCATGAATGCTAATGGTATTCGCTTGGGGAGTATCGTAAGCATTGCTAGAGCAATTGAGAATATTGACATGTTGCATTCATGAATGTGTTTGTCATTGATGTCAACATAGTATTGCTTCCTGTATTGATGATGTGGTCAAGTGTAGTTTAGGATATATTCTACATTATGTCCTAATGAAGTGGACAAGTGTGCATGTAGAGAGTCGACAACATGCAATTGTTATTCAAGCATTACAAAGGACAGTGTGTAGATACAGTACCTGAGAAGTGTTAGAAATTGGGAATACTAAGAGGGGGGGTGAATCAATATTCTACAAACTTTTGTCGCCAACTAGATATTGTTTATTACTTTGAACCATGCATAAGGAAGTAAACAAGTATTGTTGAATAGTAATAATAACCATGCATAAAGAGAACTCATAACACCATATTTTGTTAACCAGGGAAACCCTGGTCAAGGGAAAACCCCAGTTGGAATGATGCCCACAAAGATATATTGATATATATGTTCCTTGTTAGAGGATGGACCCTGTTAGGAGTCTATAAAAGCATTCAGTATATAAGAGTCCTTGTTAGGAGACTTTGAATACCTGTTAGGAGATTCCAACCCTTTTAGGAGATGTAGTACAATGGATGTAAGAAGAGATCACTACGCAAACATGCACTTCCAATTACAAGAAGAGCTCACTACCCAAAAAAGTAATTAGTCCTCAAGTATATAGATGTTGTACCTTCTTTCTAGTTGATCTCTGACCTTATCTCGATCTCGGATCACAAAATCACTTCTGCATATGATGCAAAACTTTGCATTTACATATAACATTACTTCTCATTAAATTCATATAATTTGCACATCACTTGCTCTAATGACTTCTCAAGATGTCTTTGCATAAATACCATGCCTTTTCACAAATTTTTGCTAGGTTGGCTAAGACCACAATAAACTTTTCCAACTTAGAGTAAACATCTAAGATGTCGGTCCTAATTGGTCAAGTAATTATTTTGTAAACAAGATAATTCCTTTACCTTTCATTCTAATGTCTTGTACATCTTAATTATTATTCTTTTTGATGCAGAGGCTAGAGTAGTGGGCTTCTTGACAAAATGGTGGGATCAAACATAAGGAAAATACAAGGTCCAAAGACACCCTTCCCAAATAACTCAAAAGGAGATTTCAACCCAACACCTTGACTCAAAGCTTCCAAAACCACAAGGGACTAAATTCAAACAAATTCAAAAGGAAAAAAATTTATATGGAGTCAAATTCTATGGGCTATGCATAAAAGACTTGAATTCTACCAAGAGGCCTAATTGTATTGCATTAGGACAACAACGACCTTCCAAAGCCCATAGCTCCAAAACTTTATGAATGAATTGGAAAATAAATTAGGTTTTTGGATACCCTTTATCACGTTTTAAAATATATATAAAACAATAGGCAGTTTGTCTTGGACCATACCCTTGCTATTACAACATTGGGACCTAAAAATGCATAAAAATGGGCACTTTTACAAAGGAACTATATCATAAACTTAACCAAAGGACTCCTACTCTTGTAAAGTGGTTAATTATGTCCCAAAACACTTAATTTTGAAATGAATTAATCCCAAACCCTTTGGAACACTAAAAGCCCCAAATTAGGCTTCCCAAATCCTCCAAAACTAGGGCTCCTTCAATCTAGACTCTCCAAGCGAAATCTCAACCAACCAAAGGTTGATTCACCATCCTTTCAACATAAATTTAGTGTTTCCCAACATAAAATATACCCCTCACGAGGCCCAATATGTTGCTGCTATAGCATACCAAGCATTTTCATGCTCTTTAACCCTGCAACAAACACCCAATGAAGATCTCCAGCAACATCTGAAGGGTTTTATTGCATATTTAGTGTTTATATCTATGATAAAAATGTGTTATTCATCCCCAAGTTGTAGTGATTACAAAAAGGGGATGAATCTCATTCCATGCCTCTAAAACAATGCAAAACTATGCTCTATCAAAGCACAATCTGAGACTTTCAATGAAAAGTTAATTTAAATGGATTGAAAATGAATTTACAGAGATTCTAAAATACTCATCGATGACTATTCAATGAATTAGACTCATTACAACTTTCGAGAATCAAGAAAATTGCAAAAACTACCACTTTACTGCTTCAAACTTGTGAAATTTGTACAATCTTTGTTCTAGGTCATACTATGTGTTTTTCTAGCCATATTCAAATCATATATGATGTCTAGTAACCATATCAACCAACTAAATTCATTTTTGGTTTGGTTACAATTGCATTTAGTCATTAAAACTTCATTTCCCTCTTAAACTAAGTAACCGTTAAGATTCAAATATTTGAATTTTCAACTTACAAATTATTGAAATAAAAGTATTCTAACTTATTTAATTTCACTGCTAGGGTCTATTTGAGTCCCTTAGATAGTTTATAAATCCTAATTAGACCCTTTGGGGACTATTGACCCAACTTACAATATTTTGGTGTCCTAGTCCTCTACTTGGACAAATAAGACCTGACAACATTTTATTACAAATTGTCATTATTAATTCCAATACGTCCCAATCCACAATTCAAGATGATTTTATTCCTTTCTCTTTGACTGGATTCATGGTGACCTTAGGTGACTTCATAGGTGCTCTTGCACCATACATCCCTCCTCCAAAATGACTCTTGTCCCAAGAGTGAAGGAAAGATGTCTTTTTGCCACCCATTCTCCTAGATGGATGTCTGCAACCTAGCACCCTTCATATGAGTAGTACCTACATTAAAAGCATTAGAAACAAAAGAAAAATCCTTGTTCTTGTCACCACCCAAGGCAACTTTGTTTATTGTTGATTGAGGACAATCAACTTGTGGCTGCACAAACTGCCCCTTCATCTTTATCTTAGGATCAATTACACCCCTTTTGTTGTTATCAATGGTAATGAAACTATCACCCTTCCTTGGTGATACCATAGGACACCACATAGTCCCCACCATAACTCCTTTATTCTTCTCTGTTTGTTGTTTAACAATCAATGCATTGTGACTGTAACAAATTTCTAATTTCATGACCAGCAAAGTGGTCCTTTTCTTATGATTTGATGCTATAGATCCCTACACTTCTTTCCTCTACAAATCAACATAAGTCTTAGAACCAAACACAGTTATGTTCCTACTTTCATCAGCAACATGGTTGGGTAGGGGTGTGAGAGTATAAGTCTTTCCATCCTTCTGCACAACATAAACATTTTCCAATCCATAATGAATGATCTGCCTTGAGGCTTGCCATGGTCTTCCCAAAATGACATGACAGCAAGTCATAGGGACCACATCACACAAGACCCTATCATTATATATCCCAATAGAGAAATCAACATATGCTTGTTCCTTTATGACAATGTTTTGATCATTGCTGACCCATGATGCTCTATATGGTCTATCAATTGGAAATGTGTGCAAATTTAGTTTATTCACCATCTCATAAGACACAAAATTATCAAAAGAACCAAAATCAACTATCATCTTGCAAATCTTACCATAACTTTGGCAATTGGTTATGAAAAGTGATATCTTTGATTTCTTTTGCTATTGCATGTAGGCTCCTTTTCTCACCATGAGAAAATCTCCCTCTATATAAGGTTCTAGAACAAAATTTTCTTCTTTTTCTTTGGTATCTTCCTCTTCTTGAGCTATATTGATTCTCCTTTCATTCTTCCTAGCCTCTCTTTTAGGACATTTGTAGAATGGATGCCCTTGTTCACCACACTTGTAGCACTTCTCAGGAACATTCTTTCCTCTGCCATCCTTTTGTTCTCTTCTCTAATCTGAGACTTTCTCTTTTCCTTTCTCATGCTACCCCTGGCTTGGATTCACTCCCTTGCCCTTACTTGTTTTTCCTCTTGGATTACCTTGCCTCTCTTACCTGCTCCTTAGCTTTCATAGCCAATTTGAAGCACTCCTCCAAGGTCCTAGGTGTAGCCATGCTCATCTCATTCTGGATATTATATTTCAATCCTCCAAGATATCTAGCCACCTTCTCTTCCACATCTTCATCGTGAGATGCCTTGATGTCAAGCTTGTGGAATTGCTCTATATACTTTGAGACATCCATGTCCTTTTGTCTCAGTCCTTGCATCCTCTTATATAACTAAACTTTGTAGTCTTCAAGAAGGAGCTTTTCCTTCATCTTCTCCATCATTCTTGACCATGATGAGATCTTTGACCAGCCCTTCTTCATCCTGTTAGCCTGCAAGTTATCCTGCCATAATAATGCATGTCCTTTCATTCTAGACTTAGCAATCTTAACTTTCATTCTATCTTCAACATCATCATAATCAAAGCAATTTTCAAGAGCTCTAAGCCAATACAATAAAATTTCATCATCCATCCTTCCATCATACATGGGAAGTTCAACTTTTACCTTTGAGTCCCCAAGCTTTATTGCTTTCAAGAGTCTTTCCAATCTTGCATCCTTAGGATCCACAAGTTCCTCTCTTGCTGCTGCAAATCTTTCCTTATCATTATGGTCATCTTCATTTCCTTGTTTATCCGTAAGGTCTGTCAACCTCTTGACTTTTTCTCTTAACATTCTATTGTCTGCCATCTGCTCTCTTACCAACTTAGCAAGTTCAACATTAGTGACCCTTTGTGGGATCTCCTCTCCTTCTCCTTATGACATCTCTGAAGCAAAGATCTCAAAAGAAACTCCTCAAACCTTCACCTAGGATGCTCCTAGGGTCTGATACCAATTGATGCAGAGGCTAGAGTAGTGGGCTTCTTGACAAAATGGTGGAATCGAACATAAGAAAAATACAAGGTTCAAAAACACCCTTCCCAAATAACTCAAAAGGAGATTTCAACCCAACACCTTGAATCAAAGCTTCTAAAGCCACAAGGGACTAAATTCAAACAAATTCAAAAGGAAACAAATTTCTATGGAGTCAAATTCTATGGGCTATGCACAAAAGACTTGAATTCTGCCAAGAGACCTAATTGTATTGCATTAGGACAACAACAACCTTCTAGAGCCCATAACTTCTTTCAGAATGACTTGGAAAATAAATTAGGTTTTTGGATACCCTTTATCAAGTTTTACAACATATATAAAACAATAGGTAGGTTGTTTTGGACCATACCCCTTCTGTTACAACATTGGGACCAAAAAATGCATAAAAATGGGAACTTTTATAAAGGAACTATATCATAAGCTTAACCAAAGGACTCCTACTCTTTAATAGTGGTTAATTATGTCGTAAAACACTTAAATTTGAAAGGAATTAGTCCCAAACCCTTTGGAACACTAAAAGCCCAAAATTAGGATTCCCAAATCCTCCAAAACTAGGGCTCCTTCAATCTGGACTCTCCAAGGAAAATCTCAACCAACCAAAGGTTGATTCACCATCCTTTAAACATAACTAAGTGTTTCCCAACATAAAATATACCCCTCATGAGGCCCAATATGTTGCTGCTATAACATTCCAAGCATTTTCATGCTCTTTAACCTTGCAACAAATACCCAATGAAGATCTCCAGCAACATCTGAAGGGTTTTATTGCATATTTAGTGTTATTTATCTATGATAAAAATGTGTGATTCATCCCCAAGTTGCAGTGATTATAAAAAGGGGATGAATCTCATTCCACGCCTCTAAAACAATGCAAAACTATGCTCTATCAAAGCACAATCTGAGACTTTCAATGAAAAGTTAATTTAGATGGATTGAAAATGAATTTATAGAGATTCTAAAATGCTCATTGATGAAAATTCAATGAATTAGACTCATTACAACTTTTGGGAATCAAGAAAATTGCAAAAACTGCCACTTTATTGCTTCAAACTTGTGAAATATGTACAATCTTTGTTCCAGGTCGTACTGTGTGTTTTTCCAGCCATATACAAATCATATATGATTTCTAGTAACCATATCAACCAACTCAATTCATTTAGGTTTGGTTACAATTGCATTTAGTCATTAAAACTTCATTTCCCTCCTAAACTAAGTAACTGTTAAGATTCAAATATTTGAATTCTTACAATTTATCAAAATCAAAGTATTCTAACTTATTTAATTTCACTCATAGGGTCTATTTGAATCCCTTAGACACTTTATAAATCATAATTAGACCATTTGGGTACTATTGACCCAACTTACAATATTTTGGTGTCCTAGTCCTCTACCTAGACAAATAGGACTTGACAACATTTTATTACAAATTGTCATTATTAATTCCAATACACCCCAATCCACATTTAGGGATGATTTTATTCCCTTATCTTTGATTGGATTCATGGTGACCTTAGGTGACTACATAGGTAATCCTGCACCACTTTTGTATTGTTCGTACTAATGTCGGAGGTTATACACGTCATTACCAACATGTATATTGTCTCCATCTAACCTCGCTAGTCATAATATGATGTCACAAACATTTTACATATAAAACAATGTACTATTGTAAACCATTTTCATACTTAGACAATTTTCTAAGTACCAAAAGCTAAGTATCTTTGTTTCTAAGGTTCTCTGCAACATGTTCATCATGTGTTTCCATTAATGACAACAATTGCATCACTACATATAGCCAATTGTCAACAATCTCCCCCTTTGGCATTGATGGCAAAAAAGTATGAAAAATTGGATAAGTGACAAAAACCTTAACAAAACTTAGAATACTTATCATCTATTACATTACATATACTTCATATTACAAATGCTCCCCCTTTTGATATGATTACTACATACATAACTTACTACACAATTTTATTCTACAACTTCTCCCCCTTTGACATGGATGACAAAGGTTGGAAAGTCAAAAACTATCAAAATTATCTATCTTGTTGCCTCAAGCTGTTATTATCTTCATACAATCATCAAAATTTACCTTCAAACTATTCATACCTTTCTCCCATGTGTCTTTTGCTACTTTAGTAGTAGTGAGCATTGCACATAAGGCATATGATGCAATCTCAACTACATTAACATCGAAGTAGGTGAAATTGGCATAAGTGTCCTTTGTTGTGACACATTGTTCTAACTATCTCTCAATGGTTGATATCTTCAGAGCAATAGATTCTCTGAATTCTGATAATCTTCTCAAAATTTTCTCTTTTTCAAGTTGCAGTTTCCTAATGTGTGTGTGAACACCAACAACTTGTCCTTCAAACTCATCAACTCTACGAGAAGGTTGTTGTATTTGACTAGTTAGAACTTCTAGCTCACTCGGCTTCCCTTGAATCTTACTATCCAAATCTTCGGTCAACTTATGAGATAAAGTACATTTGATGTACAGTACCTTGCCAACTTGTTGACATCTTCAGAGTTCATTGATACAAGTATCAAGACTCATCAAATCATTCCAAATGTTTTGATAAATGGTGCTAAAAATATTAGCATCATGTGAAATTTGAACCTTAGACTCGACAACATTCAAAAAAATTGTAAACTCATCATCAAATGATTTTACAAGTGCTTGAGCTCTCTATTCAGGGTCTGCTTCTATATATTTGGTTGTCAAGGTGTTGTGCAATCTGTCAATCACCTCCATTGATGCTCTTTGTAGATTCTTGACTTTTCTATTCTTCTCTCTTCTTCTTCCTTCTCCTCTCTTTCTTTTCTTTCTTTTTCTTTCTTTTCTTCTTCCAACTTCTTCTCTCCTCTTTTCTTCTTCTTTCTGCTTCTTTTCCTCGTCAAGTAATTTCGACTTGGCTTATTCAATCTTATTTTTTTCTTCTTCTAGTTGTCTTTTCTATTCTTCAATCAATCTCAATTGATCCTGAATATCTTTAGAATGGGGCTTAGGTTTATCACAACTTACGAAAGGATTATCATCGATGTTAACTGTAACAATTGTTTGATCAATTTGTACAGTATCACCACTTATTGATACTTCTGAAGTTTTCTCTGTAGTGATAGGAGCTGCCTTTACTTCAATCATCATTTTATTGATAACTACAACAGTTTCACTTCTTATTACATTCTTTTCACCACCCATAAATATAATTGGCCTCATTTTGTTTCGTAGATAGGGTGCTAGTTTACCCATCAATTTCTCTACTTCTTCTTCATCTTCAGTCTTGCACATAGTTCTTATCGTTGATTTCCAAAGTTCCATATCTTCTTCCCATAATGGTGCCTTCTTTGTTATAAGTTTTTCATAGGCTTTCCGATTGACAAAACCGTTAATGTCTTCAAGTTTCAAGTTACTAAGAATCATATATCTCATTAGTAGAGATATTAATCGATTCTTTCTCTGTCATTTTACAAATCATATCACTTATTCATCTATACAAAGTTCTCTTCATTAACAATGGTTGTGTCAATCTTCTCTATCTTTGGTTTCTAGGGTTGTCTTGTTTTACCTGTTGGCTGTTTAGAAACAATAACCTTCTTTGGTTGTTTGACTTCTTGTTCCTCTTCTTCTTCTTCATCACCAAAGTCTTGAATTGTCAACAATGTCTTCTTTCTTTTCTCCAGTCTAGTAGCTTGCTGCTTAACTCTTTTTGACTGCCTTTTAGATCCACTTGGTTGCTCGACTGATGTTGAGTCTTGAATTGTCAACAATGTCTTCTTTTTTTTCTCCAGTCTAGTAGCTTGCTGCTTAACTCTTTTTGACTGCCTTTTAGATCCACTTGGTTGCTCGACTGGTATGACAACATATGGGATGCTCTATTCTATAGGAGTTTCTATAATGGATACACCAAATGCTTGGCCAATTGATAGAGATGTCACATACATTAAACCTTGTTCACCAATTTGTTTCAGTCTAGAGATTGTCTATGATTCTTCTTCTGACATATCAGCCTCAAATAATGCTTTCTTCATTATAGTTGCAATCTTCTTATGAGATGCTTTCTCTAATGATGCTTGGTAAGCTGACTGAGTTATTTCCTCATACATTTCAAATATGTATGATGCGTGATCTATTTCAAATTTCAACTTTATATCAATATAACCAATAGATATATCATCACTTAACTTATTACCTAAGGGCTCAAGAAATATTTACTAAGGTTCTACTGCTTCAATATAAGTTAGGTCTATATCCACCATAAAACATATATCATTCTTAAATCTATCAACAATTGCAGGGGCAATTCTAAATCTCTATTTCATATCATTCTGAAATATCCTTATAATCATATGTCTATTGTCCAAGATTTTTTTTGCAGGGTGCCTTCTACACATATTTTCTATCTTGTCCATTGTGCATCTTTCAATGCTCATAATATCAGTAACTGATATAAATGGAAATTTATTAAGTGTATGAAAGAAAATATGATTAATTAGAGACTGAAATCTAAATACATCATTCTTAGTTCTCTTAATCTTCTCCAAATTCTCAAGGAGATGTACTCTCAGAATCTCACTTAAATTTACTTGCTCCTTCTAAATGCAAATCTTATAGGTTGCATAGATAAAACCTGTTGACAACTCATCACTCTTAGAACTTGCACAAATAGAATATGTAATGATTCTACTCAAGAATCTCACATCATGTTGTCTGATGGTGCTAATCACCATTGCCTTGCCATTATAAACTGCTTTGGTAGAACTTTCAACTTTTTTCTTAACTAGTTTATTGCCAATAGGTACATTGCCTTGTTTGCAAATACCAGTGATCTCATGAATAAGGTCAACAGAGATGTCAACTACATTTTCTCCCATCTAAATCTTTCCATTATGAATAATGCTTAATATGATCTGAGTCCACTCTTCAATATCAAGTTCATAGTAAAAGTGATACCTAACTAAGTCTAAATCCTTTAGATGCTCACATCTGGGCTTAATAGTCATATCATTATTGAAAAAAATTTCCATATCTTTATTCATAAACTCACTTCCAATAGTCTCAAACTTACTACACAAGTAGCTTCCTACGTCTTCCAAGTAAACTACATTGTTTGGAGTAATTGATAAAGCCAAATTAGGGTTTTCCTCTAGGGGTTTCACAAGAACAACCTTTAATTTGGGTCTCTCAACATTTTGAACTATTGACATGTCCATGATTACACCATATGAAAATTTATTGAAGAATTTCTAAGTGGAAAATGGTAAAGTACCATTTTCGAAGTAGGTTTTTGCTCGAAATCACTTTTTCCAATTTGCTTATGGGTTCTCTAAGCTTATGAGTTGATCATAATGTGGAAATAATCAAGTTCATACTCTATTTATTCAGTTAGAACTCACATTAATTGTGTATTAATTGAAATCAAATATCTACTTAAGATCTTATGTTTGATCTTCAAATGCTATCTGAGGTTCACCATAGCTTCCTTTCATCATGGCAATGCTCCACAAAACTTCACTCCATCAAATTTTCTGTAAAAATATAGATTTCATCTTCAATCATAGAATAAACTTTCTCTGTTATAACAATAACTCTTATTTCCTTCTTAATTTGTTTCAATAAGCTCCAAATTGCAAGTGAGCTCAGCTATAATCCAAACTCATTAAGATACACCTTCTCTCAAACTCACTACTCATAGCTCGATCTCTAAATGAAGTTTTAGATTCTAGTGATGTGGACAAGCTTAGTTCAACTTGGTTGAATCAAACTTGATTGTTGACTTCAATTTTCATGTCTCTCCATCATCTAACTTTTCCCTTGAAATATCTAATCCCTTTGCAATTGCCTCATCAAGTTCTTCTTGAAGTTCACTTACTACATTTGTTTGATATTCATTGTCTTTCTTAGTTCCAGAGTTACTTTCATGATTCCTTCTGTCATTTCTGAAGTTTCTTCCATTGTTGCTTCAGTTTCCAAAGTTTCTTTCATGATTACTTCTATCATTTCTGAAGTTCCTTCCATTTTTCCTCTTGTCCATTTTGCAGTACTTTGTTGTATGTCTGAAGTTGTTGCATAACTGACATACTAGGGTCCTACTTCTAGGATTATGTTGATCAATAGGTGCTTGACAATTCCAGGCTATGTGTCCAAATTTGTTACACTTATAACACACGATTTACTTTCTTTCTTCATAAGGTCTTTTTTCTCTTAATGTCCTTTCATTAGATCTTCTTCTATCTACAAGGTTAGTGCTTCTAGACATTCTACTATTTCTTCTATCATTATCATATTTAGGTTTCTTACAATCAAATGCTTTGTGACCAATACCATGACAATTATGACAATAAAATTTTGTAACATGATTAAATGACTTATTTGTACAATCTCTTTTCATATGACCTATTTCATTACATGAAAAACATTTACCTCAAAATTCTTACCCAGTTTTCTTAGGGCATTCCACTTGCTTAGGTTCATCCAATTTCTCAGTTTCCTTCTCTTGTCCAACTTCTTTGGATTTATCAGAAGATTGACTAGATTCAATCTTATCATTAGATTTATCTTTCTTTTTTAGAGCTGATTTACTTTCAAGTTTCTTTGCAAACATGTTAAATAGATAACCAGGGCTAATCTTATCATAGGTAGGTCTTTGTATTGACAATGATTTGTCAAGCTTTTCTCTGCTGGTATAAAGCTTTTCAAGTTGTAGCTTTCTCTGAGTTAATCCACCTTTCACAATAGTGTTGTACTTTTGAATTTCTTCCCAATTGACTTTCAATGCTTCAAGATTAGATGTTTTCTTTATTGGATTGGTTCTAAGATCTCAATTTTCAGTCTTCAGATCAAATTAAACTTTGCTAGGATCATTCTTCAAACTCAACTTTAGATTGGTAATCTTCAATTCATGCTTCAAGATCTTGTACTCTATTTTCAGTTTTAAATATTCATCATCACCAGTTTTAGATTTAGTAGATTCAAGCTTGGATTTGAGATGTTCAATATTGTCCTTCAATTGTCCAATGTATACTTTGGAGTCTTCATATCCATTTTTCAACTTATCTATTTCTTCAGGAAGGAGACCAATCTTACTCAAGTTGTTAAGCCTCTTTTGAGTAACTGAGCTCTGATACCAATTGTTAGAAATAGGTAATACTGAGGGGGAGGGGGGGTGGTGGGTGGTGTAGACACATAAAAACCTTTAGAAAATAAAGTATTTTTATTTTTTGAAAAATTCCTGATGACATCATCATTAATTAATTAATTTATTTATTTATTAATTTATTTATTTTTATGCCATTAAATCCCTTTATCTTAATTAAAAATATTTAATTAAGGAATCCCTCCCAAAAATTTTTAAATCTTATTTAAACATTATTTCCTTATTTATTTATTATTTAATTAATAAATTGACCAAAAAACTCAAAATAAATAAAAAATTTATTTTTTGCCCAAAACTTGGCCAATTTCCTTAAGACCACTAACCTCTTCCAAAATCTTCTAATCCTTCTTTAATTTTGATTAAAGGCTAATCCCATCATTTCCTACCCCTAATCCCAACTCAAAATATTTAATTAAGATTAAATATTAATCCTCATGTTTATTAAAAAAAAGTTTTAATAAATATCTCCTCAACCCAAACCCTTGAAATAAATAAAACTTTATTTATTTCCTAAAAATCTCATTTATCCTCATCCTAAGAAGTTCTAGACTCTTCTAGAAAGTCTTCATCCTCATCCTAGGAAATTCTAGACTATTCTAGAAAGTCTTTATCCTCATCCAAAGTCTAGACTCTTCTAGAAGATGTCTTTGAACCGAATCCTAATCCCCTCCTAACCTTGTCACATTCCCTAAAAATGGGTTAAGACTTACTAACCCAAGCCAAAGTTAACAAATATCTCCTCCTTCACCCACCCTCATTAAATGCCATCCACTTGCCTATCCCTAAGCTAATCCTAAACCATCCTAATCCATCCTCTAATGATTTGCACAATCCTAAGCAAGCTTAAAACCTTCCTAATCAAGCCCAAGTCGAAATTGCTCTCATCTCCTTCAAAATATCTCAACAATAAAACTTTATGAAGTCCACTAGGTCATAAATGACTCTTACAAGCCCTTTTATGACTCTTACAAGTCATTATGAGGGTCTTTATGAAGATTTTATCCCTTGAGCCTCCTTTGTTGACTCATCCTTCCCCTTTCCTCCATCCTCTCACCATGTGACATGTGTCACTCCTTGATTGGCTATAAGGAAGCACAATCCATGTGCTCTCTTCTCATGCAATCTGAGCCCTCCATGAGCTTATTCCCATCCTTGCATCTTAGCCCTCAATCCCTCAAGCCTCTTGCCTATAAATTGGATCCTTCCCCTTTGCAAAATAACACAATCCATGAAGTAAAGTCATAATGCCATTTTGAGAAGCCATTTTACATCAAAACCATACACTCACACCCAAATTCCAACTCCATTTGAAGCCATTTTTGAAGCATAAGCTTGAGCATACATTCTATCTATTTAGACAAAGCTACTCAACAAGAGAGCTTCTCATTGAGAGAGCCCATTAATGGCTCATATTCTCAATTGAGAGCTCATCTTAGTCTATCTTGAAGTTTATGAATTTGTTTAGTTTGTAGAAGCTTTATTTAAATTTGGTTTCTATTAGCATTCTAACATTGCTCATATACAGGTGGCGGGGTGAATCAGTATTCTACAAACTTTTTTCGCCAACTGGATATTATTTATTACTTTGAACCATGCATAAGAAAGTAAACAAGTAATGTTGAACAGTAATAATAACCATGCATAAAGAGAACTCATAACACCATATTTTGTTAACTAGGGAAACTCTAGCCAAGGGAAAACATTGGTGGAATGATTCCCACAAAGATGTATTGATATATATGTTCCTTGTTAGAGGATGGACCTTATTAGGAGTCTATAAAAACATTCAGTACATAGGAGTCCTTGTTAGGTGACTTTGAATCTTTGTTAGGAGATTCCAACCCTCTTAGGAGTTGTAGTACAATGGATGCAAGAAGAGCTCACTACCCAAACATGCACTTCCAATTACAAGAAGAGATCACTGCCCAAACAAGTAATTAGTTCTCAAGTATATAGATGTTGTAGCTTCTTTGCAGCTGATCTATGACCTTATCTTGATCTTGGATCACAAAATCGCTTATGCATATGATACAAAACTTTGCATTTGCATTCACTTCATATAATTTTCACATCACTTGCTCTAATGATTTCACAAGATGACTTTGCATAAATACCATGCCTTTTCACAAATTGTTGCTAGGTCGGCTAAGTCCACAATATACTTTTCCAACTTAGAGTAAACATCTAGGATGTCGACCCTAATTGGTCAAGTAATTATTTTGTAAATAAAATAATTCCTTTACTTTTCATTCTAATGTCCTGTACATCTTAATTATCATTCTTTTGTATTGTTTGTACTGATGTCCAAGATTATACATGTCATTACCAACATGGATGTTGTCTCCATCTAACCTCCCTAGTCTTTATATGACGTTAGAAACATTTTACATATAAAATAATGTACTACTGTAAACCATTTTCATACTTTAGACAATTTTTTGAGTACCAAAAGCTAAGTATCTTTATTTTCAAGGTTTTCTACAACATGTTCATCATGTGTTGCCATTAATGACAATAATTACATCACTACATATAGCCAATTGTCAACAACAAGTGCTTTCTGATGTTTAGATTGTATCTCTTAATAGGGATAGAATCATGATGAGCAAAGTTAGATAGTGATAGTAGATAACCTGATGATGATGTCAGCGAGTGCACAAGATCAGAGGTCACATGTGTGAGAATTTATATTTACTCTGAGCCAACAGTGTTTTGTAATTGGGAAAAGATGTAATATTTTGTAATATCTTAATGAGGTCCTATTATAATTAATTGGGAAAACCTTAAGGCTAACTTAAAGAATTATTTTGAGGAAATGTATCAAGGAAAGTTATTTTCCTTACGACGAAGTGTATGTATACAAGTGTAAGTAAGTTGTGCAAGTGTGAATTATGCAAGTGATACACAAAGTTGGTAAATGTGTGTAAGCGATTAAAGGGATAAGTATGATGCAACTTTGAATATTTGGTATTGAGATTTGAGAGGTTTGGTCTGATCAAGAGGATAGAGAAGGAGTTCAAGTGATTCCAAATTCTATTATTTAGTAAGGCATAATAAAAAGATCAGCTGGACAATATGTTCGATGGTCTTACACCTGAAGTTATTTGGACAGTGGGTTCGTCTACCTTCTACAACTCCTAACAGGATTGGAATCTTCTAACTGAGACTAATATGTTCTGAATGTATTTCATTGGCTTCTAATAGAGTTCATCCTCTTACAAGGAACTTTAATTTATATCAGTACATCATTTTGTTGGTATCGTTCCCACTAGGGTTTTCACTCTAATCAAGGGTTTCCCTAGTTAACGTATCTAGTGTTATTGTGTATGTGTATCTTCTTATGGTTGTTGGCTATATTGTTCACATGCTTAAGGTTTAACAAGGCTGATAAAAGTTATATTGATCTGATAACATATTCAACACACCCCCCCCTGCCTCCCTAGTTATCTTGGTGAACTTTACTTTCTAACAATTGGTATCAGAGCATCACGTTCTTGAAGGAAAAGCTTAATAACTTAAGGAGATCAATGGTGGGTCATTTCATAAAAGAAAGTCCTAAATTCGATGGAGTTGACCATGAAAGCTAGAAAGAGAAGATGAAGACACATTTTTTATGTATGGGTCCAGGATATTGGCTAATAGCGAAGAATGGAAAGACAGTTGTGGAAGAAAGAAAACTTGAGGAATGCAATGAAGTTGAAAGAGATCTATTTATGTGCAATATGCTTGCCAAAGAAGCATTATTGTTAGTTCTTCTTGAGAATGAATATAGTCAGGTAAAATCCTTAGAAATATCTCATAAAATTTGGATAGCTTTAGCATCCACTTTTAAAGGTGATGTGCATGCTAAGAGAATTAGATTATAGGATTGGATATGTTTATTTCAAGATGCTCAGATGATGGAAGATGAATCTATAAGAATCTATATTGGTAGAATATTAGAAATTGTTGCAAGAATTAAGTCTTGCAATGGATCTAAAGATGAAGATGAGATTATATGAAAGATCTTGAACACATTGACACCACCATTCAAGCAGACAATGCAAATGATTAAGCAAGTGATACCTTGCATTGAGAAGTTCACTAGAGAGACTCTTCTTGGAAGATTAGAACAACAAAAGTTGGCTTGAAGCAATATGGATATTTTCCTAGAGTAGAAACAACTTTTAGTGCATTAAGTGTTCACCCTTCCTTCTTAATAAGTACAAGCACCAATGGAGACTATACTAGTAGCAACATATCTAGATCTGAGGAGGGTAGATGAATTGAAGAAGGAATTTCCCTGCTTGTAAGGAGAGAACTAGATAGTAAGATAATCTTTGAATGTTAGACTTGCATTAAATTTGGTCATTATGCTTCTAAGTGTCCTAAAAGAGAGAAAAAGGTATAAGAATAATGTTAAGTCTAGAAGGCCTACAAATTATTTGTATGCAAATGAAGATGAAGAATTTGATGAAAGAGTTTAGAGTGAAAGTGATGATGAGTTAGGATTTGTAGCTATAAAAGAATAAGTTAGAGAAGAGAAAGTCCCAGTTTCATTGGTTAAAAAGAAAGTTGATTGGATCATAGATAATGGTTGCTCACATCATATGACTGGTGACATGAATAAATTTGTTAAGTTCCGTAGTCATTATGGAGGGATTGTTAGAGTTGGTAACAATGTGGCTTGTCATATCAAGGGGATTGGATCTATTACTCTTGATGGAGAAACTAACAGAGATGATGTCCACTTTTTTGATGGATTAAAGCATAACCTATTGAGTTTTGGGAAGTTGGTTGATAAGGGATATTAGTTACAATTCACAAAGAAGACATGCATTATCAAGGATAAGGATGGTAAGTTGATTGGCACAAGTACAAGATCTAGAGGTAATGTTTTTCAACTAAAGATGACATGTTTGATTGCAAAAGTGGATAACAATTAGTTGTGGCATAGAAGGTTTTGTCATATAAACCTTGAGAGTGTTGTTAAGGCTAGTAGTACATTTGTTGTCACAAATTTACCTAAAATTGTGAAGCCTACTAATGTTGTGTGCAAAGAATGTGTTATGGCTAAGTAGAAGAAAAGCTCCTTTCCTAGAAAGAAGTTCTCTACAATAGACAAATTAGATATTTTTCATACAAATTTGAGTGGTCCTACTAGGACAAGAGGATTTACAGAAAAAGGTACTTCATGATTTTTGTTGATGACTTTACTAGGATGATGTGGGTAGTGTTCCTCAAAGAAAAGTCAAAGGCATTTGATAAATTAAAGTTGTTTAAGAACAGAGTTAAGAATGAATTTATAGTGAAGATCCAAAGTTTAAGATCAAATAGAGGTGGAGAATTTACCTCAAAAAAGTTTAACACCTTTTGTGAAGTAAATGACATTAAGAGACAACTATCAACACGTAAGACTCCTGAGCAAAACAAAATTGTTGGAAGAAGAAATAGGTTTGTAATAGAAGAAACAAGAGCCATGATGTTTGAGAATGATGTATCAAAGATATTTTGGAGAGAAGAAATCAATACAAAAGTATACACAATGAACAATGTGCAAATCAGAAAAGGTACAAACAAGATTCCTTATGAATTATGGTTTGGACATGCACCCTCAGTAACGTATTTTAGAATTTTTGGAAGCAAATGTTACATAAAGAGAAATAATAATATTGGTAAGTTTGATGCAAGAAGTGATGAGGGTATGTTCCTTGGTTATTCATTGAAAATTAAATCTTATAGATATTTTAATCAAATAACAATGACTATTATTGAGTGCACAAATGTAAAAGTGGATGAAAAGTTTGGAGTCAAAGAAAGAATGTTGGATTATAATTTTGATGAAGAAGAAGCTAATCCTAAGCCTATCATAGAAAATTTTGAAACTTTCTTTGAGACTAACAATGATTTACAAAATGAAGTTCAATTTGTTGAACAAAGAGAAGAACCAAGATCTAAGCCTAGATAAGAAGTAAGAGTTGAGTTAGTAATGCCTACACCTAACAGGAATTTGATAAAGAATCACCCTACTATTCAAATTATTGGAAGCAAAGAAAAAGGATTTATGAGAAGAAAAAAAGTACATAAAAAATTGTGCTTGATTTCTCAAGTTGAACCAAGGAGTGCAGATGAGGCATGCAAGGATGATCATTGAATTCAAGCAATGAAGGAAGAACTAGATCAGATTGTGAAGAATGAGACATGGGAATTTGTTCCTAGACCTAAAGGTAAGAGTGTTATAGGAACTAAATGGGTTTTCAGTAACAAGGTGAGGTTGCGAGAAATAAAGAAAGATTGGTATATAAAGTACATTCATAGCAAGAAGGTATAGACTAGGAAGAGACATTTTCCCCTGTTGCTAGAATTGAAGTAGTAAGGATGTTCTTGGCTTCTTCAACAAGTAAGAAGTTCAAAGTCTATTAGATAAATGTGAGGTTAGAATTTATGACTGGAGAACTTGAAGAAGGAGTTTATATTGAGTAGCCTGAAGGATTTTCTTTGACAATAGAAGGGGACATGGTATGCAGATTGAAGAAAGCATTGTATGGACTAAAGCAAGCACCTAGGACCTGATATGCAAGGTTGGACAAGTATTTGGCAAAGTTGGTATTTGCTAAAGGTACTACATATAGTAATTTATATTTGAAAGAAAATGAAGATGAATTGTTGGTTATTGTGATATTTGTGGATGACACAATCTTTGGAGCTAATGATGAAGCAAGTGACAAATTTGTTGATGAAATGAAGAATGAATTTGAGATGAGTATGATTGGTGAGATGAAAATCAATTCAGTGCATATGAATTATTTAATTGAAATACCTAAAATTTGAATGATTCAATCTGGTTCAATCAATTGGGATGAATTGAAACTATTTATTTCACACAATCAAGGAACAGAGGATGTTGTTAAAATACTGGAAAAAGGACTGGCAATAGGATTAAGGTGAATATATTTCAATAGGAATGATCTCCAAGGATTATAAACTATGAAGGTGGTCATGAATATATGATTTGAATATCTGGAAGCACCTGTCAATGACACGTTTCAGAAAGATGGAGTGCCTGATAAGTCCTATGTTCACCAACAAATGCAAATTCAATTTGAAACTTATTAAGCACCTCAATTTGATATATCAAGAAGTGTTATGAAAGTAAGTTAGTGCCACATGTCAAATGTAGATATGAAACCTTTCAAAAGCCCAAATTGGAGAATATATCATTAGAATGTTCCTATAACTGAACATAAGGAAATTCCTAAGTTCCTTAATCTCTAAAAAGAATTAAGTTGAAAAAAATCAGTTTTAATAACTGAAAGGAAACAAACTCATCAAAGGAAATAAATATGTGAAAAAACAATAGAGTTGGGGTTTCTATTTTGGTTCTAGCTTTTCAAAGTTTTTTTCCAATTCTTCCGAGGGGAAAGAGAGCAGACTGTGGGCTGTGAAAGAGCAGAGTTTTTGTCATTTTTTTGAACTGTGTGTTAGGAAAAGGGGGGAATCTTGATTTTTGCATAATGTAAGGGTGGAATTTCTATTTCCTCTAGGTAGTGATTTTGATGCATATGTGTAATAAGGTCTGTGTAATTTTTTATGCTTTAGAGAAGGGAGACTTGGAAGATAATTGCACATCAAAACTTTGAGTTTGGATAGTTTTCTTTCCACTGATTGTGATCTTTGTATAACTTTCAATTTTCTCTAAATGCATTTTAATGTCACCATTTTCTGATCATGTTATCATTTCAAGATATCTTTAAAAGCTATGATTCTTCACTATCTCAGGAAGATGGAAGATTTATTCCTTGTTTTTGTTCTTTATGTTATGTAAAATCTGAATAAGTGGACTTTGTGTCATTTATTTTCTTTTAGCCGCTTAGTCTTTCCACATCTATCTTGTGTTTACGGATAGATGTTTGTAAACCTTTTATTCTTTCTAGTTAAAAGCATCCATATTTGTATTGCTATGAATTCATTGTAAATTATGCACGAGGAGTTGTACTTGAATAAATTTAAAGGGTGCTTACACTTTTCAATAGCGAAGTGATCCAAATATTAGTGCATATTTAGTCTTCCTACTTGGGCTTTTGGGGTTAATTTGTATTTATTTCCTTGGAGGACAATCTGTTCACTAACAAAAGGCTATGTAGTCATGGTTTAACAACTTCAAGAAGAGAGTGGGCAAGTTGGTTCTAGGTAAAAAACATTAATGGTTTTTTTTTAATTGAATACTATACCAATAATGTATTCAATAATAATGCACATGAAATTGGAATGAAGAATGTTGCTTCAAGAGAACAATCTTCAAGTGGCGAAGTCCCCAATTTGGAATCTAGGACTATAGGTAATCATTTTCTATTAAATTGTTTATGCAATTATTACTAAAATTAACCATCTCTTAATTGAAATTGGTATAGTAATTAATGTAACATTTTTTATTACTATTATAGAGTGTGTAGTGTATGTTGAACAAGTGGAGCATGACCCATGTACAAGTGAATTAAAGAGGATAATTATTATTCATTTAAACAATTTAAATTGCAATTGATTTTTTATTGATGTAACCTTTCCTATTTCAGCTACAGAGGGTATTCAACAAGATGAGGTCGATAGGAGAGAAAATGATGTTGCCTCCTCAAGTAAAGAGAAATAAAATTACATTCAGGTTAAATTTTTTAGTACACTTGTAACAATAATGAAAAAATCTCATGCATTTAACTCATTTCATTCTTATTGCAGTGAACCCCACTTTGCAAGAGCAGCCTCATCCTCACACTAGCCTTACAATGAGGATAGTAGATGAGGAACATGATGATGAAGATAGGCTAGACAGAGCAATTGTTTCTTACAAGAAGATTAAAAAGAAGAAAATAAAAAAATTATTCAATCTTTTATGTTCTATTGAATGTTCATGAATCATATGTGCTAATGAGTATTGGTGAATGTTGTGTGTTGATGAGTGGTAATGAATGTTATGTATTAACAAATGTCATATGTTAATAAATGAATATTATATTTGATAGATAATAAAATAATGAATGAATGTTAGATGTTAGCTTTGGATATTATGAGATTATGTCATGGATGGTCATAATTTTTTTACTTCATGTGATAATGAATTAATGTTATAATTTATTAATGGATGAAAGAATGAATGAATGTTAGATGTTAATGGGGAATTTAGATTTATGTTGGGACAGGGGACCAGTTGCACTTCCACCTTCACATAGTTGGCCCTATTAAGTAGAGAATAGTAAACTATTTTTGAAACAAAGAGAAGCTCAATACTCAATCACTTTCTCAAAGTAAGATTGTACCAAATATCATTCACATTCAAAAGACCTTTCAATGGTCAAACACTCACTCACCAAATAGAACCTTTCATCACTCACCATACCCAATATCACACCCTAGAATGGATCCATGCCTAATAACTTGACTATCCAATACACTTCCACATGGAGAATCTCTTAAACTTTATGTTGAATCACAAAACAGTTAACGTTGCCTAACTTTATTTGCAAACAACTTGATAGCATAATCCTTGTCCTTGTGACAATTACCAATACCCCTATTTTTGACAGTCACAACTAACCCTCTAACTTTATGTCACTCACCCCTAGGCTTAGAAATATCTACTAGGTTCCTTTAGACTCTCATATGATGGAGTGAGGTGGATCCAATCAATGGTCCCATTTAATAAGGACAATTTTTTAAAAAGTTTTTGTCAAATAAAATTTCTCACATCAAAAATGTCATTGCAAGACACAACTCAACTTCTCCCAACAAGGAACAACTCCAAGATCCCCCCATCCACTCTACTAATTCAACTCAAACCTCCAATAGTCACAAGATCCTTAAAAGGATCATTCCACATTACAGATACAACTTTTACCATTATTTACTACATTTACCTCAAAGTTGGAAATCCGAGAGTTCTATTAGCATTTAAGTACTTCAAATCCACCTTTTATGTGGTGACTTTATTGCTTTTTCTGATTTCTAGGAGGGTTTTAGAACCGTTGATAAAATAACACCTATAACTCTTCTAGTGTTTTAGTTGTTCTCAAATTCTTGCTTGTTGAGGGTATCCCTCTCCTATAGTGGTCATAATTACAACATCATAATTATGATTTCTATAATGTTTTATAACCTTAAAAAAATATTGACCTCTATTAGGATTGAAAATATATGTTGGAACTTGTATTTTTTCAGCTCCACCTATTGTCCATACATATGGATTACGATTTTATTGCCCCCAGCTTGCTTCCTCGAAAGTAACATGCACAGATCATCAAACTTCCAATGCTACATGAATAATTTTGACAAGAAAATTGATGATGATGTCATATTTTTGATAGTAGCATCATTGGTTATCCAATGACACAAAGATGGAGCAATTCTCCTTCTCCATGTTATTTTCTGATAGTGGGTGTATCAAGATTGCGATGAAATAAGGTTTTTGACAGATTCTTCTAGATGTCAGAAGGTTGATGTTGATGGCCACGATCACATATTTTGATGCCAATTTAGTGATGGTCATTATCGTCAGATGGTAGACAATATTTCATCATTTGGTTTGACGAATTGATGTCATAAGTTGATGCCAAATGTAGTAGTATCTCATCCCTATCTATCAACTCCTATTAAGCCACAAAAAATCAAACATTCGAGGAGTAGTCAAGCACACTCAAGTAAAAAATTAATTCATCTCATTAAAATGGAAAGCCTATCATTCATTATACATGAACACCATTTGTGGAGTCATGCTATTGCAACAACACTTGTGATTTCATTTGAAGAAGTACTTGCATCATTAAGGTATACGACATGTATCAATCTTGTGCTACTAAAAAGATGCTTCCTTTCCTTTCATGTGATTTTATTTTAATCCCAATTATAATTCCTAAAAAGGGTTTGATTGATGCAAACCCCTTTCTTCCAAAATTATTCCCATTTTCAACATGGAGGTAATAGGTTGTGGAGTTTCAAATTTATAAATTTTAATAGTTTTCCTCATAGGCATATCTTGTAAACATTTTTTTTTTTTAATCAAGACTATCTCCTAACATTAGGGATGATTATAGTCAACCCCCACACTCTTGGTCACCCCATTTAGGTATTTTGGGGTAAGATTTGGTGTGCAAGTTAATCTCTATTTTTTTGTTATGTCAGGTTTTCAAATTTGGTTTTTCACACTTTTATTCCTCTATGTAATAGAAAACCTTTATTTCTCTCTATATTTCACTTTCATAGTTTCAACACTTCACTTTTATAATCAATAATTTGTATAGCCAAAGATAACCCTTACATTGTTTCAACACTTCAATCTTCTTAAGCTTACTAGGTTTTTCTCCGTCCTAATGTAGTGACAGAATTTTAGGTGTAAGATTCCTAGTTTGACTATCCATTCCAGTGACTCTCTCTCTCTCTCTCTCTCTCTATTATTTAATTTCTTTCATGAAAAAAATTGCATTGAAAACATAACATACCTATTATGATTTTTTTCTAAACACAGATACAATCTAATACTTATTTATTTAAATATTTATCTAATAACTAAATTTTTTTTACTTATATATTAAATCACATGCACCATAAAATGGAAAAATAGTATGGAAATAGAATATGAAAATAGATATGAAGGCACATGAAAATGCATAAAATAGGTCATAGAGGGATCTCATCAAGAAAATAGTGTTTTAGTGATGGCAGAAAGGAAGGCACGATTGTAGCTTTATATTGTATTCTACAAATTACAAAGAAAACATAATAGAACTACTCCTATTATTTCTTTTAGAGTAGCATGGTGAATCCACTTTAAGATTTTATGAGGAAAAGCTTCCAAACTTTCCTAAGGAAGAGAGAGTAATGAACATAATTGGGTATAACTACAACATTAGCTCATTTATTGTTAGTGAAGTAACAAAACTAATCCTTACATAGTTGACTCCATAGTAGAATGGTGAATCCACTCTAAAATTATCTGAGATAAAACTTTTAATATGTAGTGTCTCTCCCATTTGATTTTTGCAAGTCATCCTAGTGGATGCAACTTTGATGCTCAAGTTTTGTGAATGATCTTGTTAGGACCCATGAGTGGTCTACACCCTTGGGGTGATTTGCTTATGTTACTATTTCAACAAGTTGATTATGCTTATGCCTAATTTATGAGATTTTGATGTATGAGATGGTTTCACTAAGGTTTGTATGAGTGGTTACCTAGATTAATATGGCATCACGATGTTGTTTCCTGATTACTCGAAGCTATCAATAGTAGGTTAACTATGTATTATTTGGTTTGTTACACCTAACTTGGCTCCTGTAGTACTGTTTACTCATATTTTGACCATGTTGACTTATTATGGTGTCATTTTCATTATTGAGTAATTGTAATTACTTCGATTCTTAAATGCTTAAAATAATTAGAAAATGAGATATCTATAGTGTATTCATTGATTTATGTTCTATGAATGCTCATCTTGTCTCTTTCAGTAAATTTATGCAAATGGATTAATTAATGACTATTTAATGATTATTTAAATGAGATTAATTTGATGGATTATTACATGATTTTATGTTATTGTTGCTTCAACTATCATATATTGTGTATCTACACTTGGTTGTGTTTGTTTACTATGTGAGACTTATATCCTCGACAATGGCATGCGGAGTTGGTGATCAGACATTTCATATTGAGCCAATATCATCCCTATATGGGTGATGTTTCTTTATGATGATTATTTTAAACCTCTAATAATTTGTAAATATGGATGCATTATGCATATGTGTCTAGAGCCATGAGCATGTTTGTGCATTTAGGAATCCACAGAGGTCAAAGAAAATGATTTATTATATGTTGAATTAATGGGTTGGAGGGATTTGATTTATTTGATTTTATTTACCAATAAATTTTTGGTAGTTGAATCCCAATTGAATTAGAATTGTCTAATTTAATTTGGAAGAAGGGACAAATTAGTTATTGAGTTATTTTAATAACCTAATTTATAAGTAACTTTGG
Organism: Cupressus sempervirens; assembly: GCA_028749045.1. Taxonomy (NCBI): domain Eukaryota; kingdom Viridiplantae; phylum Streptophyta; class Pinopsida; order Cupressales; family Cupressaceae; genus Cupressus; species Cupressus sempervirens. The sequence goes on along the minus strand of CM053784.1, from coordinate 297,188,160 downwards.
AAAAGTGCTTCTATTGGCAAAAAAGAACTTTATTGTTCACTTTCCATCTGGTTAAATTCATGTTTTGGAGAGAAAATTGACAAACAATATTCTTGGGCCATTTTCTTGATTTGTTCATTAGGTGAGATGGGCTTGGCGGATTATTGCGAGTTCTCATTGGATTCATAGTAGGGAAATCTTACTATGCTGAGTGCTTCATCACATTTGTAGCCTCATTATTTTTTGGTTGCAATCCCCATTGTTGTCCTTTTGGTTGTGAGGCAGGGCTTTCTCATTTTTATAGGTTTGATCCATTCAAACTCTAGTTTTTTATTTCTAAATGTTAGGAAGTAGATAACTAGTATTCCCCTCTATTATTGTGCAATTCCATCACCAGGTTAGATGAGTGTGAGCAGTTTATGCTTTCAACATGTGGATTCATGAGTTTTCCTACTATTATGTTGTTCGATTTCTGTGAAGTATCTGGGTCCAAGATTTTATTTTAAGTGTAATGTGGGGGAGATTTAGACCAATGGGTTTTAATTTTGTCAATTTATTTTATGTTTTATTTTTGCATGTTTTGGCATTGTCTCATTTTGTGTGTCATGGACTCTTCACACATTTCTTTGTTTGGCTTAATTAGATATTTGATCTTGTATCCCTTGCCTCAATGACTAGGATCATGGAATCAAAATAGTTATAGGACATTCTGGAGTATTTTATTTCACAACTTGAAGTCATGTCTATGTATGGATTTTTTTGGACTTGGAAATTTTGCCAATTTTGCTTAGTTATGAATTTAAGCCTATTTGTGAATTTGATTGGACCCTTGGTCTTGTGACAATATTCTTGTGTTAGGGTTTTAGTTTCATTGTTATCTAAGAAGTTTGAATTTTGGGCTTTTTATTCTTGCCTCATTTTACATGTTACCCATATTTTGTTAGGGTTTTGACATTGTCTTCTTGTATTATCGAAATGGATTAAATTTCATGTTCCCTTTCATGTTATGCTTGTATTTCATGAACATCAGGATTCATGTCGAATCTATACTCCCGAATTTAGGCTTCTTGCGTGAATTCATGATATTTGATGATTTGATGCCTTAGTAAGATTTGTGTTGAATCCATATTCCCAAATTTAGGCCGACTGAGTGAGATCATTATGCTTATGTCATGTTTTACATTTATCATATCCAACCCTTGCATTGGTATTATGTGATTATAATTGTGAAGTTGGTGGTGCCCACACACAAGCACATAGTCATGTGTATGACAAGATCTTGTGAAACCCAAACTTGTGGATATAGGTCAATTGAGAGATTCTTCATTTGGGGGTTGGGTTGGGAACTTGCATTTCCTATGGGCATTTATTGTGTGATGAGCATGAGTATGTAGGGTAGACATGTGGAGTGACTTCTCTCATGTACCGAAGCCAGAAGTGGTTGACAAGGTAACATGAAGAGGTTTAAATAAGTGGTAACCCAAATCAATAAATGGGATAGTAAAAATTAATGATAATATAAGTGGTGTTTGTCATTTTGTAGTCTTCTATGAAGCTATTGCAAGGACATAGTGTGTGACCTCTCGAGTGAGTTGATGTACTGCACAAGGTGTGTGGCCTCCTGTTGGAGTTGATATACCACACTGGGTATGTGGCCTTCAAAGGGAGTTGATTTACCATACTAGTTTAGCTTGATCTTTCCAATGCGAAGCGACCTACACTACACTAGAGTCCCTACATAGTTATCACATAGAGTATTTGACTAGGACGTTGTACTCAATTGTCTTCATGAGATCTTGGTATCATTCTTTATTACAATGTGTGCTAGCCATGGGTAATTATCTAATGTGATTTTGGTCAGCTCATTATCTCCATTAGCACAATGGAAGTGGGCCTAAGGGTACCACTAGGTTGGGAGGTGAAGCTAACTATACCACTACTGGGGACTATTATACAGAGATGGTCTACTTCCAATTCGAGGTTGAAGCTTGATACTCACTTGGTACTTTGGTGTATCTGGAGTATGTTTCTTTGGGATTTATGTTTACTTTGGATGCTTTGATATCATGTTTTAGATGATGCTTAGTATGTTTTATTATTGCATTCCTTATCATGATGTTATACATTATTGCTTAGTTGATGTTACTTACCATTGTTATAGATTAGCGATGCAAATGATAGATTTGCATGCTGGATGTTCCATGTTTTATTGATAGTATATATGATGGGTATTAGTATGTTAGAACTTATAGGGTGACACCAATGATCTTGTTGGTGAATTGAGATTTTGTGCTCTGGGTATGTTTAGGATCCTTGAGGTCTCATGATGTCATTAAGGGATTTAGTTTAGTTGCATCTTATACTTGTACTTCCCCTTCATTGTGATGTTTCGTATGTACATGTTATTTTATGAGGAAGTATATTATCGTGGATTATAGTAGTATGATGTTATGTGAGGTATGTTGATCCTCCTTATTCTTATTTATGATCTCAAGTCCTTGAGCTTTTTGGTTCTAGTACTCCCCGATGTGGAGATTCTACTTGATTGATTGCTTGCTTCATGGCCCTTTAGCATGTCATTGCCCAAGTGTCATATCAGAATGTGATTCCTTGTACAAAAAAATATTTCTTCTTGTAAGTCATGCATTCTCTAGCATGTTAGTGCAAAGTGTCATATGATACCTTGTTATCTTGTACGAGCATGTAAGGTTACTCATACAACTCATGGGTGAAGCTTGTCCAAGAGCCATTCTTGGATCATACAAGCCTGACAAGTTATTTGTTTGTATGAAAAATAATGAGTGTTTTCACTCACTTTGGGAATAGCTAACATATACTTTTGGATACTCTTTTGGGTCTTGCATCTTTTAGATCATAACATATATGATAATTGAGTATTTTTGGGAACTTGGTCTGTAGGTTTTGTATCATGTTAATTGGAATGAACTTGTATGGCTTAATTATTTATGAATTGTGCTTTGGTTTTTAAAATGAATGTTTTTTAATTGATGAATTCTTGGGGATCTTTGGTTGGTTAGTTAGTTTGTCTTTTTTTATGATCTTTGTGATCTCCTTATGTTTGGTGTTGCATGTATCTATACTTATCCTTAAAAAAATATGTTAGTCTATGTTTATCCTTATTTACTAGGATCTCTGAGCAGGGAATTACATCTAGTATCAAAGCCTGTGTTCAAACATTGGGATCTATTTGTATATGTTGCCCACATTGTTGTTGTTATCATGTTGTGTGAGTGTCTATTTGTGAGCTCGTAATGTCTTATTACTTTGGTATGTACTTGGGATAGACTTGTTTATTTGGTATATGCAATTCAATTAATGTAAGGAGAAGGAAGTTGATCTTTAAATTCTTTCACATTTCAATGATACCCCTTTTTAAGATCCCCATTTGAGCATACTAGACCATTTTGTGGGTTGTTGCTCATGGATTTAAGTTGTTAGTGACCCTGGTGTGGTTCATGTTGTGGATGCCTTGGCAACTAGAGCTAGGTTGTTCCTTAGTTTATCATGTCTTTTGATGCATTGTGTTAACCCTTGTTATGTGGTTGGAATTTATGTTCATTAGTATGGTTGGTTGCTTGTGTGATCCCTTAGTCAAAGTCACTCATTGGTGTCCTTGTTTTGGCCTTGATTGCCTCTTATGTTATCCCTTGTGGAGTATGGTGTACTATGCTCCTTGTGCTCTCCTATTAAAAGTAATAGAAAGGGAATGAACTTTTAATTCAATGTTATTTCATTATAGTAATGAAATATTTCCTTTATGGTGTACTATCTTATGTGCATGAGTGTGTTCTCTAATGTTACTAGGATGATGTATTCCTTGGCATTATACGATGATCTATCCCTCTTGGGTGATTTTTCTATAATGTGACTTGGCTAATGTCTTATTTCATTTGGCTAATGGATCTTTCCACATGTTGTTTTAAGCAACATTAAATTTTAGTAGTTTCCTTGCTTGGACTAGTCATCAAATTCCTTTATCTCTCTTTGTGATAGTTGTTGCACATAAATTATTGTTGACATTAAATATTTTAATGATTTAATATTAGGATTGAAAATTCCTCCATTTGGGTTTTTTCTTTTATTTCATAATGACTATTCTGAATGTTTTCTACTATTGGCTAGTCTTGTGTTGTGACTCTATCATGTTCATTTCAAACCTCTGGTAGTATGTACAAGGGAAATATCATAGAGAACATACTAGTGTGTTTGTGAATAGATGTAAAGGTGTTAATGAAAATTCACTTTTATAAATAATAATTGAGTGTAATGTTATTCTTGAAGGAAATTAAAAAAGGATTGTACTTGTTTTATGGTAATTGATTCTTGATCCCTTGCTTCAAATTGATATTGATGATAGTCAAACCAGTACAAAAGGGTATGCCATGCAGAATAGAGTTGCAGTAAAGAGCGAATCAAGTGAAGGAAAGTGATTTGGATGGATTGTGTGTATTGATCAACCAATAAGAAAGAGTGTGAAGAAGTCAATAATTAGAAAGTAGATCTTAACAGGAAAAAGTAGTTGCTATTTTAATAGATCATTTTAATGTTACTTTCTAACCATCGTAGCATAAAATCTCTTAACATAGTGGATTTAAAAGACCTATTTGTATGTTCTTTGTAAGGTTGAATTATAATGAATGTAATAAGTCCTTTAATAAGGCTAGACATTGAAGAGTGACATAACTAATTGATCTTTGGTGAAAATACCCTAATAGGGCCACATTTAGCAAATGTGCTTGTAACCTTTAACAAGGTTGGCTCTTAACCGAGCTCACTTCAAAAGAGTGAATTTCTTTGAGGGTGAAAATTCCTACGATGGTTTTTACCCAAATTGGGTTTTCATGTTAAATAATAGTGGTAATGTGTGATTGGATGTGTTGTATGTCATTTCATATTTTCATATGCATAATATTTTAAATTGTTGTTGGTTGGTTGCATGTTGAATCTAACTAGGAAAGTTTATTTCTTGATAAATTTAAGAGTTGAAAATTGTTTTAAAGGGACCTAAATAATTGATTCACCACCCCTCTTAGTTACCCAACCAGTATGTTCTATGATCATTAGGATGACCCTTTTTTAATGAATTTTTCTTGTTGGCCTAGAAGAGAAGTGTTGCAATACCTACCTCTTTCCACAACTAGTTTGTGACAGCTAGTATGTTTCCTCTTCAATGAAACAGTATTTTCGACTCAGTTAATAGAAACAAAGACATAATTGGATTGTTATTTTTATTTTTTATAATGATTTTTGTTTCTTTGGTGTCATCTACTTTTAGAAAAATTATAGCCATAAAATTTGGATGGGTTACTTTTTCAAAAAATTAATTGTGGTTTTGAAAATAAAAAGAATGAAATACTTGGTTTTATTTTGATAACTATGTATGCATTATGCCTTAGATTTTTTTAGCCATAACACTTTTATGTTATTTAAATTTTATAACCCCAACATATTAGTCTCATTTTTGGGTGGGTTTGGTGAGTGGCCACTCTTCAATTCAACATCTTGGTGTGCATGCCCTGAAGATTGTCAACTTGTAACCCTTGATTCATCAAAGAAGTAGATGAATGCATCACACTTTTATTTTTGAATATGGAAGGAAAATAAACCTTTTTATGGATCAAAATGATCTGGGGGATAATTTTTAGTGAAATTTGGAAGTATCCCCAATGCTCCTAGAATCAACATCATTACAAATTGTTCTAAATTCTGACTCCAACGCAACTTGAACGGGCAAAATTAGATTTCAAATGCCAAAGTTATGGCCAGTCAAACTTTGGTCAAACTAGGTATAGAAGCCATCAAAAAGGGAGAAATTTGACCATCTCAAAAGTGGTCAATAATGGGTTTCAAATTAAAGAGATCGTAAGTGTTCGTTTCATAAAAAATGGAGATCATATGTGAAAGTTATGCTTGTTTGAAGTTGGAGGGAAAAGACAAGTGATGAATGCCATCATGACATCAACATCATAGTCAGCTTGGTGATGTGGCATAACAAATGACATGGAAACTTTCATTCAAATAGTGTGGTGCTACATGACACACCCAAACTATAATTCTTGGCACCTTAGAATAAGGATAAGGTTTGGAACCCATGACCACGACTCACCACACTATCCATTGTCACCGATGGACCACAAGCCCATGTTACTACTATTGGATGTTGCATTTAATATTGCCACCAATGCATTTATTAGTTGAACTCTTGACTGAACACTTCCTAAAAGGGTGGATGGCCGTTATGCCATAGATAGTGCTTAGACTATTTTTAGACAAATTTAATTATAAATGTTATTGCATGCCGACAATCCTTACTCAAATAAGGATTATTTGTTAAAATATACCCTAAAATTAAAATAAGGCCATATTGTAAAATGGAAAAGGGGATATTTTTAGGGTTATCTTCCTTGGGACAATTTATTTTGTTTATTTTTGGTGGTTAAAGCCTAATTATGGCTAATTTTATGTATAAAAGGGTTTGTATTAGGCCTTTGAAAAGGCATCCCAGTGAGGAGAAGGATTTTATGATTTTGAAGTCTTGATGATTATTACTCTACATTAGAGAATAAAGTTTTCATTGTTCTTGAAGGGAAGATCTTGTAACACTTGTAGTTGATATTTGGATCTAACTGGATCAGTCCCCCTATTGAAGTAGGACCTGAAGACGTAGTCTAACCCATGGATGAACTCTATTATCAATTGTGTTTTTCCATCTATCTTTTTATTCTATTTCTTTTAGTCATTACCTTATTATGATTTGTTCATTTAAACATTGCAATTAAGTTAATTTTCTTATTTAAAGACTGGAATTAACTTTTATGTAATTATGTTAAGCATTTCTCTGTAATTGTCCTAGATCCTAATCAGATCAAGTTTGGTATTAGAGTTCTTGTGTGACTAGTATTGTAGATTTGAATGCTAACGAGATCTAGGATATAACAAGGCAAAGGAATGCTCAAGGAATACAATCCTAAGATCGGGAAATAGAGGACTAATCCACTATCACAAATGGAAGACAAAGGTGGTGGACAAGATTCAAAAGACAAGAGTATCCAAAAGATGCTTCAAAATTTGTAGAGAATGGTAAATGGATCCATTTTTCCAAATGAAAATATCATGTGTGATAATTATTATTAGGTTCGAGGACTCAAATAATTTTTTTTTTGAGTGTGTCACAACTAAACTACACATGTCATCGACTGGAATTTTAAGACTGATGGGGTCAAAATCTATGATGCTACTAGAGATTTGATTAGAAATATTGTTAAGCATTCATTTCTAATCTTTCAGATCATTACATTGTTATGCTTTGTTCATTTAAGCATTACAACTACGTTAATTTTCTTATTTAAAGACTTGAATTAACTTTATGTAATTATGTTAAGAATTCCTTTGTAATCATCCTAGATCCTAATCAGATCACAAAATTATGAACACAGACAACCTCAAACTAATCCTCTATAGTAAAATTGTTTGACTTAGCTTGTACCAAAATTTACACCCTGTCCTCTTCAACAAATTTTTTTTTGCTTCAAATAGGCTTCCAAAAGGATATCCAAAAGACTTCATCATCCTCATCATTTACATAATCCATTGGTTATACAACTCCATATCTATCAAAAAGAGATAGAAAAATTTAATATAAGGAGATAAAGGATAATCTCTTTCCATTTCATGTCAATCATAAGAATCAACATGAATAAGGGTATTATTAGCCTCTGTAGAAGGAATAACACTAGAAAGGAGTGTCAAAATATGGGTATTGTGCATCCAATCCCTTACTTCATATTGTCTAGCTCTTAAATATTCATCTTCCTTGGCCTTTCCATCTTCTTCCACAATTGAATTTGACCCTATTATTTTGGACGACCTAGCTATCCTATAAGAGCAAGCATCCTCAAATAAATGCCAGCTGCATCTCCATTTTCTACTATTATCTTCTTTTCTTTCTAATTTTTCTTACTTATTGCACATAAATATAATATTATTTTATAGGACTAAGTTTAATAATATTTATGTGACACTTCAAGTGAACTTGGATGACTTTCATCATTGTCATCACTAGATTTTTTAAATTTAGCATAGTGTACTGATCAAATTATACATGTCTATAGTGGAATTGAAGGTGTCAAACATAACATTTGTGCATACCTTTAAAAATTGTCATGATATACATATTGTTGATATCTCTAACTATTGTTGTCTATTAGTGTTAAACACTCAGTCATATACTAGAAAAAGTCAGATGGTCATCACTGCGATTGAGCTACTCTACATAGGATGAGTCATGTAAAGACTTATATATAAACATGTATATACCAAGCTCTATAGGAGCTGAGCAAGTCTTTGGTCGCCGAGTATTTTCAATGAAAGTCAATTCTAATGTTTGTCAAGCAATTCAAGCTTATTGATGCCGAGTTACAAAGAAGTGTCAAGCATAGTAGAGACCGAATGTCAACAACATATATAGTGAATGTTGAGTGTCAGAAATTTTAAGCGCCAAGCAACACATAATTAACATTCAAGTCAGGAATGACACAAACTTTGAGGTAAACTATTTTAGGCCAACATAGACAATATATTTAATACATGTAGAGTTTGTTATAGAGATAATTACACATTTTATGATGTGGATCATAGATCCCTATGTTTTGTGATGAATGATTCAGATGGAGAGGAGAAACAAGGAAGCATCTAGAAAATTATTTATGAAATCTTTAAATAGAGATGATTTAGACCTATTTCAATATAGGATATAGGAGAAAAGATATATAGATGAAAATAAGCAAATAGCATATTCATGTGATTCAACTGTGAATGTCTAAACATTGCAGAAGAGGCAAAGAGTTATGTTATTATAGAACAAAATAAGTGACCTAGTCAAGCACTAAAAGACAACAAAGCTATATTAGATTGGAAAGAGGAGATCCAAGAATAACTTATCAAAGAAGACTAAGGATCAGGTGCTAAATCATTTTCAACTGATTGAGACAGGGTAAATCTCTTTATAGAGTGGTCTTAACATATCTTTGCAAATCTCCTAATAGAGTCCTTACTTTGTTGTAAGTGTGAAATCCTCTAGCAAGGTGAGATCTAACAGTCTTAAAAGCTTTTAACGGGACAAACCTCTCACAAGATAGATGATTGGATATGGTCAAACATTGTAACCCTAATAGGTTAACTTTATTACTATAGTAGTGAAGATTTATGGTTGTCATCCCCATACCAGTTTTACCTTCACCTTGAAATGTTTCCAAGAAACCAAAATCTTTATGTCGTGTGATTACTTTTCATGCATGTGATTGATAGACTAGATCTATATGTTATTAAAGTTTGATTTTATAAGTTATGCATGCATAAGAAATTGGATATGAGATGGTAAATGTGGTGAATCCACAAGTATCGTGAATATTGTTAAAAGTGTTATAGATCTTGATTCACCCCCTTTTCAGTATCTTGGTTTCCAATTAAGACTTCTAACACATATAATGCCCTGAATTACATGAAAACAAAATTATGAAGACAATTTCCTTCTGACTAGGTTATAGAAAATAATATTGATGACAAAACCCATATTTTAGGTCACATTAATGCTAAATTAAATAAAAATGTAAGTAATTTCCTATACTATCTTTTGTAGAAAGTATCACATGAATGTTTTGTAAGATATTAACACATATTTATATTTTTAATAATTTACCATTTAACATACTTAAAAACATCATTAGGTTGTTGGTATTATAGTGTTTTACCTTGTTCCTTGGTTGAAGACTATTGCATCATTTTGTCATTTATAGGGTTTTGATTGTCTATTGCATTCTCCATGAGTTTTTTATTCACATTTTTCTATAATGAGGGTTTCTCTTTATTTAAACCCTTCCTCTGATTGCTTCTATGTTTGTAGATGGATTAGCAGCTCACTTATTTTTGTAACACCTGTTTGTCTGACTATTGATTTTAATCCCATTGGGATTTCATTTTCACCACTCGGGCCCAATTTTCTTGCTAAATAGATAGAAACATTCAAGCACAGATGTAAAAAGTGCATATTGATGAATGTTAACAACATGATTCCACTTATTATATTTGGTTCCTTTATACCTAACAAATTTAGAGTTCTCTTTAAGAAAAAATATGAACTTCCTTATGTAATATTTGATTACATGAAAACAAGTTTTGAAGGGGCCCTAAAACCCTTTTACAAAATAAAGCTAGAGACATGCAAAATTATAGCACAAGAAAAAAAAGCACTAGACACAAAACATGCCAAAAAATGACATAAAGCTAGCCAAAAAGAGACACAACAAGAGAAAGGACTAGACCCCCAAAACAAAAAACCCAGAGACAACAAAACACATAATAGAGGGCACAACAATAGAAAAATACCCAAGACTATTAAACAACTAAGAAATATCTTGTTCTAGCTTTTTCATTTTATCAACCACTTTCTTAGGTCTTTAACCTCAGTGGCAACAATAATATCCTTCTTCTTATACCTAGCTCTAGTTCTTCTACTTGGGCTAGCTGGACAATCCGCAAGAGAATCCTTTTCATTAGTGAGTTAAATGATAGCTCTATCCTCATCAGGGTTCTCTGTATTTCCAAGAAGGATCTAGATGTGCTCATTAGAAGCCTTCAAAACTTTATAGCTTTGGTCAACAATGCCCATGAAAGAGAAATTTAGACTTGACACCTTACCTTCTAGCACCCGAACCATGTCTTCCAACTAACTAAAAGAAGATCTACGTGAGTAGTGTCCTTCTGAGTAGAAGGCTTCTTTTCTTACTTTTTGTGCCATACTTAGGAATATGCTTACTCTATTTCTTGCCCTAAATCCCAGGACCCTCTCTATCTATATCCATATCATCCTCCTTCTCACTATAGACTTTATAAAAAGAAATAGCCCCTTAAAATTTTTTGTGTTTCTTGCTCATAGTCTTGTTAGTCTTGGGGGATTTCTTAGAGGTTGACCCTTTTCCTTTATCCTCAAATCTTTTCATAACAATTTTCTCAAATAAGGATTCCCCACTGACTTCATTTTTTGAAGAGTTCTCCTCATTATAGGACTTTGAATCATCCGTGTCTTCCTGAGAATCCACTTTCTCCTCAATAGAAATCCTACAAAATTATCTTGAATGTGTTTGTTGATAAGGACCGTGAGCACGTCATTGAGCCAAGGATCAATAACCTCATGGGATAAAATTCCAATAATGCCAATATTCAATGAGTTGTACATATTGAAAGGAATGGAAATTTTCATGTCATATCTAAAATGATTTAGCAATACAAAGTAATAGGTACAATTTCTAGGAAATCTTCCATCTAGGGTAACATAATACATAATATCCCTAAACACAAACCTCCAAATTTTCTTGATAGATTATGGGGACTAATAGGTCTTACCAAACTTAAACAATTCCACACACTCTTCCTCATTTTTGTGAAATGCATCAAGTGCAGTTTCAAAATTCTTCCTATCTCTACAAAACTTCTTGTCAACAATGTGAATACTCTTGACCTAAGAAACAAATCCTTAGTGACTATAATTTTCCTTCCTTGGTACTCTAGGATACATTTTTCCCAATTCTTATGAAATAACTTAGTAATCGTTGGGTTTCCACTATGGAGGCACTCCATAAAGGGGTTAGGACCTCTAGCTTTCAAGATGTCCTAGACCTTTGTTGTCTTCTTCCATTTCTTGCAAGAAACCAACTCTCTACATTTCCTTTGCCCTCCCATCTCAACACAACACCTTCCTAACTCCAAACTTTTAGCCACAAACAAACATATCCCATCGTTATCATAGAGTTGTGAGATCCAAATGTAGAGAAAAAATAAGGATTCGTAGAAACAAGAGAAAATAATTAAGAAAAAAACCCTTACAACTTGCAAGTAAGAAAAGTAATTATTGTCACATTTATTGCCAAGGTATCTCACTAGCTTTGTAATCATTAAAGTATCATCTTGAGGTACTAACTTATTCATTTCTTAAAACCACCTCCTTACCATTGATCTTATCATAATTAATGCATGAGGTGACCTCATTCAGGATAGCTCCTTCACCCTGCCATCTCAAATGCTAATTAGGCACACAATCATATTAACTAAAAAGTCAACAACCATACTGGACTCTATATACATATGGGATATATAATATTTATTAATGGAATGTAGAATATCCTTGGCATCTTGAATAATATTAGAAATTTTCTAAGAGGGGTTAGATAACTCCTTAAGGTAATTGACAATTTATTATTTGAGTCTCCCTCCAACCATAGTTTAGTAGCCCCCATATTCTTAGCTAGTCTAGTAGTTTGAAGACCCACCATCACCTTAGCAAAGTGATTAGTCTATTTTCCCAAGGGGAGCACCACAATAACAAGGCATTAGCCAAAATGATCCCTTGACACTCCCCCACACCCAACCAACCTAAAATTTCTTTATCACAATATTAAAAAAATGACATATTCCTAGATATATTGAGCTTTTAAACATATCTTTTTAGTTTACAACATTGACCCCTAGTGAATTTACATCTTCTCTATGAAATACATGATAAAATTTCTTATTTCTTATAATGAAAAACTAATATAAAATGTTATCAATTCCCTAGCCATGTAAAGTATCTATAGATTTTTATCAATTATTATTTTGTTCACAATAACCTATATATTTTTGAAGTTAGTTTCAATATATGCGAGTGCAGATATGTTCAATCTAGATTAGCTACTTGAAAGTTTTCATTGATCTAGAGGCTTGCAATAATTAGCATTTATGGCTTGGAAGACAAGATAATGATTTATCATTTATCACCTAGAATCCTTTTCAAAATGGTTTTACTCATTATAATTAAATTCTTATATGCCTAAGAAATGCAGAGTTCATTTTATGATAAAATACCAACCTCCTTATATAGTTGCTAAAATTAGGTATGCATAATATTCAAAACATTATCTTCTTTGAGGTATTAACCACCTTAACATATCTTTTAGTTTAAAACATTAGTCTTTAATGAATTTATATCATCTCTATGAAACACTTGCTAAACTTCTCTCTCTCTCTCTCTCTCTCTCACACACACACACACACACACACACACACACACACACACACACACACACACACACACACACACACACACACACACACACACACACACACACACACACACACACACACACACACACACACACACACACATCAATTGTTATAATGATCTAACCTCACAAATTTGATCGATTATTATTTTATTTATAATAATATAAATATTTCTAAATTTACTTTCAATATATGTGATAGTGTATGTATATGCAGCATGGATTTATGACTTGGAATAGAAAACTATTATTTATCATCTCTAGTCCTCAAAATCATGTTTATATAAGCTTCCATGACACATGTTTTTTAAGAGAAGAAATTTCCACAGTGTGTGATAATAATTTGTGAGAGTTTTTAAATATTTAATTATGTTTAATAATTGTGCATCATTGTGTGAAATCACACTTCCTATCCATCATTGGAAAAAACAAAAGTAAATATATAGAAAAATAAGAGAGCACAAGTGTGATTTGATTTATTGAATAAAAAAATTAAATAACATACATGCATGTTTATGCTCTATTTATCTGATTTTTTAATAACAACAAATAAACATCTTTCTATTTATATTGTAGCTTGTATTATGCTTATCAGTTCACCATTTTTGCATTTATACTACAGCTACAACAACACCCTTTGCTATTAAATTCTCTTTTGTTCATGCTTGGAAATCTATCCCTAATGTATACTTGTAAAGATCTAATTCCTTCAGCTTGTAGACTCAGAATTCTATATGCCCTCCATGATTCGACTGAAAGGTTTCATACCTGTAATACATGTACGTCCTTTTAACAATCTCCTCGTGTCTTCAATCTCCTGCTATGGTTCAACTAGAAGGTCCTACACTTGTAATTTACGTATGCCCCCTCAACAATCTCCCCATGTCTTTAGTCTTCGCCTCTACATGATTCAGCCATAAGGTTTCACGCTTGCAATTTATGCGTATTCCTTCGATAGCCTCCTCGGTCCTTCAGTCTTGGCCTCTACATGATTCAGTCAAAAGGCTTCAAGCGTGTAATTTATGCAAGATCCTTCAACAACCTCAAACTTCATACTTGTATCTGCACATGAAACAAACTCATTAGCATAAGCATGTTTTATTTTCATATTTCTCTGTTGCCTTCTTGTCTTTTAATATAGTTATTTGAATAACCATGTTGTAGGAACAATAGAGTATAGATGATTGGAAAGATTTCCATTGCTTAGTTCATATGAACTGACCCTCCTCTTCTTTCACTTTTGCAGGGCTATTCCCAAACGGAGATGTGGGCTCAACCCTTCAACATTCAGGACAACAAATCTTCCGTTCAGGAAATGGATGCCTTTCCTATTATCTTCTTCAGTACTTTTTTGTTTATACAATGTGTTTATTTAGATATTATGTTAGGAGTTGAGGATGCTTGTGTGATATCTGAGTGCATTGTATTTAAGTACTGTGTAAAACTTGAACACTTTGTACCTTGTCAAAATAGTTTTAAATATTTCAATAAAAATGTACTGTTTTGATACTTGTATTTTGAATAAAAGTGATCAATTTTCTTGTTTACTGATTCCTATACTTTACTTTTTGCATTCTTTTCATTCTGTAATATGTATTCTCAGCAACTAAAACACACTTAGCTCAGTATATAACATAGCAATTTAGGAGGTATGTTAAATTGGTAACAGTTAAGCACTTGACAATTTTTTTCAAAAAAGTTGTCAAAGTTGTCGATGTTGCATAATGCAACTTGAATCCCAACATTCACAACCATCTCAATCGGTTGGAACTACTTGGGAATGGTCAAATAATTTTGAGAAACCTTTCTCCAATAGAGGAGGAAATATAATGTTATCCATTTTGCTGAAATCAATTAAATTCAATTATTTTCCTGTAGAATCTGCCTGAGAAACAAGTTGTACAAAATTGTATGGATGTCTATGCACCACTAAAGGATTGGAAAAGTTGGCCTGGTGTCTTATGAGAATTTTGCAAGTGTTTTGAAGTTCTGAAGGTAGATAAAATGGAAGTTATCCATTTTTGTGTAGTTGCTGGTCATAGGAAGGCCCTATCTAGGGTTTCAAGAGAAAATTTCTCTTTCCCAGAGACTCCACCATGGGAAAATTTTGAGCCTTGGTGGAAAGAAAGAGGGGAGGATGTCATTTAACATTTTTGGGGTCTCAGATCAAAAGGCAGAAGATGGGAGGAGAAAACACTAAACCGTATGGATAGGCATCTAAATGTGATTGTCCAAAATTTGGTTTTTAAGGCACAACTCGGCCTAGGGGTAGAGTAGAAGTCTGAATCCTTGGATTTAGATGTTTTGTGAGATTCCTCAAGTGTTACAATTGGTTTTATTGGAAGGTGATTTTAAATTATAGTACTTGCTTTGTAAAAGTGACCTAATAGCCCTATTAGGCCTAGGAGAGAATTGAAGACAACTGGAGTTAGGGGATTGGTCAAGAGTCCTAACTTGGAAGGGGTTGTTGATTAGTGGATTGATGACTTTGGAGGTGGTCAAGACTTTTTATGGAGGAGTTTGAATTAAGTTGCCTTCAAAGTCCATGATTTCTTCTTGTAGCCCTATCTAAAGATTTGGGTGTGTTTTAGAATCATTCTTGTGGAATCTTGTGTTTGCCCAACATTTGAGATTTGTGTCTTGGTGTTGATAGAAGTAATATTCCATCCCTAAAATATTTGGTCTTAGTTTGTGTCCTATCATGCCATAAAGGTGTTGTAGACTAGGAAGATCTAGTCAAGTGATTGTAGGTTTTGGGAACTATTGTCAGAGCCCCAGATTGTATTAGGAAAAGTGGTATTATGAATCCCTAAGTCACCAATTTGAATATAATTTGGGGCTTTGCTCTAGAAAACCACATAAAAAATGCCTCCATCAATACTTAGGACATCCTCCCACATTGCCATCTTCCAAATCTCAAGCTCCCATGACTATCCTTGTGCCTTATGTAGCGTTAACTCTGGCTGTCTGCCCGCTAAGCACATCAGATGCTTAGCTCCAATGCTATCAGAGACCTCCAAGTAGGTGGGTGGTGGAAAAACAAAAAATAAAATACTCATCTCCATCCTATACCCCTTCTGTACACCAAAAACTAGGGTTTTCCACGGTGGGGATTAGGAGGGAGACTTCATTTTAGTTAAAAACCCTAACCACATACTAGGTTAACCAGCAGGCACAAATAAAACCAAAACAGTTACATGCTTTTTCTACATGACCAAACCAAATTAATACATACACAAGTAAACCAAAACACAACTTTCCACAATCACATCATGTACTTACTATCACTCTGCAAGGAGTTCTCAAGTTTGTATTCATTGTTTGTACATAGTTTCCCACCAAAAACTTGCATTACTAATTCAAGTTATGTACAACACAACTCCAACCCTTTCCTAGGTTGAAGACATTCATTTTATAGGCCAAGCCTCTTGATCTTACACATTCACCCTTACATGTTCAATCAAAACAACAATCTGACTGTTGATATTCCATATTTGCAATAAAAGTTGCATGACAACTTTTTTTGACAATTTTTGCAACTTTTCCATATTTCCAAACAAATGACTTCAAATGCCTATTAAAACTTAATGAATCATGCAAGAATACTAAAAACATGAAATTGAAGATTTTTGGTCAATTCACAATGTTGACTAACCTCTGACTTGTCCATAGACCTTATTGCAACATGCATGAAATTTGCCTAAAATGCATTCTAGTATGCTTGAGATTGACTTAATGCCTTGTGTCATCTTGGACACATATTAACTCCCTCATCTATCAAAAATTGATGTTTGACCATCTTGTTTAGGAGCTTGGGCCCCTACACCACTCATAGAATAATGATAGAAGATTGGAATTTCCTTTAAGTTGTGATATAAACCTTGATTTTTATTTTACATATGAACATGATATTGATCTCTCTTAAGATTAAACTACTACTCCCAAATGATGTCTTCCATATCATGGGCATGTTCTCTCATATTTGAAATATAATTAACCTTTGTCTTACTATTGCTTCTAATTTATCTCTTTATAATGATGTGTCTCAAGGTAAGGTTTTTCCTTCACTATTGGTGAATATGAAATGATATTCATTTTACTTAACTTATTCATCATTGGTGTCTAATCTCATCATTGTATCCATTTAAAAATATACATTAATTGATCTTCAGTCATCCTTAACTTCGGTAATGTTAAACTCTGATTATTGAAATCTTCTATTCTATTAAATAATTGCTGATTGAATGATAGTTCTAGTTGTCATTTAGAATGTTTGAGTGTATTCCTTCGATGTAACTTCTACCATTTGATGAGACTCTATTTTTCTTCCCTGCTCTTATATGAGTGAAGTGATTGTTGCAGACCCTTGAAATACTCTTCATGATGATGTTGGCAATTTTGTTGAAGGTCTATCAGTTTGGTATTCATTGCCACAACGTATTCCTCAATCTCTAATGCCAATATGGGTTGTCTTACATTTGTTGCATGCTGGCTCTAATCATTTAGACTCTGATAAAAACTGTCGATGGATTGGTCTCCCTCCAATAATTTTTGACAAGTATTATCATCGTCTCTAGTATACGCGGCAATAACTATGTTGTTTTCTTCTAAGTAGTGATTGCTATTACTGTTCAAGTGGTATTCAAGAGTAGTTATGATAGATATATGGTGAAGGTGTACCTTTCGGATATAGGACTCTGAATATTATACATTGAATATATAAACTTATTGCTAATCTTTTCTTTGTTCACTGACTGATCTCATCTTAAAATTCCTGATTGAAGTCTGTGCTAGAGACCTCCACTGGGTTGGATGCTGAGTCGACTATCCTCTACTGAGTCCGGCTTTCCAATTGCTGATTGTAATGATATCTATTGTGACTGTCTTGGCTACGATCAGATTTGAATGGAATTCATGTACCTTCTACTTTGTTTGCTAACAATTCTTTCTCTGCTCTTTGCTAACTAGGATGGCTAAGTCATCATTCAATCTCCTCCGTGTGTTCTGCAACCTACTAACATGTGGCATTATACTCCCAAAGCCCTTTCCAAGTTTGCACTATTTTTTCTTCTATTCCTTTTGCCTGGTAGAGTTATTGATGGCCCCTTTTTCCTCGTGTTTCTTTAACGTCTGCTTTCCTGTTAAAACACATCGTTATCTCCTTCATGCATCACTTCACTGGTCACTGTTCATGACATGGCTATTTTGTCTTCTTGAAGACGATATTTTCTTCCCCCATGTCTTGTGCTCTATATATGTCCAATGGCCTTTGGTGAAGTGGCAAACTTGGTTGCTGACCTTTGCTCGTAACCTTTGCTCACTATGTTTATTATTTTAATAATGAATATTACTTTGTGTTAGTAACAACCAATTTGGGTATTAATTTAATTATAAATACATGTGTTTTGAGGTTATATTATAATCTTTAGATAGTATAAATTTTTTATGTTAGAAATATCTGATATTTTTAATTGAATTATTATCATTTCTAATGTAAGAATATTGGATATTTATAACTAATTGATATAATATTATTATATAAATTTGATATCTTATCTTAATATAACTAATTATTATTATTTTATTCTTATTTCTTTTATTATTATTTTATTATCGTTTATTTCAAAACTCTATTAGAGAAAAACAGGGGACATAACAACTTTTTACAAATGACATCCTAAGACTCTAAATTGACCCCTCCAAATACAAAGTAGTATAAAAGACCTTATCCCATCACCAAAATGTAAAAATCAATTTAATTTGCCAAAATGGCCTCAAGGAGGCACAAATACACTAGGTGCTCCTGCACTAGTAGGACCTCCTAAGGCGCTTTCCCAACACTTTTAGGCTTATTTATTGAATCTTCAATTGCTGCACTATCTCAGTCATGTTTGTTTTCATATGACAGTCATGTTTGTTCTCATATGATAGTCCTTGCAAATTTGGTTTCAAGTACCACAACATTGTCAAATACACATTGGGACATATCTATTGGGTCTTTTACACAATCCCATCAGATTCCCCAATCACAAAAATCCAGCACCATGCCTTCTTCCCTCCAAACCTTCCATACAACTATGAAGACAGTCTGATATATCTAGAAAATCATACTTACAATTAATTAAAACATGTGCAATCTCCATTTCAGCAGTTGTAAATCTCATATAATGCAGAAGATACTGACACAATTTTTGTCCTTTGATAATTTTCTACTTGTGGAGAGTATAATTGTACATTTATCTGGACTTGCTAGTTTCACTAGGCAAGGTTTTGACTAACTTTTAGGGAAAATGCAATAACTTAATGTAATCTCCCCATTTTTGCCAGCATTTGAGTTCCAAGGATTAGGCTATTATTATGATCCTTGTAGGCTAATTATTATGGATAGAGGGTCTTCTGAGGGAGTGGCTTGGCTTGGGAGGGTCTTATCTTCTCCACAATTTAGTAAACTACAGGTTGGTCTTCATTTGGCTCAGATTGAACTTCTTTTGGGCTTTGTTTTGGGTACTCACTATTTGTGGTAAGTTGGTGTTGACAAAGATGGACCCTTTCTATTTTTGGAAAGTGCATTTGGTCCAAAGTAATGTGACTCAGACCCGGCTCAGACTCAGCAAGGGTAACTTGACTAGTGACCAGGCTCAGACTCAACAAAGTGAAGAAACCTCAAAATTTTTGATATTTTTTAGCATTTAAAGAACATTCCATGCACCCATTATTGAATAAAGATTAAATATACAATAACATCATGAAATAAAAGGTAATTTGATCACAATGCACATACTTAAGAGTTAAAAGTTAAACATACATCGATTACATAAGTACAAAGGTAAATTGCTAAATACCAAAATCTAAATAGTAGCTGAAGGAAATAGAAAGGTAAAACATAGAATCACAGATATATAAAATGATAAATCCATGAAACCCATCAAAATGTATATCAAATCCATGAAATCCAACACATCAATAGTTATCATCAAATGTTCCAAATCCTGATCATATGTTAAACACAAAGTTGAAAAAAGACTATAGCCATGGTTCCTAGTCCTCATCGTCATCCTCATCCCCAACCTCAACCTCAAGCTCAGTATAATCCATAAAGTGCCTCTTAATAAGGCGTCTAAGGTAGGTCCTAGATGACTGATTAGCCATAGCATCAGCTTGTGAGGTGCCTCTAGGATCAACTGTAGTCTTTGCCAATGCCTATGAGGTGCCATTAGGAACAAATGTAGCTCTCTGGTCCTTTGCTGCCATAGCCACGGCTTCAGCCTCTCTATCTGCCACTAAGAGCCTCATCATCTGGCTTGAAATCTTCACGAAAATAGTATGCTGGATTGAGGTAATGGGCTACTGCGTGGATGGGTTTATGAAGCGGATTTTGCCATCTCCTATCAATTATGTCCCAAATATGGCCACACTTGTCCTCAACCCCTACATATTTGGCCTTAATAGCTTCTTTGGCCTTATCCATGCCCTCATATATGTATCCCAAAGCAAACTTTTTCCCATCAGCAACTCATAGGAGGGCTACAAGAGGCTCAGCGATCTACAAAACAATTAAGTAAAAAAATAATTTAGTGAATGATGAAACTTTGCAAAATTGCACAATGAAAATAGAACAAAAATATGTACGAGATATATTAATTTATAAAATTTTAAGACTTAAGCTTTTAAAATTTAAATTACTTGCTTGAAGTCTTGGTATTTTCACCTTCATTGTTTGGAATTCTTTTGTCTTCTTCATCTTCAGATTTGATCCTTGGAGAAATCCCTTGAAAACATTAACATCTTCCTTGGCATATTAAGTCCATTTCCTTTTGTGGCTCAACCATTATCAAGATCACGCCCCTTGTTACCCACATTTTAAGTCTTAACCTTTTAAACACTTTTTTGAGTCGTTTGTGAAAAATCAGGTTTGCGTTTGAACCTTGAACTTGAACCAGTAGGTTCAAGGTTCAAAAGTTCAATGTCACCAAAGTGCCTTGAGAATGTCTCCCTTAGTTTTTGGTTTCATGACATGTTCTTCCCAAGTTTGAACCTTGAACTTGAACTCTTGAACCACTAATTCGAGGTTCATAGTTCAAGAGTTCAAATCACAATGGTATGAGTAAATCTCAACTGTGCTCATGGTATCAAGTAGATCTCAGTGCTCTTTTCAAACTTTAACATTGAACCATTAATGTTCAAGTTCATAGCTCTATGTTTAAATGAAATCTTTCGATCGGGTCAAGTCAATACATAAGCACCATATCCTAATATTCTAAGAGTGTTGAACTTGAACCTTGAATCTTTCCCTATGGTTCAAGAGTTAAAAATTCATTGGTTTGAAAGGCATGAGAATAATGACAAGAGGTGGTACAGAAATGATCAAATATTTTTTGAAAAGATAGAAAGGACATGCATTGATGGCTAATTGGTGTGAATCGTGGTGAAAAGATTTGGTACATGCAATGTTAAGATACACTCATTAATGATTAGAAAGCCTTGTCAAATTGGTACTTGTCTCATTCATCCAGGATGTGCTTTCCTGTTTAAACTGTTAAAAGTTTCCCTTCTTGTTCATTTTGTTGTCCCAACATAAGGTAAGCATTCTGATTTTCCTGGAGATGCAAGCAGCCTGAAACATAGTCTCTTTCGTTAGGAGATTTGTCATGTCTTCCTTTAGGTGAGTCTCATTCCTTTTCCTCATTAGTTACTATTAATTCTACTTAAAAGTTGGTCCATTTCATTTTGTCTTTTCTTGTCGTTCAATTTGTAATCTACCTTCTATCATGGCTGCTTCCTGCCCTAAGTTACCTAAAGGAAAGACAACCACCACCCTAACTAGTTTCTTACTAGAACTAGGAGATACCTTTCTTGCTAATGAGGATATCAGGAAACTAATGAAAAGGTTTTCAAGACCTAAGCCTGAATCTATTGCAGAAAAGGTAGCTAAGAGTGGGTTCTTGCAAACGGGGATTTTCCAAAAGCAGTTCATCATCCAAAGATGGTTTTGGCATATAGAGATAAGTATGATGCTACCCAAAGATGCATTAGAATACAAATAGGGGAAGTGTTGGTGTATGTCAACAAAGTAACAGTAATGGGTGCCCTGAGAATCCTTCCGCATAAAAAATATAAAGCCTGAACCATCAGTCCGTCTAACTCCCAATTCGCCACTAACCCTAGCCAATTTAATTATGTCATACCTAAGGATTGGTTTCTCAAACCCGAGAAAGGAGGTTCTAGTCTTCCTCACCCCATAATGCAAGAACACATGATTCTTGAGATAAAAGACATAATCACTCTTTTGAATAGAATCAAAGGGAATAAGAATGCCTTTTTCTAGGAAAATTGGATGTATTTCTTTGTTCAGACCATTCTAACCAAAGGAAAGTATATTAACTGTGTGAAGAGCTTTCACAAACATTTGGGGTTTTTAATTTTTATATGGCTTCTTATCCGTTTTATATCCTAGCATGTTTTAAAGAATGGGAAGGTTTGCCCCACTTAGATTGGATAAATGATATGGCTATCTACAACTATGTTCTCCTATTGCAGAAAGAGAAGAATCCCAAGGATTTCAAAAGGGTACAAGATACTATTACTTTCCTTTCCAAGCTAGTTTTTGAGCTCCAAGGCAAAGAGAATAGGAGATTATCTAAAGAAGCAACTTAATTTGTCACTAACTATGGTAGCTTCTTCACCCAATTTCCCAAATTTACGTA
This sequence comes from Cupressus sempervirens, assembly GCA_028749045.1. Lineage (NCBI taxonomy): Eukaryota > Viridiplantae > Streptophyta > Pinopsida > Cupressales > Cupressaceae > Cupressus > Cupressus sempervirens. The sequence goes on along the minus strand of CM053784.1, from coordinate 297,165,362 downwards.
CATAAGGGTAGGCGGGTATAGAGGTAAACCTATGAAATTACCTAGATATTGCCTAGACCACTATGTCCTGATTGAAGTTTGTAGGAAGGTAGCTAAAGAGGATAAAAATTGTAAAGATAAATAAGACTTTGGTTTTATCTTCCCTATCGAGCTTGGCCACTATCAGTGACAAAGCATTCAAGATGCTTTCGGTCTTGAAATTGAATTAGAAACTATGAACTTGGCATTCTATTCTGCACGATCAAGGTTCAATAGTAACGGTTTCACACAATCTCAGTTTTAATTGCGCCCATCTTTTATCCATATTCCTTAGATACAACATTTTGGAGCAGATTGCAAAGAAGACTATGAGGTAAGGAAAAGATGGTGTTCCGGATTCACCTTGAAGCAAATTAAAGAGTTCAAGCTACAGATGGGCATTAAAAGGGTAGAAGAAGATGAGAGTGAAGAAATAATTGATCCCTTCTATGCAGCTCAGGTAGAAGTTTTTCCTATACCTGAAATAGATTGGAATTTACCAGAGAAAGATGATTTTCAAGCTAGGACTATCCCTATCATTGAGAGAACTAAGAACTAGCTAGTAGAGAAAATAAGGAATTTACTAGAGGAAGATGATCTTTAAACTAGGACTATCCTTGTCATTGAGAGAACTAAGAACTGACTAGTAGAGAAAAGCTAGGACTATCCCTAAACCTGAGGTTGAAACTAAAATTGTAGTTCAGAGTTCAGTTCGACCTTCAACTTCAGCTAGGCGGAATCATTCCCGCACTCAGAAGTGAAGAGCTTAACAAACCACCATGATAAATCCCTTTGTAGAACCAATTCAAATCAAAATTGTAGTTGGATCTATAGGAGAAAACTTAATTGAAATCATGGATCAAAACAACCAACAAGCAGTGGACAGATCTCATGCCTTGAGTGCACTAGTTGTTGGGACTTCCCTTGTTCCCCAGACTTCTCTACCAAAGAGTGGCGCTACTACACCAAATTAGTTCAATCTGTCTGTAAGCAAGAAAAGAAGCATAGTTTCGGTGAATGTCTTAGTGGAAGACATGGTTGGAAAGTGCCTGGGTAAAACACCAGAAAGTAAAAATTCCAAAATAGAGATCTTATTAGAGGTAGATGAACAAACATGACACTGGGTAATTGATGTTTATAAACCATCTGCAGATAAGAATTTGGATGATATTACACCTTAGGATTATATAGTCAAGAAGAGGGTTCTTGGGACGGCTTCCAGGGTTATTGACATGAAAATCCTTGATGTTAGTCATGCAAGAGTCATCAATTGAGTCTGGAAAGATTGGAAGGAGAAGAAAGAACTAAACCAATCTATTTGATTGCTCACAAACTATGTCCATACTCTACAAAATTTTGAAGATAAAGCTCAACCCCATACCATCTCTATGGTTGATGTGACTTCTCCTACGAATCAAAAATTCATTGACCAAGTCAAAAGGGATGGATCGATTTCTTGTGCATTTGATGAGTGGATTGAATCAATCATCTCCCGTGAAGTCAATTACATTGTTCACTTTGCTGAGACAAGGATGAAAGCTAATTAGATGATGGCTGATCTAGAATCAAAGCTGAATGCTTGGGAAGTAGAAAAAGTAAAATGGGATGAAGTGATCATCCATATGACTAAAGTCCAAGAGTATGGAATAGATAAGTTCCTAGCAGAGAGACCTAGCTCTAGCTTAGATGTTGATTTCCTATATGTATCAAGGACTAATCTAGAATGGAGAAATATGGTGATCAAACAATGCTTGGATGATTGCTCAGAATTGGTTAAAGAACTAGAATGTCTAAAGTAGATTCTAGACAATGACAATAAAATGCATTGATGTAGAAATCATGGGGAACAAGGATCAACCAAATAATGTTTTGAATAATATGTGTGCTACTTGTCAAGACAAATTGAGAGCCATGAAAGAAACCAAAGAGGTCTCTATTGTGAACTTTATCATCACAGCTCGAGCAGATTCCATGATTATCATTTGTGAAGATTAGCTGATGGTTCAAGACAAGAAATTAGAGCACGCTTGCAAAGTCATTACTATCTGGAAATTAAGAATAGAGCAACTTAGAATCCCACAGCAACAAGAAATCATGGAGTTTGAAGTCACCTTTAAGGAGTGGAAAGAAGCAGGTGGGACAACGCCTAAAGATCACGAATGTAATGTTCCCATCATAAAATAAATTATTAATTAAACTTTTGTTAATGGGCCAATTGATTTAGTATATCTCGGACCCATTTTTGCTTTAGTTTTTGTAGGTAAGTGTAGCCATCGACTATCTTTGTACACCCTCGAAAAGGTTTTCCTGATGGGTATTTAAGCACGGCTTGTAGGTAGTTGTTGGTATGCAATTTTGATTATTTCTTTGTACTGCGAATTCTAATTGGGATTCTCTGTTGTTTTCTATTTTGAAAGTAAAAGATCTTCCCTATTTGGCTATTCTAGTTTCGGTGGGATTCAACCCTCACTCTATTCCTGTTGCCTGTAAAACTTCGCTTGGATCTGGAAAATCGGAGCACCATCTTGTGGCAAATATTAATTGAAGGTTATATGTGTTCAATCTCTATTCTTATTTGGTTTTTATTTGATGAATTTTGGTCTCTAAGTTTATTCATTGCATGCCTAGACATTTCCTCTCCATCCATGCACCATCTACTTCCCACAATGTGAAGCACATCTTTTTTGTATTGCTACATTACCCTATTACACGACCCATTTTTACCCTCCTCCCTACTGTACGGACGATCACGCCTTCCCACCATACCTCACATCATCCAATTGTATGACCTATTTTTGGATATGGTACGGACATCATCGTATCTACCGTACGACCATATATGTTCCTCCCGTACAACCCCAACCTAGACATCCTACAACCAGTTCAACTACACTGCACGACCAATCTGCACCGTACGGACCATACCAAATGTAGTGTATGGCCATCCAAGCTGCCAAAATGCTCTCCCTACTACACCACTCGGCGACTTGACAGTAACGAATGTAGTAAAAATTTGTCTTCTATGCAGTTGGAACATTACAGTGGTATCAAAGCCTCAATCCTGCCAGCCTATCGACAGTCAATGAGAGTTTATAGCCAGAAGTGAAGAAGCTCCCATTCTGTTGATAGAATGGCAGCATAACCAAAACCCACAACTATCGAACTCATAGTGCTACAAAGAGAACTTGTGGGAATCGAGCACAGATCAATCATACTTAGCGACTCATTGAAGAAACTCTCAAGAAATTGGCAGACAATAAAGTATTCGGTGATCAGAATGGTCATAGCATGGACTCGATGTTAGGTAAATAAAACCCTCTTTTAGCACGCTCACAACATTCCATGTCATTTTTTCCCACACCAACGGAGGCACCACACGGATGGAAGCAACCAACCTTTGAGGAAGTTCAAGAATAGTTGAGAGAAGATTAGAATGGAAATTTTGAGGAAGATATATCTTACAAAGACTATGCAAATTTGACAATGAGATATTCGGAAGGCAAAAATCATGGATATTTTAAACAATGATCTTAGAAGAAATTTAGGCGAAGTAAATTTGTCTCCATTTGATAGATCTAGATCCATATTTGTGCAAGCGTGGGTAATGAAGGCCGATACTTACTTCCAGCTGAATCCCATGCCGAAGAACACACAATTAAATTTGCAGCATTACACTTGGAGGGAGTAGCGCATGAATGGTGGCATCACAACACTATCACACTAGGGCATGACCAAATAAATACTTATGTAGAATTCATTGAGAGATTGATAGATCAATTTGATGGTAAAGCTCTGGAACTTAATTTCAAAGAATTAACACAATTCAAGCAAACTTGATTGGTTGACCAGTACATTATCGAATTTCAAAAACTCTTTGTTTTGGTCATGGATATTTCTGAAAGAAGAGAGATAGTGCTTTTCATGGATGGGCTAAAAGAACCACTGAAGGATTGAGTAAAAGGGTTCAATCCTACTACCCTATCAGAGGCCATCAAGAAAGCTCAGAGTATGGCATCATCATCGATGTCATCCTCTCAGGGGTACTCACATTCCAAACCGCTGGTGTTTTCGAGGGACAAAGATAATAAACCTCTGCTGAAGAAGTCATCGCTAGACAAAACTACCAGACAAGAGCTCTGAAGGAACAAGCTATGTTTCAACTACAAACGACAGTGGGAACTTGGGCACATATGCCTAGAGAAAGGAAAAATTCACTACATTGAAGTCGTGTCCAATGATGACTACGAATGGGATGATATACCCTTTGAAGACAACCAACCCCACAAGGAAACGAAAATGGTTAGTTTAAACTATACGAAAAGAATTGTAGCATTGGTATGGTGTGGAGGAAATATCACCCTAGCCAGGAGCCTGAGGTGCATGGTGTTTCATGTAGGGGGAACCCTTCAAGAACAAAGGATCATAGTGATGCTCGATAGCAGAGCCACTCTAAACTTCATAAACTCATCTCTAGTGAAACAAAGAGGTCTAGCTACTAAGACACACACAGGATTCTAGGTCAAGGTCGCTCTTCTTCCCTATACACACCTTGTTCCCCAACTAAGTATCACCATAGCCAACCACACAGTGACTGAGGATTTCTTTATAGTAGACCTAGATGATATGGAGGTTATTCTAGGCATATAGTGGATGGAGATAGTTGATGAATACACTCAGAACTTCAAACAAATGGACATCCCTATTGTTGTCGATAGGAAGAAGGTTGTTCTCTATGGAATGGCTAATGAGGGACCGAAGGAAGTTTCAACACATCGAATGGAGGCAATCTTTCGGCATGATGACATTGCTTGGGCTGCATGTTGTTCTGTTTTGACAAAACCCATAAAAGGAAAATGAACACCTCCCTAGGATGATGATCTTCAGAATATCTTAGGTAGTCATGATGAAGTTTTTATGGACATTCCTCCAGACATACCACCCCATCGTGGCTTTGAACATACTAGCGAGTTGGAAATAGGTGCCAAGCCAATCATTACCACACTCTACCACCATCCCAAGAAATTTAAAGATGAGATTGAAAAGATGAATCAAGAACTACTTGAGAAAGGATGGATCCATCCTAGTTCTAGCCCTTGTGCATCATCAATGGTATTATTTAAAAAGGATGGGGCGATGCGCATGTGTGTGGACTACCATGCATTGAACAAAAAGACAATAAAAAGTAGATATCTTATTTCGAGGATCAACAAGTTACTAGATAAATTACATGGTGTAGTATTTAAAAAAAAAATAGATCTCTGTTTCAAATAACATGAGATCCACACAAGGGAAGAAGACGTGGAGAAGGGGGCCTTTCGTTGTCAATACAAGCATTATGAGTTCTAGGTCACGCTGTTCGGATTAACAAATGCACCTGCTACATTCTAGTCATGCATGAATCACATCTTCAACAAACAATTGTGTAAGTACTTACTGGTATTCTTTGATGCTATCCTTATTTATAGCAAGACATAGGAAGAGCACCTAAAGCATCTAGATGAAGTCCTAAGGATCATGAAGAATCAATCTTTGTTCGCTAAGCGATCCAAGTGTGAATTTGATATGACAAAAATATTGTACCTAGGGCACATTGTCAGTAAATATGGAGTAAGGGTTCATCAGGAGAAGATTTAGGCTATCCTTGATTGGCCCCTTCCAAAATCACTTTCTGAGTTGCAAAGTTTTTTTGGACTATGCAGTTATTATCGGAGGTTTGTAAAAGGATTCTCTCAGCTCAGTGCACCATTAATAGATCTGAAAAAAAAGAGATCCTTCCAGTGGAATGAAAAGGCACAATGCACTTTTGATAAGTTGAAAGACGTGATGAGCACTTATCCAATACTCGCCTTACCTGACTTCACTCGACCATTCATTCTGGAGTGTTACGCATCCAGAGAAGGCATTGACACAGTATTGATGCAAGATTGACACCCTATAGCCTAAAAAAATAAGAAACTTACACACGTAGAGCGTCTATATTCCATTTATGACAAAGAGATGTTGGCCATCATTCATGCACTAACCAAGTTTCGACAATATTTGGTGGGTGCAAAGTTTGTAGTCCGTACTGATCATAATAGCTTGAGATTTTTTTGGAGCATTAGGACTTGAATGAAAAGCAGCAAAAATGGGTAAGAAAGGTTCAGGTTTTTAATTTTGACATTGAATATGTGAAGGGAAAGAACAATGTGGTTGTAGATGCTTTGTCTAGGAAATCTGCTATTTGCTTACTAACTCAGATTTCAGCTAACGGGAAAGTGCATTTGTTGGTGGAATATTCCAAAAACACATTTACCTATGAGCTAATGGATGGCAACACTTAGGATGATCAATACAAAGCGGTGAATGACATCATTTACTATAAGGATCAGATATACTTAGTGCCTTAATCCAAGCTGAAGTAGAAAATCTTGAAGGAGGTACATGACTCACCCTTGGCTGGGCACCCAAGCTTCCTCAAAACTTCAGACAACTCAGGGAGAGGTTTTCATGGAAAGGTCTTAAAGGAGATGTATTACAGTATGTAAGAGAGTGTGTGGTTTGCCAACAAAACTAATCCAAACATATTCTACCTATTAGGTTACTACAACCTCTACCTAGACCAGAACAGAAGTGGGAAAGTATCATGATGGACTTCATTACTGGACCCCCTAAGGTGAACAGGAAGGATTGTATCTTCATGGTAGTTGACAGAGTGACAAAGTATGCATATTTCTTCGCCATTTCCTTAGTCTTTTAGGCATCATAGGTAGCTAATCTATTCTTCAAAGAAGTCTTTCATGTACACGGGTTATGCCAAAACATTGTTAGTGATCGAGATGGATGATTTATGAATGTCTTCTAGACAAAACTGTTTCAGTTGGTAGGAACTAAGTTTTCGCCAAATACTATTTACCACCCTCAGATAGACATACAGATGGATATTGTGAACAAGTGGTGAGAAGGCTACCTTCAGAACTACGTTTTGACAATACATCAGATGTGGGTCAAATGGATGCACCTCAGAGAATACTGTAACAATACTACCTACCACATGTCCATTGGAATGACATCCTCAAAGCACTATATAGGTATGAACCCATTTCATTCATCAACACCATATTGGGTGATAGTCGTGCACCATGGGCAAGGGATTGGCTATATGTGGGGCAGGACATCCTAAGATGCTTGAATGAAAACTTACAAAGGGCACAAAATCAACAAAAGATGTACGTTGATAGACATCGAATCAAGAAAAGTTTTGAGGTGGGAGATTTGGTCTATCTTAGGCTTCAGCCATACAAGAAATCCTCATTGAAGGTAATAAGGAAAGAATAATTGAAACCACGATTTTATCACCCTTATCGTGTAGTTCGTCGCATCAGTGAAGTTGCCTATGAGCTGGAACTCCTAGAGGGGAGCCACATTCATAATGCTTTTCATGTCTCCTGCCTTAAAAAAGTTGTGGGACAAAACATCAAGGTAGCTATAGACCTTTCACTGCTTAATGAAGAAAGGAAGCTCATATTGAAGCCAATGTGATCATTGAAGTTTGTGAGAAGACCCTACAGAATTGCACAGTGACAGAATATACTGTATGCCACAGACACTTGCCGATGTGGGTGTAATGTTCCCGTCATAAAATAAATTTAAATTAAGCTATTGTACTTGGGTCGATTGATTTAATATATCTTAGACCCATTTTTATTTTGGTTTCCATAGTTTGTGTTGTCGTTGGCCATCTTTGTATACCCTAGGAAAGTTTTCCCCTATGTGTATTTAAGCATGGCTTGTAGGTAGTCATTAGGTATGCAATTTAGATTATTTTCTCTGTACTGTGACTTCCTGTTCGAGTTCTCTGTTGTTTACCATTTTGGAAGTGAAAGACCTTCCCTATTTGGTTTATCCAATTTCGATGGAACTTAACCCTCACCCTATTTCGTCACCTGTAACACTTTTCTTAGATTTGGCAAATCAGAGCACCATCTTTCAACATATATTAATTCAAGGTTGTTTGTGTTCAAATCTCCATTCTTTTTTGGTATTATCTGATGAATTTAGGGTTAACAGTTTAAGGTATAGGGCTAAACCATTTCCCCTCTGTACCACTCAATACAATTTCCATCTGCAACATTACTCCGCATATAGCCTTACCTGTACGACCTCCAAGATAAGTCGTACTACCCTCAAACCTACTGTACGGTCCTCCAACATCACTATATGGCCCTTCCTATTCCCACCATACGACTTCCCTATTCCCACCATAGGGGCTCCTTACAGACATTGTATGGCCTTCCTTGTGGCAATTGTACCTTCCTACAACCTCATTGTACAACAACCTTGGCTCCCCCATATGACCATTCTCACAATCCTCATACCATCTTGTACATCATCCCACATCCTGTCATTGTACGACCTCCACCTTGCATCATATAGACTCATCCGTACTTCCCTTGTACATCTCTCCCCTTTCCACCATATGACCTATTTCTAGCATAGCCACCTCCACCATACGAACCCCATTCAGGAACACAAAGATGTCCATTCATATCTAACAATTTGTTCATTGTGTTTTAAACACTACACTGCTAGCATGAAACATTACAATGGGAAGGTGAGCACATTCTACAACATCCAACATTTCCTTTTCTTGAGGACAAGCTAAATTTGGGATGAAGGGACTGTAATGTTCCCATCATAAAATAAATAAATAAAACTTTTTTTAATGGGCCAATTGATTTAGTATATCTCAGACCCATTTTTGTTTTAGTTTTCGTAGGTAAGTGTAGTCATCAGCTATCTTTGTACACCCTCGAAAAGGTTTCCCCGATGGGTATTTAAGCACAGCTTGCAAGTAGTCATTGGTATGCAATTTGGATTATTTCTTTGTACTGTGAATTCCAATTGGGTTTCTCTGTTGTTCACTATTTTGGAAGTGATAGATCTTCTTTGCATGGCTATTCCAGTTTTGGGGGGATTCAACCCTCACCCTATTCTGTCACCTGTAATACTTTGTTTGGATCTGGCAAATCAAAGCACCATCTCATGGCAAATATTAATTGAAGGTTATATGTGTTCAATCTCTATTCTTGTTTGGTTTTTATCTGACAAATTCTAGTCTCTAAGTTTATTCATTGCATGCCTGGACATTTCCTCTCCATCTGTACACCATCTAATTTCCACAACCTAAAGCACATCTTTCCAATACTGCTACATACCCTATTGTATGGCCTATTTTCCCCCTCCTCCCTACTGTATGGATGACTGTCTTCTCACCGTACCTCACCACATTATCCCACCATATGGGTTGTTTCTAGATATCGTACGGACATCATCCTATCTACTGTACAACCTCTGCTTAGCTACCATACGACCATCTTTGTTCCTCCCATACAACCCCAACCCAAACTCCTATGACCAGTTCAACTGCACTGTATGGCTAGTCTGCACCATACGACTCATACCAATTGTAGTGTACGACCATCCAAGTCACTAAAGCACTCTCCGTACCACACCACTTGGCCACTTGCCAGGAATGGATGTAATAAAAATTTTTCTCCTGTGGGATTGGAACATTACAATGAACAACAAACCACCTTGATCAACATAGCTAGCAGTTAGATAGAAATTAAGGGCTTTAGCCAATAGCTATTCTTATTTTTGGTTAGCTGTGTTAGGCTTTAAGTTAAAACTTTTTAATAAATCCTTATGGAGTTAGGTTTAAAAAATACTTTCAAAGGCCCTTCATGGCTATAAAGACTTTTTTATTTGATAATACAGGGGTTGATACTCTGGATATTTATTTTTGATAGTAATTAGATATGAGACTTAGTTGAAAGGAAGATTTATGATGATGTTAGTTTCATATAAATAAATAGAAAAGTGATGAATCTGTTGGTTTTTCTGGTGATATTGTCTTTGACTTGAAATCTTATGGTTTTGAGTAAATTGGATTGGTTTCATAAGGAATGCAATCTTAATTGTGGGGGATAGATTGTCTATTATTTCTATGAATGTCATTTGAATCAATTATGTTAAGTGGAATTGATTAGTTCGTATGATTCTCTTTCATTTTATAAGTCTTAAGGCTTATTTGTGGAACATTTTCTTATCAGCAATGCTTTTATATGTTTATGGAAAAGTGCTTTGAATGCATTTAGTTATTTCTAGTTGAAAGAACTATTTTCATTCCATTCTTTTAAAATAAAGGATATTATTGTTGAATTTATCTTGGAGGGAGCTTTACCTCTAAACATAGAGAATTTCAAATGGAGAACTCATTTGTTGTAGAGTAGTTTTTCTTGCTATCAAAATAAAGAGCGCATATCAGTTAAAAAAGAAAAACTATTCACCAATGACCTTGATGAGAGTCTTGTCCTTGAATTCCTTCTTGCTCTCAACCTTTCAATTGATTTTCTAAAAAAATGCCCATTTCCAGACAGTCTCCAGATCCAGGCCTGCAATAGTCCAATTCAGCCCCTTAGTGCCCCCAATGTTACAAGAAAATGGTCTTCTTTTAGCCTCAAATCAGTCTTCACTCATGGGGATATCAGTCTCCTTTCCAGATCTTGGAAGTTCTCTACCATCCACTTCCATCTGCCTTGGGCTGGAATGATGTCATCCCCAGCTCTTTTGATCCAAACTTTCAGCTACTTGGCCCTTTGCCTTTATAAATCCTTGTGATTTCTTCTCTTAGTTCATGGCCTTTTAAAGGGGTTTAGCTTGTTGATTTACCTCCCACAAGCAACGTTGGATAAAAGTTGATACCCTTCTAGAGGCTTCTTACTTTACTTTATCAATTTCCCTTTATTTACTTTATTTAATGATTAAAAAGGCCATAAAAGGGGAAAATGACCCAGGTATGTTTTCCCTCTAAAACAAGGCTTAATTCCACATTTCCCTCTCCAACACATCATCCATGGATATAAAGGCCATGTCCACACTCAAATTTCATCCATGGAAAGTGGGAAAATCAATCTTGCTTTGCTATCACGAGGGGGAAAATCCACCCTACATTCAACACTTAGAAAAAAATTCCACATTTTGCTCTTGGCGAGAAAATCCACCTTAGTCCAGGCATTTCCAGCACATCCGAAAATTTCCACCCTTCCAAACTCTCCTTGAGGGAAAAATCACTGTAGTTAGAAAAAATTTGACACTTATATATTTGTTCGAATCCATACTTGCCTCCTAGGCAAAAATGGCCCTAGTTTGGATAGCTTCCACAATTTGAAAAAAATCAATGTTCCGCTCTTGGTCTTGGGGAAAAAACAACCCCTGTCTGGATAAATTTCATACTTCAAATTTTTTTTAGCTCACTCATGAAGGAAAATCACCCCTTGTCTAGATTATTCAAACACTTGGAAATTTTCAAGGCAAGATCCCTCAAAGTAGTGGAAATTCACGGTATGCTCGGATTTTGACTTCCAACACTTAGAATCTTTCTTGAAAATGCCAAAATAATAATGGAAATTCGTGTGTAGTCTGCATTTTGGAAAAAATATGAATGGAAATCCATATGGATTTTAGCCAAAATATGAAGGGAAATTCATGTGCAATCCGGATTTTGTGTATTTTTAAAAAGAAAATTTGATTTTCCTTAGGATTTTAGCCATTTTAAGTGTGGAAAATATGCATGAAACATGCCTTTATATTGAATTTTGGACTAATTGAATAGCCAGAATTTAAATACACTTAGGATTTTATGTTCAATCGATCATAACATGATCCCAACAGACTTCAATTTTAACATTCTCGCTTTAAAATCACAACTTGCAAATTTGGTTTTTTACGTTACCGCTTAGTTTTAAAGCTCTAAATTGCCAGGCTTACCACTAAAACCTTACTGACCTAACAACTACTAGCAAAAAGAGGGAGTCCCCTTTTGCAATGGGGTGATGGTGTGAAAATCTCAGAATAGGTACCTCTTGGAATTCAGAGGGAAAAAATAAAAAAGGCATTTTAGGGACTCATTTTGATTATGCAAATTATGTTATTTCTCTCGTGAAAAACCTTGTGATTTTGGGAATTGATTGTCTCAACCTGTTGAAGGACATAAACCATCTCGAAGAAGATTTGAATACAGTGGCGAAGTCCCACTGTGGTTATTATGGAAGAAATTGGAAAATATTTTCTTTTTATTAACTGTGATCAAAAGATCAATTTATACAAGAGACTGAACGATGTTTCCCTAGGAAACAATGGTAAAGAACAGAAACATTTTATTCTAGAAACAAAAAACTAATTATTAGAAACATTATAATATTTATAGGAGATTAGAATAGATAACCATTAGAAACTAAATAGAGATAATAGAAACTATCTATTTTCCTAAAACCTTCCCTTAATGGTTAATCTATCTAGAGCACGAACCTATCAAAAAGTGTAAAAGCCAAATTTTGTGTAATGTCTCCATTTTTTAGCAGGTTCTTGTAATTGACCAAATCAATTCACCATCGTGACCCTTGTGAGTTGACAGTGGGATTTGAGGGTCTCAGTTGTGTGGTTAGAGGCTTTCTAGTAGCCTATGGTGTGTTTTGGTTCTAATTGAGGGACTTACTATTTATAGTTAAGTTAATCCGTTGGTTCGAAGGAGCTCAGCTGAGTTAGAGGAGTTGGGTGATGCTCTCAAATTTTATTTTGAGCTTCTAGTTTGGGCTCAAAATATTGTTTGGGCTCCAAGAATCTTGGAAGGAGCATCTATTTATAGTAAATCACCTTGTCAGGTTCATTCATCATCAGGATCACTTTGGTGTTGTAAGATTTTGATTCTGATGCTTCTTCAGTTGTTTTCACAAGATGAGTGAATTATTATTATTATTCATCTAAATATGTTGAGGTTATTTTTTTTGTTGGTGTTGTTTGTTTGTCACCTCAGTATCATAGCTTGATGGAACTGAGACAAAAATGTTTTAAATCTTGGGAACAAGAAATAGTGGCTTTGCATGTAAGAATATTAAGTTATGGTGGAAAAGGTCATTTTTGGAGCCAAAAGAAATTAATAAAATATATTAATGACACTTTATTATATTTTAATGTTGTGTAGAGAAAGCTTCTTAAGTGGAGTTCTTTTGGGAAACTGGTGACATTTGGAGATTATAAATATGAGTACAGTTGATGAGAAAAAATTCAATTGTTTGATAATCTTATTTTGCTATGTTGTCCTTGTGACGTTTTTGAAATTTCAAATTTTCTATGTCGTTGAAGTATAAGGGTTTGGGATCTACAACTGAAGTATTGTAGATTCAATTCTGAGAATTAGTTCAAGATTTCTTAGCAAATTGTGCTGAGGTATACAATTGCCTTTTTCTCCTACTATATTAACTGTTGCTAAGGAGAAGTTTAATTTTTCTTGTTGCTGGGGATTGTTTTGGAATTTCTAAGGCATTCACTGGAATTGTTATATCAAATTGTGTGCTGGTTAATTTGGAGTTGGTTAGGCACCGTTTATATCTGTTGTCTAGCATTATTTTCTTCCTAGACTTTGGAAGCAACATATTTGCATTTGCATTTGTTTACTAGAGAATTCTTTTACTATTTCTAGTCTTCATTTCAAGAGGTTTTCAAAGCATGTCTACATGTAAGTTCATGGACTCTAACTTATAATCTTTATGGGTATTATTGATTTAGATAATAGGGGATATTTTATCAATTGGGTTGTTGATATTTTGTGAAAATAATTAGTATTTAAATTGGTTTTAAAATATGAAATTTTCAGCTATATATTCCCTATGTAATTTCCAAAATTTTGAGTTCAAATTATTATTGCAATATCTTCTATTTTGCTGCTATATTGTTATATCAAAATTGCAAAACATCAAAAACAAAAAAGGAATCACTTTTTCATCACAAATTGTTTGAGAGCCAACAAAACTCATTACATTTTGTCTGCTCAAGGTGCTCCACATTGTTCGATGTGGCTGTGAACCAAATTGCTTAGATAGGGCAGCTATGCTCTTCTAACATTCAACCTTCATGTGACCAAACTTGTAGCAATATTTGCATTGAATGTTCTTCTTCCAAGAGCCTTTTGAAGCTGGAGCAAAAGATGTTTGCTGAGAAGACTGTTGATGGTACTTTGGATAATGCTCCAAAACTTTGCAGATGAGCATAATGCTCCAAAACAATCTGCAAAAAGCCATGATTTTCAAGGTGAAAAATAAATCAAAACCCAACATGATTTTTGCGGTGAAAAATCAATCAAAACCCAAGATGATTTTTGAGGTGAAAAGACAATCAAAATGTAATGTTCCCCATCTTTTAGACCCTCAATGGAGTTCTTAGTTTTTTGCTCGTTGAAGGCTAAGTGGAGACATAAGGAGAAATAAATTAATTAAAGTCAATAAATTAATAAATCTAAAGGTGACTTTATATTTAATTAATTTAATTTTCTAGAAGCACAACTAATTATTGTATTGGAAAGAGGGAAGCTTCTAGAGAGTGCATTTTCTAGAAGCACGATTAATTATTGTATTGGAAAGGGGGACGCTTCTAAAGAGTGAAATTAAATAATATTTTATTTCCTTCTAAAAGGGTGAAGGAAAGAATAAATAGAGGCGAAAGCTTCCTTGTTAGGCATCTGATTATTGTCAATTGCATTTGATATGAACTTGGGAGAAGAAACTAAGGGTTTTTTAATTTTAGTTAGCCATTGAAGAGCATCAATTCTTCAATGTGGCAACCATTTGAGGTAGTGAAATATCCACTGAATTTTGCCTTTAGGAGAGCTTCATTTTGGAGTTCTATTTGTGTTTAAAGTTAGAGAATAACCGAAGAATTTGAAGAATATTGAAGGACTACCGAGTGTAGACCTGAAGATTCATCTTTGGTAGCCATTAGTAATCATTTTTTTCCTTCCTACTACAATACACATGAATAGTGTCGCACTACAGTATTTATGCTTGATTTTGACTGCAACTTTCATCTCCATCCTTGGGCATCACTGTTACCAGGTTCCTCTTGCAACTATTAGTAGTTAGCATTGTAATCTTAGGCATATAATTTTGATGTTGTAAGTGATAACTCAAAATCAGATTTGGTATTGTTGTAGTCATTACTGTAAGGCCATTTGTCTTGGCAAATTCATAGAAACATTATACATGGGAATGAATTCAATAAAGGAAATATATGTTGCATACCATTTGTTTGAAGAAATGTCCATCTAATAGCATATATGATCAACATAATAGTTGTATGCCAATTGTTTGTCAAAATGTCAATTGGCTGTAGGTATTCATTCCCTATCTAGTTTTCATGTATATGCATTAAAAATCCCAAGAAGAACTGCACTTGCATATTAGTTCATTGTAAGAGGTATTGTAATATCATTTGCAAACATTCTAAATTTTTTAGCATCATTCAAACTGTATCAAACAATTTGAAACACAAAAAAATTAGAAAAGAGAAAGGCAACATACAAGTGTTTGACAATATTCCTTGAGCTAAAATCAGTCAGTTTGGGCAAGGGTTATTACAGTGGTATTAGAGCTTGCTTGCAAACTATTTGACAAAATATCAAACAATTAAATTTGAGAAGGATTTGGTGTTTCACAAAGTTACAACCGATTGGGGTTATTACACAAAACATGACAATACAAAGCTTCATTTTTTTCTTTGGAAAAACAGTAGTACCCAACAAATATTTTTTGAGGAAAAAATTATAAACCCAAAAAAGAAATCCCACACAACTTTAGGAATTATAGAATTATAAATTTTTAGCAAAAAATTATAGAAACCCATAAGAATTTTATTTTTTTAGGGGAGAAAAAATCTGAAAGCCCATCAATTTTTTTTGTTTTTTTTTTGAGAAAAACAAATTATGAAAACCCACCAAAATTTTTAAGGGAGGTAAAACATGAGACTTTGCATGGTAAAGAAACACATGCAAACAACATGCAAGAACATGCAAGTACATGCAACCCTCAAAAAGTAGAGACCCAAAAACTTTGAAGGGTGACCCAAACGAGAGCTTGACAAACTCAGAAAGAATATGTTATCGGTTTTTGGATCAGCTGGCTTGAAAATAGAGGCACAAAAATAGAGGCACCCACCAAAATAGATGACAACCTAGTTGAGATCTCAAAAAACCCACTAGGAATCAGAAGTTAGCGGATTCGGATCTCTTAGAACAGAAACCCTAGTCAGATTATAGAGAGAGTTAGAAGCACATAGGCATGTAAATAATTTTGAAAATAAAAGGCACATAATTTCAACCACAGAATTATAATTATTTCCAAAAATATTTAGTGTATTGGCTGTCATACCATATTACGAAGTAATTGAAAAATTTTTGCTTGTTATTAACAGTGATCAAGAAATCAATTTATACAAGAGATTAAACGATATTTCCCTAGGAAACAATCGTAAAGAATAGAAACATTCTATTCTAGAAACAAAAAACTAAATATTAGAAACATTCTAATATTTATAAGAGATTACAATAGATAACCTTTAGATACTGAATAGAGATAATAGAAACTATCTATTATCATAATAGGTTGATGCTGTGAGATAGATTCAAAATCTCAGCTTGGGTGAAAAATAGTTTTCAAAATTCAAAGTTGAAAAGTTTGGTCTTTGATTCAGCATTGTAGTTTTGAAAGTTAAGATGTGTGAGGTCATTTTGAGAAGTGTGTGTGTGTGTCATATATTGCTTTTGTTGGTTGGTATTCCTAAGAAGGAAATTAGTATCATTTATAAGTTTGAAAAAGACGTAAGTTTTTATGAAAGTGACATGGTTTAACAGACAAAAAAGGCATCGAGAATGATGATCTCGAAGAATATTAGATACTATGGTGAAGTCCCGCCCTGGTTGATGCTGTGAGATTGATTGAGAGTCTCAACTTGGGTGCAAAAGGAGTTTACAAAATTCAAAGTTGAAAAGTTTGGTCTTTGATTCAATTTTGCAGGTTTGAAAGTTAAGATTTGTGAGGGCATTTTGAATAGTGTGTGCACACTGTATATTGCCTTTATTGGTTGCTATTCCAAAGAAGAAATAAATTAGTATCACTTATAAGATTGAAAGAGACATAAGGCTTTATGGAAATGGTGGAAAACACAAAAAAGGCGTTGGTTTGAGGAATTTCCAGTTAATAATATTTCCATTTAAGGATATTACTATAGCTACCTTAAGGATATTTAGGTCCCATCAAGGAAGTTGAATGAAAAAGGAAAGAGAACTTCTCTCTTGATTTTTGGTTCTATAATAATGGAGGTAAACTCATGTTAAAATCATGGGTATCCACCTAAGATATGCATTGGATTTTATTTGCATATGTAAAGTGATATTCTAATATGAATCAGGTTGCTAGAGAAAATGTAGAAGAAGAAGAAATTATTTGGACATCCATGAGGCTAATCTTAGCCTATGGGACATAACCTCACAAATTGATTATCTGCATTTCAATCCTTTTTCTTATGTAAATTGATGATGAGTGTCCTTAGTTGCTTAACTGACCCCTTGCTGAATAAATCAACCCAAGAGTTAGTTGTGAAGATATTTACAAATTTGTCCATGTTGTCCTTGAAGAAATCACACTCTAAAATGAATCATTTTTCACTTTCCACTTTTTCATAAATGCAAAAAATACACTCTTTCTTCCCACACTTCTTTAGATTTTTCCAATGCCCAATTTCACAATGAAGTTAATGAGAGTTAGTTCTTAACTAAGCAATACAAATTTTGGCTCTCTAAGAGATATTGGCTCCTATGTACACTTTTCAGTGATGATTGTGAGTGGGACTGAGCTCTTCCATATGATATTTTTGCTTTCTCCTTAGCCCTGTGCCTCGAGAACATTTGTAGAACTTATCCATAACAAAAGTCTTTACCTCTTTACTATTCATGGGCCATGTAATAAAGTAAATATCCCATTTACTAAATGGTAAACCATTTGTTGCTAAGCTACATCAAGTCTTATTTCTCTTGTACAATATGTCATTGAAGATAACTTTAGACAATCTCCCCTCTTCCATTTTCTCAATTCTTTTTAAATATCTTATAAGTTTCACTGTGACAATTGCATTAGTAGTTGAAGCCCCAATTTCACTCAACATGATATTGTAAGGGACTGAATTTTTAATTTTTAATTTGTTTATAATCAAGTAGTTTGAACTTTCTCAATTTCCTTTCATTGTAGATTAGAGGTACTACCAACATCAATAACGTAGACATCATTAAAATGTGTAAAGTTGGGAGTTTGGTACCTCAAAATGAAATCATTAATAGTGTGGGAATATAACTCCAAGTCAACATGTGCTTCACCAAATAAAGATAGTGATAAAAAGACATGGAGATTTTCCTTGCTATAGTTATGCATATTACATTGCTAGGCATGGGTTATTGCAAGTTTAGAGGCATTGCGATGTTTCTTAAGGATGTGTTGATTGATTAGGATAGGCTCTAAATATGCCTTTGGGTGTTTGAACTTTGGAGCTTCATCCCTGGAGATTCTCCTCTTGGACTAGCAAGTGCACTGCTGTGAGTAATTAATGATCTCTTTGATATTCAAGGGTGAATGCCTACACAAGGAATGTAAGGAGAGAATAAACTCGGTGCAAGACTTTGGAACTTGATGAATGTCTGCAGTTGTTTGTGCTAGTTCAAATGTAAGGGACATAGGAGATTATCAACTAATTTGTGGGCCTTTCAGTGGCAAAGAATATAATATGTCTGTAGCATTCTTCCAAGTTAGAAATTTGTCAGTATTCATATTAATTATATGCTCATTATTTTGCTGATTTGTCAAAATTTTTGTTATACTCAGATTTATGCCAATCTCTATCGAAGTTATTTGTGCAATATCTGTCTAGTAATAGCTGATCAAAAATAAAATCTAGTTGCTATTTGTTGTGCAAATTCCTCTGTTATTGGATAAAGATTGAATGCAAATATGTTGAAAGGAAAACACTACTCTACAAACTCTCTAAGTTAATATCACAAAGGCTGCAACAGAAATTATAGAACAGTAAATGCAAACCATCAATTACATAATGCTCTTCATTCAACTTGGGAAAGCTAAACATAGGGAGATCTCAAACAAGTACACACACACACACACACACACACACACACACACACACACACACACACACACACACACACACACACACACACACACACGTGTGCATGTGTGTGTGATGGTGATTCAAAGCTATAAGAAAACTATCAAAATCTAAATCTGAAAGCTTTCCAATAGAATGCCTCAAAAGTTGATGCGGGGCAATAACAAAATTCATAAAATTAGGTGAAAACATGTGGAATAAACTCAACTCAAACCTTCCAATACCACCCTGCTCAGAGATGCACATAGAGGCTACACATAATTCAATGAAACCACAGAGAACATAAGGCCAGATGCAACATATTTTGTAGGTGTAATTATTTCAGTTCAAATAAAAAGAAAACACAACATGCCAGACTATGAGGCCTTCCGAGTTGTGGTCTTGTATAAATGAATTTAATATCTCAGAGCCTCAACTCACATCTTCTATCTTTTATCCTATAATCCCATTCTATTTGATGCTTTCCAAAAACTAACCAAGCTTCTTTTATAGCTAGGTAAGCCACAAGTTGGCTAGTGAAGCATTTAATTACAATATAGGTCCATACTTGAAAGAGTAAACTATTATCCACGCAAAGGACAATATGTAACCATGCAAACTTAAAGGTAGGTCCACACATGTGTTAGGAATATGCTCCTAACTACAAAAGATGCCATTTAATCAATAGAAACATCATGCTTCACTGGATGAAAATAGAAGGAAACAAGGACCACAAAGAACAACATAGAAATTGAGAAATATAGAACGTCAACACTCGCGCACTTAGGATAATGATCTAGGATAGGTCTCCGACATGATGAAAACTACGAACAACATGAAAATAAAAGCAAAAATGGCTACTTCACGAACAACATACTGGAATAGAAAACAAGAAATATTTTTGGTTGATGCAAGATTGCTCAAAGACCCAAGATGCTCCTGCATCAGACACTTGGGGTCAATAATGAATAGATGTCCACATTAGGCATAACTAGTATTCTAACCTAAATCATAAAGATCCAACTTAGCTTGTGTAATCCATGAACTGTCTTCAACTAGTTTGCTTCTCCAGTGAACTAGGTATTCCATGTAGTCTTTTCCCCTGGTGCTCTTAGTTATTCTACTATTCAAAATCCTTTCAATGCTATCTGTCTTCTTCTTAGGATAATCCAAGCTATTTCTCAACTCATCATCAAATTAAAAATACTTGAAGATATCTGCAATGTTGAATATAGGTGAAATATCCATCTCTCCTGGCAATTCAACTCCAAAAGCATTTCCACTATCAAACTTTTTCAGAATCCTACAAGGACCAAGCTTCTTCATTTTCAGCTCACTGTAGGTACCAACTGAAAATCTGTTCAAATAAATCATGTAGTGCCTGCCCCTAGTTCGCATTTACGTTATCATTGTCAAATTCTTTTAGGTTGATTTTATGCATTGATTAGTTTAGAGATATTGGATTTACAATATTATGATATTATTTCATGTCTTGAATTACAAATGTATCGGTTATTATTGCTTAGTTGATTTCATTCATGTGTTGTTAATGGTATTTTGATGATTCCTAGTTAGTAAATGTGGTTTCTTTCATAAAAATGTTAACATGATGTCTTTAATGATGATTATGTTGTATTGATAGAGATGCATTATTATATTTACGCATCTGATCTTAGATTTGTGATTTTTATACTTACCCCATACTTGCATGTGTATGATGTGCGTGTTTATTTTATCTTTCTGTCTGACGTGTTTGATGTGGTTAAGGGAGGGAGTCGTAGTCACCTGCTAGTCGGGATCTACATGATGAACCACTCCCCGCCATTGTCTGTTTAGTTTAGATATATTATATACATGTACAGGCTCGTCTTTTATGCAGGATGCAGGTACCGGACATCGACTTCCCTGAATTGCCAGGATGAGTGTGCCCTATTACAAATACTCAAATGGTGAGAATGGGAAGATAATGATCAGGTCCAATCCTAGCCATAAGCCTATAATACTTGTCCTGCAAGGAGGGCTCGTAACAGACTGTCTACCCTTCTTAAACCCGTGAGTATTTTATGCGTATGTTGTTTTGTGAGTGTTTGATGTATTTTCTATTAAATTAAGTCTAATTAAAAGATTAAATTAATGATTTAATTTAATGGAAAATTATTATGATATTATGAATATTTAATTATATTTAATTAATTGAGAAATTAATTAAATATAAAGAATTAAATTGAAGATAAAAGTTTTTAGATTAAATTTAGAACATGATAATATTTATTTAATTTAATAATAATATATTTAGAGTTCATTTTTAAATAAATGCTAAATATTATTGTTATTTAAGTTAATAAATATTTATCAAATTAAACGTTCTAAATATATTAAAAAGTTAAATAAAGTTTAAATTTAGAACGTGATTATATTTATTTAATTTAATAATAATATATTTAGAGTGCATTTTTAAATAAATGCTAAATATTATTGTTATTTAAGTTAATAAATATTTTATCAATTAAGTTTCTAAAAAAATGAAATTAAAAGTGAAAAGATATTTAATTATCATAAAGATTATAGTTCGCATGATTTATGCATGAGTTTAAAATATAGAAATTAATTTAAAAGATAAAAAAAATGTGAACTTAATAAAGATATTCTAAGCAAGTGTGCATGAGATTTTAAAAGGTTATTAAATTAACTTAAAAGTAAAGTGGAAAGTTAAATAAAGTAATTTAATAATTCACTTAAAGTGCATGAAGGAATAATAAAAGAATATTTTAGTTTAAAAAAAGAAAATTAATTGTGCATGAAAGAATTAATTAAATTAAATTATTATAATTTTAGACTGGTGGTGATAGAAACCCTAAAGGGTAATTAGAGTCTATATTAGAGGTTTTTGGGGTCATTATTTAGGGGAGAGTTTTTCAGACACAGATTTCAGGACACACACAGGTTTGAAGAGAAAATCAGAGGGTTTGGAAAAGAAGGGAAGTCTTTCGTAGCTTGAAGGTTTCGCTTGCAGTGGGAATTTTTATCTAGCTGCCACTATTTAGCATCGGATCCAGGTAGGATCTCGTGGTTTAATTGTATAGTAGTTTTTGCTTTTCAAATTTCTGTCTGCTCCGTGTCTTTTGCATGTGTTGTGTTTCGGGTATGCAATATTGTTCTTGTTTAAGAAATATCTGTACATGGCTTAGATGGATACTTCGTTGAATTTATTTTAAAGGATTGCATAAGATTGAATAAGAAATCAAACAATACGAGAATCTATTAGATAATTGAAAGAGGGTTTGAGGTTTAAAAGTAAATTTAATTGAGAAATTCGAATGTTAGACAAACCTTTTTATCGGATGGTTGGAAAGAATTTGAAAATTGAAATAGGACTTTGTACATTATATATTTATATATATGGTTAATAGAAAAATCTTCTATTAGACCATAATTGCAAGATAGGTTTAAAATATATATATATATATAAAATTTAAAATTTATGGGAATGGTTTTATTTATTTTTCATATAAAAAAAATTAAATTAAAAAAAAAAAAATATATATATATAAAATTTAGGGGGGGAGGCAGGGCCACCACATCCCTACCTCCCACACCCTATCCATAGCCTCTAGGGCTGAGCGCGACAGGCAAGACTGCTGCGCAACAGCAATCGTACCTGCGACCGCAAAGCAGCGCAAGCCGACGGGCCTTAAAACACGTCCATTCTCATTTTATTTTATTTTATTTATTATTTATTTATTATTAAAGTTTATTAATACTTATTAATATTTAATAATAAATTTTACATAAACTTTATTATTATTTATTAATGAATTTTTAATATGTTAATTTTATTAATATTTAATAATATTTTATTAACAAGTTTTTATAATGTAAATTATATGATTATTTAGTATTTGGTCTAATGAATGTTATTATGAATTTATTAACATTTATTATTTTTATAAATGAGTAAGATTATTTTAATTTTATATTATTAATTAGTTTAATTAAATGAAATTTAATTAAAATTAATTAATATAAGAGAGTACTTAGCGGAATTCAGAATTATTTTAATATTAATGATATTGGCTTTAATGAAATTGAAATAATTAATTTTATTGGAAGAACAATCATTATTATTTTAATAATTAATTGATATTATATAAATGGGGGTAATTTTATAGTTTATCCAAATTAATTATGAGTTGACTTGTAGGATAAACTGAAAATCTTATACACT
Source organism: Cupressus sempervirens (assembly GCA_028749045.1). NCBI lineage: Eukaryota > Viridiplantae > Streptophyta > Pinopsida > Cupressales > Cupressaceae > Cupressus > Cupressus sempervirens. Next base: position 297,142,099 of record CM053784.1, on the reverse strand, counting down.
TAAACGTTCATTGAAATGCAAATTGAAAACTTTATTTTTGACTCTATTGTGTCTTTTCAAATCAAACCCAACTATGAACTGTATTGTTTGTTTGTAATATCTATGCATTCGGATTTTGGAGTCGAGTAGGTGTTGACCAGTCTAGGATGTACACCAGAGGTTTTGTGAAATTTTTTGTTATACCATTTATGTGGCTAGTTGTCATGATGTGTTTTGTGATTCATATTGGAGATTATATTTAGGAGGTTTACTTTATGAAGCATTTATGTGTACTTGGGTGGGAGAACCATCTTATTATCAGGTTGCCTGTTAAGGAATCGAGTTTGATCTTTATGGGTGTTGTGGTATGGGACGCAACTGTGTTTATATGTGCTTAGGAGACGTTGTCTAGGTACATGACTTGGGAGTGGCTTGCATAGGGGTCCGGGACCCAAAGTGGTCAGTACCAGGATAACCTAATGCAAGTTATGTAATAAGTGATAATCTAGTAATTAAAACTTATGGGGGGAAACACACTAAAAAAGATAAGTTAGAGATTTTTGATCTACCCATGCCTTGAGTGCTTGTATAGACTAAGGATGAGAATGAGATGAGTGCCTCGTCTTCTTGAGAGGGCTTTCTAGGTTTCCATATGTGTGATGTTGAGGGTCCGGGGTTCAGAGTAACTAGTCCAGGGTAACTCAACGCTTGAGGGTCCGAGGTCTTTTAAGAGATCAGTCCAAGGTAACTCAAGCAGCCATGTGATGACACTCCCTAGTATGTAGTCTGAGTCTCCTCTGTAGATTATGTGTACCTCTGGTGGTGTACTTATTGTTGGATGTGTTTATTGTGGTTACTTACTTTCATTGATGATGATTGGTGATTCATGATGTTGTACTTTTGACGTGTGGCTTTTGACTTGAGGTGATTATCTTTTGTTGACTTTATCTTGTGATCTTGGTATTTGGTTTATACTTGGTTTGTAAATGATGTTTGGTTATGTGGTATCGATATTGGATTGAGTGTTCTTACTTTTGGATTATTTTATCTTCTTGATTAGTATGTGTTACCTTTGAGGTAGTTTTGGCTATTAGGGGTACCTTGCCTAGGAATGTTTTTGATTAGCCGTATGTGGATCGTTCATTATCTTCCCTGCACGGTGGGAGTGGAAACCTGACTAGGTAACCACGTGGTTGGGAGGTAGTGCCTTCTTACCATTTGGGTCCCCCTTCACATTGCCAGCTATTGGATGTTCATTGCTGAAGATGTAACTTTATCATTCTTATTTCTTATCTTAGAGACTTCTTTTCAGTTGATGTATATATGTTATCATGTATTCTGTTGTACAGTATCTATTCTCACATAACCTGCAACATGTGCAGTGGATGTTATTTAGTGGACGTACTTTCATTGTATTGTTATACTTATGCATTTGCTTATGCGATTATGTATCTGTTATTTCTTTATGATCTTGAGACATTGTACTTGGAAACTTAAACTAATTAATTTAAAATTATTAAATGTGACTCAACGTAAAGGAATCCTTGAGGAATTGAAACTGTATCTGTAATTGCAAATGTGTATTTGATATGTATGTTCTTATTGCTTCCGCATTAATGTTATTTGATGTTGTTTAAACTTTAAAAAAAAAAATAGTTCAGTAAACATTGTAACATGTTAGGTTTAATTCTCTTGGGTTCCCGAGCGGGGCATTACAAATCATAACCTCATCACCAACTTCAAAAGATTTGTCTCTTCCTCTTATTAGCTCTCTATTTGTATTCCTAATTACTGTCCTCCAAGTTGATTTTTACTTCCTCATGCAAAGTCTTCATAAAATCTGGAAATTCCTTAGCTTCAGCACATGTCTTTGTCTCAAGGTTCAAATCTCTCAATTCAGAAGTTCACTTATGATTTATTCTAGTAGCAACCTTAAGAGGTGTCTTCTTAGTGCTCCTGTTTACATAATTATTGTATGCGAACTCTGCTTGTGCCAAAATCAAATCCCAATTAGTAAGTGTATCTCCGACCAAACATCTCAACAAGTCACCCAAACTTCTGTTCACAACTTCAGTTTGTCCATCAGTTTGTGGCTGAAATGTAGAACTAAATTTTAACTTTGTATTTAGCTTCTTCCAAAGTCTCCTCCAAAAATAACTAGTGAACTTAGTATCTCTATCTGAAACAATAGTTTTAGCCAAAGCATGCAATCTTCCCACTTCCTTAAAGAATAACTCAGCTACATGTACAACGTCATAAGTCTTCTTACAAGGTATGAAATGAGCCATATTTGAAAATTTTTCCACTTCTACCAAAATAGAATCATTACCTCTTAGAGTTCTAGGCAAACCAAGAACAAAATCCATACTAATATCTTCCCAAGGCTTACCAGGCACAAGCAATGGTGAATACAATCCCAAATTTTGACTAGTTTCTTTTGTTGTTTGACAAATTCTACAACTTCTCACCATCTTCTACACATCCTTATTAATATGTGGCCAAAAGTACCTATTTGAAATCAATTTCACTATCTTATCAATCCCAAAATGTCTAGCAAATCCACCACTATGCTTCTTCTTCATGATATTCTCTCTCTTAGATCCTCTAGGTATACACAACTGAATTCCCTTAAATAACATATCTTCTTGAATTCCAAGCAACATGATATAGTTTAGGATGTCTCAATCTCTACAACTGCAACTTTCTATCTAGCTCCTCTGATGCCAAATTATGAGAACTTCCATTATCAATGATTACCTTGTAGTATTTCCCATCTATTTTACATATGGTTTTGAATAAACTTTTTCCCAAACTAGGTCTCCATCAATTTCCTCATTCCATAAGATCCTTCTTAACATCAGGTTCTCACCATTTTGAGGTTCATTAGATGTTTTAACAACTTTTTCACAAGCCAAAGTGCTTCTACTATTACCTCCAGTCTTCCTTCTAGAATTAGTACATTGAAAGGCTATGTCCTTCACCACATTTATAATAAGTACCTCTAAAGCAAGATCTTTTCTCTCTTTTTCGACCATTATTATTCCTAGTGTAAACAATAAAGCTAACTCTAGTGTAATTACTTCTTTTACCAGCACATTCTTCCATTCATTCTGATTTTCCTATATCTTGTATTGTGTTGTCAGATCTGCTACTTTCTCCATATGTTCTACCTTTGTTTCTTTGAAATCTTCCACCTCTTCCTCTCTGTCTTTGATCATGTCTCTTCGTTAATATTTCTTCAACCTTCAAAGCATATTGGTATGCTTCTTCTACATTGCCCATCTTAACATAGTTGATCTCTCCTTAAATTAATGTTGTCAAACCATTCAGGTATCTAGCCACTTTCTCAACCTCATCATCCACATGTCCAAATTAAATATCCAATCTATAGAATTCCTCAGTATATTCCTTCACAATAAATGTCCTTTTGCCTCAAATTTTGCATTCTCCTCAACAAATTAACTTGGCCATCTGTAGGGAGAAACTTATTTTTCATCTTTCTAATCATCTTCATCCATGTCTTGATCTTTTCCTTTACCCTTTTTTGTCTCTCAGTTTGCAAGTGATCCCACCAAAGTGAAGCATGACCCTTCAACTTTGTGACTACTATCTTAACCTTCTTGTTATTAGGAGTACCTTCATACTCAAAGTATTTATCCATCTTAGTGATCCAATCCAATACAATGTTAGTCTCATGTCTTCCACGATAATGGGAAACTTGAACATCAGGTCTAGCATTTGCCCTAAACAAAACTCTCAGAAGCCTTTCCTCATCTTGTTTAACCTCAGGTTCAAGGTTAGGATTTGGTGTTGCCTCTTCATCATCACTAACATCTTCAAGATGCACACCTCTTCTTTGCTCTATCTCTACAGCTTCAAGTCTCGCTGCAATCTGCCTCAACATGGCCATAATAGCATTATTAGCATTTCCTCTGCCACAAACCATCTTGACAATAGTTCCTCTAAGATCATAACCTTCTGCATGTTATAGGTCAGATTTCAGATCTGCCACCCTACAACCAATTCAACAAGGTAGTCACAATCCAAGCCTCAAGAAAACACTCCCTCTCATACTCCTCGACGCAAGGAAATAACATAATTCATGAAATTAGGTGAAAACATGTGAAATCAACTCAACTTAAACCTTCCACCACCTTGCTCAGAAATGCACACAGAAGCTACACATAATTCAATGAAACCTAGAGAACATGAGGCCAGGTGCAACATATTTTTTAGGTGTAATTATTTCACTTCACATAAAAAGAAACCACAACATGCTCGGCCATGAGGCCTTCTGAGTTATAGCTTTGTATAAATGAATTTACAATCTTAGAGCCTTAGCTCACATCTTCTATCTCTTATCCTCTAATCTTGTTCTATCAAATACTTTCCTACAACTAATGAAGCTTCTTTTATAGCTAGCTTAGCCACAAGTTGGCTAGTGAAGTATTTAATTATAATATAGGTCCATATTTGGAAGATTAAACAATAATGCACGCAAAGGACAATATGGAATGCCCACTTAAAGGTAGCTCCACATGTCTTAGGAGTTGGCTCCTAAATGTGCAAGATGCTACATAATCCGTAGAAACTATGCCAATCGAAACAACACGCTTTGTTAGATGAAAACAGAAGGAAACAAGGATTGCAAAGAATGATGCAAAAATCAAGAAATATAGAACATTAGAACTTGTGCACTTAGGACAAGGATCTAGGATAGGTCCTCGACATAGTTACAACTACGCACAACATGAATATAAAAACAATGACTACTTTGCAAATAGAAGACAAGAAATATTTATGGTTGATGCAAGATTTCTCAAAGACCCAAGATGCTCTTGCATCAAAATTGTTTTTCCTAATGACAGTTCAACCTTGGGAAAGAATTGCAAAAGAATGGTGTAAAAACTGGGGTGGCATCTTACCTGGTATTATAGTATTGTATCTTGCAAGATTGAGGGGTTAATGAGGAAACATCATATCACATTTGCATCTTATAACTTTATAAGTGAATAACACATATGCATATTAGTTGCAAGTGAGAGTTATTCAGTGAGAAAGATAAAGTCTATGGAAAACTTTCAAAAATATTAGAAGAATATAATAAAATTGTTAGGGCATCTTGAGTTGATGGAATCTTATTAGTTGACAAGAAAAATTAAGAGTTGTCATTAAAGGAAAAAGAAGAGTCAAAACAGATCATTGAATAGGGCCCAATATCTATTGATAGGATAGAGTAAGAAGATAAGGAGTCCACTAATAACAAACAAGACTTAATTTCATGGAGCTGATATTGTGGAAATGCCTAGTGACTTGGTTGATTTGGATCCATAACTTGCTATCAAAAGTTGTAATAGAGAGGCACAAGAGACTCGGGACAGTCATGGAGTCACTGCTAAAGTGTATGGAGTTCTAATTTCTACATGCATCATAATAGTAGTCCACTATCCTTGTGTAAATGTCCCCATTCCCTAGGTTGCTATCTTTTGTAATCATTAACTTATCAGTGGAGGTCCCATAAATTAATACAGTGGATAGGAGACTATTTAGGGGTCTTGTGGCCTTTTGGATGGTTTTTGTGGCATTTCAAGAGCTCAAAGTTAGTCTCCTATTTTTTCAAAGACTGCTAGTTCACATGTTGACCATCCAGAGCTTGAGGAGCCTTGTAGGGGGCTTAATAAGCCATTTTAGTTGTTTGAAGACCACTCTTTAGTGGGGGACTCTATTTTTTAGGAGTGACCCTATGTTTTAGAAGAGTAGGAGATCACTTGTTATGTTTTATGGGCCATTTTGGATGATCAAATACAATTTCCTATTTTTTTGGAGTAGACTAATAGTTGGCTTGCTACAGTTAGAAATCACTTGAGGATTAGGTGCAACATTTGTTTTTAGTTCGAGAGGTCGGGCTATAGTGGCAAGGATAATTTTTTTAAACATTAAAGTTATTTATAGTCGACATGACTTTTTAATTTAATAAATTAAAGTTACGTTATAAAGTGACTTTAAAATAATTTAAGCTACTTCAAAATAACTTATAAAGGAACTGTAGCTCACATGATTTGTAGCAGATTTTCCTAAGTACTTATATATAGATGTTGGTTCCTTCTCTATTGTTTTTTGGTGTTCAATATTAATTGTGAGTGTTTTGATTCAAATATTGTGTTTATCCCTTTGCTTGATCAAATTTCCTTTTAATATTAAATGTGGAATATGATATATCATGGTGTAGGTCTGCAATTATGTCTTCCATTTTAGTTTCTTGATTTGTGAAAATATTAGGTTTTCCTCCTCAAGGATTAGGATAACCAGGCCTTTTGTAAGAGACAATTTTGTAGAGATTGTCCGGTTGAATTGTGAACCCTAGGTGTCCTATTTGTAGGTGGTTTTTGTGAAAGGTTTTAGCTGTAAGTCATATCATCTTGGTGTACCACCCACATAGATATACCTCTTTTTGGAGAAACAAAATAGAGAAAATTTAATAAACATTTTATAGTTTATTCAAAACTAAATTAAAGATGCCACGAAAGGGTACATGCAATGCCCCCAAATTTATGGTATAGTGAATTAATTAATCTAATTATTTAACTAGTCCTAAAATTTCAATAATATTAATAAGAACCTTTAATTAAGTAATAAAGGTGTGCCCAAATAATACAATAATAAATAAAGTGTGTTGACCTATTTGCAACCCTTTTAAGAACTTTCTAGAGCCCTTTATAAGCCTATGTTGGCATTGCAAAGAGGTGTTGTGGGTTTTATATTTTCTTTGTATCTACGAACTCCAATTAGAGTTTGGCATCATTGCAAGTTTGGAGGTGCAAGATCCTACCTTTTTTGTGTATGCAATTTCAGTGTTTAACAACCACCCTAGTCTGTTATTGGAGGAATCACTTAAATATTTCACTTTGTACTCCATTTTCGGATCTATATTGTGAAGAGATTCTATACTTTTTGTTGAAGATTCATTCTTGCATTTGTGGGATTTCCTCCATTAGAACTATGCAATTTACTATGGTGCTCTTGAATAAATATTGATTTGGCATACATTGATAACTTCTCGATACTTGGTGGTGATAGTATCCGAAGATGTGTCTATATTATCCACCTTCCTCTACCAATTTCACATCATCCAAAAGAGTATGAAGGATGTAGGTAATATAGTCCAAGTTTGAGCACGCATGGAGAACTATTTAGACATCATGCGGGCGACATATCATCACCTACAACATCGAAGGCATGATATGGGTGACTCGTCATTACCGTACAATAACAAGCATTCATACGAGTGACTTGTTATCACCATATGTAAGAGTGATCACCATACAATGTCAAGTGGACTAAAATCACCATGCGGGTAAAGAGGTGGGTTCCACATATAAGCTTGAATGCCTTGTTGTACATAGTTGCTAGTCGTGGAGGCCATAGAGTCCACGGATAGGAAACAATTCCCTTTGAGACATCACAAGGATATCAAAGTTGGTGAGCTTGCCACCTTATTGGGGTGACATTGAAGATCTTAATATGGCGACTAGTGATGGAATATGGTGGTTTAATGCGCTACAAAAGATGAACAAAGAGCTCAATGATGGTGTTGTTATTCCATTAGATATATTAGAAGCATGTTTGAGTAAGGTGAACCAATCACTTTCAAGATTTATTCAGAGGATCCTTACTCCAATCAAGATTGCCTTAAGGCAACCCAGTTTGTCGAGACACCATGATAAGTAAATCAACCTAGTAACTATAACATGTCTAAGTGAGATTCTGAGAATCTTAGCTCCTCAAGTACCATATGATGATGACACCATGATAGAGATATTGTACTTGATTATTGACAAATTTCATAGCCTTGATGGCATTAGTATTCATCCATTTTCTAGGAGATTTACAATACTAGAGATTTGTGCAAAAATCAAAGTAACCTCCGCTTAGATATATATTACAAGATTTGATCCATGATATGTTTCATCACTTTGTTGTCACAATAAAGAACCATGATAATAAGATTTTCTCCACCATGGAGAGTATTATGATTTCATGTATTGAGGGGATGGATGTAATATCTCAATCTATCATACTACACTATGGGCTATTCATAATGCAGAATGTATCCCTTCTATTCTAGCATGTAGATTGGTCAATAATTTAATCAAGCATTGTGAAGATTAATAGAAGTCTCAATCGCACAAGGATAAGAAGGTTGCCACATGAGGACATGTAAGAATCTACAACTATAGCCACAAGTAGAGAAAAACTAAGCCTACGTGATAACAAGGTTGAAGAGGGTATTTCCATGGAGCTTGCCAAGCTAACATTGATCAATCAATTGCATAGAGATGGGAACACTACCAGTGACCCTTTTCATGGGCAAGGTCTATAGTTTTTTGTGCATGGAGTTCTTCTTTTTGTAGAACATGTGCTATACACGATCAATGTTTTTCAAAAAGAGTGACATCTATATGGGAAGAACAAGTTACAATTGAGTTTTGAGATACAAGACCATCATTTTTGGTGATTGATTAGCATGATGACATAACAAACTGGAATCCAAGCATCGTTATGTTTGAAGATTGGCTTCACTGTGATCCTGCTGACACAGGGCATATCAATGTTTATAGGCATATCAATGTTTATATCAAAGTAGAGCAGTGAAAGCTTGATAGAGATTTACTCTTCTCGATTTCTTCCAAGCGCATGCACGTAATCTTCTTACCACATGGAGATTTTAATGAATATGGCTATGGGTGTCTGTGCTTGGTTCGGATCCCTAGGGTTTTGCAATAGGAAAACCATTTGATGATAGATTGCTTGAGGGAAAGAAATCTTTGCATGATGAGGATTTGTAATGTTCCCAAATTTTTAGTAAAGAAACTTAATTAAATTAATTATTCGATAGGCTTTTCCTATGAGAATGCTCACAATCAAAATTTGACTCACGCTAGAGAACGAATGCCGAGAAAATGGTTTCAGATGAAAAATCAAGTTTTGCGAGTGCATGTTTTGCAAGTGCATTAAAATAAGCATACTACTGACCTCTATTTAATGACTTCTCCTAGCTAGACTCATAATGGGAAAATTGCGAGAAATCCACATTCATAATGGGAAAATCTTGAGAAATCATGTTTACAGATGGTGATATGATCGTATATTTGTGTGAGGATTTTTACTAGTTCTTGGGAGAATTCTTTGACACCGTCTCATAAGCAGGTAACATTATGAACCCTAGCTTGTACTTGTTATTACCAAAATTTTGTTGATAGCAGTACTAGTTATTGGGGCAGGCAATGCGTAGAGTCAAACAGCACTGCATCTGGTAGCCAGCCAAGGGCACAAGAAAATTGTTCGAGAGCTTCTTGAAAACGGAGCCCATCCTGAAGAATAACATGATTCTGATGGAAAAACAACTTTGCATTATGCCTCTCAAGAAGAAAAATATGAAAACAACTTTGCATTATGCCTCTCAAGAAGAAAAAGATGCAAAGGCAACGGTAATAGCTAAATTGCTTTTGAACTATTGTGAACCAGATAAATGTAAACTCCTACTTTTGTTTGCGTCTATAGTTGGAATAGGTACTGCAGAAAAAACTGTAAGCTCCAATCCCCTATTTAAGGAATATCTTGAGAAGGAAAAAAAATAGACTACAGCAAGAAAATGGAGGAAACAAATTGAATTTGCTTAGAATCGCAAAACGGAGAAGACAGATGGACCACCAAATTTCAAAGTCATGTCAAGTGACCAAATGTGACGAGGAGCAGGGGAGATTTCTATCACTCCCCCACATTGCACTTCTTCATTTTTTTGTGTATGCATCAAAATTTGATTGTACTTACTTTCAAATTCATCTTAATATCACTGACCAAAACAAAAATTCATTAAAAAAAAGAAGCTTCGAGTATACTAGAGCGGTACTTATACAGGGGTACTCGTAGCTATTATATGGTTAATGTTGATTCTGTATCTCTGTATCAAAGACTAAAATGAAATCCCATGGAGTCATCAGTTTTTAGTATGCTAATGCTAGCTATGCTATGTGTCCAGTAGAGATTGTTTGATCTTCTTGTCAACTTATGTCATAGGCAGTTCAACATCATTTTTTGTCATTTGTTTGTATACTTCAGAAGAGGTTAAAAATTTGTTTCTTAATTTCCTTAGAACCATCTAAGTCTGTACAAGGTCTTCTGTAGGTGCTAGGAGACAAAGCAGGAAGCCTCGTCATCATGGAATCCTCCTGTTGCTGGATAAAAATAATTATACAAATGATCTCGTACTTTTGCATAATAGTTCTAATAAATATTATTTTTTATAGATTAATCTTTATTAGAAAAATCTAATAAATGGAAACAAGGACAATAAGTAGGCCACTTCCCTCATCTTCATTTTTATAAAATAAATAAAAATAAAATAAAATTTCTACCACTCACTCACTACAAAATTCACATATGACCAATAATTGAAAATAAGGTAAGTTTGGATTTTACAACTTCACTTAATTTTATAATGTAAGACACATTTGTATGAAAAAGAATTTGATTATTATTATTATTTATCAATACATTAAATATACATCTTATGTGGATGATTCTAATTTGTAATAAATAAATAAATTAGAAAATTTTAAACGTATGGAGACTTGGTAGATGTATTGAATGAATTTGATCATGATGAGCTTGAAACCACTTAAGAATTGCATTGGTTAAGGGTAAAGAGTAAAATTGAGAGTAATTATGATGTGGGGGAAACAATATAAGTGATACTATTTGATAAGTAATTATAAATAGGTACCTAACAAGGTCTTGAGCCAAGACCCGTCGCTTCTAGATTATGAGTTGGGGGGGGGGGTCTAAAACATTTTGATAATTAATTTATGGGTGTGGATGTTAGAAAGGATAAATTAATTATCCTTACTATTTTCCCAAAGAATCTATATTTGGGCTCATTCCCATGTGAGTATGCATTATTCAAGTGACACGTGTAGCACCTCATGTCACCATATGTTACTTCTTTCTTGTAGTAGTACTAATTCTAGCCTGTGTATATCAATACATATGCCAACAAACTCTCTCACTCTCTCTCTCTCTCTCTCTCTCTCACACACACACACACACACACACACACACACACACACACACACACACACACACACACACACACACACACACACACACACACACACATTCTCTGTTTAATATTTAATTCTGACTTTATGAATCTAATATTTTCATACTTTTTAAATCAAAATTTCTAGACTTTATAAATTTAAAAAAATTAAATTTAAATAATAATTGATAAGCATTATTAAAGATATTTTTTAGAAAAAATATCTTTAAATTTCTTATAGAACTAAATTGTATTAGGTTAAATTAAAAAATTTCATAATCTTACTTTATATAATTTAATGAATTTGATATTTTAAAATTAACATTTTTTATAATTTAACTTTATATAACTTAACTTTAAATAATTAAATGAGATTTAAGTTATTATAAAATTTGATCTAATCTACCATGTTCCACCTGTATTGTTGTAAGTAATGACAACAACTTTTTCTTAATATTTAATTCTGATTTTATGAATCGAATATTTTCATACTTTTTAAATCAAAATTTCTAGACTTTATAAATTTAAAACAATTAAATTTAAATCATAATTGATAAACATTATTAAAGATTATTTTTAAGAAAAAATATCATTAAATTTCTTATAGAACTAAATTGTATTATGTTAAATTAACAATTTTCATAATCTTACTTTACATAATTTAATAAATTTTAAGTTTATATAATAAAAAATTGATATTTTAAAATTAACATTTTTTATAATATAACTTTAAATAATTAAATGAGATTTAAGTTATTATAATAAAATATGATATTTTAAGTGTTCTATTAAGTTACATTCATAGTTAATTTTATATTGAAAGATTGATTAAATAATAAAAATAAAAAATATTATTATAATATAAGTAGAATATAAATACTTAAATATGTAAAATCTTTATATCATAAGTATAAATCTAAACTAAGTATTCCAAATAATGCATTTTATTAGTTAAATATAATATTAAAAGTTTCCAGTAATGACAACAACTTTTTCTTAACATTTAATTCTAACTTTATGAATCAAATACTTCCATACTTTAGCTTCCAGCGAATAGAAGTATATAGATGTTTAGCTACTCTATTGTTATGGCATGTTTAGCTATTAAACAAATAAAAATTTAAATCATAATTGATAAACATTATTATTTTTTAAATATCATTAATTTTTTTATAGAACTAAATTGTATTATGTTAAATTAACAATTTTCATAATCTTACTTTATATAATTTAATGAATTTTAATTTTGTATTAAAAAAATTGATATTTTAAAATTAACATTTTTTATAATTTAACTTTATACAACTTAACTTTAAATAATTAAATGAGATTTAAGTTATTATAATAAAATATGATATTTTAAGCATCCTATTAAATTACATTCATTGTTCAAAACTTAGGTGTATAATTTTATATTGAAAGATTAATTAAATAATTTTTTAATATATTAGAAATAAGAGTTTCAGAACCAAAAAAGAAAAACACCAGAGTATCAATACGAATATACACAAGGAGGCCAAGCCTCACCCAGAAGAGAAAGTATCAGCTGTACATACAAAGCAACAAAAGGAGGAAAAGCAAAACTATCTAGCTGAGAAGATCATAGTGATTGTCAACCCAAGCAGTCCAGCCTAAGGGACCTTCCATCCAAACTATACTTTTATGCCCTTGAATCTACACCAACATAAATAACTCTTCTTTTTTGGCATTCCCTTTTTCTCTAATATCTTTGTTCAATCTATTGCAAGCTTGCTCAAAAACATGCAGATCATCCAAAGTACTACGCCACTGGTACCCACGCTTAAGCTCAAGGTAGTAAAGAGTAGCATGCCCATCACGAAGGAACCTCCTCATTTTGTCTCGTTCAATCATCATAGTAGTCTGCACCTGCAAGAAGGTTTTAAAGTAAGTGAGTTTTCGAAAAAACTCAGTAAGATCCCTATGCTTACCTTGATACTTTTCCTCGTTCCTACACTTCCAGATCTGCTAGAGAATGTTAGACGAAAATATATTCCAAAATAAATTGGTATCTTTAGGAAGACCATTAATATGACCAGAAATAATATCAAAAATATTAACATTAATAGGATAAACAATGCCAAACATTTTCCATATTTCTTTAGCAAAAATACAATCAAGAAGGATATGTCTACTAGTTTCAGGAACTCTACACAAATTACAAATATCAGAATTAACAAAATCTCTCTTTATAGGTGGCTTGTCCAACAAAACTAACCATTTGAAACATCTAATCTTGGGTTCCACAGGATTCTTCCATAAGATATCAAAATACTTTTTCAAAGCATCAACATCATAAAAAGAGTACCAAACAACATTAATATGATCGATAATATCAATATTACAATCAATGATTTTATAAATATTCTTAGCTTTGAGCAGAGTAGTAATGATACCACCAGGCTATTTGCACTTCAAGAACCTGAGAGAATCAATGTGACAAACAGTGGGAAGACCAATAGAAGCTTGCACAATCATGTTATAAGTTCTTCTATGGGAATTCGGGATAGCATATGTATCCTTAAGAACATCCCAAGGCATAATTTGATCATACTCAAAGAGATCCATAAATTGTTTAATATCTTTATTAGCCCACTGTCTAGCAGAACACCCTTGGGTAAGGGCCAAAGGTTTACCATTTAGGTGGAGATTCCACCAAATGAATTAAATAATTTTAAATTTTTTTTACTGTAATATAAGTAGAATATAAATACTTAAATATGTAAAATCTTTATATCATAAATATAAAACTAAAATAAATATTCTAAATTTTATTAGTTTAATATAATATTAAAAGTTATAAATTAAAATTTATAAATTCTATGTCAAATACCTAACAATCTAATTTTTTTATTTTTTTAATATAGATTTTTAAGTATTTTATGATAGCATTCATAAGAATTTTTTATTTTAAAATATTATATTGTGTTATTTTATTCCCTTTCTTTTTATATTACTAAACATTTTTAATATATATTTAAAATAAAATAAAATTAGAATGTACAATTTTATATTAAAAAATTACATAATAAAAGTTATAATTTCTATTATAATGAATAAATAAATAAAATGAATATGCTTATACAATGCATATAATTTTAATTAAAATATAACAATTTAATCTAATATTGAAAATGTAAAATAAATTTTTACTCTAAATATGTCTATATATACACATAATTCAATTTTTCTTCATTATTATTATTCTAAAATCATTAGATTTATAACTAACATTAAAATAGTTATTAGAAACAAAGTTATAGTTTCCATAGTTCCTTTCAAGAAAGGCATGGTGCACCAATTAAAAGATTATGTTGAATATCAATAAACGTAAGACATAGAAAGTTAAAACCCTTTGACATGCTCAAGCTCAGAGTGGATTTATAATCTTCAAATATGAAACAATAATGAATGCGAGAGTGTAAAATTTAAGAGTGGTGTTATAAGTTGAAGATGTTTTTAATAGCCTAATTACTCTTTTAATTTAGTTCAAGGTTAGATTTACTAAAATAAAATCCTCTCTTTACTAAAATAAAATTCTCAATTGTGAGACCATATACAATAACTTAGGTGTAGCAAGCAAGTAAAAGAAGTGATCCTAATATTATATCCCATCAAATTAAATTTTTAAAAAAATTCTATATATAATTTTTTTATTCATTCTAAAATAAAATGAGATGGGTATAATTTTATATTTGAAGAAATATTTAACAATTAATAAGGGCTATCAAAGTTACTAGGATGTGAATTTCCATGATATTATTTTTCTCAATATGTCACTGCTAAAACATGTGACTTCATTATTGTTAAAGGCTTGCATCTACACTAAGAAACAAGGAGTGTCAAAATGGTTGATGGATGCAACATGAATGGACCATTGATCATGAATTGGTGGGCTTATATTCATTTTTAGTCTTGAATTAATATTCAAGAGGTCATTTCTCAAAGGTTCCCTTAATATGATATTTAAACCATACATTAAAAATCCTTCCACCCTTTATATGCTTGGATGGATGACCATATTTGATTGGAAGGTTCTCATCTTCATCACATTTCAATTTGTGTGAGATTCCCAAAGTTTTTTCAAAGAAATTGGATCTTATATATGATCTACAAAATAAGCATAGGTAACATTTGAGATCACATTTCTTGAGGTATTAAGCTATTATTTTTTATTTATATACCTACCTATGTTTGTTCTAGACTTACTTTCTTATCATTTCTCTTATAATATGTCCAAGTCTATGAAGTTACTTTTACACCCATATAAAAATCTACCTCCTACAAGTTCATAAAATATAGAGAAGATCGAATGCTAAGCTTTTTAAAGAGTTACAAAAAACACAAAACACTATTATATGCTACTACGTACAAGATTACTTTCTATAATTATATGTTTTTGTAGATCTAAACTTTTATAAACTTAGTTTTATTATATAAAGCTTTAGTTATGCTTTCAAATCATACATCTATTGGCGTATCCTTGCACCTCCTTTTGGTGCAAGTGCTGAAATTCTAGTAGCATTGATAGTTATTATTATTCATACTGTTGATAGTTTTCTATTTTCCTAATTCTCTATTTATGCATCCTCGAGCGATGCTTCCTTCCTCCATAGAGATGTCATTGTTTCTATCTGCTGATACCTTTAGAGGAAGATTCATATTAGTTGGAAATGGTTAATGACTTCTCTCTATTTTTGTTCCACCCCACTAAGTCATTGTTTGGATTCTTCGTCATGGTCAAGTTATTGGTGAAGATAGATAGATAAAATTTTAATGTCCACGAGGCTAAAAATAGCTTATGGGACAACAAGACAACTCAAGCAGACTTAAGTAACAATGTTTGTTGCTTGTGTAGGATGATGATGAGTCCACCCAATTGCTCAATGTACTCTTCGTTGAATAGGTTATGCCAAGAACTGTCACATATAGTGTCCGCAAATTTATCTCTACTACTCTTGTAGGCTTCACATTCTAAAATAAAGTGCTGTTCAGTTTCCACTTTCCTAGAATTGCAGAATCTGCAAATTCTTTCTTCCCAAGCCTCCTTTGGCCTCTTCCAACATCCGGTCTCACAACGAAGTTGGTGAGAGTTGGTTCTCAGCTGAGCAATAAGAATTTTAGCCCTCCAAGAAATGTTGGCTCCTATGTATGCTTTTTGGAGTTGATCACAAGCGGGGTTGAACTCATTTATATAATATAATTTCTTCCTTCCGATCTCGCTTCTCCAATTTCTCTTGTAGAATTTCTCCATGACAAAGACCTTTATTTCTTTATTATTTGTGGGGCACATATTGAATTGAATATTCCATTTACTCATCCATTTGATGTTTTTTTGCATCCATGTCCTTTTTCATTGACATAGTGTGTCACTAAAGACCACTTTAGGCCATCTATCCTCTTCCATTTTTTCGATTCTTTTTAGATAACTTAGAAGGCAAACCATAGCAAGTGCTTCAATAGGAGCAGCCCCCATTTCACTTAGCATGATATCATATGGAACAATGCTTTTGATTTTAAACTTGCTTGTGATCAAGCGCTTTTGGATTCCTTCGATTTGTTTCCATTGTGCTATAGTAGTGTTGCTGGCCCATAATTCACACCCGTAAAGAACAACTGGCAGCACAAGAAGACCGAACAAGGTTTGAATAGTTTTCCAATCCCACAACTCTGCTTCATGACACCTATTCTGAAGAGCATAAAAAGCCTTCCACCCACCTAATATCCTTTTATACCTACAACTAGACCAGCTTAGTTTTTTGTTGAAATCAATGCCAAGGTATTTATACTCTGCAACTTCTTCAAGAACACTTCCATTGTAATAAAATTCATGTTGGTGTTGTTTTTTATTATTAGAGAAAATCATAACCTTAGTCTTGCTGATATTGACCTGCATCCCCACCATTCTGCAAAAGCGCTCAAGAGAAGATAAATGATCTTGCAAACCATAGGCAGATTTGGCAATTAAAATGAGATCGTCCGCATATAGGAGCAGCTTTATAACAAATTCACCTAGCTGAATGCCTTCACCCTTTTGCATGTTTAACCACTGTTCCAGTTTGTCAATATATAAACCAATCAAAGTAGGAGATAAAGGGCAGCCCTATTTGACCCCGATATCACTCCTAAAACATTCTGAAATGCCATCTGAAGTTCTGATTTTAAATTTCACCTCTTCGTACATCCTATGAACAACAGCTCTAAGATGCATAGGAATCCCCAATTCTTCCATCCTAAACCAAAGCTTGTCTCTCGGGACAGTGTCAAAAGCCTTTTTAAAGTCGACAAAGCAACAACATATTTCTTCCTTTTTCTCCCATTCTTTTTCAATAATGTGTCTCAAAGTGACACAGTGATCCACTGTTGAGTGCTTTGGCCTAAAACTAGCTTGCACTTTAGCACGTTTATGGTTTTCTTCTGCCCATTTGCTGATCCTAGTTTCTATCATGCTGCCAAAGGGGATTGATCATTATAGTTCTGTAGTTGGAGGGATTGTTAACATCACCACTCTTAAAAAGTGGTATTGCAAGGTTGATTGTCCAATCTTTCGAAAACCCTTCTTGGCAAATTTTGTTGAAAATTTCAGTGATGTGCAGTGCAAGAGTTTTCATACCCCACTTTAGATATTCTGCTTGGAGTGCAACAAGGTCTTTTGCTTTACCTCCACCTAACTTCTTAATCCCTGCCTCTATCTCTTGCACAGTGAAAAGATTTGTATCATCATTGACCAAAGGTGGCTGTCCCACTCCACCCTCTTGTTCATAAAGTTTCTTAGCATATTCAAACCATTGGGTGGCAGTAATATTATTATTTTCAGTTTGTTTTCTCCTTGGTTGGAGTTCTTTCCAAAAACATTTGGGGTTATTTCTGCCCAAGAAAATTAACTCCTCTCTCCTTGTGAACATAAAATCAATTTTCTTCTTCTTTAGGATCTGTTTGTAGGCCTTAATGTCAAGGTTAGTTTTATTTGACTCCCTTAGGTTTCTTCTATCCCTCTTGCATTCCTTATCAAACCAAGCATTGGCTGGAAAACAATTAGTTTCAGATTTTCTATGTTTTGCTCTCTTGCATTTTGAAAGAGCCTCATGAATCAAATTTGATAAATCATAACTGTTAACACCATGTTTATACATAGGGTGTCCCATACAAAGTTCCTCAAGAGTAGTTCTGAAAGTGTTACTGTTTTCTGAAGTTAACAAAACTCTGCCCTGAGAAGGGGGGTAATGAGGGCCATGGGTTTTTGCTCCAATCCGCCTATACTTTGCCCAATACAAATTTATGTACAGCGGTCTATGATCTGATTTGAGATCCCAAATGTGTTCTCCAATTGCAACTTCTTCAATATTTTCATACAAATTCTATGAACAAATTACATAATCTACCACACTTGCTCCATTGTATGTGTTGCAAGTGAAAGTGCCTGACTTAGCCCATCTAGCCAAACCATTACAAATTATGAGATCAAATGTGCCACATAGAGTGATCAATTCTTCCCCAAAATGATTGTAGCCTTTAGCATCTTCGGATATTCTTTCCCATTGATGATTTCTTTCTTCTGTGAGCCAAATAGGGTTATCATTTACTTTGGAGCTAAAAATACTTGCTTGCCAATTTGCTGTCCTAGCATTGAAATCTCCAACAAGAAGAACATCCCCATGCTGCGAAAAAATAGCAACATCTTTCTTTAACTCAGCATAGGGGTCATTGTGATCTAAACCACACTTTTTATAAGTTTTAGATACTTGTGGAGCAAAGTAACAAGCTGCAATCCTGATAAGAGTGTTATTTTCCATAATTTTGAGCCATATGAATTGTTTATTAGAATCAGTCTTTTCCAACTGAATGGCACGACCTTCCCTTTCTTTTACTAGAACCATTATACCTCCATAACCTTTACCATTTCCCACTACCTCATTCCACACGGCCATCTTCCAGTAGCCTTCAAACAATGGGGTCTTACATCCCTCATGCTCACGTGTCTCTATGAGACAAATAATGTCTTTGCCTTCCGCAATAGGTCCTAACCCAGGCCCACGTCTCCATGGATAACCTCTGCAATTCCAACAAACTAGACTTAAGGACGCCTAGGTTAAGTTTGATTGTTATTTGTTTTGATGTGAAAGACTTGAAGTTGAGTTATTATCACTAAGCGTGATTGCTGATCTTGTTGTATCACTACATGCTAATGTGTTTTTTGTCACACCTTTGTTGCCTTCTTGCTGCCCTTCATTGGAGCGGTAGCCAAAATGAGCAATAATTGCTTTTCCCTTGAACATCCAAGCTCTTTTGCCTTCATTTCTAGCTGTTCTAATTTTTTCCATTTCCATTCTTCTTTCTACTTGCTATCTCATGGTTAAATCCTCCTCTATAACAAAGCGAGAACCCCTCAAGAGCTATTTTTTGTTAACTAAATTTTGTTTGTCGCTAATGCTGGGCATGACTACCTTGATTGGCCTATTTCTCTCATCTTGTGGTTTGCCAACCCTCCAAGCTTGACAGATTTGTCCTTGCCACAACAACACATCTTGTAGGAAATCCCTCGTTAAATCGAGGTTGTGTTCACCTTCCCCATAATATTTTATCCCTTTGATAATTATATTGGATGCCCTACGTTGCCTTTCCTTGACCTCTCCGTCTTGTGTGTTCACACGAATCTTTGCCTCTTCTCTTGCCATATCAAGGTGTTTGCTGTTTTTGTCCCAAGTTTTGGTGACTTCTGAAAAACTTCTCCTCTCCTCTTCAACCCTTGCCTTTCCCAACGAATTAGTGTGAAAAATCGGTCTCTCCTTATAATGAGATGACTTGATATTTGGTGTGACCTTGTTTTTTTCCAATGTAGCATTCAGATTTTTCCATTCATCCTTCATGTTCTGCCATTCAAGCTTCCCTGCTAAAAGTGTTTCTTGCAGCGTTGAGATTTGAGCTTTTAAAATGTTATTATTATGTGCAAGAGTTTTATTTACTACAATTAACACCTGCATATTATGATAACTTTCTTGTTCCTTAGCCTCTAGGAGTTCCAACCTCCTCTTGGCCCTCAATAGTTCTTGCACATAAAGATCTGGGCACCATGCGAGAGGTGTGGAGGTAGGGCTGTAAGTGACAGAATCGACAAAGTTGCTGCTACCACGCAAATGACTGTCACCATCTAAGTGTGGAGGGGGGTACATTTTGACAACATCTTTTTGTTTCTTCTCTGGTTTATGCAATCTCTGCCTGTGTTTCTGCTTTTCATGTGATCCTTTCAAGCGAGCAAGTCTACATTTTAAAATGCCCTTGAACTGTTTAACGTTGACCCAAATATATTTCCCTATCTTGCCAAGTGATGCCATTTTGACTTGACCTAAATGGTTAGTTTCAAAGTGCTCCAAAATTTCTTGACCATTTTTTACCAATGATATGGTTTGTTTTCCCAATGCTTGCATATCCACCATTTTTTTCCCATTGTTTGTGTATCCACAATTGGTTTTTCCATTGATCAAAAGAAAGAAGGACGAATAAAAACTAACAAGAGAAAATATATAAAACAAAAAAAGTTAGAAAGTGCACCTGGAAACCCCTGGCTTAAAAGCCTACCCCTATCTTGCTGTGGGTTGGGCCCAGCCATTGTTTTTCCTTTGGAAACGAGCCTGTCTGCTGCCTGGTCCCACTCTGATGCTCCTATGTGATGTCCTGGTCCCACTGTGCCCTTACATGCTTAGTGCCCTGTCTTTTCTACCCCCATTACTATAAACTTTACCATTTCATTTATTTTCGTCCATCTATTCATTTATCTATTCATTTTCGTCCATCTAGCATTGGTTATCTTTTCTATTTAACTATTGATTCACAATGAGTTGTCATCTTGGTCTCTATGTGCTTTTTTGACAATTCATGGTTGGAGGTGTCGTCAAATTGTGTTGGCATTTACTATCAATGTTAATGAAGGCATTGTCGATCGATGTCACTATCGACTGTTGGCTTTCCGCAAGAGACACAATATTACTTTGTGGTGTCAATTAGTTAAAGCATTGTTGAGACATCAAATATCCTATTTTGATAATGTGTAGAAGTTGTATAATCTTTTTGTGTAGTGTTTGGGTAATAATTGATGAGAAAAACTACAACAACCTTAGATGCGATTCTTGTGAGATCATTATTCACACCTTGTGAGTTTCTTTCATTTCATTCATGCGAAATTATTGGTGACTATTATTTAAAGATATAAGGCTTATTGATTGATTGTAAAAGTGTCCTCAATAATAAGCAAGAAAATTTTGTATTTGGTTTTAGAATCGAATAAAGGTATCATCTTTTGTAGGCTTGGTTTTTCACCTTCAAGTAGAGAGTATTCCTAGGTTAAGTCTTCTATGCCCTTTGCTATTTCATGTGTTGCATTTATTAGTTCCTTCCTATGGCAAGTAGGTAACTTATGCTTTCGCTTAGTCCATTGTATTAATAGCTGCACCAATCATATTTTAGATTTCATTCATATAGTAATGTTTGCAAAAGGTTTTGTAATTTGCATGATTTTTTGGAATTGAAAAATACAATTTTTTGAAAACCTTATTGGCTCATGATGAAAAAGGCAATGAAATTTTTTAATTTTCTTTAACAAAAATAAAACTATTTTTTCCAACACCTCTATTAATGCAAGCATTAATTGCAACTTTATCTTTTCTTT
The DNA here is from genome assembly GCA_028749045.1 of Cupressus sempervirens. Lineage (NCBI taxonomy): Eukaryota > Viridiplantae > Streptophyta > Pinopsida > Cupressales > Cupressaceae > Cupressus > Cupressus sempervirens. Next base: position 297,120,341 of record CM053784.1, on the reverse strand, counting down.
TCTTGTGACAAGTGGATAAATTTTATTAGAAAAAAATTATTTTCCTAACACCTCATGAATGCATTAATTTCAATTTTATCTTTTTCACATTTGTGACTAGTGGACAAACTTTTTTTTAAAAAGACAATCACTTTTAATTGATGTTTATTTTTGTAATTTGTAAAATGCTATTAAATATAGATATTTTAATCAAGTATAGGTATTTTAATCAAATATACACATTTTAACTCTTTTAAATTGTCAATTTCCAAAAATTATTTTTTATATAGCTTAATTTCATATTTATTTTAATTTTAATTTATATATAAGTTTAAATTAGAATTTAGTTTCTTTTATTTTGACATATCTAAACCAATTCTTTTAATAGATTTATTGTTTATTTTTTATTTTTATATATAATTTTTATTATATTGATATTTTTAATTTATACTTTAAAATACATAATACTAATTTTGTATCAATTTTAATAAAGTTCAGATTGTTTAGCTTTGTATATTATCAACTTTATTTATGATAAGTGTGTTTGGTTTTTTTAAAGCATAAATGTTATTTTAAAATTGATTTATGTTTATTTATTTTTATGCATTAGATTTAAGTTTAAGAATATTGTCCACCTTTTTCAATTAGATGAATTTATCGCTTAAACAAGATATATAAAACAATTTCATCATTAAAATTAATCAATTTAACTCTTTAAAAAAAAAATTATATAATTTTATCTATATCTTATATATAATTAGTTCATAAATATCTTTGGTATCATAAATGTTCTTTACGATGTCATCTAATTTTAATTTACCATGATACTATAATATTTATTTATATATTCTTTTACTATTTTAATTAATATATATCATTGCAGTTATATAATTTAATAATATACTGACTATACTCTATAATTTAATTTAGCTTACCACTATAATATTCTATTTGTCATTCCTATTTATTTGTTATTTTATTAAACTAAATACATTATATTTTAACCAAAACCTACTTCAATTAACCATAAAATCATGAAGGCAGGAACTTTGGCGCTTGCGCCCCTTGTTTGTATCTTGGTTCGAAAACATTAACAATTAAGTGGTTCCAAACTTTAAATAATAATATTAAGGACCAAGGGGGGCTCAAGTAATCAAATAATAAATAAAATAAGTTGGCCTATTTGTAACCCTGAGGGACATTAAGGAAGCCCTTTAGAAGGCCATGTTGGTATTGTAGGAAGGTGTCATGGATTTTATATTTTCTTTCTATTTGTGAATTCTTGTTAGAGTTTGGTGTGATTGCAATTCTAAAGGTGCAAGGCCCTCCCTATTTTGTATTTGTAGTTTCAGTGGTTAGTAGTCACCCTAGTCTGCCATTATAGATATCACTAAGATATTTCATTTTGTACTCCATTGTTGGATCTATACGGTGAAGAAATTTTTTGCTTGTCAAAAGATTCATTTGCACAATTTTGTCCATTACAACTATGCAATTTAATAACTATGGTGTTCTTGAATAAATGTTGATTTGGCATACATCAATAACTTCCTACTATTTGGTAGTGATAGTATTGGAAGGCATGTCTGTAGCATCCACCTTCCTCTCCCAATCTCCCAGACCATCCAAAAGTGCGTGAAGGACGTGGGTAATATACTCCAAACCTAAGTGTGCACAAAGAAGTATTTAGACACCATACATTTGACATATAATCATTGTACAACACCAAAGTCACCGTAGAAGTGACTCATCATCATCGTACAACATCAAGCACCCGTTAAGGTGACTCATCATCACTATATGATAGAGTGATCACCTAGCAACATCGGGTGGACTACCATGCAAGTAAAGAGGTGAGGCCCACATCTGGTGCGCATATCTTGCCGTACATGATTTATAGTTGACAGAGGAGGCCATATAGAGTTTACAATGTTTTGTTCCCTCTTGAACCATCTTTAAAGGGAAGATGTTTTATTCATGTGTAGATATGTATTTTTTGTCTTTGAGTATTACATTTATTTACTCGTTGTATTCTCTCTTAATTGTATTTCTATATGTACTATAAAAATGATGCAGGAGCATCCAGAGGTATAAGGGCAATCCTGTGTCACCCAAAAAAATGTACTTAGACTTAGTTTCTGTTTCATGTGTTTTCATTTTTGGATACCCATTTGGGTGAAATAAAGGTTCCAACTCTCACAGTTCCACTATCAGTGTGTTTGAAAATCCTGAAAAAATAGGAGCATGCAATTTGGCCATCATTTTGGTGACCTAGAAGGTGTGAATTGGCCTGATAAATGTAATTGTGATTTAGAGCATTCCAGAAAAAGAATCAGATCAAAAGGCCCCACGGTTTGAAAGTTATTGCAATTTTTCGAGTTTTGGAGACCTCCTAAGAATGCTTTGAAGTCAGGTTAGGGGCATTAAATGACCTCGAAAAGGGCCAAAAAATGGGGGACGAGTGAAGCTTTTCCATAAGGCCATAGAGTGCTTCGAGAGCTTTCCAAAAATGTAAACGATTCATCAATCGGAGCTACGGTTCAAAAGTTATGCCCTCCGAAAGTTCGATTACCATTTTTGAATTCTTCTAGATTTGCACCGATTTCTAACGCAGCTTTCGAAACCTTCTATTTGGTCGGTGGATGCCTACTAGCACTTTCTAGAATGTACTCCTAGTCCTTAACCCTCTGGGGTCTATTTAAGGAGATTTCTGGCATTGTAAAAGGCAGTTCGGAGTGGAGTTTGAGAGGAGGTGCTAAAAGGAGAAATTATCTCTAGATTTATGCTATTATAAGCCCTTAGGGCATGTTCTGAAGTTTATTTTCTCTGTACTATTTGTACTAGCTTATTTTCTCAATTAATATAATTTCCCTTTTCTGTTGTGTCCATTCTGTTCTTGGGTTGTGTCCCCATCAAGTGGTATCAGAGTAGGTTTTCTTGAGTGTGTAGACAGAGCGCCGATTGTGAGGTAGTTTGCACCAGGACTGTGTGGTTGTGGGTTCGAGTTAGAAGATGCCTCCATGAAGAGAGTGTGGTGGAAGGGCCAGATCTATTAATCCTGAGGAGGTTAGAGCCCTCCAAAGGCAAGTGTAGGCATTGCAAGAGGAGCTCCGTAGAGGAGCAAATGTTGCCGCTGGTGACAACAGTGAGGATGACAATGAAGAAGAAGTAATGGGACCAGAAGAGGAATTTGATGGGGAAGTTCTGAATCATGCAGAGGAAAGGCTTTTTAGAACCATTACTAAGATTGGGAAAATACCCACAATTGAAGTGGGTGTATTTTCAGGAAATCTGAAACTAGATGAGTTGATCGATTGGATCAATGAACTGGACGAATACTTTGAGTATGAGGATATCGGGGACCCAGATAGGGTTAAGTTTGCAAAGGCCAAACTGAAAGGCCATGCCAAAATTTGGTGGCAAGAGGTTCAATTGGAAAGAAATAGAAGAGGAAATGAGAAGATCACAAGATGGGATCGCATGGTGGACAAATTGAAGAAGTAGTTCATTCCTGTGGACTACGAGCTGGATCTGTTTAAGAAGATGCATGCGTTAAAGCAAGCAGGAAGATCAGTCCAAGAATATACAGAGGAGTTTACCGACTCTTGATTAGAGCAGGACATGCAGAAGCAAATAAGGAGAAGGTTGCTCGTTATATTAGTGGGTTGTGACCTAGCATCCAGGAGGAATTAAGTCTGGTAAGAATGACCAGCATTGAAGAGGCATACCAGTTTTCCCTACGAGTTGAAGAGAAGCTGAATAAGAGGTTTGAAGGAAGACAAAGAGGGCGTGGTCAAGGAGGAAGGGGAAGCAGTAGATCATCTGGAGGCTGCAATGAAACTCAAAAGAAAAATGAAGATGAGGGTACTAGCAGGAACCAGAGGAATGAGGGTTTCAATCGCTCCCGCGATCAAGACTTTGGAAATTAGAGAGGAAGAGGTAGGGGACGTGGACAAGGAAGAGGAGGCTTTTGTGGTACCTGTTTCCATTGCAATGAAGAAGATCATCGTGCCTTTGAATTCCCTCAACGACAAGGAAGGACAGATAGGAGAACTGATAACTTGGTATCAGAAGAGATGGTCTCTAAGCTCAAGAGGGAGAAACATCCCCAGCCCTATCGAATTTCTTGGGTAAAAGATGATCATAAGGTCCTGGTAAGTGAACAATGTTTAGTAAAATTCAAAATTGGGAGTTACCATGATGAAGTTCTCTGTGATGTTATTTCGATGGATGTTTTCCATTTATTTTTGGGTAGACCATGGTAGTTTGATAGACATGCAATACATGACGGACATGCAAACACATACTCTTTGACAAAGGATGGAGTTTGCCACAAATTGAAGCCCATGTAAAAGGAAGGTGAAAAGGTATGTAGTAGTGCTAGGATTTTTCTTGTTGATGGAAGGAAGTTTTTAGATGGCATGAAACATCAGCATATGTGCTATGCTTTGATTCCTAGGAAAGATAAAGAAGGTAGTAGTGAAATACCATTTGAAGTTTCAGATTTACTAGGGGAGTTTGGAGATATTATCTCTGATAATGTTCCAGATGGATTGCCACCAGTAAGGCAAATCAGTCATCAGATAGATCTGATTCCAGGAGCTAGTTTGCCTAACAAGGTTGCTCATAGGATGACTCCTACTGAAACAGAGGAGCTAAATAGACAGGTTCAGGAGCTATTGAGGAAGGGCTTGATTCGAGAGAGCCTGAGTCCATGTGCAGTACCTGCAGTATTTGCACCAAAGAAGGATGGAGAGTGGAGGATGTGTACAGATTCCCGAGCTATAAATAGGATAACCATCAAGTATCAGTTTACTTTGCCAAGGATGGATGATCTTATGGACTGCTTGAGTGGAGCTCAGTACTTCACAAAGATAGATCTAAAGAGTGGCTATCATCAGATACAGATTCAAGAAGGAGATGAGTGGAAAACAGCCTTCAAGACCAAGGAGGGTCTTTATAAGTGGTTAGTCATGCCCTTTGGATTGACGAATGCCCCAAGCACCTTCATGCGGCTTATGAATGAGGTACTTAAGAAGTTCTTGGGAAAATTTGTTATTGTCTATTTGGATGATATTTTAATTTTTAGAAAGACTTTGGAAGAACATTTACTGCATATTCGTAGTGTCCTTGAAAGGCTAAGGGAAGAGAAACTGTTAATTAATCTAAAGAAGTGTGTCTTTGCAAAAAGAGAGTTAGTCTATTTGGGATTTGTTATATCACCTGAAGGTCTCAAAATGGATCCAGAGAAGGTAAAAGCCATCTTGGAATGGCCTACTCCAAGGTCTGCTACTGAGGTAAGATCATTTCATGGTCTGGTTAGTTTTTATAGGAAGTTTATTAAGAATTTCAGTGGCATATGTGCACCCCTAATTGATACAATAAGTGGGGATAGAAAAGAGTTCAAATGGACTGCAGCAGCTGCGAGAATTTTTGAATTGCTAAAGAAGAAAGTGACAAAACAGCCTATGTTGGCACTTCCAAATTTTAGAAAGGTTTTCTAGGTGGATTGTGATGCTAGTGGCAGCACTATTGGGGCTGTATTAAGCCAAGAAGGTAAGCCTATTGCATATTTTAGTGAAAAATTGAATGATGCAAAGAAGAAGTATTCTGTTTATGATCAAGAGTTCTATGCAATAGTTTAAGCCTTAAAAAAATGGAGGCATTATTTATTGCCAAAGGAGTTTGTTTTGTATACTAATCATCAGGCATTACAGTACCTAAATAGCCAAGGTAAATTGAATCAGAGGCATATGAAGTGGGTAGAATTCTTGCAGAGTTATACATTTGTGTTGAAGCATAGAAGTGGAAAATCTAACAGGGTTGCAGATGCACTAAGTAGGAGACAATCATTGCTTACAGTAATGCAGGTTGAAGTAGTTGGGTTTGATGAACTCAAGAATTTGTACCCCGAGGATCCTGATTTTGCTGAAGCATGGAAAGCTTGTAAAGAACTTGTTGCTGTAGATAGAACCAAGTGGTTAGACTATTTGATTCAGGATGGCATGTTGTTCAAGGGTAGTCAATTGTGCATTCCAAGGAGTTCCATGAGGGAAAATCTGATTAAGGAGAAACACAGTGGAGGGATGGTAGGACATTTTGGTCGAGATAAGACCATTGCCATTCTTAGAGAACATTATTTTTGGCCTCAAATTTCATAAGATGTGAAGAAGTTCGTACAAAGTTGCCAGGTTTGTCAAGTTGCCAAGGGGTTTAGTCACAATACTGGTCTATATCAGCCGTTGCCTATTCCATCAAGGCCATGGGAGGACATAAGTATGGATTTTGTTCATGGATTGCCAAGGACACAAAGGGGTAATGACTCAGTATTCGTGGTGGTTGATAGGTTCTCCAAAATGGCACATTTCATTCCATGCCACAAAACTCACGATGCTGTCCATATTGCAAACTTGTTTTTCAAAGAGGTGGTAAGACTACATGGTCTTCCAAGGAGTATAGTTTCTGACAGAGATACTAAATTTGTGGGGTATTTTTGGAGGACATTGTGGAAGAAGTTGAGAACAAACCTAAAATTCAGTTCTACGCATCACCCGCAGACTGATGGTCAAACAGAAGTGGTAAATAGAAGTTTGGGCAATTTGCTGAGATGTTTAGTTGGGGATAAGCCCAAGGGATGGGATTTGATTCTACCATAGGCAGAGTTTTCTTATAATAACTCTATAAATAGGAGTACTGGAAAATCACCATTCCAAATTGTATATGGGAGTAGCCCAAGGACTGCACCAGAATTGAGAAAGATAGAACAAGGGGAGAGGACAAGTGCTGAAGCGAAAGAATTTGCTGAACATATCAAGCATCTACATGAGGAGGTTCAAGCACACATTACCAAGATGAATCAAGAGTATAAAGCTAGGGCTGATCAAAGGAGAAGACATAAGGAGTTCCAAGTAGGGGATCTAGTCATGGTGCACTTACGAAAAGAAAGATTTCTAGCCGGTACTTACAATAAACTAAAAATGAAGAAATTTGGCCCTTGCAAAATTTTGAAGAAACATGACTCAGGAAATGCATATGAAGTGGAGCTGCCAGATGGTATTCACATTTCTCCCATTTTCAACATTGCAGATTTAACAGAGTATCATGATGATGGTGCAGATGATGAGCTAGTGTTAGAGCCATGTCCAATTCCTGCTTCTAAGAAGGAGGAGATAGAAGACATTTTAGATCATCGTGTGGGTAGGAGTACCAGAAACAGGCGGTATGAAGAGTATTTGGTCAAATGGAAAGGACAAACGATCGAGGACTCAACTTGGATTTCAACAGTTGAGGTTTCCCATTTGGGATTTCCTCTACCATCCATAAAGTGACAGGGTCACTTTTCAATCTACCCTGGGTGTCTGATGCAGGAGCATCTAGAGGTATAAGGGCAATCTTGTGTCACCCAAAAAAATGTACTTAGAATTAGTTTCTGTTTCATGTGTTTTCATTTTTGGATACCCATTTGGGTCAAATAAAGGTTCCAACTCTCACAGTTCCACTATCAGTGTGTTTGAAAATCCCAAAAAAATAGGAGCAATTTGGCCATCATTTTGGTGACCTAGAAGGTGTGAATTGGCTTGATGAATTTAATTGTGATTTAGAGCATTCCAAAAAAAGAATTAGGTCAAAAGGCCCCACGGTTTGAAAGTTATTACAATTTTTTGGGTTTTGGAGACCTCCTAAGAATGCTTTGAAGTCAGGTTAGGGGCATTAAATGACCTCAAAAAGGGCCAAAAAATGAGGGGCAAGAAAAGCTCGTCCATAAGGCCATAGAGCACTTCGAGAGCTTTCTGAAAATGTAAACGGTTCGTCAATCAGAGCTACGGTTCAAAAGTTATGCCCCCCGGAAGTTCGGTTACCGTTTTCGGATTCTTCTAGATTTGCATCGACTTCTAACACAGCTTCCGGAACCTTCTATTTGGTCGGTGGATGCCTACTAGCACTTTTTAGAATGTACTCCTAGTCCTTAACCCTCTGGGGTCTATTTAAGGAGATTTCTGGCATTGTAAAAGGCAGTTCGGAGTGGAGTTTGAGAGGAGGTGCTAAAAGGAGAAATTATCTCCAGATTTATGCTATTGTAAGCCCTTAGGGCATGTTCTGAAGTTTATTTTCTCTGTACTATTTTTACTAGCTTATTTTCTCAGTTAATATTATTTCCCTTTTCTGTTGTGTCCATTCTGTTCTTGGGTTGTGTCCCCATCAAAAAAGCCATTTGCCTTCATTTTTTCCTTTATGTCTGAGGAAACTCTTGTAAGAAAAGAAGGTTGGTACTTTACACATGCTACCAAATATTGTGTAGACTCAATCTTATGATAGTAGCTTCAAAGAAGTTATGATCTACATTGCATTAGTCATTTGATGATCAAGCTGGATAAATTGAGGCACTTGAAGTGAATTTCTTTGATAATTGAGATTATGAGTATCCTTCTATATTAAGATGGAGTCTAAAAGTACACGTGTGTGATTGCATGATTTTGATAGGCCTACCCCTATATACATCATGAGGGAGTGATGACTTGTCACCAAAAAGTTGAAACATTAATATCAGATACATAGGGATTTTGACAGTTTATCTCAGGCACCCTTGGATGAAGAGAGCTTCTAAGGGAGCAACTAGAGGATGTTACTTCCCAAAATCTTTGTTCAGAGGGAGAATTTTGATGCGCAATTCCTTGTTAATGAGTTCTCTATGAAAGAAAAGTTCGAGGTGAAATTTGTTGTAATGCATTCTTCTTTGTGAGAGAGAAGTTTAAGGTGAAAACCCTTGTGCCACCCTCTAGGAGTAGCTATGGTGGATCCACCCTCTTACATGGTTCATTATAGATATCATGAGTTTCGACATGATTATGATGGAAAACATCATGAGAGGTGATGATCTTTCATCGATGTTTGTGTTGTGAGGTCCCTATTGTAAGGTGACGATCTTAACAATGACTTGAACTATTATCACGATGGACTACATTAAGTTGTTTCGTGGAATGTGCTGGAGATCATGATACTATGTTTGTTGTTCTTGATTTCTTGATCTATTATCATGATAGACTACATTAAATTGTTGTCCTAGAATGTGTCAGAAATCATGATAACTAAAGTATAATGATAGACTACATTAAGTTGATATCCTGAAGTGTGTCAGAGATCGTGATACTTGTCAAAATGGAGACTACTTTGTTGTCCCTCTAATCAAGGTTCTTATTTGATAGAGTACATTCAACTATATTCTTGGAGTATGTCAGATATCAAATAACCCATATCCCTCTAGGATATAACATATTATTTTGGTAGGCATCATGAACATGATGCCAATGCACATACCAAGAGAATATAAGTACGATGAATATCAACTGATTGATATTTCTTGTTGAATCATGCTTTGGATGATATCAAATGATAACATCTAAGTGGATGGATACATGTTGATATAATTAAATATGTCATTCCAAGAATATCATATTGAGATGATCTCTCTCTATATGCTTGAAAACCTAATATGTTCTATAACTATCCTCCCTAACTAAGAGGGAGTATTAATGTTGCAGCTTTAGTCAGATTGAATTGACCTAGAAATAATCCTTCTATGGTTATTGGTTAATCATCAATTAGACAAACCATCATATATCCACTTATATATATTATATATTATCATATATGTAATATATTTAGATATGTTATATATTAATGTTAATATTATCTAATCGATGATTAATTTATAAATTAACATAAAAATGTGTTTGTTCACGAGAGATGTCTCTTTTATGCATATTTACATAACATTCAATCTGCATTTGAAACACAGAAATAATCAGGAGCATTATTACATTTGCAGAGATCTTTCCCCAACACCAATATACTACCAAAAATGCTCTATATTCATTGTTGTGTTTGTATGGTGAATATTTATAAGATTTTTTGAGTTCTGCATGGTTTCCTACATCCTTAACTTAGTTCATAATTTTCTTTATATATTTAGTTTAGAAATTTTGAGTAGTTTTATTAGATGAAAGAAATTTGTGAATTAGTCTTTGTGAACCTTGCATATTCCATACCACCAACAATAGATTTCTAAACCCATATATCATTTGCATTTTATTCCAAATCAATGATAGAATTAGTTGTTGCACTTTCACTACCATATCATTCACAATTAAGATTGATAAGTCTAAGTGGACTAGCATAAGTGTCCTTGCAAAACTAAAATACATGATAGTCAAAGAAGCTCATCTCCACATTAAAGTCACAAGTTCATAGTTTGAACTATGGATTTGCGTCTGTGGTCTTTTGTGTAATCTTAGCATACATGCTCATTTTGATCAAGGGAGGATAGATTATTTTGGCACTTTTTTTGTGTTGGTGTGGTCATAAAACACTCATCAAAAATAGTAGTAAGTTGATGCCATTATTATCGCAATCCTGTGTTAAGTCCTCCATTTCATTATTTTTTATTTTTTTATATAACAACTTGTCACAACGATCATAAACATTGTGCAGTGTCATGCCTTTGCATTTTGTTATGAATGTTTAATTTTTCATTGATCAACAAATCACAATTATGGTTTCATATTATTGATGGGGATGTGAAGGCACATTTTGTTATGTTGGAAATGATGGTCTCACTATTGTGAGACAATCTATAATTAGAGTTTGGTTGGGGATAATGGAAATACATAATTGCTTTACTATAATTGGTGATTGATTGATTGATTGATTGATTGAATGCATTCAAGTGATTTGATGATGGAAGGTATTGAGGAGTGATGATCAAGTGATTGTTGATTTAATAGATTCATACTTGATATCTTAATTGTTCCCTTTCTTGATCCCAAGGAAAAGTGGTGATTGATATGGATTTGATGATTGTTTTCTTGATCTTACTGATTGATTAATATCATGAGGGATTAGTGGTTGTTGAATTCAAGAGTGATGATTGATAGGTGATTCTTTGTACTTTCTTGGTGAAAGAGGCATCGACTTTCATAGGGTCTGAGTCATCACCTTTTTATAATTGTCTTTTATATTAAAAGAAGCATAACTAGGGTGTTATCCCTTTACACAACCACCCCAAGGGTCTACAGTAAGTAGGATATACAATAGTAACACATTATCACTAAACAATCAATATCAAAAACAACAAAACATAACAATCAACAGCATCAACAAAAGAAACTATGACCTCTACAACACTTGTCCAGTGAGCCATTTAAACTAGCATGTCTTACAAAAAAGCCACTTAAGGATATCCACAATAATATTAGTAATTGATCTAATTAAAGTTTCAAAACTATAAATAGAAACAACTTTACAAGTCTTAACATAATGCCAACTATTTCCATTAACAGAAAAAGAAGAAAAGATAGAATGGATGTCATTTGTTGGGTGGATATTTTGCAAACCATAATTTTTAGGATCAATTGCAAACAGTGGTTCCAACCACAACATGTGAAACACAGTTTCATCTCATCTCCAACTTCTCTGGGAAGGCTCCCTCTCTTATTACTACTGGAATCAACAACACACTTAACTACTATTTACAATAAGCTAAACCAGGGAAGGACATTCATCACGTTCTCTTATCTTAGACTAGATGTTACTTTACAATACAATCTTAAAGCAATAGTGTAATTTACTTACAAAGCATCAGTTGGGGTAATAATTTCAATAAACAGAAGATCAGACATAAGAATAGTCTTTAGTGTACGGACATTTTATGTAACTAGGAAGCTCATGAAATATCAATGTTTTTCCATGGCTCCTTATGAGATTTTGAGATTAAAATGAAATAAATTTGCATCAAAAAATCTTCAATATGTATTTCACCTTGCATGTTCAAACAAAGAGAATGAAGCAACACAAAGCCACCAATCGATTCCCTTGCTTGAACATCCTTGTTAACCCTAGACTTGATAAGTAACTCAAATTCATAAAGAAAGTCAAATAAATAAAATAGATTAAATAGAAAAAACTCTCTTATACATTTCCTTCAAAATTGGAAACTCCTTCTACTGAACAATAGAAGCCCCTATTCGGGCACACAAACTATCACACTTATCCAATCTCTCAAATGATTTATTCCAGTTCAAAAATTGTCGGTCATACTTTTGTGAATCAACAAGGATTCAAGTAACATCCTCCAACCAGACCTCTACCATGTCCTTTACTAACCAAAAAGTCTTTATTAGGTTTTCCCTTTGTCTTTGTAATAAAAACTTTGCCTATAGCTCACCAACTCTAGTCCTTTAGTTTCTTTCTTTGTCCTTGAAGTAATCATATGACCCAAGATCATTCAGTTCTTGCTCAATCACTTTACAACTCCATCTAAAATTGTCTACAACAGCAAGACACTGAAGATTGTATTTGTATATTTATGTTATTTCCGTCATACAATCCTTTGTCTCATCAATAAGTCTTGAAATTTTCTACTTTGCATTCTTACTTTTCTTCTCTATAGACCTCTACACCATACAAAAATTTCACCATATTGTAATAGCTTGACATAATAGACACTAGATACCATAGTCTTTTTATTGATCAAGTGATTAGTCAACAATTCTATCACAAAGTCTTGTTCATCGATGAACAATCAGTATGTGGACTATCAATCTTGTCAAAATCATCATTTTCCATTAAAGTTTTGATCTCATCGGAATCCACATGCATAAATCCTATCAGAGAAACATCTTTCTTTACATCTTCTTTTTTAACTACTTCACTCTCTTCCTTAACTTCTTCATCTTCTGAAATTGTAACTATTTTCTTTCCTTTGTCACTTGTTTTCGTCCTCCTAGTTCCATAGACAAACCATCAAAAATAGCTTCCAATATTTTCCATCTTGAGGAGGATCCCTTCTCAACATGACTTACTAGTACATCACCAATAACTGTCAAAATTGAACTCATTCTTACCTATAAAGACAAGAAATATGTCTTACAAGCATCTTCTCTATTTTCCAACACATCCATGTATCTACAAATTTTCTTACTGACTGGGATGCTAGTCTTCCATTTAAAATTCTCCCTACTAGGTGAGACCTCCAGAAATAAAAAATCAAACACATGACTGATGACCCAAATCTAAAACCATATTAACTTTCAACAATTATATTCACATTCTCAAGAAATTTTTTGATCAACATTTTACAAAGATCCATTTATACATTCTCCCTTACAATTTTATGTGAAATATAAACAACCAATGATGAAGTACCACCATCGCAATTTCAAAACTGAATTATATAAGAAACACCATAAGCAGAATGCCTCAAAATTGAATCTTCTATGGTATTGATAAGAAGTGCATTTTGATCATGACCTATTTTGGTCAGTTCTTCTACCTCCTCGTAGCTTATTGACTTCTTCCCAGGTAACTCAATGACATTGCAAAATCCTATAATAACTTCAATTATCTCCTTCATCACTAGTACTGGGTTTCACCTGGAAACTAACTTATCACGAAAAATAATACACTCTTTGTTGTCACACCAGGGAAATTCTCCTAAAATATCCATTCCAATATTTGTTTGCATATCTTCAGTAGGAGATTCATACCCTAATTTCTTCATTCTTCCATGATCAAACTCCTTTATCTCAACCTTCTTCATTTTCTTTCTGACAATGCACCGACACTTAGAACAACCAATTGAGATTCCATTATTACTCACCATTTCTTTCTTAACTTAATCCTCTTGCTACAATACCAAATAATTTGAAACTTTTGCCTTTATAGCCACAATCCATTTTAGTTGATATTCCCACCAAATTTAAATATCATTGTTACAATGCAATTTTTCTATGCACATCAATCAACTAATACATCTATCATCTTTATTACTTTGTCCTTCCTATTGGAAACAAGCTTGTTGCAACTGGTATAACTTGGGAGCAAGGGAGGTGTATGATTTAGCATGTTAATACTCTCCTTGTGCCAAAGTATTTGTCTTAGTTGTTGGAAGAGCTAATACCATAGGGCTCTCCACATCAATAACATCCTTCTTTCATTTCATAATTGTCTTTTGAAATTCACTCGAAACTATGTCAGTGTTACCATCTTCAATATTTACCTCAACACCACCAGATCCGCATGTGTTAGCAATAGCATAATGACCAATTTATCACATTTGAAACAACTAAAATTCCTCCTACCAAATCTCACCAATTGAATTCTAGATCTACACCAATGAGCCATGTGACCATAGCTGTGACACAAATAGAAATTCCCATGAAAGATATTATTCACTACATTCTTCTTTTCCAGATTTGAAACTTAACTTTGCATAGACTTTCCTTTTGACCAACCTTATGACAACTAAAGAATTGATCATTTTGTTCCTTCATCATTTTACAATCAACTACCTTATGAACAAAATTCTTGCAAATGTAACCATTAAAAGATAAAAACCTTTGAGCATTCAGTTGTCTTACTGGAGGCTTTCTTGTGAATGTGTTTTGATTTTTGACCTTGCTTGTTTTCCCAACCTTCACTTCACTTTCAACTACTTTCTCTTTTCCCTTGTCCTAATTTGGGATTCACCAAAAAATCCTAATCCTTCTTTATCCTCGTGACTATTCTATAGGGATAATAATTGAGCAAAGATAGTACTTCTCTCACAAACCTTTGCTTCAGATCTTGGCTTTTTAAATTCCAACTCTGTCTTCTCATTTTTGTTTGTCTTAATTTTGATAATGATTTTGAGATTCTCTTCTAATTTCATCCATTCATCCATTCCAATCTCTAGTTCATCTCTAGTCTTTCTTATGTCTTTCATTTTATGCTTCAATCCATCTTTAATAAACTCCTCAGTATTTTTCTTGACATACAATTTCTTTTCCAAATCTGCCACCTTTTCTTTTGATACCCTCACTTCCTGTTCCAAGTTTGCTAGTTTTTGCTTTGATTCCTTCAATTTCGGACTAACTTCCATATGTCTTGTTTGACTTCCAAATTTGATCTCTCATCTTTTTGATAAATGCATTTTCTTTTTTGGGATTCTCTTTTAACTCCTCTTTCTTTGATTTGGTACTCTTAATGTCACCCATCATCAACATAATATCCCGCTTCCATGTATTCAAACATCCAACATCTCCCATAAGGAGTTAAGCTATATCTAAAAGGAACTAGGATTTGATACCAATTGTTGAACAAGTCAAATGAATGAGAAGGGGGGTGAATCAGTTATTCACAAACACTTTATAAAACTTTTACCAAGTTCGTAAACTCACAAACCATACAAATGATAGTAGTAGTTATATCATTGTTAACATATGATCTATTGGTAACCATGTCAAACAATTATAATAGATGTAAACATAAAAAAAAACCACCAACACAAAGACTAGTAGAATTCACCTCGAAATTGAAGTTAGAAAAGAACCACTAAGAGCTAATTCTCATGAAATGAAACACTTGTTCAGGTAGTTTTTACAAAGGTCTGATCTCGTTTTCTCACTCTTGGTTGGGCTTACTATGTTGATTATGAATATGGCTAATTGCCAATAAAAGGTTCTTTGATAAAAGATGAACTGATAGAATTGCATCTACCGATGCATGAAACAACTTCAATTGATAGTACACAAAATTACTGACAACAAAGATCCAATACAGATCCTTTTCTAGTAAATGCCAATCTTTTGCAGCTCAATATATAAAGTCTTTCTCTAAAATACTCATCTTCAACCACTCTGCTACCTAACAACCAAAGCAAGCTCCCACTATGTCACCTTCAAATCTATGTTTTATAGGCTCACACTATACTTCACTTACATTATCTCATGCTACACTCCTCTATCTTGGATACAAAAAGGTTTTATTTATTTATTTAGGTATCCAACCATACATATGTCGATCAAACCAAACATGTGTTGGCCCCAATTCAAAAAGACATTACAATTGTATCAAATGTATTACCAATTAGTCCTAAATGTAGGACATACTTAAGAAGACTTTACAACATGCTACCATGGGACCCAACTATAGGTTTCACATATAATGCTCATTACATTTACTGAAACTATAGGAACTCCACAACCAAGTACATGTCTTGATAACCAAATCTCTAAACACACAAAATGCTGAAACTAATAGACCATGTCCAGAATACTATACCAAAAGCCAAGCAATAAATTGCAAACTGGGACTTTACAACCTATAGTAGAAATTAAAGCCAAAGTGATTCAAAAAAAAAAAAAAACTTTGAAGAAGATTATGCGTTTCACCAAAAAAATAATGAAAATGAAAATTAGAGTGTAAAATGCTAATTTATTTAACTAAATTATCACTTCATGCTCACTTAGCTTAAGTAGCTCCAAAGTCAAAAATGTTTTGAAAATTGCTTGAGTCATGTGGTGGTCGGTGATGAACATCCAGGTGTCATCAACCTTTGCATATACCTCTTTGATCCACCCAATTTGATTACCTATGGTTTGTAGTATAAGATTTAGTCAATGGATTGTAAAGGCATCTAAAAGGTATGTTGATATTTCTCCTCAACTAACCAACCACTTGCTCTACACGTCTTTGCAATTATGACTTGAACAATGTTTCTAGGTCACACTGTCTCAATGACACAGATGAGGATATTAACAACAAATTGTCCTTTTACTTGCCCCTCACAATCCATGTCAAAACTTAGGGCACACACTATGAGGTTAATCAAGAGATGATTTCTTATATCTTTCCAGCCATCTAAAGCAATAGATACACCTAGCTCAATTGATGACTCCCTTATGGGCTTCAATGCATCTCCAACCCTATTGACCTCTCTTTTCAACAAGGTGTTGTGCAACATCTAATAACCCCATGCCCTTATACCCTCTTGAAGCTTCATTAACACTTTTCAACATCTTGTTCCAATATGGGGAGTGAAAAACATTTAGAGACAACCCATTGCATGTATGCATCTTCTCACATCATGGTCAACAATGTCTTGACTCTTTTTTGAAATAAAGTTTCAAAAGGTCCCTTTCTTTTTTGGGCAATGGGTGGTTCACTTTTAGTTCCAAGCTCAACTTTGGTAGTAAGAAACGGGTTGTCATCTATCACAATATTAGAAGATAGTGGTTGCATTCCTTTTTAAATTTCCTTAGTGGGCGAATTTTGTTGATGTGCTTCTCTCTCTCTTTTTCTTCTTCATGCTCCCTAATATATTTTAACGTTGCATCGGTTGGTATAGGAGTATTTTTAGGGCTTTTCTTGACTCCTCTTAAAGGGAATCCACACAAATGGCATACAACATGATAATATGAACTATTTTTCTTTACATCACAACCTGGACATTTCCAATAGATCACCCACCTTCTAGAAGCATTTTTATAGATAAACATACTTGCACATAGGAGAATTAGTTGGATCTATTTTTTGTTGTTGATTTTTGCCTATGGAGGAAGAGATAGATGTCATTGTAGTTCCTATGACAAGAAATTTTACACACATTCAAAATTAAAACTAGAGAATAGAAAACAAGGTAGATCTCTTTTAGTTTGTAATATAATTAAACTTCAAATCTAGAATTTGTCATTTTTTAAAACTATATAGCTTAAAAGGAGATAAGATGACTAAGAACTATCATTAACAAAACAAAGAAGACGTACAAAATATATAGATGAATGTAAGAAGCATTTGTTTATTTAAAAATTGAATTCAAAGTACATAGCCTAGATAATAAGTCAATCAGTTGGCATAAAAGAAGGGGATTGAGGTTCTTCCTCCTCTAGCAGCCCTTCATCCTCTACTGCTAAGTTATCCAAACATCATTGCCATAATTAATTGCCTTTTTAGCAAGATCCCACTCACAATTTTACCATATTTGTCAGCATATTTATCCCTTTAATGACATTTTATCTTCATTAATATATATCCCCAATTACTTTGGCTATACATAAAATCTCTATCGCTTCATCATTATGAATGTTGCATCCTATACTAGCCTTACCAAGATTACCCTTAGATGCTTCGTCGAAATTGAGCTTATACCATCCTCTCTTAGGAGCCTTTGAAACACATTCTTGCCTGCTTATATGTTACTTTGAAGGTCCCCCTTTTCCAGGAAGGGGGGGATTTTCAATCCAATCCAACTACCACACATCTTCTCATCCCAATGAGACATGTTTTTCCATTTGGGGTCATAGACATCAATTGATTGTCTGTTAATTCAATGTTCGAGCCTTCAATTTTATTGACAAGATGATCAACTTCCATTTTCTTGTCCAGAAATATTTTTTTATTTCTCCTTCCATAGTTCCCAAAGATCTATGGAAGGAGAGGAGATCCAAAGGTTCTTGTAAATGCTATTCAGTTTTAGCAAGGGCAAAGTTGAAAGAAAACTTACGATGGAATTAGGGAAGACTGAACTCTACCTAAATTTATAACACAACCACCGCCAATAGTGGTTTGAGAAAGGACAATTAAGAAAAAAGTGATCTGTGGATTCCTCTTTTGATTCATAAAGGGGACATCTACTAGGACCCTAGTAGTGCATTTTTCTAAACCTATCTGCTATAAATACTCTAATGTGGAAAACAATCTAGGTGGACACTCTTGCCTTGGGAAGGTAGTATTAGTGTAGTTTTTTATTTCCTAGTAGGTTATTTATTTTTCCCTATATTGCAAGGTTTTTCCTACACTTTTAATAATCTTGCTTAGGTTAATAAAGGATGTCTTATTAGGTGAATGGTTGCGAGGTGTCACCTTCCTACATGTGAACATTGATTAGCTATCTTGGAAAGATACTTTGTGATCTTTAGTTCGATAGATGGTTGCTCCTCATTGGTCGGTGTTGCCACCTCCTCCCTCTTTCTAGCCTATATAAGCATGCTACTTGGCTTGTATTTGCATATCTTGTTTTTGCATCCTCTTAATGCTGTTTTGCTTCTAGCATTTGCATTACTCTCTTAGAGACTAACTCTGTGTTGCTGTTTTGATTTTGTATCATTTGCATTCATAGTTTAGATATTTATTCTTTGCACTAGTTTTCTAGGTTATTAATCTTTTTTGATTCTAATATGGTATTAGAGCTTTTCTATGTGCAAGAGTAGATTTTAGTTTCCTTATTTGAGAGATTCAGGGGGGGCTAATAAATCTTATTGTAAGTTTTTAAAAAACCCAATATGCTCTTCTCTCGCATCTTTGGATGATCTTGAGAATTAGAAAAGTTTGACAAAAATGTTTTTACTCTCTGAGTGATTGCAACATTTTTGATTGTTCCAACATGTCTAGTAGGCTTGAAAAATATCAGATTTGGCTTTCATTTCACCAAGATTAGAGATTGTCATACAAGTTGCAAGACTAGGGTTTCAATCTCAAATGTGACAACCAACTTGCATATTTGGTGTTTTCAATCAATATTGTAGGTTCCAGCATGCCATTTATTGACTTAGGTAGCTGATTCAATCTTTCATGATGTCTTTTGGTTTCTGGGGTCATTTTTTGGTTGTTGGGGCCATTTTTTGTTGTTAAAGGCGTTTGATTTACACTATAGCTACATCTTTTGTACATCAGCAACAAAAATGCTTTTTAAGTTTTGTTCGCAGCCCCAAAAAACCATCTGGGTATCTTTTAGTTTTTGCATGCAATCTGTATATTTAGCAGAATGAAGTGCAAAAAGCTACAACCATACCCCTCCCATTGGTAGTTGCCATTTTGAATGCAGTTTTCAAATGCCTCATTCTTGCTCATACGGACTCCGATTTTAACGATTCTTGTTATGATCTTGGCTTTTTTTTGTGCTCTATCCACTAGTGCAGTCATTTTTTGATTTTCATGCATAATTTTTTTAGAAATTGCAGATTCTCGGCGATGACTTTGCACAGTTCTCATTTTGGAAACTTCAAAGGATCATAACTTTCTCATACAACCTCGTATTGAGGTGATTCTTTTTTTGAAAGTGCATGATTTTTCAAGTAGATCACAGTAGTGCTATTTGTTTCCTTGAGTATTGTGCCCAAGTTTCACTTTCAACATATGCTCTTTGTGAGGGCTTTTGTAATACATTGAAATTAAGACCACTTAGTATTTCTTACTAGTGGTAGTTGTAAATGCACTAAAATAAAGTGCCAAATCATATTTCTTTGGGGGGGTTCTTTAACTGAGTAAAAAGGAGGGGGGGCATTGTCGTGGCTAGGTTCTCTTCTTTTTAGCATTTCTTCTCTGCATTTCTTCATCATGGATCAAACAAATATGCCCATCCTAACTTCATACAAGTACCTTTAGTGAAAATCACGCATGAAAATTCACTTAAGGAAAGCTGGATTAAATAGGATAACTATGGGACTTGAAACTGAACCTGATAAAGATGAAGATAAGCCTAAGTGGTTTAACAAATGTGATGAGGCATATGGAACATTGTGTTTGTCCATTTCTCTTGACTTTCTATTTCACATTGAGTCTTTGGATACACCAAATGAAATATGGACAAAGCTAGAAATACTATTTGGCACACAAGATTCAATGAGGGGTCATATGTTGGAAAATGATTTAATTAGTTTAAGTCTAGGCAATTTCAACACAATCCAAGATTT
Source organism: Cupressus sempervirens (assembly GCA_028749045.1). Lineage (NCBI taxonomy): Eukaryota > Viridiplantae > Streptophyta > Pinopsida > Cupressales > Cupressaceae > Cupressus > Cupressus sempervirens. The sequence goes on along the minus strand of CM053784.1, from coordinate 297,099,858 downwards.
CTTCACGAAATTGAAACCACTAAGGCTATAGTTAAAACAATGTGGAATTGAAAATAAAGATGAACGACTGATTCTTAGTATTCTCTTTAAGCTCAGCTCAAAATATTCTGTGTTTGTCTCTACCTTCTATGCTACTAAGGGTGCACTTGGTACTCAATTCACCATGCCATCTCTAGATATTTTGCTATCAATCTCACTTGAGAATAGTACAAGCTAATCTAGATGGGCACTCTTAAGTCCTCTAAGTCACATGCCTTGGCTGCCAAGGCAGGCACAAAAGAACAAAAATGACAAAGTAGTAAAAACAATAGTAAGGATGAGAAATAAAATAATAGCGAGGAAAAGAAGGATCAGATACCAGTTGCTTCAAAAGAAACTATTGATACCCCATCTTCCAAGGGCGATAAGCCTAAGAAAGAAAAGGTCAAATGTGCCTATTGTAAAAGACCCGATCATGATGAACATAAATGTTTGAAGAAACAAATTGATCACTTGACATTCATTCTCGAGAAGAATAATATTAGTGTTCCTAAGTCTATCAAACAAAGTTCTAATGAAGGGTCTAACAAGGGATAATAAAAAAACTAGGGGAAAGGAAAGGGCAAGGCTCTTGTTGCAGTTGCTTCCTCACCATCTACTTGGGTTCTTGATTTGGGTGCTTCACACCATATGGCTTCATCTAAGGAAGAACTTGAATCCTTGGAGCTATGTACTATGCCTTTTATTTTGATGGGTGATGACACTACTGTTGAGGTGTGTGGGAGAGGGTCTGGTGATGTGGGGGATGGCATTTTCCATGATGTTCTTTATGTACCCTCATTATTAACTAATCTCCTATCAGTATACCAGATCACTCACATATGTTCAAGTGGGTTGAGTTCACTCATGATTCAATGGAGATACATGAGTTGCACAATGATTCTATAGTTTCCATTTGGAGAGCAGATCATCAGTCATGACTCTATCTACTTTCTTGCTTTGTTCCTGATCCTCCTTCGTCTATTTTTCTCACTCACTCTAATAATGTGAGTAAATTATGGAATGAGTAGTTTGGCCATCTTAACTTCTGCTATTTTCATTAGCTCAAACAACAGAGCATGGTCACAGGGTTTCCTTCGGTTCAGTTCTCAGGCGGTGTTTGCTAAGGTTGCATTCTTGGTAAGCATCCTAAGGAAAATTTTGACAAAAGTAAGGCATGGAGAGCTTCACAGATACTAGAGTTAGTTCATAGTGATTTGGCTGGTCCATTTCAACATCCTTCTTTCAGCAGGGCTTGATATGTCCTCACATTCATTGATGACCTTTCTCGATATACTAGGGTGTACTTTCTCAAACAAAAGTCAAAGGTATTTGATCATTTTTAGGACTTCAAAATTTTTGTAGAAAAGCAATCCAGGAAAGCCATCAAAGTTTTGCGTATAGACAATGGTGGTGAGTATGTCAACCATTAGTTTGAAAGATTTTGCACTTCAGAGGGGATTGATTTACAACATTTAGTTCCATAAAATCCTTAGTAGAACGGTGTTGTAGAATGGAAGAATAGATCCTTGAAGGAAATGGAAAATTGTATGATTCACTCTAGATCTCTTGCACCACAGTATTGGGTAGAGGCCATTAACTATGCTTGTTATATCCAGAATAGTGTTCCTCACCGAGCCTTGAAGGGAGTTATTGCTTTTGGAGCTTGGAGCGGTAAGAAACCATTAGTTAAGCACTTTCAACTTTTTTGCTCTTTTGCATGGGCCCACATTCCTTTAGAGAAACGTAAGGCCTTGGATCTGCAAAGCAGACCTTGCATATTTGTGGGTTATCCTGATGGTGTGAAGGGTTATCGGTTGCTCCACCCTACTACACATGAGTTATTCATTGAGAGGAGTGTTTAGTTTGAGGAGGGATCTTCAAGCTCACTTTCTATCACTTCTCCAACTCCTTCTACTTTGACATTGGAGTCATTTGGAATACATGACAGATCTTCTGATGAGTCAGATTCACCTGAACAATCTTCTACCTCCACTTATGATGTAGAGAGTGATTCAAAGAACTCACTTCCTTCCTCTTCTAGTCATCATTCAGAGGTTAATGATTCCTCTCCAAATTCTGCATCTTCCCGTCCACTTTGGGCTAAACAGACCTTGTAGTCCGCAGGTGACTGGGTTGGGGATCTATCAGACACTAGGCAGACTCGTTCAAAATTCTAGGATGCTCCACATGTCTTCATTGCTACTGCCTCAGATCCATAGTCCTTTCATGGGACTTCTGATATTCTAGAGTGGGATACAACTATGCAGGAAGAGTATAGCTCCTTGATGAGGAACCACACTTGGGATCTTGCCCCTCTTCCTAAGGGAAGAAAACTTGTTTGATGTAAGTGGATCTATCGGACAAAATTTGTAGTAGATGGGTCAGTTGACAAACACAAGGCTCACTTGGTCACCAATGGATTCTCCCAGGTTCTTGGGATTGACTACTCTGAGACTTTTGTGCCAGTTGCCCGAATGAATTCCATTTGACTTGTTCTTGCCATTACTGCAACTAATCGTTGGGAAGCACATTAGATGGATGTGAAAAGTGCTTTTCTTCACTATGATATCCACAATCTCAGAGGTCAAATTAATTAAAGAACACAATATAATATTTAAATAATAAATATAATATCTAAATGATTAATAAATAGCAATAATATGATATAATATGATATTTATATCCTTACAACTAAATATAACTTTATGACCAATTATTAATAAAAAAAAATGATAAGATATGATTAGCATATAACAAAGATAATGTTTTACAATATTATCAATAAAATATACTTTAAATAATATAGATAAATAATTAAAAATATCAATATTATAGCTAAACTCATTATTCGAATATAATTGTAATCTCATTATAAAATAATATAATATTTTAATATTATAACATAATTTATAATGTCAACCCATATAGTAATATGAATAACAATATAATAAGACTACGATTACAAGGGACAACATTATGCAGTCAGTAAAAGAAAAAATAATAATAATCCTGATATTATAGTATAATCACGGCGTAGAGTATACTGATAATCTTGTTTTCAGCAAGAATAGTCAACGTTGTGGAATCACATATCAAAAGCATGATGTTGGCAAATGAAATACCTAATTCAAAATGTGGAAGAAGGAACATTACAATGCGATACAAGTTGTATATCACTAACGACAATCATCATTATGAGTATATGAAGGGATACATGGATACGCCTATTTATCACACCTCTCCATTCACGGCTCACACGTATTTTAGAGGATCATACGAGTATGATAGGGGATATAATAGACAGTTTTAGAAAATCTATACGGGCAGCTTCAATGCACATAAGAGAATCACCAAATAAAAGATATCCGAGCAATAAAGAAGGCAATTAAAATAGAGCACACTCTGTTGGGCACCCAACATAGAGGAAAGTCAGTAGAAACAAAATATAATTTCTGCTCAGAGGTCAAGTGCAATGGCATATGTAGCAATAATAAATATTCAGCAATGACAAAAAAATTGGATCAGCGAAATACAAGGGAGAGGAAACTAACTCTTCTGACATCGGAGAAGCTAGATTTGGTTGCACAGATATGTCATAGTAGATGACACATAGTTATGACTGACACTCCATTATCAAGTTTTACAATCGACTAGTATTTCATAACTAATAACCAAGGTATGAACAATACGTTGAATCCATTTCTAAACTAGTCGAATCCTCCAGATATAAGAATAGGTGTTCATATTATCCATACCCAAATCAATATCTTCTTCTGCCATGCTTGGAAAAGTGGTCTGAACTGGCAATCAAACAAATAGAATACTAAAACAACGTGGAGAAGAATTATTAATTGGGATATTGTATAGACTAGTTGTTGGTAAACCATCACAAAATATAAATATTTAATAGAAAAAGAGCATTTAGACAAGTACCAATAAAGAACTCATTTAGAATAACAACTTCACAATCTCATCGATAATTGCCATCAACCATATCAGATTGGGGTATTCACAAGATCTATTTAATATTGCTTTCCCTCTATAAGAAGTTCAACAACTAAGTTTATTATAAAGGAATTTAGATAAACCCTAGAGTGGTTTAACAAATTTCTATAACCAATTACATAAATTTATGTAACTTTTAGAAATAACTTATTGTTTGCATTATTGGATCCATTCAAGTTTGAGGAGGCAATCTAAGCTAGTCCATTGGGGACATTACATTCATGGTGACCTTCATGAGGAGATCTACATGGAGCAGCCATAGGGCTTCCTTCAAGATTCTTCACTTGTGTGCTATCTTTGGAAGTCTCTCTATGGCCTTAAACAGGCTCCTCGGGCCTGGTATGCCAAGATGGACTCCTTCCTTCTATCAGTTGGGTTCACTTGGTGCCATTTTGATCCTAATGTCTACATTTTGCAACAAGGTGATTCACTTCTATTTTTGGTTTTGTATGTTGATGACTTGCTGATCACAGGAAGTTCTTCACCCACCATTAAGGCTATCAAAGTGGCTCTTCAAGACAATTTTTTGATGATTAACTTGGGCTTGTTTCATTACTTTCTTGAGATTGAGATCTTTCAGTCTCCTTCCGGGATCACCATCACATAGTCCAAGTATGCTCTAGATTTACTCTCGAGGTTTCATATGGTTGACTGTAAGCCTACTCTGACTCCCTTCCTTTCTAGAGTCAAACTTGAGGCTTAGTGTTCTTCTCCACTTGTTGATGGCACTTTGTACCACCAAATTTTTGGGAGTCTCATTTATCTAACTCATACAAGACCTGACGTCTCATATGCTGTAGGCATGGTCTCTTGATTCATGCAGGAGACCCATGAGATACATTGGAAAGTAGCCAAGTGGATCCTTCACTACATTCAAGGTTCTTATAGTTGTGGGATTCACTACGCAATAGGTATTGAGCTTGATTTGGTGGGCTACATAGATTCAGATTGGGCAGGTGATTCTCAGGATCACAAGTCTACTTCAGGGTATAGCTTCTCAATTGGTTCAGGTTATGTTTGTTGGTTGAGAAAAAAGCAGTGTGGTATTACTCTATCTTCTACTGAGGATGAGTATTGAGGGGCTATAAATGCCACCACTATGGCCATTTGGCTTCAACATCTTCTCACTAAGTTTTGTATCCAGATTAGACGACCATCAGTCATATTTTGTGACAACCAGAGTGCCATTCAGATCCCATGAAATTCGATTCATCATCAGCGGACCAAACACATAGAGGTACACATGCAGTACATCCGAGAGCTCATCTATGGTCACGTCATTGACCTTCGCTATTGTTCAACTTTCGAGGAGGTTGCTGATATCTTCACCAAACCCTTCACTGAGAGCAAGTTCCTTCATTTTCCAGCTTTACCGGGGGTGCGAGATGCTTCATCTTTTGGGGGGGCCTCTTCCTCTCACTCGGAGTCCTGAATTTTTTTTGGGGGGTCTCTTTTCTCTCTCTTTTGGGGGAATCTTATGTACATGGGTACCTCATCAGGCTTGACTTCTTGTGACCCATTTCTACATCCACCTAAGCTTCGCTTATGGGGGGGTGTTAGTGTAGTTTTTTTATTTCCTAGTAGGTTATTTATTTTTTCCTATATTGCTAGGTTATTTATTTTTAGAAGAAATGAAAGAATTTGAGATGAGTATGCTTGGAGATATAAAATATTTCTTGGGATTGCAAATTTTACATAACATTGGTGGTATTTTTATATCACAAACAAAGTAACTTAAAAAAAATTCTAAAATGATTTGGATTGGAAAGTTGTAAACATGTTGGAACACCTATGGTAACTTGATGTAAGTTATCTTGTGAAGATGAATCCCCTACTGTTGAACAAAAAAGTAAAGATCTATGATTGGTGGGTTGTAGTATTGTACACACACTAGACTTGATACAGTTAATGCAGTTGGAATTGTGACAATATTTTAGAAAGATACTAAAGAGATACATTATACAACAGTAAAAAGAATTTTCAAATATTTGAAAGGCACACTTGATTCTAGATTATGGTATGATAGATCACATTATTTCACTTTTATGTGCATACACTGATGCTAATTGGGTAGGAAGTGTAGATGATAGAAAGAGCACCAGTGGTGGAACATTCTTCTTATGAGGAAGATTGGTTTCTTAGCTAAGAAAGAAATAGGATTGCATTCCATGGAGTATGATAGAAGCAGAGTATGTAGAAACAACAAACAATTGTAATTAGATTATTTGGGTGAAGTAAATGTTGAAAGAATTTGGGATAGAATTCATTAAACTTGTTGTCATATTCAAAGAAAAAGCATATATCTATTATCACTTTTTGAGAGAGAGTTGCAAAAAAAAATGATCAGATTGGAATATGTTAGTACAAAGGAGTAGATAGAAAACATATTTACAAAACCTTTAGCAAAGGACACATTTGAGTAGTTGAGAGGTATGCTTGGGGTCATGGCCCAACCTACTTCAGACCTACTTTAGAGTAGTTGATGCAGAGGTTGCACCAGTCCATCTGGTAGCAGAGCACTATTATTATTTGGACTGGATGCTTGATGTTTCCTCCATGGGGGAGTATTTGTGCTTGTGCTGAGTCATTTAAGACTCTTGGTATTGTTATTCTATAATGTCTTTGGACACTAGAGCTTGAACAGGTTGTTTTGACAATGATTGAACTTTGAGAGTTGACATAATGATACCTTTGTCATTGATGTCAATGGGAGAGAGATATGTTCCATGAAAAACATCCTTTGGGGGAGAGATGTGCATAGTAGTTGCTAGTATTGTTTACTGTACATGAAAAACATTACATTTGGGGAGAGATATGTACCTAGAAGAGAGATTACTGATTGATGCTATGCATTCATGAGCAACATGAATGGGGGATCACAGACAGATGAGGAAGAAGTATATTTCATATTCTTGGAACTTAGATGTTTTTCATCTATGTTGTCATCAATGCCAAAGGTGGAGATTTTTAGCATGAATGCTGATGATATTCCTATGGACAAGTATATTAGCAATGTTGGAGAAATGATTTAGAGCTTATGTGTTGCATTCGTGACAGTATTTGTCATTGATGTCAACATATTTGTTATTCTATAAAGACTAGCAAATTTATAGAGGTAGAAGCATTTGGCATGGTTCAAGGATTGAAGATCAGCTTATGTGCACTTGAGGTAATGTTCTACAATATGTGTAGATGCTACAATTAAGACCGCATACATAAATATGAAGACTAGACAGAGTAATGAAGATTTTGGTGAAGGTAGCTTTCAGATAGCATTTCTAGAAAAAGGGTATTGATCTTTTGATTCTATCTTCTCACAAAGATCTAATTGACTTATGCGGATTGAGGTAGAGGTTGAAGACATGTTAAAGATGTTTTGGTTTAGAGGGTATAATCTAGAGATCATAGAGTGAAAAGTTATGAAGACTGTGAGCCGACAATTTGTGTATAATCTTGGATAAAGTGTAAAATTGTAATGTAATGTGTATTTTAATATCTTAAGATGGTCCTATAGTATTATTGTAAATTGGGAAAGCCTCAAGGTAGACTCAATAACTTTTTTTAGGACATGGTATAAAGAAAATATGTTTTCCTTGGATGTATGGTATGTATGCAATCATATATTTGTAATATTTATTTACTTGATGTGCGAATTTGTGGAGATCAGAGAAGAGTTTGGTGCAATTGAGGCACAGTGAGCTCAAAAGAAATTGTAGTTGGCAAAACAAGTTGTTGGTTGGATAGTTGTTTCACATTTTATTATTCAAAAGGAATAGTACAGAGGCTATTTGGACAACAGGTGCAATGGTCTTCCTTTCAACTCCTAACAAGGTTGGAATCACCTGACACAGATTCAAAGTCTCCTAACAAAAGCTCATATGTACTAACTGTATTTAATTGACTCCTAACAAGGTCTATCCTCTAACAAGGAACTTTTATATTAGTACATCATTTTGTGGGTACCATCCCCACCATGGTTTTCCCTCTAATCAAGGGTTTCTCTAGTTAACATAAATGGTGTTATTGTGCATGGTTATCTTTTTATGGTTGTTGCATCTACTATTTACATGTTTCAAAGTTAATAAAGATACTGAGAGTTGTTTTAATTATATAACTAATACAACCCCACCCCCTCCCCTCTCAATTATCTTGGTGGACTTTACTTTCTAATAGGGAAAGAGGTAATGAGAGTTGTAGTATGTAACAATGTTTTCAGATTTTGATCTCCATTTCAAATGTAAAAGCTCTTTAACTTTGTTTTGTAGTTGAACTACTGTGTGTTTTAAATGTGTTCTCTTTGTGTCCTTGTTTGGGCATTCAGCTCAAATTGTAACTTGGTTTCTATTAGTAATAAAATCAATACAAAAAAATTAGGGCAGCCAGAACTAGAGTCAAGCAAATGGTTATCTTAGCTTCCCCAATACCCTTGTCCTTGAAAAAAGCTATGAGCATTTATGCTATGCTACCACAATTCTTTACAAATCGAAAATAATAATTTTTAGTTCTTGCAATCAACCATGAACGAAAGTTTTTTCATCATATTTTTCTCATTGTCCTCTCTTTTTGAAGCCCTGAGAAAGTCCTTTAGAAGTAACCACTTTGACACTTCTACAAGAATCACTTAAGAAGTATTTAATAAACTTATTGTATAATATTTATTTTATATTCCACTTAAGTCAATTAATTATATTAATTAAAATAAAGTTATCCTTAAGATTTTCTTCATTGGGAGAACTTTAGAATAATTAATTTGATTTAATTCATTCCCTTATAATAGCCCACCTTAGCATAAAGGAACAAAATAAGCTAGAGAATATCAATGGATGACCACTTGAAAAAAGATGACATTACACTCAATACCCCACTCCCATGGAAATGTCTAAATAGTAAAATAAAAAGCATGACCTACCAAGCACATACTTTTATTTTATTTTCTAATCCTTATATACCATGATGTTTAGTTGGTTGGATAGCCACTGGTCACTCTCTTGTCTAATGCACCCTCCTTTCCCTGCTCACCATCGAACCCCACAAATGACTAGAAACATCCACCCCAATACAACATTATAAAGACCAAGAAAAAACAAACAATAACATAATAGTGGAAGGCTTGTGTGGAGTGAGATCAAGAAACAATTTTGATCATGGTTCACTCTATGACATTGTAATGTTCTCTTTTGGGACATTAGAAGATTTAAAGCCATATTCTTATAATATTAAAATCTGTCTATGAGAATGTGAATAAGAGGGGCAATTTAATATTATAAGGTGGGATAAAGGTGACAAGGAGGGATAAGACGAAAAGCTAGGAGGAGAGTTGAAGAGTCACAACATTGTGGGTTAAAAGGAGAGAGGCCCTTTCATTCGGTATGCTTGATTTATGATTTAGATTTTAGTTTCTCTCTTGCGAAAGTAATTTGGAAAGCTTCAACTTTCAGCCAGTGTGATGATATAGCCCCTCGTGTTGGTAGACAGTGAATGCAAACCCATTGTCCGTAGAGACATCATATCAGGTATCTCGCATGTGCTTACAGGTTCTTCTCTTAGTGTTCCAATTTGACTATAAAACTGTGTTTAAGATTGGATTTTCAATGTTGGTTATTGTATTGCTGTTGTATAATGCAATAACACATTTTAAAGAATTTTATGAGGGTTTACTGGTTTAATATTGTTGGTTTGTAATACATTTTCGTATGCTTGAATTTGGAATATTATTTTGAGAAAGAAATAAGATAAATATCTATGGGAATATTTCCTATGGTTTATATTACTAGGTTTTGATAATACAACTTCATATGTTTATGTTTTGAATGAAATTTTGAGAAAGAAATCAGGTCAATATCTGTTTGGGATATCTCAGTGGTATCAAAGCTGTGTATTCTGCTAGCTTGTGTGGTTCTTCAAAATTATTTATCCTATGGATTTTATACAGAAACAATCTTCAAATAAGGGGATTTATCATTTTCAAAAAAAAAAAACCTAGAAATTATTTATCATAAGTTATTTTAGAAGAAGTTTCTAGGAAAAGTTGGGCTTTATTCTGAAATAGCAAATATGTATTTTAATAATGCCTCTAGGCAACAGAAGGTTTCATCAAGGTGTTAATATTCCTCCAAATTTAGATAGCTAGAAGCTTATCTACAACCCATGTCTATTATTTTCAAGGCCATATTATTTCAAGAATTGTGAAGGAAATACTGTCGTGAACAATGGTGTGAAATTTTACATGAAAGAGTATTTCAAATATTAGCGAACATGATTACTCGTTAAATCACACTTCTACGAATGATATGAAGTTTATCGTAGGGGGACTTTGTATATTTTATGATTCAAACTTTTGAAGGAAATATTATTTTCCTTCTATTCCCATGGGTGTTGTGTTGTTTTGATATCAAACCACCCAATAACGACCCAATCTAATAATTAGCGGTCTATTCTAGAGTTTGTCTGTCGTAAAGCACAGTACAAGCGAGAGGATAGCAAACAAATTCTTCCACGTGTGTTATTCAAACCATTTCAAAGATTGTAATACGAGGGTCGTGAGAAGCTTAACAGTCTGAATGTATCAATTAGTTCCATAATATTATTCACACTAAGGTCCTTAATATGGTGGCAGAAGTAGAATAGATAGACTGCAATCAATAGTTTCTGGAGAGGAGAATATTTCTGAGGGAGTTTGATTTAAAATGAGATTTATTAACCATCATAGAGAATGCCTTTACCTCTAATGGAATAATAATAAGTTTTAGTGGGAAGATAAAATGTCTACTATGTTTAGGATTGTGTGGATCCCTTGAAGTCTGCCTTATCGTGAGATCTTAGGGACACTTCTATCATGGTCTCCAATGAAAATTCTCACTTCACAAAAGGGAAATTGTTATTTCTTTAGAATAATTGAGAGTTGGGGGGGGGGGGGGGTGGGGGGCGTGAATCAGTTATTCAAGGTCCAATGATGTCTAATGCAACTTTTTCTACAAATCCTTAATGGCACATAACTGAAACTATCATGCATGCAATTGAACATTAAACAATCATGAAAAGTAAACATGTATCACACCATAACACTAAGGATTTGATAACCCAAAAAATCTCTAGGAATAAGAAGGTAAAACTAGAGTGGGGATCATACCCACAAAATAACTGCACAATTGATTTCAACCACTTCTGATGGTCTACCCTGTTAAAGGCCTACCATGTTAAAGGCTACAACACATTGTTAAATGTTACCTTGTTAGAGGATTTCACCATACTGTTAGGAATGGGCCTGGTTAAAGGACTTGGGAACATTCACTTGGAATGTCACCCTGTTAAAGGATTTACAACATGGCTATTAAACCAACCTAAGTCCATAGGATTTATTTTAATTGTTACAATTGCTAGAGAGTAACAATAATGGCTTTTGATTTGATACAACTTACAACATATCTTGCAGATTACAGATCACACTTCAGTTCAATCCTTTGCTTGGCTTTAATTACTGTAGCTCTGATAGCTTGTCATCTCAAGCTTTGTCACTTTGAGTCTTCTTACTCATCATACCAATACAATCATATCTATGGTCACCTATCGAAGTAGAGTATCTATGCTCTCTTCCACCTTAGTGCCTTCTTTAGCAGTTCATGCTTTCATGCTTGACCACTTTTTTGCTTCGTGACCTTATGACTCCTTAAATAGAAATTTGGGATACCTTTCCTGCTCAATTCTGCCTCTCCAACTTTAGGGTTTTAATAAATTAGGTAGGATACAATGTATCTATCCCATATCTTGCTCTTATCTAGAAACTTCATCTAAAATTCAATTATATTTTCCAAAAATGTTTTACATAGTGTTCTATGCCACCAGATCATCATTCTTATCTTCTATCTGATTCAAAAAATTCTAGATAGCTACCATGTCGGCTCAGATCTGGTGAATCTTTGATTTTCAAAATAATGCAGCAACTCGACATTATTGATTTACTGATGCTCGACTTCTTTTGTATTACTTGGCACTTGTATCTTGCTCGGCACCCATATCTTCACTCGACACCTGTTTCTTGCTTAGCACCTGAAGATCACTCGACACCTGAAGATCACTCGGCACCTGATCTTCATTTGGCACACACTAAAATTGAACTTTCTCAACTTCAACTAAGAATCTGTTCGACACTAACTAGAACTTAGTTAATCCTTACATCATGTGTCTTAGTGTGTCCATCCTCTATGTCTTAGAGTATGTCATCAATACACTATTCCATCAATGGATTAGCTGATCCTTATACTTCATTACAACATCATAACTTCAACCTTTCTCTAGGTACTCTAGTTACATCTTATTGATTGCCACCTCCTTGTCAATCAACCAACTTATAGTATTTGGGTCACTAAAGCAATTGTCATCCTTGCAAGTAGCAAGTTTGACATGAATGAAAAAATAATGATTGAAAAAATTCTTTACTAGTTCCATTACTCTTCATTCATGAGCTTTTCAATCATTTCCAAAAAAAATGATGTATTTGGCTTGATTCAGACGTCAATGAGCTTATTACCTTCGAGCTAGACTCTGCAATTTTACAGGAGAAGCTATTTTATTGGAAACCTTGGAATCAGATAGCTTTGTTGATATCCATAGAAATCGTGCGAAATTCCTAGTGGTTGATTTTGAAGAGTGGGCACTGCTAGAAGGAGTCTCATGCAATTCCATTATCATCTATAATCTAATTGGGCACACACATATAGGTTAGGTGTCTTATGAAATAGTAATGATAGTTACGAGTACATGTGTCAAGAAAATTGTGTAACTAAAGGAAGAGTTTCCTTATTCTGACATCAACAAAGATTCAAATAGTTTGGTTTGAATAAGTGTTGGCTAAAGGAATCAATGTGGTAAGAGAGCACAAAGATGAGAACTGCTAGCCAAACTGTTACAAGGTAGGGCTAATGTGTCAATTATTAAATTTTGGAGTAGCAGTAGCTAAAAAAGTTTTTCTCATCAAGGTACAATAGAGGAAAAATTTTAGTTGCCAAACGCAAATAGAAGGTTACCACAATCAGAACCCTGAGTCGAGGACACCAGCTATAACACCTCAGTAGAATGGAGAAACTATTAACATGGGGGTTGTGAAAAGAATACACTTGTCGTTACATATTTGCAAAAGGAAAATGCTGGGTTTGTATTCGTGGCATCGATTTCTCACATCGCAAAAAGTGCAAATAATGGATAAAAGATGCTAGTTTTATTGTAGTGTTAAAATTGTGTCATATCCTTACTTTAGTCCTGGAATATTTAGGCAAAAGGAGAGATAAAATGAAGTGCTATGAATATAGTTCTAAGTCAGAACCAACACTTTGGGAATTATTAAGTCTAGGACAAATAACGCTCAAAGACACTATTTCCAGTTTTTAGCTCCTTGGTTAAAGAATTCTGCTAATTGGAATAAAAAGGAAAATATAACACTTGCAATTCAGAGATTGCATCGTGTTATTAAATTTTGGATGTCATCCTCATAACTATGCACATATTCAATTAATTTTTTAATCGAGGAAACAAGTAACAACAGTTGGCATAGGTTTGAAAATCCAACAACCATTGTTGGGAACGAATCTAGGAAAGAGTTGTTGAGTATGAAGAAATATATTTCTGAAGTTGATTCTAGATTGCACCAGTATGATATTATTCATTCAAATCAATAATCATCTCTCTAGGAACAGGCAAACAGTTGTGAGTGCAAGGAGGAACCTTGGAGGTGTGCATTTAGTAAGGAATATTTCCTTGATGAGTATCTTTCAAGCATCATAAAGGATACATGCACTAATTTTTACAGAGAATTATAGGCATTAGATCTTTCAAAATATTTAGTTTTAATTGGGTAGTAACAAAGATCATCTCCTATACCAAATTTGAACTCTTCAAACTTAAGAATATCTTACCTTGAATGGCTAGCAAGCTATTCAGGGTAGGAGATGAGTCGAGTATCAAATTATTTTAACTTGGAGAAATTTCTATTGTAGAACATGTGGTAATTGCCTTGGTAACTCAAATTATTTCTTGGATTTAATGCCTTACAAATGTTGATAAAATAAAGTCACAATCAGAGTAAGGGTTCTCTACGAGAAAAATCAGCTTACGAAAATTGATTAAAAATATTTCAAGGCAGTAGGAAAACTTGGTCCAAACACTCAGGACATCCCTTTGGTAAAGCATTCTTGAAAATGCTACAACAACATTGTTAAAGATCTCTGCCTGTCAATTTTCTACTTTATTGAAGGAGCATCCATCTTAATAATTTGGAAAATATAGGGTTTGGGTAAAATTAGGAAAGACACTATGAAGCTACAAGAGCAATTAGCCTAGCATTTTGAATCCGAGATCAGAGTAGAAATACTTGACATTTGTAGAGAATATAAAAAACTTCCTACCCGAGTTCAGAATGAATTATCATTCAGTGATTATATGGACTTTCATCCAGAGCAAAAAAATAAGATTGATGTGGCAAAATGGAAGTATTTTGAATTGGTTCAAGATTTCCTTTCAAAAGACGAGTGCAAAAATGTGTATGAAGAATTTTCAGCAGACCAAAGTCATCTAATAGAGGGTCTTGGAAAGAAGTGCAGTTAACTACCATTGATTTGTAGTTTTGTCATGATCACATAGAAGATGTTACATAGGGTGCAAGTTTCTATGTTTGTGATTTTGAGGTTAGCTTTGACAAACATGTTGATGAGGTCAGGAACACATGAGGTAAAAACAAGTTTGGGTCTTTGTATGATGAGCCTTTATATACAAATGATAACATGGCAACACTTGGGCCCCTGCATAGAAATCAAGAGAATGGGGGAAGGAGGCTCGTGTTTTTGAGAAGTGTGAGGAACCATTTATTTCTTATGCCCATGACATAAATTTAGACGAACAAGCCAAGATGACACTGCAAGACGATGAACCACTTCAACATGACAACAATGAAATGCATACGTTAAAGAACTAGCTAAAGGTTAGTGAAGACATGGTTCTGGCATCTTTGGTACATTATGACAACACTCACAAGATGGTTGAGGATCTCTACAGGAAGGCTCAAAGAGAAGTGGAAGGAGATTGGCCTGTTGCTGGTTTGTAGGTGGTCAAAACAACCCTTGAATCTATGAAATCAAATTACTTATGTTTTCTTTCTGATAGGGATTATATTCTTAAGGTGGCTGCAATATATGTCGATCAGTTGAATAAAGAAAGGAATGAGATTAAGGAGCTCAACAAGGAGCTTAAGTATGCTCGTTACTCATTGGATGATACTCAATTTTCTCTTCAGGAAACAGAAAATCAGATTAGGATGACGAATCATTTTCAGGAAAAGGAGGGTAAGGAGAGGCAGGGGTTTTTCCAAAAAGTAATTTATGGACTTGATAGCATTCAACAGACGCATGACTTGGATAGTTTCTCGAAAAGACCAAGTACCAAAGTTTCAGATCACATTTAGTTCATAGACAACCCCATGTTTGAAGTAGATGTTGATTGGATGTCCTATAATCCCCTTTTTGAGATGAATGAGGGAACTCTTTTTGATTTTCATGAAGAGGATGATATTGACTAAATAAACATGAATCTAGAAACAATTCCTAGTAGTGAATCTTGGTCATAGGATTGGTGTGGTGAATTGACTACATTCACTCTCTCTTTGATTAGTCCAAATATGGTTCTTGATTTCAAACCATACAGGAATTGGGTGAATTTCATACATCAGCCATTGTATAGATCCTAGTGGAGTGTGGGTGAGAGTTATATTTAAAAAATGGGGTGTGGTTTTTCAGCTTCATTTCTACTCATAGCACCTATGTACTTGGAGGTTCTCCAGATTGATGATGACAATATTATATTTGATGTGCCCATGGTGTTATTTTCCCCTTTTGAGTAGCTTGTTTCTTATATCATCTATTTAGGTCGAGTCATCACCATCTACTGGGTTATACATAGCTCCTTGATACATTTCTACCTCATCATATCAGCTGGTTATAACAATAGAATATGGGATCTAGGTGTTGACCAGATGTATCTATGGTTTGTTGAGGATTTTTTTATAGTTCTATTAATTTTGAGATTGAATGAGATGATAATTAGAGTTGTACAGCCTATAGATACAACAATATTTCATAGATTAACAGGGGATCCGAGGATCTGGTTGATGGATGGGTTGCAAGTTGACACCTTGCTTCGTAGTGTGGCAGGATTTGTTTTCAGATTGGACTATAGAGCTACCTGTAGATTCATATGGGATCCTGGTACTAATTGCTTGAGGACAAGCAATTTCAAGGAGGGGAGATTTGTAATGTGTCTCAGTGGACAGTGGACGCAAACCCATTGTGTCTCGTGTGTGCTTACAGGTTCTTTTCTTAGTGTTCCAATCTGATAGTAAAATTGTGTTTAAAATTGAACTTTGAATGTTGGTTATTGTATTGCTGTTTAATAATGCAATAACATGTTTTAAGGAATTTTATGAGAGTTTATTGGTTTAATACTATGGTTTGTAACACATTTTCATATGCTTGAATCCTGAATATTATTTTGAGAAATAAACCAGATAGATATCTATTGGGGATATTTCCTATGGTTTGTATTACTGGGTTTTAATAATACAATTTCACATGTTTATGTTCTGAATGATATTTTGAGAAAGAAATTGGGTCAATATCCGGTTGGGATATTTCAGTCATTTTGTACAACTATTTTTTCTTGCTAATATTTCCTCTTTTTGATTTCATTTCTTTGCATATTTTATATTCATTCATCTCAGGTTTTGCACACAAATAAAGCTCCCAGTTTTAAAAAGCTAGTCCAACAAAACTTATGAAAATAAATTAAACTCTGTAAATGTCTAATGGAATCTATTATTTAACAAAATGTTGGAACTTTTCTACACGTATTGTCTTTTTCAGCCTAGTCAAAGAGCTGGGTTTGTAACTTCAATACTATTTTCACTTTTATATACTTTTGTATCTATTTTAATGAATCAAATTATATCATGACAACATTGTGTAGTTGCACAACCCTGAGCACTAAAATAAGATTTCAAGTACAAACCTTGCATATGCAACAGACAATTGCATTAGGATGATGCCACAACATCTTGAACAGTTCATCATTGTTTGAAGGCTATTCTGCTAAAAGATTTATTTCAAATTTTACCCTGATACAAAAAAGTTAATATGATATTTTAGAAATTAAACAAATGATTATTGAAATTGTAAAGAAGTCAACTAAGCATATTCTCAGATAAATAAAAGTAGATGAATAGAAAACACTTGTAGCTTGAAACTATTTGTTTGACCAGAGTCATCATTTCTATTGTATCACAAATATTCCTTAAACCCAGTGTTGAGCCCACTTGAGGAGCAATAGCCATTGCAACAGGTTGAACAAAAGCTATAACAGTACACATGTATTTGCGAGCAGAAATAGATACTATCATAGTTATGAGTATCATACCGAAATTGAAATGCTATAGTTACAACAGAGCATAAATGGTTAGATGCAGTTCCATTTTCGGTGACAACCCTGCCTATGTCTGAGTTAGCTTCATGTGTGGAAGCTAGATTAAAGTTGTAGGATACACCATATCCATCCTACATGGTGAAATATTAGGACATGAAAACAAGATAATAAATTTATAATTCACACCAAATTGTCCAAAACAACAGATAAGAGAAGGATAAATAAGGTCAATGACCTTATCGTAAAGGCTGTGTCCAATGGTATGATGCGAAAACCAGATGGCAATAATGGTGCATCATCAAAAAGTACACCATTGATAGGTGCAAAAACTAATTGTGCAGAGTCACCAATAGTAGTTTCATTAATGCCATTGAAAAGCTGAGATAAAGTAATACACAATTTTAGTGCATATAAATATAGAAAACCCATTAGCAACTATTACATGCCATAAGGAAATCAAAGATGTCCGTTGTGAAACCTTGGAGTAAGTACATCTCCTTCGACACCAAGGGCACACCATCTCTAACAAGATGATAACCTTCATATTTCACCAGCTCCATTATCTACAAACATTGTATAAAAAGGGCAAAGATACTATTCAAGTGATTATAAAAATGTAATTAGATCTCCAAAATGTATGGTTATGAGTGTCATAGTATTAGAAAAATGTAGGATGAAAATTTGAGCTAACAAGTGAAACTATTAAACCTTTTGTTACAAGTTAACTTCTAATGGAAAATAAATATTTTTGTACTTTCCACATGTTAGCACAAAAAATCACCTCTTCATGCTCCATAGAATGGGCTAGAGGCATTAGAATTTTTTGTCTTCTGAATTCAGCTCCAACTACTGCTGAGGCACCATATACATGAGTTTTCCAATTGTTTGAACAACCTGTATGAAGATCACAATCCATCCAATCTTCCCATTCTAATTGATGTTCCCAAAGAAAATGTATCAACACTACAGGAGGAACATTCTGCACCACAAAAAATACCCAGTTAATAGGTGGAAGATGTTGAGTGAAAGTAATTTTTGAGCTATAATTGTAAACAAGATAGCATCTGAAATTTGGCATACCTGTAAAAGCATTGAAGCTTTTGCACATAGAACACCACCATCAAAATATAACTTATTAGAGGGTGCACATTCAAGACCAGCTAGTTTAGGGCTCAAAGATGAATTGAACACAATACTAACATCATCCATCCCATCACTAGCAATAGACAACCATCCATCTTCAGAAAACATGTTTATAACATCATTGAAACTCCTGCATTAATGTCACTAACAAAATATCACATATTGAGATCTAGTAAGAGGAACACCCATTGTAGAGAGCATAATGAATTGTACTTTTTATCTAAATGGAGTTACTACCTAGCAATTCGAAGGCTCAACTTGCACAATGCAACTGGTTGCAGTGTGGCACCAGTTATAACCTCACCAACAGCCTCTTGTGCCAATGAACGCAAATTTTGTAATGCCTAGGGAAACATGTAGAGAAACCAATTAAACCTATTGATATTTAAGCTTTTTTATTTAATAAAACAATAATCCTTTAGATTTTCAAAGCTTTGTATGACATGTAGAAAAGGAAACACATTTTATGTGTAGTTTACAAATCTTTATACTTACAACAATAGTTATCTTTTGTGTCATAACAGTAGATGACTCATACATTGGTCTTAGCACCTTCGGGGCTTGTCCTGCCTATATCAAATAACAAACAAACCACAATTTGGTCTTTCAAATGCCTAGTACATCTATCTAGATTCTATATTAATATCAAATAAAATGTATCATTTTCTTGACCAAAGCTAGCAATATGATGTAGTATTATATACTAAAATTTCTAATGAGAAGAGCTAGGCATCCTAACTCAATAGTTAATAACATTATTGTAATCAAGGAGAGAAGAAAAAAAATAATTAGTTGTAAAATCATTGTAATATTATTCGTTGGGAAATAAGTGATATTTAGGTTGTGCCTCTATGCCAAAACTTCAAAAAATTAAACATGATATTTGTAGAAAGGTGAAGTAGCCTTTTCCATCTAAAACAAGGGAAAAAATACATAGAAGTTAAACAAATCTTCTATAGGTGCATATAATGTTATGTCCTATAGTGAATTAAAACTTGGCACTTTTTTGGGCGTATGTCACTATATTGTTCTGCAAGTCCATGGTTTACAAACAATATCAAAAAGTCTAAAAAGAGCTTTTGCATTTAACAGAGAGTGAGCAATAACTTGCTAGAGTTGACATAAGTACATATATGGTTCTTATGATCCTAACATTACACCTAATGTTCATTTTCTTGCAATTATAATTTGTAAGGGCATTCAGTTGATACTGAGAAATGCATTAAACTAAGAATAGTGAGAAGAGAACCCTACCAAGATGACGATAAAGGTGTAAAGAGCACAATAAGTACATATGAGCTAAATGTAAATAGAATTGACAATATATTGTTCATGGGAGAATTAAGTTTTCATAGACTACATCAATGATTCAGATGTAAGTTATCCTGAATTAATGATGGATAACCCTTAATGTAATTTGATATGTTGATAGAAAAATCTGTTCTTTAGTTTTCTTCAAAATCTTTACAATCCATATATGATTCATGTTAATTGATCCTGACTCCTAACTTTATGCATCATCCTAAAATACTAACATATAGTGGTGTTAACTTCATAATGAAATGACATTGACTTGAGTATTCTGAGTGAAATGATTTATTAATGGAGAGAAAAAATAGACAGATGAAAAAGGTAGTGTGATTAATATTTGGAGCACTATGTTCGGTGGATATTTTGCAACTGACTATTTTGGATAAAAATCCAGTGGCAAAATAGGATGACCAGCCACAACGTGTGAGACAAAGTCACTCCTACCTTAAAGGGAAGACTCCCCTTTCTCACCTTTCCTTGGATCAACTCAAGGTAAGCAAGAAGTCAAGAGATTTTTATAAAATGGGTGTTATCGATATTCTTTCTTCTTATCTTTCAAAAAAGAATCTGCTTACTCATGGAGCGAGTACTAGACAGGTGAATCTCTAACTACACTTCTATCAAGAGCTAGAAACAATGATACCAATAAACCTTCACTACCTCAAAGGCTAGCTAAAAATGTACTAGTTTGGCTCTAAGTCTGGTTGTATTTCTTTATGAAAAGCTTTACAATTAGGGCACAAAGACTCTGAAAAGTAAGAATACTTAACTATTTTGTGAATTAAGAAAAAAGTTACAGACAAAGCTTCTAGCTATATATTTCCACAGCTGCTCCCAATCAAAGCTTTGGCTTCGATTGCTTTTTAAATCGCTATGGTCCTTTATTGAACACACAATAATAACATGAATCAAAGACAATAGACACAAATTACAGTCAAAGCTTCTAATTTTCTCTATCACAATTGCTTCTAGACAAAGCTTTGAATCCAATTGCTTCTTTTATTCACTTTTCTCCCAAATTTGTACTACACAATCAAAGTTATGCTTTCACAAATGTGGCAGAGCTTTCTTGCATACAACAAAAGATTATTTTTACAATGAGGGGGCACTCCTTTATATAGGTATAGGAGTTGAGAAAAAGGTGGAGGAAAAAGTGGGAGCATCTCAACGAACTTTGACCTAGTCTAACTAAACGAGAAATTAAAGGGTTACATGCAACTACACGTGCAATTCACATTACATCTTTTAAATACACATGCAACTCGCATTACATGTAATTACACATCATGTAATACATTCTCTATTTACCATATGGGGCAAATATATTAATGCACACAGACAATAGATAAGAATAATAGAACTCCTTGTATTATTCACATATGCCAGAGACATTACATTATGCTTATCATGATGATTACAATAATTTTCCATGGTGCACATATACCATTCCAAAGAACCTTCCTGAAGGGGTCTGTCGGCATAATAAATACTGATGACATCAACCCATCGGCTACACAATATCTATCGACGACGTCAACCCATCAGCTACACAATATTTATCAACGACATCAACTCGTTGACTACATAATATTTACCGACATCATCCCTCCCCGCCAAAAGAAAAAGTCATCTTCGGATGAAAATTACAAAATATCTGAGACAAATAAAGAAAATACATTAAATGAGTAACTACAAAAAGATAGATTTGTTTCTATCACATCACTTTCACATTCGTCTCATGCCTACAGCAAACTGGTCTCCAACCCATGTTGCATCTGCTAACACAATACTATCTCCTTAATCAAGCTAATATTGATAGCCACCTATGCTGATTTCTCTACTTCAAACTCCTGGGTACCCTGAGCCAAGTGTCCCTATACTACCTTCAACTGGATTATCAACTCCTCTTGAGCTCTCTATGCATCCACCAAGACAGCTTCATGTCCAACACCTACTCCAAGTGCCTCAAAGCATAACATCCCTCTTGAAAGACTTTCTCTAGTGCTCTCTCCACCTCTAGTACACTATGCCTACATTAGCTCCAGGTCTTATCAACTTCAACTAGTCACACTTTTCACGGTTGATAATTGCATCAACTAGGGGTTTAGGGGGCAGCACCCCAGGTGAGCTCCCTATCACGATACAGGGCAAGATCAAGGGGTAGTGCCCCTGCCACCAAGACAAAATTAGCACTCCCAAAGCCACACAAAACTCCATGGAACACACCATTTTTGTGACTATCATCTGATCCCAGACTCTTTCTAGCAACCGCTTAGTCTTTACCTTCCCCTCGACATCATACATTATTCATTCTGAACATCTGTGAGCTGTCATTTTTTTTTTTGTTTTTTCTCCTTCCTCCACTCATCTGCTATTGTGCCTCTTTCATCTATTCTACCTCTCTTTAATGTAGGGTTCCTCCACTTTTCTTCTATCTTCTGCGGCAAAGGTTCTGACAATGTTCTCCTAGCTAGCCGAAACTTTCCGAAAGATATCCTTCCCTTAATATTTTTCTTTTTCTTCCATGATTAATGGTAGCCTGGTAGTCTATAGGATTCTTCACCATGAATTGGATATACCTGCGGGGCTTCAAAACTCTTACAAAAATCAATTACTCCCTTAGCTATAGAGATCAAAAGCAAGACAAGCTGTGGTCATAGAAGACATATCCTATGAAAAGAACATTGGTCGCAACAATGGAGAATGTAAGCCATAGAATGTTGAGTGCTCCCTTGGTGGTCTCGACTACCTCTAGAATCCTGGCTACAATTCCTCAACCAGCCTTTTTAGAATCCCCCTCCTCACAAAGCACAAGACATAGCACAAGTTCAACACCAAGAAAATGTTAATGATTCTTCCAAAAGACATCGTATAGTGGCAAGATCAATCCAATCTTTCAATAAATTCTTTCCAACCACGGATGGTGTCTCTCTGCTTATACACATGGCATCACAGACTTCTTTATCAATTGGTTAAATTACCCATCCCTAGTCGACCCTTGCCTTCTCTGCAACCCAGTACGAATCCCTCGAAATGAATAGCCGCAGAAGAGGAGCTTTGTTTCTTAAAAAAATGAAGTCGTGGGCCAACAAGGATGAAGCTATGGACTCTAAAGGCAACCTGTGGAAAGATCACA
Organism: Cupressus sempervirens; assembly: GCA_028749045.1. Classification (NCBI taxonomy): domain Eukaryota; kingdom Viridiplantae; phylum Streptophyta; class Pinopsida; order Cupressales; family Cupressaceae; genus Cupressus; species Cupressus sempervirens. Next base: position 297,076,784 of record CM053784.1, on the reverse strand, counting down.
CATGAAAAAGCCTGTTTGCAAAAAAAGTATCCATGGGACAGTCCACGAGACAGGTGGCTACAGAGCTATCCGCGAAAAAGCTCATCTGCAGAACAGGTGCCTGCAGGGCCATACTTGCTTCTTTTTTTCTTTTTCTCCATTTTATTTATTTATTTATTTATTTTTTTCAATTTTTTTTGATAAACATATACATCTAATTCTCCCTCCAAGCTTCGTCCTTCTCTGACGATGAGGGAATCATTTTGGTATGGTACATCTTCAACTTTGAACTGTTGACTACCTCCAGTATTGCTTGTTTATCTAATGTCCACAACTTTATTGCTCCATTATTACCTACCTCTCAGATCTGGTATGACCCAACCCATTTGATTTTAAACTTTCCTGGTTTGATTTTGTTCCGTCCATCATACTTCAACATCAACTGTCCTGGTTGGAATTTGTTCAGTTTTAGGTGTTTATCATGCCACACTTTGCACCTGTTCTGTGTCACCTCCATGGCCCATTGTGCCAATAATCGCTTCTCTTCGAGCTTGTTTAGATTATGCAACCTTTCCCTCATGCTTTCCATGTCGCGTACCATGAATGTCATCAACTACCATTCCTTGCCGTCAATAGCTGTATTCTTGATTTTAGAACCTTCACTTTGTACTGCTGAAGTTTTTATTAAACACTTCCTCTTTTTTTCCTGTGCAGATCGTATTATGTGTTTTCCTTGCTACCAACATCTTTCTACTAATTTTGTGGTGTGGTGTAACCTTTTCCTTTCATGCGATCTGTTCACTGTGTTCCATATGGTGGAATCTTTCCTTTTTTTGGGTTTGTACTGTATTTTCTTCCCTTCAGCTTCTATCTTAATCGCCTTTCCTTCTTCTGCTTCTCTATATTCCTTCGGACATTCATTTCCCTCTTCTTTTTCACCTTCATTGACCCTTAACATATTACAGCTCAAAAAGAGCTCATAATCCTCCATCTACCAGTGGAAAAAGTCGTTCACCAAATCTAAATCATTGTCCATCAATCCACCTTCCAACCGTAGGATTGCTTCCTTATTGGGTTCCAATCGATGCTTTCCTTTATCCTCCTCTTCGAAATTAGATGATATGACTTCTTCACCCACCATTTGTGTGTGTAAATCTATAATGAATCGTCGTCCCCTATTTTCCATTGATAGTGTATTCTTCTTCCAGTCATGCTTAATCTTTTCTTGTACAAGCCATCCACAGCCCAAAATAACATCATATCATCTCCTCTTTAGCAAGATAGTGACGAAGTCGAGTAGGAATGACTATGTTCCAATCGTCACTAGTTGTGCCATCAAGACACCGAGAGGTTTAATGCCATGTTGATCTGCTGTTAGCAACTGGAATGTAGGTGGCCACAACATTGGGTGTCCCAACTTCTTACATTAGTTTTCATTTGAGGAAAAATAAAGTAGCAAATGTTGAGGCAACTCAAAGACTAGCCATTGAACTAGAAGACAATCTTTTAGCTGCAGGAAAATGGAAGAAAGAAATGCAAAGTTCTAAAACTCAATCACCTTCCTCAGAAAAGTTAGACCCATTAGTTCAAAAGTTAATCAATGATATGATGACTCTCAAGAAACAACTTCCTAAAATGAACACCCCATACCAAGATATCCCAAGAAAATATCCAGGCCAAAGTAGTTTTTAGGGAAAACAACTTACTTTAACCTCAAGTCAACAAAGATTACAGATTGAAGCTCCACCTAGCAAAAAATAACATGTGTATTTTTCATCTTACAAATGATCACAAGGGAACTTCTTGTCCTGAAAATATTAGATATTAGCAGCTTGAAGCAGAAAAAGTGGCTTCCACCAATGTGATAATAGAAGAAGAATCTTTTGAGGAACCTGGCAACTCCGTAAATTATTACCTTGAGTATGAATCTGATTCTGACAGAGGTAATGACATCTTATTAACCTTAGAAGAAGCTTCCTATTCAGTCTTAACCCGAGGGCAAAAGACTGGAGTAGCTGAGACTCAGAATAAGAACAAGTCAAATCCAATACTAGCCAAGGATCAAAGGGAGAAAAGAGAAAGTGAAAGTAGGTCATCACCTATTGAAACTTCTATTCCTCAAATCCTTAGGAAGGTTGCTGATTCAGATTCTACAATTGACATTGTTGAGTTTTGTAAGACATCCAGGATACAAATTTCTCCTGCAGAATATCTAAGAATGAATCTAGGTGAACTTAATAAGCTGATTGAATATGTCAATCAACCTTCCCTTGACAAGGCAGCCAAACAGATCCATGAAGTTAAAGTATCAGAAAGTCACGGAACAATTGCTCAACAAAAGAAGGAATCCTCAAAAGGAAAGAAAACAAAAGCACAAAAATCTTATAGTTAGGAAGAGATAGTCGAACTAGACCCAATCAGTCCTAAACCCTCTTATAATCACAAGCCTGATCCATTTTATGTTTCTCTCTTCCTACATGGCTTTAAGTTGAGTAATTGCATCATAGATTCAGGGGCTTCTAATAATATAATGCCAACGACAGTAGCAAAAGCTCTAGATCTTCCTTTAACTAAAACATTTGGCAAATGTTATTCCATGGATTCCAAACAGGTACCATTGGTGGGTCAAATTAAAGATGCCCAAGTGGCATTAGCTGCTTACCCAGAGAAAAGGGTTAAACTCACCATCCTAGTAGAAGATATCCCCACAAGCTATGGCATGCTTCTTAGTCGAACTTTCTGTCGAGACCTAGGAGGGGAAGTTAAGATGGATTGGTCTCAAGCTGTGGTACCTATCGGGAAAGAGAAAGTAACCCTATTACCTGAAGCAAAATCTAAATATACAGTCTTCCCATCTGATGACACCAAATCTCAAATCCTTTATCAGGAGACAGATTTTGCTAACTATTTAATTCTGTCTGAAGATGAGAAAACACGTGAGAAGCCATTGGGTGAAGATTTGTTATGGACTCTCGAGTTTGATGGAAGTTGTTGTTCAAATGGATCTGGAGTTGGTATAATTCTCATATCCCCTGATGATCAGAAATTCCCTTTTTCTTATAAGCTTTCCTTTGAAAATACTAACAATATAGCTGAGTATGAGGCCCTACTTCTAGTCATAGAGGAAGGAAAAAGAATGAACATCAAGCTATTAAAGGTGAGAGGAGATGCTGAGTTAATAGTGAAACAAATTAAAGACATATTTTTAGTCAAAAACCCAAGGCTCAAGTATTATAGAAATCGAGTATGGGACAAAATCAAAGGTTTAGATGCTTTTGGAATTGAAGCAATTCCCTGGGAGTTAAATGATAGAGCAGACTCCTTAGCAATATCAGCTTCTTTGTTAATTCCCCATCCTAATTTTATGAACAAGAATTATTCAGTGGAAATCATTCATAGACCAAGTGTCCCTGATAATAAAAATTCTTGGCAAGTATTTAAAGATGATGCTCATATTAATGCTTTCTTGCAAAATGTTGAGAAGTTCTCTATGAACTATTTTGAAGGTTCAGATGTGGGATGCAGAGAGTTTTGTCTTGATCCACCTAAAGAAGGTGACATGGTGCAATTAAAAGGGAATGTTATACCTAAAGGCTTCGTTGAGCTTGAAAAGCTTTTCGATAGGAAAGATACCTTCCTAGCTCAGGATTTAACACCTAGAGAAGATCAAAAAATGCTAATTATGAAAAGGTGAATATAGGTGATGAGCATAACCCCAAAATCATTAATCTGGGAACCTATTGTGATGAAGGTGAGAAAGCTAGATTCATAAAGCTCCTATCAGAATATATAGACATTTTTTCATTGTCTTATGATGATTTGAAAACTTTTAGAAACGGTAAATACAAACACCATATTACTCTGAAACCAGGAATTTCTCCTTTTAGGCAAAAATTGAGAACATATAATCCAAAGGTTTCTGATGCCATATTTAGGGAAATAGATAAGATTCTTAAAGTTTGAATTATTTTTCCAATCCACCATTCCACATGGGTGGTGAACATAGTGCCAGTCAGAAAGAAAAATGGAGAAATAACGATTTGTGTTGATTTCAGAAATCTTAATCAAGCTAGTTTGAAAGACAACTTCGCCTTGCCAATAATGGATCAAGTTCTTCAAAAAGTTGCTGGTTCAAAAATGATGTCTTTCCTAGATGGCTTCTCAAGTTATAACCAGATAGAAGTTGCTGAAGAAGATCAACACAAAATGGCATTTACAACACCATGGGGAACCTTTGCTTACAAAAGAATGTCTTTCGGCTTAATAAACGCTGGTGCCACTTTCCAACGAGCTATGAGTTCAACCTTTGGTAATTTATTGGATAGATGTATTATAGTATATCTGGATGATATGACAATGTTTTCTAGGAGATGAAAGAAACATCTGAAAGACTTGAGGAAAGTGCTCCAGAAATGCAGAGATCATGGAATCTCATTAAACCCCAAGAAATCAATTTTTGCTGTGACTGAAGGGAAGTTACTTGGACACATAGTCTCAAAAGAAGGAATCAAAATTGACCCAGAGAGAGTGAAAGCAATTTAGCAATTATGCCTCCCTGTCAATAGAAATGGTGTAAAATCCTTCTTCGGACAGATCAATTTTCTGAGAAAATTCATGCCGAATTTTGTAGAAGTTGTCAAACCTATGGCTAAGTTACTTAGTGAGAAGCAAAATTTCAAATGGGATGAACCAACATCAAAAGCATTCCAATATGTAAAAGAAGCTATTGTTAAAGCTCCATCCTTATCCCATCCTAATTTCAAAAAGGACTTCATAATGTATTGCTATGCATCTGAGCATACCATGTCAGGCATACTGATTCAAAAGAATGACCAAGGAGAAGAGATGCCTATATCTTTCATGAGTGTACCTCTAAAAAAACATGAGCTCAACTATTCTCTATTTGAAAAACAAGCTTTCGCTGTTGTAAAAGCAGTAAAATACTTTAGGTACTATATTGTGACTCTCATTCTATAGTGTCTGTACCATCCACGACTGTCAAGAGTATTCTCACGCAGCAAGATGTGGCACTCAACAATCGAGCAACGTGGGTGGCAAAGGTCAAGAATTTGACTTAGAAATCCGACCCACTAAATTGATTCGAGGGAAAGGCCTATGTAAAATTATTGTAGAAGGTGAAAAAGAAGAGTCAAATCCCTCTTGCTTGTTTGTAGGTCTTCAAGATGAATGGTATTCATATATCACTTATTTCTTAACTTATGAAAGATGTCCTGATCACCTGAAAGGAAAGGACCGGTGAATGCTCCAACTCAGAGTAGCTAAGTTTGTCATAATTGATGATATCTTGTATAAAAGAGGCCTAGATGGTATGTTTTTGAGATGTGTTGATACTAATCAGCAGGATAAGTTATTGAGAACCTTTCATGATGAAGCTTGCGGGGGTCACTTTTCATCAACAGTAACAACATTTAACATCCTGAGAAGTGGTTACTATTGGCCAGGTATGTATAAGGCTTCTTACCATTGGGTTAGAAATTGTGAAAAGTGTCAATTGTTTACTGGGAAACCATAGTTAGCTGCCTTGCCTTTGAAACCAGTAATCATAGAAGAACCATTTCAATAGTGGGGGTTGGATTTTATAGGACCCATTAATCCAGCTTCAAGTGTGGGACATACACACATACTCACTGCTACCGATTATTTTACTAAATGGGTAGAAGCAGTTCCTATTAAAGTGACAACCTCTCAAGAAGTATGCAGATTCTTAACAGAAAACATTTTGACCCATTTTGGTCCTCCGAGTAAAATAGTGATAGATAATGCACAGAATTTTTCATCCAGGGAAATTCAATTATATTGTTACGATCATGGTGTACATTTGTCTCACTCTTCAAACTACTTCCCTCAAGGCAGTGGGCAAGCGAAATCCACAAATAAAAACTTGGTTAATATTATGAAGAAATTGGTGGATGAAAAAGAAAGAGATTAGCACAAGAGATTGTATGAAGCTGTGTGGGCCGACAGAACTTCTCCCAAAAGAGCCATAGGTATGACACCTTTCGAGTCGGTATATGGAGTTGAGGCACAATTTTCTTTACCCTTAGAGTTGGCAACATTGAATTTGCAAAAGGCAATTGAAGATGAAGTGTTTCAATCTTCCATCGAAAAGAGAATATTGTATCTTCAAAGAATTGAGGAAGAAAGAAGGGAGTTAGTTGACCACATCACACACCATCAGGCAAGAGTTAAAAAGATCTTCGATCAAAAGGTAAGGCCTTGAAAATTCATGAAAGGAGATCAAGTACTATTATGGGATAAGAGGAGGGAACCCAAAGGAGCTCACTCTAAATTTGAAAGTTTATGGAAGGGTCCGTTTGTAATATCTGAAGAACTAGGTCCCAATGCCTTCAAACTACAGTATCTTAATGTAGATGAACTTCCCCTTTCCTTTAATGGACAGGATCTCAAGCTGTACCATTTTTGAGCCTTTTCCCTGTCTCATTATAAATATTCCCCTTTTTTGGCTTTCTTTTCCTTCCTTGTTTTGTTTTGTGTGTTGTGTCGTCATCTTTTGAGTCTGTCTGCGGTCCCTAGTCACTGGGTTCATTCATGATCCTTTCAGTCTCATTCCCCAACAAGAGCCGATTGTTAGAGCTTGTAATCTTGGTCGTCACCTAACAAAGTTTGGTCCCAAGTCATCCCTTTGAAGTTGAACTTGAAGTCATAATTTACTTCAACTTCAGGTTCAAAGTCTTGTTGGTCTGCCATGTGATAAGCACACTAGTTTTATTGAGTCGACCTTTGTAAGCTTGAAGTCCAAGTTGATGTTGAAGCCGATCACTCAAAAATTCAACTTCAATTTTAGTGTTGATTTTGTCTGCTAACGATTTTTGTATGCAGATTAAAGATTGCCGAGCCATTCCAAGGTGGGTCCCAACATAATATTTCCCAAAGCACCTGAAGTCATATGCAAAGAAATTTAAGGTAGCATGTATTCAGTTTGAGCAACACTTAATGGAGTATTAATGGTGTCATTTCATGATTAATTGTTATGGGAAGATGCGTGTGGATTTGATAGGGTATTTAAAACAAGAACACCCACGACACCTTTTCTGATGAATGTCACACGAATGAGCAATTATGATTTTTACTTGCTAAATCCATCCCACGATTCTCTATCCATGTCATTCCTTAAATGCATGCAATTACCCTTTCCCACTCATCTCATTTTCTCCAAAAAAATCTTGGCGCTTCTGGGTAAGAAAGGGGAATTTCGGGCTGTGTCATTGTCAAACTGTAAGTGCATCTCCATTTCCCCTTTGCATTTTGGTTGTGCTTTGCTTCATTTTGAAAGTATTTTAAAACCTGGTCCTATAGATTTGCTGTCATAATAATCATGACGCTTTTTCAGCCAAAAATGCCCAAATTAGAGATACCACCATTACTCAGTTCCTTGCCTGAAATTCATGATACATTTTTGGTTAATAGAAGTTTGTTTGAAATTGTTGAAATAGCCAAAGCTTCTCTGTCAAGTCCCATTTACCAGAGGCTAGATGATTGTGGTTTATTAGAAGCCGCCACTTTTCCTGCTGCAATCCCATGCCCAGAGCTCATCCTCGAATGTGCAAACCACTATGACCTTGTTTCAAGATGCATTAAGAAAGCCTCAGGGGAAATAGTTGTTAAAATTAATAGGACCAGTGTCAATTCTGCCCTCAAGATTCCTCATAAAGAACCCTATGAGCCATGGAAATTCTAAGAAGCTGAAAACCTATATGCTGCAAACAAAAATAGCTACGACACCAAGATTTCTTAGTCTTGGCTCTTGAAGCCTGTAGAAGGAGGTCCTAGGTTGCCTAAACCATTGACCATCGAGCACTTCATCAAGGAGATTGCAGATATTGTATTCTTGCTGAATAGGATTAAGGGAAATGAACATGCTTTCCATTGGGAGTCTTGGATGTACTTCTTCATACCAAAGATAGTTGAAGGTGTCAAATTCATCTATTGGACAGACCTAATGGAAGAAAACCTACATAAGGGCTTGATAGATGTTACCAATTGCGGCCCATTTTTCTTGTCCTCTTACTTGATTGACACCCTAGCCACGTCCAAAGATTGGGATTATCTTCCACATATACCTTGGGTAGATGACATGCCTATCTACCAGTATTATAGAGATCTTCAAGAAGATATATCATGCAAAGAGTTCAAGAAAGTCAATGATGTTTTTCTAGGAAAATTGGTTTTTGAACTACAAGGTCAAGAAAATGATAGGATGTCAGAGGAGGCCATGCAGGTTGTGCAAATTTATGGTTGTTATTTCATCCAATTTCCCAGATTTACCTATATCAGAGTGGGTGGCTTTCCTAGTGAACCTTTGAAATTACCACTCTATTACTCAGATTCTCTAGTGTTGTCAGAAATGTGTCGATAGTTTGCTTCCCTTGTTGAGTCCTTTCAAATTTCCAAAAAATCCTCTTCAGTATTCTTCTCGATTGAAATTGGACATTATAGATGCCCTTGTTTGAAAGAAGCCATATTGTCAGCTAAGTCTTTAACTCGCTTGTGTCTTAAATCTTTCACCTCGTGGTTAGATTTTGACTACACCAGCTATATTAGAAACAATGTCAAAAATGTAGCTTCTCTCTTTCATTCCCCATAACTAGAGGATTTTTGGGCAAACTGTCATGATGAATTTGAACTAAGGAAGAGACTATGGTCGCGCTTGACCATTAAACAAGTCACCATGTTCAATGTGGAATTAGACACCTATGGGCTGAAAGATGATGATTTTGAAGGTGTGCTTGATCAATTTTACATGGATCAGATTGAATGCATGCCTATCCCTGAAATCGATTGGGAGAAAAGGGAGGAAAATGATGTATATGCCTGTACCAAGGATGTAATAGTAAGAACTGCCAAATGGATAAAACCAAAAGCAGCGGCTACTCCAAACTTTCTAAGAAGTCTTCAAAAAGCAAGGGTAAAAGGACTGCTCATAAGAAAACTAATCGAAGTGTCCCTAATTCTGTTGCAGGTCCACTTGAAGTTGAACTTGAAGCCATTCTAGAAACACTTCAACTTCAAGTTCAAGAAGAAACTCCAAAAGGAAGGAGAGTAACCCGCTCAAGCACGAAGAAGGCATTAGCCATCAAAAGTAAAAGCACCATAACAGTGGACTTGGAGATAGTAGAAGACCTACTTATGGTGGATAATATACTCGAATCCCAGAATTCTCCAATGGATACAGGAAATCAGGAAAGTAATCTCCCCTTAGTTAAATGTTCCCCTGCTACTGCAAAGGATCAAACTACTCCTAAATGGCTTGAGAATTCAATGGAGAAGAAGAGAAGTATGGTCCCAATATCCATGCCTATTGACAAACTGATTAGAAAATGCCTTGGTAAAGTGCCCAAAGTAAAAAAAGCAAGGACCGAAGCAGGAATCAATTTTGACAAAAGTTCAGGTCGATGGGCAGCAGAGATAGCTACACCACCTGATGGGAGTTCTCGCGATTCTGTAGTGCCTCAAGATTTCCAAATAAAAAAAATCAATTTGGGAAAAGGAAACTGTGAGGTTGATATGAGATTCTTTGAGGTATCCAATAAGAAGATCACGGAGAGAGTGTGGAAAGATGGGCAAGACAAACAAGAAATGAAGGAGACAATAAAGAACATGGCACAGTATATTAATGCTATCTTGCATCCTGAAGCAAAGCCGATCTGTGAGATGTCAGCCATTGTTGACGTATCCTCTGCAACCAATCAACAATCATTGGAGAATCTACACAAGTGCAAAGCAGTAGCCAAAGTAGTAGGTGAATGGGTACAAGATGTTTTGCTTAATACTGTAAAACACATTGGACATTTAGATCACGCCTCAAAGGAGATATCAAATATTACTAAAAAGGTGGAGGCGAGTAATGATGGATATGAAAAAGAGAAGAATAACTGGGCAAAAGTGGTAATATCGTTAGAAGATGTGCAAGAATTCGGGTTGCAAAAATTTCAAGTTGAATGTCCTGTAGTGGGTCTTGATGAAAAAACTCTGTATGTCATAAAAGATTGCATTGAATGGAAAAATGAAGCACTGGCACAAGGGGTATCTAAAATCAAAGAAGCATTGCAAGAACTTAAGGTTATACATCAGATTATTCAAAATGACCTTAAGTGGTTTGTAAAATAGTTCATGGAAAGAGAAGATGACTCTGTTGCCCAATCAGACGAAATAATCAAAGAAGTCCAAAAGAAATTTTAGGAATGGTAGGACAAGAGGACACCAGCCAAGTAGGATTTCTCCAACATGGCTCACACTGAAGCTATGTTGATTATCAACTTGAAGCACTTGGAGATGCATGAGGAAAAGGCTGCTAAATTGAAGAAGATGAAGGAAATTTGGAAACAATGGCTCACCTACATTGGTCTTCCAAATCAATCTGTTATTTTTGCCTTTTCAGCTGCCTACAAAACATGGAAGTTGGCAAGAGGAGCGGTTGGTGGCGACAGTAAAAACTGATCAAGAACTGCTTAGCTGTAGTTTATTTACCATTTGGTTTTCTTTCAATTTTAGTTATCAGTTATTCCAAAAGACAATTAACTCCTGGTGGGGTAATTTTGGCTTAAGTCTAGCCCCATGCTTATAAATGTAGTAATTAGTATTGTTTTAGGGGGTTCAAATTTCTCCAGTAGACTGGTAGACAGAACTACTTTTGTTTACGGTTTTATTTCTAGTTTAGAAGTAATATTTGAGAACTTTAGCAGATACTTGAAACTCTATAGTTTGATTTTGGATTGAAAGCTTTGTAAGTGGATACTATTGTCTACTTATTTTTGGTATTTCTATAGATACTATTTAAGCTTTTAGCTGCACCTGTTATTGATTTTGAAATTGTGAACTTTGAATTTGGAAATTCTGTGGGAAATTAGTTCATGAAATTTGCCTGCTCGATAATTTAATTATTTAGCTATGTGGATCATTTTGATAATTAAAGTCGAGTGGTTCTTCTACATTAAGGTTTGTTTCATATTGATGAGATAAAATAAGTTGTTTCAACATCTCCAACATATTACATTCTTAGAAAGTTATTCGGTTGAGTTTATTTAGTTAAAACTTTCAATGCAATAAAGGTAGCTACACCTGTTTCATTTGAAGAAATTTTAAGTAGAGAATTCCTAAGTTCTTTGAGTAGGAATTCATTTGTTAGTTTAAATTCTTTTCTTAGTTTTGATATATGAACATGCATGGGAAAAACTATTCACTAATACGAGTTAATTCCCTTTCATCTGGATTCTCTTCCCTCAGTGAATACAAGTTCAAACATTCCTCCCTTGCTTCTTCCACCAATTCCACTCGTTGTTGAGTCTCCAACAATTCTTTAGTGCTTCAGTATCCATCGGCGAGTTGCTGAAACCTGCATTTGCGTTCAACCTGTTGTGCCAAAATTAAATTTTCTTGTGCAGTGTGTTAGGATAAACCATAGATAGAAATAAAAACTACATGCAAATATAACCATTAATAGAATATAATAGATCACATAGAAATGAACACAAGGTACCAAGATTTAATGTGGTTCACCCAATCCCTGGGCTACATCCACCAAACAGCAAGTCTGATCTTATTACAATCCAGTGATTACAACCTGATTACAGTCCGTAATCCCTTACAGCTTAATACCACTGCAAGAAGAAATTTTGTACCACAACATCATGAAAATACCTAACCCTAAACCCTTTTATACAAATATCTAACAAGCTCCCACTTGGGGACTGATCAGGCTCCACACTAAACAACAATCTCCCACTTGGAGATTGATCCTGTAGCAATACCACTACCACATGGGGCTCCCACTGGATCAAACTAACATGGACTCTACTATTCTTTGATTCATGTTCAGTCTAAAAGACCAACCGAAGCTAAAGAGGAGTTTAGCATATCCCTTGTTACAACCTTTGTCAACATATCTACTGGATTGTCATTTGTATGGATCTTCTCCACCTTTAATTGTCCATCCTCCAAAATTGACCGAATGAAATGGTACTACACAACTGTATGTATCTGGTCTTAGAATGCAGAGCTAAATTCTTTGCAAGATGAATAACACTCTGACTATCTATGAATAAATAATTATCCTTCTGAGGATGTCCCAATTCTTCCAAGAAGAACGAAGCCATATCATCTCTTTGGCTGCCTCTGTAGCAGCAACATACTCTGCCTCTGTAGTGGAAAGAGCATTAATATTTTGTAACCTAGAAATGTAGCTCACGACTACCCCACCAACAGTAAAGACATAACATGTAGTACTCCACCTGGTATCGATATCCCCTATAAAATCTGAGTCAACATAGCCCTATAAATCAGTAGTAGAGCCCCCAAAGTGTAAACACTTATTGGATGTTCCTTTCAAATATTTGAGAATCCACTTGACAACATTCCAATGCTCAAATCCAAGATGAATCATATACCTACTAACGACTCCCACTGCATGTGCAATATCTGGCCTAGTACATACCATAGTATACATTAAGCTTCCTATAGCTAAAGCATAGGGTACCTTGGATGTCTTATCCTCCTCTTCCTGTGTCTTAGGACACATCTCCTTAGTCAACTTCAAATGACCAGGTAAAGGTGTGCTCACAGCTTTAGCATTCTCCATAGAGAAATGTTGCAACACCTTCTCAACATAATCAGCTTGAGATAGCATCAATGTTCTATTCTTCCTATCTCTACAAATCTTCATACCAAAGATTTGTTTTTCTGCCCCCAAATTCTTCATAGAAAATGCATGTGCTAATTGGTATTTTAGCCCCTTAATATGATCCATGTTAGACCCAGCTACAAGCATATCATCAATATATAAACATAAAATAATGTAGCTATCATCATCCAACCTCTTAAAATAAACACAGTAATCTGAATGACACCTATTATATCCATGCTCATGCATAAAACTATCAAATTTTAGATACCATTGCCGAGGTGCTTACTTCAAGCCATATAAACTTTTCTTCAATTTGCACACTAAGTTCTCCTTACCTTTGGCCTCAAAACCCTGTGGCTGAGCCATATATATTTCTTCATCCAAATGACCATGAAGAAAGGCTGTTTTAACATCCAACTACTCTAAATGAAAATCTTTAGTAGCCACAAGACTTAAAATAGTATGAATAGAAGTCATTTTAACAACATGAAAAAATATCTCATCAAAATCAATTCCCTTTGTCTGTGCAAATCCTTTTAAACCTAACTTGGCCTTAAATCTTTTCTGACCTCCTTCCTCTTCTTTCAACCTATAAACCCACTTATTCTGTAAAACCTTTTTACCTACATGCAACTTGCATAGATCCCATGTTTTATTCTTTAGCAAAGAGTCCATTTCATCTTTCATTGCAGACTCCCACTAAATCTTAGTATCCACCTGCACAGCTTCATCATAAATTTTAGGTTCACCAGCATCAGTAAGTAAAATAGAATACAAAGAGGGAGAAAATCTTTGTGGAGGTCTAATTTGCCTTGTTGACTGTCTAACATTCAATGGTGTGTGTGGTATTTGTTGTTGCAGTTGTTGCACATCATGAGGAATGCCTGGAACATCAGCTTTTGGAGTATCATCTAGCACTACATAATCATCTTCTTTCTTCTCATGTTGCTGCAACAGATCTTTGTACAACACTTTCTCATTGAATATAACATCCCAACTTCTAACAATTTTATGATTTTCAAAATCCCAAAACCTATAACCAAATTCATTAATGCCATATCAACAAAGACACATTTCTTTGATTTATCTTCTAGCTTGGTTCTATTTTTAGAGTCTATATGAGCAAAAGCTTCACAACCGAAGGTCTTGAGAAAAGAATAACTCACCTTCTTACCAGTCCATGCCTCCTTTGGAATACCATAGCCCAAAGGAGTAGAGGGACCTCTATTAATCAAATATACTGCAGTATTGATATGTTAACCTCATAATGGTTTTTGACACTTGAGTGCCAATAACACTTACCTACTCTGTATTGGAGCCGAGTGATCTTCATGTACCGAATAGTTTTCAAATTTCGAGTGAAGATCATATATCGAGTGAAAATCAGATATCGAGTGAAGATTAGATGTCGAGTGTTAACAAGTGCCGAGCAACATAAGGTGCCAAGTGTTAACAAGTGCCGAGCAACATAAGGTGCCGAGTGTTAACAAGTGCCGAGCAACATAAGGTGCTGAGTGTTAACAAGTGCCGAGCAACATAAGGTGCCGAGTGTTAACAAGTGCTGAGAAACATAAGGTGCCGAGTGTTAACAAGTGCCGAGTAACATAAGGTGCCGAGTGATATAGTTTTGTTTAGACACTGAGCTATCCAGGAAACAACATGTGCCGAGTATCAGCAATACTTTAGGAGCTGAGTAACTCAGAATATCAGCATAAGAGTTTGTAATTGCACAAACTATGATGCAAACAATTTTTTCAGCTGACATAAAGAAAATCTCGAAGAATTTAATGATGAGATCGAATCTTTTATTTTTCCTATGCAATCTTCATGCAGCCAATAAGGAAAATGATGAAGGCATGCAACCAATAGAAGAAGTGCAAATAATAAGCGAAAAATGAAGATTGAATATGGATCGTAGATCCATACCTAACCCTAAATCATCCAATTTCTTTATAAGGAAGATGAAATTTCATTGTAAATATATGAGTGGATATACAAGGGTGCACAAGGAAATCTATTTTCAGAAGTGAGGATTATTAGATCAAAAAAGGATCAAGATCAAAGAAAGTGGAAAAGGTGCCTGCATTCAACAATCAAGGATTGTAATCTATCAGGTTCATTGTATCTAATACTTTCTAACAATTGTATTAGAATGAAAATCCTATGGTGATAGGTTAGCTTAACAGCTATTTCGTAGATCCTTCAAATAGGTGATTAAATCCTTTAACAGGGTGACACTTCATGTTAAGTGTTTGTAAAGCCTCTAACCAGGTCACTATTAATACAGTGTAAAGCCTTTAACAGGGTAGGCCTTTAATAGGGCAGACCATCAGAAGTGGTTGAACAATATTGTTGGAGTAATTTTTGTGGGTATCATTCCCACCCCAGTTTTACCTTCTTATTCCTGGAGGGTTTCTGGGTTACCAAATTCTAGTGTTATGTGTTGTTGATGCATGTGTTTAGTTTCATGTTTACTTGATGTATTTACATGCATGCAATTTACTTTCAGTTAAAAGTTTTATTGGCTAAAGTGTGGTACTTATGATTCACCCCCCCCCCCCACCCCCCTCTCATAAGTACTCTTTCCATATTTGAATATTCCAACATCATAGCCTCTGCCCACATGTGTAAGGGCAACCCAACATGCAACCTCATGCTCCTTGCGCGCTCCATTATAATCTTGCTCATGTGTTCAACCACTCCATTTTCTTGTAGAGTCCTTGAAACAGTTTTCTATCTATGAATACCATTAGTGGAGCAATAATCTTCAAATTCATGACTGTAATAGTCACCACCATTATCAGATCTGAGACATTTTAATTTCTTACCAATCTCATTTTCAATCAAGCATTTCCATTTCTTAAAAGTTTGAAATACATCAGATTTTTGTCTAAGGAAATAAATCCATACTTTTCTAGTTGTGTCATCAATAAATGTAACATAAGAATGAGAGCCACCAAGGGAAGATACTTGAGCTGGTCCCCATACATCTGTATGCACAAGCTCTAATTTCTCCTTTTTGTTTTCCTTCCCAGTCTTAACAAAACTCACTCTTTTTTGTTTTCCATACACACAACTTTCATAGAAATTCATATTAACACATTTTAGACCTGGTAAAACTTTCTTTGAATAAAGTACTTTCATACCTTTCTCACTCATGTGCCCAAGTCTATTGTGCCACAGGGCTATATCAGAATCTACAGCAGCTATGTGTTCTCCCTACTCAACTGCAGCAATTGTTCCTGAATATTCATTTTTCTCTGAAACAATCAAAGTAGAAGGAACAATAGGACCTGTACAAAGATATAAGGTGCCTACTTTCACACCTTTTTCTACTACAAGGGAACCTTTTGAAACCTTCCAATTTTTATCATTAAAAGTAACTACACAACCCTCATCATCGAGTTGCCCTGCTAAAATTAAATTCCTACTCAGCCGTGGAACATGTCTTACCTCATGTAGTAGCCAATGATTCTCATTTTGCAACTTAATCTTAATTTTTCCCTTTCCAAAAATTTGACAGGGTTCATTATACCCCAAATAAACATGCCCAAAATCCCCTTGGACATAATCAATGAAATAATCTCTATGAGGTGTAGCATGAAATGAAGCACCAAAATCTAAAACCCATGAATCATCAACACTTTCTAAAGATAGAAGCAAAGCATCCTCTTCAAATTTGTTACTTACCACATTTGCCTCCTTGTCTCCATCTGATTTATCTCCTTCATTTTTCTTTCGATTCCAAATATCTTTTTTTTTGTGCCCTAGTTTCCCATAGTACCAGCAATCGTTCGATCCTCTCAATTGAGACCTTTTGCCCTTTGACTTTCCTCTTGATTTCTCATGATTTCCAGAGTTATTTCCTCTCTCAATTGTTCTGCCCCTACTTTGTGCATTCAAAGAACTTCCTGATGTAGATCCACCTGAGAATTTCCTACGAGTTTTCTCACTCAAAAAAACACCGATCACATTATCATATTTTAGGGTACTAGATCCAAGAACATAATTACTCACTGCCATTACCAAGCCATTCCAGCTTTCAGGCAAAGAACACAAAATCAAGAGAGTCCTAATTTTTTCATCAAAATTAATACTCACAGAAGATAACTGACTAGTAATTGTATTAAACTCATTTAAATGATCTACAACAGATCCACCTTCTGCCATTTTCATTTTAAATAAATGCTTCATGAGAAATACCTTGTTTGAAGCAGAGGGCTTTTCATATAATGTCACTAGGGTTTTCATCAACTCTTCTATCATCTTTGCTTTTGTAATATTAAATGCCACTGATGGTCCCAAGCATAACCGAATACTTCCGAGTGGCTTTCTGTCCAAAACATCCCATTCAACCTCTGACATAGTTCCCTGATTCTTGGCTTTGCCTTGCAATGACTTCCACAAATCCTTCTGATACATATAGTCTTTCATTTGCATTTTCCATAACTAGAAGTTCTGCCCATTAAACCTATCAACCCTCAGCTTACCCTCATCTGCCATTGCTCTCACTCAATCGTGAGACTCCCACTCAACCGTGAAACTTTCCTGCAAAGGATAACTGAAAAAACAACTAGGCTCTGATACCACTTGTTAGGATAAACCAAAGATAGAAATAAAAATTACATGCAAATATAACCAATAACATAAAATAATAGATCACACAGAAATGAACACAAGGCACCAAGATTTAATGTGGTTCACCCAATCCTTGGGCTACATCCACCAAATAGCAAGTTCAATCTTATTACAATCTAGTGATTACAACCTGATTATAGTCCGTAATCCCTTACAGCTCAATACCACTGCAATAAGCAATTTCACATCACAACATCATGAAAATACCTAACCCTAAACCCTTTTATACAAGTATTTTATCTATTTTAGGGTTACAACATGTTGGCCATAATATGTACAGTACTTTCCTAATCAGTCACCATAATCTAACACAGTGCATATTCCATCTTTTTCCTTGATCTTATTCCTATCCTTGTTAAGTTGATTTGGCATTAGTCTTCATTCCTCTGCCTTCATTCCAGGTCCATTAGGCAACAATGCCAAATTTTTACCATATGGATAAATAGATTGATGCATATAGACAATGAACATGAACAATACTCCTTTTCTTATTAGCATATGCCAAGAGATTACATAAAGCTTACAATGATGATTACAATGATTTTCCATGGTATACATATATTGTTTCGAAGAACCTTCCCGAAGGAGTCCATCAGCAACATAACAATTACCGACGACATGAACTTGTCGACTACACAATATTTATAGACAAAGTCAACCCGTCGGCTACACAATATTTATCGACGACATCAACCCGTTGGCTATACAATATTTATTGATGAAATTCTCTTCAATTGCAAACATGAAAGAAGAAGAAGAAGAAGGACATAAGAGAATTGAAACAATCCTAGGGATTGTTCTGAAGGGCCTTGTACTTGGTGATGCAATCCCAGATAATCATAGGATTGAAAGTTCCTATACTTTATACCACTGCATTCACTTTGATAACCATGGTGTTACATCTTTTGGTAACCTCTGACTGTGATGAATTGTCCATTGTCATGTGGAAACTTGATGTGATCCAGCTTTTCTCGCTGAAGTTGTCGTGAATTCTCCTTTGTAGATTAGTACAAACTGGAGTCTTTGACACTTTGAAAACCTTCTCAATGATGTTCAGATGTAAACTTGGAACAACTTTCCATCAGAACCTTTACTTCTTTTTTTTTCGAAGTAAAGTGCTTGGCGAATGGGAATGCATGCAAATGGAGATTGCCAATTTCTAAAATGTGACTTGGGCTTTCAAGATGTCATTGCACGAAAAATGGATTACATGTAAATACAACATGCAATAAGGGATGAAGGATGAGATGGAAAGCAAAGGCAAATGGTGGACAAGCTTTTGCATGTAATTGCAGATGGAAGAGATTCAAAGCATGTAATGACATTGGAAGTGGAAAAAATGTATTTTCTCATGGAGGTACGAATGCATATGGAGAGACAAGAATGAAATAAAGGTTGAGGGAAAATGAACTTTATAGTCATCTTAGATGAAAAGGTGAAGTCAACGTGCATGAGAAAACATGCATATGACATTTTTGACTTTTCAAAACCAGACTTTTTGGATGCTATTACACGTAAGGCTTTTCGTGTGATCGTGTAGTGCAAGTGAATGCGAAAAGTTAGATGAGTGAAAATGGGAGCAAAAAATGGAATTAAATGCATGTGCAGATGGTGAATGAGATGGAAAACATGTAATCACATTTTTCAAATGAGATGCGATGTGTTGTGACATGGAAAATGGAAGTGAAACATGATGATGCTTTCGCATGACGTGAAGCAAAAATAAGAACCTAGGATACCGATTCGTCTGGAAATGTAGAGGCTTCCGCATTGGATGCGAATGGATGCGGGATGCTTTTGGAAGCCTTGTGGATGCTGGCCAAAAGCCACCTATAGGCTCCCGAATGCGTTTGGAAGCCAGTATCCAGCTTCCAGACGCATCCAGGAGCCTGCGGGTGGCTTCTGGCTAGCATCCACAGAGCTTCCAAAAGCATCCAGGAGCATCCACGGGCCTAGTTGCATGAAAAGTGTAAAAATCATTCATGTTATTTATCTTTCCAACATTCATGTTATTTACACGCTACTTATCTTTGTTATATATATACATATATGTTTTCTTTAAATGCCAAACTTTGATATTGCTAGTGCCTAGAATATTTGATTATTAAACAACATGTAGATACAACTTTGTTTATGATGTATGATTCTTAATATTTTCTGCTAATCAAAATATTTGACCAAAAGTATTCACGTAGACTATATGTCTTTACTGGGTCTTCAATACTAAATACTCATCTTAGTTGTTATATATTAATATATATAGACATATATTAGTATATTTGATATCTCTTGCATTTCTTTCCATATATATATATACACGTTTCCTCCCGGATCCACATCCAAAAAAAATAAAAATCCCCGCATCCTGTATCCGCTTCGGAATCCACATCCGAATCGGTAACTTAGACAAGAACTTGTAACTTCTCTAAAGTGGAGAAAAATGACAAGCAAGCACAAAATACAAAAACAGGCACAAAACAAACACATGCCTTTGGAAAAAGACTCAAACATGTCAAAATGCAATGCTTTTCAACATTTAAATTCAAATTTGGAGTTTGGAAAAATTCCAAAGGTGTGAAAATGAGAGTTTTTATCATTTTTAAAGGCAAAATGCACTTTTCATGGCATATATATGGACAAATGTGCAATTTCAAACTAAAATATGCATGAAAATAGCAAGATAAGCATGAATTGATGAGTGAGCTTGAAAATGTGCACTTACTTGGAGGTTAAAGAGCCAAAATAACAAGTTTTATAGAATTTGAAGACCAATTCTTCCTCAAATTCGGATTTTCAAAGAACTTTTTCACTTTTTCCATACTTGCATTTAACAAAAATTAATGAGCAATGATGGGTCGAATTTGACATTAAAGTGTCAAATACATGGTCTCTAAAAATGATATCATGCATTTAAAACTCAAAAACAATGCCTCTTGATCAAAGGTATGGGTTGGAAATGCATTTTTTTTGAGTTTTTTGAATAAAAACATGACAATTTTTATGCAAAAATCTGGGCCATTTATGCAATAATGTGGCCAAAAAGTGCATGTTTCTGAGTCATTTTTGACTTGTCAATGCAAAAACAAGTTCCTCAAATGCATATACATGTATCAAAATGCAAAAACTTGACTCCAAAATACAAAAAAGTGGATAAAATTCCCAATTTTTTTGGGTGTTTTTAGCAAAAACGTGATTGATTAAAAGAATGAAATAAATTTATTTTTGGCTTCTAAATGAAACAATGTGAGCCAAGATGTATTGCAAATGATTGAAGATGCCAAAAATCCTCATTCCCTTGCAAAAACATGATTTAAATTACTCAAAATGGATTTATTTAAAAATTTCTCCAAAAATGTGTCCTTGGAAGGAGTTTGAAAAATTATTTTTTAGCAAGATAAATCCATTTTCAATGTTGGAAAATCCATGGCTAAGCAAAAACGACCCTAATGGAAAATATTTCATGCAAAATCATCAAGTAAATCTCTCGCAATCTCCAAAATCGGGTTGTGTCATTGCATATATTAAAGCACGTTTTTCATAAAAAATGGACCTTTTTGGGGAACTCACATATTTTAAAATGTGCATCTCATCAAAATCACATATTTTGGGTGCTATTACATGTTTTAAAATATGCTCATAGGCAAAAATGGACCTTTTGGGGGAGGAAACATGTTTTAAAATGCATCTCACTTTTAAGATGTAAAATCATAAAAACTTCACTTTTGATGCAGTTGCATCAAAAAGGTCCACTTTTGATGGATTTTACATGTTATTGCATATAAAATGTCCACTTAAGAAGACTTTAAGTCATTTAATTCATTTAAATTATAAAAATGTTACAAAATGGGGCATAAACAATATTTATTTATCATATTTTCAATATAACATATAAACATCATTTAAAAGTAACATTTAAGTAAACATTTGATTTTTTTTTTTTAAAATTAAACTGAAACTATATAGTTATATAGTTGTTTTAAGTGAAAAATTAAAAAGTAACTCAACTTAAAATTATAACATAAAGTGCACTATAGTCATTTTTAGTTAAAAATTTAAAGTTAAAGTAACTTAAAATCATAACAAAAAGTGAATATAAGTTATATTTATCAAAAAGTGAAAGTCAAATCGAAAATATAACATCATATTTTTTATTCCTGCTGTTGCACCCAAAATATCTATTTTTGAGGCACTAAAACGGGCATAACTGTTGATTGACAAGTCCGATTGACCTCTAGGTTAGACTAAATCGAAGGGAAAAATGAAAGCTATGACATGAGAAAAACTAAAGGATTAAAAACAAGCAAACACAAACTCAAAAGTAAATAACAGATGATGAAGGCTTCAAAAGTCAAGCAAAGACTCAACATAAAGCAAAATGAAAAAGACTTGACAAAGGCCTTCAGTAAAAGGATTCATTATATCAATTGGTACTGATTGGTTGATCAATACTACCAATTAAATAATGAACTAAACTCAGAGAAATGCAATACTAAGTTTGAAAAATTTTCGTGCTATTACCTACATTTTGTGGTGACAAAATTCAGGACAACACGCTAAAAACAAGATACACATATTTGTACAATACGTAGCCAAATATAAATGGATGACCAGTAGCCAAGCATTATTTAGTCATCTCTAATTGCAAGACACTTGGCACTAAATGAAAATCTTAAAAGAAAAAATGTCATGCTAGTCAATTAAATCAAATATTATTATCAGGACATGCTCCAAGAAAAAAGTTAAAAAGCTATCAAATTTTATGCTTCTAAATTAGATTGTGGAAATCTTCTTGTTCTTAGTTAAAAAGTTGTTCTCCTAATGTACCACAAGCTAAGCTACAAGCTAGTACATAAAGATAAAAAATAAATACAATTAAGAAATCAAAATTTGTTTCTTACAATCAATAAATTCTTGAATACTTTTGAAAAAATTCTATCTAGGAATAAAGTTAGATCCTTTTGAAGCCTCAAACATAGCAACAAATATAGTGTAATAACTCCAACAGGTTATAACTTCATCAAACACAAAGTCTTCTGTATTTTACTTGTTTGACATTTCATCAAACACTTTGCAAGCAAGAGATATATTGCATATCTAAATTTTGATTTCTTTATAAATGCCAAACATTAATAAATATACTTGCAAAGAGCACACCAAAAATCTAACAATGAAGATGCAATTGTTTTTGTATGACATTGATTACAAATAGGAAAATATGCATCTACATCAATAAGACATTAGGGCAAATTTTTTTGATATAAATTAGATTACAATAGATTTTGCAAGCCCTACCAATGCTCTAAATATCTACTCTCAAACAATGCAAAATGTAGTAGATAAAAACTTGGAATTCTTCTAAAAATATGAATTTTCGTGTAGCAAATCACTATAGAAAATCACTATAGCAACAACACTGTAGCAGTGGTATTGTAGTAGAGGTACTATAGCAAAGTTACTATAGCAGCAGTACTGTAGCAGTATCCAACTTATTCCTTACTCCACAATTTGGCCCTAGGCCACAAATTTGGCACAATGAAAAAATTGGTTTGTCTTCTCCAACAGTTGCAACCCTTCAAAAGATATTTCACCACCTTAGTTATGCAAATCAATGAGAGTGTTCATTCACAAGGATCAATGTAAGAACTGTAGAAACTCTTGGCTCCACAAGCTATCTAGAAGAGTAGATGACAACACATTCGATGATCAACAATGAGGTTGCTCTCCCTATTTATTCTTTTCCTCTAATAGATGGACCTCCTTCTAGAAGAAATATAATTATATTTAATTCCTCCTAGAAGATTCTTTTAATTTATTTAATTAACTTTAGTCACTTTTAATTAAATTAATTAAATATAAAGTCACCTTTTAATTTTAATAATTTATTTAATGACTTTATAAGAAATTAATTTAATCAGTTTCTCCTTATTTCTCCACTTAGCCTTTGGAGAATGTAAAGGCTACGAACTCCACTAAGAGGCTAAAAAGATGGGGACATTATAGTCCGCCCCTCTTGAAATTGCTTGTCCCTAAGCAATCTCAAGTTTGGATGCCGCAAAATTTATTCACTCCCAAGTGGCATCCTCTACTGGCATGCCCTTTCACTTCTCCAAGTACTCCTTGATAGTACATCTCCTCAAATTCCTCTCCCTGACTCAATGATAGCCTTTGGTACTAAAAAAAATTTCCCCTCATCGTCCAAGGGTGGAAGCATTGTAGAAGGAACAATCTAGTGTCCTAACACCTTTTTGAGATGTGACACATGAAAAATATTATGGACTCTGCTCTTTGATGGAAAATCCAACTTGTAAGCCACTTCTCCAACTTTTTTGATCACCCTAAAAGGCCCATAATAATGTGGCTTAAGTTTTTTGGCACCACTTTTCTTGAGAGAGGACTAGCGGTAAAGCTACAACATCAAATATACCATATCACCTACCTCAAAAGTTTGCTCAGTCCTCTTCTGATCAACTTACTGCTTCTGTTGATTCTGTGCCTTAGTGATATTATCCTTAAGAGCCTTTACAATGTCTTGGCTCTCTTGTAATAAGTCTCCAGAATAGGGTACTCTACTATCTGATAGCAACAAATCCATGAAATTGGGTGCCTCATATCCATATAATGCCATGAATGGTGACATTTGGATAGACATGTGATAAGTGGTATTATAACAATATTCACATAGATATATCCACTTAACCCAAGCATTTTGTTGCCCTGCTATGTAATTTCGAAGGTATCCCTCCACCCATTTGTTTATTATCTCTATTTGACCATCTGTCTAGGGGTGGTAGCTAGTACTTGGAGTGAGCTTTGTCATGCAAAATCTAAACAACTCTTGCCAGAAGTGACTCATAAACCTATTGTTCCTATCGCTGGCGATGCTCTGAGGTAAGCCATGAAACCTAAATACCTCTCTAAAGAATAAATATATGTACTGCGTAGTAGTGTAGGTAGCAGTGATCAGGAAGAAATGGGAAAACTTTGTAACTCGATCAACAACATATATATAATCTCTACCCTGGGCCCTCGGTAGTCCTATAATGAAGTTCATGGACAAACACTCCCACATCCTGTCAGGAATTGGAATTGGCTTAAGTAAGCTTCCTAGGTAAGAGTACTCCTATTTATTCTACAGACAAGTAGGACACTCTCTAACATATTGCAATACCTCAACTTTGAGCCCTTTCCAAGAAAATTGCTCACAAATCTGTCGGTAGGTTTTGTAAAAACCTGGATGTTTTGCCATAGGCGAGTCATGATAAAATCTCAACACCATCCTCTTCACCTCTAACATTGGCACCAAATAAATGTGCCCTTTGTAAATGATGATCTCATTCACAAGAGTGAAATCATTATTCTGGATCGATCCATCTATGAATCCTAATGCCCATGTATCCTTTGCATACTTTGCAAGGATTAAATGTCTCCAATCCTCTGATATATCTATCATCCATCTCAATTGGGGTAATATCAAAATCATATGCTTGTAATGTACTTACCCATTTCTGTTGCTTGTCATTAAGATATCGCTGCCCCAAGAATTGCTTTAGGCTATTGTGGTCGATTTTTACGATGAATTTTCTACCCACTAAATGCTACCTGAATTTGGCCAAAGCATGCATTATGGCCAAAATTTCCTTATCATAGATGCTGAAGCTCCTCTTAGGCCCCTTGAGCTTTTTACTCTCATGAGAAATTGGGTGCTTGTCTTGCATAAGCACCACTCCAACACCTTCACTAGATGCATCATAGTGCAACTCAAAAGGTTTGCTAAAATTTTGTAATGCTAGCACTGGAGAAAGAAGTCATCAACTCCTTAAATTTATCAAAACACTCTTGTGCCTCAAGAGTCCATAAGAAAGCATCCTTTCTCATCAGGTCCATCAAGGGTGCTACATGCCTAGAATATCCACTGACAAACCTCCTGTAGAACCCACACAACTCCAAAATCCTCTCAACTGTGTCAAGTTCACTTAAATAGGCCACTCAATAATAGCACAAATATTTTCAAGATCCGTGCATACTCCCTAAGCACTAATAATGTAACCCAAATATAATAACTTTGATAATCCAAAATCACATTTGGACTCCTTTGCATACAAGGACTCCCTACCCAAAATGCTCAACATAGTGTTCAAGTGCCACGCATGCTCATCCCATGTCCTACTATACACCAGGATGTCATCAAAGAAGACTAACACAAATTTCCTCAAGTGATCCTAAAAAACCCCATTCATTGTGGACTGAAAAGTAGCTAGAGCATTAGTTAGACCAAATGGCATAACTACAAACTCAAAATGGCCACAATGACACTTGAATGTTGTCTTCTCTATATCCTAATCTTTGACTCAGATCTGATGATAGCCCGATCTCAAATCATTTTTCAAAAAAAAAAATGCTCTATGTAGCTCATCTAATATCTCATCAATTTGTGGGATGGAATACCTATTTTTGATAGTCTCCTTTTTGAGGATCCTCTAATCTATGAACATCCTAAGAGTACCATCCTTCTTCACTAAAACCATAGAAGAAGTGAGAGATGACTTACTTGGTCTAATGTGCCCCTTAGCAAGTAGTTCCATGATGGTTTTCTCAATCTTATCCTTAAATATCTTTGGATGCCTGTAGGGTGTGATCATGATGGGTTTAATATCATCCTCTAACTCAATAATATGCTCAATACCTCTATTTGGAGGTCTACCTGGTGGTATTTCATTGAAAACCTTGTAGTGCTTAGTTCTCAATTCTTGTATGTTAGGGTGATATTTTGATTTATGCTACCCTTGTGATGGCATTAAAGTGTAATAGACTGTCCACTCATCCTGGTTATGTCTCAACAAGCTCTCCATGCGTCTGCAAGACATCATCCTAAACCCACTGTCACGAATGACCTTAAGTATATGAGTCTTCCCTTTTGACTGAAATTTCATCTCCATATATCTCAAATTGAGAGTGAACTCCCCTATATCATGTAACCAAGTCATGCCAAGAACTAAATTTGTATCACCCATGTTAACAACATAAAAATTTGCTTTGAAATCAAATTTGTTGATCTTTAGAAGTAGACCTATAATCTTCCTGTCACATTTGAGGATGTAGTCATTAGCTACCCTCACTCTCATACCTTTAAACTGCTCTGTCTGTATCCCATGCCTCTCAATCAATCTGGGGTCAATAAAATTGTGAGTAGCACCTATATCAAGCAAAGTAATAACTCACTAACCAACCAATACCCCTCTCATCCTGAATGATCCCTCTTGTTGTACACTAGTGAGACAAGCCTCCTTAAGTCTACCCTTAGTATTCTCATCACCTACATCATCTATGCCTTCTTTTTCTTCAATTGATTCCTCATTTTTAGATTGCTGGTTTGAATTTTCAGAATCAGAATCTTCATAATAAGCCCACATAACCCTGTTTTCTTTCCCCTTTGGCCTCAAAGGAAAATTATGGTTCATATCATAGGGTCCTTTGCAATGAAAACAAAATTTTTTCTTCCTTAAATCTTTCAATGTCTCTCTATCGAAAGGAGCAAATGATTTATCTTTATCTTCAACCTTTGTTTCATTCCTCTTAGGTTTCTTAAAAAATAGTTTGTCTTTGCTAGATGATGCACCCTAGTAATGGTTTGTCTTTGCTAGATGATGCACCCTTTGACTGAAATTTATTTACTAGAGCTGCTTGTTCCATACTTCTAGCCTTCTTAATTGCTTTTTGTAAATTGAATGGATCAAAGGCTTTTACCCAACCCTTCAGTGGTTCAGATAATCCCTACGTGAACAAAACAACCAATTTCCTATCTGATATATTTGGCACCATAACAGATAGCCTCTGAAAGTCACTAATGAAATACTCCAATCCACCTATCTATTTCAACTAGGCCAACTCCCTAAAGTAGACTTTTGGATCCTTCTTATCAAACCTCTCTACCAACGTATCCACGAAGTCCCGATATGAAGTCACTTGGTTATGCTGAAGGTTAACCATCCCATGGTACCACCAATCATGTGCAACTCTCTCTAAATATAGCATGGCATATTTTATTGCCTCCACTTTTGTAATAGGTATCAGTGCTAAGAAGGTATCAAACTTGTGAATCCAAGCTTGCACTATCATCTTGCTACTCCCATCAAATGTAGTCAAGGAAAGCTTCCCTGTAGCATGCTTTAATTCATTATCCTCACCATGAGGTCTCCTATTCTTTCTGACTATACGGTAGTATTCTCTTCTTTGGTTCACAAACCTCTTAAAAGCCATTCTCTCTTGTACCTACGATGCCAATAATTCCCATTCATCATTAGCAACCATAAGGATATCTACAAATGTCCCATCCTTAGCATCCTCTATTGGCTCCTATATTGGTTCCTCTCTAACAAAGGTAGGATGTGTGGGCCTATCCGCTATTCTGGAAAGAGTTCTATGAGCTTTAGATGATCCCATTGAACTCTTGCTATCCCCTTGTTCTTGATTTCATCTGTCCTATGGGTTCATGTGCTCAACCATGGTGGTGAGTGCCTGCAAAGCCTGAGCCATCCGCTCTTGTCCTATAACTATTGCTCTGAAAAAGTCCCTTTTTTCTTGATCCTCATTCCTATTGTCTCTTGGTGGGCTACGCTCTTTCCTATCACCCATGGTGTTTGACTGCCTATCAAAATCTTGTTCCCTGTCAAACAAAGCTCGCCTGCAAGTGTAAAATCTATGAGATCTAACCCCAGGTGGCTGCATGTGATTGCTAAACCCTTAGGATGGCAGGATTTAGCTCTAATACTAATGTAATAACCCCAACAGGTTATAACCTAATCAAACACAAAGTCTTCTCTAATTCACTTGTTTGACATTTCGTCAAACACTTTGCAAGAAAGAGATATATTGCATATCTAAATTCTATTTTTTTTCTAAATGCAAAACTTTAATAAATATGCTTGCAAAGAACACACCAAACATCTAACAATGAACACGTAGTTTTTTTTGTATAAGACTAATTACAAATAGGAAAATATGCATCTATATCAATAAGACATTAGCACAACAAATTCTGATATAAAACTTTGATATAAATTAGATTACAACAGATTTTACAAACCCTACCAATGCCCTAAATATCTACTCTCAAACAATGCAAAATGTAGCAGATAAAAACTTGGAATTGCTCCAAAAATATGAATTTTTTTTGTAGCAAATCACTATAGCAAATTACTGTAGCAAATCACTGTAGCAGCAGTATTGTAAAAATGGTATTGTAGCAAGTTACTTTAGCAGTATCCAACTTATTCCTAAGGCCACAAATCTAGCCCTAGGCCACAAATTTGGAACAATGAAAAGATTGATTTGTCTTCTCCAGTAGTCGCAATCCTTCAGAAGATATTTCACCACCTCATTTATGCAAATCAATGGGAGTGTTTGTTCCCAATGATTAATGTAATAACTGCAGAAACCCTTGGCTCCACAAGCTATTCAAAAGGGTAGATGACAACACATTCGATGATCAACAATGAGGTTGCCCTCCCTATTTATTCTTTTCCTCCAATAGATGGACCTCCTTCTAGAAGAAAGAAAATAAAATTTAATTCCTCCTTCTAGAAGATTCTTTTAATTTATTTAATTAATTTTAGTCACTTTTAATTAAATTAATTAAATATAAAGTCATCTTTTATTTTTAATTTATTTAATGATTTTATAAGAAATTAATTTAATCAATTTCTCCTTATTTCTCCACTTAGCCTTCGGAGAATGTAAAGGCTAAGAACTCCACTAAGAGGCTAAAAAGATGGGGACATTACATACAGACCTCAAAATCCAAGTGGTCGACAATATGAACAATTGATCCTACCCCTATATAGGGTCAAATAAGATATCCACTTGATAGCATCTTTGCTCTAACAAAACCTTCCCTAGGTGGTACCATGCCCATATTCAGTGAATGCTCACATACCTAGAAATTAAGATAAATATCATTGTCCAATCAAAGGACCTACATTAGGATATTTGAATCCCAAAAAGTTAGAAATATTTGTATCCCATCTATGAGGTACAAGTAAACCACATAGCTTAACAGAAACACATAAGTGAAAGACAGACATTAGAACATAAAATGAATGTCCAAGGAATGTAAAAAGAGACAACTGGTAAATTTAATATTTAGAACATAGTACCACCAAACTTTTGTCCTCAAGAATTGATGTATATTGAAGTGTGCAAAAATCTTGAGCCTGGGTAAGAATGGTTAGAGAATAGATCTAAATCATAAAATTAACTACATTTTTGAATGATATGAATCAAAATAGAAATGAAGGAATACAACATTCTATTTTTTGTCATTTGAACTGCTGCAAGTAAATTCTTGCTCCCATCCTTTTCTTGAATGACACACATGTCATTCTCCATCAACACTTTGTATCCATTTTGAATGACCCGACCAATGCTCATCAAATTTTGCTTCATACCAGGGGCAAAATATACATTTTTTATTTCCTTCTTCTCACCTTTCTTGGTGCGAACCATAATAGATCCTTTGCCAACAACTGGTAGGGTTCCATTGTTACCCATCTTAATTTTTGATTTGAAACTCTTGTCAATGAATGGAAACAAGGTTTCATTACCACTCATATGGTTGCTACATCCACTATCAAGGTACCAAACTTTAGGGCTTCCTTCTTCACCAACATTACACATGATGAAGGCAGTGGCATTGTTTCCACTTCCCATGTTCACATCAGCCACATTTGCTTGTCCTGACTGATCATTTTGCTTCTTCCAGCATTCACTTGCATAATGCCCATATTTATGACAGTAGTAGCATTCTACATCACTCCTATTTGAGTTGTAGTTTTTCTTACCTCCTCTTGAAGTATTTTTTGAGGTACTTGCTCCATCTGCTCTTCTTAAGCTTTTTGCTACAACATTTCTTTGTCCTCCATTACCTCAGCCTTTGCCTCTGTAGTTTTTGCCTGAGCCATTTCTTCCTCTCCCCCTTCCTCTTGGATCTGACTGAGCCTTGAATGCTTGCTCTTGGGAAGAGGAAGATGTAGACCTATTGATCCTATGCTCATGGGTTTGATGAGTACCCATCAGCTCATCCATCGTCAAGATAGTGAGGTCTTTTGCCTCTTCTATGGTCATGGCCAAATTGTCATATTTATGAGGTAAACTCCTCAATATCTTCTCCACTATCCTTTGCTCTTGATAGTCTTCTCCATTTGACTTCAGTTGGTTAATCACATTTGAGGTCCTTGAACTGAAATTTGCAATTGATTCATTTTCCTTCATTTGAAGGTTCTCAAACTCCCTCCTTATATTCTATAGCTTTACAGTATAGACTTTATCAGTCCCCTTGAAGTTTGTCTCAAGGATATCCCAAGCTTCCTTTGCATAATTTGTTGTTGCAATCTTTGGAAAAACTGTATCTGTCATTGTTGCTTCAATAAGACTTAACGCCTTAGAATCCTTCCTCTTTGACTCTTTCAAATGAGTCTTTTGTGCATTTGTGAGGGCAACATACTAAGTTGGGTCTGTCACATCATTGAATCCATTAACCAAAAAATCCCACAAATCATTAGTAACCATTATGGTTTTCGTTTCCTTTGACCATGTATCATAATTTTGTCCATTAAAGGGTGGTGGCTGCTACCAAATCTTTCCTGCATCTCCTGCCATGTCAAATATCCCAGAAAAAAAATGCCCTAACTCACTATGGATGTGGGGCCTCAAAGTTCTAATACCATGTGAGAGATAATAAATTTCAATCACCAACAACCCTAAAAGTTTCTTGCACAACCCTAAAATCAATTTTACCACCCTAAAAGTTTCTCAGCAACAACTATTATCGAGTGAAAAAATTTTGTCGGTAGCCAAAGAAACTAGGTGGTAGGAGAGTTTACCGAGCGATCTCAATAAATGAAAGAAAGAAAAAAACTCAGTAGCAAAGGATGCCAAGTGAGCTCGGTAAAGGAAGAGAAACTCGATAGACACTGGATACCAAGTGAGCTTGGTAGTATGGATGTCGAGTAAACTCGATAGCCACAGGAGGGTGAAGGTCGATAGAAGGTACCAAGTGAACTTGATAGCCACTACAAAATAAAACTTCAAAAAAACTTTACCAAGTGAAGTTTTATAATGTGAATATCTTTCACCATTAAAAACTAGAGAGCTAGACCATGAAGCTTCCAAATAAGCTTTTCAAATGCAATGAACAAGGAAGAAGCAATAGATTGAAGTATGCTTGCTTGATTTCTATTCAACTTTGATTCAAACTAATACAAAATCTAGGAACATTTGGCTTCAACCAGAAAAACCTAAAGTAACCCTAAACTGGTAAAACTTGAACAACTTCAATACTTCAAAAAACTTAAACTTGCAGCTCTAATGGCTTCTTACAATAATGCCTGGAGCAATCATTGCTTCAATAGGTCAAAAAAAAACAAATAAACTATGAACTTATAGGATGACACAAAGAAGTACTTGAAACTGCAGTCACGAAATAAAATTCCTCTAGCCTTGCAACAAATTGGATCTGCTGATCACTTTCTCTACAACTTCTGAGCTCTTCAACTTTAACTTCTTCTACTCTCTCTCTATCTGGTCAAATGAATAAGATCATTCCTTTTTGTCATCTACCACAAAAATTTCCCCCTCTTTTCTAGATTTCAAAAAACTCACCTACCAAGCAATAAATTCTTTTGATCATTCTGCAAGCTATCATGGAGGTAGGTGGGTGTTTGCCTCCAGGGGCAAATGACCATTTCATTTAATATTCCAACAACAGTTTGAATTTTATTTACAAGGGAGATTGTATTAGTTTGAATGTAGTAATAATTGTAGTTGATTTAGAACAAATTTCATCGTGAAAAAGAAGAGGTGTTATTGTACTTGAAACATTTGTTGACAGTTTCATTATTCATTGATAATATTTAATGTGTAGAGATTTAACTGTGGAAATTTGCAAGTGTTTGATCAGAGTTATTATAGTTGATTGTAAGTTTAATTGTTTTTGAGTTGGTGTTTTGAAAGTCTGAGTTAGGGCATAGACTATTGAGGAAAGTTAGTGCTATATAGGGATTATGGAGACTCCTTAGGGTTGGAGCCCTTAAAGATTGTAATTGGAGAGTACATCCTAGCAGCATCACTGAATGTGATTTTTCCCTTTTCAAGTTTCCACATCATATTCTTGTGCATTGTGTTCTTGTCTTGTGATGCTTTACTTCTTTCCAATGTGGCACTTACATTTTATTATGCATAATTGATAAAGAATTGGATTGCATAAAAATGCAAATTTTAGTTACTACTAATTCAACCGTCCCCCTCTCTTACCCCTTTACTAGTAAATCTGTGTTCTACACCTCTATTGTCTTATTAGCCTCTCTCAATAATTTTTTATGTTACTTAATGTTTTGTTCCAAGATGCTACACTTGTAATTTGAGGCTTTCAACCCATATAACATAATGGTTGTCCTAGGCATCTCTGAGTATCTTGTTAGCCATGACAGTGTTTATGCTCACAATCTCTTGGAGCTTGCTCATGATTTGCTCATGAAGAGCATCTTGTTGTTTTGTGGCTTCAATCCTAGAACTTACACAACTCCTAGTTAGAATGAGCTCGTGATATGTTTCATGCATACTATTAATAAAAGAGGATTTTTTATCTTTAATCTTCTGAATCCAACTATGGTCACATGACCAAAGTGATTATCTTCTTGCATATTTTAGATAAATAAGAAATCTGTCAATACATCAACTATCATCTTCAACTCATCCTTATCATATTTATCCCTTTCTATCCTCTCCATCAATTTGATGGCTGTGACCTTAAAAGTTATGCAAATCTTCATCTTTATTTAGGGGACCCATGTAAATGTGTAATTACCATTTGGGTTATCCAATTCAACAACCTGCAAATTTTTGTGTTCTTGCTTGGGTTTGTGATGTTTTGCAATTCATTAAATAAAATGAAGAAGTTTCTCGGCAAGGATAATATATAGAATTTGCAATTCAAATATAATGAATGGAAGAACAATGGCTGCAATATTATCAAGTGTTCAATACATGATCAAATATGCTTTGCAACATCAATGTTCATACCTAAAAGTATTATAGAAGACTTCAAAAAAATATGGAAATGATTATCAACACTCAAGAATTCTGAGATAACAACAAATGATCCAAAAAATTCAAACTCCTAGATTACTAGGTGAACACATGGTACTACTGGAGTCAAATTCAAATTAATATTAAATGCCAAATAAGCTCTTATATGTAGCTTCCTAGCAAAGAAAGCCCTTCCTTAGAAACCTGGGTGAGATTTTAAATTGTAGTTACAAGTTGATGCTTGAAATCTAGTAGAAATGTCAACCAATAATGAACATCTGAGCTTGCAATTGATGAAGTCCTCCAAAGAAATTCTCGAACTATAACACTAGTAGAACTACTATATGTAATTCTCCAACTAAAATCCTTGTTTCAATTGCACAACTACAAAGGCACCAAATTTGTAAAGGAAAATGATCTTCAATAGTGAGAATGTTTTGCTTTTGATGTGCTTTTATGACTCCAACTCCTTAAATGCATGTAATCTAGTTTTAGGTTTTTAATAAAAATTTATAATATGTCTTCAAACTTGGGTGCTCAAGATCATGGAATATAAATGCACTTTTAATATCATTTAGAATAATATAACTTGTGTGCACATTGGATTTATAAGATACTTAAATATTTTAGCCTGTAAAATATAATCCATTAATTGCACTTTAAGCCACTTAAGTGAAGGGTCATGGCCCCATTGAATATAAAGCATAGTTACACTGGCTTGGGGGATGTGGGGATAGGGGGATGAGGGGACAAGTTTCTGGGATGGGGGGGACAAAGGAGCCTCAATTTGGGGATGGCGACGGGGAACAGGAGAGGGGGACAAGGTGTATATAGTATATACTATACATATGTTACTTAAAATCCTAATTATGAAAAGATGTATAACAATATTAGACATGAATATGAAGTATAAGTTCATCAAGACCGTTATTACTAGTTTAGGTTTACATTGCATTTAACATTGAACAATGAACAATAAAAGAGGAGATCTAAATTCTAACATATATCATCTATGAAATTTAAATTGGAATAACTTAAATAATCAAAGATTGAAGATTCAAATAGCATCAAACTATGATTATTATTATCTCATCAATCATTCAATGGCATCATAAACTTAATTTAAAATTACATCAAATAGTAACAACCATGATATGATCACAATGTTCAATGTTCAATGTTTCAAACTTTAAATGAGTCAATGAAAAATATGATAATCATAATATACAACTCAAGTCTCAAGTATAAACTACAAAATCAAAACAGAAAATGTCAAGTACTAAAGGCCCAAGGGCCTCCAAAATGTAGTAGAGGTTTCCTAGAGGCCTCTAATCATCCATGTCACCCTAAGACTCAGGCTTAGCGAACTCGTCCTCCGAACTCTTAGCCTCTTCAAGGGTAACAACCATGAGAGGAATACCAACCAACCCCACATCAGAATCCTCATCAACTTGTGAGGCCTCCTCTGGCTCTACATTTGATCATGTTGTAGGGCTCTCCTTGCATACACGTGTCTTGCAGTCTTTGATACACAAGGCACAATGTACAACCACTAGCTTCTCTGCTTTCTAAAAGGTAAGTTTTTTCCTCTCAAGAGAGTGGATGAAGCTATAAGTAGACCAATTCCTCTAAGAAGTTGAAAAACTAGATACCTAAGATAACAATCAAATGACTAGTATGAGAATGACAAAATTGAAGTTGAAATTCATGACTAAAAGTAAAAGTGAAATTGAAATTTGAAAGTGAAAATAAAAGGTTCTAAATTTGAAGAACATCAAACCTGAGACAAGAGACGAATGACTAGTGTGGTCATTGTTGATTTTGGTCCATGAAAATTCCACCACAAAATAGGATCTTCCTTTGCCATTGCTTTTATGTCGGCCTTTGCTCTAGTTGTATATACCCTAAGAGTAGAAAATTTGGTCCACTCAGTGTGAACCTTCCCTGCTATCTCAATGCCATACATCCTATCAATGCACTTGAAGAATATTTCCTTCACCTAAAATCCAAATTTTAAAATCATGAAATTAAGAAATTAAATATTCATAAGTCCTAGTGTACTAACCTCTAGTTCTAACTTTCAAGTGCAAGTGTACTAAATTCAAAATTGATAATAGATTACCTCATCATCATTCAGTGGTGTAACTCTCGTAGGCCTAGGCATGTACCACTTTGAATTCAATACATAAGCAACCATATGTAAGGGAGTGTTGAGGTTGTCCCATCTACGCTAAATAATAGGCCAAATGTGCTTAGTGTAAAATGCTAAATTTAGGTCCCTCTCTTGCACAATTGCCCTCATCTGGCCAAGCATAGCATCAATGCACTCGTACACCTCTCCAAGAGTAGTTGTATCAACATCCCCATATTTGATGACCTAGAAAATTAGAGTGATGAAAGAGACAATGTATTTTTCATCACTCCAAAATACATTTCTCTTCACTATCTCCTTCACCCTCAACCCTTGCTCTAACCTGGACCCATCCCACCTATTTTGCTCATTTTTCATAACCATGAGTTGCAATGGAACTTGCAACTCAATATGTCTCTCCAAAAGAATGAAGTAGAATGCATATCGGGTGTCAACTGGTTTGAGGAATTTCATCCTTGCAAAGCTCCTAAAAAGGGCATGTGATGTGTGGTGATTGCTAAGAAACATTTGCACATCTCTAGTGTCACTCACTAATCCCTTAATCCACAAAATCTTCTCCATGCCCTTTAGTGCATTGTTCATGGCATGCACACAACACAGAGTCCACCAAAGATGTCTTTAAGTTGTCTCAATAAGCCTCCCTACTTCTCTACATACAAGTGTTTCATCTGTCATTGATTGGACAAAATTTTGTGGCCCAACCTCCTCAATAGCATCTCAAAGCATATTAAACTAAAAATCAACATCCTTTCGATGCCTTAAGCAATCAATAGCCCTAAGATAAAATGGACCCTTTGTGCATGTAATGATGATATTGATGAGTGGAAAATTCCTAATGTTCATCCACCCATCCATGATGATGTTGAAACCATACTCCTTCCAAATAGTTCTCAAGTTATCCTTCTTTAAAGCAATCTTAGCATACTCTTTATCCAAGATTGTAGTCAACAATTTGTGCTCATTCAATGGCACAAATGATGATCCTCCTCCTCTTTCCACCAGCTACATCATATCCTTATAATAAGGAGATCATGTCACATGAAGAGGTATGCCACTGGAAAAACTAAGTCTACCAATGGCCTTCTCTAGCTCCTCTCTCAGGCAGGCATTAAATAAATCAGGTAACACCTTTCTTTTCCCCTTGCTAAACTATGCTTTGGGCATAACACTAGATGTAGAAGGACCCGAGGTTGCCCCTCCAAATGATGTAGCCATAGGTCTATGTTGTGGTCTACCCCTAGGACTAGGGGTAGAAAAATGTGGCTGCCTCTGTTCATAAGCCTGCTGAAGACTGTGAACCTTTTGCCTATCATTCAAGGTGGTAGGTACCTCAATGCCCAAGTCATTTGGAACACCCCAAAGATTGGTGAACTCAATTATGTAATACAAATTTTTTGTTTTCATCAAGAACTTGCATGGACCCACACCTTTTCTTGTCCAAAAGAGGAAATGTGCATTCACTCCAGTGATGCTCTTGAACCATTCTATCTTATAACTATTACATTTCCACTTCATTGTACCACCACCTGTAGCTATTTGTGCAATTTTCCTTATTGCAAACTATCTGAGAGGAGATTTAGGATCATAACTACCCCTAGCCCACTTTGCAGAAAGAGTAAAGGGTCTACCCTTAGCCCACTTTTTCGAAAGAGTGGAGGGGCAATCTATAGTTGGGGGACCGAATGGCCAATTATTTGTTGATTCTAAATCAGTTTCTTCATTCTCTTTATCATGTCCAGCCTCAGGGTTATAATCTTCTTGGCTACTATCATTGTGAGAATTGGCAAATAAATCCATCTCATTATCATTGTGATTTGATCCACTTGAGTCATGACTATGGGAGCTTATTTTGACACTGCCATTTACAAAATGAAAAAAATATAAAATAAATACGTGCTTTTAGCCTATGCCCTTCTTCAAAATCATAATTTTTTGAAGTAAAATTAAAGCAACACAAATTTGGAAATGAAACAAGAAACATCTATTAAAATTTAGAAATGAAATTCAAATAAGAACTAAAAGCTACATACTAAAAAAAAAAATGGTCTTGAATTGGACAATAAATAAAAAATTAAAAAACCAAGAAAAACCCTACCTTTTGCTTCACAAATCTTTTGAACAAGCTGAAAAATCTTGCTGCTCCTCTTCTTCTTACTCCTCTTTGCATCCTCGTATCCTGAATAGAAGTTGAAGGTTTCTTATGTTCTCATAGAGAAACCAACAAACCAGTCTCAAAACCAAGCATGTTGAAAATGAACTCCTCATCCATCTTTTATGCTCAAAATGATAACCCTACAATTTCCTTCTCTCTTTCATATTTTTACCTCTTGTCACCTTACACCCCACTTTATGATATTAACTTGCCCCATTTAATAAATTTTCGTTAAGCTCTCTTAAGCCAAAATTAAAATTTTATGAATTTGACTTTGGAATTCTTAATGTCCCAAAAAGAGGACATAAGAAATCCATGACATGGCTTAACCACTTCTGGTGTTGTATAAGTCTAGTTGTTGTATTGAGAATTGACGGGTCAATCTTTTGGTGCAACAATAACACTAGCTTGTAACAAAATCAATTATCTACTTGAGGCTTAACCTCATCCAATTTCTCTTCCAAATTTCAAAATCATCTAACTAATTTACCCATAATCTTCTAATTGGAAGACATGATAGTATGATGGGCCTTGTGTGTTTTGAAACACACACACACACACACACACACCAATGGAAATGCAAACCCTAAATCTTTTCTTAGTGGTAGAATAATTGTCACCTTAGGTAGAGCCTTAGTTTTCATGACTTGGTAGTATTTTTCGAAGACTCTAGGCTAGTGAGATGATTTTGAGAAACTTTTCTCCACTTAGGAGTTAATCTAGTTTAGAGAGTGTAATTGTGAGCAAGGTATTGAACATATAGTCAAGTCCTAAGGAATTTTTAAGTTTGAGATGATGATGGGAAGGTTGATCTTAGTTCAAGATCCAAGCACCAATAGAGAGTGGAAGTCAGGTTGGAAAACAAGAAGTGAAACCATGGGAGTAAATTGGATCTAAAGAAATGAGATTAAGATGAAAATGAAACAAGTTTTTGATGTGAAGTCTACATGAGAATGCAAGAAAAGTTACAACCATGAGATGAAGTTTGAGCTCGAAGGACATGGAGTTTGAAGTCTACAAAAATAAATGAGAAAGAAAACTATAAGAAGAAGAGACTACAATAACTTTATTAATGTCCAACAAGAGACCATGAGGGTCTAGGGGACTAGAGAATGTATAACAAGGCAACAACCTATAGTGGGAGCACCAAAGTGACCACATAAAGAGCAAGCAAGAAAGAAAAATAAAGGAGACAGAAAAGAAAGTAGTCCCCATAGGAAAGAAGTATGCCAGAACCAAATGATGTATTTTGTGATGAGGTTGTATCGTAGACCATCTGGAGGAGACACCGAAAGAAGGGTGAAGTTATTGAATGCATCCTCTATGAGACCTTACAGATTTGGTATGACCTAAAGAAACATGGTTGAGAGGCCATTTCTTCTTGCAGGCAGGAGCCCTAGGCATGAAGAAAGAAGTGATAAGATCATTAGAGGTATGCATCGATGTAAACAAGGACATCAAGATATGATCACCAAGTTGCATGGTCTCCTCAAGATACATGGTGAGACAACATTGATCAAAGTAACTAAAGAAAGAGGAGATAGATGTGCACTCTCTAAATAAGCAATGGAACCTCCCCCTAATCTTATAGTTAATGGGGCATTGAAAAATAAAATGGGTCTCGGATTCTACCTCCCAAAGGGAGCAAAGGTGACCAATGCTCTACAGAGTTTCTGAGACAAAGATGTTTTAGGGGATGAGGATATGCTTTTGGTATGGGTATGGGTCAAAGCTAAAATTTAGGGGACAGTACCTCAGGGGACAACAACTAAAAAAAAATGGGATTTGTTTATATATTTAGATAAAATTCAAATATGCATATCATAACATTGATAAACCATTCACCATAGACATTTCAGAAGATCAATACATGGAAAATTATCAA
The DNA here is from genome assembly GCA_028749045.1 of Cupressus sempervirens. Lineage (NCBI taxonomy): Eukaryota > Viridiplantae > Streptophyta > Pinopsida > Cupressales > Cupressaceae > Cupressus > Cupressus sempervirens. Next base: position 297,037,237 of record CM053784.1, on the reverse strand, counting down.
GTGACAAATAGTAAGTACTTCCATTATAACAATATTGCATACATATAGCAAAAATCAAAATGCTTAAAGTCTCCAAGTATGAATACATCAAATCAGAATGAAATAAAGAACAATCCAACTAAAATAGTAAATACTAAATACTAAATGCAATCTATCCTCATTGTTTTTGCTGCTCTATGCTTTTTTCTTTTTCTTAGCAAATATGAAAAATCTAAAAATGAGTAGAAGAATTAGTATTTTAGTGTTTTAATGGTCCAATAGGGTTTACATATTTTTATTGTCTTTAAGACCACTAGGGGCCCTCATGAATAACAATTTTTTTTAAAAAATGATTTCTTGTAGGTGTTTTGATATTACCAGACTAGATAGAAAAAAGGGGACGACCAATAGTATTAAGGGTAGATGAGAAACAAAAATTTCATCCTTGGTACTGCTAATCATCTCCAAATTTCCTACTAAAGAAATGGTCATTTCACAAATGTTTCCAAATTTGGCTAGGGGAGTGCAAAATTCTGCCCTTGCATCCTGGTATCATCCCTGAGATAGGCATGACCCCAAAATCACAAGGGTTTCATTTTCGTGGAATGGTGGAGGTAACAAGTATTGTCCTCTCTATCAATTGGGTGGTCAGTTTGAATATGTAGTTAGTGAGAGCCCACCCTAAAGGATCCCACAAAGATGCAAAGGGCACAAGTCCAATGAGGTGTGAGGTACCAAGGGTGGACAATAATCTTGTCCTGAATAATCATGTAGTGCTTTGCATAAAAGTTCATCCTTGGGAAGTCCCCCCAAAGGGTCCATGTGATAATATACTGCTTGTAGATATCAAGCTTGATGTGCTCATTCAGCTCCTTTTGGAAAGGAAGGAGAAGAGTAGGGGCATCCAAAGAGAATAGAAAGGGGGGAAGGTGGTCCATCACAATTGCAATTGAACCAAGAAGAGAAGAGGCTTGGATGAACCAAAAATGGGCCCTACCAGCCAAGAGGTTTGGACCCAACAACCACCTTTGAAGAGCAATAGGCTAGATAGGAATATCTATGATGACATGCAACAAAGTCTGCAAAGCCACAAAGCCGATGGAGAAATGAAACCAAATCAAAGATAGTCCCAATCCTAAAAGGATGACATCCAAACCTAGCTAAGGCAATATTGTGGGAAGTAGACCAATAAAATTTGATAATATGTTGAAGGAGGGTCTGGAATCTCTGAACAAAGCCCAATCAAACTCAAGTAGAGAGAGCCCCCACACAATAGAGCCATAAAGGACGGTGGGCCTAACCAAGGAGTCCAAGATGGATGATTTGGTCATGTTATAAAAAAGGTGATGTCTAAAGCATTGTCTCTCAAGAATAATAAAGGATTTGAGACCCTTATTCACTTGGGGCTACATGGCAGGTCTCATAATGAAGTGTGGGCTAGAGAACTTAACCTCCAAGTAAATATAGGAGGGTGTGATCTTGATCTCCTTTCCCTTAAAGTAGAAATGGACATATAGATTTTTGCAAAGTAGTGTCAAGCCTCTTTAATGATAGTTGAAAGCATCAAAATATAGTTCATGGTCTGTAAATCAATACATAATTGAGCCAACCCTCGAGCCTGACAGTGTCATCGATTAAGCTCTCTAGATAAGATAGTGTTCAGTACAATGACATTGAGTTTGGAAAACATATGCCCAATCATGATGGCCCTATAGTTTTTGAGGTCTGAAACTGACCTAGACTTGTGAATTGGATAGAGAATATGATGTGATCAAGAATCAAGAAAGCCCAAAGTCAAAGTACCAATTGTGAAGAGCTTTGCTTGGAACCCTTCCTCATATGTTGTCCTATTGAATCATGCTTTTAATAGCCTCATTGACGTTGGAGGAAGTGGAGAGGTGGTGATGGAGTGGGGGGATGAGGTGGAGAGGGGGTTGGTTGGGAATCTCATAGAGGGTGGGAGTGCGGGAGATGATAGAGTGATGATCCAAGGTGGAGGGAGGAGGAGGGTGGCATAGGAACATGGTGTTTTAGAAAAGCTTTTGAAAATGTAGAAGAGAGGCACAAAGAGATCTACACTGAATTGAAATGAACAACTACTTCTTATGCTAAAGAAAGTGGCAAAAGGTGAACCTCAATTGGATGTATGAGGGAGGGGAAAGGGTGTGGATGGCTGAGCAGATCGAGTGGTGAAAGTACTTGTGATCCATGTCAAAAGATTGATTCATGTGATAGGTGTGCCTATGCATGAGGCTACAAAAGAGGGAGGAGTGGTGGGGAACAAAAAGGAGGTAAGCCTCCCACAAAACAACAACAAGCTTAGCAAACATAGAGGAAACATCTCCAAAATTAGTGAAAGAATCCCAAGACAACATAAGCCTAAAGTGGTGGACAAAGAGGTCATAGTCACTATCGGTGAAGCAAAAGGAGGTACGAGTGGAGGGAGTGTAGAGAGTGGTTGCTAGAGGGGGGGAGATTGTGGGATAGAGGGAGAGGGGATCATTTGAGCATAAGACTAAGGAGGGTGTGATTAGCCAAGGGGAGATGAGAGATGGTGAAGCAACTAATGGAGGGGATGAAGGAGGCTCATGAGAGAGCATAGTCAACAATGCTCACACTATTGCAATGAGCCCAATATGTGAAAAGGTCAGAACTAGAGAAGCAAGGGAGACCATTCAAGATCACCAAGTCTAAGGACTCACATAACTATAGTAGATGAGGACTGTATCTAGTGAGGAGTCTCTAGCTATCCTCTAAAGCATAGTAAAAACCTAGGGTGGTTAGATCTATCTCAATCATACAAATTGCATCAGACCAATAGTCATAGAGGGGGTTATGAAGATCTCTAGTCTGTGCCCTAAAGTCAGAGTTTTGGAAAGTGAAGACATGAAAAAATTTGGAAAGTTGTACTTGGAGAGGTTGGAATATGATCTCCTCAAGTACAATCTTGTACTTGCACAAGTCAAAACCTAACCTCTCGAAGTACACAGTGAGACTTCAACCACCAAAATTCTTCCCTTCTTTTGTGATCAAATTACAATTTCACATGACTCCTTACATAGAAATGTAGAGATTTCAAAATGTAAATCAAGACTCCTCACCAAATCAACTCTGATTGTGGTATTGCTATCAAGAATTTGACCTTCCCAACTACATACCTTATAGGTCAGCATCTGACCTCCCCAAGTAGATGATGGGACTTCAACCCCCAAAAGTTTTCCCTTCTTTTGTGATTAGATTTCAACTTTCACATGCTTCCTTAGATAGAAATATATAGATTTCAAGGTGTAAAGCAAGACTCCTCATCAAATCAAGTCTGATTTAAGTAGGTTGAGGCTCAACTTTCCATGAAAACATCATGATCATACTTGCAATCAAGAAGAAGAGACATGATCAAGTTTTTCCATGAAAATCAATATTTAAATGAGGTTGGAACTTGGTGAGGTCAGAATCCAACCCCTCCATATACAACCTTGGACTTGGAGAGGTTGGAATCCGACCACTTTGTTTGGCATTTCCAACCAAAGTAATGTGACTCGGACCTGACAAGGGTAACTTGACTCATGACGCGGCTTGGACTCACCAGTGACTCAACAAAGTAAAAAAACCTCAAAATTTTGAGATCTTTAAGGATTTAAAGAACATTCCATGCACCCATTATTGAATAAAGCTTAAATACACAATAACATCATGAAATAGAAGGTAATTTGATCACAATTCACATACTTAAAAGTTAAAAGTTAAACATACATCAATTACATAAGTACAAAGGTAAATTGCTAAATACTCAAATTTGAATAGTGGTTGAAGGAAATAGAAAAGTAAAACATAGAATCATTGATATATAAATTGATAAATCCATGAAACCCATCAAAATATTTATCAAATCCATGAAATCCAACACATCAGTATTCATCTTCAAATGTTCCAAATTTTGATCATATGTGAAGTTAAACAAAAAGTCAAAATAAGACTATAGCTATGGCTCCTAGTCCTCATTGCCATCCTCATCCTCATCCTCATCATCATCCTCATCATCATCCACAACCTCAACCTCAAACTTAGTGTAATCTATTAAATTCCTCTTAGTAAGGCATCTAAGGTAGGTTTTGGATGACTAAGTAGCCATAACATCAGCCTGTAAGGTGCCTCTAGGATCAACTAGAGTCTATGCCATTACTTGTGAGGTGCCACTAGGAACAATTGTAGCTCTTTGGTCCTCTGCTACCATAGCCATGACCTCAAGCTCTCTGTCTATCTTGTCAACCCACTCTAGGTCCTCATCATCAAAGATAGGATCAATAGCCTCAATGATCCACTCAAACTTTGGATCAACCTCCTCTAGAGTAATCAGAGTGGTGTCACTATCCAAAATCTCCCTGGTCATAATGTGCAGTTTGTAATGTATAGAGACTAGCTTATTCATTTTCTCCACAGACAACCTATTATGCCTCTTCGAGTGGATGTGCTCGAACATGCTCCAGTTGTGCTCACATCTAGAAGAGCTACTTGGATGGCTCATTATGTGGATGGCAATTTTCTGAAGGTTTTTGGTTGAAGACCTCAACATTTTCCAACTATCAAAATTTTGAAAAAAGGAAAAGAAATAAATATTAGTCTCATTTCAAGATTTTAACTTTAAATCTAGAAATTTACAAACTAGATTATATAAGGCTTAAGTTGCAATTTTGTATGACCTCCTTTGCATATTTGATTTGAAAAAATGGGCCCTATTGCATTATTATAGGCATCCATCTCAAGCAATATATCTGTGGCATTAGTGGCCATCTTTGATATCATAGTGTATATGCCACTAAGAACCTCCTCATCTACCTTGAAATCTTCACATAAATGGTATGCTGGATTGAGGTAATAGGTTGTTGCATGGATGGGTATTTGAAGTGGATTTTTCCATCTCCTATCAATTATGTCCCAAATAGGGCCATACTTGTCATCAACTCCTACATATTTGGCCTTAATAGCTTCCTTGGCCCTATCCATGCCCTCATTTATGCAGCCCATAGCGGGCTTCTCCTCATCAACAAGTTGTAGGAAGGCTACAAGGGGCTCAGTGATCTACAAAAAAATTAAACAAAAAAACAATTTAGTGAATGATGAAACTTTGCAAAGTTGCACAATGAAAATAAAACAAAAATATGTATGAGATAAATTAATTTATAAAATTTTAAGACATGGCTTTTTGGGTTTTTTAGCTTTTAAAATTTAAATTACTTCCACAATCTCCTTACATGGCTCCAAAAAAGCTTCTTCATCATTAATGCATTTTTTGCATCTATTCCTACAGGGGTGGTGGCAAAGGAGGAGGAACTCCATTGTGGACCAACAAACATGCACCTCAAAGCTAACCTTGAATTCAACAAGGATTTTGTTGTGATAAAATTAGAGGCAAATTTTGTGATACTGGGATGAGCCAATTCCTTTCCCTTCATGTATTCCCTCATAATGCTGAGGACCAAGGCATGATTATAGATGAACTTGCAAATATTTTTGGCCTTAGCAACACATGATTTCACCCATTCAAGCTTGCCAATATCCTCTAACATGAGGTTAAGCTTGTTTCAATCCTCAACATCAAGTTAAAATTATAAAATTTAATTTAAAAATTGAATTTAAAACTTAAAACGTAAAACAATCAAATATAAAGGAAGTTGAATTACTTGGTTGCTATAATGGAATGTTGCAGAAATACCAAAACATGAAAATTGCTCTAATTCTAGCTTCATGGATCTCCCTATTTTAGACCAACCTCTCAAGTGAGGGTTGTGCACCAGGAGTGGAATGTGGTACCAAAAAGTTGTCCAACCCAACTTTTTTGACTCTAGGACCAAAGGTAATGCTAATACTACTAGTAGGGGCAATGCCATTAGCAGTGCAAGGAATAGATGTAGAAGAAGTACCACTAGAAGAAGCACTAGCATGATAAGGGGGAAGGAAAGGACCTTCTCCAACACAACCTATTGAACCTAGGGGTGTAAAACTAGATACATAAGCAATACGTGATGAGTGTGGAAGGGAATTAGAACTCATCTGAGCTAACTCTGCTAATTGTTTTTGTTTTAATTCCTTTTCTTGTTCATATTTTTCTAAGGCAACATAACAAAAAAAATTAGCCTTAGGAGTTGTAGCTTTACAAGGCTCAACATCATGACCACGTATGCTAGCAATATGGTATTTCAATCTATTTATCCCCCCACTATTAATGACCTTACAAAATAGGCATTTTTAAAAAGTTCTACCTCTACCTAGAAATTCTATGTTATACTTCCAATAATCATCTTTTTTATTGCCTTTAGAGAGCTTGGGTTTTTTAGCTAGAGGAGCTATTATGAGTAAGGAAAAATGTCAAGGTTTCTGCAAGAAGGCATTTTAGACCAAATATTACCATTTAAGCATTGTATTTTATGAAGATCTAAAGTAAAACAAAACCCATAAACATACAAAAAAAAAATTCATCCAAAAAACCCATAAGCATAGGTAAAATAACCATCAAAATCCAAAAAATCAACTCTTACCTCTTTGAAATGAGTTGAGTAGTATTGAGAAGAGCTCCTATAAACTCCTTGATGATCTAATGCAAGTGTATAGTTGCTCCAATGTCACAAATCCAAAAAATACATTTTTTTATGTTTTAACTTGTGCTGGACATTGATTGCCATGGTGGGGTCACGACTATCATGACCCGTGAGTCATGCCTTGACTCACGAGTCACTGTAGTCAGGCAAGTCACACTCCCTAACTTGCCGAGCCTAGGTCACAGGTTATTTTGACCCAGCAAGCCCTCCTTGATTCACCAACTCGAGAGACTCGCCCAACTTGTAGCGAGTCTCATTATTATGATTTGGTCACATGTAGAAATAATAGGTATGACTCCTATTTCAAACAATGTTTAAATGATGAGTATTTTAGGAGTTATTATGTTTTTAGCTGCCAAATTATTATTAAATAATTAAATGGCAACAAAAAGGGCATTTGGAGGTTCTAAATACAAGCCTATTTTTTGAGAAAAGTACGTTTGAATATTGATTTTCTTTTGTTTCCTTTGTGGCTTTTCTAAGCTTTTGATTTTCAAATTGCTTGCTAAGGTATAAGGGTTTGATCTTAGGTTTCTGCACCATTGCTGAAGTATAGTGGAGATTGGTTTGTTGTGAATTCGAAGATTTTCATGGTGGCTTCTCATATTGTATTTCCTGTGGCTAAGGAGGGATTGCTGGTTGGAATAATTTAATGTCTTTTCTTACTGTATTGACTATGGCTGAGAGGGCAATTCTATCTTGGAGAGTTTGGTAATTTATACCTCTAATTTCTGGTAATTTTTGATTTGGATTTCTCAAGGCTGGACATTTGTGGTTTTGCTGGTGATAAAATCTTTATGTGATTACAAGCAGGAATTGTTCGAAGCATCATAAGTTAATGAATGAATTCAGAATTTGTTGTGAGCCATTTTTTGTTTTAGATTTAAATGTGCAAATTCACATGGTTGATTTATATACTAGTGCTTGAAATTTATTTGAGCAATGTATAAGGCTAAGGTTAATTGAATTTGTGAACAATTGTTGCTTTTTTTGATACCATGTTTTTGAATTTTAAATACCATATATTCAGTGATAATTGGTTGTTTGTCAGTTGTTTGTTGAAATGTCAAATGTTTGAATAAGTGGTATTGCTAGAAGCATAACTGAACATGGTTATTACACTTAAAAACTATTGAAAAACAAGTGACAAGACTAGAAGAAAATGGAAGAAAATTAACATGCCAAACAATTCCAATCGATTTCATAGCATAATATAGATCATACGATTCAAACAAAGAAATATATTAGTCAAAAACATGGGAAATACACTGAAAAATGAGGGTATCATTCATCAAATTCATCCCCTATAAGTTTTCAACTAGAAGCGTGAGTTGGAAGGTTGTATTTGTACATTTTCCATCATATCAACTGCACAAACTATCCGCGTAACCATTTTATTAACAAGAACACCTTGTTGATAATTTTTGCTAAGTTGCTTCACAACTTCTTTAGTGACAACACAACAAATTTTGCAACATTTACAGTATTTGATCAATCGACTTAAAAGTTTCCAAACTAGATCAATATGGTCCTAATTGGTCATAAATTAGCTTATTACACTAAAAAAAAGATAACTTACAAAACAAAACAATGACAACATTATGTGTTATTAGGCTCCTTATGGTGCCGCATCATGTATTGCTTTGTCATTAGAGAAGTTTGGATGGACAATCTAATTAATCTCTTTATTTATTTCTTGAGGAATAAGTCAAAGATCATCATTGTAATAAGTGTGATGATATTATAGAGTGCTCTACCTTCTATAATCTAGTAATGTTGTTACTTATTATTTCCATCATCTTGTGTTTTTTTGCTCATTTTAGAATAGCTTCATGACAATAGTGCATAGTGCTAGATTGCTGCAAACTTGGATTCAACTTTGTGTGCTAGGTAAATCCCTATGTCTCATTCTCATATCTTATTTCATCTTTTTAAAATCTCTAATCTCCTTCTATGTGTATCATTATAATTTTCATTCTATGTTTCCTAATTGTTTTCCATGTCTAATGTGTTTAAACTATGCCTTACGTATTTCATGTGCTTTCTTTGTGTCTTATATTCTCTGTGTGTTCTCTCTTTGTTTTGCATGTTTTCTCCCTATCTCTTGTATAGGCTTTGTGCCTTATGTGTCCTCATTGTGTTGAATTATTGTCTTCCTTGTTTATACTTGATGTCCTATATGTCTTTTCAACACATTGTGCATTGATCAAACTCTTCAATGTGTTAATGTATTTTGATGTTGATGATTGGTATCAAGTGAAACTTACATATCAATGTCTTGCTTTCTCTAACTTCTTTGAATGTCTATTTTGTATCATTTTCAATATAGAGGTCTTAAATGCCTTGCATGTCATGTCCTATGCGTGTCTTCTTTGTATTATGTAATTCCCAAAAATGACATTTTGGATTGAATAGTTCCTAAGCTTCGATTGCTCTTGGATTCGCACATGAATTTTCTTACCTTGAGGGTTCATATTGGAAACTGTATATATATCCTACATTGGTTGGTTCTTTGAAAATCCAAATACTAGTCCATGTCTTGTCTATTTTGTGTGTTTTTTTCCATGTCTTGCATGTATGCTTTGTGCCTTACGTGTTTGCATTTTGTTTCATTCATGTCTATCTATCATATGCTTTATATCCTAGGTGTGTCTTCATAATATACATGTTTTTCTTGATGACATTTTGCACTCACTATATTCTTTAGTGTACTTATTGTATGTGCAGTTTTGTTGGCTAAATATTTTGTAAGCCATTGTATCCACAACTTACAAAATGGGAACTTAGGCAATAGTGTAGTGAGGTAAATCTCTCCTCTTAGCAATATAGGAGGCTCCCTTCTTACCGTAGGTGGTTACAAGAGAGACCTAACTAGAACTAACAAATGGGTGGTTCACTGGATCAATTTCTCTTCTTTCAAGAATGATCTTACACTAACAACTACTAGTTGCAATTTTAACAAAATGATTCTATTGCTACGGTAATAGCAATGGCTTAAAAGTTGATGTAAAAAAAACCTTAAGACAATAGTTATAACTTGACTCGTGTGGTTGATAGCAAGAGCCCAAAGTCTCCTACAAGCAACCTTCTTGAAACAAAAGGGCAACCACCTAACAAAGCTCAAAGTCTTTTCTCAACTGTTCTAATATGAACTAGTATACTAAGTAAAGGTCAAAGTCTTTAAATCCTAGTACTTGCAACCACTATCAAACTATATCAATCTTTGTTTATGAAAGCTCAAAGTCTTTCAAGAACAACACTAAATACTCAAATGCTTGACAAAGAGACACATAGCAAAGACGTACTAGTCAATGGAACATAACAAATAAAGATTGATTCCAAGCCTTAGAACACAATGTTTGGAAAAAAACTTGCTTCTTTATTCACTTCAAATATTTGCAACAAGAAATACACAACCTTCAAGTCATAGGCCCAACCTTCTTATATAAAACAAAAGATTATTATTTACAATGAGCTATCTCCCTTATATAGGAAAAATGAAGAGATAAAGGTGTAGGAAAAAGTGGAACAACTTCAACCACCTTGACTTATCTCTAACTACTTTGACTTTATTCAAAGTTGCATGCCCAATGCGATTTTAACTTAACTACATGAGCTCTTTGTATAGGTACATGTTATCCTATACTTACAACATAAATGCTCTTTACATGTAGCTTTCCTATTGCTATTCTACTTAAAACATATGAAAAATTGAAATGTTCACAGAGTCTCAACAATCTTTGTAAATTTATGAAGTGAGTTGTACATAACTTCAGTGTTGGGCTCACAGATGTACTCAACAAACATTATGATCTTTTGATATGTGCTCATTGCTTCTGAAATTTTTTTGATAGAAATTTCCTTTTTGCTCTATAGTTCATTTAGGGAACACTTCCAATGTGCAAATGCATTCATAACAATGAGATCGAAATCATCTACTTCAAGATGTAAGTGAATGACTTCAATGAACCCTGTAAGGATATATTCTTCTTTCTTGAATTCTCCATTCTCAGTGATCATTCCACATGATAGCTTCTTGTAACATTCACTAATCATGTCTTCTTGCTCATTAATCTTCATTACATCTGCCTTCGCATCTTTCTTGATTTGTTGCAAGAGTTGTTTTTTGTTAATCATCAGATGCATGTATCATGATACAACTAAACAGATGAGATGCCTTCATAATCATATAAACCATCCAAATCAAACTCCATCATGCTTTTCCAAGCACTAATGTCTCCATCCAACAACTCTAATTATCGTTTAAGTGATCCTAACTGGTTAAATCTTACACAATTAACAAATTCCTTTCACAATTTAGTGATTTGACATTTTGTCAAACACTTGGAAATCATCCTCCAATAGTTCAAGATTAGTTAAATAATTAATACTCAAATTAATATGAAACTAAATTATTGACCTTCCAATTATCATTTAGAAATTCACAATTGAATTCTATACAAAATAAATTTAGTTTTTTTAGATACTGCTATTGCAACAATATTGAAGCAATTACAAATTAATAAACCTATTAACTTCTAGCATTTGGTCTAATTGTAGCAATACCATAGTCGTTACTTTGATCGTTATGGCTGAAAACTAAGAGCAAAAATAGACCACCAAATATCAGAGTGGTGTTTACAGTAATTAAACAATAGTCTTCCACTTATATCCCACGCCTTAACAATTGAAATGAAGTTATCACAACCTTCAGTAATAGACTTCTTCGTAGTCACAAGAATATACAATAAGAGAGATGGACAATTTTATACCTCAGCACAATTGCCAATGCAACTCATAAATTTTTTTTAGATTTGAATCTACAATACTGCAGCTGTGGATCCAATGGAACAATTCCAAATTTAGAGCCTTATCCTTCAACAAGGGTGCAAAAGTAAGAATTCAAAAAAAGCCACAAAAGTAACAAAAATAAATAAATATCCAAGCACGTTTTCCTCAACAAATGGGCTTGTATTTATAACCTCCAAATTCCATTTTGTTGCCAAAATGTAACTTCACTCAAGAAGCTTCACCACACAACATTAATTAGAAGCTTCCATTAGATTCTCTCATTTGTCTTGGCTTAATTAGTAAATGGCTCTTTCCAAAGATAACTCAACCTTCAACTTAACTGAAATTATAAAGTTAAATTATAACTTTATAATAAGCCATTTAATTATTTAATAATAATTTGGCCACTAAAAATATAATAACTCCCAAAATATTCATCATTTAAATATATCGTTTGAAATAGGAGTCATACCTATTATTTCTCCATGTGACCAACTATAGTTTCCAAATATATAAAGGGTTCATCTAGGTCAACACCAATTTACCACAAATAGTAAGTACACAAAACTAAGTCAAAAATGAAGTCCAATCTGAGCCAAATGAAGACCAACCTATAACTTATTGAATTGTGGAGAAGATAAGGCCCTCCCAAGCCAAGCCATTGCCTCAGATGACCCTGTATCCACAATAACTAGCCTACGAGGATCACAATAATAGTCTAATTTTTGATACTTTGATATTAACATAAATGGGGACATTACACTTGAATATAACTTAACTAAGCAACAACTTTCTTTCCTTTCCTCATTATCCTGTAGATATCTCGAATGACTTGAACACCTTGTGATTCAATACTAGTAGCCCACTTGTCTACAACTTGTGCCTTTCATTTGATTCTTTTAGTACATGTACCTAGAATGTGTTTAGTACCCAATGAAGACTTCTTCATTTCTTTAATGATTCCTAGGAGATGTGCATTCTCCAACTTGAGTTTTCTCTTCTTATCCCATAGTTTATCATTCTTTCTAGCTAAGAATTTGACTACCTCATGTGCACCCAATTGATAACTTGACCTAGTTTATTTGCCAAGTTCAATTCTTGTAATTCTGTAATCAATAGGTTGCATATCTTTAGTTGGTTTTTCCACAAGTGGTTCAACCACTTCAACATACTTAATGTGGTTTAAATTAGCCACAACTCAAGAAACTATCTTGGCTTTTTCAATCTTTGAAACCCTTGGCCTGGACACTTGCATATCAGACTCATTAGCTAGGATTTCTTATTTCTTTCTCTTCTGCATGACAGTGCTCAACTTGGAGGAAGGCTGAAATAAGATGTCCTAACTGAAGTGGTCACCATTGTTAACTTTGAATTGTCCTATATGATAGTAGTGACTATAGTGGGTGCCTCAGTTTGAATAGCTATGGGAGTAGGACTGTTATGTGTAACTTGAGTCATGAATTGCTCAAACTGAGTTGAATTAACATCAAGTAGCGTCGTAGACCGACTAGTCATAGAAGGGATTGAAAAGGAATATGTATGAAACACATTGTGCTAGTCATACTAATCTACTCCTATCTCTAAAGCAAGTGCAACCGAGGACATAGGTAATGTTGGAGTTATTGTGATAGGATCCTCTAGAAATGGATGCTCAGTGGAAATGACATACATGTACTCAAGGGTGAATAATGAAATTTACCTGATAGTAATACTGAGTCTAGAAGAGAGGTGGTTGAAAAAACCTCAAGAGGACACAAAACTAGATAGCTTGGACAAACTTTGAACAGGAGATCCAAATGTTGATGATGATGTCCCATCTTTACCTTTTCCTTTAATCTCACATCTCAACCCAATTGGTCTAGTAGGATCAATGTCTTTCTCGAGCTTTATCTTGATGCACTTGAGACTTCTTCTTTTCATCTAGGTGTTGGTCTTAGCAAGAATGGATTGGAACTGATCCCAAATCAAATTACTTTGTGATATCCCCACCTTGACATAAGATTTAATAAATATTATATATAAAGTTTATAATATTAAAATGATTGATAATGTATATAAAATATTGTAATTATGCTAAGATGAAAAGATAAATTATTATCATATAACTATACATACATACATACATGCATCATGTATGCATGCATACATCCATACATACATACATACATACATACACACACACATGTATGAATTAGACATTTAAATTCTATACTATTGAATATAAATAATTTATATATATATATATATATATATATATATATATATATATATATATATATATATATATATATATATATATATATATATATATATATATATATATATATATATATATATATATATATATATATATATATATATATATATATATATATATATATATATATATATATATATATATATATATATATACACATATATACATATATACATATATATCAATTATTTTAAATGATAATAGTAATGTTAAAAAATACAAATGATCCAAATGATAATATTATCATATAAAGATAAATAATTATTCAAATATATAAGTTGAATCATATATAATTTATATTTATAATAATATAAATACAATAATATTTTAATATCAATAAATGATAAACATATTAATAATGTATAATAACATTAATATGAAGAGACACATCCCTTTTCAAAGTAAAATAGATAGAGGAATAGTGACATAAAGAAGGACATCTAGAATTTCATATCAAAAGTATTTAAAAATCAAATGATGAAGGGACAGGACATTACAAATGGTTATCAAAAGTGTATAAACTTTCCTTGCATGAACATGTAGGAGGAAGAATGGGTAATTTCTCCACATTATGCTTAACATATTTGGGATCTAAGATTTGATCATTATCCTCAAATCAAGGAGGGATCGATGCTAAGTTGAAATCCATAATTTGCTTTACAGTCAACCAAGTGTAGTCCATGCATCGTATATTCATTTTAGTGTGTACATCAATCTAGATATCTTCTAGACAATGTATGAGTAGGAATTGCTTCCTCATCTTGTCATGTAGTCCTTTTTAGTCAAAGCAACTCCTAGTTGTGAACCTCTTCAGTGTGAGATCCTTTGAAGTTCAAACTCCATGTTCTTAGCTTTAGGCATGGTATCCAATGAGTACCCATCAATCTTCAAGGGGTTACCTGATGAAATCCGCACTCTTGGCTGGTGCAACCTGGATTAATAAGCCTATAACTCCATGAGTTGTCTTGCTAATTCCATGAGTATAATCTTGTTTGTAGGGTACCTTAGTAAAGTGTATGGCTCTCCCTTGAAACATCCAATTCATAGGTATGTGAATTTGGGAAAATGTGGAAAAACACAACCATACTCATTTACTTTGTTCTACATTTCATTAGAGACTTGCTTGTTTTGGAGTTTTTTAATCAAACAAGCACATGTAATGCCCAAAGAATGCTTCTTGAACCTTTCAAAAATTAATCTAGCTTTGCTTCAGAGGCATCTAATCATAGTATTCCAATATGTGCACTATAGATTTTTCATTCTTAGTTGACAAACCTAAAAATGTACCCAGGGCGGCAACAATATACACCATGTAGGAATTCATGTTGAACATACTAGTAGACAACACATTTGGAAATTGTTCATAGATTGAATTAATCACTATATTAGCCCAAAATACATTCTTCTATGACCTTATATTGAGAGAGATGTACTTATACATCCAGGGCTTGAAGATGTTTGAATCCTCGAGCCCTGCCAAGCGACTAAGCAATGTGATGAAGTTATTGATTTATTCTTTGAAATTGCATTGTTTCACATCCTTTATTAGCTATCTAACGAGATTTGGCCTCTTAGTGACCAACCATTTATCATTGACGAACTTGGTGCAATAGGAGATATCCTTGTTCCATCACTCCAAAACCTTTTGTCTTTTGATGTTTGTGACAATTGGATTGTGAGGAACATGAAAAATAAGATCAATAGTCTCAGGATCAACTCTAATGATAGTATTACAATCCTGATCTATAATGGTTTGAGAGAGTGCATCAAAGTGTCTTGCACATGCAAGAATGCATTCCAACTCATGAGTTTCCAAGGGAAAGTAAACAATAGGTGAATATGATTTTGGTTGAGCCATGTCATATTCTCAGTAGCTTCAACATCAACTCTTGCAAGGAAATTCTCAATATTTATATGAGATATGTCGATGTCTCACACTTCATCACAATAGGAAGTTACTTGTGATGATGGAATGCAGTTATGGTATTGATCATATCTATGCTTGATTTTCTTTTTGTCTTTGCCCTTTGCTGAACTAGGTTCTCTTAACATTGCAAAATGGTATGCTTGCACAATTGTCCCTTGAAAATCCTATAATGTGAGAACACCTTCATGTCAGGGATCAATGATAAGTTTTGATCTAAAAACAAGAGGTTTGGACAAGCTATGGATAGGGAAAGTGAATGGAATGATAAAGGATGGAGAATGAACAAATGAGTCAAGCTCAGAATGGCTCAAATATGAGTAAAATAACCAAAAATATTTTTTTGGAGTGAATTGCATGTGCAACTAGCAAGCTTGAAATTAAGTGAATAAGGGGAAAAATGAGTAACACATTGAACATAACACATTTTAATAAGTGCAAACTGCGACACTCTATCTGACAAGTATGTGGGAGAAAATTCAACCATAGGGCAACCATATGGAGGTACATCAAATGCATGATGGTGGGGTTTTAATGCATTTTCATGTGGGGGAATAATGAACTTTCCTTTCTTTTAAGAATGGGATTTTATATCTGACTGCATATGCAAGTAAAATGAAACTTTGCACATGCAACTTGGTGAAGAAAATGAAAGATAGAAGGAACAACTTGATGTACTTAAAAAGAGATGCAAATCTAAAATGGAAAAGAAAAATATTTGCAAGAAAAATAAAATAAAAAATATACAAATTCCTTAAGAACAATAACAAATGAATTTTACCTCAACTCCACCAAGAATGAGAAAACAAGTCTTTATCCAAAACTTGAGAAAATCTGAAATTAATCCAAGAGATTTAGGATTTTAGATTTTTCTAATGCCAAAGACTTAAATAGATATTGAAATCCAAACAACATGCTTCAAATTTGAACATTTGGAGATGGTTAGAAAGATATAATGCCCAAAAAGTAAAACAAATTACCTAGCAAGTCCATATGCAAGAGCATGTAAAAAGGTGCCTAGGGCAAGAGAAAAACTTGCTAAAATGATGAAAAGCAAGTATAAAATCAAAATATTTACCCTAGAAGGCTTTTTGAAGCAATTTGATGCTAAAAATGACTTGGAATGCAACATTTTTTTAAAAAGATCATGCCCTGAAGAGGTTGTTTTTCGCAAAACGCATATGTGAGCAGCATATACAAAGCCTCCAAAAATTGTCACTTCTCTCAATAGGGAACTCAGAAACTTTAAGTGCTTTTTAGAGAGGCACTAACATGTTACAAAATATATGCATTCACTCTAAAAATTGCTTCTGGGAGAGGATAGATCATTTTAAGTCAAAACACATTTTTTGGAAGTTATAACATGTTTTGGAAATGCATGCATTTCCTTGGAAAATCACCACATCTCTGATGGGGACACAACCCAACAACTAGAATAGACACAATAGAAAGGGGAAATTATATTAACTGAGAAAATAAGCTGGTACAAACAGTGCGGAGAAAATAAACTCAAAACATGCCCTGCAGCTTACAATAGCATAAATCTGGAGAATATTTCTCCTTTTAGCACCTCCTCTCAAGCTCCAATCCGAACTGCCTTTTACAATGCCAGAAATCTCCTTAAATAGACCCCGGAGGGTTAAGGACTAGGAGTACATTCTAGAAAGTGCTAGTAGGCATCCACCGACAAAATAGAAGGTTCCGGAAGCTGCGTTAGAAGTCGGTGCAATTCTAGAAGAATCCAGAAACGGTAGCCGAACTTCCGGGAGGCATAACTTTTGAACCGTAACTCCGATTGACGAACCGTTTACATTTTCAGAAAGCTCTCGAAGCGCTCTATAGCCCTATGGACGAGCTTTGCTCGTCCCCCATTTTTCGACCCTTTTCGAGGTCATTTAATGCCCCAAATCTGACTCTGAAGCATTCTTAGGGGGTCTCCAAAACCCGAAAAACTGCAATAACTTTCAAACCGTGGGGCCTTTTGACCTGATTCTTTTTCTGGAATGCTCTAAATCTTGATTACATTCATCTGGCCAAGTCACACCTTCTAGGTCACCAAAATGATGGTCAAATTGCATGCTCCTATTTTTTCGGGATTTTTAAATGAACTGATAGTTGAACTATGAGAGTTGGAACCTTTATTTGAGCCAAATGGGTATCCAAAAATGTAAAGACATAAAATAGAAACTAAGTCTAAGTACATTTTTTTTGGGTGACACAGGATTGCCCTTATACCTCTGGATGCTCCTGCATCAGACACCCAGGGTAGATTGAAAAGTGACCCTGTCACTTTATGGATGGTAGAGGAAATCCCAAATGGGAAACCTCAGCTACTGAAATCCAAGTTGAGTCTTCGATCGGTCGTCCTTTCCATTTGACCAAATACTCTTCATACTGCCTATTTCTGGTACTCCTACCCACACGATGATCTAGAATGTCTTCTATCTCCTCCTTCTTAGAAGCAGGAATTGGACATGGCTCTAAAACCAGCTCCTCATCAGTACCATCATCATGATACTCTGTCAAATCTGCAATGTTGAAAATGGGAGAAATGTGAATACCATCTGGCAGCTCAACCTCATATGCATTTCCTGAGTTATGTTTCTTCAAAATTTTGCAGGGACCAAATTTCTTCATTTTCAGCTTGTTGTAAGTACCAACTGGAAATCTTTCTTTTCGTAAGTGCACCATGACAAGATCCCCTACTTGGGATTCCTTATGTCTTCTCCTTTGATCAGCCCTAGCTTTATACTCTTGATTCATCTTGATAATGTGTGCTTGGACCTCCTCATGTAGACGCTTGATGTGTTCAGCAAAATCCTCAGCTTCAACACTTGTTCTCTCCCCTTGTTCTATCTTCCTCAATTCTGGTGCAGTCCTTGGGCTATTTCCATATACAATTTGAAATGGTGATTTTCCAGTACTCCTATTTACAGAGTTATTATAAGCAAACTCTGCCTGTGGTAGAATCAAATCCCATCCCTTGGGCTTATCCCCAACTAAGCATCTCAACAAATTGCCCAAACTTCTATTTACCACTTCTGTTTGGCCATCAGTCTGTGGGTGATGCGTGGAACTGAATTTCAAGTCTGTTCTCAACTTCTTCCACAATGTCCTCCAGAAATACCCCACAAATTTAGTATCTCGGTCAGAAACTATACTCCTTGGAAGACCATGTAGTCTTACCACCTCTTTGAAAAACAAGTCTGCAATATGGACAGCATCATGAGTTTTGTGGCATGGAATGAAATGTGCCATTTTGGAGAACCTATCAACCACCACAAATATTGAGTCATTACCCCTTTGTGTCCTTGGCAATCCAAGAACAAAATCCATACTTATGTCCTCCCATGGCCTTGATGGAACAGGCAATGGCTGATATAGGCCAGTATTTTGACTAAACCCCTTGGCAACTTGACAAACCTGGCAACTCTGTACAAACTTCTTCACATCCTGTGTAATTTGAGGCCAAAAATAATGTTCTCTAAGAATGGCAATGGTCTTATCCCGACCAAAATGTCCTGCCATCCCTCCACTGTGTTTCTCCTTAATCGGATTTTCCCTCATGGAACTCCTTGGAATGCACAATTGACTCCCTTTGAACAACATGCCATCCTGAATCAAATATTCTAACCACTTGGTTCTATCTACAGCCACAGGTTCTTTACAAGCTTTCCATGCTTCAGCAAAATCAGGATCCTCGGGGTACAAATTCTTGAGTTCATCAAACCCAACTACTTCAACCTGCATTGTTGTAAGCAACAACTGTCTCCTACTTAATGCATCTGCAACCTTGTTAGATTTTCCACTTCTATGCTTCAACACAAATGTATAACTCTGCAAGAATTCTACCCACTTCATATGTCTCTGATTCAACTTACCTTGGCTATTTAGGTACTGTAATGCCTGATGATCAGTATACAAAACAAATTCCTTTGGCAATAAATAATGCCTCCATTTCTTTAAGGCCTGAACTATCGCATAGAACTCTTGATCATAAACAGAATACTTCTTCTTTGCATCATTCAATTTTTCACTAAAATATGCAATAGGCTTACCTTCTTGGCTTAATACAGCCCCAATAGCGCTACCAGTAGCATCACAGTCCACCTGGAATACTTTTCTAAAATCTGGAAGTGCCAACACAGGCTGTTCAGTCACCTTCTTCTTCAGCAATTCAAAACTTCTCGCAGCTGCTGCAGTCCATTTGAACTCTTTTCTATCCCCTCTTATTGTATCAGTTAGGGGTGCACATATGCCACTGAAATTCTTAATAAACTTCCTGTAAAAACTAACCAGACCATGAAATGATCTTACCTCAGTAGCAGACCTTGGAGTAGGCCATTCCAAGATGGCTTTTACCTTCTCTGGATCCATTTTGAGACCTTCAGGTGATATAACAAATCCCAAATAGACTAACTCCCTTTTTGCAAAGACACACTTCTTTAGATTAATTAACAGTTTCTCTTCCCTTAGCCTTTCAAAGACACTACGAATATGCAATAAATGTTCTTCCAAAGTCTTGCTGAAAATTAAAATATCATCCAAATAGACAATAACAAATTTTCCCAAGAACTTCTTAAGTACCTCATTCATGAGCCGCATGAAGGTGCTTGGGGCGTTCGTCAATCCAAAGGGCATGACTAACCACTCATAAAGACCCTCCTTGGTCTTGAAGGCTGTTTTCCACTCATCTCCTTCTCGAATCCGTATCTGATGATAGCCACTCTTCAGATCTATCTTTGTGAAGTACTGAGCTCCACTCAAGCAGTCCATAAGATCATCCATCCTTGGTAAAGGAAACCGGTACTTGATGGTTATCCTATTTATAGCTCGAGAATCTGTACACATCCTCCACTCTCCATCCTTCTTTGGTGCAAGTACTGCAGGTACTGCACATGGACTCAGGCTCTCTCGAATCAAGCCCTTCCTCAACAGCTCTTGAACCTGTCTATTTAGCTCCTCTGTTTCAGTAGGAGTCATCCTGTGAGCAGCCTTGTTAGGCAAACTAGCTCCTGGAATCAGATCTATCTGATCACTGATTTGCCTTACTGGTGGCAATCCATCTGGAACATTATTAGAGATAATATCTCCAAATTCCCCTAGTAAATCTAAAACTTCAAATGGTAGTTCACTACTACCTTCTTTATCTTTCCTAGGAATCAAAGCATAGCACATGCGCTGATGTTTCATGCCATCTAAAAACTTCCTCCCATCAACAAGACAAATCCTAGCACTGCTACATACCTTTTCACCTTCCTTTTTCATGGGCTTCAATTTGTGGCGAACTCCATCCTTTGTCAGAGAGTATGTGTTTGCATGTCCATCATGTATTGCATGTCTATCAAACTGCCATGGTCTACCCAACAATAGATGGCAAACATCCATCGAAATAACATCACAGAGAACTTCATCATGGTAACTTCCAATTTTGAATTTTACTAAACATTGTTCACTTACCAGGACCTTATGATCATCTTTTACCCAAGAAATCCGATAGGGCTGGGGATGTTTCTCCCTCTTGAGCTTCAGCTTAGAGACCATCTCTTCGGATACCAAATTATCAGTGCTACCACCATCAATGATTACATCACAACATTTATCCTCACACTTGCATCTGGTACGGAACAAGCTCCTCCGTTGTCCTGGTTCATTTTCACCACTTAGTAGGACTCTTTCATTTACCAAGGTCTCTCCTCTTTCTGCATCCTCTGAATGTGATGATTGTGCATCCTCATCTACATGAGCAACCCTAGCTTGGCCCTCAGCTCTCCTATCTATCCTTCCTTGTCATTGAGGGCATTCAAAGGCATGATGACCTTCTTCATTACAATGGAAACAGGTACCACGGAAGCCTCCTCTTCCTTGCCCACGTCCTCTACCTCTTCCTCTTTGATTTCCAAAGTCTTGATCACGGGAGCGGTTGAAACCCTCATTCCTCTGGTTCCTGCTAGTACCCTCATCTTCATTTTTCTTTTGAGTTTCATTGCGGCCTCCAGATGATCTACCACTTCCCCTTCCTCCTTGACCGCGCCCTCTTTGTCTTCCTTCAAACCTTTTACTCAGCTTCTCTTCAACTCGTAGGGCAAACTGGTATGCTTCTTCAACGCTGGTCATTCTTACCAGACTTAATTCCTCCTGGATGCTAGGTCGCAACCCACTGATATAACGAGCAACCTTCTCCTTATTTGCTTCTACATGCCCCGCTCTAATCAGGAGTCGGTAAAACTCCTCTGTATATTCTTGGACTGATCTTCCTGCTTGCTTTAACCCATGCATCTTCTTAAACAGATCTAGCTCGTAGTCCACAGGAATGAACTGCTTCTTCAATTTGTCCACCATGCGATCCCATCTTGTGATCTTCTCCTTTCCTCTTCTAAGTATTTCCAGTTGAATCTCTTGCCACCAGATTTTGGCATGGCCTTTTAGTTTGGCCTTTGCAAACTTAACCCTATATGGGTCCCTTATATCCTCATATTCAAAGTATTCGTCCAGTTCATTGATCCAATCGATCAACTCATCTGGTTTCAAATTTCTCGAAAATATACCCACTTCAATTGTAGGTCTTTTCCCAAACCTAGAAATTGCCCTAAAAAGCCTTTCCTCTATAGGATTCAGAACTTCCCCGTCAACTTCCATTACTTCCTCTTCATTGTCATCCTCACTATTGTCATCTGCGGCAATATTTGCTCCTCTACGAAGCTCCTCTTGCAATGCTTGTACCTGTCTCTGGAGGGCTCTAACCTCCTCAGGATCAACAGCTCTGGCCCTTCCACCATGCTCTCTTCGTGGAGGCATCTTCTAACTCGAACCCACAACCACACAGTCCTGGTGCAAACTGCCTCACAGTCGGCGCTCTGTCTACACACTCAGGAAAACCCGCTCTGATACCACTTGATGGGGACACAACCCAACCACCAGAATAGACACAATAGAAAGGGGAAATTATATTAACTGAGAAAATAAGCTGGTACAAACAGTGCGGAGAAAATAAACTCAAAACATGCCCTGCGGCTTACAATAGCATAAATCTGGAGAATATTTCTCCTTTTAGCACCTCCTCTCAAGCTCCAATCCGAACTGCCTTTTACAATGCCAGAAATCTCCTTAAATAGACCCTGGAGGGTTAAGGACTAGGAGTACATTCTAGAAAGTGCTAGTAGGCGTCCACCGACAAAATAGAAGGTTCCGGAAGCTGCGTTAGAAGTCGGTGCAATTCTAGAAGAATCCAGAAACGGTAGCCGAACTTTCGGGAGGCATAACTTTTGAACCGTAACTCTGATTGACGAACCGTTTACATTTTTGGAAAGCTCTCGAAGCGCTCTATAGCCCTATGGACAAGCTTTGCTCGTCCCCCATTTTTTGACCCTTTTCGAGGTCATTTAATGCCCCAAATCTGACTCTGAAGCATTCTTAGGGGGTCTCCAAAACCCGAAAAATTGCAATAACTTTCAAACCGTGGGGCCTTTTGACCTGATTCTTTTTCTGGAATGCTCTAAATCTTGATTACATTCATCTGGCCAAGTCACACCTTCTAGGTCACCAAAATGATGGTCAAATTGCATGCTCCTATTTTTTCGGAATTTTTAAATGAACTGATAGTTGAACTATGAGAGTTGGAACCTTTATTTGAGCCAAATGGGTATCCAAAAATGTAAAGACATAAAATAGAAACTAAGTCTAAGTACATTTTTTTTGGGTGACACAGGATTGCCCTTATACCTCTGGATGCTCCTGCATCAATCTCTCATTATAAGGGAAAACAAATTTCAAAAGGGTAAAAACATGTAATAATATGTCCAAAAAATTCTCCAAAAGGCATTGAAGGTTTTGACACATTTCTTGGATGCAAACACATACTTCTAAATATGTAATATGACCCAAAATCACCACCATAAACTTGCTCTAGTTCATAGCTCATTTTTGAAAGTTTTTCACATGTTTTGATATGTGCAATTATTTTAAAGATCACCACCAATAATGAATAGAGAAGCTAACTTAGTAAAAATGGGGAATTTGGGGCTCTTTTCATGTTTTGAAACATGCAAAAGCTACCAAAATTGCCACTTTTAATGAACTAACATTTGGACTTCTAAAACAAGTTTATTTAAAACATGCAATAAGGCACAAAACCACCACTTTGCATTAATTTAGTGGGAACCATGTATTCTTTAATCAACAACATATGCATTTGGGTCCAAAATGGCCACTTTAGTTTGATGTGGGTGAAGAAGTCATTTTTTATTTATATTTACGTATTAAAATGTAATGTAGTGTTTCAAAAGCCCACTTAAATGGGAATTTGAAAATACATATGTATTTGATTATTACAAATGAACTAATACAATAAAATATGTAATCGTATTTAAAAAGCACAATTTTCATGATGTTGGGACTTAAAATTTATTGGGAGTGGATTTTTGTGAAGTATTTTGCATGTGGATGTATGCAATATGTAATAGAAATCCCACTTTTATGCACTTAAGTTGTCTCATGTATTTATATTTAATATCTAACTATAGTTTTTTAAAAAGTAAACATGAAAATTAATCTTGGAATAAGCTATTTTCATAAAACATAAAAAACAATATGGTTAAATCAACTTAGAACGAGTTGAAATTTTAAAATGGCCATCAAAATCCACTTTACAATATTGAATATAAATTTATACCATGCAATTGCCAATTAAAAACCCTCTTGTATGAGGTTATGAATACAAATATGTAGTGGACATGAAAAAACTTCACTTTTTCCCCTATAACTTGAGTTAGCTCAAATCGAGCGAAATTCGAAGGGCTATTCACCTAAGGCAAAAACAAAACCTAAAACTATTTACAACATGAAGAAAAACAAAAAAGGATGCAAAAGTGAACCAAAAGTTCACAAACAATTGGGGATCTCGATGGAAAACCTCCAAAAGAATACATAGACAAGACTACACAAAGAACAATTCAAAGATAATGAATTGTTTTCATGATGCTTCATCAGTGCATTAAAAAAGAGGGGATACGTCTATGAATCCATGAGAAAATTGTGTAGTGTTCCCTCAATGTTGTGATGTCAATATTAAGAACAACAAGTTTGTATGGAAATAACTAGACATATCTATGTACCACTACCTCTTTGACTCAAAATCTTTATCTTTTATTATTTTTATAATATGCATGTCAATTGGCTTTCAAGTCTTTTAATTGGCCTCTCTTGCATGTTTGGCATGCTTTCTTCTTATCTTGTGTATATGAGATTCATATCTATTTCTTGCATGTTTTTGTTATACTTCATTGCCAGTGTGTCTCTTCTTAATATTGTATAATTCTTGGAAATGAATTTTAGATTGATTAGTTCCTCAACCTCGAGTCCAAATGTCCAAAGCCATCATTTTAACAGTTAATTTCAACTTCAATTTCTTATCAATTTGGCTCCAAAATTAATTGTGAAAATGTTGGCTTTGGACTTTTGGTGGATGTGATCACATAGATGACTTGTTTGATTTGTTTAGTGCGTAAAATAATAGGCTTTATTACAATGTATTGCTTTCTCATTTGAAATGTTTGGATGGAAAATCTATTTATTCTCCTTATTTATCTCTTCAATGGAGAGTCAAAGTGAATTACGATAATAAGTTTGAGGATTCTATGAAGTGTGTAATATAGTAATTTTTAAACTTATTACTTTTATCATATCGTGTGCTAACATTTGTCAAACTTTATAAACACTTTAAATGGATTGTAAGACAAGGATTTATATTTTAGGTAATCATTATCATTTATGTTATCTATTTTTGGCTCGACTGGCTGATAACATATGTTTAATATTACCATTTTCAATTTTGTGTGTGGTTGGAGTAGCAAAATGGGCTTGACGAAGGCAAGCCCCTATGCAACACGATGTTTTTCTTTCTTTGATGTGTTTAGGTCTGGAATATAAGGTTTTATACAACAGAAAACATAACATATGGAAAGAGAAGAAAATGTCATACATTTTATAAATTACAACATTATAAATTTGTATGTCACTAGTACTCAACAATTTTTTATTCTTTTTTTTTTATTACTTACTTTGATGATAGTTCTGCTCTTTGCTAAGATAATTTCTAAGATTGATTCTTGTGAAAATTTATTTAGGATATCAACACCCAACATTTTAGAATAACTTTAGGACAATAACACTAGATTGTTCTGTAGTTGACATCAACTTTCTACACTAGGTTTCTCCCTCTATCTCATTCTCATATCTTCTTTCATCTTTTGGCAATCTTTAATATCCTTCTATGTGTATTGTTGGGTGGATATTTTGCAACCGATAGTTTTGGGTAAAAACCTAGTCACAAAATAGGATGACCACCACAATGTGTGAGATAGAATCTATCCTACCTTAAAGGGAAGGCTCCCCCTTCTCACCATTCCTTGGATTAACTCAAGGTAAGCAAGAATTCGAGAGATTTTTATAAAATGGGTGTTACCAATATCCTTTCTTCTTATCTTTCAAGAAAGAATCTACTTACTCATGGAGTGAGGAATGGGCAGGGTGAACCTCTAACTACACTTCTATCAAGAGTTGAAAATAGTGATGTCAATAAACCTTTACTAACTCAAAGGTCAGCTAAAAATTTACTAGTTTGGCTCTATGTCTGGTTGTATTTCTATATGTAAAAATTTACAATTAGGGCACAAAAACTCTTATAATTAAGAATACTTAACTATTTTGTGAATTAAGAAAGAAGTATAAGCTATAGACAAAGCTTCTAGCTATATATTTTGACAATCGCTCTCTGTCAAAGCTTTGGCTCTGATTGCTTCTTAAATCACTATGCTCTTTTATTGAACACACAATAATAACATGAATGAAGACAATAGGCACAAATTACAATCAAAGCTTTTAATTTCCTTTATCACAATTGCTTCCTGTCAAAGCTTAGAATTCAATTGCTTTTTTAATTCACTTTTCTTCCAAATTCGTACTACACAATCAAAGTTATGCTTGCACAAACGTGGTAAATTTTTTTTGCATACAATAAAAGATGATTTTTAAAATGAGGGGGCACTCCTTTATACAGGCACTGGAGTTGAGAAAAAGGTGGAGGAAAAAGTGAGAGCAACTCAACCAACTTTGACCTAGTCTAACTATAGGGGAAAATATAGGGTTATTTGCAACTGTACGTGCAACTTGCATTTCATCCTTTTACATGTACATGCAACTCACATTACATAATTTACATACACATGTAACTCGCATTACATGTAATTACACATCCTCATGCAATGCATCCTCTCCAACTACAAACATGAAAGAAGAAGAGGGTGGAAGAGAAGGAAACAATCTTAAAGGGCTGTGTACTTGACGATGCAATCCCAGATCATCATAGGATTGGAAGTTCATGTACTTTATACTACTACATTCACTTTGATAACCATGTTGTTGCATCTTTTAAAAACCTCTAGCTCTCTTTGATGAATTGTCCATTATCATGTGGAAACTTGATGTGATCCAGCTTTTTTCGCTCAAGTTGTCATGAATTCTCCTTTGTAGATCAGCACAAACTGGAGTCTTTGACACTTTGAAAACCTTCTTGATGATGTCTGGATGAACAAATTTCCATCAAGACCTTTAACTTCTTCTTTTTTGTTTGTTTGAAGTAAAGTGCTTGGCACATGGGACTGCGTGCAAATGGAGATTGCTGATTTCCAAAATGTGACTTGGGCTTTCAAGATGTCATTGCATGAAAAATGAATTACATGTAAATGCAACATGTAACAAGGGATGAAGGATGAGATGGAAAGCATTGAAAAATGCAGAAACATGTATTTGCTTATGAAGGTGCGAATGCATATGGAGAGATGGAAATGGAAGAAAGTTTGAGGGAAAATGAACTTTATAAATGCCTTTGAGGAAAAGTAAGGTCAAAGTACATGGGAAAATATGCACATGAAATCCTTTTGACTTTTCAAAAAGTGACCTTTAATCAAAATCAGACCTTTGAGATGCAATTACACATAAGACATTTCGTGTAATCATGTTGTGCGAATGGATGTGAAAAGTGAGATGAATGAAAATGGAAGCAGAAAATGGGATTACATGCATGTGTAGATGGTGAATGAGATGAAACCATGTAATCACATTTCGTTGAGTGAGAGATGAAGTGTTGTGACATGAAAATGGAATGTGGAATATGAGGATGCTTTCGCATGTAATGAAGCAAAAATCAAGTTCTTGGGAAAGAAGTTGCAATTTCTCCATGGAGAAAATTGGCAACTACAAAGCACAAAAACTTAAAAGAAAAATGTACCTTTGAAAAGTGACTCAAAAATTTCAATATGCAATGCACTTCAACACTCAAATTCAAATTTGAAAATTGGGGAAAAGCCAAGAACAAGAAATGAATAATTTCTTCATTTTTAAAGAAAAAATGCACTTTCCAAGGCATTGATTTTAGCAACTGGCAATCATCAAGCAATAATGTGCATGGAAATAGCAAGATAAGCACAAATTGATGAGAAAGTTTGAAAATATCCACTTACTTGGAGGTTAAAGAGCCAAATTAAAAAAGTTTTATAGACTTGAAGACCAATTCTTCCTCAAATCCAGTTTTTCAAACAACTTTTTGACTTTTTCCATACTTTCATTTAACAAAAATTAATGAGCAATGAAGGATCAAATTTGACATGAAAGTGTCAGATAAATGGTCTCCAAAGAATATCATGCATTTAAAACTCAAAACAATCCCTCTTGATCAAAGCTATCGGCTGAAAATGGATTTTTTTGAGTTTTTTGAACAAAACATGACTTTTTAATGCAAAAATCTGAGTCCTTTTTGCAAAAACATGGCCAAAAAATGCATGTTTTTGAGTGATTTTTGACTTGTGAATGTAAAAACGACTTCCCCAAATGCATATGCATGGATCAAAATGCAAAAAAGTGGCTTCAAAATGCATAAAAGTGGATTTAAACTCTAATTTTTTGGGCATTTTAAGCAAAAACGTGATTCATAAAAAGACATGAAACAAAAACATTTTGGCTTCTAAAGCTGAAAATGTGTATCACAATGCAATGACAAACACTTAAAATGCCAAATCAATTTGGTTGGGAGGGAAAACATACACTAAAAGTGGATTTTTTTGCAAATTTCTTCAAAAACGTGATCCATTATGAAAGTTTCAAATTTTTTTTTGAGGAAAATGAAACCATTTTAGAAGCAAGGAAACTCATTGCCATGCAAAACCGCTTCAAATGGAAATAATCCCATGCAAATCCATTGAATAAAACTCAAGTTATGAGTGAAAATGGAGGTAAGGTATTTGAAGTTTTTGTTCAAAAACATGCCTTAGGATTGATTTCCAAAAACAATTTTCAGCATGCTAAATCCATTCTTGATGCAAAGAAAATCATTGCCAAGGAAAAATGTCTTGAATGGAGAAGATTCCATGCAATTCCACTTAGAAAATCTCAAGTTATGATCAAAATCGGGTTCTTGGAGGCCAAATGCATGCTTTTCCTTTCAAAATTGGACTTTTTGGGATGCATAACATATTTTGAAATGTGCTTCCAAGTGAAAATCGAACCTTTTGGAGGGGATGCATATTTTAAAATGCATCTCACGTTTTAGATGCATACGCATAAAAACTCCACTTTTCATGTCATAGCATCAAAAAGGTCCACTTATGATGAAATTTTGATGTAATGACATGAAAAATGTCCACCAAAGTAGACTTTATATGCAATGGCATGTAAAAAGTCCACTTTTGATATTTTTTTACATGTAATTGCATATAAAATGTCCACTTATGAAGTCTTTAAGTCATTTAATTCACTTAAAATTATAAAAATGTTACAAAATGGGTCAAAAAAAAATTTATTTATCATATTATAAAATATAATACATAAACATTATTTTAAAGCAACATTTAAATAACTATTTGATTTTTAAAAGAAAAAATTTAAAATGAAACTATATAGTTATATAGTTACTTTAAGTGAAAAATTAAAAAGTAGCTCAACTTAAAATTATAACATGAAGTGCAATATAGTCACTTTAAGTTATAAATTTAAAGTGAAAGTAACTTAAAAACATAACAAAACTTGAGTGTAACGTTATATTTTTCAAAAAGTGAATGTCAGTTTGAAAATATAACATCATATTTTTAATTCGTACTATTGCACCTAAAATGTCCACTTTTGAGGCACTAAAATAGACATAACTCTTGATTGACAACTCTGATTGACTTCTAGGTTAGACCGAATCAAAGGGAAAAATGAAAGGCATGATACGAGCACAACCAAAGGACTAAAAACAAGCAAACACAAACTAGAAAACAAAGAATGGATAATGAAGGCTTCAAAAAATCAAGCAAAGGCTTGACAAAAAGCAAAACGAAAAAGACTTGACGAAGGCCTTTAGTAAAAAAAATTGATATTTGAATTAAAATGGATCAATCGATCAACATTAAATAATGAAATATCAAATTTAAGCTTAGAGAAATGCAAAACTAGCTTGGAAAAGTTTCGTGTTGTTACCAACATTTTGTGATGACAAAATGCAAGACAACATGTATCATAGTAATTTTCATTCTAAGTTTCCTAATTGTCTTTCATGTCTTACATGTTTATAAGTTTATACTATGCCTTATGTCTTTTGTATTTTTTCTTTGTGTCTTACATTCTTTGAATGTTTACTGCTTATTTTGCGTGTGTTGTATGAGCTTTGTGTCTTTTGTGTCATCATCATGTTTTATTCTTGTCTTTTTTGTTTATATCTTATGTCCTAAATGTATTTTTTGCATGTTGTGTATTGATTAAACTCTTCAACATGTGTAAAGTATTTTAAGGCTGACAATTGGTTTGAAGTGAAGCTTACATATCATGGTCTCATTTTCTCTAACTACTTTGAATGTTTGTTTTCTATTATTTCAGCATAAATTTCTAATGTTATGCATGCCATGTGTTTTACCTCTTAGCATGTTCGACATCCTTACCTCTTGGCTTATGTATTTTGTGTGTTTTCTTTATCTTACATAATTTGTGTGTTTGCTCCTAGTTTTTCGTGGTTTCTGCATGTGTTCTATATGAGCCTTGTTCCTTTTGTGTCTTCATCATGTTTGATATTCTTCTATTCTTTGTTTATACCTTATGTCCTAAATGTCCTTTATGAACATTGTGTATTGATTAGATTCTTCAACAAATGTAATGTATTTTGAGGCTGACAATTGGTTTGAAGTGAAGCTTATATATCAATGTCTTATTTTCTCTAAGTACGTTGATTGTATGTTTTCTATCATTTTCAGTATAGATGTCTTACATGGCATACATGCCATGTGTTCTACCTCTCTAGCATATTTGGCATCCTTCCTTCTTGTTTTGTGTATGTGATATAAGCCTTTTGAATTAGAATGAGAATCTTTAATCTCTTATTGTGTGTATCATAATCATGTGTGTTCTTTGTTTCTTTATTTTCTTATGTGTTTAAAATATGCCTTGCAAACTTTGTGTTTCTCCGTATCTATACTGATTTGTGTGTTTGCTCCAAGTTTTACGTGTTTTCCCTTTACTTGGATATATGCTTTGTGTCTTACATGTTTGCATCATGTCTACTTTGTTTTTTTTCTCTTAGTTCATGTTTTCTTCCTAAGTTGTATACATGCTTTGTGCCTTATGTTTTTGGATCATGTCTACTTTGGCTATACTTTAAGTCTTTTGTGTTTCTACTTGATGTTTTGAGTTTCTTGAAAATGACAGTGTATTGATTAATTTCTGAAATGTTTTTTGTTTGCTAATATTCTAATTACATAGTTGTTGATTGTTTTGCATGCCATGTGTGTATTTTTTTGTGTATAATTTTTTTTGTGTGTTTTCTCTATGTCTTTTCTATTTGGTGTGTGTTCTCCAATTTTTGCACGTATGCTTTGTGCCTTACACGCTTGTATTATGTCTAATTCATGTCTGTCCATTGAATGTTTTATGTCCTATAAGTGTCTTTATATTTTTATTTCCTCTAACTGGCAATGTGTATTGACAATATCCTTCAATGTGTTTGTTGTATTTTGAGGATGGAGTTTGTATGAGAACTAGCTTTGATATGTTTATGTCATTACCTCTTCGACTCAAAATACACATTTGCTATTGTTTTCATTATATACTGGTTAAATGGCTTTCAAGCTATTTTTTTTACCTATCTTACATGTTTGGCATGTTTCTATCTCATCTCACATATATGATTTATCTATTATGACTTAGATTCATATCTATTTCATGTATGTTATCTGCATACTTTACTTCCTATGAGTGTCTTCTTAATACCATGTAATTGATAGAAAGGACATTTTGGATGAATGGTTCCTAAGCCTTGATTACTATTGCATTTGTGTGTGAACTTTCTTACCATGAGGGTTCATATTGGAAATTGTATCTCTATCCTATATTGCTTTTTCCTTTGAGAAGCCAAATATTGGTTTGCATGTTGTGTATTGAAGCTAATCATTTTCAATCTATGCTTCCTTGTTGTCTTTCTCGTCATATACATTTTAAATGTCTTGCATCTTTTATGGGTTTTCTTCTTTTCATACATGCTTTAAGAATTCTCTCCATGTTTTCTTCCTCCCTCCCTTGCATATAGGCTTTCTGTGTTATGTGTTTGCATCATGTCTACTTTGTGTGTTTTCTCCATGTTTTGTGTGATATCTCCCTAATTCTCATATATGTTTTGTGTGTTTCATGTTTGCATGATGTCTACTCTGTGTGTGTGCTCCATGTTTTGTGTGATATCTCCCTAATTTACATATATGCTTTGTGCATTACGTGCTTGCATATCATGTCTACTTTGTGTGTTTGTTCCATGTTTTTTGTGTTTTCTCTCTAACTCTCATATATGCTTTGTGCTTTATATATTTTCCTCATGTTCATGTTGGGTATGTTTAATGCCTTATGCATCTCTTCTTCATGTTCTCAATTTCAAGGAAATGATATTGTGTATTGATTAATTTCTTAAATGTGTTTTTTGTGCTAACATTCTAACCACACACTTGTCCTACATGCGATGTGTGTTTTCATTGTGTATAACTTGTTTCGTGTGTTTGCTCTATGTCTTGTCTAATTTGTGTTTGTTTTCCATGTCTTGCATGTATGTTGTTCTTATTCATGTTTGTTGATCGTATGCTTTATGTCCTATATGTGCAATTATAATTTGTATTATTTCCTTGATGACATTGTACAGTCACTATATTCTTCAATGTGTTTATTCTATTTTGTGGGTGCATTTTTTATGAAAATAAACTTACATATCTATGTCCCGTTACCTTTTTGACTCAAAATATTTATTTGCTATTGTTTTTATAATACTCGTTTGACTTCTCTTGCATTTTTAGCATGCTTTCTTCTCATTTCATGTACATGAGATTCATTTGTATTTCATGCATGTTGTCAGTATACATCATTCCCATGCCTCTCTTCTTAATATCATGTGATTCCTAAAATTGACATTTTATATTGATTAGTTCTTAAACCTCCATAGTTCTTGGATTGACATGTAAATTTTCTTATCTTGGGGATTCATATTGGCGATCGTATCAAATTCATTTGAGAAGCCAAATATGGTCGAACACTAGCGCTCAACTTCAAATTCTTATCATTTTGGCTACATAATAATATGTTGAAATGTTGGCTTTGGAATTTTGGTGGATGTGATTGCATAGATGTCTTGTGTTATTTTTTTATTGCATAAAATTATAAGTTTTATTATAATGTATTTATTTTTCATTTGAAAAGCTTGGATTAAAAATCTATTTATCTTGCTTAGTTATCTTTCAACTGAGAGTCAAAGTGAATCATGATAATAAGTTTGAGGATATTATGAGGTGCGCAATATAGTAATATTTTTACTTGTCAGTTTTATCATATTGTGTACTAATATTTGTTGTACTTTATAAACACTTTGTATGGATTGCAAGAAAGAGATTCGCAATTTAGGTACTCATTATCATTCATGTTATCTGTTTTTGCCTCAACTTTCTAATAACATATGTTTAAAACATTACCATTATCATTTTTTATTTGCGGTTGAAGTAGCAAAAAGGGCTTGACCAAGGTAGGCCCCTATAGAACACAATGTTTTTCTTTCTTTGATGTGTGTAGGTGGTGCGGAACACAAGTTTTTATACTATAGAAAACAACACATGGAAAGAGAAGAAATTGTCATACATTTTCTAAATTGAAACATTATCAATTCGTATGTCAGCAGTGTTGTATAATTTTGTATTTTTTTTTATTACATATTTTAATATAGTTCCACTGCTATTTTCTTAGATCATTTCTCACATTGATTCATGTGAAAACGTGTTCAGGATATTAGCACCCGGCATTGGAGTCTAGCCAACTCAAGCTCCACTTTCATTTCCAAGTTCTAATGTGTATCTTTTAGTTAGATCTGATTTTATCTTTTTATACTTGTGTTTTGTATTTTTTTTATTATGTTAGACATTTTCAGCTTATCCTTCTTTATCTAGTTCATATCGCATATTAAGATTATGTTGTTAACTAATACTTGCAAGACTTCAAATGGAACTTTACTCAAGCAAACTCTTCACAACTAAGATACTAATTTTATAATATAGATTCCTTGTCCTCTATTCCTATAAGAGAAGACAATTGTAATTATGATTATAATTGTTGTTGTGGAGGTGGAAAAACCAACATATGGTTAGAGAAATCCATATATAATACTACATTTTAGAGTCTTTCATGTATGCAGTGATAAACTTGA
The DNA here is from genome assembly GCA_028749045.1 of Cupressus sempervirens. Lineage (NCBI taxonomy): Eukaryota > Viridiplantae > Streptophyta > Pinopsida > Cupressales > Cupressaceae > Cupressus > Cupressus sempervirens. Next base: position 297,002,945 of record CM053784.1, on the reverse strand, counting down.
AGGATTCTAACTAATATATTTGCTTAAATGGACATACCATACTGTGATGAATAATTGTAAACTTTATATAGAATGAAATCCTTGTTCATTAATAATCATAATTTTTCCTTCTTGTTTTTCTTGAGATTTAGAGGATAGCACAAGTGTTTCCTTAGATCATTTCCAGGAGATGAACTTTTTAGAATAGCTCCAAGGCACTAGCACCCATGGCTACATTGTTGCCAGGTTAGTTTCAATGTACCGTGTTAGCTTCCTCCCTATAATTTCTTTCCAAACTTTCTTTTTGCTTTTGAATCATATTACCATGTTTCATGTTTTCTCCCTAAGTTGCATACATGCTTTGTGCCTTTTGTGTTTGCATCATGTCTACTTTGCCTATACTTTATGCCTTATGCATCACTACTTGATGTTCAGAGCTTCTTGGAAATGACAGTGTATTGATTAATTTATTAAATGTGTTTTGTTTGCTAACATTCTAAAGGATGTGTAGTTGGATTACATGTGATTTTGTTACACGCTTTTGAGTTACATGCGATTAAATTACATGCAGTCTATCTTTTGCATATACAAACCTGGAAAAGACTTGAAGAAAATGTTGAAACTATTGATTCTAAATGAATCAATCCTGTAGACTATCAAAAAAACCCTAGTACTTCATGATTGATGTGGAATCAGGGGTTCTTGTATTCTGCACCATTCATTCTCTTTGATGATTTTTTAGTTCTCCTTTGGAAACTTGTTTTGATCAAGATTTTTCTCTTTCAAGTTGTGCTAAATTCTCCTTTATAGATTGACACATCCTAGAGTCTTTGATTTTTTGAAAGCCTTTTTGATGGTGTTTGGATGTAAACTTGAAACAAATTTCCATGAGCACCTTTATCTCTTTTAAATTTTTTTTTTGAAGCAATGTGCTTGGCGCATTCCCACACAAACTTAGTTTCTCAGACAATCATTAAGAAAATGGAGACAAAATGAATTATTGCTTCTTTTAATTCGAAGCACACCTTCTTTACTGGATGTCTTTATTCTTTGAAGAAGTTCTAAAATATCTTGAAAAGTGTATTGTAACACGAAGATGAAAACAACTTTAAATGAGATTGGATCTATGAAAACTTTGGGATTTGAGTTACACTGATGAATCCATGAGGAATGCGTGTTTGAAGTATGGATTAGATACTTATGAAACAAATATGATGGATAGAAATGAGCTTGAAAGCATATATATTTGGGTTAAAAGGGCCAAAATCAGATTCTCAAGGGTGGATTGGATGTTGGAAAAGATGGGCTTTTGTGGGTATGGCCAAGAATGCAAATTGGGATGCATATGGATGTGTGCGATTGGCGACTTTAGTGTTTAAAGAGTGACCTTCTACCAAAGTTGGATTTTTCGAATGCAATCACATGTAAAATGATTTACATGTAATCATGACTTGATGTAAACATATAATTAGGATCAGAGGATGGAATTACATGTAAATGAAAATGGATGCAATTGCATATATTGGAAAGTGGATGTAAAATGCATTGACATGTATTGGTGAAAAGTGAAAGGATACAATATGGACTTGCATGAAAAGATAAAATGTGAATGGACACAACATGCACTTGCATTCTTGGGTAGGACTTTTCAACTTTCTTCCAAAAAAGAAGCCAAAAAAAGAAAACAAACAAAATAAGCAAAACTATGAAGAAAGCAAAAAAACATACTTTTGGTTTTTGACTCAAACATGACAAAATATTTACTCTCAATTTCGAAATTGGAATTTGAGAAAATTCCAAGAATTTGAAAATGGAAGTTTTCATCTTATTTAAAAGAAATTTACAAAATTCATGGAATTTCTTTGAACAAGTGTACAGTGATAAGCCAAAATAAGCAATAAATTAGCAAAGGGTTGAAAACTTCTACTTATTTGGAGCTCAAAGAACCAAATGTGGAAGATTGATAGGTTTCAAAGAATATTTCTCCTCCAAATTCCAATCTTCAAACTACTTCTTGACCTTTTCAAAACATGCAAATGCAAAATGATATGTTCAAACACTTGGTCATTTTTGCATGTAATGGACAAAATACAAGCCACAAAACCTTCACAATGTAAAATGTTTTTGCATGGAATGTGTTCATGAGGCATTTCTAATAAAAAAATGTGCATTCTTGATGCAAAGACATGGGTCATTGTTAAAGAAATAAGGCAAAAATTTGATTCTTAAATGCCAAAACAAGCTCCCAAATGAAAAAACATGCCCTTGATGTTGGTTTGTTTGAGCTGGAAATACATTTTTATGCCCTCCAAAAGTAAAAACATGAGTTGGAAATGAAGATTTATGGGTAATTTTTCTAATAAAAATGTGCCCAATTTTTGCCAAAACATAACACGTTTTTGCCTTAGAAATGCAAAAACGTGTTCCATAAATGCATTTGCATACATTAAAATGTAGAAACGGGGGTTTCCAAAGCCAAAATGTGGATGAAAATCTGATTTTTTGGGCTTTTTCGACATAAATGTGGCTCTAAAAATGCATATATATATATATATAAAATTTTTGACTTGTGGATGCAAAAATGTCTTTCCCAAATGATAGAACATGGATCCGAATGCAAAACATGGTTGAAAAATGCAAAAATGTGGATGAAAACCCAATTTTATGGGCATTTTTAGAAAAATGGGGTTCTCAAATGTATTTGCATGAGTTGGAATGGTGAAATTGGACCTTATAGATGCATTTACATGTTTAAAATGTATGCATATGATGACTAGAAGTTCAAATCACACTCTCAATGCTCCGTTGCATAATTTCATTTGGGCATTTTTGGCTTGGGAGTGAAAAAATGGTGTCTTGGAGAGTCATTACATGAGTTTTGAATACAAAATCAGATTCCCCAAGACACATTACATATAAAATTCATCGGTAGGAGTGCATTTACATGCAAATGGACTGTTAGAGTCCATTACATATTTCAAATATGCATTTACATGTTTAAAATTAGACTTTAAATATGCATTGGCATATTTACATGTTTTAGTGCAAATTACACTCTATTGGACCCTTTACATATTTTAAAAAGGATACATTTTTGGGAAAGAAGGGAAATCACATTCTCCATGTGCTATTGCATGTTTTAAAATGCACACTTATAACAAACAATACAAATCACACTCTCCAACCTCCATTACATATTTTAAAAACATGTAATATTAATAAGAATGCAATTTGTACTCTCCATCTTCCATTACATATTTAAAAAATATGCAATATGTAATATGCATTTGACAATTTTTGCCTTGGAAAAAAAAGATGATGTTTACAATGAGATGGCACTCCTTTATATAGGCAAAGGAGTTGAGAAAAAAGTGGAGGAAAAACTAGGAGCAACTCAACCAACTTTGACCTAGTCTAACTAGGCAAGAGAAATTATTGGATTATATGTAAAACTAATAATGGAAAGTTGTTGTCTTATTTAACCCAAATACATATGTTTTTTGGTTCATTTTCAGCCATCGTATGTGTTTCATAAGTATCTAATCTATACTTTGAACACTCAACCTTCATAGATTCGTCATTGTAACTCAAATCCCAAGGTTTTTGTGGATCTAATCTTATTGGAAGATGTTTTCATCTTCATGTTACAACGCACTTTTGAAAATATGTCAAAAATTCATAGAATGAAGACATCTGATAAAGAAGGCATGCTTCAAATCTAAAGAAATGATAATTCATTTGGTCTCCATTTTCCCAATGGTTTTTCGAGAACCTGAGTTCACATGGGAATGCACCAAGAACTTTTCTTCAAAAAGAAAAGAAAAAAGGTTTCAAGATGCTAATTGAAAATTGTTTCGATTTTACATTCAGACACCATCAAGAAGATTTTCAAAGTTGCAGAGAATCCAGAATGTGCCAATCTACAAAGAAGAATTCTTGACAACTTGAACAAGAAAAATCTTGATCACATAAAGTTTTCATATGACAACTAGAAAGTCATCAAAGAGGATGTAGTGGTGCAGAACACAAGAATCCCTGATCCTGCAAGCATCACCAAGTACAAGATGCTTCAGAACAATCCCTAGGATTGTTTCAACTCTCTTCTGTCTTCTTCCTTCCTTAGTTTTCATATTTGTAGTTGGAGAGAATGAATTGCATACAATTATGTAATTACATGTAATCGAATAACTTCTTTTACCTGGTTAAGCCAGGTCAAATCTAGTTGATTTGCTCCCACTTTTTTCTCAACTCCTTTGCCTATTTAAAGGAATGCCCTCTCATTGTAAAAATAATCCTTTTTTGTATGCAAGAAAGCTTTGCCAAACCTATGCAAGTGCAACTTTGATTGTGTACTACCAATTTGGGAGAAAAGTGAATAAAGGGAGCGATTGGATTCGATGCTTTGATTGGAAGCAGTTGTGATAGCTCAAATTAGAAGCTTAGACTATAATTTGTGCTTATTGTATTTGATTCATGTTATTATTGTTTGTTCAATAATAGAGCAAAGTGAGTTAAGAAGCAATCAGAGCTAAAGTTGTGATTGGGAGCAGTTGTCATAATACATAGACTAGAAGCTTGGATTGTAGCTTGTGTTACCATCTCAAATTCATGTAAAATAGTTAGAATTTCCCTACTTTTGGAAGTCTTTGCACCCCAATGGTAGATGTTTTTCTTATAGAAAAGATTAAAACTAAAAATAAGTTATAGACTAAAGATCATCTACTTCTTGAAGTCTTTGTGCTTCAATGGTAGTGATTTTTCTTATAAATTGGACAAATAGGACGTAGAGCCAAGCCGATACACTTTCAATCAGCCTTTAAGTTGGTGTTGGTTTATTGGTATCACCATTTCTAGCTACTAGATAGAAGTGTAGTTAGAGATTTCATTTTACCCATTACCCACTCTCCTGGTAAGTGGATTCTTTCCTAAAAGTTAAGAGGAAAGAATATTGGTAACACCTCTTACGAATCTCTCAACTTTTTGCTTATCTTGAGTTGATCTAAGGAATGGTGAGAAGGGGAAGCCTTCCTTTTAAGGTTTTGAAGATGGATCCATGATACCTAACAATGGTCACCTTTTACTATGCCTCTTGCCTTTCTTTTGATTGATGCTCTTGTTAGATTTATATATATATATATATATATATATATATATATATATATATATATATATATATATATATATATATCTTTATGTCCTTATATATATTGTTGCTTATGCGACAGGTCCACATTCCCATGTGGCCATCAACCTTGCTTGCTAAGGTGGCATGTAATTTTTTTATATTGTTCTCTGATTGTTTATATTGGCATGGACCAATAGGGTCACCATTTTTTTATTTTAACTCTCCCTTTATATGTTTCACTCCCAATGATGTCCTTTTTTCCCATGTAATGGTTTTGCATTTATAATGCATAGGACCAACAGATTGATCATGTCTCTTGACAACTATCGTGATTGCTCATGGGTTGTTTATTATGGTTTAGAAATTGAAATAGGATTAGTTGATTAGGGGTTGAAATATTGTGTAGTCTATTTAAGTCTTTTGGTTCTAATTGACTTAGGAATATTTGATATTGATTTATTTATAATTTTGTATTTCCTTATATTGAAAATATTTCCTAACTATATTTTAGGTTTGGGTAATTAAATGTTTTTAATTAATTCAATACATTTTTGGTTATTATAGTTCTTTATTTAGTTATAAATATTGCCTATAGCAATTTCTATTATAAATAAGTTTGACAAGATATTTATTCATTTATATTCAACTGTTATTTTCTATTGTTAAATTTCATTAGTAGAGGGGATATTACAGTCATACTCTCTTGAAATTGCTTGTCCTCAAGCATTTATGATTTTTATTTAGCTCGCTAGGTCTTAATCAATCCATGCCTCTTGTTTGAATTTTGAACTTCAATTAAATGATATAATTGATAGCTTAAAAGGTGGACTCAAATACACTTAGATTAAGTGGTATGAGAATTCCATATATTAATCAATTTTGTGAATGTGAGATTGATTCTCACTTAGCATAATCAATTGATTTGTGTTTGATGATCATATCATATATGATGAAAATTATAGATTTCATAACATCAAGGTGTTGATTTGCCTTAATTTATCCCAAAAATTATTTGATGGATGATTTTATAATTGTATGATTGATATATACGTGATGTCGAGGTTGGTGAAATAATCCAAAGATATGACTTAATCTTCAAAATTTTTAATGTCCTTTTTTTTGCAATTTGATGATTCATTTAATGGTCTCTCTAATGATCATTAATGTGCATTTGAAATGAAATTAATTTTAATAGTTAACATATTGATCTCAAGCCTTTTATGGCTTTTACATTCCCTCAAGGCATTAGAGATTGTGTTATTACCCATATTGGAATCTTACCTCAAGAAATTGTAAATCACGTCCTTACCTATCTCAGACTCTACCTATCTCGACACGATTTAGTACGCCTCTATCAAATCGAAATTAATCACTTGCATTTAATAGTTTGATCTTTTATTGATTAAAATGTTTATAATCATAGTCACCCTATAAGATGGAAAGATCATGCTTAAACCCCAACCTTAAAGGCATATCTAGATTGGGTTTCATAACCCTTAGTTATTCAACCATCTTCCCTAAAGTCTAACCCTTAAGATTCTTCTTTGACAAGAAATCCTCTATCCAAGGCCAATCCAATATGCATATATTTACATCATAAAAATATTTTGGCACATGGAGATTATCTAGTCATGGTAGTCAGATGGAAACCTTAACGCCTCATATACCCCATGATAAAGATTCCTTCAATCTCCATTGTGTCAATCCAATGGACTCACAAAAATTCTCAACTTCTCATCTAGTCATTCATACAGGGTTACTAATCTCTTGCACTAGCATGATAGCCATTCATACGAGGATCTCACTTCCTGCACTGGTACCATAAAAACTTTAATTACTTACTTAGATCATAAAATATTATATTAATATCTTGTAACATATCAATTGATTCTTTATATCTAACAAACATGATATGAATTTTGAATTATATAGGCTATTTATTAAGCTTTCAATACTTTATTTCATATCTATGTATATAACCTTTTTATTAAGTAAACTAATTTGATAAAAATAATTTGCACACCTCTTTAGTGTCGATGCCTTTACCTTGTATAATAATGATATGCAATATTGTTTTGATGGTTAAACCAAATCCTTTAGAAGTTGACTGACTATTATTTTTCTTACTCCTAGTTCCTCCTCAAGTTGTGAATGAGGCTAGGAGATATTAATGTTCCTACATATTTCCATCTTAATGGGTTCAAAACCCTAAACCCTTAATCAATCCTTATATGCCTTATGTTGTGATTCTACATGGCTATCTTACTATTGGCTATCTTATTATCTAATTTCAATGCAATGCTCATCCACGTTGGTATTCCACTGACATCATCTCTCATCTACCATTAATAAATGTCTTCTCCTATTTTTTTAAATTCCTCCTTTGTTCTTAATTAATGGTGGTCTATTTAGCTTTTTTTCTATTGTGGCACATGGCACAATACCTAATAGTGGTCACCTTTTAAAATGCCTCTTGCCTTTTCATTGATCAATGCTCTTTCCATAGATATATATTTCTTCGTGTTCTTATATATATTATTTCTTATGTGGTGGGTCCACAGTCCCACGTGGCCACCAACCTTGCTTGCTATAGTGGCATGGATATTTGTTTGTATTGTTCTCTGATTGTTAAAATTGTATGGATGAGTTAGACCAATGGGGTCACCCTTTTTAATTTCAACTCTCCTTCGATATGTTACATTCCCAATGATGTCATTTTTTCCTATGTAGTGGATTTGCATTTATAATGCGTAGGACCAATAGATCAATCATGTCTCTTGACAACTGTCATGACTCTTCATTGGTTGTCTATTATGGTTTATAAATTGAAATATGATTATTTGATTAGGGGTTGAAATATTGTGTAGTCTATTTAAAAGTCTTTTGGTTCAATAATGTAGCGATGAATCATAAAAGGGACATAATTTCATCATATTGAATTTTTTTGTGTTAATATGCAAGTGAGTGCAAGTGCAATATAAATAAACAATCCAAGCATTAAGGGGATTTATAAGACATCTTCAGAGTGCAAGTCTAAATCTTGCGCAAGCAGAAAGAGCGTATGGGGAATAAGTCAAGGAAAGGAAAGGGGCATAAAGTTGTTACAGTGATTGATAGGGAATGTATGATAGGGGAATCAACAAGCAACAATGACGAATGCTCCAAAATCCAGAAGTTGCAAAACATGTGAGCATTCACTAAGGATGTAAACATAAGCTATCATACTCCTATGCAAAAGATAAGAAGTTACAGAAGCAGAGAAGAAGAAGCAAAGTGTGATCAAACAGGTCCATCAAACATCACATAATGTAATTTGTAAATTTGAGTACTTATATCAAAACAAGGATTAATGATACATGTATCACTATATGAAAGGAATTGAGGAAAATAAATTAAAATTATGATGAATTACAATAAAGTGAAATGCTACTACTGTATTGAAGCTATGATGTTGGACATCATGGAAAAATCATGAAAAATCTCATATATAATTTGCTGGAAAATGTAAACCTGTCAAAGCAAAAAGGATTAACTATGTTCAATAATTTTTGAGTTCATACATCTAGCGAAAGAAGAAAAATTGGAAAGAAAGTTTAGATTCAATATAAAAATTCATGATTATTCACGAGCAGTTAGATCATGGGTTTGTTGGGTTTGAATCTACAACACTGAACATAAAATAGTTTCAACTCATCTTGCATAATACTATAAGTTGCAAGTATGTACAAGTTGTCAAACAAAGGAAAGTTTCAGTAAGTTTCTATACTTGAAAAAGAGGCTCACAGTTATAACAAAGAGAAATATCTACAATAGGAAAGAAAGAGGATTTATTAGAGCAACTTCGACATCTATAGCCATGTTGCATGCAAAATCATAAGGGCCAAGTAATGGATGAGAGAACACATAACACTTACAAGTAATGACTCCATATGTAAGATGCATCACATGTTGTTACAGTATGATAGTTATAGAGTTATCATCTAAAAATGCACCCTTGCTAAGGTAAATAGTAGCTTTCATTTTAAGGATACATGGAAACACTCCTATGGTATGGGTCACTTAGAAACTAGAGTGAATCTCTTGTTGAGGCTTGCTCCTAACTGGTTCACACTCTAAACTACTAAAATTTCCAAGAAAGGGGATAGATAAGATAAGATAAATTTATTAATGTCCAACAAGAGACCAACGAGGGTCTAAGGGAAAACACTAGTAGGGTGGAGCACCAGACGGTGTCTACAAAAGGAATGTGAAAGAAAAACAACAAAAGAACCAAGAAAAGAAATAACAACAACTAAGAACTCCTCATAGGCGAGAAGTAGTCCATAATTAAAAGGTGGGCATTAGAGAAATTAGTTACTTTGGAAGGTCGCCTTAGAGGTCTACTAAAGGGACACTATCGAGCGTGATCTCTGTGGGGTCTCACAGATCTGGTGTGAATCGAGATAGTGCAGGGAGACCACTTCAATCCTTAGGTAGGGACCATAGGACTGAAGAAAGAGGTGATGAGTTGCATAGGGGTTGATGTCAAGCAAAGCTGGAGCTATATAGTGTGCTTACAAAGCTGTATGGTCTCCTAAAGGTAGAGTGCACGATAGTGTTGGTCAATATATTTGAAGAATGAGGGAAGAGATCAACACTCTCTGAACAAATAATAGAATCTCCCTTAGATCTCATAGTAAATGGGACAATGATAAATAAAGTGAGACTCAATCTCAACCTCCCTGAGGTGAAAAAGTTGACAGATCCTGTCCTCCAAGAGGGAGGGGCCCCAAATAGTAGAGCCATAGAGGACTATCGATTTGATCGAGGAGTGAAGAAGGGACTTCTTAGTCATGGTGTCTTGGAAGTGGTGTTGAAAGAACTATTTGTCAACAATAGTGAGGGAGCCAAGCCCCTTATTGACTCAGGGTTGCATGGCTGGTCTCAGGCTAAACCGAGGTCCATAAAACTTAACCCCCAAGTAGGTATATGAAGATGCAATCTTGATCTCAATACCGTGGAAGTAAAAATGGAGGTGCGATGTCCTCAAACAATTGAATAACATAACCAAAGTCTTGCCCATATTTACAACTAGCTCATGTTAGTCGCAGAAGAGGCCAAGCCATCAAGGAGCCATTGAAGACCATCAGGGGAAGATGCTAGGAGAATCACATCATCAACGAATAGGAGAATAGAGATTAACACCTGATGTAAGTAACAACCATCCCCAGCGAGTGAGTAATCATAGAGAAATACCTCAATCTCATCGTTGAAGATTTCAAAGACAGTGGGGAGAGAGGGCAGCCCTATTTCACCCTAGTAGTGCTCTAGATAGGGTCAAAGAAGCCCTATTGAGTCCTGAATCTGCCCACAACACACTTGTATAACCTCATAATAGCTATAAGGAGAATCTATAAGATCTTGATGTCCCTAAGACACTGAAAGAGAGTTGCTCAAGGAATAGATTTGAAGGCTTTGTGAAAATCAACAAAACAATAGTAAACTTTCATCGAGCAGAGGCAAGCCTCCTCAATGATGACCTATAAGGTCAAAATGTGATCAATGGTCTAAAAATTTGTACAAAACCTAGCTTGACCTCTAGCCCAATAATGTCACTGATCGAGTCCTCTGGAAAGGATACCATTCCACACAGTTGCATAGAGTTTGGCGAAGGTATGCCCAACCATGATGGTCCTATAATTCCTGTGGTGGGAAGCTGGCCTAGATTTATGGATCGAATAGATAATATGTCATGACCAAGAGTTGGGAAAGCCAACAAAAACCACTCAATTAGAGAGCATTGTAAGAGAGCAACTTAAATGAAGATGACCAATAAATAAAAATAATGAGGAAGACTTAAAACCTACTACATGAACCTATAGTGAATACCAACTTAAAGGAAAATGAACACCTAAAAGATGACACCAATCCAAGTGTAGAAATAACCCCAATATCACAACATATTATGAACCACTTGCTCATAAATATTTCATTAATAAATACTGAAAAGGAAAGATGATTTTTACAAGACAACATTTGAACACTAAAAATAACAAAGTAATAACCTACAGAATGATTATCTACAAAAAAGATGCAAAGCTATGAGACAAACATTAAGAAAAGAGGTTTGACAACACTCCAATCTTCACCTTATCAATTGTTGAAGCATATTGAAACTACAATATCAAGCAAGATATAATGAATTATTACAAATAATAGATCTGCAATGTATTCACTTCTTGAAATTGAGTTACATAACAAAAGTTTAAAAAAGGCCAAGGATAGCTAGAACCACTGAGTCTTTTTTCTCAATAATCGGACCTGAAACATACTGAGTCAAAAAAACCATTAAGTATGAATTCCAACCACCTGGGTCAGATCCATAAAAATAGGCTATGCAAAAGGGTCTAGAACCTCAAAAAATGAAGTCTAAACACCTTACAAGATCCACTAAGTTATCAATACATCTATGAATCATCTACAAATGCCCATAAATTGATCTAACTAACAATAAAGACCCTTCAAGCACCGAGGCAAAGTCAAATTTGACCTACAAGTTCCTATATATGCTCCTCATGTTCCCAAATTGATTCAACCATTGGTTCAAGACATAATGATGACTTCATCCTTTAGACTCCACCTTCATGACACATGTTATTAGACTATCTAAATCAGAAATGAGAGGCAATAAGAATACAAATTCACATTCTCCTCCTCAGCTATTTAAGGTATTACATTTAGGATAACAAAATTTATTGAATGGTTTATAATTACCACTAAATAATTTTGTCTTATAAAAACATGATATGCCCTAGCTTTTGGCCCATTATTGCTCTGAGGTCATCCCCTGACATACCCAATATTGAGTATCTTGGTCCAAGGCAGGCCTCCTATAGAAGTTACATGGATTTCTCTTACACCCAAGATCCATGAATGGTGAGGGGAGAGGATACATCCAATGCAACTCCTAGGTATTTAAAACTATAGACATGCTAGGCAAAAAAGAAAAAGGTTCATTTTAAGCACCAAACAAAATGTTATCTAATCTAGGAAATCCACACACATAGTTTGGAAAGATACACAAAATCTTTGACAATGTCCTACAAATTACATATTAGTAGTTTCTTATGATCATGTATTCATCCAATGATTGCCACATGCTTCAAATAGACCATTAGTAACACAAAATCACCTAATCTATGTCCTAGAGAGTGATAGGAACCTTAGATCCAGATCCTGATTGATGCATGTGCTTACTGTGAACCTAGGTGTGCTATGATAGAGTAGATTGCTCCCTAGAGGGCCAAAATGGATTTGAACACCCCTAAGTGCACCCAAATAGTGTAGACTGCATTAATGAAAAAGTTGGGGCCCAATTGAGTGCAGTTGGTAGTTTTAGGGTGTAGTTGGGAAGTCAGGTGCAAAGTGTGGGGAAATGGTGCCTAGACAAGACCCAGAAACTAAAAAATTCAAAGCTACACTCCCAAGTGCATCCAAATAGTGCAAATTGCATCAATGATGTAGTTGGGGCCCATTTGGGCATAGTTGGTAAGTCAGAAACAATAGAAAGAGATTTTGGTGGCTTCTAGACTCGTAAAATTGCTCCTAGGGGTCCCAAGTGCGCCCTGACAGAGTAGAGTGCACCCTAGGACAACAAGCTAATAGAATGAATGAAAAAAGAGCATACAAGCATTTTATTAGACCCCTTAATTAATATAGGTGTGAAAAAGAAGAGTAGATAGTTGTTATACCCTTCCAAGTGAGCTCCTTCCTTGCACCTACAAGCACAAAACAAGAAAACCCAAGTTAGATATGCATGTTCACGTTGGGTTCACCAAATGTAGGACCAAAAAATGGGTTAAATGCATAACATACTATAAGAAAATATAAAAACTCAATAATAACATATTAGCATCCAGTAGTCTACCATGAAAGCCAAACTAATAAAGAAAGCAATAGAAACCCCCTTTTTCGTTTGTAGCTCCCATGTCTTTCTTTCTTCTCCAAATGATTGTAGCTCCAATTTGCCTATAGTGCACACAAAATTGAAGCAAAATTCTATGATGTGGATAATGCCATGAGAATACTTGAAGTTGTGATTTAATGTGAGAGCAAGAATGCAAAATGCAAAGAAGCCAAGGACTTGAAAAATGCTCAAGAATTAGGACCAAGGACTCAAGACTTCAAGGATTTAAGGACCGAAAATGAGAGAAAGAGTGTCCAATTTATAATTGACATGGAGGATGAGAGCATTGAATTTTTCACCCATAGATATGCGATGTGGCAAGAGATTCCTTTGAGAATCCATGATGCATATGAAAAATATGCCAATTGTGAGATTCTATGACACATGAAAGTCAAACTTGGCTAAATGTGGAAGAGAATCTATGACGCATCATAAGACACCTCAACTCACTTAAAGCCAAGAATCTATGACGAATAAGCCAAATAGGGACATGTGTAAGAGATAAGAATATTTGATTATGAAAAATCTTATCAAAGTGTCAAAGGAGAATCCACGAGGTGTCATATCCAAGTGTTATGATGATGTAATATTTTATGGAATATTCAAATTAAAAATCCTTTTATTCCACAAAATAAGAATTAGTAGAAAATGGAATTAATGATGGAAAATGGAACTTAGGAAATTGTAAATTTCCATGGTTTTCGAATGATAAATCAATTAACTAATAAAATTAATTAATTGAGGATGATAATTAGTAAGAATAATAGGATTGAATTATGGGTTATTTAATCCTATAGAGAAAATTAGTAGATGATTGGCCAAATTGATTAAATGAATGTGACCGTATCCTTTGATGAAAATGTGATGATGATATAGATCAAATAAGATGATGACCAATAGATCAAAGCCATGATCAAATTGATTGATTGAAGTTGATAACATGCCAAGGACACATGACATGAATTTGTTGATATGTAACATTTAACCGACATTGTAAATGCTACAGGATTGAAATTGATTGATAAGGTTTGATCATAATAACATTGACAGACACTGTCAATATTATTAAAATGATTGATGATGCCATGATCCCAAATTGAATTGACTCAACAACGTCAAATATTGGATGACATCAATGATAGTTTGACCTAGCGCTGAGAGCCATGACAGTACCAAGGTCAGATTGATAAGATTGATAGGTTGATAGGTTTTCAAGGCACTAAAAGCCACAACAATACCTAGTATAAGATAAATGATGATTGATTTGGGATGTTTGATATGTTTTGGGTTGATTAAGATTTATTTTGAGTGATTTTGAGTTTATTTGGGGTGATTCTGAGTTGATTTGAAATGGTTTTGAGTTGATATGAAATTGATGTGAAGAAGGATACAAATGATAAAGTATGATAAATCTGGCCAAAAGATCAAAGTTAGTAGAATGAGAAAATGGGAAAAATTAGTATGAAGAAGTGATGAAATTGTAGATGCAAACCATTTCTGAGCATCTACATTTTTCCCCTCTTTGATACAATTTGATTTAGAGCGTTGTATCAAAGAATAACTGATGAGAAAGCCACAACATGCCCCCATAGGGATGATATATGTGGGTGCCCCCTTAATAAATTGACTAAGATAAGCATATGATAAGTCAATTTTTTGACAAAAAGAAGACAAAACCATAGCAATTGATGGATCACAAATTAGAGCTAAGGTGTGAAAGTTATGAGGCCTAGAGTGTAGAACAGGATCAACTAGTAGCCCGAGAGTGATTGCATGGGTTACCACTCAAGAAAGACACAAAATGATGAAAATGATAGTTAATTTTATCCAAAATGAAGATACAAATCCAATTCAACTGACAGATTGCAAATCTGAGTTAAAACACAAAAGTTATGGGCTCTAGAGTGCAACCTAAAGGCTTGGGGAGCAGTTCTGGGTATCCTAGGTCTCCAACTATGCCAAAAACTCAACCAAGTGCATAATTGACATAGTTGGTAAGACCAAGTGCGTCATTACAGTACCAAGTGCATTAATGATGCACTTGGGAAGCCCAAGTGGTCTCAAAAAGTGCAAAATGTGCCCGAGAAGGCTCCGGGGGCCAAAATCAACATGACGAGGGACAAACAAGGAGCCAAGAGTAATCTCAAGGATTAACACTCCATATAGTGACCAAATAATGAAAATGATAGCTCATTTTTTTCACAAGAAAGATATGAGTCCAATGGAACTGACGGTTTGTAAATTGAAGTTGAAACGCACAAGTTATGGCCTCTGGAGTGCAACCTAGGGGTTCTGGGAGCAGTTTTGGATGCCCTAGGTCCCCAAGTGCGCCCAAACTCTACCAAGTGCATCAATGACATAGTTGGAATGACCAAGTGCATCAATGATGTAGTTGGGAACCCCAACTATGCCATTAAAGTGCAAATTGTGCCCTAAAAGGCTTCGAGGCCCAAAAATAGCCCGATTGGACTCAAAATGCCCCAAAACTATGCGTGTATGCCCAAAATGATGGAAGGATGGTAGAGCATGAGTAAAATTATCAAAAATGGTCATATTTCATCAAATATGGTGAGACAATGTCATACTGAGGTTGAACTAGGTGGAAAGCCATAAAAAGTTGATTGACAATGCAGGATGATGCAGGAATGCATGAATGTGAGATGAAGATTATTTGGTGAATTAGATGAGGAGATGTTAGTATGATGGAAAGAATTTTGCTTCTATAAAGTGCACTATATGTCAAATGGAGCTTTATTTTGATATGGAAAATGGAATGCAATGCATCATGGCATAAAGGGCCAGAGCACAAATGCAAGCCTTTTGCGTAAACAAGCACGATGCAAACACAGAATGAATTTGTCCTTCCTAAGGCATATGTACATGCCCCAGACTCTCAAAGGTACATTGTAATAGATAGAAATAGAAAAAGATGACCATGAACCATCTCGGCCAATCTCATAGATTAGTTTTATATCATCAAGTGGCATAGGAACATGATCAAAGAAAAACAAAGCAAAATTAAATCACTCACTAAATAGCATGAGCCAACAACTATCCTTGTCCATTATTACTTTCTTTTTAGCGTTTTAGGTTTTGAGATGGTGTTTGACATGTTGATGATGTGGTAGCTCTGTTCATGGATTCAGTTGATAGGTTCATAGTGATATGTTGGGTTGATTGTTGGTTCACATTGCCCAGATAGTGTGATTTTCTTGAAAGTGTAGAGCTTTGAGTTTTAGGTTGCAAAGTGCAAGTTTGTATGCAAAAGGGGTGCTTATCGACAGTGAATATGTACAAGGTTTATTGCAATTTTTTGACAGGTTTTTTGATTTTTAGGGTTTTTGGGGATATTTGATTTTTTTGCATTTTTTCAGATTGTATTTGAATGTTTAGGATTTTTTCAGGACATTATGTAATTTTTAGTGATTTTTTCAGGATCCTATTTGAATATTTAGGATTTTTTAAGGACATTATGTGATTTTTATAGATTTTCTCAGGACATTTTATGATTTTTAGTGATTTTTTCAGGATTGTATAAGCATATACAAGTGTTAGCTCCAATTCATTATGCAATAGGTCCAATGGATAAAAAGTGCTTAGGGATATGTCCCCAGTTCAAGTTCAAACTCATGCACCATGTCGGTAATATGCCCCTAGACAAGATACAAACTATGTACAAAGGCCAATGGTAGAGTGTGTGTGTAGACTAGTGATGTGTAGGAAAGATAACAAAGAACATTGACCAGTTTGTGAGCCATGATAAGAGACCAAGGATGTATTGCAATATGAAGGATATGATCAAGGAATGATAGAGGGGGAAAAGTCAAGATGGAATCCTAATAGATGGAGGAGCAATAACTGATTACACATGGCACTTGTTTGCCAGGTTTTTACCATGGTACTTGCCCAAAGTGCCTGTTTGCCAAGTTTTCACTTTTGGATAGAATTTTTCTCTTGACTCAAATTTTTGTGCCAAGATGCCTGTTTGCCAGGTTTTCATCAAGGTATCCATTTTTTCATGAATTTTTGCTATTTTTTGATTTTTTTTCAGGACTTTTAGATGGAATCAAGAATGTCACTAACAAATGCTAAGAATATATGTATTGTTGGTGCTACTAGCTGATGAGCTCTGGATCCATGACTAACCATAACTATGGAGGATTTGTTTCGAGTCTGTAGCTAAAATCAAACCACTAGAAAGGCCTCAAGATATACCATCATGTACCGTATGTAAGACAATGTCTGTCTCTTGTGAATCAAGGTATCTAAGGATAATTGGATCAATAGAAATGTCATGTGGGATGGCACTGATGATGATATATGCAAAGGCTTGTTGGATAAAGGACTGATTTTGGTTATTGGAAAAATTAGGTAGCTAGATTTGGGGATAAACAAAGGGATATAAGGGAGGTTTGGGAGGGTTGAGACCAATGACCTTCCGCATGAATGCTGATTGAGAGAGCTCCAAAAGACTTTGTGGCATGTTGAACACTAGAACACTGATATTCATGGCATCATATTTTTCATTTTGTATCCTTGGGAGCTTCTTAGCTTTTGATTTTTTATGGTCCAATGGTGCCTTTCAATTTTCACCAAGAGACCTATGCTTGTTATTTCTTTCTCTTTTTTCTTTGTAACTAGAAGGTGGAGTAGGCTCCCCAAAGTATGCCAATGCGTTCTCTTTAGAAGAAATTTCTTCTTTATGATCGTCAATCATAATGCCTTCAAATTCTATTATGAGAGTGTCATCATCATCAAATTGATCAAAAATTGGTGGTCTACGTTGGTCCCAATCCAAAGGTTCAGGATAAATTGAGGGGGTGTCATCATTAGTGCTGAATGGGCTTTGGTTAAAGCTATGGATATGGGCATTAGATTCGGTTGTATAATTGGGGTTATGCTCAAAAGGGAGAGGATTTTTGGTTTTAGGTGGGATATCCTCAGATGCCTTTTCATCGTTCAAAACATCCATAGTCTTACATATAGGTACCGTGGTACTACGAGGACCTATTCCTAATGGTTTAAATCCAAGCCCTAAACTAGGAGGTTGTCCTTTTGTATGATGGGTTCAATTATACCTTGTTTTTGAGATCCAAGACTGCTATAGCCATCATAGCCTTGTTTTTGCATGATAGTAAACCCAAGTCCATACTTGCTAGGAGAAATCAAAGTGGGTTCTCATTCTACTTTTGCTTTCTCAATACATACAGATGTATTTTGATTGATAGAAGTATCATTCTTTGTACTGATCTCTGAATGTTGTGCTTGAAGTGGTTGTGATTTACCATGAGATTGGGGAGAAACTAGTGACTCCCTAATGTGAGAGACTTGAGACATAAAGTAATCTCCATACCCATTGTCTTCAATCTTCATCTTTTCCTTGGCTTTACTGAGTAGTATATCAGCATCTACATACTTAGAGGAATTTGTGGGTTGTGCTTCATTATTTGTTGGGATTTGGAATGTAGTAGCATCTCTTAGATTAGCACAAAACTGGAAAGGATCTAGATCACCAAGGAAGGTAACCTCTACATTGTGATAGGAAAACTTCAGAAATTGGTGATATGTAGAAGGGACTGCTTTCATAGTATGAAGCCAAGGGTGTCCTAGTATCATGTTTCAATTCATTTCTATATCTAGGACATGGAACAATGTATCTTTAGTAGCTGGACCAGCTTTGACAGGTAATGTGATGACGCCCTTAGAGAAGCGTTAACCATCATCATAAGCTTTTATTGTGATTCTTCGAGAGGGATCTACATCATCTTTAGAATAACCCAAAGTGTTGACAACCTTAAGAGTATAGATGTTTAGTCCTACTCCTCCATCTATTAAGACACGTCTGATTTTGGCATTATGGATGAAGACTTCGAGGTGGAGGGGATCATTGTGGTTAGATTTTTCCTTAGGAATATCTCGGGGTGAAAAAGTGATATGTTGTAACATGGATAGGTTCCCAATCATGGCTTGGAACTGGGCAATATCCATGTTATCTTGGACTATTGAATCTTTAAGGGATTTCTCCAAGATCTTTTGGTGTTGGGGAGATGCACACAGTAGGTCCAAGATGGATATTTTCATAGGGGTTTTGCCGAGTTGTTCAACAAGGCTATAATCAGATGAAGTAGTGATAGTAGGTCTACGAGGGGGTGTAGGTCTAGTAGAAGCAGTAGGTCTAGATGGAGCTCCAGGTAGGGTGATCTTGGCATGACATGTAGTGACAACACAATGAGGATCTTCAACCTTCAATGTGAATGTGGATATGTGGAAATCAGACTCATTAAAGCAATTGATGGTGTAGTCATTGCCGGTGTGTGTGTAATTCACATTACCTTGTGTGTTTGAGTTTGAACTTGAGGGTTTTTCTTTGTCATGATTACCCAAAGGATCTTTGAAAATAGTGTAATCAGAGTTGGATGCTAATAGTGATGGATCAACTATGATTACACCATCATCAATAAGGTCTTGTATTGCATGTTTCAATTGGAAGCATGATGAAGTCTTGTGTCCTTTGGTGTGATGGTAATCACAATACTTTTTGTCATCCCACCAATCTGCTTTAGTTAATGGTTCATCTTTGATTGGGGGTAGCTGTAGGAAGTTATTACACAGTAACTATTGTAGTGCAGTCTCAAGTGGTATTCCCAATGGTGTGAATTTACTATCTTTAGTTGTAGGATTTCTTCGGGGTTTGTCTTGCGTGGAAGTCTCAGTTTTCTATTGTGGAGCTGATGTTTGATTAGAGGTTTGTGAATTTGTAGGGTTTACACCTTTCAAAGTCAATTGAGGTTGTGCTATGTTAATCGTGCAGGCATCCACAATGCCATCATTTGTCACATTCTTGTTTTTGGAGAAATTTTTTGCCTTGTCATTAGATGAGTTGGTGTTTGTGCTTTCTTTGCTTATCTTGAGGATTCCCTTATAGATAAGAGCATCTTTAATACTAGCCCCTTTTTTCATCAGTTTAGAAATGGTGCTTGGACTCTTGATTTTAAGTTCATACATTAAGTCTAGGACTAAGTTTTCAATGCACAAGTTAACTTGTTCTTCTTCAGGAATGTCTAGTGAGCATTAACTGACTAAGCTTCTCCAACGGAATAAGAATGTGATGAATGGATCTCCCGTCTTTTGTTTAGTTGAGCACAAATTAGAAAGTGTCACCTCATTTGTAATGTTGAAGGCAAAGTGGGAGATGAACATTTTTGCTAGCTTTGACCAAGATTTGATATTACCAGGAAGTTTGGAGTACCATTCAAGTGCGGGCCCACCTAGAGAATGAGGGAACAATCTCATAAGGTAAGTGGGTTCATCGTTGAGTTCAATACATGAAGCACAAAATTCTCAGATCTGATCAATGGGGTTGACTTTTCCTCAGTATTTTTCGAACCTTAGAGCCTCAAAGTGTTTTGGGAATGGAGGCATATATAGACCTTTATTTAATGGATTAGGATGTAGGTCCCTTCCTGTATACAGAGCTTGTTTCTTCTGGACTCCCAATGCCTCGACTTTTTTGGAAAGTTATTTAAATTGTTGTAATAGTTATTCATTGAGGTTTTGTATAATGGTCTTTCCTTCAAGTCTTTTGTGTCTATGAGTAGACCGTTTTCTATGGCGAGAACTATGTCTACTCGGTTCTAATATTTCTATGTTTGATGAGTCTGATGAAGTGTCACTAGGTGGTGGAGGTATGTTGGCACCTCAAAGATAGAAGGGTCCTTGTTGTCAGGGAACTTGTTGTGGTATTTGATGTGGCACTTGTTGTGGGATTGACTGTGATTGTTGTACCATGTTTTGTAGTTGTGCCATGTGTTGTCATTGTTGTTGGGATACCTCTGTTGGTTGTATGTGAGACCATGTACGTGCTTGTTGTTGTAAGGGTATCTATTGAGGTTGTTGTGGCACATGTTGTTGTTGTAACAAATGTTGCTGGTATGCGATTTGTTGCTCAAGACATCTTTGGTATTCCAACTATTGCTTGTGTTGCTCTTTTTGTTTATCAAACATCATTTGTTTTTGTTGGAATTGCTGCTGAAATTGTTGTTGATAAATTGTGTGTAAGTCAAGTGGGTTCACATGGGACTGTGTATTAGGAATGTTGGATGTTTGCCCCACTTGAGGTTGTTGTCATTGTGGTTGATGTTGGTTTGATATGTGGGATGTGTGTTAAGTGGATGCAGACTTGGTTGCACCTTGGAAGTGTTGAGTCCTTGTACCACTATAGGTTGTTGTTGTCATGGGGGTTGACTAAGTCCTTGATAATTGAACGTCATGTTTGGATTATTGTTTTGGTATCTTTGTTTGTTAGATGTTCCTACTTGTGACATCATATTGACTTGACTATAAGATGTGTCCCTGTTGGGAATGGGCATAATGTCAATAAGACCTTTTCTTTGTGTGTCCATAGGGATGGTTGCACTTGATGTTTCACATGTTGTACTTATGAGAGGCTCCATAGCATTTGATGTCATAGCACTTGGTAAAGTTAGGAGTAGAGGTGTACTTTGTTGATTTTCCTCTAGAGAAGGTATATCTAGCATCCCTAGAGCACAAGTCCCTTTAGGTGCATCTTGTTGTTGCATCATGTGACTAAAATGAAGTCTTAATGTCCTTTTGGGGTGTTTAGGAGTTGGCAGTATTTTGTCGAACAAGGAGTTGAAATTGATGTGTTCAAATGTACTTTGGAGATTTTTGATGGTTGATTCTTGATGGGACCTTATAGGTGCCATTATCGTGTTTAAAAACTCCAAAGGTTTTTTTCCCTTATCTATGTCCAAATTGATCATAGGTTGTATGTTTTCAATTGTTGTGTTGGTTTGATTTTTGGACTTAGGACCTTCCAAGTTTGGGTTGAATTTGACAATTTGTTGGGCTGTCAAATATTTGAAGTTCTTGCAAAAACTTTTGTCTTGACATGCCCTAGCCATTTCTTCATCAGCGCTGCCATAGTCAATGTTAAAGTCATCACTTAGGTGTCCAATACCTTGTTATATGTTTGATGTGTTAAAGTTGAAGGTGCTTGTCTTAGGTTGGCTAAACTCAAAGGAGTGTGATTATTCATCTTCAGGTGTGGTTGGTATACTTCCTCCTCCTGGTGGTATTGGTATGAATATAGGTTCAAAGTTAGGACTCCATTGAACCATCCCATGTGTGGGGGAAGTGTTTGGAGGAAATCTCATGGTAGGTGAATTTTTCAAGGTTTGTTGTGCCATAGCTTGATTATGAGGATCTTGCAGATACATGTTCAAGGGGTCTGCTAGTAATGGTTGTGATGCCTCGATTTGGTCTTCGTCAAAGGTTTGTTGGGTTTTTTTGCTCCTTTTTTGTCTTGGATGAGGTTTTTGTTGTGCTTGTGCCTCAAAAAAGAAAGGTTGATAGAGTTCCTCGGGTCTCTAAGCTGGCATGATACCTAAGAATGTAGATACAATGGAAATTTTGAGTGTTTTGAGTGATTTAGAGTGGTGGGTATGCAAGATATGAGTGTTTTTGGGACTTTTTGTGTTTAGGAATGTTATGAAATGTGAGGAAATGCTAAATGAATTAGAGTTTTGGTGTGAAAAGTGCAAATTTCCTAGGGATGTTATGCAAATGCAAATGTAAGGTGCCATTTTGAAGCTTAACTAGAGGGGATGAAAATGACTCTAAGGTATGCAAAATGACAATTATGGTTATATTTTGGACTTGGTAATGATACTATAGATAGGTGTATTCAAGGTAGACTATGAAAAGGATGGTTTCAAAGGGTTGATAATGACATTTGGGACATGCAAAATGAGAGTAAATGCTCAAGAAGGAAATTTGGTTGATGGGTAATTTGATAGGGTTTGCTAGTGAGAATGATACTAAGGTTTGGACCATGCAAGATGAAGGGGATATACCACTAGGGCAAGTCAAAATGATGTTTAGGGATGTGAGGGATATGATTATGCTATGACAAGGGTATAGGGAAAGTTTTGAATTTAGGTAAAACCTTTAGAAAGTATTTTTCCTAGGAGTTTAACCTTGTGATAAAGGACTTTGGATCTTGACCAAAAAAATGATAAAAGATGAAAAGATCAAATTGATAAATGATGAAAAGGTCAAATCTATAAATAAATAGAAATATTTTGACCCAATAAAATGATAAGAAAAGATAAAAAGACTAGTCAAGATCCATTATCAGTCAACACTAGCAGATACTCTAAGACTCTTACTTTGTCTAGATTTTTGACTAAATTCAAAGGTTTTGGGGGTTCAAAATGATGTTTTGAGGACTAAAAATGGTTGTGGTTCTGAGTGAATATGTGATATGGACAATTCCTATGATGCAAAAGGGGATTTTGGGTCAAGTACAAAACGGGGAGGTGTAGAGGCTCCTAGATGCAGTTTTGGCATCCTAAAGTGCAGTTTGGAGGCCCAAAATGGTCATGCAAGTACCCAAGTGCACCCTAATAGTGCCAAGTAAAACCTAACAATAAAAACTATGTCATTGATGCACTTGGAGCTAGTTTGGGCACATTTGGTAGTTTCTGGGCGCAGTTGGTAAGTCAGAATGAAGGTTTGCTGATTCTAAAAGGTATGGTTTGCCAAACTGATATGCTAGGAAGCTAAGATGCTAGGGTTGATGTTAGGATGGGTTGGAAGATGCAGAATAGAGGTTATGACCTATAGAATGATTTTATAAGTGAAGGTAGTAAAGACTAGGTAATGAAGAATGCAAATCTAGGCAAGCTGGTGCAAGGGGAGCTAACCAAGTACCTAAAGACATAGTTAAAGCCCCAAAATGTTATATGGAATCCAAAACTGGGTTTTAGGACCACCAAGTGCACCAAGATAGTGACAACTACATCAATGATGTAGTTGGTAATTTTATGATGCAGCTGGTAGTTTCAGGGCATAGTTGGTAAACTGGGCTGAAACTAAGGCAATTCTGAGAGCTATGGTTTCCAGATTGATATCACAGAGAGGTAAACAACAGGGGGCAGTGTTAAGACTAGTATGAATGCTTGAAATGATGATTAGGACACCTAAAATGATGGTTAAAGTGGTCAATATGATGAATAGGTATGCAAAGATGCAAGGTGGTGAATGCAAAGTGCTGATTTTGAGATGGGAATACAAAAACTAAGGGAGGTAAACTGAACCTAAATGGATGCAATATGAAAGGTAATAGATGTTAAATGAGGACTAAAAGGTGCAATATGAAGTCTATATGATGCATGAATGAGGCCTATACTAGGGTGAATGCAAGTGAAGTCTATGCAAGTGTGAGATCTACGTTTTGGCAAGCACATTTAAGAGCACGAGTTGCCATGTTTTCCAAGGTTTGAGTGTGTTGAACCAAAGTTTGCAAAGTTTGATAAAGGTTGAAATGTTTTGGCAATGTGTAATTTTTTGACAAGTTCAAATGATATCCAAGGTGTAAATTTAAAAGTTTGGCTTTTATCTTGATTATGTTTTACACACACGCAAGACACATTAAGACAAGAATAGCTGTTGTTAAAAGTTAACAAACACACCACAACCTAGGCTTTTAGGACTGTATCCACTGAATTCCTACTTGAACCAAATTTTAGTTGCACTTATCTAGAGCAGAAAACCTAGGATCTTGGCACCACAGGCTCCCCCTTATAGGCACTCACTTCTCAGGGCTACCAAGATCCACTTCCCAAGGGGCATGACTTCCCAAGGGACTGTTGCCACTACTAAGGACCACGAGAATATAGGATGTCTTCATGGGCATGGGTGACCCCTTGAGCTAGTGGATAGAAAGGATTTTGGCCACTAAAACATTATTTTTAGTAAGGGCATTCCTTTCGGCAAGTGAATGATAAACTTTCGTAGAAGGTCTCCTAGCCCCGAGAACTAGGGTTTGACGCAACACAAGGGTACTGGAGGAGAGCTATCACATAGCAATACTGTCAAAACAACTTTCACTGTAATTGAATTTTATATAGCTACTGGAATGTTGACCTTGCTTTTGGCCTGTTACCACTCTGAGGTCGTTCCCTGGTATACACAATATCGAGTATCTTGGTCCAAGGCAGGCCTCCTAAAGAAGTTACATGGATTTCTCTTACACCTAAGATCCATGAATGGCGAGGGGAGAGGATACATCCAATGCAACTCCTAGGGATTTAACACTATAGACACACTAGGTAGAAAAGAAAAAGGTTCATTTTAAGCACCAAATGAAATGTTATCTAATCTAGGAAATCCACACACATAGTTTGGAAAGACACACAAAGTCTTCAACAACATCCTGCAAAGCACATATTTGTAGTTTCTTATGATCATGTCTTCATCCAACGATTGCCACATGTTGCAAATAGACCATCAGTAACACAAAATTAACTAATCTATGTCCTAGAGAGTGATAGGAACCTTAGATGCAGATCCTAATTGATGCATGTGCTTACTGTGAACCTAGGTGTGCTTTGACAGAGCAGATTGCTCCCCAGAAGGCCAAAATGGCTTTGAACACCCCCAAGTGCACCTAGATAGTGAAAAATATATCAATGACATAGTTGGGGCCCAGTTGGGTGCAATTGGTAGTTTTAGGGTGCAGTTGGGAAGTCAGGTGCAAAGTGTGGGGAAATGGTGCCTAGACAAGACCCAAAAATTGAAAATTTCAAAGCTACACTCCCAAGTGCACCCAAATAGTGCAGACTGCATCAATGATGTAGTTGGGGCCTAGTTGGGTATAGTTGGTAAGTTAGAAACAATAGAAAGAGATTTTGGTGGCTTCTGGACTCGTAAAACTGCTCCTAGGGATCCCAAGTGCGCCTTGACAGAGTAGAGTGCACCCTAGGACACCAAGCTAGCATAATGGATGAAACAAGAGCATACAAGAATTTTACTGGACCCCTTAATTAATCTAGTGGTGAAAAATAAGAGCACATAGTTGTTATACCCTTCCAAGTGAGCTCCTTCCTTGCACCTACAAGCACAAAGCAAGAAAACCCAAGTTAGATATGCATGTTCAGGTTGGGTTCACCAAATGTAGGACCAAAAAATGGGTTAAATGCATAACATACTATGAGAAAATTACAAAACTCAATAATCATATATTAGCACCCACTAGTCTACCATGAAATCCAAACTAATAAAGAAAGCAATAGAAACCCCCTTTTTCATTTGTAGCTCCCATGTCCTTCTTTCTTCTCCAAATGATTGTAGCTCCAATTTGCCTATAATGCACACAAAATTGAAGCAAAAGTCTATGATGTGGATAATGCCATGAGAATACTTGAAGTTGTGATTTAATGTGAGAGCAAGAATGCAAAATACAAAGAAGCCAAGGACTTGAAAAATGCTCAAGAATTAGGACCAAGGACTCAAGACTTCAAGGATTCAAGGATCGAATATGAGAGAAAGAGTGTTCAATTTATAATTGACATGGAGGATGAGAGCATTGGATTTTTCACCCATATATATGCGATGTGGCAAGAGATTCCTTTGAGAATCCATGATGCATATGACAAAATATGCCAATTGTGAGATTCTATGACACATGAAAGTCAAACTTGGATAAATGTGGAAGAGAATCTATGACGCGTCATAAGACACCTCAACCCACTTAAAGCCAAGAATCTATGATGAATAAGCCAAATAGGGACATGCGTAAGATATAAGAATATTTGATTATGAAAAATCTTATCAAAGTGTCAAAGGAGAATCCACGAGGTGTCATATCCAAGTGTCATGATGATGTAATATTTTATGGAATATTCAAATTAAAAATCCTTTTATTCCACAAAATAAGAATTAGTAGAAAATGGAATTAATGATGGAAAATGGAACTTAGGAAATTGTAAATTTCCATGGTTTTCAAATGATAAATCAATTAACTAATAAAATTAATTAATTGAGGATGATAATTAGTAAGAATAATAGGATTAAATTATGGGTTATTTAATCCTATAGAGAAAATTAGTAGATGATTGGCCAAATTGATTAAATGAATGTGACCGTATCCTTTAATGAAAATGTGATGATGATATAGATTGAATAAGATGATGACTAGTAGATTAAAGCCATGATGAGATTGATTGATTGAAGTTGATAACATGCCAAGGACACATGACATGAATTGGTTGATATGTAACATTTAATCGACATTGTAAATGCTACAGGATTGAAATTGATTGATAAGGTTTGATCATAATAACATCGACAGACACTATCAATATTATTAAAATGGTTGATGATGCCATGATCCCACATTGAAAGCCTCAACAATGCCAAATATTGGATGACATCAATGATAGTTTGACCTAGCACTGAGAGCCATGATAGTACTAAGGTTAGATTGATAAGATTGATAGGTTGATAGGTTTCCAAGGCACTAAAAGCCACAACAATACCTAGGATAAGATAAATGATGATTGATTTGGGATGTTTAATATGTTTTGGGTTGATTATGATTGATTTTGAGTTATTTTGAGTTGATTTGGGGTGATTCCGAGTTGATTTGGAATGTTTTTGAGTTGATATGAAATTGATGTGAAGAAGGATACAAATGATAAAGTATGATCAATTTGGCCAAAAGATCAAAGTTAGTAGAATGAGAAAATGGGACAAATTAGTATGAAGAAGTGATGAAATCATAGATGTGAACCATATTTGAGCATCTACAAGGGGTCACCTATTTCTGATTAAAAGGATTGAAAACAAAAATTGGCTACTAAATCCTATGACTGATATCCCATGGAATGACTCATTAATTTTCCTCAAGTCACAAAAATGAATGCTATGATTTGTTGTTTTGTCTTGTTGACTCTCATATGATAAGATTTCCCTTCAAATCTAGGTAGTTCTTCTTTTGACAAGTTTTTGATTTTTGGGTGTTTACATTATAAGATTTCTTCTCTCTTGTAGATGCTATTGAAAATATATATAGATGTGTTCTTAAACCCCACTTTTATCTTTGCACTTGATTTTGAACTTGTTTGGTATTCACTATTTTGCATAGTTTCTAAGGAATATGATGTTTGAGCTGTAGCTTTCATCTTTGTTATTGTAACTAGAAATAGGATTCTCCATTATAACTCTAATTGTTATTCCACTTGTAGCAGATCTGGATTTCTTGCCAAATTTAGATGATAGGTTCTGAAGATGTTCTTTTATAAAGTTGTAGTTTCCCCTCCACTCCTTGCAACCTAAGATTTTGTACTGAAAGGAAAACCCCTATAGATGTCATGTTCTTTTGAAGAATACCGCATTATTAGTTTACACATTTTTCTTCTATTGTTTGTTGAAGCTGGTATTTGATTTAGGATATGTAAGTGATATTGTGTTTCTAGTGGAGCCTTTGCACATAGGCATTATTTTTTGTGCCCGTACTTGCAGGCCTTGCATGGAAGCTAGTGTGTGTTACCCATGGGATGTTGTGTTTCCTTTTCTTTGTTGTGTATCATGATTTTGAGTCTTTGTGTGTTAGGCCATCATTTTGTGAACTAATCTTTGGGTTATACTTGTGTCGTACTGATATAAGAAGGTAACTCTTAGGGTTTGATCTTCTTACTTTTTCTTTGTGTGCAATCTAGTTTCAATGTAATAGGGTAATCATGGCAAGGAGAGGCAGAAGGAAGGAAAGAACATCATTGAGAAGAGTGTAATGAAGATGGTTGTGCCTAGTAATGTAGTGGGTAGCAAGGGGAAACCATCTTATAAGGAAGTGATTTTTGAAAATAATGCCACTATTTGCCTTGAAACTACTTTCTTCACAGGAAAAATTTTGCATTCCATTGCTCAAGGAACTATGATAACTATGATAACTTGGATAACTATGATAACTATGTTCCTACTTCAAAAAATATTGAATCTGCATTTAAAGCTAAACTGACACTCAAAGAAAATGGTAAAAAGTCAAAGCCCAGTCAATCAGGAAGTGGAGAAGATGGAACATTAGAAGAAAGTTTAGAAAATGATCTTGAAGTTGTTGAAGGTCTACTTGTAAGAAAGTATTTCAAAGGAAGAGAAAAGTATAAAGGTAAACTTCCTCTGATCTACTTTTCTTGTGAAGAAGTTGGTCACATTGCTACTAGGTATGCAAATAAAGAAATCAAGGATGAGAAGAAAAGCAATAAGCATAAAGGAAAGAAGAGCTCTAAGAACTAAGAGAACTACAAGGACAAAGGTAAGAAATCTTGTTTTATAGCTAAAGATTTTGATAATAGTGAAGATGAAATGGTATATATTGCTGTGAAAGATGAATCTGATGATGAAGGAGATAAGATGACACTTATCTCTCATGTTAGCAAAAATGATATATAGATTATTGATAGTGGCTTCTCACATCATATGACTGGTGACAAAACAAAATTTGAGCTTATGGAATATTATGATGGAGGTAGTGTGAAATTTGGAAACAATGAACCTTGTAACATAAAAGGAAAAATGATGTATTTTATTGACTAAAGAACTTGTACATGATAATGCCTATTGGGTTGAAGGACTAAAGAATAATCTACTGAGTGTGGTATAGTTGAATAAAATTGGATTCAAGGTAGAATTTATGAATGGATAGGCCAAACTACTAGATGGAAAAGGAAATCTAGTTGAGTTTGGCAAGCAAACAAAAGGTAATATATTTTATCTTGATCTCAATGATAGTTCATGTTTTATTGCTCAAGTAGAAGAAAGCTAGTTATGGCACAAAAGACTATGTCATGTGAATTTTGATAATCTAGTTAAGATAAGAAAACATAGAAGGGTAAGAGGTATTCCTAGTTTGAAAAAGCCTGACATGGGTTTATGCAAGAACTACCAAATTGGCAAGATGGGAAAGACTAGCTTCAAAAGAAAAGACTATTAGTCAAAAGAAGTCTTGGAAATTATTCATATAGATTTATGTAGACTATATGGACTTGAAAGCTATAGGGGAGAAATGTTTTTCATTCTTTTTGTTGATGACTATTCTAGAATGGTGACAGTAATGTATCTAAAAGAAAAATCAGAAGCCTTTCAAAAGTTCAAGTGGTATCTGGAAAGAGTGGAAAAGGAAACTGGAAAAAGGTTGAAATGCTTAAGATCAAATAGAGGTGGTGAATTCATCTCCCATGAATTCAATAATTTTTGCATTGAAAGAGGAATCAAAAGACAAGTATCAGCCCTTGGTACACCATAAAAGAATGGTATAACTGAAAGAAGAAACAGATCTATCATGGATTGTGCAAGAATCCTAATGATTGAAAATAATGTTGCTCTCAAATACTGGAAGGAAGCTATTAACACTGTAGTTCATACCTTGAATAGAGAATAGTTGAAGAAAGATTCAACACCTTATTAGCTATGGTATGGCTACAAACCTAACATAAGTTACTTGAAAGTATTTGACAACAAATTTTATATATTGAAAGAATCTAGAAAAGGAAAATATGATGTAAAAGGTTATGAAGGCATATTTTTAGGATACTCCTGAAAAAGTAAAGCATATGGATGTTTGAATTTTTCTACTCATAAAATCATAGAAAGTGCACATGTTAGAATTGATTAGTTTACAGAAGAGAGTGAAGAAGAAAGCAACAAGGAGCTAGAAGATTATAGAAGATTTGTTTACTATGAACTTGACACCCTACCAAATCTATCTGAGAGAAAAGAAACTTCATCTCCCGAGTCCCCAAAAACTCCAATAGTTATTGAGTTGCAGGCAGTGCAACCCAAGCCTAATGGACCTAAGTCACAAACAAAAGGACAAAAGCTTTAAACTAAAATTGAAGAAGAAGATGGGGGAACTCATTTAGAGACCAAAGAGCATGTGTTAGCAAGATATATTAGAAGACATCATGCACCTGAGCAGATCATTAGAGACAAATTAGATAGAAAAATGACAAGAGGAAAATTAAAAGGTACATATTTACTTACTAAATTTGAACCTAGAAGTGTTAAGGATACTCTAGAAAATGAAATAGAAAAGAACAAAACTTGAACTCTTGTAACTAGACCCAAGGATAAAAATATAATTGGTACAAAGTGGGTATTTAGAAATAAGCTAAATGAAGATAAAAAAGTTTCAAGAAACAAATCAAGATTAGTGTGCAAAGGTTATTCTCAAGAAGAAGGTATTGACTATGGTGAGACTTTTGCTCCTATGACAAGACTAGAAGGTGTTAGAACTTTACTAGCATATGCTGCAAATAGAGGATTTAAAGTATATCAAATGGATGTCAAATCTACATTATTGATGAAGAAGTTTACATTGAACAACCAGAAGGATTTTTAGGTCCTAGCAAAAGAGACATGGTTTGCAAGTTACATAAAGCATTATATAGTCTTAATCAAGCTCCCAGAGCTTGGTATGAAAGATTTCATAATTACTTGGTACAAATTGGCTTTCAAAGGATAAATGATAACAGTAGTCTGTATATCAAGGAGCGACTAGACAAGAGGAATGTGTTGGTAGAAATATTTTTTGATGATACTCTATTCACAAGAAATGATGACTTGTGCAAAGCATATTCAGAAGTAATGAGTAAAGAATTTGAGATGTCCATTTTTGGTGAAATAAAATTATTTGTTAGACTGCAAGTACAAAAAAAAAAAAAGGCATCTACATCACTCAATTTAAGTATATTAAGGAAATACTAAAGAAATTTGGAATGGAAGATTCAAAACCAGTTAGAACCCTTATGTATACTGGATATACACTCTCCAAAAATGAAGATTCCAAAGAAGTAGATAAGACCACATACAGATCAATGATTGGAAAATTAAAATATGTAGTACAAATAAGGCTTGATATTGCTCTAGTAATTGGAATAGTGGCAAGATTCTCAACAAATCCCAAGGAAAATCACATGATGGAAATCAAAAGAATCATGAGATATTTGAAAGGTATTGAAGACTATGGTTTATGGTATAAACTTGGAGGCAATTTGGACTTTAAAGTATTTACTAATGCTAATTGGGTAGGAAGTCGATGATAGAAGAAGCACTAGTGGTGGAGCATTCCTTCTTGGTAAAAGACTAGTATCTTGGACAAGTAAGAAGCAAAATTGTACATCTCAATCTACAACAGAGGCAGAAAATGTAGCAATAGTAGTCAACTATTCTAATATTGTTTGGTTTAAACAACTATTGGAAGGAATGAAGGTAGAGATCAAAGATCTAGTAGTCATATATTGTGATAACAATAGTGCAATCAACATATTAAAGAATCTAGTAATGCATTCCAAAACAAAGCATATTGCTATAAAATATCACTTCTTAAGAGAGTAAGTGCAAGATAAAGAAGTTAGATTAGAATATGTGAATATAAAGCAATAGATTGTAGATATATTCACCAAGCCATTACTTAAGAATGCATTTTTGTATCTAAGAGGTAAGCTAGGGGTCATTCCCCTATTTGAATTTCACTAAATGAGGTTTAGTGAATGCATCGATCAGAAACTGTTGAAGATGAATAAGTTGGTGCAAAATTAGCACAGGCATATTGCAAATGAATAAGAACTTAACATATATTGGTATTTATAGAATTATTGTCTTTGGAATGTGTTGTCAAGGACAGAGAAGTTTATTGTCATATCTCTAAAAAAATTTTAGAACCAGAAAAAAGTAAGGAACCAAAGAGGGAGAAGTTTTCCAAAGAAGAAGTTTGTTGAAATAGGGAGAATAGTTTGAATGAACTTGGTAGAAGTTGTTGGAGATAGAAGGGAGAATCTAGTGAAAGGAGGAGCTCATACTGTCAGAGGGAGTTCTCAAGTTTGAATTCAAAATTTCATTCTGTTATGATATTTTGTGTTATAATCAATGCCAAAAAGGGAGATTGTGTGATACAATTGATTAATTATGTGTTGTCTTTGATGTTACACAAATGTCATATCATTTTTAGTCAGTATATGCTAAGCTCACTTGGGTAGTAAAGATAGTTCTCAGTATCTATTGAGTGTTGTAGTGTCTACCTAGTTTAGAAGGTAGTGTCTACTAAATTCACTCGGGCATCAAAGGAAAAGTTGCAGAAAGTGAGTATTAATTAAGTTCACTCAATTAATGAAGCTAAGTTGGATGGAACTAGTGCTAACCAAGCTCACTTAGTTGCCAAAGGATTTTTGCAAGTTTGTAGTGTTAACCAAGCTTTTGTTGGTTAACAAAGGAAATCATTTCTGAGTTAGTTTCTACTGAGTTGGGTCAGCCAAAAGATTTTCTTATTTTATTGTACCAAGATTAATTGTTTTATCTATTGATTCTAGCTGACTAAGGTGATGAATATTGATTATTCTAAGTTATATTTGAGCTGACTTGACAAAGTGGAAGATATAAGTATAAGGTCAAGTTTTGAATTCAAAGTGTGTGTATTTCACGATGATGTGATTGAAGAGCTAGTGATGAGAAGAGGAAGTGAATTTGAAGGAAAAGTAGAATATCCTTGTGGAGCAGCAAAGATAAATTTGATCAAGAAGGATCAAGTACAAGCCAAAACATAAATCTATAATTAGAAAAATTAGTTACATTCAAATAAGGTCATCTCATTGTTACTCTCTAACCATTGTAGCAGTGATCTAAATCTCTTAATAGAGTTGGCTTAACAACCATTTGCAAATCCTCTAATAAGGTGGTAGTTCTATTGAATTGTCTCAAGACCTTTAACTAGGACACTTCTAATAGGGTGATTAAATCCTTTAACAAGGTCACACCTAATAGTGTGTTTTGTAACCTTAAATAGGGTTGGCTCCTAATAGGGCTCAGTTCATAAGAGTGAAAAAGAGTAACTAGTTGTAATTGGTGGGTTTTCAAAAATTGGGTTTCCACATTAAATCTTGGTGTCTACTGTGTTCATGCTATTTTCTATTATGTGTTTGCGACTAAGTTAAAGTAATGTTAATCATAAACAACATCTAAAGGTTTATATTTTAAGCATTTATTGAGCTAATTTAGTTATTACCGAGTTTTAGCATTCTATGTGTGTTTACTGAGCTTCAACAATATTTAGTTTTTCAGTTTGCATTTTGTATTGACATCTAAGTGATCTAGGATTTATTTTAGTAGTAACTAATTCACCCCTCCCCTCTCAGTTACTCCTTTTATATTTCCAATAGTTACATGATGTACTTGGGAAATATCATTTTCTTGTGGGTTACCCAGTATCATTTCCATTATGATTCCTCCAAGATTCATATGTGATGTTGAGGAAATCCTTACATGTTTGTTTTGTGTCATTCCTATTTAATATTGGAGAAAATCCCTTGATGTTCTTGGTAACTTTTGCATATACCTAATATTCCTTTATCAAAATAAGTGATCAACTACATGGTGGTGCTCCCCTTTGGAACACCATTACTTATTTAGTCATCTCCTAGGACATTATTGGTTAAATATTTTATATTTAATTACTTAATCGTCATCCCCTAATTAATTAATTAATTAAATTGATTATAGTCCAATTGATAAAATCAAATGATAACTCAAAATGAATCTATTAATTAAATCCCCATTCCTCTATTAAATTAAAAAAATGCCAAAATATATTTAATTTAATTCCACATCCCCATTTATTAAATAAAATATTTAACAAATATATCCTAAAACCCTAAACCAATCCTAAAATCCTATTCTTACCCTAAGACAACCCATTCACCCATACTAACCTCAATTAACCAACTAACTAACCCATATCATCAATGCTAAGCCACTTACCTCCTAACCCCCTCCTAAGCTAAGCCGAATCCCCCTCGTAAACATGTGCACAACTTTAAGCAAGGGTTAAGAATTTCTAATCCAAGCCAAAGTCAATAGTCTCCCCTATCCTCTTAGAATCCTATCCAAGAAAATTAATGGCTCTTACATGCCATAAATGCCCTTAAATGCTTCTTACATCCTTCTCTCACACTCCTCTCCTCCCTCATAATTCTCTTTGACCCCCCCACTTTGACAACCCAATCCCATTGTGATACTTGTCACAAGGCTAGAGCTTTAAAGAAGAACAATCCATGTGCTCCCCCTCCCTTGCATCCTATCCCTTCCTCACCACTTCTCCATCCTCACATCCTGACCCTCCATCTCACCACCCCTTTAGCCTATAAATTGAGCCCTTCCAGTCTCACAATTCATATCAACTTCCATGCAAACTTATACTACCACATTAATCACTACAACATATCAATTTTACATCCTCACCATGTACAAATCCATACACACCTTCATTGTTGAATCCTTCATCCACCTGCATTCTTGTTCACAAACTCACCACTTTAAGCTTGAGCACACTCAAGCACACATCCTTCATCGTTGGACACATCAATGTCATCATAGGTTACACTTGAGGAGATAATCATTTTTGGTTTGCCTTCCTCCATGGTGTTTTCCTTTGTCTTATCATAGGTTTTAATTTGTTATTTAGTTGTGAGTATTAGTTATTTCTTAATGTTTGTAGCATACTAGGTTTCATAACATTACAATATGAATTGATAAAGAGTTGGAGATGAAAAGAAAGAAAAAGCTCACAATATTAGAAGTTAGACGAGGCAACAATGGGTAAGGAAATCTCTTGAGGATGAAAATCAAAGTAATGAAAGTGTTGACACAATGAGTTGGATTAGTCAACCATTTCAACCTAGTTCTTTATCAAGATTACTGGAACTATGATTCAGAAGGAGACATCTCACATTAGTTCTAGTCAGTAAAAAGTGATCCATATCAACATTTAAGATGCATAGGGATCACTGAGTTAAGATGATAGCTAAAGACCTTATTGAGAAAGGTTAGGTCACAAGACCTTACCAAGAAAGGTCGGGTTGCATAACCTTACCTAGTGTTGGATACAAATGCTGAGTTGGTGAATCTAATGAGCACCAAGTTTGAACCAAGTGGTGGTAACTTTACCTCGTTAAAGGTATCTTCTGAGCAATAAAGACTTAACTAAGTGGAGTACAACCTGTCATCGAGTAAATAATTGTATGAAGCATTAATGACAATCATAAAGATTGATTTTTAAAAAATGGGGAGAAATCAAATGATTTGTTTCATCATGATTTCCCAAAGCATAGAGTGAAAGAGTATTCTAGATCCCCATGTGATTTGAAGAAATTGTTGTTGAATTTTACTTTTATGATGCAATTAAAATTGTAAAGATTTCCTTGAATAACAAATATTCAAAGGACCTTTGAAGATTTGGACAAGAACAATGGCAATGATAATGTGATGGCCCAATTGGTTCAAGGCTCTTTAACACCCACCCCCCCCACTCCCCCAAGAATTTATAGTATTAATAAAATTGATGGTGAAAAAACTAATGTTTTTGATTAAGTTAAGTAGCAAGAGGGTGCTGGCCCGTGGTACAAACAAATCGCACTATACTACTAAATGCGATTAACAATCACAAGTGCCAAATCCAAGATCACCAAGGATCTACAATATTAACTTACCTCCATCAATGATAGAGGTTAGAGAATAACACACCTTGGGACAAGCCCCCAAATAGCTGTGAAACAAAACCAAAAATAAGAACCAAGGACTTGGATGAGCCCTTTAAAACTTTCGGCATTCATCCAAACACAAAAACTAATGGTTTGGAAGCACCCTTTAAAACTTCCAGCATACCTGCAAACAAAGGACAACCAGGACCAGGAAGTAGTAGGTCCTTTTAACATCAGCACATGAAAAACAAAACAAGGTTGCAAGCTGCCTACCTTTTCTTCTCTGAATCAGAGATCTGAACCCATCTTGGCCCAATTCTTAAGCCAGCACCTTCAAAGATCTTCCAACTCACGACAGTCTCCTTTCCCACCTCAATAGTGAAAGGGTCCCCCATAGTAGAAGCATCGCAATGGAAGATCAAAACAAAAAAGTTGGGAAGATGGAACCACCAACCCCCCTACCTATCAGTAGCAACAACCAAGAAATTGTCCCCCTCACTAGGAGTCTCCCACAACTCACACCAGATCTCCACCTCAATAGGAGATAACTTCACCTCCATAGAAGCCATGCAAGAAGGAGCAGAGACATGAATCCAAGCCCACCACCACTGTAACAACATTTTTCTCATAATGAGAGGACAAAAGAGAGTCCTCCCACCAATGGTCCAAATATCAAGGTTAGGAAGATGGAACCACCAACCCTCCAACCTATCAAAATTAGCATCCTTGACAATGTCTCCCACACTAGAAGTCACCTCCATCCCCAACAACTCATAAAATATCTCCACCTTAGTAGGGGATAGCTTCACCTCCATAGAAGCCATGCGAGACAGAGTAGAGACAAAAAACCAAGCCCACCACCTCTGTAACCACATTTTGTTCATAGTGAGAGGACAAAGAATAGCCCTCCCAGCCAAGAACCAACCACCCACTAGTGGTGGAACCCAAGTATGGTTAACCAGCATTAGGACACAAGAGCCTAATGCATGAAACTAGTAGTGTCCAAGAGAAGCCAGCCGCATAAGCCTCCACAACCTAAGATTGCCCCAACAATAGCAACCTGTCTTGATATCCAACAAATGGAGGGGGAGAGGAAACCTTCCACCTTAGACATTACCAGCATAAAAACAAGGAGAGTCATGCAGATAGTAAATCTCCACACCAGCACTTCGGAAGATAGAGGATCTAAAAGCCTTGATCCAAAAAAAGTCATTCCAAGGCAAGATGAGCCAAAGAGAATGAGAGCCTTAGACCAAGCCTTGGAACCCCAAGCTCCCACCTTTGCCCATGTTACCATCACAACTAGCTATGCATCTGGGGGAACACCTCTCACCCCCAAAACATAGAAGGCTAGAGCTAGCTTTCACAAAAACCAGAAAACAACCCTCAGAAGAAAGTTGTCCCCAGCCAAGAGCAACACCCAAAAGGAACCTGTCAACATTGTCACCAGCAAGAAAGGTACCGAATACCCAACCCTGATCCCTGCATATCATTCTCAGAAAAAGGCCATAGCCAAGAGGAGTTCCACCCCAAAGGAAAAAACTCACAGTTGAACTGCACCACACACAAGCAATTTGACCCCATGTTTTTTGACCAACAACAAGAGAGCGCTGAGACAACAAGACCGCCAAATCCAACCAGAAAAAGTCCTCCAAAAACCCACAAAACCTGATTCCCTCAACACCAAGCTTTGCATCATCCTCATCTTCATCACTCCCTTCTCCCTCTCCAATCTTAGATGCCCTTGCAGTGCATCCGCATCTACAGGGAACCCTCCATTTGAAAACTCCAGGCCCGCTCCCTTTCTCGCTCATCTGTTTGAAATATAGTTTCTTTGTTATTTACTTTAGTGAAAAAACTAGTGTTGAGGATAAAGGTGATGAGAATATTAACATAGGTGAAGATAGAAACTTGAATTATTTTGAGAAAGTCTACTAGAGAAGTAGTGAAGTGATAGATAGGGGTAACAAATTTGTTTCTTTATAGAATCTCTTGTTTGAGGATGAATTTGATGTAGTTCCTGCTAGAGGAGATGAAAATAGGGGTATGTTAACTAGTTGTTAGCTTGTAAGCTCTAATAATGTTTCTAACCCTATTAAATTGAATGACCAACAATTATCTCTTAACTTTGTTAAAGATAGAGGAAATTTTTTTTTAGTAAGCCTACCTTAATAATCACAAAGTAGGGAAGGGATCTACATGAGGCCTCAATTCCCCACGAGCAAGATATTGAAATCCTAGATAGTACTATCAACATGGATGATAAATCTAATTCTGAAAATGAAGCTCCCTCTACATAAGTTATCAACAAAAATACCCTTAGAAAATAAAATGTAATGAAATATCTTGTATCTCTAGCCAGAAAGGTGGCAATAAACATGCTCATTTTAACAGATGCTATAAAAGTAAGAACCCCCCTAATTAAACTTTTCAATGATCCATATTCACAGTTGGAATGTTTGTGGTCTTGAATTGCCAGACATAAAGTATGCAATCCAAAAATGGTGTAATGATATTTTTTAGAAAGATATAATTTATATGTTGTAAAGTTTTTGCAAATTTTGTAATATATATTAGATTTATATTATGCCTTACTCTTATACTTCATATTATAGTCTTCAATATTCAGACTTGTGTGAATCAATACTTATAATTGTGGAGATAATTTCTATATCTATGAATTGTCTCGAGGGCAGAGTTGATCAAGGAGTAGACTTATAATTATTTATGTGTCCTTAACCTTCAACCATGCCCTACATAAGTATAGAACTAAGGGGCATGTACTTACAAAGGACATGTGCCTTCCAAAGTGAAAGAAAAACCTTCTCCTAATGTATTTGACTACAACTAGGTGAATCTCCTCTGACTCACACATAAAATGTCTTAAGACGTTAACAACATAGCATATATTAGGTCTTGTATTTACCAAGTACATAAGGGACCCAATCATCTATTTGTAGAGAGTAGAATCTATGGAAGGTGATTCTATTGCTGCTTCTTTAAGTTTATGTAGATTAGTCTCCATTGGAGAAGACATAGACTTGCAATTCCACATTCCAAATCTCTTCAAAATATCTAATGTATACTTTCCTTGATTAAGTATAATGCTGTTAGAATTTTTCCATACTTCCAGTCCTAGGAAGTAATGAAGGAGTCCCAAGTCTTTCATCTTGAATTCTCTAATTAGATATTTCTTGCATTGATCCATGAGATGATCATCACCTGTTATTAATAAATCATCTACATATAGTATCAAAATTACCATATCATTATTATCCCTTGGATAACATAGATTTGGATTGACTTCATTTTTGGAGAATCCTAAGCTAGTGTAATACTTATCAATTCTTTCATACCAAGCCCTTGAAGCCTATTTAAGCCTATAGAGAGCTTTCTTGAGCCTACAAACAAAAATGTTAGGATCATGAGTTTCAAACCCTTTAGGTTGCTCCAAATATACCTCTTCTATAAATCTTTCCATTCAAGAATGTTGTTTTTACATCCCTCTAATGTAATTTCCATGCCTTCGACGTTATGATAGCTAGTACTACTCTTAAAGAGGTGTATCTAGCAATAGGAGCAAAGGTTTCATCATAATCAATCCCTTCTTTTTGAGAGAATCCCCTGGCTACAAATTTGGCTTTATATTTTTTAGTGCTACCATCGATAACATGCTTTATTTTAAATATCCACTTGGAAGAAGCAACAAATTTTCCTCCAGGTCTTGGAACAATTTTCCAAACATCATTCTTCATAATAGATTGGTATTCTTTTGTCATAGCTTCTTTCCAAGTTGTATGTTTAATAACATTTGAATAATTGGTTGTTTCTGATTTAGACAAATCATTTATATTTGTTGTATAACTAGAAAATCTTTTGGGTCTTTTGCTTTCCATGACTGTTCTAGATGGTGCAATGAAGTCTTGTGCTTCCTCTACTATTTTAATGGCCCAAAGTGGT
Organism: Cupressus sempervirens; assembly: GCA_028749045.1. Classification (NCBI taxonomy): domain Eukaryota; kingdom Viridiplantae; phylum Streptophyta; class Pinopsida; order Cupressales; family Cupressaceae; genus Cupressus; species Cupressus sempervirens. Next base: position 296,962,606 of record CM053784.1, on the reverse strand, counting down.
CATTTCTTAGAATTTTGAGTTTCTTCAAGTTTAAGGTTTTGAATTTCATCTTCAATTTCTTCCATGTTCTCCCTCTGAGATTCAGATTTAGTATTTCTTTCAGAACTAGGTAAAGGAGAGGGTTCTTCAAAACTTAGGGCTCTTTTGAATGCTAAATCTTCTTCAAAAATTACATCCATACTAAGTTCAATATTTTTCTAACTAGGTATGAAAATCCCATATGCTTTATATGTTTCACTATACCCTACAAAAACTCCTTTCCTCTCGAAGTATTCTAACTTAGTTCTCTTTTCTTTTGGAACATGGATATATACAGGGCACCCAAAAATCCTAAGATGACTTATATTGGGCTTAACCTTAGTAAAGAATTCTTCACGAGTTTTATCTCTAAGGTAGGAGTGAGGAAATATATTTTGAATATAGACAATAGTACGAGAGGCTTTTTCCCAAAGATAATATTCTAGATTTTGATCAAATATCATAGCTCTAGCAGCTTCTATAATTGTTCTATTCTTCCTATTTGCCACCTTGTTTTGTTGCCGGTTATAAGGAACAATATACTCCTTCTTAATTCTTGTTTCTTTACAAAACCTTTTAAGAAAATTTGAGGTGCATTCCCCTCCATTATCAGTTCTAAGAGTTTTAATTTTGTGTCCTAATAAGTTTTTAGTCAAGGTTTTAAATTCTTGAAATCTCTTTAGGATTTGTTCTGATTCTTTGCATTTTAAGAAGTAAATCCAAGTTTTCCTAGAGAAGTCATCTATAAAAGTATATAGTACCAAAATCCTCCAAGAGAAGGAACAAATATAGGTTCACATAAATATAAGTGTATTAATTCCAAAACATTGTTAGTATTTCTAGTGCTATCATGAAATGAACTTTTGGTGTTCTTACCTAGAGCGCATCCTTTGCATATGCTTGAGTGATCTTTATTTAGTTTAGATAAACCAATAACTATCTTCTCCATAGTTGATAAAGTTTTTGAATTTAGATGTCCTAACCTTCTGTTCCATATTTCATTTATATCTAAAACTTTATGAATTAAGGCTTGAATAGGTTGACTAGGTTCTGAATTTAATTCATACAAATACCCTTTTCTTTGACCAATCAATTTTTCTTTCTTAAATGAGGAGTTCTTGGTCCAGGTTATTACTTTATCATCCATGAATGCAAGATTATGTACATCATCTTCAAGTGTTATAATTGAGATTATATTCCTTTTTATTCCTCGTACATAAAGTAGTCCTTTGAGAAGAAGAGAATTTTTTGACTTTAGTTTCAAGATGCAATTTTCAATTCCTTTGATGGAATGTCTTGAATTATCACCGATGGTGACTTCACTATCTTTTTGGATATAGAGTCTAGTGCTTCTTTGTATCTTGTAATATGTTTAGATGATCCACTATCAATCACCCATGCTTCACTTAAGACTTCATTTGATAGTGATGAATACAATACATGATTCTTAGGATAATAGTTATCTTCTTGCCTAGTTATGTTTGTATAATTCACTTGCTATTTAGAATTCTCTGGGCAATTAGATCTGTAGTGGCTAAAATTTTTGCATCTGAAGCATTTTATTTTGGATAGATATTTCTCAGGTTTTTCATTCTTTTGATTACCCTTTTTCTTCTTGAAGTGCTTCTTTTTGCCTTTATAAGAATTTGTATTAAGAACATGAAGTTCTTCATCTTCCGCTTTCAATTTTCCTACTTTCTTTAGTTTTCTGGATTCTTCCTAAAGACAAGCTCCCTTAAGTCTATTGAAGTCAAGAATATTATCTTTGACACTTACTCCTTGTGTGAATGTTTCCCATGAATTTGGTAATCCATCTATAGCCATCAGTGTTAGTTCTATGTCATTAATGATGGTTTCTATACTTGCAAGTTCATCTCTTAGGTTGGCCTTTTTAGTGCAAGAACTCTAGTTGCATTGTTAACCTCATATGAATTTGTTAATGCATTCATCATAGAAAATATTTTTTGATGTTTCATTATCATGAGTACTATATCATTTTTCACTCCATCTAATATGATTTGAATGGCTTTCCTATTTCCTTTACTCCAAATAGTTTTACGAGGTTCAACAGTAGATTGTCTGGATGTTGAATCAAATTTTTTTTTTACATCATTTTCTTCAAGAATCATCATGATTTTGAATTTAAAAGCATCAAAGTGTTCTTTCCCATCAAACTTGTCCTCGAGTTTGATTCTATATGCCATTTAAGATAGGAGAGTGATGCTAGGTATATATCAGGTTTGATTATTTAATTTGCAAAGCCTAGGTTTGATGACCAGAGATCTGATAACATGTAAAGTTTTTGAAAATTCTATAATATATATCAGATTTATATTATGCCTTACTCTTATACTTCAGAGTATACTCTTCAATATTCAGACTTGTGTGAATCAATACTTATAATTCTAGAGATAATTTTTGTATTTGTGAATTGTCTTAAGGGAAGAATTGATCAAGGAGCAGACTTCTAATTATTTATATGTCCTTAACTTTCAACCACACCCTACATAAATATATATTCAAGTGGCATGTAGGTCCCTTCCAAAGTCAAAACAAACTTCTCCTAATGATTGGCGACTTTCCAAGAGGACCCATTGAGTTCCAAGCTAACAAAAAAGAGATTAGTTAGTTATCTAATAATTACTTCAAGATTGGTGTTGATCCTTATTAGGTGGTTAAGATCATATAATAGAGACTTTGGTAACCAATAATAGATTAGAATGATCTATTAATTAGATCAGTATATTATAAAGTTGTGGAATTAATATATGCAAGAGATTAAAGTGGTGGGTAATCATGCCCTCAACTCGATGAAAGCTATTTGGAATAAGGCATCTTGCCTCTATTCTAAAAATAGTAAAGGTAAAGGGGGAACTGCATTTCTAATTAATCCAAAATGGGAAGACAATCTGGTGTGAAGGCACATCCTCGTGTAATAGAGCACAATGGGTCTTTTACAAACATTTGGATAAATCTATTAGTGTTTGTAATTTCTATGTGCCTAATGATTAAAAAATCAAATATTTATTTTGGAATTGGTTATCTAACATTTTTCGATAGGGATCTTCATTGGAGATTTCAATATAGTGGAGAATAAAGAAAATAAATGTGGGGGAAATGCTCATGGATGGAAAGGTAATGCAGTCTTTTTTTGGAATAGCTTTAAAAGAAAATTCAATCTGTTAGACCCTACGATGTATATGTTTTATTTGGTGTAATAACCAATCAACCCCCTCGAGAGTTTACTGTAGAATTGATAGATGCTACTTTGGCATCTTTGTTTTCAAAGTCAAGAATTCTTCTAATTGTTATCCTATGAAAGTTACTCCTGCTAGTATCTTGGATCACTTCTTGATAGTTATTCAAGTCAAACTTGTTGAGGATTGTGGTGATGATGACAAAAATATAAGGAAGAATCTTTTCAAGCTTATTTTTTCTCTTCTTAAAGATTCTAATGTTAATGATGTCATCTAAATGATTACATGTATCACTAATCTTAAAAACTAGGGTCTTTCTCCTATCAATCTATTGAGTCAGAAGGTCTCCAACTAGAAACAAAATTTCCAAATCATTGGAAAGAAAAAAGCAATGGATAGGAAACAACATATTTCCCATATCCATTAAAGCACAAATTACGATGTAGGAAAAACATTTAAAATAATGACCCTAATAAGGAATTGGAAGTTAAGCTAGCCTATGTTAAAAATGAATTAAGAAAACATCAAATCTATGAGCTTTAAGGGCAAAAAGTTAGGGCTAGAATGAATTGGCTATAGGAAGGTAATAGAGGATTGAAATACTTCAATATTATTTGAGCCAAATATAAGACATAATTGATTGATGAGATTCTGATAGACAAGGGGATATCAAAAGACAATAGTGGTATATTGATGGCTTTCTTTAATTTTTATAAAGGATTGTTCTCCTCAAAACACACGAATAATAACAAAATAGATTTAAAATCTTCTCTTAAGCTCATTCCCAAAAATATTACCTTTGATGAAGCTAAAAAACCTAGATCCAACATTGAAGTTAGTGAAACTAAGGAAGCTATTAATAGTGTGGAAAATAGTAAGATGCCTGCCCCCAATGGTTTACCTGCTGAATTTTACAAATAGAATATCAATTGGATTTGTTAAGAGTTAATTCTTATTTATGATTATAGTTTTGAAAGTGGCTCTTTAGGAACTACGATAAACAAAGATTTAATTAAGCTTCTTCCAAAAGTGGAGATAAGGCTTTAGTAAAAAACTGGAGACACATTACTTTATTGAATTTGTCCTATAAAATTATTACTAAGGTCCTTCCTAGAAGAATCTCTAATATTCTTAGTAGAAATATTTTGGTTACTCTAACTGGACTTATATAGAAAGTTCTATATTAGAGAATCTTATTACTAGTTGGGAAGTTCTCCATTGGGCTAAACACTTTGGACAATTTTTTTGTATGACTCTCTTTTACTTTGAAAAAGCTTATGACATAATTGAATGGCCCTTTGTTTTGGGAAAGCTGGAGGCTTTTGGTTTTCCTTCTGAGTTCTAAAGATGGCTATTTATTCTCTTTAAAGATTCTTCCACCATAATTGATGTCAATGGTGAGCTTTTTGATCCTTTTTCATCTCTAGAGATCCATATGGTAAGGATGCCTTATAGCCCCCTATGTATATTTCATTGCTATAGATGCTATGTTTTATATTCTTAGAGCACATGAGTTAGGCTCTCCCATCAAAGACATCATCCTGTCAAACAATGAGTATCTCGTCAATGCTCAATTTGCTAATGATACTACTTTATTTTTAGAGCTAGGCAATAATTATTTTAAAAATGTTATACAAAGGCTTCATGTTATTTTTTTTCTTCTAGCTCCAAAATTTCCCTTCACAAGTCTACTATGTTTGGGTGGACAGATCAACCTCTTAACTTGATTGCTAATAATGGGTGGATGTGGAATGGTCCTAGAAGTATTGTGATATACTTAGGTATCCACTTTTCTATTGGACCCTCTGGGAAGGATATGTTGCGATGGCTATATAGTAAGATTGAGGAAAAAAACACTTGAATTGGAAAACCCATTTGCTATCTAGAAGGAAGAGTGTGGGTTGTTCAAAAAGATCTTGCTTCTAATGTAGTTTATTACTCCTCTTGGTTGTTTGATAATTATGAGTTCAATAAAATGGAAATGACTCTCAAATATTTCTTATGATCTAATGGTTCAGGAAATGGCAAGATATATTGTGTGAAATGGGATTAGTGTTGCACTCCTAGGAAGTTTCATGGTTTAGGCTTTAGAGATCGTAAAAGTCAAGTCATTGCTCTTGTTGCTAAATAGATTCTTAAATGTATTGAAGGTAATGAGCAATGGAAAGTACTTGTTACAAATAATATTATTAATTTTTAAGTTTAAAAAGGTAAGTACTAGTTGAAATTTCCTTTTCTGATATTTTAATTAAGCAGTTTGATGTGAAAGTGTTTGGCTCCAAAATTTTGCCTCTTTGTGGAGGGCTTGGTCTTAGGTTAGACTCTTGCTCTGTTCTAGGGATGTTATTGGTAGGTCTCCTATCTCATACTGCAAGAATAATTAATATTAATTGGCATGAAATTTGATGCAGGAGCATCCTAGGTGTAAGAGCAATCTTGCATCACCCAAAAATATTTTCTTTTCAATCTTTTCTATTTTAATAAGGACTAGTAGATAGGGTGGTTACTATTTATGAGAATTTTCTTATTTTAGTAAATTTTTCATACAAGCTCAAAATATTATCATTTTCTATAGGAAGGTTAATTTTAGAGTTGTAAGCCTACCATAAAAATCTCATTGCTTAAGCATAACTATCAAAAAATTTATTGTGAATTTTTGGTGGAAAATTTGTAGTTGGCATTTTTGAAAACTGGATATAATAGCCAATCAGAGCAATGGTTTGAGAATTATGGCCTTCTAAAGTTGGATTACCTCAAATATCTAAAATAATTGTCAAAGATGCATTTGGCCGACTATATGTATTGGTAGGGATTGTCGGCCCTAGGTATTAAGTTTTATTGTCTAGAACCTTCCTAAGCAACATAAAATTTCCTATTTAAGAAAGGCCCAAACATTATCTAGAAAAAATCTAGGTGATAGTTCATAGCTTGTCTTGTATATTACTATAATTAAGGCACCCACGTGGGTTAGCATATTGTACTTGTGAATTTTGTAATTTTGCATTTGTGGTACAAATAAAAAGTCTATATTTTGTTCCTGCAGTTGCTATTTTTTCTTTGTTTCTGTTGTGGTTTATGGTATGAAGGGGAGTCCCTTTCATCAAGCGGTATTAGAGCTAGAGTTCCTAAGTGTGTGGATAGATCATCAACTATGAAGCAGTTCAGACCATGACCATGGTTTAGGCTGAGCATGTAGATAATTTTTTTATTGTGAAGTAGTTTGCACTAGGGTCTAAGTGAAAGTGTGACAAATGCCTCCATAAAGAGAGCGTGATAGAAGAGCTGTAGGTGTTACACCTAAGGGTTTCAGATCCTTCCAAAGAAAAATACAAGCATTGGAAGAACAAATGCACAGAGGAATAAATCTTCCTATAAGAGATGAAAGTGAGGATGAGGATGAAGTAGAAGAAAATGCCAAAGTAGAGGTAGTTCTAAACCTAGAGGAAGAAAGGATTTTTAGGGCCATCTCTACAATTGGAAAAAGACCTAAGTTTGAAGTTACCACATTTTTGGGAAATCTTAGTCTAGAGGAGCTGATTGATTGGATCAATGAACTAGAGGAATACTTTTACTATGAAGATATTGATGATCCTAATAGGGTCAAGTTTGCGAAGGGAAAACTGAAGGGACATGCAAAGATTTGGTGGTAGGAGGTTCAGTTGGAGCAAAATAGAAAGGGAAAGGAAAAAATACTAGATGGGATCATATGATAGCTAAATTGAAGTGATAATTCATTCGCATGGATTATGAGCTTGATTTTTTGAAGAAGATGGAAGGGATGAAGCAAGTGAGAAAATCTCTTCAAAAGTATAGCAAAGAGTTCTACTAAGTTCTCATTAGAGTTGGCCATGCATAAGCTATTAAGTAGAAAGTGACCCATTATCTTAATGGGTTAAGTCCAAGTATTCAAGATGAGTTGAGTTTGGCTTGAATGAACAATATTGAGGAGGCATAATAATTTTCCTTAAGAGTCAAGAAGAAGCTAAACAAGCAGTTTGACAACAAGAATAGCGAAAGAGGTCATTGTGGAAGATTTGACGAACGATCTTATGGAGGCCGTAATGATGACTAGAAGAAAAAGGATGAGGTTGGAAGTAGCTATTAGAATCAGAGGGGAAACAATTCTAATAATTTCCATGATTAGAAAAATAGAGATTAGAGAGGAAGAGGTAGAGGGTAATGATCTGGAAGAGGAGGCTTTTGTGGGAAATGTTTTCACTCTGAAGAAGAAAGGCATAGAGCATTTGAATGTACCCAACACCAAGGAAGGACATATCAAAGAATAGAAGGCTAGGCTAGAGATGCACATGTTGATGAAGATGCTAGATCATCACATTTTGAAGATGCTAAAAGAGGAGAAGTACTAGTTAACAAAAGAGTTCTACTAAGTGGTCAGAATGAACCTGATCAAAGAAGGAGCTTGTTTTGCACAAGGTGCAAATGTGTAGATAAGTGTTGTGATGTGATAATTGATGGTAGAAGTACTTACAATTTGGTGTCATAAATGATGTTCTCAAAGTTGAAGCTAAAGAGATGGAAACACCTGCATCCATACTATATTTCTTGGGTGCAAGATGACCACAAGGTCATGGTTAATGAGTAGTGCTCAGTGAAGTTCAAGATTGGAAGCTACTAGGATGAGGTACTATGTGATATCATACCTATAGACATGCATACATTGTTGTGTAGGCCATGAAAATTTGATAGGAATGTTGTACACGATGGGCGAGAAAATACCTACACTTTAACTAAGGATGGAGTGAAGCATAAGTTGAAGCAGTTGAAGGATAAAGAAGAAAAGGCATGTAGTATTGCCAGAACATGTTTTGTTGATGGAAAAGAGTTTCTCAAAGGTATGAAGTGATAACATATGTGTTTTTCTATAATTCCAAAAGATAGTAAAGAAGAAGTAGAGAAGGTACCTACAGAATTTGTAGGCATGTTGGGAGAGTTTTTTGATATTGTATTTGATAATGTAGTTGGTGGATTTCCCCCAGTGAGGAAGATCAGTCACTAGATGGATTTGGTTCTAGGAGCTAGTTTCCAAAACAAGGCAATGCATAGAATGACACCAATAGAAAGTGAAGAGTTGAATAAGAAAGTTCATGAGTTGTTATAGAAAGGGTTGATTCAAGAGAGTCTTAGTTCATGTGTTGTACCAACCATATTAGCACCAAAGAAGAATGGAGGATGTGCACAGATTCTCGCACTATCAACAAGATCACAATAAGGTATAGATTTCCATTGCCGAGGATGGATGATATTATGGACTATTTAAGTGGAGCTGAGTATTTCACAAAGATAGATCTAAAGAGTGGGTACAATTAGATTTGTATCAGAGAAGGTGATGAGTGGAAGACTACTTTCAAGACCAAAGAGGGACTGTATGAGTGGTTAGTCATGCCTTTTGGGCTAACCAATGCACTAAGCACTTAAATGAGGCTTGTGAATGAGGCACTAAAGGAATTTTTGGGTAAGTTTGTCATTATTTACCTAGATGATATTTTTATCTTTAGTAAGACATTGGAGGAGCATTTGACCCATATTCACAAGGTGGTTGATAAGTTTAGGAAAGAAAAGTTGCTGATAAACCTAAAGAAGTGTAGTTTTGTAAAGAAAGAGTTGGTGTACTTGGGATTTGTAGTCTTAGCAGAAGGTCTAAAAATAGACCTAGAGAAAGTGAAGGTTATCCTTGAATGGCCTACTCCAAGGAGTGTGACGGAGGTGAGATCTTTTTATGAATTGGCTAATTTTTATAGAAAGTTCATAAGAGGTTTTAGTAGTATTTGTGGACCCTTGACTGAAACAATGAGAGGATATAGGAAAGAATTTAAGTGGACTATAGGAACATATAAGAGTTTTAATCTGTTGAAACATAAAGTTACTAAGCAACCTATTTTGGCACTTCCTCATTTTAACAATGTATTTCAAGTAGACTGTGATGCTAGTGGTATTGAAATAGGAGTTTTTTTGAGCCAAGAAGGTAGACAAATTGCTTATTTTAGTAAGAAATTGAATGATGCAAAAATAAAATATTGTGTTTATGATAAGGAATTTTATGCTATAGTTCAAGCATTAAAGAAGTGGAGACACTATCTTCTTCCTAAGGATTTTGTTTTGTATACTGATCATCAAGCTTTGAAATATTTGAATAGTCAAGGAAAATTGAACCAAAGACATTTGAAGTGGGTTGAGTTTTTGTAGAGTTATATGTTTATTTTGAAACACGGGAGTGGGAAGTCTAACAGAGTTGTAGATGCTCTTAGTAGAAGATAATATTTGTTGACAAAAATGCAGATAGAGGTGGTTGGGTTCAAGTAACTTAGTACTTTGTATCTAGATGATGCTAATTTTGGTGAAGTGTGGAAGGCTTGTACAAAACCTATTACACTTGACATGAAAAAGTGGTTCGATTTCATGATCTAGGATAGTATGTTGTTCAAATGAAGCCAATTGTGCATTCCTAGAAGTTCAATGAGGGAGAATCTAATGTAGGAGCATCTAGTGGTGTAAGGGAAATCATGTATCAACCAAAAATATGCTTAGTGTTAGTTTCAATTTAATTTTTTTTCATTTTTGGATACCCATTTGGGTTAAAAAATGATTCCAACTCTCACAGTTCCACTATTGGTTTTTTGGGTTAGAGTTTTTGAGCACCTTGGGATATGTGCCAATGTAGAAAATAGGTTATTTTGTAATTGAGCCATAATTATAACGAGTTAGAGGGTGTAAGTTGGAGGGATGATTAATTACACTCCAAAAAAAGAATCAGGTCAAAAGGCTTTACAATTTGAAAGTTATTGCAATTTTAAGTTGCCTGGAGACATCCTAAGACCACTTCAAAGTCAGATTTGAGGCACTAAATAGCCTCGTACAGGCCCTAAAAATGGGGGATGAGAAAAGATGGTCCATAGAGCTATAGAGTGCTTGAAGAGTTTTCCATAAATATAAATGGTTCATCAATTGGAGTCTCACATCAAAAGTTATGCCTCCCGAAAGTTGGACTACTATTTCTGGATTCTTCCAACTTTACATCAACCTTTGATAAGTTTTCTAGAACCTTCTATTTTGGTGGTGGATACCAAATGGAATATTATAATATTTATTCCTAACCCTAAACCTAATTTTAGTTACTTAAGGACATTTTTGGCATTGTAAAGGTAGTTTTTGGCAGAGTTTGGGAGAAGGTACTGTGAGAAGGGTTTTCTCCAGAATCTGATAACATTGTAAGCCCATAGGGCATGTTGTGGAGTCTATTTTTGTTGTACTAAATGTAATAGTATATAATTTATGATAATAATATTCCCCTTTTCTTGTTGTGTTTATTTTTTCTTGGGTTGTGTCTCCATCAACTGGTATTAGAGCTGGTTTTCCTTAGTGTGTAGGTAGAGTGCCGAATGTGAGGCAGTTTGCACCAAGACTGTATGGTTGTGGGTTTTGATACGTAAGAAGATGCCTCCAAAAAGGGAGCATGGTGGAAGGGCCAGAGTTGTTACTCTTGAGGTTAGAGCCCTCCAGAGAGAAGTTTAGGCATTACAGTAGGAGATCCGTAGAAGGATGAATGTTGCCGTAGGCGATGAAAGTGAGGAAGAAAATGAAGAAGGGAATATTGGACCAGAAGGGAAAGGAGATAGAGAAGTCTTAAACCAAGTGGAGGAGAGGATTTGTAGGGCCATTTTGAAGCTTGAAAAAAGACCTAAAATTGATGTTGACATGTTTTTGGGAAATCTAAACTCGGATGAGTTGATCGACTGGATTAGTGAGCTGGAGGAATATTTTGAGGATGAGGATATAGGGGACCCTTATAGGGTTAAGTTTGAAAAGGAAAAAATGAAAGGCCATGCCAAAATATAGTGGTAAGAGATTCAGTTGGAAAGAAATAGAAGAGGAAAGGGGAAAATTAAAAGATGGGATCGCATGGTGGAAAAACTAAAGAAGCAGTTCATTCTTGTTGATTATGGGCTTGATTTGTTCAAGAAGATGCAAGGCTTAAAGAAAATAGTAAAATCTATCCAGGAATACACATAGGAGCTTTATCAAGTCCTAATTAGGGTAGGGCAAGCAAAAGAAAATAAGGAGAAGGTTGCTCATTACATTAGTGGGTTAAGACCTAGCATTCAGGAGGAGTTAAGTCTAGTTATAATGACTAGCATTGAAGAGGCATACTAATTTGCCTTGCAAGTTGAGGAGAGACTAAAAAAAAAGTTTTATGGAAGGAAAAGAGGGCATAGTTAAGGAGGAAGGGGTGGTGGAAGGTTATTTGGAGGCTAAAATGAGAACGAGAAGAAAAATAAAGATGTGGGTACTAGCCAAAATTAGAGGAACAAGGGTTTCAAATGCTCCCATGATCAAAACTTTGGAGATCAGAGAGGAAGAGGTAGAGGATGTGGGAAAGGTTAAAGAAGAGGAGGCTTCCATGGTACTTATTTTCATTGCAATGAAGAAGGTCATCATTCTTTTGAATGCCCTCAACGCCAAGGAAGGACAGATAGGAGAGTTGATGGTCAAGAAAGGGTTGCTCATGTGGAAGATGATGCATAGTCATCACATTTAGAGAATGTAGAAAGAGGAGAGGTTCTAGTTAATGAAAGGGTCTTATTGAGTGGTGAGACTAAATTTGGACAAAGGAGGAGTTTGTTCCATACCAGGTACAAGTGTGAGGGTAAATGTTGTGATGTGATTATTGATGGTGGGAGCATTGACAACTTGGTGTTAGAGAAGATGATCTCAAAGCCAAAGCTCAAGAGGGAAAAATACCCCCAACCATATTAGATTGCTTGGGTGTAGGATGATCATAAGGTCTTGGTTAGTGAGCAATGATTGGTAAAGTTCAAGATTGGGAGTTAACATTATGAGGCCCTCTATGACATCATTCGAATAGATGTCTACCATTTATTGTTGGGAAGGTCGTGACAATTTGATAGGCATGCTATACATGATGGTCGTACAAATACATACTCTCTGACAAAGGATTTAGTTCGCTAAAAATTGAACCCCTTGGTAAAGGAGGGTGAAAAGGTATGTAATAATGCTAGGGTATGTCTTGTTGAGGGAAGAAAATTTATGGATGGCATGAAACATCAACATATGTGTTATGCTTTAATTCCTAGGAAAGATAAGGAAGGTAGTAGTGAAATTTCACTTGAAATTTTAGGTCTATTAAGTGAGTATGGAGATGTCATCTCTAATAATGTTCCAAAAGGGTTGCCACCAGTAAGGCAAATTAGTCATCAAATAGATTTAGTCCCTGGAGCTAGTTTTCCTAACAAGGTTGCACATAGGATGACTCCTAATGAGACTGAGGAGTTAAATAGACAAGTTCAAGAGCTTTTTAGGAAAGGTTTGATTTGAGAGAGCTTGAGTCCATGTGCAGTACCTATAGTGATGGCACCATAGAAGGATGGAGAGTGGAGAATGTGTATAGACTCTCAAGCTATAAATAGAATAACCATCAAGTACCAGTTTCCTTTGCCAAGAATGGATGATCTTATGGACTGTTTGAGTGGAGCTCAATACTTCACCAAGATAGATCTCAAGAGTGGTTATCACTAGATATTGATATGAGAGGGAGATGAGTGGAAGACTGCATTCAAGACTAAGGAGGGTCTATATGAATGGTTAGTCATGCCCTTTAGACTAACCAATGGGCCAAGCACCTTCATGCGACTTATGAATGAGTTACTAAAGAAATTTTAGGGAAAATTTGTTATTGTCTATCTGGATGATATTTTTATTTTTATTAAGTCTTTGGATGAACATTTATTGCACATTCGTAGTGTCCTTGAAAGGTTGAGGGGAGAGAAATTGTTGATAAATTTGAAGAAGTGTAGCTTTTTCAAAAGGGAGTTAGTCTATTTGGGGTTTGTTGTATCAACTAAGGGTTTCAAAATGGACCTAGAGAAGGTGAAGGTCATTTTGGAATGACCTACTCTAAGGTCTTCCATTGAGGTGAGGTCATTCCATGATCTGGCTAGTTTTTATAGGAAATTCATTAGGAATTTCAATAGTATATGTGCACCCCTAATTGAAATAATGAGGGGACATAGAAAATAATTCAAGTGGACTATAGGAGCTGCCAATAATTTTGAATTGCTAAAGAAGAAGGTGACATAGCAACCTATTTTGAAACTTCTTGATTTCAAAATAGTGTTCCAGGTGGATTGTTATGCTAGTGGCAGTGCTATTGGGGTTGTGTTGAGCCTAGAAGGTAATCCTATTGCCTATTTTAGTAAAAAATAGAATGATGCAAAGAAGTATTCAGTTTATGATCTAGAGTTCTATGCAATAGTTCAAGCCTTAAAGAAATGGAGGCATTATTTGTTGCCAAAAGAATTTTTTTTGTATACTAGTTCATCAAACCCAACCACTTCAACTTGCATTACTGTTAGCAACAATTGTCTCCTACTTAATGCATCTGCAATTTGTTTTGTTTTGGTGTAAAGGAAATCTTGTATCATCCAAAAAAATGCTTAGTATTAGTTTCTATTTAAATTTTTTTCATTTCTAGATACTTATTTGATTCAAATAATGATTCCAACTCTTAGAGTTTCACTATTGGTTTTCTGAGTTAGAGTTTTTGAGCACCTTGAGATATGTGCCAATGCAAAAATTAGCTTATTTTGTAATTAAGTCATATTTATAAGGAGTTAGAGGGTGTAAGTTGGAGAGATAATTATTCTTATAATTTAAAGCACTCTAGAAAAAGAATCAGGTCAAAAGGCTTTACAGTTTGAAAGTTACTGTAGTTTTAAGTTGCTTGGAGACCTCCTAAGACCACTTTAAAGTCAGATTTGAGGCACTAAATGGTCTCGTACAGGCCCAAAAAATGGGGGACAAGAAAAGCTGGTCCATAGGGCTATAGAGCACTTAGAGAGCTTTCTAGAAATGTAAACGGTTCATCAATCAAAGTCTTAGATCAAAAGTTACGCCTCCCAAAAGTTAGACTACTATTTCTTATTTTTCTAACTTTACACCAACTTCTGATGAGTTTTCTAGAACCTTTTGTTTTGACAGTGGATTCCAAATGGCATATTCTAAAATTTATTCCTAACCCTAAATCTAATTTGGGTTACTTAAGGATATTTCTGGCATTGTAAAGATAGTTTTTGGTGGAGTTTGGGAGAACGTACCTTGAGAAGGGTTGTTTCTAGAATCTGATAACATTGTAAGCCCATAGGGCATGTTGTGGAGTCTATTTTTGCTATACTAAATGTAATCATATATCATTTTTGATAGTAATATTCCCCTTTTTTTTGCATTCATTTTCTCTTGGGTTGTGTCCCCATCAGAATCTCATTAGTGAGAAGCATAATGGAGGATTAACTGGACATTTTGGTAGAGATAAGACCATTGCTTTGGTTGCTAAGAATTATTATTAGCCACAGTTGTAGCAAGATGTGAAGAAGGTTGTACAGAGTTGTAGAGTATGTCAAATGGTGAAAGGAGTGAAGCAAAGTACAAGGTTGTATCAAGCATTATCTATACCAGAGAAGTCATGGGAGGATGTCAGCATGGATTTTGTTCTTGGATTATTGAGGAAACAACATGGACATGATTCTATTTTTGTGGTGGTTGAAAGATTTTCAAATATGATAGATTTTATTCCTTGCAAGGAAGACTAGTGATGTTGTTCATGTGGTAGAGTTATTTTTCAGAGAAGTGGTGAGACTACATGGTCTGCCAAAGAGTATAGTTTTAGATAGAGATACCAAATTTGTTGGATATTTTTGGTGAACATTATGGAAGAAGTTGAAGACAAATTTGAAGTTTAGCTCATCACATCATCCATAGACTAATGGACAGACAAAAGTTGTGAATCATAGTTTGGGAAACTTGTTGAGATGCTTGGTTGGAGATAAACCAAAAGGATGGGATATGATTTTACCACAGGCATAATTTTCATATAATAATTCTGCGAATAGGAGTATTTGTAAATCACCATTATATATTGTATATGGGAGTAGTCTTGAAAATTCTTCTTAATTGAGGCAGTTGGATAAAAGAGAGATAAGTAATGTTGAAGCAAAAGAGTTTGCTGAACATTTGAAGAACATCCATGAGGAGGTGAGGAAGTACATCATAAAGATGAATACATAGTATAAAGCTAAGAAAAATGTGAAAAGGAGGTATAAGGAATTTTAGATTAGAGATGAAGTCATGGTTCATTTGAGAAAGGAGCATTTTCCTTTGGGTACATATAATAAGTTGTAGATGAAAAAGTTTGGACCGTGCAAGATAGTGAAAAGGCATGATTCTAGAAATGCTTATGAAGTGGAGTTGCCTATTGAATTGAAGATTTCACCATTATTTAACATTTTAGATTTGATAGAGTATTATGAAGAAGGTGATGGAGATGAAGTTGCAGAAGCACAATGTAATATTTCAACAGCTAGTTTGGCTACAAAGGATATTGAGGAGATACTGGACAGTCGTGTTGGAAAAAATACCAAGAACATAATTTATGAGGAATATTTGGTCAAATGGAAAGGGAGGCCAGTTGAGGATTCATGATGGCTAGCAAAGGAGGAGGTTGACCATCTTGGTTTTCCTTTGAACACCTGAGATGTGATAGATTCACTTCTTAAATTACCTCGGGTGTCTGATGCATGAGCATCCTAGGTGTAAGAGCAATCTTGTATCACCCAAAAATATTTTCTTTTTAGTCATTTCTATTTTAATAAGGACTAGTAGATAGGGTGGTTACCATAAAAATCTCATTGCTCAAGCATAAGTATCAGAGAAGTTATTACAGATTTTTGGTGGAAAAATTTGCAGAAAAATCTTTAGGCTCACTGTAGGAGGCCTTAGAGTGCTCAGATGAGGTTTGAAAACTCGATAGAAAGGTGCTTGCAATATTCTAAGCCTATAGATTAGGAGCTAACATTTCTAAAAAGTGGTTATAATAGTCAATTAGAGCAATGGTTCAAAAGTTATGGCCTTTTGAAGTTGGGCTACCCAAAATATCTAAAATAATTGTTAGAGATGTATTTGGCTGATTCTATATGTATTGTTACGGTCTGTCATCCCTAGGTATTAAGTTTCATTGTCTACCATGTTCTTGGGTGGCATAAAATTGCCTATTTAAGAAAGGCATGAACATTTTCTAGAATAGCTATGGGTGATAGTTCACAACTCATCTTACAGATTACTATAATGAAGGCACTCATGTGGGTTAGCATATTGTACTTGTGAATTTTGTAATTCCACATTTGTGGCACAAATAAGAAGTCCATATTTTGTTATCGCATTTGCTGTTATTTCTTTGTTTTTGTTATGGTTTATGGTATTAAGGGGAGTCACCTTCATCAAAATTCATGTTGGATTTGTTGAATCCTTTTCTTTGAATTTGAATAAGTTCTGATTTTCTTTTACCATGGGAATCCTTTGATTTCCTTGGAAAATGAGAAATGAAGATATTTTCTAGCACAACTTTGAATGCTCTACAACTTGCTGCTCAACTTTGAAATTGAATTCTGAATCTATGACAAGCCTTGAGCCCTCAGATTTGTCTCCTTGCCTAGATCTGCAAATGGTGCTTGCGTTATGCAGGGACTTGGAGGACATGAAGGATGGTTGTGGGTGCATGGGGGATCTTGGGATGTCTTTTGCTGACACTGTTGTCTTGGGTAGTGGTGGCCCTACTGGTGGTCTTCCAGAGGGCAGATAGATGATGGCTAATGGGTCCCTGATAGGTTGGAAAAATGTGCTTGTGGGAACCTCAGGGACTAATGCCCATTTGGAAGGGACTAAGGCCCATTTGGAGGATCCCAAGAGTGCCCATGGTTTTGATGGTTTGGTGATCTCCCTCCCTCATAGTTTGATGGATAGTGTGACTTCTAGTCTAAAACTTTGTGTTGTTGGTAGATTCGTTGCTTTCAGACCAACAATTGAGATGGTTCAAAAATGGGTAAGTCAGAAATGGAAAGTTAGAGGTAGTGTGGAGGTTTCTGCTATGTCTAGTGGCCTCTTATATTTCAAATTTACTTTAGAGGAAGATACCAATCTTATTCTCTTAGGTACCTAGTATTATGTGAAGGATTATCTTGCTTTAACAAAGTGGCATCTGGGTTTTGATGCTAGTGCTGAGCTAAGTAAATATGCCCTAGTCTAGGTTAGATTACCTGGACTGCCCCTTGAATTTTGGGATGAAATGATCCTAAGATGGGTGGGGAATTCTTTTGGTCACTTTTTCATAGTGGACAAGGTAACTATGCAAAAATCACGTATGGTTTATGCAAGGTTCTATGTGAATGTTGCATTGAATCATGCACTCCCAACTGTGGTTACATTTAAGATCAAATGGGAAGAGAAAATCTAGCCCATTAAATATGAGAATGCGGGATTGTTCTACCAAAAATCTGGCCAATTTGGACACCTTATTGTGGACTGCAAGGCTCAAATGCAAAAGGACAAAAAGAAGGAGAGTACGCTAGGGATTGTTATGGAAACTATAGGGGAATCTTCAGAGGCCCCAAGGTAGGAGGTGGAGAATGTTGTAACACAAACAAGGGAGGTTAACCCTATGCTTTCCATCCTAGGCATAGAGCATAATGCTACTGGGGAAGGGGAAGCCTTGGAGGACAAGAAGAAATTGGAGGAATATCCCTTTAAAAGGGAATTAAAGGAACTATTGAGTTCACCCAACAAGGACTTAAGGAAGGTGAGTTTTTGGAGGAAGGTGAAATAGAGGTTTTCCATCCTATTCCTGGCTCACTAGAAAATCAGGGAGGTGATAACCTATAGGGTCTTATGGCCATAGAATGTGATTCTCAATTAAAAGTTTGTACCCCCTTAAAAATGGTTAAGGCATCCCTAGTGGAGATTGTAGCTAAAGTCATGGCAAGCATTGATAAGGCAGATAAGGAACATAGCCCTACCTCACAACAGGAAGAGGAAAATGGGGAATGGGAGGTCCATAAAAAGAAAAGGAGGGGGGTAAAAAGCTAGATGTGGGTGCCTGTGGGACTACTAGAAGGCTATCTAGCAGAGTAACTAGGACAAAACAAGTAGCAAGGGATGTGGCTAGTGGTAAGAAACTTACATTGGAGACTATTACTAGAGGTAAGAAATAAATTTCCTCTGTTGGAATTTAAGGGGTTTGAATAACCTTATGCTCTGAAACAATGTAATTTTTCAGGAAAAAGTTGACTGTGTTCTATTACAAGAAATTAAAATGTCTAGTACCAATTTTGATAAAATGGTTTGTCATGTTTGGCCTGGTGCTGCTTACATGCATATGGAGGTTGATGTAGCCTTAGGGGGTATTGCTACCATGTGGAACCTAAAATCTATGATGGGAGTTGAGGTTTGGAAGGATAGAAATACCATAATAACTGATTTCCAATCTAGTATTCATAATAGGGGACTGATTAGTTATGCCTCTAATAACATGCTAGGGAGGAAGGAAACATAAGATAAATTAGCTAGGGTTATAGTAACTATGAAGGATAAGAAATTGATGTGTATGGGTGATTATAATACTCCCCTATACCACTTAGAGAAGTTGGGTGGAAATAGGGATTTCCTAGGAAGCTTGCAAGATCTAAATAATTTTATGAGCTGAATGCATTTTATAGATGTGGAACTGAGAAATGCAGAAAATGGGGTTGTCATGAGGATTTTTTCCTCTTTGACAACTAAAAAATATCGAGGAAACAACAAACAAGATGGAAACCACCTTCCCTTACACATTTTAAACTAAATTTTGATGGTGCTACTAGAGGAGGTGTTGGAGTGCTGTGAGATAGGAAGGGTGATGTGTTGTTAGTCTATATTGGCAAGATGGGAAATGGAAGCAATAATTTAGCTGAGTCAATGGCTTTGTTCTAGGGGTTGTAGCTAATTTGTGAAATGCAAATTAAGGAAGTAACAATAGAAGGGGACTCCAAATTAGTCATTGACTTGGCTAATGGGGTGTCCCAACCAGGTTGGAATATCAGGACTATAATTATGGATATCAGGCATATTTTAGATGGGATGGAAAGAGTCCACCTACAACACATCTACAAGGAAGAAAATAAAGTGGCTAACACAATAGCTACCATGGGGTTTAAATCTATGACATTCACATGCTGGAGGAATATGGAGAATATTAATGAAGACATTAAATCCTTGATAAGCAAGGAAAGTAAAGGGAGTATTATGTAATAATGTCTTTATTATTTAATACTAGAGCCAAATTTGGCATGTGTGAGTCAAAGTATGCTAAAATTAAGAAAGGTTTTAAGGAAATGAGGAGACATGGCCGTACTAATGAAAATATGAGTGAATGCAAATTAGGAATGTCACTTCATCATCATGGTAACACATCACAAAATTCAAATTTATTCCCATTTAAAAGTATGCATGATATCATTTATCAGATTGTCAAAGATTTTCAGGGTGCTAAAATTATGATACCATACAATCACAAATCCCATAATGAATTCTACTAGGATTTTGAAGTGTATCAAGCACAAGACTGTAAAACTTCTTTGCTTATTGTTGAAAGACTTAGGGTCGATTATAGGTGCAATTCTTTCATAGACAAGGAGGTTCAGATGCACATTACTCAAGTGGGGGAACGAGAAATTGGTGGGATAGATATGGGAGGGGACTTGAATAGGTTGGAGCCCACAAAAATGGAGAATTTCAAAGGTAGGATAGCCACCTAGTTTTTGTTGAAGGAGGAGGCCTTTTTACCCTACATGCAGTTGATGGTAGGGTATGATGAGAATTGTACCCTTCAGTTTGCCAATGGGTGGAATGACCACAAGGTCACCATAGATGGAATCACTTTTCAAGTGAATGAGGAGGTGATAGCCATGGCTACTATTCTTTCAATGAGAGGAAAGAAATGGAAGAAGGTTACTAAAACTATGAATGAGGCCAGTAAGAAAACTTTTTTTGCAGACGGTGAGGAACCAGTGTGTTACAGAGGAGGATTTAAGAGGGGCAAACTGCCAACTCCATGGGATGATGTGTGCCTAGTTCTTATGAAATATCTGATGCTAGAGGGGGGAGGTTTGATTTTTTCTTCTACTATCACTTCCCTTTGTTGAATCATTTTAGGATTAGGAATTTCATTTCTATCCCTTTTTTTTGTTGCATTCTCTTGAAGATATGGTCAACAATGTTAGGGAAAAAATAAATAAAGGGAAACATTTTACCATTATCCACCAAGGGCTTATCTTTCACCTATACAAATTCCACCTTGACCTTTTCCCCCCTAGGGTGGTGGTGGTTGAAAACTAGTGCCAACATCAAAATTCACCCCTGAGCACTAGTACTGCAATAAAAATTCATACCCTGTGACCCTCCCCTAGCTATGAAAATAAGAAAAAGAAAAAAACTTGATACACCTAGGGAATAAAAGGGTAGTAAAAAAATTAAAATGGAGAAAATTGTGGTGTTGGAAGAGGAGGACTCAGAGGAGGAGATCGAGGGAAAGGTGAGGCAAAGGTCTAAGAGAATTTCCCAATCCTAGGCAAGACACAAATAAAAATCCAATAGGTTTAGGGTTCAGGAAGCTGAAGAAGAGAGAGAAGAAAATAATGAAGAAGATGGGGAGGAGGAGGATTCAAAAGGTGATTAAGGAATGGAGGAGGTAGAAAAAAGTGTTAACTCGGCAGACAATTCTATTGGAAATGCTCAATTGTATGTGGATAACACTCATGTGGTAGCTGGCAATGCTACTAACCCGAAGACTACCCATGTTTCTACCAGCTTTACTCTTCAGCCCATTACCTTCTGTGAGGATAGAAAAAAAGTGGACACTTCCCCCATCACATTATCCTCTCCAACCAAAGATAAACTTAAGGTTTTTACTAACCCTAGGGCTTTGTAGGATGATAACTAGGTGCATAATGCTAAAGAGGAAGCTAAAAAGGCAGAAGAAAATAATAAGGAAGAGATAGAGGAGAAATTGAAGGTGTATGCCAAATTGTAAATGAGGGTTAAGTCTTTAGAGGAAGGGTTCTTCCCCTTCTCTAAATTTTCCCTTAAGGTCACCCATGCTACTGCCACTACCCTTCAACTGCTAGCTCAGGAGAAGGAGGACACTGGAATGAATATGGAGGATCATAAGCTAAGCTTTAAATTCCTTGCGGATGACTAGGTATAGATTCTATTCACTGTGAAGGGAAAGGAGAAAACTGTTAATTAAGTTTTCTAGTTTTTAGGGATCCTCAGATCCAAAAGTTTATGTTTATATGCTGGTTCTGGCTTTGCTAGTTTTCAATTGTTTCTCAAACTCGGGTTGGCATGGTTATGCCAACAATTTTTATGATGAACTCTTGTAGTATGATAGACTTATTAGACTACTTCTATAGTTTAGGTGGTTTTGTTCATATTATTATGCTAGTTGGTAACATGCATATGTTTTACTGTGGCTTAGTGGAACTTTAGTTCTTTCTGTTAAGGTTCTCTATTGGTCTCTACTGGTAATTTGCTGGTATTGGTAATGTGCTAATTACTAGCTTTGGGATGTAAGGGCCAACTCCCTTGTTTTTGGTCACTTTTTATTTCAAAAACATTAAACTCTCACATTCCTTAATTGTTTCCCATGTTTCAGTTGTTCTGGGGGTCCCCAAAGACTGATTCATGACTATGATCTGGGAGGGAGTAATGATACTTTTCAAAGATAATGTTTATTTAATCAAATATTTTGAATCATTCTTAGACATGCTTAACATGAAGGAAAAGGAAAGATTGAACATATATGTTCAAGAGAATAATTTGAATAAGAACACCAAGAGTGAAGAAGTTCTGGAGAGACGTGTTGATTAGGACCCTGTCACCTAGAAAAGAAGTGAAGAAGAGTTAGTAAATGTAGTCACTAATCAGTTGGAAACCATTGATATACAATAGAAATCTATTTTGGGAAGCTCCATTTTGTTTTTTGTCTGGCATTCTCTTTAGTCTTACTAATTGTATAATCAAGGCTTTGAAAATTTTGGTAATATGCTTTTTTGATTATGTAGATAGGGTTGTTGGGCCTTGACCTTAATCTTTAAATCAACAGTTGTATTCTCAGTTTGATACTCTATTCTAATATTAAAAAAAATTGTGTTTCTTTGTTCCACCAATTGGAAAAGCATTCAGTAGTGCTTACGATATCAATATCTCTTTACTTTCACACTCTAGTTTTTGGCTTTGAAATGATACATATATATGATGAAATGAAATAAGAAAACCTTATTTTCTCTATTTATCATTGGTGATATTTTATATTGATATGTGGTGGTTTTTGTTTCATGACATCCCCCTTTAATTCCAAATCAATTTAACTATAGTTGCTATGATAAAATCCTTGCCAAGTTGTAAGGTTTTGGCCATAAATTATTGTCCTTTAAAAAATTTCATGCTTGCTAAAACTGAAATTTGTATGTGGATATAATATAAGGTTTCATATCTTGAATTAATAAGCCCCTTTGATATTATATGCTTTTCTCTTGTTATATCAGTTGATATCTATTGATTAATGACACATTTGGTTTGAACCCTTGTGGTAGCCACATATTACGTCTACATGTCATTGATCATTTCATTGCACATGACACCAACATATCATATCGTGTCATATTATAGAAAACTAAAAAAACTGACAGAACAAAAGATAAACTTCATAATGAAATTTCCAATAAAACTCTATATTCATTCCTTAAAACCAATACATAATCTATATGTCAAAACTCAAAAAATAAAAAATGAATTATTGTGTAGTATAAAAAAGCCTTGAAAGAAATACATTGTTGTTGTTCATAATAGAGGAAAATACTGAGAAGAAATGGTATCACTATAGTCAGGAAATTCTCCAACTCTGGAATCCCTTACAATGAGTAGAGAAGAAAGATATATAGAAGAGAAGATATTTTGGGATCTAGAATATGAAATTGACATGTGTCTCACTGAAATTGTCTTCATTCTGATGTTGTTGAAACTGATCTTCCTTCATCTGCTGACAATCAAATCTCATCAATGATGTAGCAAAATATCTGATATATACCCCAAAATAATCAACAAAATATCCTTTGAAGAAAATATTAGATACACATCAAATTTGTGTCAGAGCTTCAAATCTAATTTTGGCTTGTCACTTCTGCTTTTGCCATGAAATTAAACTGTATTTTTGACAAAATTCATTTGCAACCAACTACCTTTAAAACAATCAAATAATTTGCATAACTATCAATGAAATAAAAAATGATGCAAATCTGATCAAAATTTGATATTATCCCATTCTGGAAACATCAAATCAACATTTGCATTGAGGAGCCCTCGAAATCACAAATTTGCCTCTAGTTGCATCTGGTGAATACCTGTATAAAAATGGACTACAAAAATGAATAGTTCATTTCTTCCTAGTTCCAATGGTATATTATAGTGTACATTTTGGACAAAAATTATGCCCCTGAGATCAATTCGAAACTCTAGCCCCCGGGCCATGAACAGAGTTCAAAATGAAAAATTTAAAAGATCATATATAGTCAAAACTATATAAGATTATTACATTTATTTAAAAATTTCAACATATTAATGCCATGCATTGTAACATCTCTAATTTTAATTTTTTACTCATTTTCCCTTTTCCTCAATCCACTGATGTCACTTGTTGGAATCTCATTCATCAACATCATTAGGCGAGTCCCACACAAGTTTATACATCACCTTTCAAACATTTGAAATAAGATTTGAAAATCCCCTGATCCTATGATTCAAAGCATCTTCATAATATCTCAAACCTTAAGTTTTTTGACCCCTGACAATATGACTTTCACTAGGTGTAGCATCTTATGCCTTTGACATGAGCTTCCTAATCCTATGCCAATCGTAGCATTGTGCCATTTCAATTTGAGTCCTCTGACCATATGCTGGGCTCATAGTCATAACATCACACATCTCCAAATTAAGCCCTCCAATATCTTGACATCATATTTTGGCGTATCATTAGAGTTCTTTCTCTATCCTTGTTCGATCTTATGCATAGCTTCTAAGATTTCCACATGACACCTCCCTCCTTTGAGTTGACCATCAAAACACTATTAACCTCATTAGGGCCCCACCCACACAGAATATGTTTTTTTCCAAAAACACAAGTGTATCTTCACTTTAACATGATTAGGTATAAAAATACACCTCTGCTTCCTCTCACCAAGTATGTGGGATAAAGCATACTATAGTTCTTCAAATTTTATGGAGCATAGAAGAACAGTCTAGAGGAAGGGAAAAAGTTGAGGCACTGTTGCACCTTGCCTCCTTGATCATGACTACACTCTTTAGTCCTCCTTCCCTTTCATTAGTAATGGATTCTCTTCATGTGGAGTGCAACTATCATGGAATTCTATCACTTCTATAACGTGGGATGCTCTGTATTGATTCATATGTCGCAGTTGTTGTATCTACGAATACTCCTTTGGAACCCTTGCTCCTCAAATACAAGGTGTGGATGTTCAAATTGACATGAGCTATATCATCCACAAAAATCTTCTTACTATGACCTGCTCCATCATCTTATTACATTTGTTGTGGTCTTTGGGCTCTTGAGTAGATGCTTTTCTAAGTCCATACCCTCACCATGGGTGTTGCCATGGATTGTTTTGGCTTCTACCTTTTATGCTATGATTTTCCTTTCAAAAGGAGCCCATTCTCTTCTTCCACATATTGGAGCCTTTTTCTGGTGTGGATACTCTATTTTTTGTAGAGTGTTGTGCCATAAACATCCTTTCTTGTTGTGGTCTCAAGCTTACTCTATTGGTATTGTCGCCTGATCTCCTCACTCTTCTACGTGGGGTGCTCTCCCTTTTGTTTTTTGTTGTTTAACTTTCCTCTAGCCATAGAACTTTATAGTCTCCCTCCTACCATGGGCTTCCTACAAGCCATGGGCTGCCTACCTCCTTTCAACAATATCTTCTAGCATGTGGAGTTGTTCATACTAGTCATCTTAAGATGTGGATAGCTCCTCTTCTTACCCTACCATCTCTTGTATTGGGGGCCTCTGCCCTTGGCATAGTCTGCTTATACATCAACATGGGCTTTGTGTTCTTTCCAAATTTTCATTTCACAACATTTGAGATTCCATTTGTGTTGTGCCATGAATATGTGATTCTTTAGGTTTGGACATGTTGTTTGAGACTCAAATTTAAGAGTAATACATAATTCTCATATGTAGGGGAATGCACAAATGTTGAACTTAGTGCCATAGTTTGTTACATAAGCCTCTATATAAGGTATTGATTTTTACCTTTTCTTGTATAAATCTTATGCAAACAATGGTTTTGATATAATTCTAGTCATAACAGAGTTGATCTTCCACTATAAACATAGAAAGTCACTTAATATAACCACCTGAGGCACCAAGTTTATGGTAAGGATCACCACTAAAACATGGACTCTATACAATGCTAACATTTTAAAAATGAATTCATGCTTAAAAATAGATAGTAAAAGATTGTTTCAATCATTTCTATAGGCAACATTTGCAAAGCTAGTAACATCATAGCTCTGAGCAACTAATGAAATCAGTTGGGCCCCAAAGTGGGTCTAGCTCAAAAAAAATTCATTTTAAAACAACTCATAATTGCAAACTAATTCATTGATCTTCTCAAACTGTCTGAATCCAAAATCGAGCACCGAATCATCCTTTAGAACTTATTTTATCACTTATCTACAAACTATGATTTGCTGACAAGAAGTCCTAAAAAATGGCTTTAAAAAACTAACCCAAACAGATAATTGGGCTCTAAAAATTGAAATGTTGGTCCTTTGTTGTGATTTCTTGCACCCTGCCAGATCTCGTCACATGATGACCTCTCAATCAAAAGATATTGACATTTTAAAATTGCCTAGTCAAAATTGCTTGTAGATAAACTTGTTAGAAAACCATAAAATGCGTTTGGTTTTAGCTTTGAAAATAGGGAAAATAGATACTTGAAGGCTTAAAAATTAGGGAACTAGTTCATTTCCATGAGGAGAATGTAAAACTATGATTTGAGCTCATGGCGAATAATAGGACGCATTTGGAAAGTGCACAAAGTGGGCTACTCATAATTGCAAGACAGGGGACATCAGTAGAAAAGTATTTTTTGCAAATGGAATGGCCCTGGGAAAGTGTGCAGGAAGATTCATCAAAGTTTACTAAATGGAATACTTGAAATATTCTTAGAGTAGAATGTAGTGGTACAAACCATTTGATCTCATCTATTACGGATTCAAAATTATGACATCCTGAATATGGGTAACAAACAATTTGCATTTTTGACACCAGTAAAAAGTTATAAATTGCATTCAGAATTGCATTTGAAAACTAATCAAATGGATTTGTGATAAGCTCAAATCCAGAGCATAGCAAGTGTGTGATGTCTAGAATATAATACAAAAGGAATTTTCTCAATATGATCAACTTGGTCAAAGTTATATTAGGTCAAAAAAGGACTTTTTAGATTTCTGGGCAATTACACAAATGAATGACAATGAACAACCAACTTTGAGGGGTCCAAAACCTAAACAAATAGATTCAAAATGAGCTAAAAATTAGAACATAGGTTCTTTGATATGCATATTAAACATCACCAAAGTGGTGGGTCATGAAACATTTTTGGGTAAAAGATATTCAAAGGAAAACTGGGCTACTATACACTGTTTGACACAGGCAAAAATGCATGCTTGAACACTGCTCAAAATAGAACTTCATAGAATGACTTGGAATGTCAGTTTATCATCGTAGAATGCATAGACATGCTGAATGCAAGGTGTTGGAAACATAAAACACCTCTTAGGCTTTAATACGATAACCAGGTACATAAGCAAGAAAATGTGCATGTAGGGTTCAGAGTGACTCAAAATTTGGAAAGGTACTCAAATCAGGAATGCAATTTTGAGTCCCATCACAACCCTCACCCTATTTTGTCTCTGTACTACTTGGCTCAGATTTGAAAAATTAGAGAATTAATCTTGTTTGCTAATATCATTGTTTTTTAGAGTTGCATTATGTTTATGGTGATCCAGTTACTTCTATTATATTCATTATTGGTAACATCTCAGAGTCAAATCTATGTTTTTACTGTATGTAGCTACATCCCTACTCCTAGTCCATACGACCCCTCTCCGTTTTCCCCTCCACATCAAATCATACATCACCATCTCCCTATACCATATGAACCTCACATCTCCCTATCACACAACATATAGCCTAGTCTGTTCCACCATACATTGCCACTATACATTATCCAAAGTCTATTGTAAAAACACCCTTTTTTCCACCCATCATCACAATCTATGCCTTTGTTGTTGACTGCACACCATCCAAATTGGCTTGCTACTGGATGAACTCTTTCTTTGACCATACATCATCCAATTTGGCCCTGCACCTAACTAGCTGTATAGCCTCTTATTTTGACTGTATCACCTCCCAATAAGACCATATGGCCTTTGAATTTTCCCCATCATTTGACATTATAATTTAATGACTAAGAAATACTAATATAGAGAAGATATAGGGGAATGAGAACATTATAGTGGTATCCGAGCAAGTGATTCTACCAGCCTATGGAAGTGAATGCAAGTTTATACTTGAAGGAGAAGACAAAATGACCTTGTTGGTAGAATGGTAGATCCTCAAGATCCTATGATAGAACTCATGAATCTTGTAAGACAGCTTAGTAGAAACCAATTGCAAATCAATGAAACCCAAAGGTTTATGCAGGAAACACTACAAAAATTGGCAGAGGAAAAGATAACAAGAGAACAAAATGGGCACAACAATGACTGTGTTATGGGAAGGATAAATTCTCGACCCTCTCACTCTCGACCCTCAGAACCCATCTTCCTTCCAAGGATAGAAACACCACATAAAGAAAGAGAACCCATTGTTGGTGTAAATAAGTATTTACTATTTACACTTTATTTAAGTTTACTTAGGATAATACATATTCATATTAGTTGTCATGTAGACACCTAGGAGTTTTCATATTCATATGAGTTGTCATGTAGACAAAACAATAGTTTGCACTCAAATTGAGCACATGGTGTCTACTACATCTCTTTATGGGATACACCTTTTGCATTCTTATCCTTTTATTTTTGCATGTATATTCATGCACAATGGAGGATAATCCACTCTTGGTGGACATGTGCTTAGTTGTTATGCTTATGTCTTTGTTGATTCCTAGTCATATTAGTTGTCTTTATATACAAGACACTTCTATAATGTATATCATTCAATTATCTAATATCCAATCATCTAATAACCATTCTCATTTTATCATCATTTTTGTCTCTTGTGCTATCTATTGAACTTTTTGATCTTGGCGTTGAATTATTTCCTTAGGAAAATTCCTACATGGTATCAGAGCTATACCAAATTCTTACATGGTATCAGAGCCATAGGAGTTTCATTACATAGCCATTGGAGAGTTTTTTTTTTTTTTTTGTAGGTTAATATTGGAGTTTGTTAGTGCAAATAAGATATTGATATCACATTCAAAAGGTCAATAAAATCCCAAATCAACTTTTGTTTCATCAAAATTAACATCTGAGCTGAAATCTAGAGTCATTTAATTTTTGGAGGTGTGATTCCGGTGGAATCTAGAGTAAACTTAAGTAATATTTCTTAGGTCTAGAGATTGTGTAGAACAAATATGGTATTTTCTTATCATAGACTAAGTATTTGAAAGTCTTGATGATAATATTTAGCTTTGAAAATTTTAACAATGTTGATACACCTATGATAACTGGTCACAAGTTAACTAACAAAGATGACACACCTACAATTGAGCAGAAGAAGTACAAATCAATGATTGGAGGTTTGTAGTATCTGACTCACACCAAACTAGATATAGAAAATGTAGTTGGTATATTTGGATGATTTCAAGAAGATCCTAGAGAATCACATGATGTGGCAATAAAGAGAATTTCCAAATATTTGAAGGTTGATTTTGGTTTGTGCTATGATAGATAGAGTGACTTTACTTTGTGTGCATATACTAATGTGGATCGAGTAGGTAGTATGGATGATAGAAATATTACAAGTGGTGGAGATTTTTTTCTTGGAGGAAGATTGGTTTCTTGGTTTAGCAAGAAACAAGACTGTATCTCATAGAGCACAAAAAAAAAGGTGTGTAGTAGCAACAAACAATTGCAATCAAATCAAATGGATGAAATAGATACTAAAGGATATTGGGATAGAGTTTTCAAAACCTATTATCATACATTGTGATAACACAAGTATATTGAGTATGTCTAAGAATCCTATGTTACATTGTAAGACTAAGCATATATGTATTAAGTATCATGCTTTGAGAGAGAAAGTTGCAAAGAAATAAATCATATTAGAGTATATGAATACAAAAGAGAAGATTGTAGGCATTTTCATGAAACCTTTTCCTAAAGATACATTTGAGTATTTGCGAGCTATGCTTGGGATTATGCCCTTGCCTACTTATGAGTAGATGATGTAGAGAGTTCATTAGTCTAGTGGTACATAACACTATTGTTTATTTGGATTGAATGTTAATGCTTTCTGTATGGGGCAGTGTCTATAATGGATAGAGTTATCAAGGAATCTTGGCATTTGGTATGAAACAATGTCTTTGGACACTTGAGCTGGTTGAAGACTTTGAGCAATTGATTGACATAATGATGCCTTTTTCATCAATGTCAATGGGGAGAGATTGTATGAAAAATCCCTTTTGATAGTATGTGGGAGATGTATCTAGAGAAGAGAATGTATGGAGGAGAATTATTCATGTGATATTGATGCCAATGGGGAAGTATATCAATGGGGGAGAAGTGTGAACAATCAATGCTGTCCATATAAGAATGAGGAAGCACAGATGGAGAGTTGTTCCTCTAAGTTTTAGATTTGATTAATGAAGACGATTTGAAAAGAAGAGAGCAACAAAAATAGAGTTTGATTTGGTATTCTTGGAACTTAGATGTTTTTCATCTATGTTGTCATCAATGTCAAAGGGGAATATTATTAGCATGAATGTTGATGGTATTCCTTTGGGTAGTATCCTAAGCATTGGTGGAGCAATTGAGAAGATTGACATGTTGCATTGATGTCAATATAGTATTATTTTTGTAAATATTGGCAGAGTAGTAGATAGAGAACTAGGTTCTACAAACTATGGATTGATGATTTGGTCAAGAAAAAATGAGGATATGTTCTACATTATGTCCTAATGAAGTGGACAAGTGTGTGTGCAAAGAATTGATGTCATGCAAGAGTTATTCAAGCATTACAGAAGACATTGTGTAGATAGAGTACCTAAGAAGTAGTTTCTGATGTTTGGAATGTATCTCTTAACAAGGATACAATCATGATGAGAAAAGTTAGAAAATGAAAATAGATAGTTTGATGATGATGCTAGTGAGTGCACAAGGTCAGAGGTCACATATGCAAGAAGTTGTATTTACTGTGAGCCAATAATGTTTTGTAATTGCAAGAAGATGTAATATTTTGTAATATCTTAATGAGGTCTTATTATAATTAATTGGGAAAGCCTCAAGGCCAACTCAAAGATTTTTTTCAAGGATATGGTATAAAGGAAAGTTATTTTTCTTGTGATGAAGTGTATATATACAAGTGTAAGTAAGTTGTGCAAGTGATATGAAAAGTTGGTAAATATGTGTAAGAGATCAAAGGGATTAGTGTGATATGAATTTGAAGATATGGTATTGTGATCTGAAGAGGTTTGGTCCAGCCAAGAGGATAGAGAATTTCAAGTTATTTAAAATTATATTATTTTGAAAGGAATAATAAAAAGATCATTTGGATAGAGTGTTCAATGATATCTCTCTGGAAGCTATTTGGATAGTGGGTCCATCTTCCTTCTACAACACTTAACAAGGTTGGAATCTTTTAACGAGGATTCAAAGTCTCCTAACAAGGAATGCTATATACTGAATATATTTCATTAGCTCCTAATAGAGTCCATCCCCTTACAAGTAAATTTTATATTAGTACATCATTTTGTGGGTACCATCCCCATAGGGGTTTTCCCTCTAATCAAGGGTTTCCCTAGTTAACATATCTAGTGTTATTGTGTATAGGTATTTTCTTATGGTTGAAAATTATATTGTTTACATGCTTAAGGTTTAATTAGGTTGATAAAAGTTGATCACTGATTCACCCCTCACCTCTCAGTTATCTTGGTAGACTTTACTTTCTAATAGTCTGTTAGGCTCTTGTTGCTTCTTTCCACAAACTTCACTTCAACTCTCAACAGCTTCATTTTTCTCTTCTTTTCTTTTATTACTGCAACAACCTAGCACTTTGGCATTCCATCTTCTCAAATATGCAATCCACTTACTCATTAAAAAATGAATGAGTATATATGCTTCTTTCTCAGTCACCTTCAAACCCAAATATGAGAATTCAAAATTTGAATTTGTGTGCCTTTGTTATATCTCTTACCTTTATCATGTGTTGTTTTCATAGGTTGCGTGTGTCAAGCACTCTAACCAAAAAAGGAAACTCATGGGTTTTTTGTGACTCCACTAGTCTACTCATTCATGATAATTCAATTTTGAATTCTGTCACCTATCTTCCCATTGTAGCTCAATGTGACAACTCCTTCTTCATTCTTTTAGATATCATATGAATTACACCTACCCTTGTGACATGTCCAATCATGCATTTCTTGCCTCTTTCTTTTGACCTTGATGTTGCCTTGGTCTCACCAGTCATATTTGAGGACTTCATTTCATCTTGTATTGTTTGGCAACTAGTCTCCATTACCTATCCCTCTATCCAAAATTCTATCATTAACAACTTATACTTAATGCACTTTGTCTAAGTATGTTGTGAAGATCACTTATCTTCACCTATTTATTTTCTCCATACTCTAGTCTCTTTCTGACTAAGATGCACTAGTGTCCTTCCTTGTCTCACTAATTCCATACTAGTTGATACTTCAACTTTTTCTTAACAATAATGATAACTATAATATAATTGGTCTTATGAGTAAGCTCCACCAATCTCATATTTCACTCATTTGATAGTTATGCCAACAATCTCCCCTTTGACATTAATGGAAATGTCAACATCATTTACATTATTTAATGCCTCAACACAATGTCTAATGGAAATTCTTTGACTATTACATACTTGGAAAATAAGGGCATATATCATTACTTTTGTCTTCTTTATCTTCAACATCTCCCCCCTAGATGACTGACTCCTTTTTTAGTTACATCACTTTTTTGTCTTTACTCTGTCACTTCTCCATTTCTCGGTGTCTCACTTTTGTCCATAATTTCTTTGTCTAGGTACTCTACTTACTTCTCCTCCTATCTCGACTTACTCGTTGGTGCTCACTTTCCTTTATTTTGTTTGTTGATTCTTTCTCCCCCTCTTCCACCTTTATCTGTGATTTCTCTCCATATAGAGTAGTCCCCTTGTGATCATTAATCCAATGTAAGTTGTAATCTTAAAAGATCACAGATTGATGCTTAACCTTTTTCTTTACTTCAGGCATGATAGGGGTATGACCTCTAACTTCCCTATAAGATAATCAAACGTATCTTTTTGAATAGTTTTTATTAAAACATAAGCAAGTTGTTATTTAGTTGCTACATATTCCAACCTAACCTCTTTCTCTTGTAATTTCTCTCTTAGGAGTTGATACTCAATGGAAATGTGGTTTGTCTTTGAGTGCATTATTGAGCTCTTTGATATGTTGTTGGCACTCGTATTATCACAATTTATTACTATCAGTTTCATTACCTTTTCTTGAATGCCTTCTAGTATCTATCTGATCCATACTATTTGTGTATAGTGTACTATTATAGCCACTTATATAGCTTATGTTATTGACTAAGAAATGTAATTTTGAATTTTTTTGACCCATGTTATTTGTCTCCTGCTAAGAAAGAATGCACTACTAGTTATGCTCTTTGTGTCATCTACATTTTTTGCCTAATTAGCATTTGTAAAGACATTGAGTTTAAAGTTTTCTTTGTGAGGATACCACAATCTATATTCTTTTATACCATTTAGGTATTTGAAGACTATCTTTACAACAACCATGTGTGTTTCTTTAGGGTTGGCATAGAATCTAGCAAATATTCCTACTTCCTACATAATGTCTAGTTTCTTGTGCACGACATACTATATTTTATCGATCATGAACTAGTAAAATGTTTCATTCACTTTTGGACTTTCATCTTCCTTTGATAGTTTACAATTGGTCACCATTAGGGGACCCATTAGTTTGGACTCCTCCAGTCCAAAGGTCTTCTAAATCTCACTTACATACTTCATTTGAATTATGAAGATTCTACCTTTTCTACCAATGATATTTTGGTTCTTTGGTTGAGGAACTAAGGTCCACATCTCATTTTTCTCTATCTCTACAATTTCTTCCTCCATGGCCTTTAAGTAGTCTTCAACTTTCAAGGATTATTTTGTAGTCTTAGGCTCAACTTGTGAGAGTAAATAGGTA
Source organism: Cupressus sempervirens (assembly GCA_028749045.1). NCBI lineage: Eukaryota > Viridiplantae > Streptophyta > Pinopsida > Cupressales > Cupressaceae > Cupressus > Cupressus sempervirens. The sequence goes on along the minus strand of CM053784.1, from coordinate 296,928,969 downwards.
TTCTCTCTCTCACACCTTTCTCCTTCTCATCACTCCAACATCTTTATCTATAATGATATGATAATCTCAGTGGTGTCTTATTACATAATTTGTTAGCATTGGTTCTTCTCTTGGTGCATCATTCACTAGCTCTTCAAGCTGAACTACTTTTTCCAATACTTCTTCTTGTGTAGCTTCTATAGGTTATTTTTCTACAAGTACAATGAGTGGCACGCTAAATTTTTTTTTGTAGTATTATCCTTCTTTATTTCTTCCTACATCATTTTTCTCAGAGAACTCATTTACTTTCACATTTGTAGATGCCACTATTTTATTTGTTATGGTATACAAACAATGGTATGTTTTTCTCTTTGTGGAGTATCCTAAGAAGATTCCCTCATCAATCTTAGATTCCCTCATCCTTCAAACCCTTTTAGGGTGTGCCTAATCAAGAGCTTATCCTTGTTAGAAGATTACAACAACACTGTCAGGTGTCACTAGATTAGGGGATTTGAGGGAGACTTGCTAGAGTCCTTACCTAGGTAAAGTTAGTTTGGTTAGAGGACTTAGAACACAAGTGAATATGTTACCTAGCTAAGGTATTTAATACGGAGGACTTTCTAGAGTCTACCCATAATGGGATTTGTCATTGTAATTACATGAGAACAACTAGAAGATTAACATATGAAAGATAACTACTTAACTTAACTTGATTTAGATATATTTGATGCTCATACACTGAACTCAAGAGAAAAACAAGAAGATTAACATATGAAAGATATCTACTTAACTTGATTCAGATATCTTTTATGCTCATAGAATGAACTACAACTTTCTCAACTCTCCTTAGCTCTACAACTCAAACTTTACCATTCCTTGGCTCTCTTGTGCTCAACTCAAAAACTTTTACTCTTCTACTCACTATGTATTAGGATTTCCTTTCTTTTTTTAGCACACTTTACTTCAAATATCATCACCTTCACCTTTATCTTCTTTTCTTTTGTGATTGCAACAACCTAGCAATTTAGCATTCTAACTTCTTAAATGTGCAAATCCCTTGTTCATTAAAAAATGAATGACTATATATAGTTCTTGCTCAATCACCTTCAATCCCTAATCTAAGAATTCAAAAATTGAATTCTCCTACCTTTGTCATATCTCATGCCTCTATCATGTATGATTTTTATAGGTTGCTTGTATCAGGTACTGTAACCCAAAAAGACAAGTTACAAGTTTTGTGTAACTTCACCAATCTTCTTGTTGATGGGAATTCAAATTTGAATTCTCTTGCCTATCTTTACATTGGAGATTGATGTGATAGCTCCTCCATTTTTTGACATCTTAGATGAATTAAACCTACCCTTATGGTGTGTCTAGTCACATGTTTCTTGCCTTTTTCTGTTGGCCTCGATGTTGCCTTAATCTCACTAGTTATCTCTAAGGACTTCATTTCATAATGTCTTTGTTGACATATTAGTCAAGTTTGTTATTAGTGACACACATTTATTTAGATTATGTATAGCCACCAAGCTCATTGATTAGTTTAGAATGTGTTTTCCATGTAATTCAGTAGCCACCGAGTTCCACAATTGCTACTAAGTCCTTTGGACTAATTTAAGTGGTTATTGAGTGGATTCAGTTAGTGTGAAGTCTAGCAGTTTAAATTGTGCAGTTCAATATACACCAAGTTTATCAGTGGTTACTGAGCATTGCATTGTCTATCGAGTTCTTAGTTCATGTGATATGAAGCCAGTGTTAAGTGAGCTAATTTATGCTAACCAAGTGATTCAATATTTGCCGAGTTGCACAATATCTATCGAGTCACCAGTGCAGACTGAGTTCAGGACTACTTGAAAGTGATCAGTATAGACCAAGCTTCTATGTCTACCAAGTGCATGATGATGTTGAGCATTGACTATGGATGCCAAGTATTAGAACCTCACCAAGTCATTCTTTAGAACATGAGTATCTTCATGTGAGCCAAGTTTGTAACATTTGTGTTAACTTGTATCATGGCTGATTTTGTAATTTTTTAATCTAGATTGGTATATATATGTAATGTATTGTATCATATCCAATGAGTAAGAATGCGAATGTGAAATATGAATGTTAAAAGTTCAAGTTATGAATGAAATAGATAAAGAATAAGGAGCAACAGAGACATATCTATCACAGAAAGGTGATCAATACACTAAGGAATCTCTATCAGCAAACTCAGTTGCAAATTAGAGATCTATTGCTTCATCCAAATAGGTGAACTAGTCAAAATCCTTTAACAAGGTAGACCTAATAGTCTTTCATAAATCTCTTTACCAAGTGCATACTCCATTGTATGTTTGTAAATCCTCTCACAAGGTGGACCTAGCAGTCCTAATTGCTCCTAATAGGGTAGATCAATGTAAGCCTTAACATGCCAACTTTATGCTATAGTACAAAAGTTTGTGGGCATCATCCCTACCCCAGTTTTACTTTCTATTTGGAAGGTTTCTGGGTCACAAAATCTTTGTGTTCAAGTGTTCTGGATGCTTTCATATTTTTAGTTTCTCATGCATGCAATTAGATTAGATGTGATGAATCAAGTGCTAATTGAATTATCTGATTAAAATTGTTAAAGTTTTAGAAGTTACTAATTCACCCCTCCCTTCTTAGTAATTTAGCATAGTCTTGAATATTTCCAAAAATTGGTATAAGAGCCTAGTTGTTCTCAAGAGAAAGTTTAACAACTTGAGCAAAGATCAAGGATATGGAGATATTTAGACTTGACAAAGCTATTGAAAATGAAAAGTTGGATCTAGAAATGACCATTTCCCAACTCAAGAAAGATAAGAAGAAACTTTCCCAATCTTTGAAAAGAAGAAAGGAAATTGCAAATCAAATGAATGATCATCTTTGCATTGAAGAAAAAATTGAAGACTTTCACCCTTCAAGTAGCTTAGATGAAGCAAATGATGCAATCAAATAACTAGAGAAGAATGGTTCCTTGCAAGAAGAAGTAAGAAAGCTAAAAAGAGAACAAGAAATTCAGTCAGTAAGGTTATGTGAAGTCTTGGATTTGGCATAGAAAGTGGTTAAGAACAACTTATCTTATGACCTTGCCAACCTATTGTTAAGGCAATTCAATAAATACATGGGAAGTATTAGAAGATCAAGGAAAAACCCATGCAAATTTGGCTCATTGTTAACCTTTCTATTCTTTTATGTCCAAAAGTTCTTTCCTTCTAAAGACATTGTAGTCTAGAGAAAAGATGTGCCCATTCTTTACCAAAAAAAAAAATATATTACAAAAATGGGTGAGAACTATGCCAACATCATGGACAACTACTTCAATGTATTCAAGGAGAAAATGAACAATATGTTCAAGATTCTGAAGAAGTTAGTTGAAGATCATAAGGATGATGTATGCTTCATGGTGGATAGTGACAAAGTATATATTCAAGTAGTTAACCCTAGAATTGTGTGGGTAAAACCTCTTGGCTATGAGTTAAACATTGATGAAAGCAAGGATATCATTAACACCCTTGTCAATGAACCTATTGATCCCAAGGCCCCTTATTTTGGAGCTTATGATGAAGCTAAGGCCAGAATAGAGCAAGAAATAAAGCTCCCACAGACAATTAACAAAGGGAAGAGAAGGATAGAAAAGCTGAAATCAAGTGCACCTACATTTTTAACTAAGGGAAAAGGTGAGGATGTGGAAGATGCAAAGGATGAGGAAGAATCTAAGAAAGGTGAAGAAACTTTGAAGAAAAAGGGCAAGGTGATCATCACCAAGCCTATAAAGTCATCCATTGAAATCTTCACAAGGAGGTCACAAAAGAAAGGAAGTGACATTGTATTCAATAAACCTCCACCCACCTTCTAGGAAAGGCTAAAGTAATTAGAAGAAGGAAAAAGGATAAAAAATTTTAAATCATTAAAATATGAGATTAGGATTGAGTCTGAGTAGAAGCAAGTTGAAGATGTGGGTCTAAATAAAATGTGTAAGTGGAAGTACTCACCAAATCAGCTCACTTCTCAAGTCCCCAGTGAATTATTAGAGAAGACAAAACCAAGATGGGATTTTTCTATGCAAAGAATCAAACACATATATGCACAAAACCTAAGGCAGTTATTATCAATCATATTATATGCTAAGGTGAAAGAGTCATTAAAAAAAATGAAGAAAAATTGACTCTAAACTTTAATACTTGTTTGGTTGTAATCAAAGACATTGAGCATGTTGTTAGGAATGCTACAAATACTTGGAAAAATATTTATCATCTTCATAAACCAAGTGAATTTATTGTTGAAGTAAAGGATGATGAAGAAGAAGAAGATAAAGAGAAATATCACGAAGAAAATTTCAAAGAAGTGACTTACTTTGATAATGAGGAAGATGAAGAGGATCAAGGTCTAGAAGCTACTGAGGAAGAAAAAAAAGTTGATGAAGAGACTAACCTAGTCAAGATAGAAAGTAGTCATTACCTCACTTCCTTACTCCCCAAGCAAACTATTGATTACATTAAGTATGGACACAACTTCAACAAGTTTGGTTGTGACTAATAGTGATACATTGGATGTCCAATCACTCTTTGCCCAACTCAACTCAACATATCATTGATAGAAGTGACTTCCACTTCATCCACCAAGCTGTAGACTCCTTCATCTACCGAGTTGAGTACTTCAATTTTTACTTCTCCAATTTTGACTTCTTCAGTTTTAGATTCTACAATTTTGACTTCATCAATTTTGGATTCTTCAAGTATTTCTATAAGTATTCCATTAGTTAGTACAATATCAATTTTTACTACAAGTCCAAGTATGTCTACTATTGTTTCCATTCTAGATACAAAAGCAATAAGTGCAAGGATAGTTGAGTCTAAGGTTCAACTAAGTACAAAATTTTTGGGGAAAGGAAAGGAGATAGAGGAAGAGATAGATTTAGATGAGGAAATAGTAATCCACAAATGGGATATTTACAACCTTCTTCAGACCAAATGCATACATTTGGTGAACTCTTCCAAAAAAAGGCCAAACAAAAAAGACTAAGAGAGGAGATAGATAGAGAGTATAAGATCATAGAAGATACCAAGAACATTTTTACCAAGGCAATAGGAACTGAGGTTGATTCTTCTCATCCTATTTTGTATCAGCTAGTAGAAGCAGTCCAAAAATTCAATGAGGACACAAATGGTTAGGATAAGCTAGTTGAAAAGGCTAAAAAGAAATTTAATAATAAAGTGCTAGAGCACATTGCACAACAAATAACCATTTATCAAGTTAAGCTTTCTACAACTTTGGTCAATCTTGAGGCATCTTGTTCAAATGTGTCATCACTTTTTGGGAAACTATGTGATGGCCCTGAGTATACAAAGGAAATAAAGGAAAAATTGTCCAAAATTTATATAGATCTAAAGGAAAGTGCTCAGTAGCTACAACTTGACCCTAGTTCAAGCTTTGCACATTTCAAGAAAATTAGATTTTTGTCAAACATGCAAGCTGAATTGTTAAGAGAAGAAGCAAGGATCCACTCAACATTGATTGACATACAAAATATGATCCTTCCAATCATGGATGCTATACATAAACATACTATATATTCAAAGACTCTGATCCATGATAATAACTTCTCTATTGTAGATCATATGATTGAACTATCAACAGAGGTGCAAATTGCACTACATACATGCAAGGTGCTGCAAGAAAATTGGGATAAAACCTTGACAATCACTCTCAAGGTACACTCTGAATTCTTATCCCATTTTGGTGTCTCTATGCAAATATGTTAGAATAAATCTTTGGAATTACTGTCAAAAAGGGGGAGAAAAGTTACATTGGAGAAATGTTATATGTTGGATAAATGTTACATGTATATTGGAGAAAATTTATATTGAAGAAAGCCATATAGTATGTGGGAGAAATATTCTAAGGTGGAAAACTACTTTTTATATACCTTACATAGATCAATTTTGAAAAATCTTAAAAATATAGTATACTCTATCGAGCTAGTATCGTGTGGTGATGAATACAAGGTATTCAGTTTTGGCTAATAAGTATTTTTCTCACTAATTCCAAGGGGGAGAATGTTGACATATTAGTCAAGTTTTTTATTAGTGACACAATTAATCAAATTTTGTATAGCTATCGAGCTTATTGATTAGTTTACAATGTTTTCCATGTAATTAAATAGTCACCGAGTTCCACAGTTGTTACCTAGTCCTTTGGACTAATTCCAATGGTTATCGAGCAGATTTAGTCAGTGTGAAGTCTAGAAATTTAAACCATACATTTTAGTATACACAAAGTTTATCAGTGGTTACCGAGCATTACAATGTCTATCAATTTGTTAGTTCATGTGATACGAAGCTAGTGTTAATTGAGCTACTTTATGCTAACCAAGTGATTCAGTGAGAGGTTGCCAATATGTTACCTATATTTTTTTTTTACTTCTAAGGAAAAAAATAGCTTTCTAATGATTCTTACATCTTATTAGGTCCAAGTTTAGAAGAATTATTTAAAATTTAATAAGGATTCAAGTGTTTGGAAAATATGTACCTTGAGCATAAAATTTTAAAATCATGTCAGAAATCTTCATGTTTTGAAAAAGGTTTTTTTTTTTCACTTGTATTGCCATATTTTCCTTAATATTTTTCCTTATTGACTTAGTCAAAGGTGAAGATTGCATTATATAAAGAAATAATGGAGTTTTTCACTCAACAAAGAAGAACATCTCTAATATACATATAAAAATGAGTGAATTACAAATTTCTTAAGCACTTTCAAGTTTCAATAGATGTTCAATGAGATAACAACATATTCACAAGGATTAAACAATGAGTTTGTATATACAAACATCAATAATAATGAAAGAACAAAAAAAACATAGGTGAGTGACATATTTACAAATAAGGAAAGAATGTATTCCTCACAAGAACAACAGTTCTTATACCAAGAAAATCAAAATTTCACTTAAGAACAAAATGAGGGGAAGAATTTTTTTGATAAGAGTAAGCAACAATTTATGTGAATCAATGCCAAAAGTTTGAATGAGTAGAAAACTTAATCAAGATGACAACATTTTCTATCAATAGACACTGAGTTTTACATTCATGCATGCGATTGTGAAATAGGATGCTAGATACAAAGAGTAAATAGCGAAAACAATTAGAGAAAAACCTTGCATGTAAGGGAAAGGGGATGGTTCCTCTTGTAGAGTGTCATGAAAATGACCAAAAATAAGAAAAATAGGTGTCTTACGATGAGGGAAAAAGAGGACAATAATGGTGGAGGTAAGAAATGGGTACCTTATTTTGAATAAGGGAAACATTGTTTAATTAAAGAGGCATGCATGTGATATGAAATACTCAATATGCTTTGTTTACATTTGAAGTCTTTATTAAAATATCTCGTATAAGGTTTTAATGGAGTTATTGATGATTTTTGTATAGTCATGGTAGATTTAATCTAACTTTTTTTTGACAGAAGGAATCCATGCAATGATCTCAAGGTGATGTCAATTGCTCATTGATAAATCATAGTTTCTTCTCATATATAGTATCCTAAGGTGTTATTCATTCATTGTCATGTTTGTCTTTATGATCTCACTATCCTCTCATAGTTGTGATATACATCATTTTCATATGTTTTCTTTTAAATATTTGAGACAATAGATAGTAGAAGTCATGAAGGAACAATAATAAATATATTTGTGATATTTGGATAGTCAACTATGAATACATAGGAATAGTAGGTGTATACCATGTACAATATTAGTAGAAGGTAGCAAACAATTTAGATACAAGAAGATGAAAATGGGTTATTTGTAAGGAGAAATAAAAAAAGGCACAATAACTCATGGTCATTAATAAGACAACTAAAGCACAAGAATGATCATGAAAAATAGTCATGTAACAAGCTATGTAGGAACACTCTATATTGTCGCATGTCAAAAAATGTATTTCTTGATGAGAAATGATAATATTAATAGTTGGTGAGATGTTAAGCATGAAATGAGTGACAATAAAAAATGAATACAATTGCCAACAAGTTTTTCTTTTGACTATAGTAATGGAGATAACTATATTCCATTTACTAAATGGTAAGGTAATATGAAAATTCCAAATACATTGCATGACTATGATAGGGTCTGCATGAGTAAGATGGAAAAAGATGATCTATTGAGTTAGGTTCTATGAGAGTAAGATAGTGATGGAGTAGAGTATCCTTAATACTTGGAATATTTTGTTGCATGAAAAACTAAAGCATCCAAGAACAAAAACTAGTGACTAGAATATACATGCATATTGATAGAATAGAGATTGACACCGATATAAGAACAATGATGAAAAAAAAATTTCATGTTAGAAGAGAAATATAAGATGTGATCATTTTGACAAATAATTATTTATAAAATGAAAGATAGTGAAAATATGCCTAAAAGAAGTGATGGTTGATGTTTGAATAGTAGCAATCACAAAGTATCAAACATAGTGATAATAATGTCAAAAGGTTAGTGGGACCAATAAAAAAATATTAAAATAGTTGTATGTAGATACAATAGACAACCAAGATTCCTATGTCTCTTGAACATAGCGAGCATGTATTTAGTTATAAAGGATGTGCATTCTTTAGTTTATCCTAGTAATCCAATATCATAGAGCACAAATATATATTGTCATGAGAAAGAAACCTTGGCAAACAACAAAGAGTTCAAGATACTACTATCATCAACATTATTTTTAGGGATCCTAGGTATCCTATTATCATATGGGGACATGATCAATAGACATGGATGTGTATAAGACAAAATTTCATACCATTAAAGGTTTTTTTTACACAATTTTTATGTGAGGCCTCACCTCAACGATCATAGCTCAATTGATACATTCACTTTTGATACATTTTGATTCAAGTTTTTGATACATTATTTGACTGAGTAGTCATTGATCCATATTATTGATTCCATGTGATGACTACATTATTATGTTTTACTTTTAATGCTTTGATAGCATTATATTCGATGGTTCATTCTAGTAATGCAAATTGAATCAGGATTAGACCTAATATGATTAGATGAACTATGATTAAAAGTTTAAGAATTGAATTGATGAACATATCATGGTGTTTCAATTATGCAAGTGGTTTATATATGATAATTGGTTAGAAATGAAAAACTTATTGAAATGAAATTAAGAATGGTTAAAGTTGAATTTAACTATGCAAGTTAAATTTATATATATGTAATTTTCTTGAGCTATTGATATTCAAATTGAGTGTGCAAGGAATTAACCATGGTACTAAATTAGAGAACCTAGAGCTAAACCTATGTGCAAATAGTGAAGTCAAGATTGAATCTATTGAAGAGATTCAAACCTCATTGCTATGTATTTTAATTTGTAGATAGAAATTGAATGTGTGTATTAGATTAAATTCATGTTGTAATTAGTGACATGTGACTTGTAATGTGTAATTTACTTTTATGGTGTCACTTGACACTTGTAATGTCTATGTGTAAAAGACATGTCAATTAGCATTTGGCAAGAGATACTTAGCCTAAATTAAACCTAATAGAGTGCCTAAGTTAATCCAACTTTTTAAGAGTTATTATGTGAAGTCCCATCAAGTATAATTTCAAATTAAAAGTTTAGTTGCACTTTTATGGGCCAAAACGTGGTCCTAGGAGATTATTTTAGTGGAATTGAAGTACCCATATGGTAGTACTATGAGTTGGGGGCCTACTTTTCACTACCAGAAGGCCTAGATAACTTTAGTAACCCTCCAAATAAGCCACTTTTCAGAACTTGTGAAAATGGAGAAGTCGCATGACCTTACCCATCCTTACACACTTTCCCAAGCTTTCAATTATGAGAGGAGACACGAAGGAAGGCCAAGGACTAGGAGTTAACTCACACTTATTTCTAGTAGGTGGGAAGGAATTTGGAGGTCATTTTAGAGGGCCTTGTACAACTTAGTGGGTGTTTTCTCACTCTCTAATTTTAGAGACTAAAGAGTTTTGGAGATTGGAAACAAAAGGAAAGGGGATCTTCTCAACTTATCATTTGCATAATTTTGAGCAAGATAGGAAGCTCTTGCCAAAAGAAACACTATTATTTTTGCTATAGATTAGTATGTGAATGAATTAATGAACATATTTTGTATGCTTTTCTTGTATGTTATTGTGTTCTTGTTAAGGGATAGGAATGGATATTTTTATTCCTTGTTTTCTTATATTTTTAGGTTTTTTTTCTTAGATGTGAAATGCATTACTCACCCTTGGGAGGGAATTTTGAGCATTGAATTCTAGTATTAGAGTTATGTGTCAACATTAGGAACCTAAACCCATTACATTTCAACTTATGTAAACTTAAAACTGTAATCACCTAAAAATGGTCATCTAGACTATTAGCCCCCTTCTTAGCATTTTGGCTAAATTAATTTAATCATTTACCTAGACCAAATTGCTAATAATCAATTTATTTGATTATAACCTATAGTTTGACTATGCTATCCTAAGTTCATTATTTGATTAAAAGAACATGTCCCCTTTTAATTAAATAAAAGACCCCATTCTTCTAACCCACTTAAAGTGCACACATAAAGTCTTTTTTCTATTTTACAATTAAAAGAAAAGGCTTGTGAGACTTTTGTCTTATATGACAAGTCAACTTATATTCTATTGGTTGATTTGTGTGTGCACATGGATCACTCCTATTTTCGAATTCCACCGTTGATCATCCACCATCTTCATCTTGATCTCCACCGTCCATACATCTTTAAAAGGGAGAGAGCTTTCCCCATCCATCCATCTTTTGAACATTGTTATGCTGCAGGTTTTCTAACAGGTTTTCTTTGGAGCTTTGTGGAGAACTTCTCTTTCTTGTCTACATTCTCTCATTCATGGCATTCTAGCTTAGCTTAGCTTTCATTTTTACATGTAGCTTAATCTCACATAGCTTAATAATGGTATTGTAACACTCTCATTCATATTCTAGCATAGCTGCATTTGACATTCTCATTCTAGCTTAATCTTCATTTGCATTGCATCCTTGAGGAACTCCTTGGGACATTTGCATTCTTGCATCTTGTCTTTGGAACCTCCCATTGCATGGTTTACTAGCAAGAAGAGTATCTCTAAGGCTCATCTGAGAGCCCTTGAACTTGAAATACACTCTCTTGCACTCCATGGATAGGGAGCTCTAAGCCGGCATCTGAACATTTCGAACTCATGGAATCGTTTGGATAGAATGGTTTAGAGTGGGACACTTTCGAGTGTACATTTTTGGCGCCCACCGTGGGGCTTGAATCAAATTTTTAGCTCCATTTGCTTTCATTTCTTATCTCTAGTTTTTTACAGCAGCATATTGGGTCTAATCAAATGCTTTTGTAGAATTATCACTTTGGTTTTAAGGCCAAGCCATAAGTAAATTGGTTTGAAGGCCAAAAACTTAGTTGGTTTAAAGATTTAATCATATCTTTTAAACCGCTTGGATTTTGGTTCTGAAATTTTTTTTGTAGGTAGGATATATGCTCAAAATGTCTCAGTCCGATTTGCAGAGCATTTTGACGTGATTTTCGGGAGTTATGAGTTTTTCTTTGTTTTTCATAAAAAGTCATTTCTGATCGCAAATCAGCGATTTTTTTTTAAAAACTTATATTTTCAAAAAAAATTTTCAATTCTAATGGGGGTTCTTTCTTTGTGTTTTGAATTTTGAGATCGTATTAAGGATCAAAAATTCGATTTGATAAATTTGGCCTATTTTGACAAAATCAATCTCTAGAGAGCAAATGAAGAGATTTTTTAAAATTTCTTGCATTTTTGGAAAGCTCTCTGATTTTTAATAGGGGTCTCTTTTTTTCATTTTCATTTTTGGATACGAAATCATAGCAAAAAAGTCCAATCTTGTTGACTAGATCAAAAACAAAGAGTAAAAATGAAAGCATTTGTGATTAACTTGCACTTTCTTTGCATGTACTTGGTTGGAGGATAAATTAGATTTTTGAAGCAACTCATCAATTTTTATTGCATAATTTTATGTTATTTCACATTAACTTTTGTTGCTAACAAGTTGTGATTTCAGGTTGCCATCCTTGTGAAAAAAATTGAAACATTGCATAAAAAGAACGCATGTCAAAGCTTCAAATGCACAAGGGCTACTAACGATTGTTTGCAGGGCTGCCCAAAGCATAAAAACCCAAATTTCTTGCTTTTTTGTTTTCATGTGTGGCATTGAATAATTGTTCATTTTTCATAGGCACATAAAACTTGTGATTGGAGTCTTTTGGTAATAGGAGAGTATGCTCTTCACCCTTGTGGTGAATCAGAAATCTTGACTTGCCATTTGGTTTCAAAAGCAAGTGGTAACTGAATCTTCTTGGCGTGTTTGGGAGAAAATGATTGGAATAGGAGAGTATGCTCTTCACCCTTGTGGTGAACCAGAAATCTTGACTTCCAAAATTTGATCCACTTTGTGTAGTTAGAATCCTTTAGAGGGCCTGCTCTCAGACAACCTGAGAGGAACGACCCAAGTGGGAACAAGCCGATTACCTGGCTCTTCCAACCCACTATAAACTCAAGGCTACCAAGGACACAAAACTTTGGTATACATAGTGTTTGTCTTCGCCTAGTGTGATCGCTTATGGGATTTCGACCATAGGGAGATCACTAGGCAAGAATGCTTAAGGTACTCTTGTGATCGTGAGATCGGTTACTCATCGCAAGGTGAGGTGTCCCGTAATTGGGAGCAAGAGGAACACTATGAACGGAAGCCCGATCTAAAAACTCTAAGTTAGTAACTACCTTTTTTTTAGCCGCTCAACTTCTTGGTGCAAGGATCGATCCTAGTGGACTACCCGGATCACCCCAAGATTTACACTCACCATATGTGTTCTTTTGGTTCTGCTTATGGCATTTCCATGACAAAGCCAATATCTCTTGTGGGCAACCACTTGGTGTGAGGCAAAGGAGCATCAAGCGTGGGCCAAGTTGTTGAGTAATGAACCATGTCTTTTAGGTAGATATTGTTTGATGTGTTCTCAAATGTGGTATACCTGTGAAAATGTGGTATAGGAGCAGTGGAGTAGAAGTTAGCCCCTGTCATTCAGTAGCCATGAGTGGAGTGAATCTTGAAACACTTACTTGGGAGTCATTTGCAAGTACATTATGAGACAAAGAACTCTCATAACCCTTTAGATAGGAACAAATAGAGGAGTTCCATGATTTTCAACAAAGAGGCATTACAATCAAAAAATACAAGAGCATGTTTCTTGAGATCCTTCCATATGTTGACTACATGAAGGATGAGAAATATTGGATCCATCATTTCATTAAGGGACTTAATATATCTCTATAGGGTATAGTTCACCTAGCATTTCCTACTACCTTCAAAGAGGCAGTTGAGATGAAACTAGTTACTGAGTTTATCCATAGTAGAGAGGAGTCTTGAGATTAGTCTCATAAATAGAACCCCTCTACTTAGTAGTCAAGACAAAAAATACCCCCTTGGAAGGAGAATCAAGGTCATTCAGTGGGGTCCTTCGAGGCCCCATTGTCACAATAGAGATTAAAGCAAGACACTAGAAAAATCCCACCATAGTGTGATCAAGGCTCCAACCCTAAGTAGTGGTAGTCTTGGGCACCTAGATAGGATCAAAAGACATAGACCCCATATGCATAGCTAGCTAAGACTTTGTAGTCCTCTAGGGGTGGATAGAATGGATCTAGTAGGACTAGAAGTCCACAACATTCTAGATTTAGGGAGTGTAGATTCAGATTCGTGGCCCATGTTACACTTGTGGTGGTATGGGTCACATAGAAAGAGAGTACCCATAGGGCCTAATAGTAGATAGTCAAAGAGGGGTTACTTTAGAGCCAATAGTAGGAGATATGGGTAGGTCCCATAAAATGTTTGTAGTAGTTGATAATTTCCATGACGAGCACTAGGCCATGATCATTGAGTCCACAAGTATGATATGATGTAGTATGGTTACCATATTGTTTGATTCAAGAGTTATTGACTCCTTCACATCTCCAATTGTAGTGGAGCATTTTAGGCTAGTGGAAATTAGATAGGATATTAGTTGGGAGGTAGAGTTAGCCTTGAGAGCCAGGCTGATAGTTAGTTCCATGGTCCAAAATTGTCAAATTTAGATTGGTGTAAATAATTATTCACTTGTTACACAGTTCTTAAGTTTAATTAGGCTAATGAATTATTTTATTATTTAGTTTGATACCTAGGAGTTTGTGTACTCTTATGTGTTGTCATGTTGACAACACAATTATTCACACTCTTAATTAAGAACATGGTGTCTACAACATAATTTTACATGCCACACCTTTGTAGGATTATCCTATCACCATCGCACTTACTCCTATGCTTAATGGAGGATAATCCACTCTTGGTGGATATGTGCCTTATTGTGAGACTTATCAGTGTGCTAACTCCTAGAAATTCTAAAAGCATTCCAAAGGCCTTTATATTTAGGAGTACATGGTATCAGAGCCGAGGGAATTTCTCTTCACATAGCCATTGGAGACCATTTTCTTGCTTCACCTCTTGGAGGACCTTGTTTTAGACCTAGAATATCACAGTAATTAGGAGCATCTAAAGCCAAAGTGAACCTCGCCATTGCATTCAAAACATCAATACAATGAAATTTGACTATAAATTTGCCTACCTTAGGCCATAGTCAAGTTTAAGGAAAAATATTTTTTGCAAACTGATACTTGAAGGCCTAATTTGCAAATCTGGTATGATCATTTGTTAGATCTGTTTAATTATTTTTCAGATCTGTATTCTCTGAAATTTTTCATAATTTTGCAATACTTTCAAAAATTTTCTAGGCCTACTAGGCTCGTAGAGAACTTTTTTTTTGTAGGAACCAAGTGGTGAAACCTCAGCCCTCATAGGGAATATTCCAATATCGAATAGACTGCACACTATACTACTAAATCTAGTAGCCAACCACCAAATTCAATGTCTTCACAAATTACAGCAACCTCGACCTTACTCAACTTGTAGACCTTGTACACATTCGGTGGCCTAGCTTCACTTTATTTAATTGTTGCGGCCTTCAACTTTTAAACATGACTAAAGATTTTTGTTTTGGAAATGTGGGTTTAGGTGGTCATCCCCAACTTCTTTGGCATCCAAAAAAGACTTTCCCCTGGCAATATCTAATTGCCTCCAACGTCGACATTTAAAACCATCCTTTTGACTGCCATTGCTCAATCTTTGATAATGCCCTCCAGAAAGATCTTTGGCAATTATCCTACCACACATCATGAGAACAACACAGTTGGCAGTCAGATGGTGCCATGCCAGTAGTGATATGACACCAATGCACAATGACAAACACAAATTCCTGTGCCACACACCAATTTCTTAGCACACCACATGGACCTCCTCCATGTAGATAATCCATACAAGACATGTCATTGCCTCGTTAGAGCACCATACCTATCACATAAGTAGATACATGTATGATATGTTAGTAGAACTGTAGTATGCCCTATCATCATCCATGTTGGATCCATACCTATTGATGTAAGAAGCTGTATACTAACACCATCTACTACATCACCCTGGGGCTATTTTTCACTGACATCATCTAATCATGAGCCTAAATTTGATGGCCATCTAATCATCATCTAAAGGAAAAATTAAACTACTATGATGATTGTTTGATTGTCAAATTTAACCCAGTGTTTTATTGTCCAGACCCCTCTTTAGATTTAGTTTTAATTTGACAGTTTGACTTTAGGAGGCCATAACTCATTCATCCAGACTCCAAATTAGGTGCAATTTTAAAAAAATTTTGGGTAGAATTTCTTGAACTTTTTAGTGGTGCTATTCTTTTTTGGTTTTGGTACACGAATTTGTCAAAAATTGCATTTTTTGGTGACTATACATATGATCTAATCTTGCATTTTGCAACTTCAAATGCTCTGTATGAGCTCATCTAGACTCCAAATCAAGTTTCATTTTTTTTAAGTGCTTAATTTTTTGTTTACATTTTAGATCTACAATTAGATTATAGAGTTGTGTGGAAAAAAATATCACTTGTAGAATTAGTTCCTTTTTTGCATTGTATTGCTTTGATTACTCTTCAAAATTGTTGTACTTTTGAGCTATAGTGCTTAGTGCCAGATTTGAAACTCAAAAGGTAGTTGTAAAAAACAAAATTAGAAGCCCACTATTGTCTATTTTGACAAGTGGCCTATTGCACATGCACTATATATAAAGTGCCAAAAGCATCATTTTTGGGGGGGATCTTTTGATTGAGTGAATAGGGGGGTGTCTCTTGTGTTCTTGTGTCTCTCTTTCTTTTTTGTGCTCTTTTAATTTTCTACATTATGGGTTCACCTAAAACTCCACTTCTAAATTCACACAATTATACTACATGGAAAGATATTATATGGAGTAGATTAATAGAAAATAGTTTAAATCTATATGTTGATGGTACAATTACCAAACCCACTGATGCAATAGCACTAGCTGATTGGAAAATTATAGAAAATAAGGCTATATGAATCATTTAGAGTTGTGTTCATAAAGATCTCTTCTTCCACATTTCCAACTTTAAGGAAGCCAAGGCTGCTTGGGACAAACTTGAAGGATTGTATGGTAAGGTAGATGAGGAAAAGGGATTCCAAATTGAGGAAGACCTACTTCTCTTGGATCTTAATAATTTTGACACAATTCAAGACTATGTCAACAAAGCCAATGAATTGAGAGCACTACTTAAGGATTGTGGTAATCCCATGAAGGATTATCGATTGATTCATCACATTTTGAAGAGGCTTCCTTCAGAGTATGCATATTTTGTGTTGAGTTACAACACTCATAGGTTGACCATGGGAAGTGCCTTCACTAAGCCTAAATTTGATGCATTTGCAAAAATGTTGATGTTGGAACAATCCAAGTTGATAGATATAGGAATTATTAAGTCATAAAAGAACAAAGAATTGGTGGCTACCAATGAGAACCAATCAAATAGAAGTGGAAAAAGTTCTACCAACAAAAAGAAAAAGAAAGGGAAGTAAAAATCATAATCTAAGACAAAACACTCTTCCTCCTCATAGGAAGGCAATTCTTCTTCCAACAAGAAGGGAAACAATGATAAGAAGGACAAACCATTTTGTGCATATTTTAAGAAACTAAATCATAATGAGCATCATTGCAAGACTAAGAGAATCGATGAGTTGGAAAACCTACTTAGGAAGAACAAAATCAATGTGCCAAATGCTTCCAAGGATTCAAATCCACCCACTTCAAAGGGAAAAGGGAAATCATTTATGGCCAGTTCAAGTTCTTTAGGGGAATGAATTCTTGACTTAGGTTCCTCATATCACATGGTTCTTCAAAAGGAGACTTTTCTTTATTGAAGTAGTCTAAGGTACTGTACATCTTTGTAGGAGATGATACAAAAATGGAAGTTGAAGGGAAAGGACAAGTTGGGATGGAAAATAGGGAGTTCAAAGAAATTCTCTATGTTCCCATTAGCTCTAATCTCCTTTCAATCTACTAAATCACTCACTAAGGAGATGGCAATAAAGTTGAGTTCCTTCCTGATTTAGTAATGGTGCACAATCTAAAATTTGATTCATTGGTTGTAGTGGGTAAAGTCAATCATCACACGAGGCTTTATTCTCCCTCCCACTTTGTGCCTAAGTCTCCTTCACATGCCTTGTTGACTCAATCTCATTCACAAATAAAATTATGGCATGAGCGGTATGGACATCTTGCCTTCCTCTATCTTCATCAACTTTGCTCAAACAATATGGTCAAAGGTCTACCTACAATCAACTTTTCTAAGGGTGAATGTTCAACTCATTTAATGGATATGCATCTAGAGGAGAATTTTGATAAAGGGAAATCTTCAAGAGCATCAATTTTTCTTTAGTTGGTTCACATGGTTCTAGTAGGACCTTTTGCAGTGACATCAATTAGCAAGGGTCACTACATCCTCACTTTCATTGATGAATTTTCATGCTACACATGGGTCTACTTTCTTGATCACAAGAATGAAGTGTTTGATAAGTTTCTATTCTTCAAGCGTCATGTTGAAAAGAAATCAAGGAAAGCCATCAAGGTTCTTTGTATTGACAATGAAGTATATATGTGAATTTAGACTTAGAGACTTTTGTGAACTTGATGGTATTGATCTTTAGAATCTAGTAGCATTCATTCTTAAAATGAAAAATGTTGTAGCAATGAGGATTAAAACTCTTAAGTCAATGGAAAGTTGCATGATTTAAGCCAAGTCCCTTGATCCATCACTTGAAGTCAAAGCTATAAGCAGTGCCAATCACATAATTAATAAATCTCCTCATTATGTCTTAGATGGAAAGATTCCTTTTGAGGTGTAGTGTAGCAGAAAACTAGTTGTGAAACACTTCAAAGTCTTTGGTTGTCCAACATGGGCAAATATATCTTCCAAGAATGTAAGGCACCACCACCAAGGCCTTGTACTTTCATCGTATATGAAGACAATGTTAAGGCATATAGACTTATGGATCCTGAGACTCATGAGATTTTCATAGAGAGGAATGCTAAATTTGAGGAAAGTTCACCTAGCTTATCCTCTAATCCTCTCCATACTTCATACATTGTGGAAACTGACAGTGACACCAATGATAGTGATGAGATCTTCATAGAGAGGAATATTAACTTTGAGGAAAGTTCACAAAACTTATCCTCTAATCCTCTCCATACTTCACACATTATGGAAACTAATAGTGACACCAATGATAGTGATTCAATAGATTTAGATATGTGGGATCCTATTGACAAATACAACATGATGTTACAAAATCATCACATTCCACATGTATACATTGCTACAATGATAGGTCCATGCAATTTAGTACAGTTGAGTACACCTTGTCTTCTAGTTCTAGCATCAGTGGATGACTACATAATAGATATATCAGGTTTTTTTATGAAATCATACATAGCAGATTTGGGAGACATCATTGATGATATACATCTTCTCTTTGATGAAGTAGATCCTTCTTTAGTTGTTGCGAGGGCTCACTCTAACCCTCCTATCCATTCTCTACATGATTGGTCTTACCAAGTTGCTATGATTATGGATCCTTATGTACAATAGTTTTAGGAGGTCTCTTTATCATTTAAGGAGACACATGGTTCTTTGGAATATGTTCTACATCCATCCTTACTAGATCCGACATTATTATTTTTAGTAGTATTGGAAGGGGTGATAGTCAGTATCAACATAGGGATAGTTGAGCAATTTTTAGAGACAGCATTCATCATCAGGATTCTTTCTACACATTGGGGATGCATTTCATATGTACCTATTGTATTGTTTCTTTCAAAGGGGAGGAACATTATTCAACAGTCATGGATTAGCTTCTACATTGGAGCAACTATCATCGATGGGCATTTTACATTTGGGGGGGGGGACTACCTTGTCTCCTTTCTTCTTCTCTCTTGTGGGGGAAACATTATCCTCTTTTGGGATAGTGTTCTTCTCATACTTCTCTATTGTATATACTTGATGTATGTAATAATGGGGGGGGGGGGGGGGGGGGGGTGTCTTGATTGCTCCATCCATCCATGCATCTTGTTTTTTCATCTCTCTTTTTGTGAGAGGATTTTTCCCATGAGGTCTTCACTCTTTCTCCACTTTATGATAGATTTTATTGCTTTTGTACATGGGTACCTAACATGGCCTAGTAGCCAAGACCCATTATGCATTCTTCATCCTAAATTTTGTGAGCTTAAGTGCATTCCCCTAAGTTGCACTTAAGGGGGGGTGTTGTTGTAAATAAGTATTCACTTATTACACTTTACTTAAGTTTACTTAGGTTAATGTATTATTTTATTATTTAGTTTGACACCTAGGAGTTTTTTTACTCTTATGAGTTGTCATATTGATAACATAGGAGTAAGCAACTCTAATTCAGTACATGGTGTCTACAACATAGGACTTTGCATATTTAACTGTGTTGTCATGTTGACAACACAATTATTCACACTCTTAATTAAGCACATGGTGTCTACAACATAATTTTACATGCTACACCTTTGTAGGCTTATCCTCTCATCATTGCACTTACTGTTGTGCTTAATGGAGGATAATCCACTCCTAGTGGACGTGTGCCTTATTGTAAGACTTATCAGTGTGCTAACTCCTAGATATTCTAGAAGCATTCTAGAGGCCTTTATATTCAGGCACTCCTAGTGTGTATGTAAATGACATTACATCAATTCATTTTTATATTTTTATTCTAATCATACTTTGGTCTATTTTGTGCTTATGCTTGAGTTCCTTGATCTTGGGTGATTTTTCCCTAAGAAAAATTATTATAGAGTTAGCCTTGACAGCCTGGGTGTTAGTTAGTTCCATGATCCAAAATTGTTAGATTTAGATTGGGGACATGTCCACGAGGTATGACCTATACATTACCCCTCTAGATTCATATGATCTTGTCTTTGGCATGTATTGGATTTTTCCCCACAATGCCAAGATGGATTGTCAATGTAAGAGGGTTGAGTGTGTGGATGAGCATGGTACTCCTATAGTGATATCAGGGGTGTAGAGACCTATATCACTTCATATGATTTCCTCTATATAGCTTAATTAGTGCATACTAAAGGGATGTCAACGTTTTGCTATCACTATTAGTGATAGAGAGGAGGATATAGAGAGAGAGCCATCCTTTGATGATTTTCCTATCTTGCAGGAGTTTGTGAATGTATTCCCCTTAGAGCTTCTTGGTATGTGGTCACTTAGAGAAATTTATTTTCACATAGATCTTGTTCCAAGAGTTGAGCTAATATCTAGAGCACCATACATGATGACTACACATGAGCTCAAGATTTAGTTAGAGGAGCTCTTCAAGAAAGGTCATATTCAACCTAGTGTATTTAAGAAGGATGTATCACTTAGGTTGTGTATTACTTATTGAAAATCAAACAAAGTAACTATTAAGAACTGATAGCCACTTCATAGGATCAACAATCTATTTGATTAGATTTAGGGTTCCCTAGTATTCTCAAAGATAGATATAAAGTCAAGCTATCATCACTTGAGGATTTGTAGAGAGTGACATCCAAAAAACTCTATTTTGTGCAAGGTATGGTTACTTCAAGTTCACTATAGTACCATTTGGCCTCACAAATGCTTCAGTTGTATTCATGAGCCTCATGAATGGAGCATTTTGTATGTTCTTAGGTAAGTTTATGGTAGTGTTGTTTGATGATATTTTTATATATTCTCATGATGAGGAGCATGAGGAGTACCTAAGATAGGTTTTGTAGTGGTTGAGAGAGAATGAGTTATATGGTAGCTTGTTGAAGTATGCATTCTTTAAACTTTATGTACATCATTTGGGTCATGTTATATTAGGAGATGGGATATAATTAGACCCATCAATGATTATAACCATTATAAATTAGCTGAAACCCACAAATGTCACTAACGTGTAGAGTTTTATGTTTAATGCAAGATAATATATACACTTTTTTGTGAGATTTTTGAGATTTTTGAGAAAGGGAAAGAAGTATGAATGGAAGGAGAAGTGTGAGAGATATTTATAGGAGCTTAAGAGAGCACTCACAAGTGCTTTAATTCTTGTAGTACCAGACCCTTTAGTGGATTTTTTGGTGAGTGTAGATGCATCATTAGATGGTTTAGGAGAAATCCTTATGTAGGATAGTCAACCTATTTCTTATAATTCTAAAAAACTAAAGACTCATGAGCTTGACTATCCTACTCATGACCTAGATCTTATAGTAGTGGTACATGCTTTAGTGAGGTGGTGACACTTCCTACTAGGTCATAGATTTTACCTTAGATGGTGTCAAAATTCTTAGGATCCAACTTGAGAAGTTTGTCCTCTATGATGTAAGCCATGTCTTCATCTACTGTCCCATACAATGCTTCTAGTTTAGCCCATACCTCTATTAGATCAGTAAGCTTCCTAATGTGAGATTTTATAGGATCAGAGATATTTTTCAGCAAGGTTCCTAGGGCCATCTCTTGTTTGGATTCCTAGTCTTCTTTCTAAGCTTCATCAATATCAACAGGAGGTTTCTTTGCTACACCAATTACATAACGCAGTAAACCTTTTTCTACTAATGGTTCCTTAATGTTTTCTTTCCAATTAGCATAATTATGTGGATTTAACTTTGAAGAAGAACCCATAATGCAAGAGAACAACATCAAGGAGACACAATACATAGTATACACCCTCCTTTTAACTCAATCAAAAAATCCCCCCCCCTAAATGAATGATTTTGGTACTTTATATATAGTACATTTACAATAGGCCACTTGCCAAAATGGACAAAGTGGGCTTCTAATTTTGCTAATTACAACCTCTATATAGAGTACAAATTTGGACCTTTACAATGTAGTTCAAAAAATACAACAATTGTGAAGCATTACAATGCAAAATAGGACCTATTCCTGAAAGTGGTATTTTTGTCCACACAAGCCTATAATCTAACTATAGATCTGAAAAGTAGACAAAATAAATGTACTTTAAAAATAAAAAAAAACATGAAAAGGAGTCTAGATGAGCTCGTACGATGCATTTGAAGTTGCAAAATGTAGGATTAGATAGGTACAATCACCAAAAAATGCTATTTTTGGCAAATCCATGCACCAAAACTAGAAAAGAGCTATACCATTGAAAAGTTTAGGAAATTTTATCCAAAATCAAAAAAATTGCACTTGATTTGGAGTTTGAATGACTGAGTTATGGCCTCTCAAAGTTGGGCTGCCAAATCAAAACTACATCAGAAGAGGGGTCTGGAGAGGAAAACACGATGTTCAATTTGATGATCAAATGGTTGTTGCAGTAGTTCAAAATTACCTCAGAATGATAAAAAAATGACCATCAAATTTAGGCTAGTAGGTTGCTAACATTAGCAAAAACATAGGTCCCTACTGATGTGTTGATGACATCACTTGTACGACTGATGATGTCAGTATGTATGGTTATACAAAAATTGTAGATGTGGTAGCTTGTGTGGCTATACAAAAATGACATCACTAATGAGTTAGACTGTATGAATGATGACATGGCTCTACTGACAGGGTGTCGACTATATTAATGACATGGAAATATCCATGTGGGTAGTGGTTGCTACACTATCTAGATGTATAGTCATCGTGTGGCCTATTCATGGGGGTCTTCAGATCCACATGTCTTATTTCAGTGGGAGTTGTGTGTCAAGTGCATAGAGAGAAGAATAGTAAAATTTTTCTCATGTGGCATGGAGTTGGCAGGGTCACATGGCCTAGAGTTGATAGCTAGCAAAAATAGGAGATGCGACATGGCTAATTGTAGGGAGGACATGGTGGAGTAGAGTGTCTATGTGTCCAAGCGTGCCTACATGGAGGTCACTATTGGAAGCATTGGTGCCAAACAATTTTTTGGTTACTAGAAGTAGTTTAAACAACAACCAATGAAATTTTTATATATCCCACATTGGTGGGAATGCAAACTCACATGCAATTTAAAAACAATATCACCGACTGTAGTCGTAAAAAAGACTGTCGGCTTGGTGGATAATCTTAGCCACTAGTTGGGTGGGAAATCTTGGCCATCGGGTTTGTGGAAACTTGGCCAAAAATGTTGACAATTGGCCGCCAAATGATATAAAAATGCAGATGGAATATTCTTTTGAATATTCTACACAGGGCCATGGTGTGACTGCCCTATGCCTATGCAAATTTTTTTTCTTTGCATGCCCAACTAGGCTAAAAAATTTCAATTTTTTTTTTTCAAAAATGCAGAAATTAAATAGATCTAAAAATTAATTAAATAGATCAATAAAAGACCACATTGAGCTTGCAAATTAGGCCTTCAGGTTCCAATTTGCAAATTTTTTTTCCTCAAAAATGACTTTTGCCTAGGGTAGGAAACTTTTTAGTTGATTTTCACTGAATCATCACTCCAGACACAATGACAAGGTCCACTTCGGCTCTAGACACTCCCAATTGTTGCAGTAGCTCTCGATTTGAATCGGGTCCCTTCGAGAGATGAAACAATGAGGTCTCCAATGGCTTTGTGGTGAGAATCTCCCTCTGCTTTGATACCATGCAAGAATTTACCTTAGGGAAAAATTCACCCAAGAACAAAGAACTCAAACACGAGCACAAAATAGACCAGAGTATATCAAAATAACTGTATAGTATTCAATTCAATGTCCAAGTACAATAGGAGTTCCTATATATAAAGGCCTTTAAGATGCATCTAGAATGTCTAGGAATTAGCACCATGATAAGTCATACACCCAGGCACATGTCCACTAGATATGGGTTATCCTCCATTAAGCACAAAAGTAAGTGCGATGATGAGAGGATAAGCCTACAATGGTGTAGCATGCAAATTTATGTTGTAGACACCATGTGCTAAATTAAGAATGTGAATAACTATTTTGTCTACATGATAACACAATGAATGATGCAAAATCCAGTGTTGTAGACACCATGTGTTGAATTAGAGTTGCACACTTCTATGTTGTTAACATGACAACTTATAAAGGTACGCAAACTCCTAAGTGTCTCACAAAATAAATAATAAAATAATGCACTAACCTAAGTAAACTTAAGTAAAGTGTAAATAGTAAATATCTATTTACACCAACACTAACCAACTATATACATGAACATTCATTCCTATTAGAAATAGGGCTTGAGATATATTCCATTTATTGGAATAGGAAGGATTTCACCATTAGGCCTGCTTAACTAGAAAGCATTGGTTTGCTTGCAACTAATGATTACATAGGGATTGATTCATAAGGCATAAAATTTTGAGTTTCTCCCTACTTTTTCTCTATCTGTATCCCATTTGAGAACAAGATCACCCTCTTTGAAATTTAAGACGTTAGCTTTCTTAGCAAAATTCTTCTTCATATGTTGCTGATGTATTTCTAAGGTCTATATTGCTTGATGTCTCTTCTCTTCTAGCTCCATGAGTTCTGCCATTCTTATAGACATAGCATCATTTTCAATTAGTTCCAATTGATGAGCTAACTCAAAAGTAGGAAACTCTAATTAAATTGGAAGTCCAACTTCTCTGCCATAAACTAATATGAAAGAAGAGTTCCCAATATTCCTTTTAGGTGTTATTCTATCAGCACAAAGGGTAATCCTCAATTTCCAATACCAATGCCTTTGATTATCTTCAATAGTCCTATTGAAGATTTTGATCAAATTCTTATTAGACGACCTAGCCAGGCCATTACCTTGGGGGTAGTAATTGTAAGAAGTGCTTAGTTAAATGCCATGATCAATTTTCTATGCACAAATCTAAGCTCTTACAAATGATTTTGCATTGTCTGAAATTATGGTGAAAGAAGCACCAAACCTTGTAACAAGTCCATCTAAGAATTCAACAATTGAATTCCTAGTAGCATCTTTTAATGCAATTTCCTTTGTCCACCTGGTAAAATAATATGTAGTAGCTAGAATCCATTAATGGCTAGGGCAAGAAGGAGGATTAATAGGACTAATAAAATCTAATCCCCATTGGGAAAAAGGCTGATCCACTTGAATAGGATGAAGTGGAAGAGGTGCAAGCCTTTGCTTACTTGAAAATAAAGTACATTTTTTACATTTTCTGACATACCTATGACAATCACAAAATTTAGATGGCCAGTAATATCTTGCCCTCATTATCTTCATAGCAATGATTCTTGCTAAAAAGTGGCCACCATTAGGACCATCATGAACCTCTTTAATCATTCTCTTTGTTTTATCTGCACCAATACATCTTAACAAGGCTCCATTGAGGTCCCTCTTAAACATAAAACCATCAATTATGGCATAAGGAATGGATTGCAATATGAACTACCTTCTTTTTTCCCTATCCAATCTTTGAGAATATCCATTTCTTGATAAGAAGTTCATCATATCATATATTCAACTCCTTGGATTTCCATCTCTTGCCTTCTACTATTCTTTCAACACCAAGGCAACTCCTTCACCTATTGTTTCTTGAGATGAGATCATCTACTTGTATAGTCCCTTCCTTCTTACCAACCTAGTGATCTAGACGTCTACATCATACTCCATCACCTTAGTGATCCAACCTACTCATTTCTCATTAATATCTCTTCTCAATAGAAAATATATAACACTTCCATGAGGGACAATTAAGTGGATCTTATTGTGGGGTAAAAGATGTCTTGATTTGTTCAAAGATCTTATGACTGCAAGGGCTTGCTTATCCACATAGCTATATTTTTCTTCATACTCCTTCAATCCTTCAATAAAGAAAGCAATAGGTTGTTCTTCATTCTTATCATTCAATTGAGTCAAAATAGAAAAAATAATTGACTCACCTCCTAATATGTAAAGAATGAAATCCTTATCAAAATTGAGATTGATGAGAGTAGGGGTTGAGGCTATGGATGCTTTTATCTCTTCAAAACATGATTTCCCTTCCTTGGTCCATGAAAAGACCATTTCTTTTTAAGCATAGCTATAAGAGGTCTCACAATGGTAGCTAAATTTGGAATAAATCTCCTAACAAAATTTATTCTACCAAGAAAAATTTGCAGACCTTTCTTATGACTAGGAAGGGAGAGAGTACATATTGCCTTTATTCTTTCTAGATCAATGGTCAGACTGTCCTTAGATACAATGTGTCCTAGTAATTTTTGTTGATTAGTGTAAAAGAGACACTTGCATGGATTCAAAGATACTAAATACTCTCTTCATCTTATAAATACTTATCTAAGATGACCAAAATGATCCACTACATTCCTTGAATACACTATGATATCATCAAGGTAGACTAATATAAACCTTTCAATCATGTTTTTGAAGACCATCTCCATCACCTTTTGAAATGTGGCACATGCATTTGTTAGTTCAAAAGGCATTTCACTATAGGCATAGTGATCTATATTGATGGAGTGGGTTGCAAACATGATATCTGGTGAATTGATTACCTGCAATACCAATGTTCAAATTTTGGAATTCTTGCAAAACTCAAAAGAGTTGTATTAAAACCAAAGCAATCTTGTTTATTGAGATTGAAAGAATATATAAAATGATGGAATATCAGCAACCACCATAACCATGAATTCGAAATGTCTATGTGGCTAAAATTAAAAAAACAAAAAATTAAACTAAACTATTCAAAGTTAGTTGTCTAACTACCCCAATTTGTTAGGGTCATAACTTTTGACCCATAGATCAAAATTCAAAATTTCTTATGCCATTGGAAAGAAAAGCTAAAAATATAGTTCAATCCCTAAAATAGTCACTTGAAATTTTGAGCAAAAGACCTCCAAAAAGGCCAAACAAAAAGATATAGAAAAACTATAAAAAATAAATATAAAAATTACTTAAAAAACTATTAGATCTTCTCTATAATCTTGATCACACAAGTACCACATTTGGTGGTGAATGTAGTCTTATATTTGCTAGCCTCTTTAAATAACACTTGATTATAACCCAAGAATCCATCCAAGAAAGAGAATCTCTCAGAACCACTAGCTTTAGACAATATCTATTCCATGGAAGGGAGTGGATGATGATCCTTAAGGGAGGCTTGGTAAAGATCCCTAAAGTCCACACATAGTCTAATTTCTTGACTTTTCCTAACAGGGATAAGGTTCACCACCCAAGAGGATTACTTAATAGGGAAAATGATATTGGCCTCACTCAATTTAGATAGCTCTTTTCTCAGTAATGACTCAGTCTTGGGATTCACTGGCCTCTACTTTTTCCTAATAGGTTTGACATTATCAACTAAATCTATGGTATGTTGAAATAGACTTGGGTAGAAACCCTTTAAATCATCATATGTCCAAGAAAATACATCATTAAATTCTTGACATAGATTAACAAAAATTTCTTGTTTGGTTTCAAAACATAACTTCCCCATGTTTAGCATCCTTCCATCAACAACTACAACTGACATATGATCATCTTTGTTGCAGCAAGGTTCATGTCTCTATCCCTTGCTTGGTAGTCAGGATTGAAGACACTCTCTAAGGTAATGAGACCCTTAGGAAACTTATTGGATCTGAGGTTGATGATTTGATCACCATACTGGTCATGAAATCTTGACTAGTTTCTTTATGAGAATTCTACTTTTTTTTGCAAGAAACTTACAATTTATGGATCAAATTTAAAGACCTACCAATTGATATTATTATCAAGGACAATAGGTCCAAGCACCACTTTAATCTTCCATCTCTTCTCATCTTCAAGGCTCCTTGGCACAACATAAGATACTCCCACTACTGGAAGTCTATTGACATGTCTATTTCCTCTTCTAGGGATGCTTTAAATGTTAAATGCATTGAAACTTTCACGAAAATCCCATACTCTATGTTTATAAGACTTGAGCAAACCATTCTTGGTGATATTTTGATTCCTTGCTTGATTAACCACCATCTTGCTATCTCAATATACACTTAAGATTTTAATTCCTCTTTTTTGAGAAAGTAAGAGACCTTGAATTAATGCCTCATACATAGCCACATTATTGGTACAACTAAATTGAAGCCTAAATGATAAGTAGTACCTTTCTAGTGCAGGAGAAACCAACATCACACCGGCCCCTAATCCATTGTTATTCCTAGATCCATCAAAGTACATGCTCCATAATCCATCAATATCTTTTCTGGTTTTCATTAGGTAAGGAACAAGAGCATCGTTTTCAAATATACAATAAGTGCCAAGGCATGTCTCCAAGGTTTCTAATATAGGATGAAACTGATATGCATTAGCGCATTCATCTGAGAGGAAATCAAGTATCTTTTCTAGAGAACTAGTAGGCTTAATTGTTGTGTCATTCTCATCTATCTCTAAAATGGTACAATTCATATTGATGATATTAGGAGTGTAGGACTCAATATGATGGAGGGCTAATGGTTTTGCTCTGATCAAAGCTTTGGTTCCATACCTTGTTCTAAAAAATATGTATGATTAGTAAGAGGATATGTAACCACCTATTTGGGTGGTGAAATCTCTTGAAAGACAAATGGAAAATGTGGTTTAACCTCAACAATTGATATAACTTGAACTATAATACAACCAGGGCATGCATATAAGGCCATTTCAACATTCCTAAGGATTCCTATAGTTTTGACAGTACTACCACCTAACTACAAGATATCCTTAACAATGGGTTCATATTTCATTTATAAGATATCAACAACACATTTAGGCATTACTAAACTACTAGCCCCTAAATCAATCATGCAGTTGTAAATTAGCTTATCTCCTATAACTAGAGAAACATAAAATGGAGGTCTAAAATTTTTACTTGTTTCTACCTCTTTTTATAGTTGTACCAAACTCATGACATTCTCCATGATAGGTGGTTAATCTCCGAGTTCAATGCTTTCTAACCCCTACTGCAGAAACCTCTTCTATGATGGAATGATAGCCATAACATCCCACATAGAAATGTCTACATTGGTCTTCTTCATTTGATCTATCATGCTAAAAGATGCATTAGATGTCTTAGTAAAAAATTTAGATATAGAAGGTTGAGATGGAACAACTTGAGGGTCATTCACATCTCCTCTACTATCATTCTACCTTTTCTTAGCTGAGAAGCATTAGCAAGTTGATTAGCAGTGTGTTGCTAGGAAACTATTTGTACATGAGGCATTGCACTAGATGTTGAAGCCTGATTAGGATGAGGAGGAGGAGTAACATATTCAACAACTCTTCTTTTTCTCCTAGTATTGTAAGTATAAGAATCCTAGTTTACATTATAATGCTCCTCTATTAGATGATTCATGAAAGAACAACTATACTATTGAAAAATATCAGCAAGTTGATTAGCATTGTGTTGCTAGGGAACTACTCTCTACCTTCTAACACATTTAATATCCATAAGAGTAGTTACAAGAAGGGTATAAATCTTGATCTTGAGCAATATTGTTCTGAGGGACTAAAGCCCTATTTAGGTTCATGTTCGTAGTTTGGGGGTGGTCAATATTTCTATTCTAATTGTGAGGGTGTTTGATAGGTCTATTATGATTGTAGGGAATATGAATTTAGTTTGGGGATCTACCATGTATGGGAACTTGACTCTAGAGTTGGAGAGGCTTATTATATTGAGCTTGTTGTCTCCTCATAGTCACCAACTCATTGCCCATTGTTTGTGCTACAACACTATTGTCCTTCATCTTCCTTTCTTGATCCTGCATCCTCTTATCCACTTTCTACATTAGTGTCTGCATCATGGCCTCAATCCTATTAACTCCATTAGAGGATGTGAAGGCTATTGGGACCACAACAAGAGGCACACTTAAAGAGGAAGTATGAATAGGGGCTACAATAGGCTAATGAGTGGGCATGCCTAGGAAGAAAGGCATTGGAGGCCTTGGAGCTAACTTCCCTCCTTGTATCAAGATATTTTTTGCTCTTATGAAAACCTCATAAGCATTTGGTAGAGTATCCCCTTCGGTAGATTGCAGAGTGGTAGCAATATCACTATTGAAGTCCCTAAGGTAATAAAAGAATGCATTATCGAGAGAAGGCTTCACTACAATAGATATTTTGTCCCATCTCTTCTGAAATATATAATTAAAATTAGTCATACATCCATGAGGTTCCCTCTTGATAGTTGTGAATTGTTCCAAAAGTGATAGGTGATTACTTTTTTCTTCAAAATGCTTGCATAGGGCTGCTCCTAGCCCATCCCAATTAACTATGGATTTATGAGGCAACCCCCTATACCATTGTAATGCTTTCCATTTTAAGGATGAGGCTAGAAGCCTTACTGCTACATCATCTTTGGTGATACCATGGATATTGTAGATGTTAGACACCTCTTGAATATGCTCGATAGGGGAAATGGAGGTCTCACAAGTAAACTTAGGTATAATTTTAAGAGCTAATACTAGTATGTCATGTCTTTGGGCTAATAGGAGGGGACTTCCACCATTAAAGGTGGTGAAGGCATGAGCTCTAGCCATGTAAGCAAGTGGTCTATTGATATGAGTAGATGGTAATGTAGGCTGAGATCTAACAACATGAGGAGTGGAGATGGATTTGATAGGGGTATGTGTTACTATTGCACTCCTAACTAGTGATAGAGATATCCTGGCCTTTCTTTTGGGATTAAAAAAAGAAAGCTCCTGGTATTAGAACTCACCTCTAGAAGATTCCCTTGTATGTGTCTTAGGCATGAATCAAAATAAGTTTGGTTTGGAAACTAGATTAAGCTTGAAGCTTGGAGTCACCAAGTATGTTGCACAAATGAGCCTCTTAAAGGCTTTAATACTGAAGGAAGTACTATCTCCTTAGTGTGAACATGCAATATTTCTTTGATGCCAGTGAACTTAGAATGTTTAATATGAGGGTATCAATGGGTGTGCCAAAAACTGTTGTCACAAAAGTTTGCACCTTGGTCCAAAGTTTTTACATAAGGACAACCTTGTGAAACATGGAGACAACCTCCAAGTTGTGGGAATTGAACAATGAGGTTGAATCTCTAGAGAAGGCTAGCTCCCTTTTCTATCAAGATGCACCTAGACTACACTTAGAGAGGAAAAGGGAGGAGGAATGCATAGAAATAAACTACCTAATCTATTTTAAGTAGGTGATGAACCAAAATAGGATGTTCAAACCAATCTCTGTTCATACATGCATAATACAATTATCATGATAGTCTAAAGATATATAGATTCAGACTTGCTTGAATCCATTAGCAACACATAGATTAGACAACCAAATGAATGACACAAGGAAAAAGAGATTCACTTCCTATCATTCATAAGCCAAAAGAGATACATAAATGTAGGTTATAGATGTCCACAATCCATTGAAGAGAGGTAGATAAAACTTGCATAGTACATCGAAGGTTAAAGCAAATAAGATAGGATGTTATATAATTCAAAGGCAAAAGAGGGAATTTATAGTAGTATGCCAGGGAAATACTAGAGAAACAAAGAAGATCCTACCCTAAGAATGATTACAAAATCTACTTTTATAGTATAAGCATAACCTAGATAGCTACTACCCTAAGATAAAACCAAACAACTACATTCAAACTTGTAGAGAAATTACTACAAAACTAGAAAAGATCTGATCACTGTAAAAATCTAGACATGAGAAGATCACTTATCCACCAAACAATCTTTGAGAGGATAGGAACAATGAACATTGATCTTTGACTAAATAGATGGATCAACTAGTAGCGATGGAGTGTTCCTTTGCATTTATTAGACATGAGGAATGATGAAAGTGGTTGTAGGAGATTGAAAACATTGGATTCATAATCAAATAGTTGCTTCTACTATCATAAGTATGCCAAATTAGTTATGTTATTTGGTCAACTAGAGTCAATCATCAAGCCTTACAATGTAGACCAAACATCTTTTACCATTTTACCATTCTACTAGCATTCAACCTTATTTCTTATGTTTGACCACTCATGATCGCAGCTTCACCACCACCTTTCTTCAATAATAGTTCTTTCTTGCAAAACTATGATCAATTAGTTATCACTCCTTTACAACCTACCCTTGAAATCTTTCATTGACCTCTACAACCTTGTGAAGACTGAGATTTTGATGCATTCACACTATTGCCACTCTAACCAAAAGTTCACCTTCTAACCTTGCAACCAAGTGAAACAAATAAAATTCTTGATCACAACTCTAATTATATATTCCTTCTTACATGTTGCGATAGTGCAAAATGTATCCTTGAAACATTGAATATTTTGGCCTGACCGCACTGTCATGACTTAAACCACAATATGCCAAACTCACCTTGTGACCATGCAAAAACAACACAATCAACTTGTTAGGATCCTAGCTTTGATTGAGTTAGCTAAATCTATGATGATGTGAAAACAAGTAATCACATCTTCACCACCTTGACCCAAGTTAGCACCTAACCCATTGTGACTGTGTGAATCACAAGTCACAACTTGAAATGTTGTAAGGCATACATGAAATAAAGTCGTTGGAATTAGGATAGAGACATGACAAAAGTTAAAAATAGATCCTTGTGAAACATTTGATCATTTGAAAAATTAGAAAGCATGATAGTTAAATGGCTCAACATTTGAAATCAATCTTCTGGTGGGAAGGCATTTTCAGTTAACAAAATTCTCTGAGGATAGATAATCTCCTTAATACCTTCTCCTTGTCAAACTCAATGCTTCTAATAGTATTGTGGATCTTCTGCATTTCTACTCTAGATATTTCAATGCTTTCCTCTAGTCGCTACAATTTTGTAGTGAGTGTTTGAAGCTCACTCATTTGGCCTTTGATCTAATTATCAAAATTTGATAGGTAATTGTATGACATTCCACACTATCCATATAGCTTCTTTCCTTCATCTATACTCTTCCTCAATTATTTAATGTACACATCTAATGTTTTTCAAATCATTCCTAACATTTGTGCATACTGTATCAAATAATAATTCATCATGCTTCATTTGTGCATGAACTAAAGTAATTTCTACCAAGGTTGTGAATTCTTCATCAAAGGATTTCACCAACTCTTTTGCCTTTGTCTGCAAGTCTTGATTTGTGATAGTTATAAAAACCGTCTTCTACATACTCTCCAAGACTTTTGTCATTGTTCTTTCCAAAGACTTCATTAATTTTTTCTTTTAAAGTAATTTTCTCAAGGAGCTCATTAGTCCTTTCTGATCATCTTCATCATCATAAGATACCACTTTTTTGGGTGATTTTATTGCTAGAGTTGCTATATGAATTAATGCAATTGCTTTCATTTTTGTACTCTTTTTTTCTTCCTCTTGTTTTCATTTCTCCTCTTCTTGTAGAAGTTGTGAAAGCCAACTTCACAGTTCACCAAGAACACTTGCATGCAAATAACCTATTGCTAAAAAAAACTAGAGAAGGGAAAAAACACAGCTTGGAAATCTCAACAGAGTGAGAGCAAAATATATTCCAAAATAATGAAAAATAAATTACAAGAGTTCAATCTTAAAGGTGAACCAAACCTTAAAGAGAAATAAAACTAGGTTGTGCATTATAATTAATATAAAATATTAATTATATGCACCTAAGAGATAGCTTAAGTAAACTAGAGTAATAAATAAATAAATTAATTAAATCAAGATGATCTAATTAATAAGCATAATAGAATAATTACTCTAACATCCCCCTTAAGTGAAACTTAGGAGGTAAGCTAACCTAGAAAAACTATGAAAGTAGGAAAATGGGTCCTAACAACAAGGCCTAATTAGGTACCCAAAACAAGGAAATCTCTATAAACTAGAGACAAAGGAGAAAACCTAGTGGGGAAAAACCCTCTCCAAAAAGAGATAGAACAAACATGCTAAAAAAATATGAAGGAAGGAAGGCCTCAACAAAACCCCTCAAGGACAAATTCTGTAACCCCAAGCATAGATTGCAACTAAAGATAATGAGGTGATGCAAAAGATTTGGTGAAGATGTTAGCAACCTATACATCAGTAGGAATATACTCCAATGAGAGAACACCATCCTAAATATACTAATGGATGAAATGCATATGATGCTCAATGTGTTTAGTGTGCTAATGCTCCATTGGGTTTTGGGAAATATGAATAGCACTCTAACTATCACACCACAAAATAGTGGGACAATCAGGAGGAAAACCAAACTCAGTCATCAACTGTCAAAGCCATAAAATCTCCTAAATAGCATGCACTACTATTCTATACTTAGCCTTGGTAGATGAAAGTGCACAAGCATGCTGCTTCTTGCATGACTAGGTAATAGGACTAGAGCCAAGACAAAAGACAAAGATAGAAGTAGACTTCTAATCATCAACATCACCAACCCAATCTGAGTTAGTAAAGCCAACAATCTGAGGAGTCCCTGATGTGTAATGAATGTTGTACATAAGTGTTCCCTAAATGTATCTCAAAATATGCTTGGCATCTTGCCAATGACTCTCATGAGGTTCATGTGAAAATTGAGATACAAGACCAATCGTAAAGGAGAGATCAGGATGAGTATGTGTTAGGTACAAAAAGCTACCAACCAACTACTGCTACAATGTGGGATCCACTAAAAGCAAAGTGCAAGAGGTAGAAAAAGTAACACTCGACTGAAAAGGTATGGGAGCAGGCTTGCAATCAAGCATGTCTAAGCATCAAAGCATGTCAAGAGCATACTTCTATTGGTAAACAAAGATTCCAATAGAGGTTTGAACAATTTGTAGACTAAGAAAATAGTGTAATAGACCAAGATTAGTCATCTCAAACTATTCCATCAAGGCTCATTGAACATCTTAAATCATAGAGGATGAGCTACCTATTGGTGTAAATAAGTATTCACTATTTACACTTTACTAGGTTTACTTAAGTCAATGCATTATTTTATTATTTATTAGGTTGACACTTAGGATTTTGCATACTCATATGAGTTGTCATGTTGACAAAACTGGAGTAAGAAACTCTAATTCAACACATGGTGTCTATAACATTGGAGTTTGCATAATTAACTAAGTTTTCATGTAGACAACATAGTTATTTGCACTCTTAATTAAGCACATGGTGTCTACAACATTATTTTTTGTGCTACACCTTTGTAAGCTTATCCCCTCATCATCACACTTACTCTTGTGCTTAATGGAGGATAATCCACTTTTGGTGGAGATGTGCCTTGTTGTAAGACTTATCAATGTGCTGACTCCTAAGAATTATAGAAGCATTCAAGAGGCCTTTATATTAAGTCACTCCTAGTGTATATGTACATGACATGCAATGACATATCATCAATTCATTTTGATATTGTTATTCTGATCATACTTTGGTCTATTTTGTGTTTGTGCTTGAGTTCCTTGATCTTGGGTGATTTTTCCCTAAGGAAAATTCTTACACGGTATAAGAACT
Organism: Cupressus sempervirens; assembly: GCA_028749045.1. Taxonomy (NCBI): domain Eukaryota; kingdom Viridiplantae; phylum Streptophyta; class Pinopsida; order Cupressales; family Cupressaceae; genus Cupressus; species Cupressus sempervirens. The sequence goes on along the minus strand of CM053784.1, from coordinate 296,893,188 downwards.
TGGGGAGTTTCTCTTCACATAGCCATTCAAGACCATTCTTGCTTCACCTCTCTAAAGACACCTTGACCCAGATCTAGAGTATTGCAGTCATTGGGAATGTCTAGAGCCAAAGAAAACCTTGCCATTGTGTTTGGAACATTGATTCGATGAAATTTGACTATAAATTCACCTACCCTAGGCCATAGTTAAACTTGAGGAAATTTTTTTTTGCAAACCAGCACCTGAAGGCCCAATTTGCAATTCCAGTATGATCATCTATTAGATTTGCAATTTATTTTATTTTAGATTTGTGTTTCTTTCTCTATAATTTTTGTTTGCAAATTTTTGAATTTTTTGGCCTATAGGACTTGTAGAGAATTTTTTTTTGCAAGAACTAGGTGGTGAAACCCCAGCTCTCATAGGGAATATTCCTTTAGTTAGTGAACTATGAATCTGAAAACTACCACAACAACTGACAACAACCCTTCAATAGCTTGTTTACTTCCCTTCTGTGGCATTTACATTTTAAACTCTATAGAGTCACTCCACCATGTGGATGTGGGATATTTCCCACAACTTTTGGGTAGCATTTTTTAACTTTTTCTAGTGAACTCCCTATCTGGCATGGCAATAAACTTCTCTAGCTCTTGACATTACAGACTTTTTTGACACTGTGTACCCTATCTCCGATGCTACAATCAAAAACTCAATTTCCACTGCTACAACCATTTCTAGTCCTTGATCACCGATGTTGAAGATTTCAGCTACTATATTTTAAACTCTATGGAATTGCCATGCATTATATAGTCGATAACCTCCATATGCAACACCAACACAGTTATTAGCTCAACCCCACATGGAAACAGCTTAGCGTACCATCATGCATAACTATGATCTAGTAAGTTACAAACCTAGCCCAATTAGACACCTTCTATACTTACATGCAAGACTGTACACCCACGTTAGATAGACATGTGCACTACTACCTCACCAATTATTGTACAATGACATCACATTTGTATGGTATGGCCCTGCCATGTTATCTATGGTGGCCTTTTTTTGCTGATGTCAACATTTTATGAGCCTAAATTTGATAGCCTTCTAACCATCATTTTTAGGCCAAATAACACTGCTATGATGGCCATTTGACTATCAAATTTAACCCAGTGTTTTGCTATCTAGACCCCTCTCCAGATTCAGTTTTGATTTGATTGTTTGACTTTGGAGGCAATATCTCAGTCATCTGGACTCCAAATTAGGTGCAATTTGTTTTGATTTTGGGTAGAATTTCCTAAACTTTTTAGTGGTGCTATTCTTTTCTAGTTTTGGTGCATGAATTTGTCAAAAAATTTAGTTTTTGGTGATTCTACCTATCTAATCCTACATTTTGCAACTTGAAACAACTATGTATGGGCTCATCCAAAGACATTTTCAAGTTCCATTTTTTTGAAAGTGCTTAATTTTTCATCTAGTTTCTATATCTATAATTAGATTATAGGGTCATGTGGACAAAAATATCACTTTCAAACTTAGTGCCTTTTCTACATTGTGTTACTTTGATTACTTTTCCAAATTATTATACATCTAAGCTACAGTTCTTAGTGATAGATTTGAGTCTTAACAGGTAGTTGTAGCCAGCAAAATTAGAAGTTCACTTTGTACATTTTGACAAGTGGCCTATTGTACACACACTACCTATAAAGCACCAAATCATACATTAGGGGGAGATTTATTGTTTTTTGCATTTTGGGGGTTCATTAATTGATCTCATGGAGTCTTGTGACACATGTGAGTTTGGTGTTAGACCAAATTTGACAACATGAAACCATCACAAATGGGGTGCATTGATACTTGATCATCTAAGAGAACATCAGGAAGTCCTTCCTTATCACTATTCAAAGACATTGCCACCAAATCCTAATTGGACATATATTACTAAACTTCTTCACTTTTTGTATAACTATATGAGTAAGGAATGTCTTGCTCCTCTTAGAATGGAAATTTTTTTGCATGATGTTTGGATGGCTCTTTGGGAAGCATATGGAGATCCAATAGTTCCTCCATTTCCAGAGGACATTTTATCACCAGTCACTCCAGTCATGGTCCCTATAATTCTAGTTGAGATCTTGCCTCCTTATGCTCCTATTGCTACTACTGATCTAGTTCCAGCCATAGATGCTTCTAATTTAGTGTAGTAGGAAACATCACATCTTCCTACTTCAACTTCATGGGATGACTTCCTTTTAGAGATTGCAAGGCTATTCATGGAATCTCACATTGAAGATGTGGGAGGCATCATTGATGATATTCATCTTCTCTTTGCTGAGGCAAATACTTCACACATTGCCATAGTGATAGGTCTAGCACAATAGGTTACACCTTATCTTCTAGTTCCAACATCAATGGAGGAATTCTCGATATATATTTTAGATTTTTTTGTGGAGTCATACATAGTATATTTGGGAGAAATCATTGATGATATACATTTTCTCTTTGATGAAGAAGATCCTTCTTCAGTTGTTGTGAGGGCTCACTCTAACCCTCCTATCCATTCTCTACATGATCAGTCTTTCCAAGTTGATATGATTGTAGATCCTTATGTACAATAATTGTAGGAGGTCTCTTTATTAGTTGAGGATACATATGGTTCCTTGGGATAGGTTCTACATTCATAGTTGCTAGATTAGACATTGTTCTTTTCAACAGTATTGAAGGGGCGACCATCTATATCGACATAGGGATAGTTGAGTAGGTTTTAGAGACAGTATTCATCATTGAGAGTCTTTCTACACATTGTGGAAGCATCTCATATGTACCTATGATATTATTTCTTCCAAAAGGGAGGAACATTATACAGCAGTCATGGATTAGCTTCCACATTGGAGTAGCTATCACTCATGGATATTCTACATTTGGGGGGGAGGACTACCTTGTCTCCTTTCTTCTTTTCTTTTTTTATAGGGGGGAATTTTTCCTCTTATGGGGTTTTTTACTTCTCATGCTTCTCTTTTTTATATACTTGATGTATGTCATAATGGGAGGGGGGGGGGGGGGGGGGGGTCTTGATTACTCCATCCATCCATGCATCTTGATTTTTCATCTCTCTTTTTGGGGGAGGATTTTTCCCATGAGATTTTTCCTCTTTCTCCACTTTATGAGAGATTACATTGCATTGTGTACATGGGTACCTAACATGGCCTAGTAGCTAGGACCCATCATGCATTTTTCATCTTAGCTTTTGTAAGCTTAAGTGCATTCCCCTAAGTTGCATTAGGGGGGTTGTTGGTGTAAATAAGTATTCACTATTTAAACTTTACTTAAGTTTATTTAGGTCAATGCATTATTTTATTATTTATTAGGTTGACACTTAAGAGTTTGTGTACTCATATGAGTTGTCATGTTGACAACACTAGAGTAAGAAACTCTAATTTGACACATGGTGTCTACAACACTGGAGTTTGCATAATTAATTGAGTTGTCATGTAGACAACACAAATATTTTCACTCTTAATTAATCACATGGTGTCTACAAAATTTTTTTCTACTACTCCTTTGTAGGCTTATCCTATCATCATCACATTTACTCCTATGCTTAATGGAGAATAATCTACTCTTGGTAGATATGTGCCTTGTTGTAAGACTTATTAATGTGCTAACTCCTAGGCATTCTAGAAGCATTTCAAAGGATTTTATATTTAGGCACTCCTAGTGTGTATGTACATGACATGCAATGACATATTATCAATTCATTTTGATATTTTTATTCTAATCATACTTTGGTCTATTTTGTGTTTGTGTTTGAGTTCCTTGATCTTGGGTGATTTTTCCCTAAGGAAAATTCTTACACTACTTGTGAGAAGAATATCATTAACATATAGCACAAGGATCAAAACCTCAGCCTCAAGACATTGAATTTAAATTGTAGGATTGGAATGGTAGCATGTGAAGCCTATAGAAAGTAGAAAGGAGTCCATCTTCTCATACCAAGCCTGAGGGGCCTATTTGAGACCATACAATCAGTGTTAAATCTGAAAATCAAGGAGGAATCTTGCACAAATCCCTAATGCTACTCCATGTAAATCTCCTTAGTAAGATTACTGTACAAGAATGCACTCTTCACATCCATTTGAAAAATGGGCCATCACTAAGAAGCTATGAGGGATAAGAAAAGGCGAATAGAGTTCATCTTGGCAATAGGGGAAAATGTCTCTGTGTAATCAATACCCTCAACCTGTGAAAAACCCTTCGCAACAAGACCTACCTTATTCTTATCAATAGAATTGTTAGCAACAAACTTAGTATGATATAGCCATTTGCATTGCACTAACTTTCTTCCCTTAGGAAGAGAACAAAGATCCCAAGTATGATTCTTCATCAAAGAAGAATACTCCTCCTCCATGGCACTGTCCCACTCAAAATGTCTTGTCGCTCCTACAAATGTCTAAGGATCACTATGAATAGCATGACTCTAAAGACTAGAACCCATAGTATGAGATTGAGTGTGATGGGAAGTGGAAGGGTTAGAAGCTAGATATCCTGTAGCCTCAACTATAGCTCAAGCCCATTTAGGAATCTATGGAGGATCTTGCGGTGGAGGTAAATAGGGATCACCAAGATCATCATCCTCATCATCAAGAAAAGAGATTAGAAAGGATGAGGGAGTAGTGGTAAGTGAAGTAGACTCTGTAGGCATGGTATCTACTATAGGAAGGCATTCATAAAACTAAACATCCCATTGAAATAGGACCTCTTTGGAATTAGGATCAAACAACCTATATACCTTAACATCCTCATAGTAGCCAACAGAAATGAGGTGTCAGCTCTTCCACTCCATTGCTCTCCTTTGAGCATCTTGTAAAAATGACCATGCTTCACTACCAAAAACTTAGAATGAAGATACACTAGGCTTGACATGAGACCAGGCCTCTTCAAGAATCACATGTCAAACTACCTTGTGAGGCATTTGATTCTGAATATAGTTGGCACAATTAACTACCTCTACCCAAAAGGATGAATCCATGGACCTAGACTGTATCATACAATTAGCCATCTCCCAAAGTGTTCTTTTCTTTCTCTTTGCTACACCATTCTATTGAGGGGTGTAGGGCACTGAAAACTCATGCTAAAGACCATGTTTAGAGAAAAAATCCATAAAATCTTGGTTCACATACCACCCCCCCGCCCCCAAATAGAAAGAATAGATTGCTTCTTCACAAATGTCTTGAAGACTCAAAATAAATCAAAGACATTAGATTTGTACTTCAAAAAGTACACCCATGTACACTTGGAGAAGTCATCAATGAAGGTAAGCACATATCTAGCACCGAAAAAAGGAGTGGGACATGACACAAGTTCACTATGAATCAAATCTAATGGTGCCAAAGCACGAGTAGCTCATCCATGTGGAAAAGGATCCCTATATTTTTTGCCAAGAGCACAACCCTAACAAATACCATTTGTTCATGAAATCTGGGGAAGCCCAAGAATAAGTGCTTGTGTTCTCATTTGCTAAAGATATCTATAATTGACATGATCCAAATGCTCATGCCAAAGTCTACTTACTAAATCTACATGTGCTACAAGATAGGAACCTATGCCATCAAAAGACTCAAATCCATCAAATCTATATAAGTGAGATGTAGAGTCAACACTCCCAGTAGCCACAATCAACTCGAAATCATGTAAGTCCCAAATAACCACATCATGTGGTGAGAACTCACTTGTCTTACTAGAGCTAGAGTGGCAAATCTGATAAATAGACAATAGGTTTGTCGAGATGTTAGAGACAAAGAGAACATCTTGAAGGGAACCCCCAACTAATGTAACAAAACCAAAACCCAAGATTGAAAGATGTGATGAGTTCCCAATAATAATCTATGAAGTAGCATAGGAAGCAAGTGAGGTGACCAACTACTATGTGTGAGTCATATGGTGAGAGGCACCAAAATCAAGAATCTAGGTAGGCCTAAAAGTAAATGCTCATGTAGTAAGAGTGTGAACTTTCCCTACAGGGGGGATGAAGACTTAGGAGTAGAAATGTGACGCTCCTATATGGCTTCCTCTAAAGCCTCCAAACATTTCCAACACTTGGAAACATGATGTCCATCCTTTCCACAAAAACTATAGGTATTAACTAATTTCTTCTTAGTCTTCAAGGAAGACTCAGTAGACTTCAAAGAAGTTTTACCCTTGGAAGGGTTAGTTGGAGGTTTAGGATCAATTTTTGGTGTATTTTTCTTCAGTTTTGGTTTCCCTTGAGAAGACTGAGCAACCAATGGTTGGCTGGAAGAGCTAGAAGCATCCACCTATTGGATCTTTGCTTGTTCCCATGTCAATCGATCAAAAAATGTCTCAAAAGAAGGCATTTGATATCTGTTACCCAAGGCATCCATAGTGGAGTAGAAAGTGGAAGAAAAGATATGATACTATCCTCACAACTTTGAGAGTATCAAAAAAATACACTCATCATCTATTTTATTTTTTCCACATCCTTGCAAAGCTATATGTAGAGATTTGACCTTCATCAAGAAGTTCTCAATGGTGGGAAAGCTGGTCGGTGTCAAAGAAGTCAACTCTCCATCAAGTTGTAGTACTCAAAACTCATTCACTGTGCCAAACAATTTGTAAAACTTGGTCCAACTAGCCCAAGGAGTGGTCAAACCATCTAGGTGGAATAGAAGACTATTGGATATGTTTAGTGCAATCAATCCCATGGATTCATCCATTTTGTTTCTATATTGAAAAACCTCAAAAGGGCACTATAGGATAGGTTGATTCTCATCCAAACATGAGCATAAGCCATGTGACATAAGAAACTGAGTCATGTGTGCTTTCCAATTGTGGTAGTTGTGTGGCATTAGTTGGTCCACAGAGGGGTCTTCCATTGAGAGAAGAAGATGGAAGTAGAAGGGTCAATTCTAAATTAAATTATAGAAAGGAAAATGTACCCCCCACAATGTATAAATATATCCCTCATAAACCAAAGAAACAACTATGAAAAGCACAAAAATTGAGAAGAAAACTTGGATGTTAGATGTAGAGAGGGAGAAAACTAAAGCCTCTACTTCAACAACAAAAAAAAGAGCTCAAATGGTTGGATCATGAAATTAAACTAGCATCATCATCTTCATCTCAGAACTAGCTTTCTGGTGCTTCTTTTGGATCTAAAAAAGATCTTTGTATGCTCAAGTTATGGCCAAAAAATGAATTGCTCCTCCAAAGAATAAGCTCTCTCAAAAATTATAGACATTGCAAAAAATTTGAGGGCCATATGGCCATCTACCAGAAAAAAATTTGGTCCCTAGAAAATGATGTTAGCTCACTGAAAAATAAAGTCAACACCTAGAAAATTGCATCGGTTAAAATATGATGTCACTAGCTAGAATGATGACATCAATAGTTGGAAAGTGACATCACCTCCCAGAAGGATGATTTTAGCTTTTCATAGGGTTGCTGAGTAGTAGGATAGTGATGATGGTGGTCATCGGGCAGTGCTCCACTAACGGTGGCAGTGAGTGGGCAGTGCTCCACTAGAGGCGATGATGGGTGAGTGATATGCTGGTGGCGACAGAGCGTGGGCCAAGCCCTAGTGGCACACCAATGGTAGCTGGGTACAAGTTAGGTGTGGGTGACATGTGGGTGGCCACCAATTTAAAACATTTTAAAAGAATTTCTTGCATTAAAAATTCTTTTTACCAATTTTTGTGTTCGTACGACCCTCGGGAGGCCAAATTTTTTTAGAGGCTACTATGGCAAAAATTCATAAATTTTATATGAATTTCAACTATACCAGGCATTTTGAGCATGATAACAACATCCATTTTTTCCCAAAGTGCACCAAAAAAGGGTGCCTCCTTTAGATTAAAGAAAAAAACCTCGATAAGATGGGTTTTTTTTGTCTTTGAATTGCGGCTTCAAGATCTCTAAACTAGGTAGCAACGGGGAAGCTCTAATACCATTTAGAAGTTGTGAAAACCAACTTCATAGTTCACAAATAACACTTGCATGCAAATAACCTTTTGCTGAAGAGAAACCAAAGAAGAAAAAAAGTGAAGCTTGGAAATCTCAATGGAGTGAGAGCAAAATGTATTTTAAGATAATGAAAAAGAAATTACAAGAGTTTAAACTTAAAGGTGAACAAACCCTAAAGGGAAATAAAACTAAATTGTACATTATAATTAATATAAAATATTAATTATATACACCTAAGAGATAGCTTAAGTAAACTAGAGTAATAAACAACTTAATTAATTTAATCAAGATGATCTAATTAATAAGTGTAAAAGAATAATCACTCTAACACTTCTATCCTCTTCTCATTTTAAATTCTTTTTTATTCATTTGTCCTTCCTGTCCTCTTTTTCTAGCCTTTTCTTTTCTTCATTTATCTTTGCTTCTTCATCATTCTATCAATGTCATTATCTATGACATTTTCTAATCTTTCCCTATAACACTATGTAAGCATCTTCATTGAACATTCACTGCTATCCCAATTTGTTATACTAGGGAACTACTTGGTTGCATAGAAAAATAGGTGTGTTAATAGATATTCAAATCTAAAGACTTCATTCTTTGACTTCTTTAGCTTTGCAATATTGTCCGGCAATTGTGCTATGATAATATCACACATATTTACTTTCTTTCTTTATACTATCATAACATATGCTACATGCAAAAATCTTGCTGGCATTGAGTTAACTCTAGAATTGTGGTTTAACTTATAACCTACAATCTTTCTTAGTATTCTAGTTCTTATATTTTGAATCATATCAACTCTCACCTTCCTGCCATCAAATTTAGTTTTAAGGTCTATTTCAACAACCTTTCTCATATTCTCATCATTCACTGGATTACATCCTTCATTTTTGAGACCTGTGACCTTATGAATTAGGACATTGTCAATTGTGATTGGTACATCATCTACCCAAAACATCTCTTTATGGACTTAGGATAATTCTAGTCCATTCATGATTGTTGAATTCCATGTAGAACATATATTTAACCAAATTCAACTCATTCAGGTATGCATATTCAAACTTTAGTGTTAAGTCCCCATTACACATAACTCCTTAATCCTTATGGATGTCCTCATCTCCAATATTTTCAAATTTATAGTGAATGTAGCTTCTAATATCCTCTATGTGAAGTATATTTTGTGGGATTTGAGAAAATGTTCTTAACGGATTATTTATGAGAGAAACAAGTGAGTGTTTCTTGAACTTGTATCTAGGTCTATCACTTACATCACATACTGACTCATCTATCATGCTTCTTATAGATTATACTAGAAATTCTAACAAAAGCTTCATAAAACACCTTTAATTTCACAATTAGGGCTTTTGCAACTTCTCACTTCAAATGTATTTCTTCACACTTGAATTTGCTATCAAATTGTTCACTAATTTCTCCAAAATCATTGCATGATGAAATGGTACTCATAATCTTGCTCACAATCCTTAAATCATTTCAAATTGAACTCCACATTAAATGTGCATCTACTTCTTCTTCAAAAATCTATCATTGATTACTAGTAAACTTGTTTTCTTCCATAAGACATACTGCAATCCCACAAATTCTTGTGCACTTGACCTTAGCTTCCTCTCTATATCCTCTACCTTCTACTTGCTACACAACTTCTAATTGAAAATATCTCATCAGCTCTAATTTATTGATGTTGTACCTCTTTTGGGAATGCTTAATTTAGATAGGATGAGTCACAAAAAATATGTTACTTCAATTTCTCATCAAGTGCATCATGATATTGTTCTTCCAAAACTATATAAGAACTCTCTAGATTGTTTTCTTTCACAAATGCTTCTTTGAATTCATCAACATCTTCTTTGGTTGCTTTATTCTAATTGTTGTTACTATAATTTCCATTCCTTCTATCATTTCTATTATTGTTCCTTCTATGATTAGGATTCCTATTGAAGTTCCTTCTATCCATTCTAAAAAATCTTGCTACGTGTCAAAAGTTATTGCATAATTGACATACAAATGCATTTCTTCTCTAATTGGTTCCATTATTTCTTTTAGGTTCTCTCCAATTCCTTACAATAATTCCAAGATTGTTACATAAAATTTCCCTTTTCTAATTTTATATGATATTTCAAGCCTCTAATCATATCTTTAAGATCAAACAACCAATCTTTCAAACATCCACCAATTTCTCAATAAACCCCAAATTGGGTATGCTGAAAATAGTGCCAAAAATTTTAGAGCTTCACATATTATTAGTAAATCTGAAAGTGGAAATTTTTATAAAAATTTCAGAAGCATAACAGCCTACAAAATGAAAATTTCATATCTATATAACATTTACACAACAGCTCCCAAACGAAGGATAAAAACAATGCTCATCGAGCTCCCGAAAATAACATAGAATAGCCCGAAAACACCACAAAAACACTAATAATCTATCATAGAAGTATAATCATGACCAAATACATATATTCAGCTCTATTTTAACATCTAAAAGTCTGAAATACAGCAGCAACTGAAATTGATATGAAATATTCAACTGGAAACACCAAACTCTTACAAAACACACACCCGAAAACCCACAAATCTGCACTGTTCAGCACAAAGAAAAACTCTGCATGAGCATGCACATGGAATGGCTTCAAAATCCCATCCTTAGCCTTCCTATAAACCTAAAAACTCTCTTTCTTTGGTCTCCTTCTCCACAGGTTTGGCAACCTCTGAAGAACTACAAAGCAATGCACAAAAATCAAGTTATGAAATCAACCCAAAATGCCTCCAAACCCTTTAAAAGAGGGCATAACCCTAAATCACGTCCAAAAGGGGTTAATAAAATAGATTTTAATAATAATTTTCATTTATTAGTCCATTAGCTTCCAAAGATTATCCCCTTTTTCCGAAACTTCACCTTTTTGGGCCTACCTGCCTTAGCAAAGATTATTATTTTTAATTATTTGAAAAGGGGACATGACATTACACTTGTAGCATACAAACTATTTCCTTTCACCATTAGATCTTTCACCATCATTAAATCTACTCTGGGATCTTCCTCTTTCATTACCTAAAAGGTTAGTATTCCTAAACATTCTACTATTCCCATTATTATCATCAAATTTAGGTTTCTTACAATCTACTATTTTATGTTAATAACCATGGCAATTCTAACAATAGAAATTAGTAATAGGTTTAAAAGACTTACCTATACAATCTCTCTTCATATGACCAACCTCACTGCATATGAAACATCTACCTCTGATGTCATGTGTAACTTCCTTGGGTGATTCAACTTGCTTGGGTTCATCAAATTTATCTGCTATCTTGAGCTCATCAGAATTCTTAACAAAATCAACTAGTTCCACTCTTTTAGATTATTCAATCTAACTATGGTCAGTTTCTTTAGGGGTTTCTACAACTAGATCTAGTTCCTTCCTAACTTCAATTTTCTTGGCTGATTTCTTAATAAGATATCTAAGACCTGTCTTGTCATAGGAGGGTCTTTGCTAAAATATGTACTCATCAATTTTCTCAATACTAGAATGAAGCTTCTCCAACTATTTTTTGGCTTGTGTAAAATCTCCTTTCACAATAGTGTTGTACTTTTCTAACTTAGCTTGTTCTATCTTAATAGAATTTGATTTAGATGTTACTTAAGTCAACTAGGATCTAAGGTTTGCATTCTCAATTTTTAGATCTAGTTCATTCTTACTGTCATCTTTCTTAAGAATTAACTTAAGTTCAACAATTTTCAACTCATGTTTTAAAATTTCATTTTCTTTCTTGATAACTCCTACTTCATCATTGTCATTAGTTTACACATTTGATTCCTTACTAGATTTTAGATCATCAATCTTGTCTTTTAGTTTGCAAGTGTAAACTTTTGCATCTTCATACCTATCTTTTAGGTTATCTCTTTCTCCTATAAGAAGGTCAATCTTCTTAAGATCTTCTTCAAGATTTCTCTTTAACTATTCCATATCCATAGGGATCTTACTCAAGATGTTAAGCCTCTTTTGAGTAACTAGGCTTTGATACCAATTGTTAGAAATAGATAATACTCAGGGTGGGGGGGGGGGGGGGCGGTGAATCAGTATTCTACAAACTTTTTTCCACAACTAAATATTGTTAATTACTTTATAAATTTCATATGAAAGTAAACCAACAATGCTAAACAATAAATATAAACATACACAAAGAGAACTGATAACACCATTATTTGCTAACTACGGAAACCCTAGCCAAGGGAAAACCCCAATGAGGATGATACCCGCAAGATGATTCACTAAAAAAAAGAATCCTATTAAGGATATTGACCCTGTTAGGAGTCTGTGAATACATATAGTGTCTTGAGTCCTTGTTAGAGGACTAGGCCTTGTTAAAAGCCTCAACCCTGTTAGGAGTTGGTGGATCAAATACAATGTATGCAAGAAGAGCTCACTTCCCTAACATGCAATATATAATTAAGTTCTTCACAAGAATAGGTATACATACAATACTATCTTACTATTGTATATCACACTTTCTTTGATCATACAACAATTTTGGCATCACATAAGGCTTGCATATCATTTAAGCTTTCTTCTCAATTGTTCACATAATATGTACATCACAATTCATCTACGCAAGATATGATCTTTAATTATATCACAAAAACTAATAAATCTCTGCTTAGTTGGCCTTAATACTTTTACATGCTTGACCAAATATAAAAATGATTTTGGATAAACATCTAGGATGTTGATCCATCATGACTTAGTAATTATTTTGCTACCAAAATAATTCCTTCAGTTGTAGAATCCAATTATTTGATATGCTCTATTCTATTCTATTAAATACATGAATTGATATTTTGATTGTAACTTGTGTTGTATCATTTGTACATGTTTGCACACTAACATACATCATCATGATACTATCTAGCATCTATACATATTAGATTTGTCTCTCTCCTACTACAAATTGTCTAAGACTTAGACAATTTTCTAACTTCAATAACATCATGAAATACAAAAAACATATGTTGCCATAAATCACAACACTCATACATCTATCTAGTCATATTTCCAACAAATCTAGTGTTATTATGCATGAGTATCTTGTTGTGGTTTCTGATCACATTGCTCACATGCTTTAGTTTGATTAAGGTTAATAATTGTGATAATAGTTGGATAAATGATAAAAATCAACTTTCCATTTATCCCTTGTTACTACCTTTGTAAATATATCTACTAGATTGTCATCTGTATGTATCTTGTATCTTGTCTAGCTTTAACTGGCCATCCTCTAAAGCTGACCGAATGAAATGGTACCACAACTATATGTGTTTGGTCTTTGAATGCAAAGCTAAATTCTTTGCAAGATGAATGGTACTCTAACTATCTATAAACAAATAATTATCCTTATGAGGATGTCCCAATTCTTCCAAGAAGAACTAAAGACATATCATCTCAGTGGCTGCCTCTATAGCAACAACATACTCTACTTTGGTAGTGGATAAACCATTAAACTTCTATAACCTAGAAACCTAGCTCATGGCTACCCCACTAATAGTAAAGACATAACCTATAGTACTCCACCTGGTATCAATAACCCCTGCCAAATCTGAGTCAACATAGCCCTATAAATTAGTACTAGACCCCCCAAAATGTAAACACTTATTGGATGTTCCTCTCAAATATCTAAGAACCCATTTGACTACATTCCAATGCTCAATTCTTAGATGATTCATATACTTGCTAATGACTCCCACTGCATGTGCAATATATAGCCTTGTACATACCATAGCATAAATCAAGCTTCTTATAGCTGAAGCATAGGGTACCTTGGACATCTTATCCTCCTCTTCTTGTGTCTTGGGACACATCTCCTTAGTCAACTTCAAATGACCAGGTAAAGGTGTGTTGATAGCTTTAGCATTCTCCATAGAGAAACTTTGCAACACCTTCTCAACATAATCAGCTTTAGATAGTGTCAATTTTCTAGTCTTCTTATCTCTACAAATTTTCATACCAAGGATATGTTTTTCTACCCAAAATCTTTCATAGAAAATGCATGTACTAACTGGCATTTTAGCCCCTTAATGTGATCCATGTTAAACCCAACTACAAGCATATCATCGACATATAAACATAAAATAATGTAGCTATAATCATCCAACCTCTTAAAGTAAACACAACGATCTAAATGACACCTATTGTATCCATGCTCATGCATAAAACTATCAAATTTTAGATAGCATTTTCGAGGTGCATACTTTAATCCATATAAACTTTTCTTTAATTTCCACACTAATTTCTCCTTATGTTTGACCTCAAAATCCCGTGGTTGAGCCATATATATCTCTTCATCCAAATCACCATGAAGGAAGGCTATTTTAACATCAAGCTACTCTAAATACAAATGTTTAGTAGCCACAAGGCTTAAAATAGTACAGATAGAAGTCATTTTAAAAATAAGAGAAAATATCTCATCAAAATCGATTCCTTTTTTCTATGCAAATCCTTTTACAACTAACATAGCTTTAAATTTTTTTTAACCTCCATCCTCTTCTTTCAACCTATAAACCCACTTATTCTATAAAGCTCTTTTTACCTATAGGAAACTTTCATAAATCCCATGTCTTGTTCTTTAACAAAGAGTCCATTTCATCTTTCATTGTAGACTCCCACTGAATCTTAGTATCCACTTGTATTGCTTCATCATAACATTTAGATTCACCAACATCAGTAAGTAAAATTGAGTACAAAGAGGGAGAAAATCTTTTTGGAGGTCTAATTTGCCTTGTTGACCATCTAACATTCATTGGTGTGTGTGGTATTTATTGTTGCAGTTGTTGCACATCATGAGAAATGGCTAGAACATCATATTTTGGAGTATCATCCAACACTACATAATCATCTTCTTTCTTCTCATTTTTCTGCAATAGATCTTTGTACAACACTTTTTCATTGAAAATAACATCCCTACTTACAATTTTCTAATTTTCAAAATCCCAAAGCTTATAACATAATTCATTAATGCCATATCTAACAAATACATATTTATTTGATTTAGCTTTCGGCTTGGTTCTATTTTCAAAATCTATGTGAGAAAATGCTTCACAACCAAAGGTTTTGAGAAAAGAATGACTCACCTTCTTACCTGTCCATGCTTCCTCTAGAATACCACAACCCAAAGGAGTAGAGGGACCTCTATTAATCAAATATATAGTAGTATTGATAGCCTCCACTCACATGTGTAAGGGAAACCCAACATGCAACCTAATGCTCCTTACATGCTCCATTATAGTCTTATTCATGCATTCATCCACTCCATTTTCTTGTGGAGTCCTTAGAATAGTTTTTTGTCTATGAATACCATTAGTGGAGTAATAGTCTTCAAATTCATGATTGCAATACTCACCACCATTATCAGATCTGAGACATTTTAATTTCTTACCAGTCTCATTTTCAACTAAGCATTTCCATTTCTTTAAAGTTTGAAATATATCAGATTTCTACCTAAGGAAATAAATCCATACCTTTCTAGTTGCATCATCAATGAATGTAACATAATAATGAGAGCCATGAAAGGAAGATACCTGAGCCTATCCCTATACATCTATATGCACATGTTGTAATTTCTCCTTTTTATTTTCCTTCACAGTCTTCACAAAACTCACTCTCTTTTGTTTTCCATTCACACAACTGATGCAGGAGCATCCTGGGTTACCTTGTTATCCTACTCATTTTTTCTCATTTTGTAGTTGATGCCGAGTTACTATAGCACTCTTTAGGTGCCGAGTTACTGTAGCACTCTTCACGTGTCGAGCTCCTATCACACTCCTCAGGTGTTAAGCTCTTGTCGCACTCTTCAAGTGTTGAGTTACTCTTCAGGTGCCGAGCTCTTGTCACACTCTTCAGGTGCCGAGTTACTCTTCAGGTGCCAAGCTCTTGTCACACTCTTTAGGTGCCAAGTTATTGTAGCACTCTTCAGGTGTTGAGTTCTTGTCACACTCTTTAGGTGCTGAGTTACTGTAGCATTCTTCAAGTGTCAAGTCCCTGTCACACTCTTCAGGTGCCGAGTTGTTGTAGCACTCTTCAAATGCCGAGTTACTGTAGCATTCCTTTAGGTGCTGAGTTTCCTAGTGTATGCCAAGTGCCAGTATTTGGACATGATTTTTGTGAGCCAACTTGTGGGAATTATTTCATTTGTGACATTTAATTTAAGATCTTTTCTTGGGATGAGTCCATACCGTTGTTGGGTTGGCCCTCCTCTTATGTAATGTTCTAGAATGTTCTGTAATGTTCTAGAATGTTCTTATTACCACTCTCTCTGATCAAAAGATGAAGCTCATGTTCATATTCCTTTAACTTCTCTAGATATTGCCAACCTAAACTTCCAGCTGGATGATATTAGCCTGGTTAGTTTCCTGGTCCTATTGCATTTTTCCCATTCTTTTTTTTAAGATTCATTAACTCATTATACATCCATGACTAATCACCTTGGAGTGAGGAATCTACCTTGAGCTTAGTAGTATGAAGGAAAGAAAGCGTAGTACTCTTACCAGTTAAGTCATCCTTCTCCTTCCCCATATCTTCCTACAAATTTTCCTCCCTAGATTTCTAGGGTTGCTCACTCTAGTTTTTATCCTCTTCTCCAATATTTTTTGACCCAATAATTTTTTCATAACTTTCCTTAGCCTCATCCTTTCCAAGCTCACCTTTGTTGCCAGGGTAACCCTCTAGGTTTGAACTCAAGTCTCCCATATCCATATTCTCCTCATTCTCCATATTCATTTCATCATTTTTGTTTGAATTTTTAGACTTAGTAATTTCCTCAACATTTTTCTGAGGTGTGTCCTACTTTAGATTCTTCTTTTTCACACTCACCCCTTCATCTCCCTTACTCTTCCTTGAATGGGTTTCACTAATAGAACCTCTCTTTTTCTTCGAAGGTGGAGAAGATACAGTGGCCTTACTCTTACAATAATTTTCAATTAAATGGATTAGCCCTTCATGTAAAACTAGATGGGATTCTTTTTTCCTATGGGCTTGAAGGCTTTGAAGCAAGGAGTACCTTATATAAAATGGAAAAGAGATCCTATCCTTATACGAAAAATGATTCAGGAAAACAAAATGAAATTTATGAACTCTTTTTGCAGTACCATCTAGAATGAAGTACTTACTGATGCAAGAGAGGATGTCTTGTCAAATAAATTTTATTTGATATAGCTCATAAAAGTCACCATTTTTCTCCAATTTTTTTCCTCTTCTTATATCTTTAGAAATTTCTTAAATGCAACATTAGAAATATTGGTCTCCTTGTTGAAATTTATGCCCTCCTTAGGAAGGCCTGTGACTTTGGCAAGGAATCTTTAGTCAAGTGAACCATAACACCATGCATGGAAACCCTATTTTTGTACCAATTTTTAAAGAAGGCTTCCATGATATGTTGTTTGTAGCCATGAAGGCACTCCAAGTAAGTAGTAACATTACCTTTCTTCAAAATTTTCCAAATAGAGGCTTTGGCCTTCCATGCTTTATGGTTCTTTGGTTCCTATTTTATCGGTTCCCTACCCATATCCAAAAATTGCGTTTCTCTATGAAATGCCAAAGTAGAGTAGACTAGGAGACATAAAGATTTGAGAAAAGCCAAGGTGCTCATTAAAACACTTACATGCCAAGTAGAGGTAATAATCACTTTTAGGTACTTCCTAGGGAATATAACATTGTCCTTTGTAATCCCATGTCCACTTATCATTAAATTGCCAATCTTAGAAAATCTTACCTTCCACTGCATCGGTTCTATCATAATTAATTAGTACTTTAAAATCCATGATCATGCTTAGGTCATCATGCCAGCTAATCTTACTTTCTTGTTGGACATCCTGATTTGCAATCCAGTCAGCCACAACATTTCCTTTATGGAAGGAGTGAGAGAAAATGATTTTGTAAAATTTTTCCATTAAGGTTTTAATTTTTGTTACACTAGCTTCAATAGACCATGTAATCAAGCTTTTACCATTAAGCATATTTATGATATTCAAGGAGTCTCCTTCCATCTAGAGGTACTAGTAACTAGTTTCTACTACTAGCCTCATTGTATAAAGAGTTGAAGTAGCTTCAACTTTATGACTAGTAGAGGTACCAATAGGTATGGCAATAGCATCTATAATATTACAAATGTGATCCCTCAAAACCCCTCCGTAGCCTGCTTTTCTAGGATTTCCTTTAGTAGCACCATCAAAATTCCCTTTGATCCATCCCTTCTATTTAGCATTCAGTCTTTGATCTTCTTTCTTCATTTTAGAACCTTTAGTTTGCATTGGATTGTCAATTTGGAAATCTTCACTAGGAATTGAAGTTTTCCTTTATAGCTCTGACAATGTTTTGACCAAGCACCCACTCAGGAATTTCTTTGTTTCTAAAGATTCTATTATTTCTTTCTTTCCAAATTCCCCACCAGAGATGGGGAAGAGTAATTTTCCATAGGAAACCAACATCACTATCCTTAAATGGGCAATTCTAGCTTTGAAAAAAGTGTTCAATGTTGTTATGATGGCCCTAAGAAATATTCCAAAAAATGAGGATAATACTCCATACTTTTTGACTATAAGTATAATTTAAGAACAAGTGATCTCTATCTTCATAACCTTCTTTGCATAGGCTACACCAATTAACCACATTGATGCCTCTCTTTTATAGATTGTCTCAAGTAAGAATTTTATTGTGAAGTGATATCTAGTAAAAGATATTTTATTTTGGAGTAAGACCTTTTATCCAAGCTCTAGTCCATAAAGGGCAAACACCTTATTCCTCAAATTTGAACATAGATGAAACTTTAAAACAACCACTTGCATTAGCACTCCATATCATTTTATCTTCCTTATGGGGATACAAAAAAAAAGGCATTCAACATAATTTGGATATTATGAAAATCCTAGTTAATATCAACAAGGCTAACCTAACTATTATTAAACTAGTAATGTCCCACATGAGTGCCATACAATTGCTTACATTTATCAATTTGGGTCCTATCCTCAAAATCCTCAATTAGAGGATGGTCCAAGATCCAAGCATCTTCCCAGAATCTAGCCTTCTGCCCATTTCCAAATTTCCAGGAGCATCCTTTACTTAAGATGTTCTTAGCTCCCTACACAACCCCCTAGATGGTAAAAGGGGAGAGAACATTAGGATATGAAAGAAAGTCAAATAAAGAGGGAGCATTAAAAAGGTATTTATGTTTCCATATAGTGCTCCACTCCTTATTATCATGATACACTCTCCATCCCTACTTAGCAAGAAGAGCTTTATTCATACTTTGCACTAACTTGATTACCAAACCCCCTTCCCTAATAGGTTTACAAATTTGATCCCAAGCTATCAAAGCTATTGTCTTCCTTTCCTTAGTGCCAGACTAGAAAAAATTCCTTTGGATTTTTTCAATAGTATCTACAAATTTTGCTAGAATTCTGAAGAGACTCAAAGCATAAGTAGGGACACTTTGAAGGCAAGCTTTAAGGAGAGTGATTTTCCCAGCTTGACTCAAAAGGTTACCCTTCCAGCCAACAAGTTTCTTATTAAACTTCTTAATGAGATCATCCCAAAAGGAATCTAGAGCTTTAGGCCCCAAAGGGAGACCTAGGTAAATACATGGAAAAGAACCTATTGAGCACCCAAGAATTTTAGCAATCTTGTTTTGTCTTAAAGCTAGGGTGTTAAAAAAAAAAAAAGAGCTCTTATTCTAGTTAATCAACTAACCTAAAGCAAAAGAGTAGAGGTTGAGAGATTTTAAAAGATTTCTAGCTTCCCTAACTTCAAATTTCCCCATGAAAATAGTATCATCAAAAAATTATCCATGGGACCAACTAAGAGGTTGAGAAGAAGACTATAGACCTTTAATATCCCCTTGTAAAACCAATTTCCCAATATACCTCCCCAAACAATCAACCATAATAGTGAAGAGAATATGGGATAAAGGGTCTCCCTATCTCAATCCCCTAGAAGGGCTAAAGAATTCAAAGGAACATCCATTCGCTAATACAACAATCAAGGTTTGAGAAATCAATTGTAGAATTACCCTCACTATACTGTTACTAAAGCCAAAGGCCAATAAAATATTTTGAAGAAAAGCCCATTCCACTCTATCATAAGCTTTTGCAATATTAATTTTCATAATAAAACCCTAATTATTGGAACAAAATAAAGAGTAAATATTCTCATGCACAACAATAAAAGAGTTAAGAATTTGTCTACCTGGGATAAAACCATTTTGTTCTTTAGCAATAAGAGATGGTAGCACCAAAAGAAGCCTAGAAGTGAGGACTTTTGAGATAATATTATAGGAGTTACACAAACTTATAGGCCTGAATTGGTCTAGAGAATCAACCCCAACCTTTTTACAAATAAGGTGGAGGAAGGTGGAATTAATCTCCTTTAGCATACATTTTTCCCCAAAAAATTCTATAACAACATCGTACACATCTTTTCCAACCAGTTTCCATTCTTTCTAGAAAAAGAACATAGGAAAACCATCCAGTCTTGGAGACTTATCCCCTCCTAAGAAACAAATTGGCTTCAAAATTTCCTCTTCCTTAGGAATAACACCTATCATTTTATTTTTTTCTTCAATAATTAGAGATGGAATAACTTTTAAAATTTTTTCTTGGTGAATAGGATCAATATTAGAGTAAGATGTCATTAGAGTGGAAAAAAAGGAAACCATCTCTTTGAAGATTTCCTTTTCCTCTGTAATCTCCATATTACCTTTCTTAAGATTTGAGATATGAGTTTTAGCTCTATGCTTCAGAGTAAAAAGGTTAAAAAACCTAGTATTTTTATCTCCTTCATTTAGCCAGACCAATCTAGATCTTTGCCTCCAATAAATTTCCTCTTTAGTAACAATGTCATGATACTCCACCAATTTTTTATTTTCTTCTTTAACAAGATCAAGATCACATCCTTCCTTCTATATCCCATCTTGGATATTTTGCAGTTCTTCTTTGATATTTGATTTACTCTCAAAAATATTACCAAAACATCTTTTATTCTATATTTTAACCTCCTTTTAAACATTTCTTAGCTTAAAAGCCACCCTAAAAAGAGTAGTTCCATCAATATCTATATTCCACCATTCAACCAATTTACTCACAAACTATGGATGTTGCATCCACATTTTTTCAAACCTAAAAGGAATTTTTTTTTTGATATTAACCTTATCAGTAGTAAAGATCAGAGGAAAATGGTTTGACCCAATTTTCTATAATGCCTCTAACTTGCATACAAAATCTTTAGTCTAGTTAGGAGAAATAAGAGCTCTATCCAATCAAGCCTGAAGATAATCATCACCTGTCCTCTTATTACTCTAGGTAAACTCTATACCATGAAGATCTAGATCCATTAAACCCTCTTTATTAATGAAATCCATAAAATCCCATCTCCCATCTAGCTAACTCACATTACCCCCCTTTTTTCATGGTCATAAAGAGAAACATTAAAATCCCTCATGAAGATCCATCTACCATAGTAGTCTTTACTCTTTATATTAGAAAAAGTTTCCCATACCTTTTTTTTTCTAGAATTCTTAATATTAGGTGCATACATATTGACAATATACCATTCATTATTTTGGTCAATGCTTGTAATTTTTACAACCATGAAATGTTTGCTAGCATTCAAAACAATTGCTAAGAAATAGGATTTTTTCCATAACATCATAGTACCTCCTAAAGCTCCTTCTGAGCTACTTGCCTTTATATAGTAATCATTCAAAGACTTAATCTTTTTAGCACTCTTCTTTTCAATTTTCATTTCTTGAAGCAATAAAATATCCAACTTATGCTCCCTAACAAAATTGCAAACAACATCTAATTTATGGCTGCTAAAAAGATTGAAAGTTTAAAGAACACTTTCGCCAAATGACCATGGCCCTCCACAAAGGACCATGTTCATATCTTCCTTGTAGTTAAAAATGAATGAAAGGAAACCATTCATCATAGGAGCTATATCAACTTGACCATGGATAACCCATTTCTATTTTATCATATTTTTCAAAGTATCTATATCTGGTCTATTTGCCTCATAAATTTACCAATGAGAGTAAATTCCATAGAAGAGATAGAGAAACAAACAATCAGGTTCAGAATAAAGATTTGAAACTCACCTTTCTCCCAGCAAGATTTTGATGTGACTGGAGGGAAAGATGACTTTCGTCCAGGTTTCCTACCAAACAAAGAAGACCATGCCCTTTGATCTCCTAACCCTTTTGGTAGGTTCTCTACTTTCCTTTCTTTGATCTCCTCCACATTCTACAAAGGAATCTTTTCCTGTGCAAATTCCTATCCGGACACATGATTTGCAAGTAAAGAATCCAAAGGGATTTTCTCAACCCCACATCTAGT
This sequence comes from Cupressus sempervirens, assembly GCA_028749045.1. Lineage (NCBI taxonomy): Eukaryota > Viridiplantae > Streptophyta > Pinopsida > Cupressales > Cupressaceae > Cupressus > Cupressus sempervirens. The sequence goes on along the minus strand of CM053784.1, from coordinate 296,870,852 downwards.
GGAACTAGAACCCGTAACCACTATAGAGTTTGCTAGAATTTCCATATTTTGATCTCCTATCCCACCAGAATCAATACCTCCTATAAGATTTCCCCCTTCCAATTTCCTGCCTAATAGAATGCTAGCTAATTCAAAAACACTTAGAGTGCCAACCATCTAGTTTAGAGTTTTGAGTAGGATATTTAGTAGTTGATTTGGTAGTCAACTAATCATTTATATGATGGTTAATTTGGTTATTTATTTGTTCATTTCCATTAATTATTATTAAATATATTTATGAAATGAATAATTTCTAAAATACCATAAACTTTAAACTACAAAAAATATGATATCAGAGTTGAACTAAAACATTAAAGAAAATGAAAATGTTACACATAAACAAAACTAAAATTAAATGATTGATTCAATATCATGATAAACAAAAATATTACATCTGAACATCACTAAAATTAATAGATTGATTCAATATCATGAGAAAAAGGGTAACTTGGGGTAAATTTTTTAATGGATATATAAGTTATAATATGTTAAAATTTTCTAAAGAGTATACATGTAAATATGATAAAAAGTGTCAAAATTGTTTAAGAGTTTCCAACTCTTTAAAATACACCTCGATACTTAAAATATTTAAATAACACATTCAAAATAATACAATATTAAGAAATGAGCCAAATTTTCTAACAAATAACACATTGATAAACTATAAAACCTATTTTCCTTGATAAAAAGCTATGTCATTTTCTCCAAATAGTTTAGTTGGCACCATGTGAAGGTTCTCTCTTTCCCTTTGAGACAAAGAGTTCCAGCTATTTTATCTTCATATGCAAGTGGTACATTACTTGTGACTATTATAATGTTTATGTTGGCATCTCCAGTTCCATCCAAGTTTTCTCCATGTAAAATAAACAAGGAGTGAATAATCCCAATATTGGAAACACAATATCATATGATTCCAAAAATTTATCTTTATCCCCTTCTTTGAGTTTATCAAAACATTTCTACAAAAAGGAAAAAATATAACATATTAGATTACATAGGTAATGAAAGGAAAAAAAAAAAAAAAAAAAATTAATGTAGTACTTATGATTCCAACTAATATTAAAAGTCTCAATTAGATTTACTAAATAGTGCAATCATGGATCAGATATTGCAAAACAACATAAAGAAAAACATTTGCAGTAGTTGTAGATTCATAAATCTCATCATTTATTCTAACTATTTTAGAGGCTTAGGTTACATATATATTGGATAAAGGTGATAGGCCATCCTGAAGCTATTCCTAAACCATATTACTAAACCTCTTTGAGATCTATCATTTTCAAGGGAAGACTATTGTGGGGTTTTAGGGTGACATCAAACATAGCTATTAATTTTTTTTCTCATTTAAACTAACACACAAAAGGTGTAACTACACGGGTTAAAAAACTTACTATTATAGTTCATTTATGTTTGGGCTTCTCCTCCCCTAATTTGCAATTTTTTAAAACACTATTGAATGCCTTATTGGATCCATTATATTTTAGCTACTCCCAAAAAGAATTTATACGATCCCTCCTTGTTTTCAAGATGTACACACCACAAATATTAGTGAAAATTTTATTTACAAAAAGATAAGGATTTATTTTACAACATATATTATGATTGTACTTAAAATGCAATTGTGTTAAAGATCATCACTTGAGAGAAATCAAATATCTCAAATTGTGAACCCTCAATTTGAGTAAAATGAGAAAAAAGAATCTCATCCTCCATATAACTCTGCAAAAGGCTTAAAACATAAAGCATGTTCAACAAAAGGAATAAAAAAAAATAGAAATAACTAACATTAATAGTTTGCACAATATAGAGAATGTGACTTTTTTATTTGTAACAATATAAATCTTAAATCTACAACATCTATCACCAAGTAAAAGAACAATGGTTCAATTACTGGCATTAAATTATGAGAAAATTGCAACCTAGCCCACAAGTATAGAAATGATGATTTTATAGAAGGTGGATTTATAGAATGATAGTAGTTCCAGAAAGTAGATATATAATGATAGTACTTTTGATCTATATTCCATACAAATGACTTGGAATTATAACTAACTTTGAAAGTAAAATTGAATAGCAAGTTACCAACTCATAAAATACATGAGGCAACACTTGTTGGTGAGTTGCAAGGCTAGTAATTGGTCACCAAACTTGTACATTATAGCAAATTGCAAGAAAATCATCATGAAATCCACAAACTCAAATGAGTGCAGAAAACTCAATTGTCAACGAAAAGATAATAGGGATCACACAAACAACATGCAAAACTTTATTTTTTTTATATTTCCTCATTTACACACTTGTTCATTTGACAATATTAAATAGTTTGTTAGTAAATAAAAGTTCTAAAGTTCTCAAAATGATACTTTCCATGAAGATCTATGTGGTCTCAAAGGCATTAATTGTTAGAGTAACTTATTTATTACTCTAGTTACTTTAGCTCTCTTAGGTGCATATAATTAATATTTTATATTAATTATATTGTGCAAAACCTAGTTTCTTTTTCCCTCTAGGGTTTTGTTCACCTTCAAAGCTTGAACCTTTGAATTTTTGTTTTCATAACTTGGAATACATTTTTTGCTCTCATATTGTTGAGAATTTCCAAGCTCTACTTTTTCCATTTCCTGGTTTCTCTTCATTGCAGGATATTTGCATCCAGGTGTTCTTAGGGATCTATGAAGTTGGTTTTCTCAACTTCTACATGGTATTAGAGTGAACCTGCTACTTCCTCATCTAAAGATTCATGAAGCCATGATTCAGAGTTTGAAACCCCAACCTTTTCAGAGTTTTTTTCTTCAAAAGAGAGAAGGGCAATTTTTTGGGGCACTTTGGGACCAAATGAACACCTTCATTGGATCTAAAAGGCCATTTGTAGTCAAGAAACATATAAAATTTGTCATTTTTGGCTTTTAGGCATTTGGGAAATTCTTTTAGCCCCTTTGCATGCTGTTGTACGATTGTACAAATGAAAAAAATAAAAAATATTAAAAAAAGGGCCATCACTGTAGCAGCACTCACACACCATTGTGGGGTCACCAATGCTTAGTTCATGCTCCACTAGCACTTTTCTCATAGGGGAGGTGCCACCCACAAACCACCACAGCCCATGTGGCACTGACCCACCGCCTTCACTCTGCCTTAGATAGCAACACCACTGGGTTTTCCTCCCAAGCACCACTACCACCAGTAGTTATCACTTTGTTGCCGCTCTAGCAAGCTGATGTCACTCTATGATTGGGGATGTCACTTTTTAGCTTGCCACATCATCTTTTTGGCACATGACATCATTTCTCGATGACCATTATTGACATCACTTTTTGGCCCAGTGACATCATCATTCTGTCCATTGATGTTAGCATTTTGGTCACTGGATTTTTTTTCTAGAAATGACTTGATGACATCCATATGGGCATCAATTTTAAGCAAACATCTATAATTTTCCAGAGAGCCTCTTTTTTGGAGCAGTAGTCAATTTTTCAGCCATAACTTGAGCATACAGATGAATTTTTGGGATCCAAAAGAAGTGTTGGAAAGATGACTCAAAGATAGATACAATGGTGTTAGTTTTTTTTGATTCTAAGTTTTTTTGAGCTTCCAACTCTAGTGTTGAATTAGAGGCTTCTATTTTCCTCTTCTCTGCATTCGAATTCTAAGTTCTTTTCACAGTTTTTGTGTATTTCAATAGTTGTTTCTTTGATTTTTGGGGATATATTTATTCATTGTGGGGGGAGCATTTCCTATTATATAATTTAATTTAGAATAAGACCCTTCTACTTCCATCTTCTTCTTTCTCTAAATGTTAGATCCTTCTGTGATCTGGCTCATGCTGCACAATTATCACATCTAGAAGACACAAATGACTAGGCTTCTCATGTCAAGAGGCTTATGGTCATGTCTAGATACGAACCAACCTATTATGTAGCTCCCTTTTGAGGTTCTTAAAAAAAGAAATAAAATGGATGAAGCCATGGGACTAATTGTACTAAACATCTTAGATAGTCTACTATTTCACTTGTATGGTTTGACCACTCCACTGGCTATTTGAACCAAATTCCACAAGTTGTTTGGCATAGTGAATGAGTTTTGAGCACTATAGATTGATGAAAAGTTGACTTCTTTGACTCTAGCTAGCTTTCCCACTATTGAAGATTTCTTGATGAAGTTCAAATATTTGCATACAATCTTGTAGGGATGTGGTAAAAAAAAAATAGATGATGAGTGTATTTTTCTGATACTCTCAAAGTTGTGAGGACAGTATTAGATCTTTTCTTCCACTTTCTACTCCACTATGGATGCCTTGGGTAACAGACATTAGATGCCTTTTTTTGAGACATTTTGTGATTGGTTGACATGAGAATAGGCTAAGATCCAATAGGTGGATGCCTCTAGCTCTTCCAACCAAGCATTGGTTGCTTAGACTTCTTAGGGGAAACCAAAATAGAAAGCCAAACTAAAGAAAGATGCACCAAAAAATGATGCCAAACCTCCAGCTAACCCTTCCAAGGAAAAATTTGCTTCAAATTCTACTAAGTCTACCTCCAAGACTAAGAATAAATCAACTAAGACCCACAATTTTTGTGGAAAGGATGGACATCCCATTTCTAGGTGTTGGAAATGTTTGGAGGCTTTAGAGGAAGCCATGTAGGAGCATCACATTTCAGCTCCTAAGTCTTCATCCCCAACTGCAGGGAAAGGTCATGCTCTTACTGCATGAGCTATGACTTCTGGACCTACTTGGATTCTTAATTTTGGTGCCTCTCACCATATCATAAACACTTTGCAGTTGGTCACCTCACTTGCCCCTTGTCCTACTTCACAAATTTTTATTGGGGACTCATCACATCTTTCTATCATGGGTTCTAGTTCTATTATATTAGCTGGGGGCTCTCTTCAAGATTTTCTTCTTGTCCCTAATATATCAATGAACCTATTGTCTTTTTATCAAATTTTCCACTCTGGCTCTGGTAAGATAGTTGAGTTCTCACCACATGATGTAGTTGTCTAGGACTTACACAATTTTGAGATGATTATGGCTACTAGGAGTATTGACTTTGCATCTCACCTCTATAGATTTGATGGATTTGAGTCTTTTGATGACATAGGTTTATGTCTTGTTGCACATGTAGATTCAGTAAGTAGACTTTGGCATGAGCATTTGGGCCATGTCAATTAGCAATATCTTTATCAGATGAGTACACAGGCAAGTTTTTCTTGGGCTTCCCCAAATTTCCTATAGAGATGGTGTTTGTTAGGGTTGTGCACTTGGCAAACAACATAGGGATCCTTTTCCACATGGATGAGCCACTCGTGCTTTGGCACCATCAAAGTTGATTCATAGTGACCTCATGTCATTTCCCACTCCTTCTTTTTTAGGTGCCAGATATGTGCTTACTTTCATTGATGACTTCACTAGATGTACATGGGTGTACTTTTTGAAGTACAAGTATGATGTCTTTGATTCCTTTCAAGTATTTAAGACACTTGTTGAGAAGCAGTCTAGTCTTTCTATTCGATGGATATGCACAGATAATGGGGGGAGTATGTGAACCAAGTATTTACAGATTTTTGTGCTGAAAATGGTATTCTCCATTAGTTTTTAGTACCCTACACCGCTCAGTAGAATGGTGTGGCTGAGAGAAAGAACATAACCCTTTGGGAGATGGCTAATTGTATGATTCAGTCTAGGTCTATGTATTTGTGTTTTTGGGTAGAGGCAATCAATTGTGCCAACTATATTTAGAATCAGATGCCTCACAAGGAAATTCAACATTGACTCTTGAGAAGGCTTGGTCTCATGTCAAGCCTGATGTATCTTCATTCCAAGTTTTTGGTAGTGAAGCATGGGCATTTATACTGGATGCTTAGAGGAGAGAAATGAAGTGAAAGAGTTGACACCTCATTTCTGTTGGCTCCTACGAGGATGTTAAGGCATATAGGTTGTTTGATCTTGATTCCAAAGAGGTCCTATTTCAATGGGATGTCTAGTTTGATGAGTACCTTCCTGCAGTAGATACCCTACCTCTAGAGTCTACTTCACTTACCACCACTCCCTCATCCTTTCCAATCTCTTTTATGGATCATGAGGATGATGATAATGTTGATCCCCATTTACCTCCACCATAGGATCCTCCCTAGATTCCTAAATGGGCTTGAGCTATAGTTGAGGTTGTAGGATTGCTAGCTAGTGACCCTACCACTTCTCCTCGCACCCGTTCACATACTGCAGGTTCTAGTCTTCTTAGTCATGCTAGTTGTAATGATCCTTAGATATTTGTAGCAACAATAGGAAATCTTGAGTGGGATAGTTCAATGAAGGAGGAGTATTCTTCTTTGATGAAAAATCATAATTGGGATCTTTGTTCTCTTCCTAATAGAAGAAAGGTAGTGCGATGCAAATGGTTGTATCATACTAAGTTTGCTATTGATGGTTCTATTGATAAGTACAAGGCACATTTTGTTGTGAAGGGCTTTTCATAGGTTGAGGGTATTCATTACACTGAGACATTTTCCCTTGTCACCAAGATGAACTCTATTCACCTTGTCTTATCCCTCATAGCTTCATAGGGATGGCCCATTTTTAAGATGGATGTGAAGAGTGCATTTTTGCACAATGATCTTACTAAGGAGATTTACATGGAGCAGCCTCAGGGATTTATGTAGGATTCCTCCTTGATTTACATACTTTAACACTCATTGTATGGTCTCAAATAGGCCCCTCAGGCTTGTTATGAGAAGATGGACTCCTTTATGCTTTCTACAAGCTTCACACACTGCCATTCCACTCCTACAGTCTACATTCAACATCTTGAGGCTAAGATTTTGATCCTTGTGCTATACATTGATGATCTTCTTCTCATAGGTAGCTCATCCTCTATGATTAAGGAAGTTTAGAGAGCATTGATAGAATAGTTTGAGATGACTAATCTTGGATTGCTACACTATTTTCTTGGTCTCTAGATTGTTCAATCCCCTGCTGGAATCTTTATTTACTAGCAAAAGTATGCTCTTGACATGCTTCAATGCTTTGACATGCTTGATTGTAAGCCTGATCCTACACCTTTTCAGTTGGGTGTTACTTTGTCTACCTCTTGCACTTCACCTTCAATGGATCCCACATTGTATCGACAATTGGTTAGTAGCTTGTTGTATCTGACACACACTTGTCCTAATCTCTCCTTCATAGTGGGTCTTGTCTCTCAGTTTTCACATGAGCCTCATGAGAGTCATTTGAAAGATGCCAAGTGTATTTTGAGATACATTTAGGGCACATTGATGTATGGCATTCATTATACAATAGGGACTCCTCACATTGTTGGCTACACTAATTCAGATTGGGCCAGTGATGTTGATGATCAGAAGGCTACTTTTGGCTTTGTTTTCTATCTTGGCTCTAGTCCTATCACATGGTCATGCAAGAAGTAGTAGGCTCATGCAATTTCATCTATAGAGGCTGAGTATCAAGCCATAGTACTTGCTAGTCAGGAGATTTTATGGCTTTGGCAGTTGATGACTGAGTTTGGTTTTCCTCTTGATCATCCCACTATTTTGTGGTGTGATAATCAGAGTGCTATTCATATTTCCCACAACTGAGTGGAGCATCAACACACTAAACACATTAAGCTTCATATGCATTTCATTCATCATCTAATCCAGGATGGTGTTCTCTCTTTGGAGTACATTTCCACTAATGCACAGGTTGCTGACATCTTCACCAAGTCATTTGCATCGCCACGCTATCTTCAGTTATGGTCTATGCTTGGGGTCTTCTTGAGGCCTTCCTTCCTTCATTTTTTTTTAGCATTTTTGTTCTATCTCTTTTTGGAGAGGATTTTTTCCCACTAGGTTTTCTCCTTTTTGTCCAGTTTACAGAGATTTCCTTGTTTTGGGTACTTGATCAAGCCTTGTTACTGGGACCCATTTTCTTGCTTTCATAGCTTTGCTAGGTTAGCTTCCTCTTAAGATTTTCTTAAGGTGGGGTGTTAGAGTAACTTATTTATTACTCTAGTTGCTTTAGCTCTCTTAGGTGCATATAATTAATATTTTATATTAATTATATTGTGCAAACCTAGTTTCTTTTTCCCTCTACGGTTTCGTTCACCTTTAAAGGTTGAAACTTTGTATTTTTGTTTTCATAACTTGGAATAAATTTTTTTCTCTCATATTTTTGAGAATTTCCAAGCTCTACTTTTTTTGTTTTCTGGTTTCTCTTCATTATAGGATATTTGCATGCAGGTGTTCTTGGGGATCTATGAAGTTGGTTTTCTCAACTTCTACATTAATTGGGCTTGGTGAAGAAGATTTTATCACTATCCTACCCACTATCATATAAATAACATGCCAAAGGAACTCCTCTCAAGAGCCCACAAAGGTTAATGCCCTTTGGAATCACCAAGGACTCAACACCAAAACCCTTGAAATTATCACTACGCTTTGACTCTACTATGGAAAATAATAATAATGTTATTTTGACTACAATTTTTATTTGCAAATTGTATGTATTATGTGTTAAATTTAAGTGAAATTGTTAATGTTATGACACATCTAAATAATGGAAACCACATTTTTATTCAACTATACATGGTAAATATATTGTTTTTTAGATCCCCATTGAATATAGTAAACTTGATAATGCAACTAATTTAATATATTCTACTACTATTGTTCAGTGTGATGTATAAAGTAGTCTAAAGAATTTAAAAAGAAATATTATACGAGTAAATAATTTCTATAAACCTAACCAAATAGACTACATAGGCAAGAAAATTTAGAGGCATATGATTTGAAGATGGAAAAAATCATTAAAAATATTTTTAAAAAGGGCATGATATATTGTACTTGACATCAAATACTCCAATCATATTTAAAATCAAATTTGAGTACCTTGTAATTATGTTTTTTATTAATTTACAAATGTTTATGAGTCTAGAAATATAATTAAAAATGTCATTTGACTCCCAAAGATCTCCTTCACATAGAATTATTGATTGATTCATCTATGATGATGACTTCACATGCCTATATGGATTGTTATTACCACTGTACAAATACATCAGAGTTCCCAATGTTTAAGAAAATTATTTTAACTTCCCTCATTTCCTTTGCATGCCTTTAAAATATGCACCCCTATAAGATGTGCACGTCATCCATACTAATAATGGCGCAAAGCTCTAATTATTTGCTACAAATTTGTATAGTTCTTTGAAAACCTAAGCATGGGTAGTGAATTGAAGTATGGAAATCAAACATTAATAAATCATTGGTTTTTTACTTCCTTATTTTCCTGACATAATAGCTATGTAAGTTCATATTCATTGATTAGATGATATCTTATTAAATTACTAATCATTGCCAATGAAAGGACTTAGATTTAGAGTCATTTTGGTCTTTGTGGTATGTGTTTCCATTTACGTTTTGTACATATTCAAGATAGCTCTCTATTAATAGGCTAATCCATAGTTGCAATATTCTCTAGGTTAATAGGCTCTTTTAATGGGAAGCAAAACCTAATATGCATAGAATCAACTAAGGGATTCAAGTAGGAATTTTAATATTTTGGAGAGAGGTATTAGGTCAAGAAAATAGCTCATGACTCTATTTCTTGAGTTGGTTGACTTTGATATTTATCATAGAAAAGGAAAATATGATATTGTTGTGTTAATATATAAACTTTTCTAGTTGTTGACAATCAAATAGTAAAGTTTAGAATGCATTTATTGACCATGATTGACCTATAGTGGAGTTGAAAAATTGAGAAGTAAGAATCAGTTAATGGAATTGAAGTCAAGTTTAAATGTTGCATGAATTAAAGAGTTTTGATTTTAGACATTTGTTTTGAGTTCTAGATGAAATTGCATAAGGTTTTTGAACTAGAAAACTGATTGAATCTTGATATGCATATTAATTAGCCTTAGACATTTTCTTGGTTTATAAATCATTATTGGTGTTAGAAGATATTGGGTTGCTTGTTATCAATTTCCATTAGTTTTTAAATGTCCAAAGTCAATGCTGTTTGAATTGGAATGTTGTCAAAGGATATGGCAGTGTTCAAGATTTTTAAAATTATCCTACTTCTACCTTTGGATGGGGTTTTGGACCTTCTTCACCATCTATAGAATCTCAAGATATTGGGCATATAGGTAGAGAATTGTACAAGATGAACCAGCCAATTTTTTGAAACATAGAGAAGGAATTTGAATGATCAAATTCTGGATTTTGTCCAGAGTAGGTTTGTTCAGGTCTCAGGTGGGTAGAATCCTTAGGATTACAATGAGGAAAGAGGTAGCAATAATTTTCTAAAAGTAAAATTTTCTAGTTTATTAAATGAAGAATTGAGCACATGTATTTTAGAACAAATGAAAGCATTTAAATGAAAGGTTGAGCGCACATAGTTCAATTGTCAACACAAAATAAAAAAGAATAGGATAACATTATTATATTTAATAGAACATAGTTATGGATTGAGAATAAGAAAATATTCCAAGGAAGTAACTTCATAACATGTTATGGCTCAACAAAAAATAATGAAAAGTATTGCTGGGAGAATATTATATTTATGGTAGCATCTAATGCTTAAAACACCACTTGAAGGAATTATTGCTTTTAAAAAGATATCAGAAGAGAAGTAGGATCCATGACATGCAACCTAGTATATGCATAATAAAAGAGTTTCAAATTCTATCAGAACCCTTGCTTTTTGCTAATGAATATAATGGTTAGGTACAAAATGATAATAAAGTCATTTTAAGGAAGGAAAAGATCATTAGTTTATAGTAAGGAGAATATGGTTCAAATTTGAACAATGGACATAGTGAAAGATTTTTTAAAATTTTGATCTACACATCAAATCTTATGAACCTCATTTAAAGATTTTAATCTAGAAATTTCAAAACCATATGCAAAAGAAGATATTCAAATAGTTAGATTATTATAAATATCAATTTTTAAATGACTATGGTAGATGTATTTTTTTAGCATAGCATATATAAATCAATCAAGAATTGATATAATTTTCTATTAAAAATTTCCAGCTCCAAATCATGGAATCTCTCAAATAAGATTTAGGTTCTTATCTAAGGAAAAAGAAGGCCTCAATTTCAATATGATGGATAGGTTATGAAGAAAATATTTTTCCAGAACTGTTAAAATTGAGAACAAAACAATGCAAAAAGATATCTAGATTTCCAAGTCAAAACATCATGGTTGATCTCTATAATATAGTGGTTACATAGTAAAGAAGGTCTACATGATATCAATAGAAGATAATACATATGGCTACAGAGATATTTTTGATCTAAGATTATAGGAAAGAGTTTTCTCTAAACAATAACAATGAAACCTTACGTATGTGATGCCATGGCAATAAAAGGTATACAAAAGAAACTCTTAAGAAGGTTCATCGAGCTATACAAAAGTGTACTAAATGGAGATTTATATATGTAATTATTGGTAAGAATAATGAGTAGAATATGCTCATATATTTGTAAGAGAGTACCAGGGCACCCAACAAATAGAGAAGTTTGAAAGAATCAAATACTAACAAAATCAAACTTCAAAACAATTGTTTTGTGTTGACAATTGAACTATGTGTGCCCAACCTTTCATTTAAATGCTTTCATTTTTTATAAACTAAATGTGCTCAATATTTCATTTAACAAACTAGGAAAATTCACTTTTAGAAAATTAATCTTGAGAATTCTTCCCATGTGAGACTTGAACAGACCTGCTTGAGACAAAACCTAGAATTTGATCTTTCAGATTCCTTCTTTATGTTTCAAAAAATGGAATGCCATATGACTGGTTTATCTTTTTATAAATCCATTATGTATAAATTAATTTTCTGATGAAGTGCAACCAAACTCAAGAAGGTCGTCTACACTAGATAGAGAGAATTTAAGTAATGCAAACAAGTATGATCCTATAATTAGTGAAAAAAACATAAAGCTACTTCAACTAAAAAACTAGATTGATGTGTTGCAAAAAAAATGGTAGAAAAGGAGGAGCTTCTAAAGTGTTTAGAAAGTTGTGTCATTTATAGAGAAATAATGCAAGTCAAGATGGAAGAACTTCAACAGTAAAGGGTAGCTTGATCAAATCTTCACATCTTCAACTCTGGCATACAAAGAATGAGGTGGTAGATGCTAAGTCACTTTTATGGAAGGCTGAAGAGGATTTGCATGCATCCAAGAAGGGACATAAGCTCCAAGATAATCCTTATTGGGCTGCAAGGCCAGATTGCTACTGTTGTTTCATTTTTTAAAATTCTAAAAGAGAAGTCCTGAGTCAATAAAATAGAAGAGGTTCACTCATCTAAAGATCCACGTGTTGATCCTAGCTTCTTATCACATGATTCCCAAATGAATGGCCATCACAAGGAAGATATAGAATATGAAGAGTTTATGGCTTCCTTTGAGGCAGAAAAAATAGAGATGAAGACTATGGAGAAGGAAAGGAAGGGATATTTAGAAGTAATGATTGCCACAAGGAAAGATACATGTGACAAGAATATATCTATAGCAGTAGATCTCAGGTAATTGTTACATCAATTATTTTTGAAACCATCTTTGGAGAATATTTTGAATGGTGATCTGTGAGAGAAAGCCTCTGTATTTCTAGTTGGTTAAGCAATTAATATAGCTTCCACTATATTGTCTTCCATAAAGTCTAGAAAGTTGATGTGAATAGAATAAACTCTCCTCTAAATTAGATTTTGTTGGACATTATTGAGGCTAATTAGTAAAGTATGATAGTACTAATCAAGATGTGATTCAAAAGTTATGATTTATTATCTTAAAAATGGTCACATATCAGCGTGGGGTGGTGTTGGGCATAAATGCTAATGGATGTTTTGGGGATCTAGTCCATTTATTTAATTGATATGATTTTTAAAAAAATAGTTTTCTAATGGTCTTTCTCCACTTATTGTAAATTCAACTTGGGGAATGCTTGCTACGATGTATCATGGAAAGACCATTTTAAATTATCAGAATAACTGGGTTATCAACTAAAATAACTTGCAAGCCGGATTCTCATATACTCAAAAAGTTATACATTGCCAATATTAGGGTGCTTCCTTCAATTTGAATTTCTCGTACATTACAAATCACAATTTTTGCAAACTATGATGTAGCCATGTATTTTGCTAAGCCAATACAATTAGCAATAAGAAGTTACAAGATGATGATAAAAAAAAAGGAATAATTGCTATAATATGTAAAAATATAATTTGAAAATGGATGTGAACTTAGCAACATAGTAACACTTCAGTGATTACTCTAGAACATAACTCATTTGGTTCTAAATGAATCTTATATCAAATGTTCAATGAGTGACATATTGACACATATACATAGATTAGTTGAGATGAAATATTATTTGAGCACTATTTTATTTAATCCAAGTGAAAACATGGAGAGATTTAAATCTTTGTATGTAACTATTATTATAATGTGCCTTGAATTGATTTCCAAATCCTAGATTTATAGTCTTGATGTGTAAAAAAAATATCTCTACCTATAATTTAGAGTAATATAAATGGTTTCATGTAACATCAAAAGTATTGATAATTTTAAAAATAATTATTGTAACTTGACTAGGTTATAGTTCTTATATTTTCCATATTTTGGTTTGGGAATTCAAAATCAATCATATAAGGTGGGTTTCTTATTAGTATTCTGACAAATATCACAAAGTTTTTTATGACAAGAGTGACTTGCTTGAGAGGTTTGAGCTTTCACATAAATTTATTTCTTTTTATAAATTTTTTTGCTTCTTTATAGCTTTACTCTATTTCAATACTCTTCCAGTCATCCAAATTTACAATTTTATTTGTAATTCCATATTAAATTAAAAATTAGTACAATTACAAAGTGAATTTTAATTATATTATTAAGTGTAATTAAACATCTTGTCAATAGCCCACTTTAATGTCTATAAGACATGCCCATTGGAAAATAAATTGGACATCCTATAAACTATAGTCTTTAAGAGATAGCGGCAAGATAAATTGGATAACATGATAATAATATTGCATAAACCATACTAATGTTGGAATGATAAAGGAATGTCTAAATCAAAAGTTTTAATGGAGCTTAACAATCATAACTCAGGCAGTAAATAAAATTCAACATGGGAAAACTGAAAGGAATTATAACTTCAAGATCCCTTTGTAACATCTAATAAGATTTAATATTGGAGTAGAAGTGTAGAAAAAAATTAGGGTGTACAACATTTTAGAGGTTGGGATAATCATTGTGAAATATGATGGGGTAGTTGTATGATACTACCAATAACATAGATTAGAAAACACAAAAATAAAAATAATATATTTATAGATTAAGATTATGTAGACATTTTTCATCAACATTCAGATTAGACTCCGTGACCTTACATTATGATAGTAATGGAAAAATCAAAGAGATGTTTTCATCTCCTTGACCTCTCACTATTCATTCTAATGATGGATCATGAGTGTGATCCAAAATGTTGATAAAACAAACCTCAACATAAACATTGATATCATTTAGAAAGAATCAAACAAAATGAAGGATAAAAAGAAAATTGAAAACCTTCTTATTATAAAACCATGGAGTTATCTATTTATATGATCTCATTGGATTAAAATCCATGTTTAATTGGTAAAAAATATAATCCTTCAATTATAATTAATTATATGGAATTTGATAGAAAATGGGGCCTTTGTTCATTGTTTCAAGCCTGCATACTTGAAAATTAGGACAACGATTGTGAAAACTGATTTTGCATAGGTGATGTATAAATGGACTTTTGTAAAGGCTATTAAAAGGAATTTGAAATCACACTTGTCATGCAAGAAGTCATTTATGATTGGGTATCCAGTCCCATGAATAGAAAATCAACTTAGTATTTTTAGATTCTCGATAGCCTAGAGATTATAACATCATCCAGTGAATGAATTTGGGTAGTTATTTTACACATTATTTAATGATGTAAAAGCAAGATTAAATAGATTTGGAAATATATTTGATTATGTAAAATATACATTGAATGGTGACTAGGTGTAGTAGGTGATGTGATTGAATATCTTTTTTTTGACTTTTTGATTCTTTCATTTCACTCTTCCCAAATCAATTAGCATAATTTACTGAGTTCTCTACAACAATTTTTAAATCTAGGGTCTAGTCAACCCTTTACACCTCAAACTTATAAACTTATGCTAGATGTGACAAATATTTTATCCAAGATCAAATCCTTGAGCAATATCAACAAGAAAACTACTTCAAATGTAAAAAATAGTGAGATTTTCTTTAAAATTGTTGGAACTAGATGAAATCATAAGAAAGTTTCTTCTTCGCAAGGTAATACTGGTAGAGAGAAGGAATCCATGATGGTAATTTTGGAAGGTTGGGGTGTTTAGGTTTCTAGTGGTGTGGGTAATTGGGTGCCTCAGTTTAATGTTGTAAATTGTGTCTTTTGGTAGGTGGTGTTTTGACTTATGAGTAGAAGTTCTATGGATTTTTAGGTCTATAATCTAATATATTTTAGTCTTAACTATTAAGGTCATGTAGCTATTTCCTTTTGGGAGAAGGGAAAACTATAGATCCCCTTCTAAATAATTAAAAACACAAAAATCTTCTAAAAGAATAATGCAATCTAGCTAAAAGCTAAATAAAATAGAATAATGCATTAAGTAGTGATAAGAAACCTCCAAATAATACCATTTAGAGAATGAACAATATTCAATTTGTCCATGGTCAAAATATAAATGTGCTTGAATCTATTAATCCCACATGCAAATGAAGCTTTTAAATTCACTAAATCAATGACATTTATTGGTAAAATATGAATGGCTAACTTCTTTAGTTAAAAAAAAAGGAGAGAGTGATGACACAATCAAATCTTGAAGTTATTATTTTACTCTCCCATCATGTATAAGGCATGAAAAAAACATTTAATTTTTTTTCTTAGAGTGGCTGATTAAGATCAGTTGGATGAGATTTGATGTTAAGTAAATATCTGCACCAAATCACAACTTGCAATTCAAGAAACACAAAGGTCATACTTAAGAAACATATCCCCAAAGAATAGGGATCAAGAAATACACTCATAGTAAATTTACTCCTTTCTTCTTAAATATTCTTTCTTCTCAATCATTTTTGTGTGATTGGAGGTTTCATCCCCTTTCTAACAAATTATCATAAGGTAGTAGGAAATGTGAATGATGGAACATACATCATTAGATTTATTTACTTCATGATTATTGATACTCTTTCTAAAATTTTCCCTACATCCACCTCATGAATTAGTCAAGAATCGTAGAGCTAGGGCTACCTTGATGAATTGTAGTAGAAATCATTTTATCTCTATCATAAACAAACCCTAGCAACACAATTTTTGAAAATGAAAGAAATATGCAATGGTTGAAGAGAATGGAATTAAAATGACAAATTATACATTACCTTATAATTATTGATTATTTTTTATTAATTTATCACAATCATGGAAAACTATAGGTCAGGGAAATAAACACTAATACTAATATAGGGAAACCTTGTTGCTATTGCTATTGCTTCTATCACTGATGCACCTTTTATGACTTTTAGGATTCTTTCCCAATGTAAAATCAATCAATCTCTCTCTTATAAAATGTGTGCGTTCCTATGCCAATATTCTATTTGGTTATGAAATGTGTTTGGTTGTCTCTACCCCTGCCTTCACTCTTCTCTTTCAAAGGTTCTATAGTTCTGCCCACCTAAAATGTGTAAACTAGCCTAGTGATGAAGGATTGATATGTAAAGAATTCAACATTTTTCATTCAAAAGATCGATCAATCAACTTTTACAAGTAACCTAGCAATTGCATCTTGCTATGCATTACATGTATGTTGAAGATACGTAGACTATAAAATGTAATTTTTAATAAAAAATAGAGTTTAAATATTTAATTAATTCTTTAAAAATATAAATAATTTATTGATTTTATAAATTATGGAATGATATTTATATAATATAATATTTTAATTTAATTCTATTATATGACTTGTGATTCTTAACTAATTGATAAATAAAATTTGACATTAAAAAAATACTAAGATTAATTCATATATCTTTATGATCTTATTAGAATAAATTACACTAATTGATACTAATTAATTTAACCCTTCTAACATTAGATTAATTTTTTTTTTTTTTAAATATCATTTTTATTAAATTTGTTCATCATCATCAAAGAATATAAATTTCATTTTTATCATTTTTATTTAAATAAAATAATTAATAGGAAATAGCCTACATAACAACGGTAACTTGTAACCCTCTCATGTGGGAGGTCTTAGGTTTGAGCCTACCCTATCTTAACACATAGTAATAATTAATTTCAACATATAATAATTAATCTAGGTGTCATCCAATTACCTATAAAAAATAATAAGAACAATAATTAATCATAATAGTATAATGACCAAACTCTTTCCTCACTACTTATGGATATATATTGTTATGTGCTACATATTACATGCCTAAAAGGAAAATAGTCAATCCAAACAAGACAAATGATAAAAGGTGTAGGAAAATAAATAAATTAATAGAAAAATAAAGGAAATATCTTACAAGAAATCTTGTGTTTGTTTCTTTGTAAGAAGAAAGTATACTTCATAGAAAATATTTCAAAATAAAATAACTAATGTGCATACAACTTACAATTTTCTTCAACCCAAATTCCATTGGCTTTTCTA
The DNA here is from genome assembly GCA_028749045.1 of Cupressus sempervirens. Taxonomy (NCBI): domain Eukaryota; kingdom Viridiplantae; phylum Streptophyta; class Pinopsida; order Cupressales; family Cupressaceae; genus Cupressus; species Cupressus sempervirens. Next base: position 296,853,109 of record CM053784.1, on the reverse strand, counting down.
GATCAAAGTAATTAGTTTTTGTAGTATGACATGACCCCTTTCATTTTCATGTTTTCCCCTCATCTACATCCTCCAAACCTAGACCCTTAAACTCTAATAAGCCCTTTGATCTTTATTCACTTGTAATTCAATTCCTTGTTAGGGTAATATTGTCCTTGTAACTTGATTTCTTCTTTAGCTAATATTATCCCAACCCTAAAGGAGACTTTGTTGGTCACAATGCCCTTTCTATTATTGTTCTTTCTTTGAAAATTTTCTTTCTTGGATAATATGGGAGGGAGAGGGATATGGATAGGAATAGGTTTTATGATAAATAGGAAGAAATTGGATTACATTTTATTATTGTAAGAAGAAAAAATTGTTTAAAAAGTAATATTAATTAGTGTTATAAAATTTATAAGACATTTCTTAAAATTAGAGCTAAATTGTTACCAAATCACTTTTTTTTTTTCCTTTAATCAATAAATGGCCAAAGCCTAGATTAATTATTATTATTATTTGGAATTAATTATTATATGTTAAGAAAATGTAGATTCGAACCCAAGACGTCCCACATAAGAGGCTTGCAAGTTACCATTGCATTGTAGGCTTTTGCCTAGATCCAAATCACTTATTGTTATAATCTATGATCTTTCTTAATAGTAAGAGGATCTTAAATTTTCCTCAACAAATTATACTTCAAGGAAGTTTTAGTGGCCCTCCATGAATCTAGAGTCTAATACCCCTTTAAAATTTGAAACAACCATACACATTTAAGAGTTAACTGATATTGATAGGAAAAAAACTTCAACAATGAGTAGTTAAAGTTATTGAAAAGTTAAAGAATGTATTAATAAAATTAAAAAATCATTGATCACTCATTTGTTTAGGTGACCAATTATTTAGTCATTTATTTAGTCACTTATCTTTTTCTAATCTCGCGATTTTGTCTGATGACTAAATTAGTCATTTATTTAGTTATAAATTATAAAATATTATGAAAATTTGATCACTTTTAGTCATGTGACTAAAAAATTTAGGCTTGTGACTAAATTTTTTGGTCACTTAGTCATTTATTTGCCAAAATTCTACTAGTGAACCACTTGATGGATCTAAAATTATCCAATAGACTATTCCTAGCATTGTTACACTACTACATTTGGGCCCAAATTATGACGATAGGCTATTGTAATTATAGCAGTAACCCATCGCCCAACTGACATCAGTTAGAATTGGCTCTCATTGGACAAGAGTCAAAATTTTGTTTTTACTAGTGGCAATGACAAGGGTTACCATCACAATTAATATGGCCACAAGTGTCATAAATTGGGCTACTATTTTGGAAAATTATTCATTTTCACTGTAATAATTATGACAAAATTTTTTTGATGATACAGTCGTAATTGCAAGGTCTATGTGACAAAAATGCCATGGGCCCCATGACAAGTCATCAAAATCCTCAGTCGTGATTGGGATGGGCATGTGGTGGGATTGATGACCAAAATTGTGATGATGTGTTGTATTAACAATAAAAATTTGGTATCAAACATTGAATAACTATGATGCAAGAATAGGTTAATATTTAGCTTCACTTGGTTTCGAGAATAGTTTAATATTCTCTAATACTCAGGGCCAACCATGTGAAGGTAGAAGCTCATTTGGCCCCACCCCCCCACCTAACATCAAAATTCCCTATTAACATCTAAAATCTTTAAAAAAAGATAAATCTTTAAAGTACAAAAAAGGTTCTAGACCTACAAAAGTGACATCATTTTCCCATCTTCTGGTGCATGCCATTTTTCTGTCACATCCAAAATAAGATTCTGCCACTCTAAATCAAGAATGCATGTGTAGTTGCATTTAAATACATGGATATCAGATGGAGCTGATAAAACACAACATGATTACATTTATTTAATAGGTCTATTAAGTTTTTAAAATTATAGACCATCATCATAAACAATGTTTGTGGTGGTCTATAACTTAAAATACCTAATTAAAGACTTCTAACAAAAATGTAAACTTGTATTTTATAGTTCCACCTAATGTCGTATGCATATGAATTGACATTGCATATTGAACTATGGCATCCTTTTGCATTGCTTGAAACCAAGAAATTTGCACAATTAGTTGTCATACAATCATAGGTAATTTTTGAGCTTCACTTGGTTTTGAGAATAGTTTAATATTCTCTACTAATTAGAGCCAATCACATGAAGGTAGAAGCTCATATTCCCCCCTCCCCCCCCCCCACCCAACATCTAAAATCTTTAAGAAATGATCAATCTTTAAATTACTTAGAATGTCCTCATCGCCTCCTACTACTCTCATGGAAAGTTCATCTTCATTGCTCATGAGAGATTCATCACATGAGTACATCTAGGAATGTCATCATCACCTCTTGCATAAAATGAATCCAATATTATAAAATTACCCCTAAGAAATAATAGTTCAAGTCAAATAAACACATGAAAAATGAGAGAGAAAAAGAGGAATCTACTTACCAATAGGCATTCCCATTACATCCATGGGCATGCTACCTGTTGAGTGAGTTTTATTTTTTTTCTATTATGCCAAGATCTCTCTATTTACACACACACACACACACACACACACACACACACACACACACACACACACACACACACACACACACACACACACATACACACACATGTATATACATACATACATGCATACATGCATATACAAAGATCACAAGGGCATGACAATGAGATGTAGAGATTACAAGGGCACGACGATAAAATGTAGTGATCATAAGGGCACATACATACATACATACATAGATATCTACATGTATGAATGTATGTATGTATATATAAAGATCTTATTTAAGGTGCTAAGTGACTTACATTAAGATCCTCCACAAAAATAATGTAGATCAGGAAAAGTGGACATAGTGCACAAGAAATTTTACAAAAACATATCATAATAGATATTTTTAGAAAGAAACAAGCCATAACCCAGTTAAATGGGTTTAGTTGTTGATTAGTTGGGTTGATATCTACATATATTTAACTAGGTTATGACTTCTATAAGGGAATGAGCCTCATGATTATGGCATTTACATAGAAGTAGAACTTGCTTCTTTAACTCCTTACACTCAAATCTTCATTGAAGTTATTCTTCCAATAGTGAGAATAGCTGCTACAAATTCTTGGGAGCCAAGGGTCCCTGAACCTATGCTACTTTTTCTAGAGACATGGGAGAAGTTACTACCGACTTCAGTACTTCATTAACATTCTGAATCATATAGTGATGCTCAAATTAAGAATAATAATAGATACTTGGGATGCAGAGATCACAGGGGCATGGCAACAAATTCCTATAGAACTATCATCATTTTAGGTAGAATAAAATGAATGAGATATAGAGATCAGAAGGGCACAACAATGAGATACAGAGATCATAATGACACAACAATGAAATGCAGTTATCATAAGGACATGGCAACAAAATCCTAGATCTCCACATGATATATACATACATAAATCTATACATACATATGCTACACACACACACACACACATATATACACATACATACATATACGTGTATGTATGTATGTACACAAAGATATCTTTTTAAGGTGCTTATTACATCTTAGCATGATAGAAAAAAATGATCTAGCTACGTACATATTCTAGAATCCAAAAAACAAAAACAAAAACTCACTCAACCTGTGCTAAGTGACTTAGTTCAAGATCCTGCACAAAAATAATGTTGATTGTTCCTTTTATTGTACCTAATCTAATGACAATTCTATAGGAATTTGTAATCAACCCAAGTAATCATCAACTAGACCCATTTAACTAGGTTATAGCTTGTATATATATATATATATATATATATATATATATATATATATATATATATATATATATATATATATATATATATATATATATATATATATATATATATATATATATATATATATATATATATATATATATATATATATATATATATATATATATATATATATATATATATATATATATATATATATATATATATATATATATATATATATAAAATTGGGTTATGGCTTCCACAAGTGAATGAGCCTTGTAATTATGGTATTTATGTACATAGAAGAACAACTTGCTTCTTCAACTCCTTACACTCAACTCTTAACTAAAGTTATTCTTCTAGCAATGAGAATAACTACTACAAATTCCTGGGAGCCAAAGGACCTTGAACCTATACTATGTTTTTTAGAGACATGGGAGAAGTTACTACTAGCTTCAATACTTTATTACATTCTAGATCATATAGTAATGCCCAAATTAACAATGACAGTAGATACTTGGGATCCTCGCAAGGAGAGTGTGCCAATACATCCATGGTTACATCCTTGGCTTCTATTATTGGGCTAGCATATGGCACCTTTATATCCAACCATTTATTACAAATTGGGAAATGTGCTTCATGCTTTGCATTTAAGTGATGCATTTGCATATGGAGTTTTATCACCTTGGAAAACTATATTTGATCCTGCTAGCTAGGAACAATATATTGTTTTTTTAATTGTACCTAATGTGATAACAGTTCTATAGGAATTTTTAATCAACCTAGATAATTAGAAACTAGACTAAATTAATAGAAGTAGTAGATACTTGGGAACCTTGTAGGGAGAGCATGCCAATACATGCATGGTTACATCCTTGGCTTCCAATGTTGGGCTGGCGTATGGAGCCTTTATATCCAACCATTCATTATAAATTGGGGAATGCACTTCATGCCTGGCATTAAAGTGATGCATCTACATATGAAATGTTATCACCTTAGAAAATTGTATTTGATCCTGCTAGCCAGGAACATCAAATAGTTCATTTTGTTTTACCTAATCTAATGAGAGTTCTATAGAAATTTGTAATCAATCTAGTTAATCAACAACTAAACTAAATTAATAGTAGCAGTAGATACTTGGGATACTTGTAGGGAGAGCATGCCAATAAATTAATGGTTACATCCTTGGCTTCCATTATTGTGCCAGATTATGGATCCTTTACATCCAACCATTTGTTATAAATTGGGGAAGGCATAAAAATTGGGGAATGTGCTTCATGCCTGGCATTCAAGTGATACATTTGCATATGAAATTTTATCACCTTGGAAAACTATATTTGATCCTACTAGCTGGGAACAATACATTGTTCATTTTACTATACCTAATCTAATGATAGTTCTATATGAATTTTTAATGAATCTAACTAATCAACAACTAGACCAATTTAACTAGGTTATGGCTTAGGCATGTACTATTCCTATTTACCATATGGTTTCAATGTTGGAGGCAATTTTTTATTATTTGTGTAGCATATAGAGGAAGAGAAATGGTGTTGGAAAAAATTAAAATTTAATAATGCGAAGTCACCTTGAGGAACTTGTTTATGCTCTTGGCAAACGTATCATCAAAAATGTTCATCATGACATTTTTTTCTTCTACATGTTTTTGCATGGAACCTTTACATACCTATTGCTCACAAATGTCTACTTGAGAATGTATGTGAACTTGCAATGCACTGCTGCATGGTGAAATACATAGAAAATCATATAATCCTTCATCACACAAGGTCTTTTTCTTGGTGTGCTCATTCATTAAGTTAAGAACCCAAGTTTACATTTGAAATCATGATTTATCTATCTTGGGCTTAAGAACTAGTACAATGGCCTAGAAAGAGTACCCAAGAATAGATGGATCTCATATTCATTCATTAATAAAATATAAAATTCATTCATTATCACATGAAGTAAAAAAAAATTATGAGCATCCATAAAATAATCTCATAATGTCCAAAGCTATCTAACAGTAGCACATAAACACATAACATTTAATAACATATGCCAATAAATTTTTTAAACATGCCTCATCTAATTATGATTTAATTTTGGATCACCTACTTGATTAGTTTGGAATTTTGTTCTAACCAAAAATTATAAATGTAAGAAAAACTATGCCAAAATAGCATAAAAAGATGATTATCGTGCACCAATAGCTCTTTTGGCACAATCTTTCTTACAATTTTTTGCTCAATCTCGAACTGGTCAGTATGTGTTTTGAAAAATTATTGTTGGACTATGAGTAAGGAAAAAGATAAATATCAAACTTGAAAAATATGTACATAAATGCAATTAATTTTTAAAATTCAATTTTATAAACTTACAAAGAGAACCATAGAATTATAAGAAACTATTGTGGTTTGCACTATTTGAAAATTAATGTTACAAGTGATAAAGTTATATACCTTTGATTCAAAGAGCTCAAATACTGGAAATAAAGTATTGCAGAAGGTGCAAACTAAACTGCCCCCCCATGTGGATGACACTGTTAAGTAGAGAATAGTTACATCCACACATACATACATACATATATACATACATGGTTAAGTGTTCCCTAACTGTGTCCAAGGCATTTTCTCATTGGAGGCATACTCCACCTACCAAGATGCCTACATACTCGTCTCTATAGGATCAAGACCCTTGAAGTACTTAGTCTAATGAATATGTAGTACTAGTTTGTAATTGTTTTGATGTAGATGTATTCCTATAACCACTGATGAGATTTATTCACCTAATACAACTCTTCACCATCATACACCCAGTCGGGTGAATCAAACAATTTTCTATAATTACAATACTATAATACCCTAGTGCAACCTTTGTGTTGTAGTTTATATTTAATGTAAGGTTAAAATATGTACATCCTAGCTCAGTCCTTATATAATTATGTTTAAAAGCTTGTGACAATAATCAATGGGTCTAAATAAACTAGTCAAGTTAATGTTGAAACATAGAGTTTAGCCTTCTATTTTCAAAAGTTAGGTACACTAGGTACATATATTGTCATAAAATATAAGCCTCATGAATTAACATATAATATTTTAAAACTTCCAAGGCATCTGCACACTAGAGGCATACTCTTCCTACCAGGCTGCCTACATACCTATATTCATGGAATCAAGACCCTTGAAATACTCACTCTAATGAATATGTAGTTTTGGTTTCTAATTGTTTTTATGTAGCTATACTCCTATAACCATTGGTGAGCTGTACTCACCTAATACAACTCTTTGCCATCATACACCCACTTAGGCAAATCAGGAAGTTTTCTATAATTACAATATTATAATACCCTAGTGTAACCTTTGTTTTGTAGTTTACAGTTAATGTAAGGCTAATATATATACATCCTAACTCACTCCTAATATAGTTATGTTTAAAAGCTTGTTAAAATACCCATGGCCATGCTACCTGTTGAGTGAGTTTTATTTTTTTTCTATTGTGCAAAGATCTCTCTATTTATATACATACATACATACATATACATATGTGTGTGTGTACATATACAAAGATCACAAGGGCACAACAATGAAATCCTAGATCTCTGTTGATCTCCATGATCCACAAGATCTCTCTCTCTCTCTCTCTCTATATATATATATATATATATATATATATATACATACATACATACATACATACATACATACATACATACATACATACATATATATACACATACATGCATACATACATACATCTACATATGTAATTTTATACCTTAGAAAACTATATTTGATCCTACTAGCTGGGAACACTAGATTGTTCATTTTATTGTACCTAATTTGATGATAGTTCTATAGGAATTCATAATCAACCCAACTATTTAGAAACTAGACCAATTTAACTAGGTTATGGCTTGTTTCTTTCTAAAAATATCTGCTATGATATGTTTTTCTAAAATTTCTTGCCCATTTTTCTTGGTCTGCATTATTTTTGTGCAAGATCTTGAGCTAAGTCAGTTAGCATGGGTTGATTGATTTTTATTGTTTTTTTATTTGGATTTTTGAATATGGGCTTTATTTTATCATTGGCTTTGTTCAAGTCCTAATTTTAATGAAGTAAAAAAGTAGTTTCAGGGTGGAAAGGACTATATAATGAAGAGGAAACTTGAAAACTTGAATGTTGAAATGCTAAAATGAAAGCTATCAAGGATCAAACACCTATGGAAAAGTACAATATAACGTGGAGTTGATTTTAGATATTAAAAAAATAAAAATGACATAAATTATTCCCCATTTGTTTTGATTGTGGAGAGCTATGTGTGAAAAAGGGTAGAGATCTTTGAACGAGGGTGGAGATTCCATTGTTGTGCCCTTGTCATCACTACATTTTTTTGCCATGTCCTTATGATCTATGCTTTTCATTACTATGCCCTTGGTGGAGATCAGTAGAGATCTAGGATTTCATTGCCATGCCCTTGTGATCTTCATGCCTTTACTCCATGATTCCATTTCCATGTCCTTCCATTGTGATCTTTGTGCCCTTTACAACACTACAACATTTAGGGTCAAATTACAATGACAATTTGTGACGGCGGTGTAATTTGTGGTGTTCAGGCCCAAACGTAGTAGTGATGGCTCTACGATTTTCTTTAAGGAGAGAAGAGGTACCTCTTAAATGTTCTTTTCTTTTCCTTCTAAACATGTATCTCTTTATATTTCCCCAAAAAGGTGATTAGAGAATCTTTTCTTTATGTATATGTATGTATATATATACATATACACACACACATGTGTGTGTATGTATGTATATATACACATATACACATATATATGTATATACATACATACAAACATACATATATAGAGATCACAAGGGTGCAACAATGAGATGCAAAGATACATATATACATACATACTTACATACATACATACATGCATACATACATCTACATATGCAATTTTATCACCTTGAAAAATTGTATTCGATCTTTACTCAATCACCAAGAGATAATATAGTTTGTAACTACAAATTTCTGCATACTTAGTTTGGTATGAATAGTTTTGATTGAATTAATCTAAGGAGAGTGAGTCTACTCATGATGATAATGGCTCCATGTATTCATTTGTGTGAATGGCTGATCAGATATGTTATAGAAAATCAAGGTTTCAGTTGCAAGTAGTTTCATTAATTTGATAAGGAAATCAACTTTGAAAGTGGGATGATCAAAATTGACATGTCCATCCTTATGATAGATGTCTCTATCTCATAATAGAAAATTAACTCAAATGACAAGAGAAAAATTATTAAATATATGGAAAACCAAAACAACATTCACCTATAATATTTTTGAAGGACAAAAATATAATTTGGTGGAAAAGACATGAGCCATGTGGCTCCACATTGTGGCTATTCCACTATCTAGTAGTGGAAAATCTTCATGTTAAATATGAAGATCTTGAAATTAAGAAAAGATAACTATTAGAGATCTATATTTTGTTTTAGTGATAACAAATATACATTCTAATTTTAGGAAAAATAATAGTCTTAAATGTAGATGATTAAATAAAATAAACATGAATACTAGTTATAGCTATATAATTCTAGTATTAATGATTACGTTAAATAAAATGTTCAATAACACAAGTATGAAGTAACATAAATGGATCATCTTATTGGTCCTATTATGAATTAATTTGAATGCATCCGATCATTCCCTAGGTGATATTATGCACGAGATCTTTACTCAATCACCAAGAGATAATATAATCTATAATTACATATTTTTGCATACTTAGTTTTTCAATTGAGTGCAAGGATAATCGCTTGTGTGAATTCAAGACATGAATGATTAATTTAATTTAGCACAAATACTATGCAAGTGTGTATGTATGCATATAAAGTAGTTCACATTGTGAATTAATTTAAATACATACATGCACATATGCATACATTCTTCATAATTAGTTATCCTTGAATATAACCAAAGTTATTATATATGAACAAGATATACATGCTTAGGAGGAAAAGACAAGAACATTTACATAGGTACCTCTTCTCCCCTTGAATAAAATCATAGAGCAAGGTCACCAAGATCACAAGGGAATAACAAAAAAATCCTAGATCTCCACTTATCTCCACCAACACTAACATTTAGAGCTCTCCACCCTCGTTCAAAGCTTTCCACCCTCTTTCACATCCAACTCTCCACAATCAATCAAAACAAATGGGTAATGATTAATGTTGTGTTTTCTTTTCTTTTTTGTTTATAATCCATAGTCCACAATCCACAAGATCTCTCTATATACATACATACATACATACATACATATATATACATATATACATACATACTTGAAAACAACAATGTACTTTATGAGAGTTTACAATTGTTCAAAAAAATTAATGTTTTACAAGAAAATACATCTAAAGAACTATTAGCTCAAAAACAAGAACATGGTGTTGAAATAGTACAAAAAGTGCTTGACATGAGAGGTCCACAAGTGAGGGTGTTTACCAATTTTGAAAACTTGAATGCTAAAATGAAATCTAATGATGATCAAACACCTATGGTAGAATTACAACACACTGTGAAGTTGATTTTAGATAAGGTAGAGGTAGATATTCAAAAGTTTGATAATCAAAATTTAAGGCATGAGAGTGAAGGAGAAGGAGCAGCTTTAGAAAGAGACTACATGGCAGAAACAACAACTAGACGACATAGAGGGTATTATGAGAGCCACTAGATAGAATCAAGGAAAGTGTTGTAGTAGGTACTATGAAATTGGAATCACTTGCAAGTGTAATTGAAAATTTATAGTCCAAATATCAAATGCTTATAAGAGTGTTTCAAGTATTGGCATAGTCTCCCTATGATGATTCTGAGTAACAAATACTTATAAGAGTGTTTCAAGGTTGGGAACCACTTCAACATCCTTTGAATGGTTTAGAGGTAACGTCATTGTGGAAGAGGCTTCTATAAGGGAATGAGCCTCATGATTATGGAATTTACACAGAAGTAGAACTTGCTTCTTTAACTCCTTATAGTCAACTCTTCACTGAAGTTATTCTTCAATTCCTTGCATATGAAATTTTATCACCTTGGAAAACTGTATATGATCCTTCTATCTGAGAACAATTGATTGTTGATTTTATTGTACCTAACATGATGCTAGTTCTATAGGAATTTTTAATTAACCTAACTAATCAACAACTAGATCCATTTTACTAGTTATGGCTGGTTTCTTTCTAAAAATATCTGCTCTGATATGTTTTTATAAAATTTATTGCGAACTCTACCCATGTTTTGTGGTATGTGTTTTTTTTTTTGAAGGATCTTGAGGTATGTCACTTAGCATGAGTTGAGTGAATTTTATTTTATTATTATTTTGTTCTGGAATATGTATGCAGTTGGATCAATTTTTCTGTTGTGTAGCTAAGATGCAATAAGCGCCTTAAAAAATATATCTAAATATACATATTCTAAAGGAGATATACAAAGATACCTATTTAGAAGGAAAGGAAACCAAAATTTACATACCATTGAAGAAAATCATAGAGCTAGGGCATGGAAGCAAAATTATAGAGCAAGGGCACAACAGGACAATGAAATCATAGAGCAAGGGCATGTCATGGCAATAAAATTGTAGAGCTAGGGAATGCCACCAAAATCAGAGAGCTAGGGAACGAAAATGAAACATAGATCATGGAGATCACAAGGGCACACCAAGCACATATTCATAATCATGAGGTACATTCCCTTGTAGAAGCTATAACCTAATTAAATATACATATATATCAACCCTACTAATCAATAGCTAGACCCATTTAACTAGTTATGGTTTGTTTCTTTTCTAAAATATATGCTATGATATATTTCTGTAAAATTCTTGTGAACTCAGCCCATTTTTCCTAGTCTACATTATTTTTGTATAGGATCTTGAGGTAAGTCACTTAGCATGGGTTGAGTAAGTTTTATTGTTTAATTATTTGGATTCTGGAATATATATGTAGTTGAATCATATATGTAATAAGCGCCTTGAAAAATATATCTCTGAATATCTAAAGAGATACATGTTTAGAAGGAAATGTAAAGACATACATGTTTACAAGGAAAAGAATTTTTTTTTACAGATGTACTTCTTCTCTCCCTTGAAGAAAATCATAGAGCAAGGGCACATAGAGCACAAGGGTATGACATGACAATAAAATTGAAGTGCAAGAGCATGACACAACAATGAAATAATAGAGTAAGGGCATGACACGATAATGAAACCATAGAGCAATGGAACAACAACCAAATGTAGAGATCATAAGGGCACAATAACCAAATGCATAGATCACAAGGGCCATGACAATGTTCACAACTCTCCACCTCTTTTGCATGCAACTCTCTCCAAAATTATAACAAATGGAAAACAATTGTTGTGTTTCTTTTTTATTTATTTTATGCTCGCGAGGGTATCACAATTAAAACATAGACATCAATATTGAGATGATGTCGAGGACAATTAAAAAAAATGAAAATGACCACAAATTACATCCCATCACAATTTGACCCCAAATGTTGTAGTGTTAAGAAGGTCCATGTACTTGACCTTTATGTAGTCACTAAGAATGATCATAGAGGGATCTGTGAGCTCCTAGAGATCCACTTTTCCTAGTTCCATCTTACCAACTATAATATCAATCTTCTCCCTATCAATCCCCAACCTCACTATATTCATGCTCATGTTTTTCTATGCCAATTTCTCACCTTTAAAAGTGGTAGGGGCTTTAGTAGAAACCTTAGTCTAGGCAACCTGAGTGAGAGAAGCTTCTAAGTCCAAATCCTTAATTAGGGAGTCATCCCATTACTAATTATTGATGAGATTTAGTGGGGAATCTGAGCTTTAGATTTTATACCTTGCTATTAGTTCTAAATTCCCCCCATAAGTCTATAGTCATCAAGTGGACTATTTCCCATTCTTATTTTTTCCTTCTAAAGGTTGTAGTGGTCTAACCCTTATATTATTGTGAGATATGTTGGTATCTTATTTTTTGTCTCTCCCTCTCTAACTTATGATATGTGGGAATGGATCTTCAAGAAGATAGAAAACAAGCATGAAAAATTGCAAACCTATATTCTCTCATTAGTAGGGAGGACCCAATTAGTGTATAAGGTTCTACCCTCTCACTCTATATAATTTCTCTTCTTGTCTATTTTTCTTATATGTACTTTAGTAAGCTACATAAAATTAGTATGTATAAGGTTATATCCTCTCACTCTATATCATTCCTCTTCTTGGCTATTTTTCTTATATGTACTTTAGTAAGCTCTAGAGATAATACGTAGAATTTTTTTATGGTTTGATGATAAGAGTAACATGAAGAGACATCATGTATATTAGAAATGATGTTGTCTCCCCAAGAGTTTGATGACCTTGGATTGAAATATCATAAACTGAAGGATATAAAACTTTCCTATAAATGAATCTATAGAGCTATCTAAGGCAACAAAACTTGAAAGGTGTTATTTAGAAATTTGTTGCCATTGTCCAAATCTAAGAAAGGGAAACTATATGGAAAATTATTTCCATGTATTATAGCCTCTTCATTCAATTTGATCATATTAAAACCCATGATTTAAAAGTATTTTCTTCTCTCTGATAAGCATGGGGTGATGTAAGGAAGTTAGTCTCTCATAGTTTATCCATAGGAAATAATCTCCATATACAATTGTTGATATATCTATTTGGTAGATTTTGGTGAAAAATGATATACCCCTAGTTTTGACTCAAGGATGTTCTTCCAAACTTTTTTCCTTTAGGAATTAGAACCTTGAAATATTTATACATTGGTAATGAGTTTTTGACATGGAAGAAACTATAACAAAAATATGACATGCCTAACTCTCAAAAGAATACATCTACAATTATTATAAAGGATTAAATGACAATATTGCTATCTTCTCATTGATGTTAGTGTAAAAAGTATCTACTATATGCTAATTAGCTCCCCATAAATTAATGAATGAATAAATTTACAAGGTTTGCAATTTATGCCTATTGGATAGAAAATAGATAGAATGTTTCAATCTAATGTGGTATAGTCCCACTAAATCATTTTCCCCATTTTTTGGTTACTCATGCTTAAAATTTTGGTTATTGATAATGTAATACATTCCTACAATCTTGCTACTGAAAATTGTGATATTTATAGTATGTCTTAGTCTTTTGAACATGTTTTTTTTTAATGTTAATGTGTTAATGCTCTTTGGGCCTTTTTCAGATTATTTTTATTGGTAAAAGGATGAGGCCATTAATAATTTTATTAAATAAATATTTAAGTTACAAAAGTATCTATTTAGTGCAAGCACTAATATGGAAGAACAAAGAAGAAAACATCTAGTATTTCCTAGGATAAAGGTCCAATATATTAATACATAAAATATAATAAAGGAATAAGTGGGTGTCACTGCATTTATTGAATAATTCATTTCTTTTCCATCTCATTGTCACTTTCAATTGGGGAAGAATTTCTTGTATTTATTAAATAATGCCTTTCTATTCCATCTCATTTACACTATTGATTGGGGAAGAAGTTCTTGTTAGATTCCTACAAAACTTGCTCTTTTGACCAAGATCATTGTTAGGAATACATAAACTCATACATTTAAATAATATTTCCATTTAAAATTAACCCTCTACCCTTATACCAATCCAAGTTAAATTTAAATAATTTTAAATTTCCTATATATGAAATTCATAACCCTTCTGGAAGAGACAATGACCAAAACACTCAAAACTATGGGAACCCTGGCATCAATTAGATCTAAGTGACACTGGAGGTTTTGATCATTTGATGTCAAATTTCACATAAGGCTTAACATCCAATATGTTAAGGAGGAAACTAACACTAGAATCTTTTTTGAAGTTTCCCTGCAATTTTATAAGCTAGATGAATGGTTAGGAAGAGCTTCTTGAGTTGGGGAAGTGTTGAAAAATAATTTTCCTTACCGAATGAGCCATCAATAACCTTATTAGCCATCTCATTGGGTAACTTGTTTCCTTCTCAATATATGTGTTTATATTCATTATTAGTAAAGTATACTATAAGTTTTGAACTACATTCTAGAGTAATGGGTTTAATTTCTAACTAGGTGTTTCACTCATTCTAATTGTATTAATAACAATGTAAGAATCTCCTTTGATAACTAACATTTTAATAATAAGTTCTTATTACATAACTTTAAACCCTTAATAGGGCTGCAAATTCTACTATATTTTTGGTAGCATAATTTAGGGATTTGGCTAGTCTAGCAACCACCTTACCTTCTCATTTATGAACAATATACCCAATACCAACTATCTCATTATTTCCTCTAGATGATTCATAAAGGTTTAATGAAAAATAGTCCATTCTTGAGTTTTCCACTCTCATTTTAGTCTCTCTTACCTTATTTCCTCCCTTACCATATTGCAAAGGGATTACCATTTCAACCCATCCAATTTTTCTGGATGTGACCATCCCATTAAGTAAAAACTACTTTTGTGTGGGTAGAGTTTCTCAATCTATTATTTAAAGTTTCTACTAAACTTGCTTCTATTTTTTCCCTAGAGACTCTATTTTTAGCATTTTTCCTTAAAAAATCTTCCTGTTTCTTTCATTCTACAATTTCCAAGAAACTATAGAAGGAATCAATACCTATAATTTTTTGAAAAGACTATTCTTCATCTTTGTAGGCCATTGTTGTAAAATATAAAGCAAATTATGGTAGTGTGTTGTTGACTAATTTAATTTGTGACAAATATTATTCCAACATTTTGTGGCACAAGTAAAATTAAGGATAATGTTGTCCAATGACTCTTCCTCTTGTTTATAGAGTACACATCTATACTATCTTTTGTTGCCAAGTTTTCTAAACCATTCTGTTGTTAGTATACATTTTTGCATAGTTTCCCATAAGAAAGTACTTTCTTTGGGTATGAAGGCTTTATTCTAGTATAATTATGTAGAGGATTATTTGAGAGTTGAAGATTATGATGTTTTATTACAAGCTTGTAGTATTCTTTGACCTTTCAATTTTCATCGTTTGATCTTTCGCAAATAATTTTGTCATCATACCCCTTACTAGAAAATGCCCTTTTCCTTAATGCATTTAAAAGTTCATATCCTTTTTGGTTGAGAGATGGGTTCCTACCAAGGGTTTCCAATTTCATCCTAATAAAGATATTTTTTTTAATTTTTATTTTAAGTGGAATTCCAATAAAGTTTTTCCATGGATTAAAATCCTTGTTGGATGAATGAACTCTTTTGAATCTACCCTTAATTGATTTTGATTCATTGTGAAAATTGAATTTCTTGGTTTATCTGGAAAAGGAGGAATGGCTTTTTAGCATAGACAAATACATGTTATTGTGTCATGCCTGACCACTTAGCTATTTTAAGATTTCTTTCTGATGTTATGTTTGAATTTCTGTAGAACTTGGTTATTATACTGTTGTTGAATGATGAGACTGATGTTGAACGTATTTTCTGTGAAGAACTATGTTTTAGCAATAAATGTGATTTAGGATTTTATGAATTGCATTTGGCATATCATTGATTTCAAGTTGATAAATTATTGATTATGTTATTATGTTTTTGACTCTTTGTTTACTGCATTCTGTTTCATGCTGTATGTTGACATGATGTTGCAGATATTTATAAATGGTTATATGTTGTATTTAATCAGAATCCTTCATTGTACTTTCATACATGTAACTATATAAGGATTTAATGTTTAGTTTGTGTTAACCCTTAAGATGGTTTCATTTCTTGACTCATATTAGATTGTTAATTGAGGGAACCATGGTTTGCATTTATATATGTGTTTTCTTATGATTAAGGTTTAACACCTTAGTGGAGCTTGGCATACATTTGTATTTGTTTTTATTTTTAAAGAGTTAAATCACCTCATAAGCAATTAGCAATGATGTAACCCTAAATGGGTATCGATTGCTATGAAGGAGGGTAACATTGTTATTTTGTTTGAGCCATATTCATGGCGGTGGACTTGGAACTGTCGAACTTATGGCACTGAAGTTGTAGTCAGCCATACCTTGATGTGAGTCAGGTTTTTTGCTGGTTACAGGCCGAGTTTTGAGTCACATTGCTTTGTTGATTTTACATCTATGGTTTCGTGTTGAGATATTGACATTTTAATGGGAGTTGGTTGGAAGGTTAACGTGCATATTTGGTTTAACTCGATGGAGTTGTTTCTCAGAGTTTGGCTATTGTTGTTTATGGAGTTTTTGCTTCACTCTATTGTGAAGTCTTCTACAAATTGTGTGAGTCGACATTATAGAGTTTGCTCACTAGTGTTGGATTTTGTTTTTGGGGTTTTGGCATCAAGTTGGTTTGAGGAAAAATCTTCCATCTTTAGTTGTTCAGGTAGGAGGCAATTTCTTACCCTACTCTTTCACTCTGTTTGCGAATGCCATGTTACTTTCATTTTGCATAATGTAAAAGTTATCAGATTTTCATATTGTGAAAATTTACATTCAAAGATGAGTATGTTCACTGTGTGCTATGCAAAGCTCTGCATGTATTCACCTTTGAATGTGGAAGTTGTGGAGAGATATGTTTGGAAGTTCCTTCATTTATGTTTATATAGCTTTACCCCAAACATATGTTTCCCACCAAGTTGAGTTTGTGAGAAACATATGGTTGCGGCAGTGAGCATTTCGGTTGTTGTGTAATAGCGAGCAAGTTTGTGCTTTCATTGGTATGAGCTTGTGAAAACACATACCTCTAGCTTACTTGGTTATATATAGCAAATTTCGAGAGGCTTGGCCTCAGACTTGAGAATGTTTTAAACTGGGCTCGTGTTTGCTATTGAGGGCAGAGACATTTTGTCAAATGGTTTGCGTGAAACCATAGCAATGTTAAAATTGTCATGTTAACTTGCATAGCATTTTATGGGTAACAAAATGTTTGAAATTTCTTCATGAATCATGGTCGATTATATAGTTTGAACATTGTTAGTTTGAATTTCTTATGACAGTTATCTTGTATTATGATATTGATGGGTAATTTGAGGGTTTTGTCATTATTTTTCTTTAGAAGTATGTCGAATTCGATAATATGATTAAATTATATATTGAAAATAGTAACTTAGTTAACATTTGATAATGGTTTTGGAAATGACATTTTGTCAAATGTTTTAAAAAGGAAACTTGTTTCGAACTGGAAACTCTGTGACAGCATAAATTATTCCATAATTTATAATGGAAATTGAAAGTTAAATATCTATTGTTGTGGAATTAGTTGCAAATGAATAAGGCATTCTTTTCAAAAAAAACATAGATATAGATAGGTGCTGTAATATCGACAGGATCATTATGAGAAGAGATTGTGTGCTTCTATTAACTTAGGAATTTACATCCTGATTACTTCCGGCTATTAGTATGATGTAAATTACTTTGCATATTGGTGAAGTGTATATTGAATTAATCTTAGATATTATATTTTATTTTATGATAATTGCTGATTGTAGTTAAAACTAGGTGGAATTTTATTATTAAACAAAGATGAAATTTCTATAGACATTTGAATATCCTAAGATATTGCAAGGATCTTTTGGCTGCATTTGGATTCAATTGTGTTTAGTTTAGGCTATGAAGTACCTTATAGAATTTTTAGATTGTTTAGAGATTAAGTGTTTGAAATAGAATTCTTTACATACTGATATATTTTAGTTTGTTAATTGGAATGTAAGTTATTTCATTTTGTGAAGCAAATTTATGATATACATTTGAAGATATGTCAATTGAAGTAAAATTATCATAGGTGTATTGTTTATTATCTTGGTCAATTCAAAGGATACGCTTAGCTTGTTATAATAGTAGAGATAAGTAGTACAGTACTATGACTGGTAAATATCATTCAATTGATATAGCAGTTTAGTGATATTTATGAGATTGTAATATTGTAGTATTTACTTCTGTTATTATAATAACCTAAGTTTACTTTCAAATTGATAGTAGAAGATGAGAGTTTTAAAAGATGAAGAATGTAATATCATGAGAAAAATGACTTGTTATTAGTTACATGTACATTCTTAGAATATCTGTATGATGTGTATGTTAAGGATAGCTGTAGTGAACGTATATCGAGGTGGCTGAATATCAATTTATTCTATTTAGTTAATTAAATTTAGTGATAATTTTAAAATGAATTGGAAGGGTTAATTATAAATAAAAATAATTGGCCTTACCTATGACTTTAACCAGTAAGGTTAAGTATGGAGAACAAGGCAGGTCTCTGTTGCATCATTTCACGAATATTATAGAGAACCCCACTATGTGTTATCTAAGGGCATACCATATACGGATGCAGTATCTTAGCACCATAGTGATGACACCTCAATATATATATGGTTCATTAACTAGTTATTCTTAGTGCAAGTTTAATTTTGTATTGTTTAGAAGGTGTTACTTCTTGCATAGTAATATTAGAATTGCACTATGTTATGTAGTTGGATATATGCTTTAAGGTTTTATATTTATATATGTGTGTGTTTGTGTGTGTGTGTGTGTGTGTGTGTGTGTGTGTGTGTGTGTGTGTGTGTGTGTGTGTGTGTGTGTGTGTGTGTGTGTGTGTGTGTGTGTGTGTGTGTGTGTGTGTGTGTGTGTGTTAATTCTGACATGTATGCAGGTGGACTACGCTTTTTAACTCAATGTGTACTGAGCCCTCTATGCATTGTGTTGTATGTTTGTGTTATTTTCAGGTGTTCAAATTGAATATCTAGTTTGAAGGAAGACTGTTGAAGTTACGTCATGAAACAGAATTTGATACTTGTAAAATTTCATTTGTTGGACCTAGGCATCTTTGAATGATATTGCTCATCTATATTGTACTGAACTCATTATGTATAGACATCTTTATGGAAATATATAATGATGATATATTCTTTTATGTTGAGGTTTATATTTCTGAGAATGATTCAATCTTTGTATTGGATCTTTCAATTTGATGATTAAATTAAAAAAATTCCATGCTTCTTTATGTTTGTTCTTTGCTTAGTTTTATTTTTTGTTTGTGGTGTGTTACATATTGAGTTTTCAATAGTGAAATAACCTATTTCATAATCATGTGAAAAGTTTTGGACACTATGGAGACACCAAAAGACCAACTCATGTGACTATTTAATGAAAGATTGATGCTAGTGTAAACTTATGATATTCAATCTTCCTACTTCTTTCCACATGGGAAAACCAATTCAAATGAAGAAGAAATGAAACTACTAAAAAATTACTTGGAGGAGATGAATATCTCTAAGAAGGACATTAAAGAAACTAATATAGACATAAATTAGAAGAATTTTATTAGCTAAAAATCTATATTAGACCACAAGATTGACCCATCTTTGGGCTTACAATGGAAGAACATCATTGGGTGCACTTAAAACTTACAATCTTCAAGTAGTGTCTTAATTTATGATGAATGAAACTTCTTGATGATATGTACTCCTTATATTATACCATCTCCTTTGCACATAATCCTATCAATAAAAATATTAATATTTTATTGATGTCACTAGAACATTTGCCCTTGGTTTTTTTCCATAATTTTTTACTAAAGGTCATTTTGGCTTGTTACTTTCACCTTTTTTTGTTTATGTCCTGAAAATATCAAAATTTTGATGTTATTTAGATTTTTTGTCAAAAATTTGACATAACCTAAGTTTATTGTAATTTTTTTGACCAACTTAGGATATAAACAAAAAAAAGAGAAAATTGAAACTCATCACTCCAATTTGTCTTAGCTGTGGCTAGGAGAAAGGGTTAAGCACACCAAGTTCTAGCCAATATGTATGCCCCTGCATTACCAATCTAGGAATTTGATCCAAGAATTTGATCTATGTATATATTATATATATAGTTTTCAAAGTAGATATATATATTTTAACTTATGCTTGCACTTGTGAAACCATCTCATCTCTTGCTACTATCTGGGTTGATGATAATGCAATTATAGAATGTGACAAGAGATAGAGCGCATGGAAAAAAATGTAACTTCCATACACTTAGCAATGAATACATCTTATAATTGATCACCAATCGTAGTGTGTTGCAATTCTATACATCACACTTCCACAAAAGGAATCCAAAAAAATTAGGCATCAAGTACTTCTAGAATCTCTTCTATTTTCACAAAGGCTTCATTGGCCTTTTTTGCTAGATCTTTGGCCATTTCTCTTCACGTTTACTAGGTTTCAACCCACACCCTTTCTCTTAGTTACTATGACCAACGAATGAATTGATAATGATAAAGAATGAGACTAAAATGAAAACCTTGATCTAAATATTTTCACAATTAATAATTATAGATAATAGGATGCATTCAGAAAAAATGGCCTTTGAATAACCTTGATTAGCTTCTTATACTCAAATATATTTTAGTTTTTTGTAGACTAATAAACCCTTGGTTAGGGTATCCAAAGACTTTCAAATATAGTTTCCCTTCATAATAATTTGCAATAAGTCTCCCCAATGATAGTGATGATGGAAAACATTGTAAAATACTTGTCTAGAGCATTGTGGGAGATGAATACAACATAGTACACATGGTTTGGAGATGTAATAGACCTATCATAGTCACATAGAGGGTTTAGTGAAATAGATATTGAAAGAGGGATTTGTTCACTGTAGAAGGAAAAAAATGTTCTTTAAGACCTTGAGAAGGGTGTAAGGACTGTTGGTGAATGTGTGTGAAATCCATAAGGAGAATAGAGTACCCAAGAAAGGGTTGGGATAGAGAGTTATAATCATAGGTAATTCTATCATAGTTTGACAATCACATGTATATTTGGTTTGATTGATTGAATAGGAGATTGATAATGAGTCTAAGATAGAAGGGGACGGTGATAGAAGGGGAGGGTGATCAAAGAGTTGGGATATTCTGGGCAATATGATTGGATTTTTTGTCTTGTTCATCTCATAATATTATCTAACCAGGGAAACCATTAATTCATTAAAGTCACTTGATTACAGCAGATAGATTTTGAATATTTATCAACACCTTTACATTTATGTGTCATGTACATTACTTCTTTTTACATTCATTTGTAAATTTCATTGGGTATTTCTCTTGAAGATTAAGGGAAATTTAAATTATTTTTTGTGAAATTAAATCTTAGTTTTTCATGAAATTATGTAGCACATTGTGTTGGGTTATTGTGCAAACATGGGTCAACCTAAAATATTAAAAGAGAAAACTTGTCTTAATTTTTAAGATCCTTATTGGATTATGTCATTGAGATAACTAAAATTTGAATTAAATTAACACATATATTGACCCAAATCTACTTATTGACACATATCCTGATAAACATATGATTAATGACATTCACCACAAAAAATCATCTTGATTATTGTGATTACTATAGTTGACTCTTAATTTATTATTATAATGTCGAGAGGTGAATATTTCATTGTGCATCTTCAATTGATCATCATGTATATATAAAAAATCATATTATTTCAAGAAACATTAAATATAGATTTGAGAGTATACAATATAATAGACCCTTGTGAATTTCTCTATTTAGAGAAATTGATTTCGAAAAGTAATCAAAGGTGCAAGAATTCATATTTATATCATAGACAACATTATCATATAATCATAATAAATTCAAGATAAATCAAATGTCTTCATTAATAGTTATTGATCAAACATGGCATGTACAATATCCATTAACTATTGTACCTAACAATCAATAAAATACATACAAAATTCTCATCATATCAACCTACATATTAGCATGGATTTCAATAGCACATATCAAATAACAATTCAGGTTATCAAGCATACATTCCATTTCCATATCAGATACAATTTTTATTATTATTGCTATGCAAGATTTTAATTCATTTCAAGAGTATGCATTTGGAATTCAAATCTATTTGTATTAAATTCGATGTATGCATTTAGAATTACTATTGCAAATGATTGAGAAGGTAGTATAATGTCCTAATTTGGAAGGAAATAAAGAATTAAACAATGATATGGATTAGTTTATGAAAGGTCAAAAAGATATTTAAAAGAAACCAACTCAATTATTGCTCTTATTAACTAATGGAAATCATAGAAAAGAGGAGAAACGAGAAGAAATGATGAATATTTAGAACATCACACCCTTACAATTAAACCAATGTTTCCTAATTTTCCTCCAAAGGAAGAAATAAAATTATAATCATAGAACCTACCTCAGTTAATCTACAAGATAAATGGTGATATGATAGGTTAAAAGAGATGTCAAGTAAAAAATAATTGAAGAATAATTTAGTTTTGACATCTGTAAGGAAATTATAGTAGTGGAATCTTCATGCATATCTTTGATCACAAGTGAATAAAGGATGCAAATACATAAATTTCATGATTTTTATTGTACATCATTAGAAGGATTATGCACAAAAGAAGACATAATAAATATTGAAGCAAGATATCATAATTCAAACAATGTGACATTGTTGAAGGATATCGACCATGACTCTCTAGTTGTAAATAAGACAAATAGTGCTTCTAATACATGTCTATGAATCACTTCATATAACTCACTTCATCATCTTGATGCTTTCATTAAGTGAAAAATAGGTTTTGAAGAGACCCCAAAATCCTTTACACCATTATAGAGAAATATGAATCATTATAGAACTACATTGATATAGCAAAAAGAAATACACAATAGCTAGCATGAAGAAACAACAATTAGACTATTAAATCTTCTACTGTTCTCCATGCCCGAAGTATCAGATTGTTAGATTCTTGTACACTCATTTTGTATTTGGAACCTTATTAATAGATTTGGACATTATGATATGAAAAAATATTAAGTGTGTCTATTGAAATGAACATAACTATGTTTATTTCACTAGCTAGGTTATTCAATGCTTAATATTTTACTAATCTATCTCTATGAAGTTAAACATGAAGTTAATTTTTCATTGAATAAAAATATCTAATTAATTTTACAAAAAATCAAATACTTAATACATTTTTAGGGCCTATTGAGCTCCTTTTCTTGTTTTAGTGCAAACACTTCTATTTCCAATATAGCTTTGATTCTTTACTCTTAGTATTCTAGTGCCAAGAAATACCACACCTAACAATATGATCTTAGAACAAAATAAGGAGAAAATTTTGAGATTTTTGTCTTAGCTCAAAAGAAAAGGTGATGGAAAATGTTATTATCCCTATGAAAATTGTAAGGGCTTAAAGAATCAAAGACTTGTAATCACAACTACTTAGAGACATTGTAGGAAACATGGTCACATTAAAGGGGGAAATTATTTTTTTCCATTGGTGAATGTGTGTTTCCAACTCAAGGAACATGGAGGTGTGAATATTGAAGCATTGAGTAATGCTCCCATGGAAGAAGATGATCCTAAGACAAAGAACAAAATTGAAGATGTTGGTATTGGCACAACTAATCATGTGCTAGAGAAAATGATTGAAGAAGATGGTAATGGTGTGTAATGCCACACTAAGAAAAACCAATAAGTATGAAACAAAGAACAAGAACAATAAATGCAATAATTTTATTATTATTTGAAATCAACTCAATATGAGTACAAGTACAAAGATTGAACCACTCACAATCTGAAAACCTCAAAATGAAAGATGTTATCATCCAAATATGCTTCCATTATGATGCTAATACAAATTGAGTTTTGTACAATAATGATGTACGGCATCATTCTTAATCACTAATGTCCAACATATGGACCCTACAAGTAATTAAAAATTGACTCAAGAAATAACTTCACTAGTCATCCTTAGCTACTTGTTATTCAACTTGAAGCACCTGGAAAACACACAAAAATGCAACACAACAAGAAAGGGGGGCTCAGTACACACTGAGTTGAAAAGTGTAATCCACCTGCATACATGTTAGAAGATACATATACATAACCATAATGTAGATATCTGATCCACTTAACATAGTGTAGTTCCAAAATTAATATGCAAGAAGTAAACATTTACTTAACAATGCAAAATTAATCTCGCACTAAGAGTAACCCATAAATGAATCATATATATACTGAGGTGTCATCGTTATGGCACTAAGATTTTCAATCCATGTATGGTATGCTCATAGTCAACACATAATGATATTCTCTATTATACTTGTCAATGACAGAATATAGATTTGCCTTGTTCTCTGTACTTAACCTTATAGGTTTAAGTCATAGGTAAGGCCAATTATCTTTTTATATGTAATTAACCCACCTAATTCATTTTAAAGTTATCACTGAATTAATTAACTGAATAGGATCAACCAAATTCAGCAACCCCAATATATGTTCATCACAGCTATTCTTAAAATACACATCAAACAGCTATACTAAGAATGTACATGCAACAAATATAAAATCAATTTACAACATGATACTACATCCTTTAATCTATTTGTAACACATCTTATTCTACTAATTTCAAAGGTAAATATAGATAATTATAACAACAAAAACTAAACCTATAATATCAAGATCACGTAAATATAATTGAACTGTTGTTTCAGCTCAACGATACTTTCTAAATCTTCATACTATGCATTCAATTTCCTGCTGACCTATCCATCTACACTTAACTTCAAAATGACCAAGATAACGAATCAAAATGCACATGATATTCCTATTTTAAATGACATATCATCAAACATATATCATAATCTACCTCAGCACTTGAAACAACTTCCATTTCAATAATGAATTGAAATACATCATTATAATAAAAGAATTCTGTTTCAACCATCTTATCTCAAAACAATCCAATAATGCTATTAAGACACTTCATAGAAAAATTAAACATAATAGAGACTAAGTACAACCAATTCTTGACAAATGACCATTAACAATGTTATTAAAAAGAAAGTGTCTATTGAAGTTACACCACTGTTTGACAATAAGACACCACGCAATTATAACTACAATAGCATATAAAGACATAATATCTGAAATCAATTTAGAATATGATTCACCAAATGCAATGTGACTTTCAGCATGTTAATATCCAAAAGTAATTTAGGATATAAAATTCCTAAACTATAATGTACATACTAGTTGTTCACATAATGACCATATTGATATTGAAACAACAACATCTACCAATGTCTTTGTTTATCAAACAATGTCATATTCAATTGCGAACTATTTCACAAAACACTAGCTAATTATGTCTAAATTTCCTTCATATAATAATGGTAACTTATGCTATCACTGTCTAATAGTTTTGAGTTTCTTATAAAAAAATTCATATAATGCTGCCCTCGACAGCCATTCGCACAGAAAACATGTCCAACAAACAACTTTATCACAACTAAATCTATATATTCATATTTCCTTAATGAAAACAATATTCAGATCAATATTGAGTAATTTATGCTATTGCATCAAATTTTCTACTAATTTTGAACTTTCTCTCAACTGTTTAACATATTGTCCCGACTGGTGTTGATAATAGCTATAACAAAGTTTCCAATACCCTAACATTACCATAACAGTTGATAAGAATTTCATACAAAATACATTTCCATGACATTGACTATCGACAATCATTAAATCAGAATATTGATAATTGCTGGTTCAAACTTTATTTACATTTCATGTTATTTGTTTGACCAAATGCCTGCCCTCGTTTTCAAATAATTTCTTGATGGTTTGTCTATGTTTTAAGTTTCAAACAACTCAAATACCATTTAAAACCCTTTTTAAATCTGATGTTTTAAAAACAACCATTGTGAGTCAGTCTTAACACCGCACCTATAAATATATATTTTTGAAAACAAGCTCGGGTTTTACATCTTCAAAACTCACACAAACTATACAAACAATGACTGTGCCAAAAACTTCATGCAACCTATTTGATATTATATCTAAATTCATAATCCATGCAAAACTCGTAAGCACACATTTCTTACTGACTCAACTCAGTGAACCCACATGTTAATTCTTACAACAACACAATATATATAAAAACTATTTTACATTAAAAAAACCGAGTCCAAACCAAAACCATTTTTATTGAAACTGTGTCCTATGTCATATGTCAACCATATGACAAAATGACATTATCACAAGAAAAGACAAAACACACAAAAAGTTCTTGGATTTATATAACTGAATGAGGAAAACTCAATTTAAATCAATCATCAAAATTCAAATGCAACACATAATACCCATAATCCAAATATGGATATATACAGAACTCGACACAATTTTCCCAATCCTGCACACACCCATACCTGAGTATTGATATATTTTAAGAACTGTAACATCTACTATTTCCTTCACACAAAAATTAACACTCAAATAACAGTAAGGGAATAGATTAGGAAATGCCCCCTACCTCCAATAATAGTAGGTGCCCAAAATGCTCGATACAGAGCTCTACGATAAAACTTGCTGCCAAAGCCCCAAATACCAAATTAAGACCACACTTCCAAACTGAAAACTCTAAAAATGATTGTTAATGTGAAACCAAAAAATGCTCAGCTTCATGAGCATGAATGTCTTATCAACCAACACCTCCATGATGCTGATTCTTAGCAACAACCATCATAGATGCATATCATACAAAGCAATGCGGCCAAGTTTCCAGCTCGCCCTCAACAAAATAAAAACTTAACCAAAATGAAATGGCTGACCAAGCTTCTATGCTTTAATTCCTCATAAATAAGCTTTTAATACAACTAAACCACTTTCACTATGCCAAGTACAAATGATAGTCACAACCCACCGCCATATGTGGCTTTGAAAACAAAAGACATATATATTTCCTTTCATAGCATTCAAGACCCATTTAGGGTAACAAGATTATAAGAGATATTTAGATTTATTTTTTTTTAATAAGAAAATTTAAAATGTTTATGTCCATCATAACTAAGGTATAAAGACCTTAAAACAAGTCATTAGATGCAATGCCAAATGTACTCCATAATTACAAGTTATCATAAATCAGATAATCAAAACCAAATTGATACTTCAACACCTTTTCAATCACACATATAAAAAAATACAGTGACAATTTCTCAACATAGTAAACATTTTAACATACATTAGTATTTGCAATAACAAGTTCACATTAAGACTTAAAACTTTCTTTTCAATACATTCAAACACATAATGCAATTTTCATCACGTTTGAAACCTAATAATCATAATTGTTACTAGATAACACACAATAATAAATATATAAAAGTGTACCAGTTTCAAATCATGAAATCTTAAGTATCATTCAACATATCTTGAGATCCAAAATGACACAAAATATAACCAAGTACTGCAATGAAAGACAAAGTATCTACTGAAATGAACCCTAAACAATAAAATCATAAAATACTATCAAACAGAAGTAGTGGTTAGGCATGACATGGTGCAACTAATCAAGATGATGAAGATGATGATACTAATGTATATCATGATGATGATGAAGATAAACTTGATATAACTATACTTGAAAAGGCTTATGATCCCTTGTATCAAGGCTCCCAAATAATTATTCTCAATGTTGTATTGTTGTTGGTAAACTTCAAGGTTATTAATGGTTTATCTAATGTAGAAATCTCACGTATGCTAAGGTATGTCATTTTTTTCATCTTCTATGTTAGTGTACCATTAATATTCCTTATATTAACAAATTGTATTTTTTCCATAAGTTGATAGGCAGTTGTTTTTTTACCACCATCAAACATTCTACCTCACTTGTACCAAGAATTATTTGTCATTATAAAAGACATCTGAATGGAGTATCAAACAATACATGCATGTCCAAATGATCATATTATATATCATAAAAAACATGAATTTGCACAAAATGCCCTTATTTTCTAATTAATAGATATCAATTAGATCAAATAACAAAAAAGGTGTCTCACAAGTTTCTTTGGTACATTCCCATTATTCTTGTTGGTCTCTCTAACTATTGTTCTCTATTAGTGTCAAACACTTAGTCATTTACTAGGCAGAGTCAGATGGTCATCATAGCAACCAAGATACTCTATATAGGTTGATTCATGTAAAGAATTATACATAATTTTTTTATATATTTATCTCTATAGGAGACAAGTAAGTCTATGTTCACTGAGTATTCTATAAGTAAGTCAAGTCTAATGTTAATCGAGTATTTTGAGTACATTGAATCTGAGTTACACAAAATATACCAATAATAGTAGAGATCGAGCATCAACAACATATATAGTGAGTGTTTAGTGTCAAAAATAGTGTTGAGCAATGTAGAATTTACATTCAAGTCAAGAATGATACAAACTTCAAGGTAAACCATTTCAGGATGAAATGGGCAAGATATTTAATATTTTTAGAGTTTTTCACAAAGAGTTTTAAACATTTTATGAGGTGGATCATAGATACCTATGTTCTGTGATGAACAAATCAGATGGAGAGGTGAAAAAAGGAACTATCTAGAAAAATATTTATGAAATTTTTTAACAGGGAAGAACTTAACATAGTTTTTATGGTATGGTGATGTGTATGGTGATACAAAGGAGCAAAAAAGCTATTCATGTGATTCAAGTGTGAATGTGTGAACATTGCAGAAGAGACAAAGAGTTTTGTTATTGCAGAATAGAGCAAGCAACCTAGTTAAGAAGTGAAGGATACAAGAGTCATATCAGATCAGATTGGAAAGAGGAGATCCAACATCATCTTATCAAAGTAGATCGAGGTTTAGGTACTAAATTAATTTTAATAGATTGAGTCAGGGTAAATCTCTTATCAAAGTGATCTTAACAAATCTTTATAAATATGCCAATATAGAGGCCTTAACTTTTTGTAAGTATAAAATCCTCTAATAGGGTGAGATCTAACAGTCTCAAAAGCCTTTAATAGGGTAGACCCCTCATAGGATATATCATTGGATATGGTAGAACATTGTAACCCTAACAAGTTAACTTTACTATTGCAGTAGTGAAGATTTGTGGGTTTCATCCCCACTCTATTTTTACCTTCACCTTGAAGTGTTTCTAGGTAACCAAAATTATTGTGTTATGTGATTACTTTTTATGCATGTGAATGATAGATTAGATATATATGCTATTACTATTTGATTTTATAAGTTATGCATGCATAAATAATTGGATATGAGATGGTAAATTTGGTGAATGCATTATAGAATTGCTGAAAAGGTTAAAGTGTTATAGATCTTGATTCACCCCCCCTCTTAGTATCTTGGTTTCCAATTTAGACTTCCAACAATTAGTATCAGAGCTGAGTTCTCTTGAGGGAGTTTAACAACTTCGAGTTCAAATCTTGGAGACGGAGGCTTTTAAATTGGATAAAATTTATTGACAAGCAGGTGATTGACATCTAGCTCATACTAAAACAACTTGAGATAGCTAGAAAAGAACTAAAGAAATCCCTAAAATGGAGAAAGGAATTGGTTATTCAAGATAAACAACTTCATTATGAAGAAATTAAAATTGAAGGATTGTTTGAAATAGTAAATTCAAATGAAACAACATCTACAAAACTACTAGATAAGAACATAATCCTAAAGGAAGAGGTTAGAGGACTAAAATGGGAACATGAGATTCAATTAGTAAGGCTATGTGAAGTAACTAGGAAAAAGAAGAAAGCTAAGGAAGACAAGGTTTTTGCCAAGGAAGAAAAAAGGCTAATGACAATTAGACTTCAATAAAGGATTTTTGATGTACAAAATCTCACAAATACTCGACTTGATGAATCAACTAATGCTTGAAAATTAGGAGTTGAACATAATGGATGTGGAAATAGAAAATCTGATATCATAGGACTTACTAAATAATGAATTGAAAACTAAGAAAGAACTTGTGGAGAGATTCAACTTTCCAAAAGAAGAAATGAAATACTTTGAAGAGCTTATGATGTCATCTAACAACACTATTGGTTTAGGACATTCATCTATCAAGTAAGGAGAATCATCAAAGAGTAGAGAACCAAGAAATGAAAAATCTAAAGGAAAACCAACATTTGATCATTGTGGAAATCTTGGTCGTACTGTAAAAATTTTCCAAAGAAAAAAAGGTATACAAAATTCTAAACCTAAGTTTGCTGGTTATTATTTCTACTGTAAAAAGGAAGGACATCAAATACATGAGTGTATGTCAAGAATGTGAAATGCATCTAGATTTGAAGGCTATTGTTATAAATGTAAAAAATATGGACATAGAGTATATGAATGCAGATCATAGACAAAACCCTACTGGACAAATGAAAGGAAAAACCATGCACCTAACAATGTATGTTCCAAATGTCACAAGTTAGGAGATTCAAGAAAATACTATAGAAATAAAGTAACAACAAAAAATCAAAACAATACCAAGGGAAAATACAAAGTGGACATTGATCAAACAAGGAAGGAGGTGAATCGAACATGGAAGAAAAAGGAAGAAGATAGAAGAAGTGGAACAAATAAACTTGAGATCACCCAATCCAATGGAGAAGGTGATCACATCACCTCAAACTAAGTAAGAAAGGTATTTATTGAACTTTATATCTAATGACACAACATACATTAGTTCCTAATAAAAAATATGCTAAATTTCATATTTTCATAAGTAAAGATGTATAAGAACAAATCTATGAAAGGAGAAGTGCAAAAGAATCATGTACACAGTCAATGTCGAATATCAGTAAAATTATCTATATTAACTAAGCATTGTAATATAGACTAAGTACTTTAGAAGATAAATTGATATTTAGGCCAAGTTAGATGGAAGAGACCGAGATGTATAGTAAAGAGCTAGTTTGAAGGAAACATGTCGACCGAGAAAACTAGCTTCCACCTACTTGAGTATACACCATTAATTGAGAGCCTAAATTGAGAAAAAGGAAGTATATATTGAAATGCAAAAACATTATTTCATACCTTGCATACAATATTCAAGAGTACAAATAAATTTGAGAAAATTCTAGATCCTAAGCAAATTTAAGAGAAAATCTAAGACAAGAAGATTGATTGTGTGAAGATATGAGTAGTGCCAAGTGATTTTGAGGAAGAAATCTTATGAACCCTAACAAAGAGAAAAATGGTAGCTTCATCATCTACAAGAATGAGTCAAGGAATAGAGGTTAGTAATGTTCAATTGTTAATGAGTAACACTTTTCCTCCACATAAATTTCATGCTATTCTTGAAATCACGATGAAAGGAAATTCAATGGGTTGTTATCCTTGATACCACCCAAGGTAATCATGATACATGATGTATAGAGTATCTACATGTGTAAGATTGAGGAAGTAGGTGATTATGAGATTTGGGAAGCATATGAGAAATTATGTGATGAATTATTTTTAA
Source organism: Cupressus sempervirens (assembly GCA_028749045.1). Lineage (NCBI taxonomy): Eukaryota > Viridiplantae > Streptophyta > Pinopsida > Cupressales > Cupressaceae > Cupressus > Cupressus sempervirens. The sequence goes on along the minus strand of CM053784.1, from coordinate 296,821,002 downwards.
AGGAGGAATTCAAAATTGTTGAAAGGAGAGGGTTAATTCATTCCCTAAAGTTCTCAAGAAATTTTAAGATTGAATGGATCAAGGTTGTATTGAGAAGATCCATGACATGAAGTTTTGGCTACATAATGGACTAGTTGAAATAACCAATAACTTGATTCATAAGGTTACTGGTTATCCAATACTTGATAACAAGTAGACCATGCAAAGTCTGAGTTGTGAGGAAATTGAAGCCAATACAAGAGCTGAGTAGAATGGATGAGGGTTGTCCATCACAAAAATTCCTAAGCCATTGATTGAATTTGTAGTGAGAGTTATCTCTCACGAATTCTACCAATCTAAAATATTGAACAATGTGCAATGTATGAAAGTGGATCAAGCATGAAAGATCATGCATATGATCTTATCAAGTTGCAAAGACTATAATTAGCAAAAAACCTGATAGCCACCAGGAAGGCAAATAAGTCAATGTGTAAGTTTGGATCACTTGTCATGTCTATTTTATTTTACATTCAAAAGTATTTTCTTGGTATTGCTAATATTGTTTGGGAACAAGGAAAACTAGTAATAAGGAAAATCAATGAGTATATAACTCAATTAGGAGAGAATTTTGAAAACATCATGGATACATATTTTTAAGAATTCAAACAAAGAATGAGAATGAGGATGAAGATAATAGAAGAGTTGGTAATGAAATTTTAATGATATATGTTTTACAGTAGACATAGATAATACATTTATGTAGGAATTTAAGCCAAGGAAAGAATAATTAACATCATTTGATTATGAGATTGATAGTGATATAGTTAATGAAAATTTTGTTGCATTGTTGAAAGAAGAAATTGATATAGAAGTTGAATCTTTTTGAAAATATGAAGATGTTAAGGAAAGTTGAATTACTACATATATCTAGATAGCTACCAAGGAGAAGAAAAGGAGGAAAATGATTAAAGGCCTAGAGCCAAAGCTAGGCACCCAAGGCAAGAGCAATGAACTTTGTAGATTAAAAAAGGTCAAGGAGAAGATGAAGAAAAGGGTAGTAGTGATGAAGAAGAGGAAGAAGAAGAATGAGTTAAGGGAAAAGCTCCAATTGTTGTCACAACACCTAGGAAATGAGCTAAAAGAACTACAAAGAAGCTAGAAGTGACACTCCTATCTCCTCCACCACCTATCAAACCAAGGACTAGGGTAGCAACTAGTGTCAAGTAGTCTACAAAACAAAGAGTAGAAGAGACCACTAAGCCTAGTGGGTCAAAACCAAATAGAAGGAGATTGGTTAAAGAAACACCTACAAGGAAAACATAATCTATTGATGAGGTATGTGTTGACCTAAGAAAATCATTAGGCTTATCCATTTTTAGATTTGTGAAATATGACACATTAGATAATATTGATAGATCAAAAGTTGAGGAGGCCTTGATAGATATGATGGAAAATTAGAAGTTAGCTTCAAATGAAGTAAACAAGAAGGTACCCATAGATTTGTACAGTAGACTTGTTAGAAGGTGGAAACAAGAAACAAAAGGAGACAAAAACATTAGAATTGACACATTAGCCAAGGTTATGCCTGATTTCCCACAAGAATAGAAGGATCAAATTTTGGAAAGATACATGAATAGATTTTTTCTTAAATTCATTATTTTATGATATTGCAAAATAAGTTTGAAGCTATAATTCAATAGAATGAGTTACTTAGGAAAAGAAATTTTGGTCTTATAACAAAAGAAGAAAAGGATATAGAGTCGATTACTATTCAAGATGATGAGTGATGAAATGAGTTCAAGTGTGTTGATTCTACAAGGTAGTAGGTCACTAGCTCATGCCAATACTCCAGATACTCTAGGAAAGCCCTCAAATGTAGAAAAGGAGGACCAAGATGAAGAAGAAACTGATAAGGGTACCAGTGAAGAAATTCCTAACAAAGGTCAAGAATGAAAAAATGTGTCAAAACTTGACATTGAGGTAAATGAGGAGGAAAATAAGACAATATCGAGTGCACCTATTGTTGTCTCTAGTACTGATGTAAAAACACAATTGAGTGGTGATACCACCTCACCATCTTCTAAAGTAGTGTCAAGAAACAAAACCTCTATACCTCGCACAAGGAGAGAAATAAATGACTCCTCTCTAGATAGTGAAGTTAGTCAAGATGAAGTTATTGAGATGCCAGAATTAGATTTTGGCTAAGAAGAAAAGTGGGAAGAGCTTGTTGATCTCAAATTGGTTTTGACATGTGAGTGACAATATACTTAAGTCATTTAATTAGTTCATGCTAAAAAATTAATATATGCCAAGCATAAGTTGTTAGATAGTATATGTCGGGTGACAAATATTTAGTATGAGCTGAGTAACTAGTAAGTGTTGAGTAGATGGTATGTGCTAAGCTATTTAGATGTCAAGTGATCAATAAATACTAAGTCATTTAGAGGTTGAGTTAAAGCACTAAAGTTATAGTTAATGCCAAGCATCAGGGACTTCAAGTATCGAGTTACATAGTTATTTGTAATGGCAAAAACTTCTATGTAAACCATTTTTGGGCCAACTTAAGGATTATTTTATGATATTTGATGATAAGGACAAATCTTAACTATGAATCCCTATGTATTACATTCATCCAATTAGAAAAAGGGAAGGATTAAGAAATAATATGGGTGAAACACAATCATTCATTCATACCTAACCCTGAATCACCTAGGTCTTCTCAAGGAGTACAAACCCTAAAATTTCTATGAGTGTGGAAGAGAATTGAAGAGAGTTTGCATGTAAAAATAGATAATTCATGTTGAATAAGGTGTTATGATTTGAGTTACATTGTAGAATCAATTAGAGAAGAATAGAGGAAAGGAATCATAAGACAAACAAAGAAACATCTGATAAAAAAGGATCAAGTACACATGAGTATAGAGGTGATTTAACATCAAGTAATAGAGTGCTAAACAAAGGACCATAGATGAAACATTCTAATAGGTGAATTAGTCAAATATCTTAACCAAGTAGTCTTAATAGGTTGTTATAAATCCTTTAACAGGGTGCTTACTTTATTGTAAGTTAAAGTCCTCTTACCAACCACACTTCTAACAGGGTGTTGAAATCCTTTAACAGGGTAAGATCTAACAATCTTGTAAGCCTTTAACAGGGTAGACCTTTCATAGGGTAGATCATGTAACTTCATGATCAAACATTGTAACCTTCATTGGATACACTTTATTACTATATTAGTGAGGATCTGTTGGTTTCATCCCCACCCTAGTTTTACTTTCTCCTAGGAGGGTTTTTGGGTAACCAAATATCTTGTGTCATATGTGATTGAATGTTTTACTTTTATGCCATGGTTGTATATGCTTAATTTGGCATTCAATTTATATGCCTAGATTGTGAGATGGATGTGTGGTGAATGATTTTGAGGTTGAAAGTTTTAAGTGCTAATTCACCTCCCCCCCTCTCAGAGTTTACTTCCCTATTGTATTTCCAACAATTGGTATCAAAGCTGAGTTCTCTAAAAAGAAAATCTTTTTAGCTTTGAGGAAAGATCTTGAAGATGGAAGTATATAGGTTGGGAAAGACTATTGAGAACTAGAAAATTGATATAAAACTTTCCCTACATCAGCTAAATGAAGAAAGAGATGAGTTAAAGTGATCATTAAAAAGAATGAAGGAAATAGCTATTAAAGAGAATGACACACAATACTAAGAGATTGACACTACTAAATTGTTTGTAGATGAAAACACTAATGAGTTTGATGCAGTAGTTATAGATTTGATGGAACAGAATGGAACCCTAACTAAACACATCAGAAGTCTTAGGATAGAACAAGAAGTCCAACCAGTATTGCTATGTGAGGTGACCAAGTAGAAAAAGAAAGCTAAAGAAGAAAAAGTCATGATTCAAGATGACAAAAGGATTTTGACCAATAGAAAGGAAGAGAAAACATTAGAGGTAAGTAGGATTGCTAACATGCAATTGGAAACTTTGAGTCAAATGATGATTCCAAAACATGAATTGAATGTAAAGTATATTGAGATCACAATACTGAAGTTGCAGAATGAACAACTAAGAAATGATCTAAAAAGGGAAAAATAGTTTTCTAAAAGTTTCAATAAACCTAGTGAATCCATCAACTACTTTAAGAAATTGATGAGATCTCCTAGATCCAATAGTGACACTTCTAGGTTGGGTTACACTAGTACTAAAGAAGGAGAATCATTCAAAACTGGTGAAGAAAGAAGTATCAAAGGTATGAACTTCAAACCTACTTGTCATAATTGTGGTAAGATAGGTCATACTACTAATATTTGTAGGAGCAAGATTGAAAATCAAAATCCTATGTAGAAGTTCATGGATCATTGCCATAAATGCAACAAACAAGGTCATCAGGCACATGAATGCAGAACCAAGACCATAAGCACACAACAATTTGAAGGATACTACTATACCTGTTAGAAGTATGGACATAGAGCATATGAGTGTAGATCTAAGTCTAAATGGTCATCAAAGAACTAGACATAGGTAAAGCATAAAGGAAACTCTTATAATTTGGATTTTAATACTAAGTATAGTTGTTACAATTGTCAAGAGTATGGAAATTTTGCTGAAAATTGCATAAGAACACATTTTAGAAGTGACTAAAAAAGATGGTTGAGTCAAACCACATGTTTTAGCTGTGTGAAGACGGGTCACACAAGTAGGTATTGTCCAACAAGGTCAAAGGAACCTAGTAGTGATTTTAATAAAGGAAAATGAAAGGAAGATGTTAAGAATGTTAGAGATGAGATGAACAAGACATGGAAGAGAAAAGAAGATTGTAGCACATCAAGTTCAAATGTGATGAATTCACCCAATGGGTCAGGTGATCACATCACCTCTAATTAAGAAATTAAGAGGAATGTGTAGGACTAATATTTAAAATATGTATTATACATCAGTTCCAAGGATTTAGTTCTGAATAGATTATACATGCAAGAAGAGATCTTTAAGTTTTGTCAATTTTCATGTTACTATTGAGCATGAAAGTTTCACTATGGTTGTTGAGTGAAATGTTAGTTGATTCCAAGCTATCAAAGGTGATAGCATTAACCAAGCTTGTAGTGGTTTTCAAGCATAAAGGGAACTTCATGGAAGCTGAGTGAGTTGAAATCTCTATTGAAGCTAAGCTTACAACTATGTAAGCACTAAGCATTAAATGCAAGGTTTTAAGGTCTATAAGATCTATTTCTACTTATTTGACATCATTTGAATTTGAAGGAGATCATGAAGAGTGACAGGAAAATTGAAGAAATCATTCCAAGTGTTTACAAGTAGGATTCAATAGTTGCTCGACACCATCACAACATATTTACAAAGGTATTTATCATATGCCGAGCTATATAATTTGAATTTTTGCAAGCCCTAGTTTACAAAATGGCATCTAGTTCCTCAACTCCTATTGTTAAAGAGGGCAAAGAAATTTTGAATGTACAATTGATAAGCAATGAGATTAGACAACCAAACTTTAGAGTCATTCTTGATATTGCTTGCAAGAAAGATCCATCTAGTACATTTTTGATGATACCACCTCGAGTTTTAATGATTTAGGATGTGAGATGTTTCTACACATGCAAGGTGGGTAGCATAGATTACATAGAGATTAGGGAAACCTATGGGAAATTGTGTGAAAATAGAGTGTTGAAAGAAGAATTCAAAATTGTAGAGAGGAAAGGGTTGTCCCGTGCTATAAATTTTCCCAATGTCTTCAAGATTAAATGGATAAAGATAGTTTTGAGTAGAATTCATGATAATTCTATATGGTTGGATAATCAACTAGTAAAGATTACAAAGAAAATTGTACATAGAATAATAGAGTATCCAACACTTGATCAACCTAAAGCCATGAGGAGTGAATAAAAAGAGGTCATTGAGAAGAATACAAGGGGTAGTGTGGAACAAAAAAGGTATGAAAATTGACACAATCATAGATCCCTTGATTGATTTTGTAGTGAGGATAATAATACATAACTTCTATCAATCCAATAGGCTCAATAGTGTACCATATATTGCTATTGACATGGGCTATAAAATAGCTAAGAAGGATTATGCCTATGGTCTTACTGAGTTGCAGATGCAACTATTGTCAAAAAAATTGGGAGAAATAAGGAAGACCAAAAGTGCACAATGTAAATTTTGTTTAATTATTGTATGTATATTCTTTTATATATATAATACATTCCCTACATTTGGTAAAGTTTCATAGAAAACAAACAAATCTATTGTAGTGCAGATAGCTGAATTTACTGAGCAACTTGGAAATAATTTTTAGTCATTTATGACCATCTAGTTTGAAGATTTCAAGCAGTCAATGAAGGAAATAATAGGGATAATAGTTTCACTAGTGAGCAACATTTCAATGATGTTTTCTTTCTAGTTGATACTAATTTTACATATGTGCAAGTTGTTGTTTCAAGGGTAAGGTGCTTAGGACCACTAGGCTATGAGATCAATGTTGACAAAGCCTCTAAAACAATAACATCATTACTTTTAGAAGATGTAGATGCTAAGGCTACTCCTTTTTGGAATCATGATTTGGATAAATCTAAGATAACACTGGATTTGAAAAATGCCACAATTATAAGAAAGAAAAACAGGATTGTCAAAAAGCTTAAGGAGAAATTTGGTGAAGAAGCCAAGGAAAATGAAGAAGATGATGATGAATAATAAGAAGAAGAAGATATACTTGCTCAAGAACCACTAGGTTTAACTCAAGGTTGAGGAGAAGATAAAATAGAAGAAGTAGAAATTGAAGAAGGTGATGAGAGAGAAGAAACCAGTGAACTACCTAAGAAAAAGAAGAGGAAAGCTAAGACCCCAACAATTAGAAAACCAAGGAAGGTTGCAAAACCTAAGCCTATAGTTCCCTCTATTGGAGAGAGAAAAAGGGATACTACTAAAAAGACTCAAGAAATAGATAAGCCAAAAGAGAAGAGGGCTAGATCAACTAGCAAAGAAGAGGAGCCTAAGAAGAGACCAAATAGAAAGTACATAGCTCTAGCTGAATTTGATGAAGATAGGACTGAATATGATGAAAATAGCTAATTCAAAGTGGTAAGTAACTGTCCTTCTTTAGATTTAGACAAAATATGTGAGAATATAAGGAAAAATCTTGATTTATTTGGTCTTACACACATTGAATTTGACAAACTTGGAAAAGTTGAGATGAACCAAGTAGAGGAGTCAATATATGCCATGATAGAAACATTCGAACAAATTCCAATTGAGATTACCAACTGTCTACCAAAGAAATTATCTAATAAAGTTGAGCAGAAGTGGCAATATAGTCTCATAATAGAAAGACAAATTAGAGAGATTGGTCACTACAATTGCCCAAGTGATGCCATAATTAGATAGGGTGACAATGTCAAAGGCAATAAAGAAGCATGTAGGGAAATTTACATAGAAATATAGGGCATTCAACATATTGCAGAATTAAATTGAGGGTGTTATAAAAAAGACCACTCAGATTTGGAAATCACTATATGGTTTGATAATACCCAAGGCAATTGAGAAAACTCCTATTGAGGTAGGTGAGGAAAAATATGAACACCAAAAAGTAACTGAGGTTACTATAGTTGACACTGAGATAGTTACACAAGAGCAAGGCACTAGGACACATGTAGACATATAGGCACCAATTGAGGATGAGCAATAGATAGAACATATTGTACAAGATACACTAGTGCTGAGTGCTAGTCCTCAACATGAGGTGAATACAAAGAGTGATACTATAAAGATAAAGGATTTTTTTGACACTATCACTTTGAAAATCAATCCCCTTACAGAGGAAGATTTAAAGAAGATACTTGTAGAATCTACTACCTAGGCCAAACTTTGTGAAAATCCTGTATTGAGTGCTAATGAAATTAAGAAGGCAGACAAGGTATCTATAGGGGAGGAAGTATAGAAACAAGTGACATATATAGTCCCTCCTCAATTCACATTTGTACAAACTACAATACCTATTATGGTATATCAACAGAAGGAGACAACAACTTCCATGGTTAGTACATCGGTTCAAAGTACTCCAGTCTTAGTTAATGTAAAGAAAAATGAAAATGATAAGGATGAGATAGTTGGAGAGCATAAAGATGAAACATAAAAGAATGAAGGAAAACAAGTTCCAACAAGTCAGGTAGATACTCCTGTACCTAAAACACAAGATCAAGGTGTAACTAAGAATGCAAAGAAAGAAAAGGATAAGATTGAAGATGTATTTATGACTAAAAACCTAAGGAGCAACTTGAAATACAAACACTAGTGAATTTTCCATAATTTTCTAGTCCTCTAAGTCAAGCTCTTCATAGACTGAGTATAGAAGCTATACCCCTACAATCATCAAGGTTGAATCCAAGCACATCCAAGGTAGAGGAAGTTACATCATTTGGTGATGTGAACTTGGATGAAGTGATTGATTTTCCCAAGTTTGATTTTGCAACCATCACTATTGAATAAATGAGCATACTCCAAGATGCTCTTGTAAAGAAGAAGAACCAAGAACTGCTTAGATAGGAGCATAGGTAAAAGAAAGCTTTGATAGATATCAAAGACATTTTTCTAGATGAATTTAGCCTACCAACACCACAATAAAAAAACCCTATCATAAAGCAGCTAACCAATTGACTGGAGAAGGTAAATGACATAGACCTAGATTCAAATTTAAAACTATTTCAATGATCTAAAAGAAAGTTTCAAAAAAAGGTTAGTAGAAAGATATCAAGTGCTATTACACTATTATAGGTTGAGCTAGCAAACAAAATTGATAGTACGAAAAAGGTACTAGAGAACATTTTCTCTTTGTACACAAAATTGTGCAATGCAACACTCTTCACACAAGAAATAAGGAGCCACATACTAAGTTTGGAGAGTCATATAAAGTCATCTTGTATAACTCTACCAAAATCTCCATCCTAGAGTGAGAAACATTTTAGCTAAACTCCTAGAATTAGTTAGTAGTGTTACATACAGATGAAGAAAACATTAAGGCTAAACTAATTAGCATCCTGACTATCCTGAGTCCACATATGGAGATATTGCACACGGAACTAGCCTTTGCTAAAACAATCATGAAGAACTATCTACATCTTTCTACTCATGAAGGCTTAGTCTACCTTGTTTCCAAACTAGCCATCCAAATCAATTCATTGGAGGTTGCTTGTGACAATTGGGATGCTGCTTTGAAAATAATGCTTGAGGTCCACAAAACATTTTTGTACAAATAAAATCTAAGTGTATATCCATTTGACATAAGTGTCAAAATGAGGGAGAAATAAGAAGTATGGGGGAGATAATATTTTTGAGGAAGATACTATTTTTGAGAATGAGAGAAGTCAATGACAGAAATAGAGTACACAAATCAGCTTATACAAGTCTACTCAATAGGAGAAATGATTTTGGTTTAGATATAGAATAACACAATCAACTCAGGGGGAGTTATTGAATTTTGAGGTATGACTAATGAGTTATAAGTTTTTGCAAAATTTTGAAGTTTTGATGTTTTGTATGTAAGTCGATATTATTTGAGTTATGCTTGAAAGGCTAAAGGTTATTCATGCATGACCATGTATTTTTCCACTCATTTCAAAGGGGGAGATTGTTAATCTCAGATTGGTTTTGACATATTATTGACAATATACTTGATTCATTTACTTAGTTCATGCCAAACAAGTAATACATGCCGAGCATAAGTTGGCAGATAGTATATGTTGAGTGACAAATATTTTGTATGAGCTGAGTAACTAGTAAGTGTCGAGTCACTCAACTGCCAAGAAAATGGTATCTACAGAGCTATTTAGATGCCGAGTGATCACTAGATGCCAAGTCATTCAAAGGCTGAGTTACAATATTGAAGTTATAGTTGATGTCGAGCATCAGGGACTTCAAGTGTCGAGTTACATAATATAGTTTTTTGTAATGGCACAAAATTCTATGTAAACCATTTTTGGGCTGACTTAAGGATTGTTTTATGATCTTTGATGATAAGGATAAATCTTAATTGTAAATCCCTATGAATTACATGCATCCAATGAAAAAAAGGAAAGGATTAAGTGGAAATATGGGTGAATCATAATCGTTGATTCATACCCAACCCTAAGTCACCTAGGTCTTCTTAAGGAGGACAAACCCTAAACTTTCTATGAATGTGGAAGGAGAATTGAAGAGAGTTTGCATGTGCAAATGGAGCATTCATGGTGACACAAGTGTTATAATTTGAGTTACATTACAGAATCAATTAGAGGAGAACAAAGGAAAGAAATTAGAAGACAATAGAGATACATCTAATTGAAAGGATCAAGTGCACATTAGTATAGAGGTGATTTGACATCAAGAAATAGAGTACTAACTAAAAGATCATTTCTGAAACATTGTATGTGAATTAATCAAATCTCTTAACAAAGTAGTCTTATAGGCTATTGTAAATCCTTTGACATGGTGCTTACTTCATTTTAAGTTAAAGTCCTCTTACTAGGCACACTTCTAGTAGGGTGTTGAAATCCATTAACAAGGTAAGATCTAATAATCTTGTAAGCCTTTAATAGGGAAGACCTTTCATTGGGTAGATCATGTTTCATTATCAAACATTGTAACCATTATTGGATGCACTTTATTAATGCAGTAGTGAAGATTTGTGGGTGTCATCCCCACCCCAATTTTACCTTCTCCTTGGAGGGTATCTGGGTAACCAAATATCTTGTGTCTTATATGTGATTGAATGTTTTACTTTCATGCTATGGTTGTGTATCTTTAATTTAGTATTTTAGTTTATATGCATAGATTGTGAGATGGATGTGTGGTGAATGATTTTGAGGTTGAAAGTTTTTAAGTGCTGATTCGCCCCCCTCTTAGAGTTTACTTTGCCATTGTATTTCCAATAGAGTTAAGAAGGGAACACCAATAGAAGTAGGTACTACATGATGTTAAAGACAGTTTTGTTAAAGCATTTGATATATAAAATTTTGATGGGCAAGCCCCAATAATTTCCCAACTTGTATAGATTGGTGAACAAATTAATTTTGGAGGTATAGCATTGAATGATAAATTTATGGATTGGTCAGCAAGAAAATTTGAAAATAAAGTTGGGGGCAAAGTTTCTACAAAAATTGCCAAGTAGAAAGTTCAATTAGAAGAATGTGTACCAAAAACAACAATACTAATTTAGAAAGTACAACATTTGTACAATATTTTATGTGATGTGTCAATATTCACTAGTGATATTCATGAAAACATCCAATAGATTTAGGATGATAATAAGACAACAAGCAACACTTTTTTGTAATCAACCAAATCTAATTCCTTGCACTAAAATTAGTTATTGAATGCTCAAGGAAAATTGGCCTAGCTTTAGGCAACTGAAAAAAGAATGAGATCATAGTTGATCTCCATTCAATCAACATTTATGGAGAGAGAAATCAAATCAACACAAGATCTTATCAATGAAGATCATAGTCTTTTGGTGGATGATAGTTTGATTGATTTGACAACTAGGTTATAGTTGCAAAATCACATTTTGGAATCAACAAGAACCACTTGGGATCATGCACTCGCAATGATCAACCAAGTTCACAAAAGTTTAATTGAAAAGTATGGTTTGATTCTACCCATTCAACCCCAAAAATAGACATAAGTGAAAAGAAATAAGGGGGAAATGATGATTACATATTTTGAATGGAGAACAAAAGAGAAGTCAAAGGGGAATATAATGATGATTAGAAGAGTTCAAAATGAAATCAGAGTTCAGAAGGCAATCAAAATGTAGAAGGAAAACATGGTATGATACTGAAACAATCTGACTACTTAGAGTCATGAGTGTATATTGTTCATTATTATTTTTATTTGGCATAAGTCAAATTTTTGTAGTTCCATATGAACTAACTCATAGTCTTAGGGGGAGTACTCATTTGTAATTATGTAATCATGAAAAAGTATTTTTGCCGCTAATGTCAAAGGGGGAGATTGTTGGTCTCTCTAACTATTGTTGTCCATTAGTGTCAAACACCTATTCATTTACTAGGCAGAGTCAGATGATCATCACTATGACTGGGATACTCTATATAGGCTGAGTAATGTAAAGACTTATACATAAACTTGTATATATCAAGATCTATAAGAGTTGAGTAAGTCCATGGTCATTGAGTATTCTCAATGTAAGCCAAGTCTAATGTTAACTAACCAGTTTGAGTACGTTGAAGATGAGTTACATAGAAGATATCAAGCATAGTAGACACTGAGCATCAACAACATATACAATGAGTACCAAGTGTAAGAAATAGTATGTTTTTGGAAATGCAAAATTTACATTCAAGTTAGGAGTGATGAAAACTTTAAGGTAAACTATTCTATGTTGACATAGGTAAGATATTTAATATTTTTAGAGTTTGTTAAAGAGATTTTTACATACATTTATGAAATGGATCATAGATCCCTATATTTTGTGATGAATGAATTAGATGGAGAGGTGAAATGATGAAGCATCTAGAAAACTCTTTATGTAATATTTGAATAGGGCAGAACTTAACATAGTTTTGTATGGTATGGTGATGTGAAGGAATGAACATGTTATTCATGTGATTTAAGTGTGAATGTGTGAACATTGAAGAAGAGGAAAATAGTTCTATTATTCCAAAATAGATCAAGTGACCTAGTTAAGCAGTGAAGGATAGAAGAGCCATATCAGATCAAGAGATCAAATTAGATTGGAAAGAGGAGATCCAACATCATCTTATCATAGTAGACTGAGGATTAGGTTTTGAATCAATTTTAACAGATTGAGTTAGGGTAAATATATTAACATAGTGATCTTAATAGATCTTTATAAATCTCCTAAAAAAGTCTTTTGTTGTAACTATAAAATCCTCTAATAGGGTGAGATCTAATAGACTCAAAATCCTTTAATAGGGTAGACCTCTCATAGTGTAGATCATTGGATATGCTCCAACATTATAACCCTAGTAGGTTACCTTTATTACTATAGTAGTGAAGATTTGTAGGTGTCATCCCAACCCTATTTTTAGCTTCAACTTGAAGTATTTTTAGGTAACCTAAATCATTGTTTCATATGATTAATTTTTATGCATGTGAATGATAGATTAGATCTATATGCTATTACAGTTTGATTTTATAAGTTATGCATGCATAGAAAATTGGATATGAGATGGTAAATGTGGTAAATGAATTACATAATTATTGAAAAGGTTAAAGTGTTATAGATCTTGATTCATCCCTCCCCCTTCAGTATCTTAATTTCTAATTTAGAATTCAAACAATTCAACATCTACAACAATTATTTAGTTGTAGAAGCTTTACACAATTAATGGATTACCATGTGCACAAAAGAAGTCAAGATGACATTATGTAAATTTCTATGGATGGTTCTACATTTAAGGATATAGAAGATACATGGGCACTCTTTATAATATTCCTCCTTGGTTATCTATAAAGAGGGAGTACATAATGTTGTAAATGATTGTACTAGGTATTTTTTCATTTAATAGTTATATAAATTAATTTATAAACACCACATAAAAATGATCATAATCATTTTGTAATGTTTATGTCCATTCAACTAAGTAAGTACCAAGTGAAAGATATAAATATATATATTCAGCCCCTTATTGATGAGTTGTTAGAGTTATGTAATGGGGTTGGTATGTATGACATCTCTAGACCAATTGGACAAAGACAATTTCAATTTTGTGCAATGCTTGTATGGACAATACATGATGCCCCTAGGCTAGCACATTTTAGCCTTCTAGAAAATAGTTAACACATATTTTTAGTATGTAATAGTGCTAACATATTTTTGCTGTATGTTTAAGTTGCACATGATATAAATTGTAAATATCAAAATTAACACGTGTCATCCAATTATATAGGATCTTGCAGGTCTTTAGAAAAAGGGAAAATTTGCATGTCCAGTTTGTAGTCCAAAGATGAAATATCATCATTAAATTTTTTAAGGAAAGAAGATGTTCCCTGAGAATAGACACTTTCTCCACAAAAATGATAAGTATCAAATTACCAAAAAATATCTATTCAATGGGAAAGAAAAGACAACAACAAAGCCACAAAGAATGATACCTCACATATGAAAGTTGGAATATATAGAATAAATCATTGAGGTAATTTCATTCCATATAATAGTTTTTTTTTGAAATTTGTATTTGGATATTGTCTTTTGTTTACTAATAATGTAATTTATGATCATTAAGGTTATCAAGGCATTGATAAGAAACTTCCAAAAGGAATAAAAATCTATCCTAGACAATTGAGTAGGTTTTCCTACCATGAGAACCTCATAATCACACATTTATTTGATGCTATGCATACTAGAAAGAATGTAACAAAGAAACTATGGAAAATATTGGATGAAAGGTGTGGAAAAGAAAAAATGGTCAAATTTTTTAGTGAAATGAATCCAGTTATGCATTGAAGTTTTTCATTGAATCAAATAGAAATGAAGACTGGATTAATATGAGTGTCCTTCCTTGTTTATTAATGCAACAAAAAAGTGATTCCATAAAAGAAACCATACAAAAAACTAAATTTCCCATAAGATTTGTTGCAAACATAAGCAATTCGATATCAAAGAAAGGTGATTTTGGGCCAAGGTCAAAAATACATGATTCACATACCTTCATTAATTTAAGTCATGTTCTTCTCTATTTATAATATACTTGTAAAACTTCATGTACTTTTCATTATATTATTTTATAATATATTGAAAAGATCATTTTATAATTATTGTGGTATGTTCCACCTCTATCTCTCCCACACAAATTTGACAACATTGTCAAACAAGTTATATATGATCTTGGGAAACACATGAAGTTAGAAGTGTTATTTCTAAGATTTTTTGTATAGATATTATATTTTCCTCCCACTTTACTTTTTCTACAATTTTTTTAGTAATTTATTGTAAAGCCTCATTTATATGTTTTTGCATGTTGACTATCTTCTAGGTGGTTTTCATCTAAAGAAATTGATAAAAAAGATATAAAATATTAGAAGAGAAAAATTCCCTAGCTTATGTGTGAAATGAAAAAGTGTTTACTATCTTTAAATTTTTTCAATGCACAAGAATACTACCTCATACATCAAGTTGAGGAGATTGAATTGTGTGAACCTATACTAGCTAGGTCAATGTGGATGATTGAGAGGTACTTGAATTTTTTGAAAGGCTTGGTTCAATAAAGAGCATGTCCTAAGGGTCCTATGGTGGAGGGACATATGGTATACCACACCATAGTGTACATTAGTGAATATCTTTCCAAGTTTGCAACAAAGATCCATGTATGCCACATTTGGGATCCTGACTCCATTAACAGATTCAAAAGGGATTAGTTGACGGGGAAGGGTAGATTAAGGAAAGTGAGAGGTAATTATAAGATGTTATTGTAGTTAATTAACTCTTATCCATATTAAATATAATTTTTTTTCTAAGTGATCTATTTATTTTATATAGTTTCTCATGAGTGGGATGCAGTTCATTTGTAGATTGAAAAAAATCTTGATTGGATGGTATATGGATTGAACGATCTTAACAAAATGGTTTCTCATTAACATGGGAAGGTTTTTATTGGTTAAAGAAGCTCATCATAATGGAGATTCCAATGTTCTACCAATGATAATTGATCTAGAAAATAGTTTTAACAGGTAGAAAGGTACGTATAAGTTTATTTATCATGACCCATATGTTTAATATCAACTCATGGATGGATGCAAATAATTTTGATATTTTTGAAAAATTGTAGGTCAAGTACCACAAATATATGTACTGCCATGGTCATAAATTTTGTATAAAAAAGTTGAATGTCATGGAGAGAACTTGTCATTCTCAAATGACTGCAGTCTTTGAGGTCACTAATATTTCATCTAGAAATGACATGCATCCTCAACAATCTAAAAATTCATACTATGTCATTTTGGATGATATATTTCAGTGTGAATTTAATTCATTCAAACTAATTCTATTCATCATGAAATTGTATAGGCTATGATTAAATCAAAATTATCCTGATAGAACTATTATTGAATATAATAATCAATTTACAATGATTAATACAAGGTCATTTGAGTCAATTATAAATGAGTCTCATGTTCTTCCAATCCAATGTGAGCAAGTGTTTTACTTTGGCATTCTGCATAAACTAGGTTTTTCATTTGTTGTTAGACATGATCCAAGAGGAAGATCGGTACAGTATAATGCAATTGAAGAAGAAGAAATCGAAGAATTAGAAAATGAATTAGATGATAATAAAAAATGATAATTAGTTGATGATGAAGAAGAAGAAGAAGAAGATGATGTTGCGATGATATTTGTAATGATGGTGATGGTCATGAACACGGTGACAATGATGATAATGATAATGATGATGACAATAATGATGATGATGGTCATGGTGATGACGACAATGATGATGGTCATGATGATGAGATGGATGAATAAGATGATCAATGAAAATGTATGAGGTATGATCATTAAAATGTAAGAGTTACTAATACATTCATATAAATTTGTTTAACTTATTATATACTCTCATTATTAGTTAATTTCATGTTCAAATCTAATTGAATGGTACAATTAATTCATTATCTTCAATTATAATGATAGCAACATAGATAATTTATGATATACATGTTGATTACTTATAATATATTTTTTGTGAATGATTTTCACCCTTTGTAGATATAGGTAAATAAGTGTAGACATCGTCATCCCTTTTGTTGAGGATCTTTCATGGCTAGAACACATAAAGTAGAGGTAGAAATTTTAAAAATATACAATTATTATGATGTATTCATATTGTTCATGTTATGTTCTATGTAATTTGTAGCACACATATCATATAATTAGTAACTAACTTAAGATAAATGATTTTAATATGTAGGAAATTTTAGCCCCTTTAATGAGGATTCTACATAGTTACATGGGTCGACATGTATAAGTTTATTAGTTTCTTTCTTTCTCTTTACATTCAACATCAACTTTAGGTTGACTTCATCAACATTACCCTCATTTAGAAAAATATCTTGCTCCTTCAACTATATCTCTCATTTGATAGGCTACATGTACCACCAAATAAGTATTTGTCAGATCTATCTTCCTCAAGTGAGGGAAATACAAAAATAGAAGACAATAGTGATACATGTAGTAGGTCTACAATAGGGAGACCAAATAGAGGTCAAAAGATTAGAAGGAAATTCATTAAATGCATACAATTTTTCCTTGCTCAACTAAGGTCATGTTATTATGATGATGAGACAAAAGGAAACATCAAGGTTCCCTTGAGGTACACACATATTTAGAAAAAATGGGTACCCAAGGAATTACCTCCAATTTGTTGACCTTATGGTCAAATCATTTGTCTATTAGTGACTCAACACTTAGTTTTTTACATTGCCACCAAACTCTACATTTGCTACTGAGCTTATCATACTACTAGCAATATAAGTCAAGTGTATAAGTTGCTACCGAGCCAATCAATCTAATTACAATTCATGTTGAGTTTAATAATGTTGACTAAGCATCTAAGACAAAATATAGTGTTTGCCAAGGTTTACAATGCCTACCGAGAATTTGAGGAAAACTATAGTGTTGATCGAGCATTTTAGTTTCAGCAGAGTCTACTGAGTTCTTCAGTATTCATTGAGTCATCTAGTGCTAACTGAGTTCCTATTACCCCAAATGACCAGTATGGACCATGCATCTACATCAACTAAGTGTCAGACTTTGTCGAGTGTTGACAATTTTTACCAAGTGTCATAGCATTACTCAAGTGGTATTTAGAACCTGAGCTATAACAATGAGCCAACTTTGTGAAGATTTTTTATTTTGGTATTGCAGCTAAATCCATAAAATAATTTATTAGATTGGTATATATATGTAATATATCTTTTCATATGAAATATAATTGTGAATAAATAAGAAGCATGAGTGTGAATAAAAGAAGGCTATAATTAGTATAAGGAAAAGAAGACTTATCTATTACAATAAGGTGATCATTGTTATTCAAAGGGACCTCATTCAGTAAAATTAGAGTTGCAGATTAGAGATCAGCCACTGATTCATCCTAATAGGTGCATCAATCAAATCCTTCAACAAGGTGGACTTAATAGTCTCATTCCAAATCTCCTAATAGAGTGCATACTTCATTGTATGTTGTAAATCCTTTCAAAAGGTGGACCTAATAGTCCTTATTGCTCCTACCAGGGTAGATCATAAAAAATGATTAATTGTAAGCTTTAACATGATAACTTTATAATGTAGTAATAAATATTGTAGGTATCATCCCCACCCTAGTTTTACTTTCTATTTGGAATGTTTATGGGTTACCAAATATTATGTCAAGTGTTATGAATGTTTTATTGCTTTCAATATTTCATGCATGCAATTAGATCAGATTATATGATGGATGTTTAATTGGTGAAATAAAGTATTATTTTTATTGGTTCCTAATTCACCGCCCCTCTTAGTCACCCACTCTATACTAGATTTCCAACAATTGGTATCAGAGCATTGGTTCTCATATCATAAGTTTAGCAACTTGAGAAAAGATTAGAGACAATGAAATTCTATAGACTAGAGAAAGCTATTGAAAATGAGGAGTTGGATCTACAATTGTCCATGGATCAATTCAAGAGAATGAAGGATAAGCTCTCTCAATTACTCAAAAGAAGAAAATATCTTGCAGCACAAATGAATGCCAATCTCTAAATTAAAGAAAGAATTTAAGACATTTGTCAAGAAAGAAGTTCAAATGAAGCTGATGCAACAATCACAAATTTACTTGAAAAAAATCTTACTCTTCGTGAAGAAGTTAGAAAGTTGAAGAGAGAACAAAAAATTCAATTATTTAGATTGTGTGAAGTCATCAAAGAAAAGAAAAAAGACCAATAATAAATAGAAGAAATGGACAATGAAATTAATCAATTGTCTCTTCAGGAAACAAATATAATTGATCAAATCAATGATGTAAATCAAGAGCTTATCAACTTGAGGACAAAGAATGAAAGATTGTAGAATGACCTCAACATAGAGAAGCAAACCAATGAAAGGATGATGAAATATCATGAAAGTATGAACCAATTGAATGAGAAAACTCAATTTAAACACAAAGGTAAAGAAGGATTAGGATACATAGAAGAAGATGAATCATCTCAACAAGGAGCTCAAAAAAACAAAAGACCTACTTGTAATCATTATGGAAAGATAGGTCATGCATCAAACAAGTGTTGGAGAAATGGTAAATCAAATTTCAATAGAAATTATTATAGTTGCAACAAACTAGGACACAAAGCAAGTGAATGCAAAGAGAAAACCAAGTTTGAAGGAAAGTCTTTCAATTACAATAAACAAGGGCACAAATCCTTATAATGCAAGACCAAGAAATAGAACCTGATATAATAAATTATAAAATCTATATTTGGTTCGGATTACAACACATGGTGTACATGTTACTACTATGGTGAGTTTGGGCATATTGGAGCAAACTGCATAAACATCACACAAGGAAGAGAGACACTACAAACAGATGTTTTGTATGTACAAAACTTGGACATCTTGCCAAGAACTGTATGTGTAGACACCTAAATTTGATTATACCATTAGCTAATCTTATTTAGTAATTTCCTAGGAAATTATTTGTTAAATATTTTATATTTAATTAAATAATTGACATCCCCTAGTTAGTTAGTTAATTAATTAATCTAACTATAATCCAATTGATAAAATCAAATGATAACCCAAAATCAATGTATCAATTAAATCTCCACTCCTTTATTAAATTAAATAAATGTAAAACACATATTTAATTTAATTATGTATCCCTATTTATTAAATAAAATATTTAATAAATCAATCTTAAAACCCTAAACCAATCCTAAAATCCTATTATTACCCTAAGCCAACCCATTCACCCATACTGACATCATTTAATCAACTTACTAGCCCATCCCATCAATGATAAGCCACTTACTTCCTATCCCCCCTACTAAGCTAAGCCTAATCCCCTTCATAAACATGTGCACAACTTTAAGTAAGGGTTAAGACTTTCTAACCCAAGTCAAAGTCAAAAGTCTCCTCTATCCTCTTACATGCCATAAATGCCCTTAAATGCCTCTTACATCCTTCTTCCACACTCCTCCTTCCTAATAATTTCCTTTGACCCCCCACTTTGACCACCCAATTGTTGAAAATATGGTCAATTAGATGTCTTGATGATTTTCATTTATGGTAACATATTCTCAACATTTTATTTATGCATTTAGAGACAGAAAATTGTCTGAGATAATTTGTAGGAGTATATTTAATAGATCTTAACAGTATGGTTGATGCATAGGGAGTTAGCTTATGTGTATTGGAGGGAAGCTTTGTAAAATTTTCATGATGATATGTACCTATGCACATATGTGTATGGTCAATATGATGCAAATTACAATAACTTTAACTATACTAGTACTTAATAATGTAGAATAGAGCATAACAAAAAATAGAGTTGTACGGATTTAGGAAATATTTTGATTTCAAAATAATTAATAAGTCATGTTAAGATGACTATGTGGATAATATTTTATATTATGTCAAGCATGTGAATACATAGATATAAGGCAAGATCTTATGTTGCACAGATATTGAAAAAGTGGGAATGTGAGTTGTGCAGTGAATGTGTGTTATGCACAAATATTGTTGAAGTTGCATGATTAGATGTGACATGTGAAATATTGTGAGAACTATCTATGAGCCTTATATAATGTAAAATCTGATGTAAGATTAGAGAAAGTGTGAGTTACCACAAGAAGCAAGTATTTTATATATATCTATCATGTGAAGGAACTAAATTATATAATTGCATGTTAGGGTGATGGGCTCTTCTTGCATAAATTGTAATTGATCTATCGACTCTTAATAGGGTTGAGGCTTCTAAAAAGGTCTAGTCCTCTAACAAGGACTCGAGACACTATATGTACTTCATAGACTCCTAATAGGGTCAATATTCTTAACAAGATCCTATTGTTTAGTGAATCATCTAGTGTATATCATCCCCACCAGGGTTTTCCCTTGGCTAGGGTTTCCCTAGTTAAAAAATAATGATGTTATGAGTTCTCTATGTTTATGGTTATATTTATTGTTCAACATTGTTGGTTTAGTGTCATATACAAGATATAAGTAATTAACAATATTTAGTTGTGGTAAAAAGCTTGTAGAATACTAATTCACCCCCCCTCTCAGTATTATCTATTTCTAACAATTGGTATTAGAGAAAAAATTGTTTGAAGAGGCTTGACAACTTAAGTAAGATCCTAGTGAATATGGAATAGTTGAAGAAGAATCTTGAAGAATTCCTTGAATAGATTGACCTTCTTACTGAAGAAAGAGATAACTTTAAAGGTAGATACAAAGATGCAAAAGTTAACATTGGTAAATTGAAATATGAAATTGATGATCTTAAATCTAGCAAGAAACCTTTTATGCAGATTAGTAGTAATGATGATACAAGAAATCTCAACAAAGATAATGAGATCTTGAAACATGGGTTGAAAATTGTTGAAATAAAGTTGAGTCTTAAGACTAGTGACAATAAGGGTGAACTTGACCTAAAGTTTGAGAATACAAACCTTAGATTCTATTAAGATAGAGCATGAAAAGTTGGAAAAATACAACATCATCATGAAAGGAGAGTTGACACAAGCTAAAATCCTATTAGAGAAACTTTACATAAGTTTTGAGAAAATTGATGAACAAATATTTCATCAAAGACCTTCTTATGACAAGATAGGCCTTAGATATCTTCATGGAGAGAAGTTAGCAAAGATAGATGACTCGATTAGGATAGAACCAGATCCTATAATAGAAATTCCTAAAGAAAAGTTCAAATGGTCTAATTAAGTTGAGAAAATTAATTTGACAAAGAAATTTAATGAACCTAGAACTATAGAGAAAGTTGAAGAACCTAAGAAAGATGAATTATCTAAAGTGGAAAGACATGAATTTAGAGGTAGATTCTACACCTAAAATGAAATTGGCCATATGAAGAGAGATTATATAGGTAAGTCTTTTAAACCTATTACTAACTTCTATTGTTATATTTTTCATGGTTATGGACATAAGGTAGTAGAATGTAAGAAACGTAAGTTTTTTGATGACAATGAGAATAGTAGAATGTTTAGGAATACTAACCCTACAGGTAATGGAAGAACTAGATCTATGAGAATATCTAACGATGGAGAAAAATATGATGGTTAAAAAAAGTAGTTTGTTTGTTACAAATGTAAATATCTTGGACATATTACAAGGAATTATAGAGCACCTAAAAATCAGAATGGGAACAATCAGAGAAGAAATGCACATGTATGTTAGTTATGCAATAACTTTGGATGCACAACAAGATTCTATAGAATGGACAAAGGGAACTTCAACAAGAATTCTAATCATAGAAGAAACAACAATAGGAATGATAGAAGGAATGAAAATGGAGGAAACAATAGTAAAAAAGAAGTAGTCAAGGGACATGTTGAGGAATTCAAAGAAGTATCTATGAAAGCTAGTAATCTAAAGAGTTCACACACAGTATTGGAAGAGCAATTATTTGATGCACATGATGGAAAGTTGAAGTCATAGATTGTTTGTGACTCAACCTATTTGAATTAAGCTATTGCAAAATAAATAGAGTATCAGTGGTTTGAACTAATGTTAGAGAGTGAGTTAGAGATTGCATAGTTAATAGAAGGTAGAAGACATAGAGAGAAAGCTATGGTTCAGTGTGCAAGTCTTGATGTGATTGCAGTAAGTAGGAATTGTAAGATCAAGGTCACTGGTAAATAGAGATAGTATTATGAGTTTATGGTAGATACACATTTATTATGCAATGTGATTTTAAATGATTTAAGGATCACAAACAAGATTTTATGTACCATTTTTTCATGCAAAGTGTCTTGAGTGAATTGAAGAGAAATTTGACAATGATTAAATTGCAGAGGAAGTTTGTGAAGATGAAATTTGCAGAAGCCCTAAAATTGTGAATTTAAGGTATTTTATGGATTATTGAATCAAGTGTCTTGAAGTATTTATAGTTATAAAGGAATGGCTAGTCAAAGAGTGCATGATGTTAGTAATAGACCAAGGTATGAGTTCAAGAAACACCCATTTGTTTCTTTATTAGATGATCATGTAGGCCCATTTTCACAAGTTCTAGAAATGTGTTACATGTAGAAGACATAACGATTTATATACATTAAAAAATTGAGAGCATAGGTGATGATGAAATTCAAAAGGACTTAGGAGTCATGTGTAATAATGACTTAACCCTAAAGTCTAAGTATGCACACCTTAAAGATTTGAATTTGGTAAAGTAGATGTTCTACACAGAATTTGACAATCACAGGTAGACTTAAATTATATTGAGAAGAATAAATGATGATATGTTCTAGTTAGGTGATGCATAGATTGTGATTGACAATGACCTAATCCATTAGGTCAAGAGATTTAGCAATGAAGGTTGTAATCCTATTAATGAGAAAAGTATTAGGAAATTAGTAGAGACAAACCTAAACACCAAGTTTGATAGAAGGAATATGAAGGTTGATCCTATTCAGGATAGAGGAGTAAAATTATTGACCAAAATATTAAGGTACAAGTTGAACCATGGATCAAGGGTAAACTCCATACTAGCTAGATTCCTTCATACAACATATGTGATGGCCATTGAAAGGAGAAAAGTAAATTTGTGCAACATTGTTAGAGTGTAGCTATTGGATAATATTACAAAGATTAAAAAAAATAAGAGCAAAGTATTTAGATTTGAGTCCCTATTGACTCATTTGTTATTTTATGTTACTAAGAAGTTTCTTGGAGTGATAAATTGCGATGGTAGGAAGTGTGCAATGAAGATTGTAACTCAAAGCTATAGATCTAAACCTAAGAATATCAGAGACATTGATATTGACAAGATGATGGAAAATTTTCAGTCTGAGATGAAAATGAGACATATGATACCTCCCTTTATGGTAGAAAGGTATCAAGATGAATTGTTCTTCATGGTGAAAATAGATAACACATGCATGGAAGTAGTAATACCTAGAGTGAAGTTCATTGAGCCTATGGGCTATGCGATGAGCGTAGAACTAATTGAAGGGTATGTGAAAATCATACTTGAGTCTAAGCAAGATAAATAATGTCCTTGATAGGGGGCATATGGTGAAAGGTTAAGGACTGTATAGTCTAAGCTCCACATCAAGGAGAGTAAAAAGAAAGTAGAGAAGGAGATAGATTTCATACTCAAGGAATCTAGCATGACCAGACAAGAATTTAATGAGATAAAGAGAATTGCACTAGAGATGAAGACTAATGGATAGACATAAGTGTTGGAAGAAACACCTATTGCAATTGCAAGACCCTTAGAATGAGTAATGTGGCACAATCATGTGCATAAGCCCCTATTGCACCATTGCATCAGTTGCGCAAAGTGCAAGCTATGAGAAAACAAGAAGGCAATCAAAGGTAGAAACACCTACTATGCAAAGAAAGTTAGTGATACTGGTGAAGGTTAAGTAAGAACCTGCACCTCAAGAAAAGAGAAGAGTAAAGTAGATCAACAATAGGCTTGGAAAAAGGAGGCAAACCACACAAGTGAGTAGTTTTGAAAGCTTGTATGATAATGATGAAGATAAACCTATTGAGTAAGATGTAAAGGAAGCCAAGATAGTCACAAGAAACAAAGCATGGAAACTAAAGGTAGAGAATCTAAACATTCAAATTATAAATGATAAAATTTTTATAAAGTTGAATACATTTTATAGTATCTATTAGTAGTATGGGTGGGGGGCAATTAGAAAATTCTATAATAAGAAATATGATTCTAAAGAATAAGAGTTTGGATAGAATTAAAAATAAGATTCCTAAATACCTATATAATAGGCTAATCAATAGAAAAAAAGAAGGGTAGTAGAATAAGATCTGAATACGAAGATCACATCCATAAATAAATTGTGTGATGTTGGATCTAAAGAGGAATCAAACAATATTTTGAAGGCTATTGAGCCCTTGTTGAGGAACAAAGAAGAGAAATTCTTATAATGGGAGGAAATTATAAAGAGGTTAGGCAAGAAATAGAGGAGGCCATAGTAAAGTACATGACCTTAGTACCCAAGGAGAGTGTGCATGCAAAGGCTGATAGTCTAGTATATGTATAGGTAAATTCACCTTCCAAGGAAGAGGAAGAAATAGAGAAAACACAACAAGCACTATCTCCACCTCATATTGTCATGGGTAGTAAATCCATGTGAGTGGATATTACACAAATAATTATGGATACAAAGGAGAACCCATTTGTAGCATATGGGGAAAATATTGTTGGAAATATCACTACCTATACTAGTTTTGATGATGAAGAGGAAGCGGAAAAGAAGGAAGAAGAAGAAAAGAAGAGAAAAAAACATGAAGAAAAAAAAACAAAAGAAGATGAAGAAAATAAGATGAAAGAAGATTAGGAAAAGAAGAGGAAAGAAGAAAAAGATAGAAGAAGAAGAGATGAAGAAGAAAGAGGCTAAGGGAAAGAAGAATGCAGAGGAATGGATAAAGACTACCATATCTTTAGTAGTATTAGTAGATGGAACATTAGCAATAATACCTATTCCATCTAATGATGAAGACCAGAAGGAGCTATTGCGCACCCTGAGAAAATTGTTTGAGAAAAAAAGATCTATAAAGTCTTTGGAGAAGACCCTTGCTGAAGTCTTGGAGCACATGCAGGAGATAGTTTCCACAACTATAGCTAATCTAGACTTTCAAGACCTTTGATGGGGAATTCAAAACCTTACCTAAAGTAGTAGTAATGCAAGCACATAATAACTATGATGCAACCCTATTCAACATAGTGTGCTCTATGTGTGCAATGATTTGAAGGAACTTGATGGAAACATCAATGAATTGAGATAGTGTATTGCTAAAGGTAAGAAGTTGTATAGACACTATGAAATGTCCTATTATTACTTATCTAATTTTGATGCAAAGATCAAAGGCCACATGAGTGAGCTTCAGTCACTCACTATAAGATTGCAGAAACCAAAGATCATAATTAAAAATTCCAAGAATGAGATTGAGAAGATCCAAAATATTATCATAAGAATTGAATTTGAAAAGGAGAAGGTAATAAGAATATTCTCTATTCTTAGAGAATATCTAGCACCCAAGGTTGTAATTTTATAGAGGCAACTAGAGGAATGTCTTTCCACAAAGAATTCTTATGACAATTTTGCCTATACTGACTTGAACATAGTTGAAGTGGAATCCTATGCAGTTTGTGCACTCATCAGTATATTGGATATAGTCAAAGACAACTAGAAGTGGGACTTTGATAGACTAGAGATTGATTTTGTAGATTGCATATCTAGAATGACAAGCTAATCAACAATAGGCCGCAAGTTTTTGTGATACAGTTTTTGTTGACACCTTTGCCATTGATGTCAAAGGGGGAGTATTATTAGAGGAAAATTGTATAGATGTAAATTTATATGTAAGGGGGATATTATGTATGTATCAATATGAAGGAGTAATAAGGGATGTAATGATCCATCAAAACATGAATAAAATGGTTATATTTTGAAGGCAATTTGTGTATATTTATTTTATTTGTTTTTGTTTTGTATGACATCATTTCTAGACTTAGCCAATTTTCTAAAATGTTACTATCAATGCCAAAGGGGGAGATTGTTGTAAATATGATCAGTTACATTTCTTTATGGTTTTCATTTATGACAACATATACTCAACATTTCATTTATGTATTAAGAGGCACAAAATTATCTAAGTATGAGATAGTTTACAGGAGTATAGTGAAAAAATCATAATAGTATGGTTGATGCATAGAGAGTTAGCTTATGTGAAACTGAGGAAAGGTTTGTAACATTATCATGATGACATGTACCAATTCAAATATGTGTATGGTTAGTATGACACAAGTTACAATAAGTTTAACTATGCTGGTATTTAACAATGCAAAACAAATCATAGCAGAAAACAGAGCTATACAACTTTAGGAATTATTTTGATTTCAAAATAATTACTAAGTCATGTTAATCTAACTATGTGGATATTATTTTATATTATGTCAAGTGTGTGAAGAAATTTAAGCCAACTGAGAAACAATTTGTGAATGCACAAGATATAAGCAAAGACCTTATGTTGCATAGATATTGAAAAAGTGGGAATGTGAGTTGCACAATGAATGTGCGTTATGCTCAGATATTGTTGAAGTTGCATGATTAGATGTGACATGTGAACTATTGTGAGAAATTTTTGTGAGCTATATATGATGTGAAATCTAATGTAAGATCAAAGAAAGTATGGATTGCAATAACAAGAAATTATTCTATGTATATCTATAATGTGAACGAAATGTATAATTGCATGTTAAGGTAGTGGGCTCTTCTTGCACACATTGTAATTGATCTACCAACTCCTAATAGGGTTGTAGAAACTCCTAACATGGTTAAGGCTTCTAACAAGGCCTAGTCCTCTAATAAGTACTCAAGACACAATATGTACTTCATAGATTCCTAACAAGGTCAATATCCTTAACATGATCCTATTGTTTAGTGAATCATCTTGTGGGTATCATCCCCACTGAAGTTTCCCTTGGCTAGGGTTTCCATACTTAAAAAATGATAGTGTTATGAGTTCTCTATGTGTATGGTTATATTTACTATTCAACATTGTTGGTTTACTTTCATATGCAAGATATAAAGTAATTAACAATATTCAGTTGTGGGCAAAAGTTTATAGAATACTGATTCACCCCCCTCTCAGTATTATCTATTTCTAATACCAATCCCCTTGTGACACTTTTCACAAGGCTAGAGATTTGAAGAAACATAATCCATGTGCCCCCCCTTCCTTGAATTCTAGCCCTTCCTCACCCTTTCTCCATCTTCACATCCTGACCCTCCATCTCACCACCCTTTATCCTATAAATTGAGCCCTTCCCCTCACAAATCATATCAAGTTCCATGCAAACTTACAATGCCCCATTAACCACTACAACACATCCATTTTACATCCTCACCATGTCAAAATCCATACACACCTCCATTTTTGAATCCTTCATCAACCTCCATACTTGTTCACAAACTCACCACTTGAAGCTTGAGCACACCTGAGCACACATCCCTCATCACTAGACACATCAACATCATCATAGCTTACACTTGAGGAGCTTACTATTTTTGGTCTACCTTCCTCCATGGTGTTTTCTTTTGTCTTACCATAATTTTTTCTTTGTTATCTAGTTGTGAATATTAGTTAATTCTTAATATTCATAGTATACTAGGTTTCATAGCTTTAGATTTTGGCATGCCCAGTGGGACCCCACATTCAAGTCATTTTATCATTTCTTATGCATGTATTTACTAATCAAACCAACTAACATGGAATCCTATTTGTTGTGCATTTTATGATTTTGAATTTATTTGCATGTATATCACTCTCAATCTAAGCAATGCACTCCTAGCCTCATAATCAATTTTATGATAAATAATATTCACAAAACCTAAATTCTATGAACTCGTGGCTATAAGTTTATGGGCAAAAAGTCCACAAGATTGCAAACCCACCAAGGCAAGAATTCATTCATGATGAATTCTCACTACCATGTGGTAGTCAAACCCCTCCTCATCACTCCCACTAATCAATCTTCCCATGAGAATGTGAGTTTTTACTAGTGGGTTTGCTGGAAAATCCTGTGAGATCACTTGGCCAAAATAGCCAACCCAGAAAACCACCTTATACAATCTACCTTCAAATGCAAATATGCATATCTTAGTGGGAATAACTTCTAAAACTTGTGGGATCACTCTTTCATGAGTTTGCACTATAAATAATTTTCTTACAACTCACTTTTTTCCTATTTTTCACCAGTTTATGTACCACAATCCCATGTTGTTTGACCAAATTCCTACACTACAGGATTGCAGGTTAAATCCTATAGGTTTTCTAATTTTTGTTAACCAATTTGTGTTTTGACTCTAATAGGGGGATAGCTTGGAGATGTATTCAGAAGATTATGGCCTTTAATTATTTTGTAGGTTTACTTAGCTTTCTTTTAGTGGTTCCATAGGATATGAACAATTCTAAGTTGATTTATGTATATAATTTTTTTTTTTTTTAAAGATAAAATAAATTTCTCCATAATCAAGCATTTATTTTTTGGGATTTTGGTGATTTTTAATCAAGTTGTTTGTTTGCAACATTACAAATCAAAATATTCTAGAATCAACTAACCATGTGTTTTGTAGGTTTTGTTTAAAGATTTATTTCTCTTGGGAATGAACTTGAATGCTTAAACACTTTTCTTCGAATGCATGTTGCACTTAATTTGATAAATCAAACACACTTTTGAATTGCTAAAGTTGTAACAAGAAAATCTAATCTTGAATGCATGACCAATTGATGACAACCTTTCGTTTGAATGAATGTTGTTAAAACACAATCTTGAATGACTAATAATTCTACATGCTTTCATTGGAATGTATGATAAGAAAAATACAATCTTGAATGCCAAAGATGAATGAACCATTGCTGTGATTAACACTTCAATTTGGGCATAAAACACTTTAAATAAATCTCAAATGCCTGAAAATCAATGAACATTGTAAATTTACAGACTTCAAACTTTGGGGCTTAAAAAGAATTCATCCAATCTTGAATGTTAAAAAAGAAAATTTTTCTTATTCCCATCTTTTTAAAAATCTTTCACTCGATTGATTTCTCAAGTTGATTTGATTTATTGTGTTGGCCATCACTATAAGTTAGAATTGAACCTTTTATGTTAATCATGAGTGTCTTAAAATAATCAATAGGAAGAATACATCTAAAACTTCAAAATAGAATGAACCAAGTGCTTTGTGTGTCTTGAGATTGTGCCTTTTAGCACATCTTTTCCTTCTCTATTTCTTGCAAACTAAGACCATTTAAATTCATGATGCATGTACCAAAGGTTTTTAGCAAGACCATTCACAACAACCTAGGAGTGCTTCCAACGAGTTCATCATCCTTTGGGAAGCGTGTCTGCTTTGGATAGAAGCTCAAACTGGTCAATAATTTTGCCAATATATAAATGAGAGGAAGGGTAAACCTTCTTGCTCCATTAGGCAAGTTTAGGTGGTGTATTTCTGGGGGTAGCCTGAGTGGTAGTTTGTGGTGACTAATTAGAGAAGTAGTGTACATACTTCATAATTATCTAGATAGGCATATTGTAACCCTAAAGTGAGAATATATTATATAAGATAGCTTAGGGTAAAGGATTGTTAGAATGTGATGTATAATTAGATAAGTTTTTCTTGCGATGGTATTGAGCTATAAGGGTTTTTACTATAATCATTAGATAATAAGAAAGGCTGGATGGCTGTGTAGGTGGACATAGCCCAAGTTTTGGGTGAACCATATTAAATCTATGTGTTATCTGTATTCTTATGTTTTTCTTCTTTTGGTTTTGCATTTAACTATTTATTTGTATAGTGTTCTAGATCTATCGAATCCTACCAATTGGTATCAAAGTGAGGTTTATTGTTGTAGATTGACAAGACTTTTATATTTGAGTGGGAGAAATGGAGGATTCCAAATTCAAGATTGAAAAATTCAATGGCCAAAATTTTTAGTTATGGAAAATGCAGATGGAAGATTATCTGTATCAGAAGGATCTTTGGAAGCCATTAGAAGGGAAATCTAAGAGACAAGGAATGATCACAGATAAAGATTAGGAGATCTTGGATTGGAAGGCACTGGGACCTATTTGATTGTGCCTTGCCCCATCTGTAACATTCAATATATCAAAGGCAAAAATGACTATAGAGTTGATGGAAAAACTGGCTAAGTTATACAAGAAACCCTTAGCTTCAAATAAGGTATTTCTTATGAAGCATTTATTTAATATGAAAATGGGCGAGGGGGGTTCTATAGAAAATCATTTAAATGAGTTTAATATAGTCACTAGTCTATTTTCATTTGTACAAATTCTGTTTGATTAAGAGGTTAGGGCTCTCTTAAATTTATTTTCTTTGCCAGAAAACTAGAATAGCTTGGTTATGGATGTAAGTAACTCTTTCTCTAGCTCAAATGCTTTGAAATTTGATGAAGTTGTTGGTGTTATCCTAAGTGAGGAAATGTGACATAAAAGCATAGGTGAAACTTCAACCTCATTAGATTCCACATTGAATATGGAGAATAGAGGAAGAACAAGTCAAAAAGGAAAAGGCCCTTCACATGACAAGTCATGAGGGAAGTCAAAGAAAGGACATTCTTAGTCTAAAGGAAATAAATATTGATAGTACTATGGAAAACCTAGTCACCTGAAGAAAAATTGTTGGTCTCATAAAAACAAACAAGGAGACATAAATGAAGATGTTAGTAGGAAGCTAATGTTGCAAGTAATGATTTACAAGATGCTTTAATCTTATGTTTAGATAATGCTAATGATTCTTGGGTAATAGATTCTGGGACCTCATTCCATGCTACAACCCATAGGAAATATTTTCAAGATTATCTTCAAGGTGATGTTGGACAGGCATATTTGGGCGATGATGAGCCCTATCCTAATGTTGGAAAAGGAAAAATAAAGATCAAGTTGCCAAACACAAATGATTGGATGTTGTAAGAGGTAAGGCATGTCCCTAATTTAAGAAGAAATTTAATTTCTATAGGAGAACTGGGTAGTGAAGGTTGTGTAGTCATCTTTATAGACAATGTTTGGAGGGTAACTAAAGGTTCATTACTAGTAGCTAGAGGTGCAAAGGTTGGTACATTCTAGTTGATGGGGACAGACCCAAGCACAAAATGGACACAATAGAAAAGGGGAAATTATATTAACTGAGAAAATAAGCTAGTATAAATAGTACTGAGAAAATAAACTTCAAAACATGCCCTAAGGGCTTACAATAGCATAAATCTGGAGATAATTTCTCCTTTCAGTACCTCCTCTCAAACTCCACTTCGAACTACTTTTTACAATGCCACAAATCTCCTTAAATAGACCCTAGAGGGTTAAGGACTAGGAGTACATTCTAGAAAGTGCTAGTAGGCATCCACCGACCAAATAGAAGGTTCCAGAAGCTACATTAGAAGTTGACACAAATCTAGAAGAATCCAAAAATGGTAACCGAACTTCTGGGAGGCATAACTTTTGAACCGTAGTTCCGATTGACAAACCATTTACATTTTCAAAAAGTTCTCAAAGCACTCTATAGCCTTATGGACCAAATTCACTCATATCCCATTTTTTGGCCCTTTTTGAGGTCATTTAATGCCCCTAACTTGACTTTGAAGCATTCTTAGGAGGTCTCCACAACCCGAAAAACTGTAATAACTTTCAAACCATGGGGCTTTTTGACCTGATTCTTTTTCTGGAATGCTCTAAATTACAATTACATTCATCTAGCCAATTTACACCTCCTAGTTCACCAAAATGATGGCTCAATTACATACTCCTATTTTTTTGAGATTTACACAAACACTGATAGTGGAACTGTGAGAGTTGGAACCTTTATTTGACCCAAATGGGTATCCAAAAATGAAAACACATGAAATAGAAACTAAGTCTAAGTATTTTTTTTTTGGGTGACATAGGATTGCCCTTATACCTTTGGATCCTCCTGCATCACTAGTTGTGTAATGGGAACACTTATTCCACTTTAGTTGCTATTGATATTGATAATGCAAGGAAAGCTACTGGATATGTTGCTAGAATAGATTTAGTTGTTTGGCACCATAGGTTTGGGCACATGAGTGAGAAAGGGATGAAAATCCTTCACTCTAAGAATTTGTTGCTAGGGTTGAAAAATATTGATTTAGAGTTCTATGAAAATTGTGTTTATGGTAAACAACAAAGAGTCATATTTCTTAAAGTTGGAAAAGAGAAGAAGAGTGAGAAGTTGGAGCTAGTGCACTCGGATGTGTGGGGACTGGCTTAGGTATCATCTCTTGGTGGCTCTCGTTACTATGTTATTTTCATTGATGACTCAGCTCAGAAGACATGGGTGTATTTTTTGAAGTAAAAATATGATGTCTTTGAAACTTTCAATAAATGGAAATCTTTGGTTGAAAATGAGACAAAAAAGAAGCTAAAGTGTCTTAGATTGGATAATGGAGGTGAGTATTGCAACAAATCCTTTGAAGATTACTATTCTGTTAATGGAATTAGAAGGCAGAAGACTATTCCAGGAACTCTAGAAAAAAATGGTGTGTCCGAGAGGATGAATAGGACAATCATGGAACATGCAAGGAGCATAAGATTGCATGCTCGAATGCCACTTCATTTTTGGGTAGATACTGTAAACACTGTTATCTATTTGATAAATAGGGCCTTTGCATGGTGGTATTCTAGAGGAATCATGGACTAGTAAAAAGGTAAATTATTCATTTTTGAAAACTTTTGGTTGTGAAGCTTTTGTCCATGTTGATAAAGAAAATAGAACCAAGCTTGATGCTAAATCTTAGAAATATACCTTCATTGGATATGGAATAGATGACTATGGTTATTAGTTATGGGATTTTAAAAATCTGAAAATAATTAGAAGTAGAGATGTTATATTCAATGAGGAGGTCATGTTCAAAGAATAGTTACAGGAAAAGAAGCATGAATAGGTCAACGAAGACTATGTGGTTTTGGATGAGACTCCTGGAAAATAAATACCATTGGTACCTAATACTTAGCAACAATAGGTTATCCAAAAAACTCCTATAAGTGTTAGACATTCTACTTGGTTGACTAGACCTCCTAAAAGGTTTTCTCCTTCTTTATACTCTATTTTATTGACTGATTCTAGTGAACTAGAGGAGTATAAAGAGAAAATATAGGTAGATGCTAGACAACAATAGGCATGAAAGAGGAGATGGACTCCTTGTTAAAAAATAAGACTTGGGACTTAGTCCCTTTACTTCAAGGAAAAAGAGCTTTGCCTAACAAATGGGTTTATAGGCTAAAAGAGGAAGATAAAGGAAAGAAAAGGTATAAGACCAGACTTGTGGTAAAAAGTTTTGCACAAAAAAAGGGTATAGATTTTGATGAAATATTCTCCCTTGGTATAAAAATGAATTCAATTAGAATTGTACTAAGTCTTGTTGTTGCAGATGACTTGCATCTTGAATAACTAGATGTGAAAACAACCTTTCTATATGGAGTTTTGGATGAGGAAATTTACATGCAATAACTAGAGGGATACGAGGTCAAGATTAAGGAGAATTTGGTGTGCAAGTTAAGGAAGAGTTTGTATGGCCTAAAATAGACACCCTAGCAATGGTATTTCAAATTTGATAGTTTCATGGCTGAAGAAGGTCACCATAGATGTCATTTTGATCAGTGTGTATATTTTAAGAGATAGGATAATGGAAGTTGCATTATTCTATTACTCTATGGTGATGAAATGATTGTTGCTAGGTCTAATATGTGATAGATAAATGAACCTAAACATAAATTAGCAAGATCATTTGCTATGAAGGATTTGGGTTCTACTAAGAAAATCCTTGGTATTAGGATCACATGGGATAGGAAAAATAGAACCTTGAATTTTTCCCAAAGTAAGCATATAAAGAAGCTGTTGAAAAGACTTAATATGTAGGATAAAAAAGAAGTTAGTAAACCTTTGGCTAGTCATTTTTGATTGACTATGGAAATGTGACCAAAGGCACAGGAAGAGGTAGATAAAATGTGTAACATCCCATATTCATCAACAGTTGGCAGTCTGATGTATGTAATGGTATGCACATGGCCAAACATTGTTCATGCAGTGGGAGTTGTCAGTAGGTATATGAGTAATCCAAGTATGGAACATTGGAGTCCTATAAAATGGATACTTTGATATTTGAGAGGTACTACTACAAAGGCATTATGTTTTACAGGATCTAGTTCTACTCTAAGTAGATTTTTTGACTCTAATCGAGCAAGGGATGTTGATACAAGGAGTACTAGAGGGTATGTTTTTATTGTAGGAGGTACTACAGTCAATTGGATTTCTATATCACAAAAGGTTAATGCACTTTCAACCACTAAAGCTGAGTATGTAGTTGCTATAGAAGCTAGCAAGGAGATGATTTGGTTATAATTTTTTCTAGTGGAATTGGGTCAAAAGTAGGAAGATCACCCATTGTACAATCATAGCCAGAGTATCATTCATCTTGCAAAGAATTCTAATTTTTATTCAAGGACAAAGAACATACATCTCAAGTACCATTTTATATGGTTTGTTTTGGAGGATGGCCAATTAAAACTTGAAAAGATTCACACAAGTGATAATCTTGTAGACATGTTCACAAAGATAGTCCCCAAGGAGAAGTTGGTTTCTTTCTCAGCTTCTATTAGGCTTCTTGACTAACGATCATGGAGTTAATACACAAAAGAGGATTTTATCTAGTGGAAGCTCCATGTGGTAGCGATATTGCTACAAGATCAATCTCTAAGTGGGAGATTGTTGTCTAGTGTAGAGTCTAATCAGTCCCCAAATAGAAGATTGTTAGTTTATGGTGACTAATCAAAGAAGTAGTGCAATACTTCATAAAAAAAATTCCACTCCTATTTTATTATGATGAGATAGGTTTCTCTTGCAGTGGTATTGAGTTGTAAGGGTTTGTACTATAATCATTGTATAGTAAGAAAAGATGGATAGCTATGTAGGTGGATGTGGCCCAAGTTTTGGGTGAACCACATTAAATTTGTGAGTTATCTGTGTTCTTATGTTTTTCTTCTTTTGTTTCTGCATTTAACTATTTATTCATATATTTTTCTAAATCTGTCGAATCCTAATAGTGAGGTGGGTAAACTTTCCCATGATTTTAGCATGTCCAAAATAGATTCTTAAGTGAATCAAATGTGTAACAACCAATTGGATGACTCCATAGATCTAACTACAAATGAATCTAGTAGCTACCCTTTTAGCCTTATATCAAATCCAAATTGACCATAGGGATAAAGTGTGCTTGAATTGTCTTATTTGTGAAATGACCTTGTGGAAAATATTTGTTGAACATACACATTTGTCAAAGTTGGTTATTAAATGTCCTTCTTACAAAAAATAAATTCATTATTTATCTCCCTCAAAGTTACTTTTCCTTTCAAGGATTTCTTGTTCACTTGATCGAAAAAACATTATCTCAAAGTTAAACTAGGGTATACTTAGCATAGTCACTATCTCATCATAGATTCATTCGAACTTCTAAAAAATTGTCATCCTAATCACACTCATTCTATTATCCTATGTTTTTTTTCCTCTAGTATCATGATTTCTAAAATCTACCATCAAGTCCTTATTTTCTTGCAGTATCCTACATAGTTGAGTCATTATTTTCCACCCCATTTTCATCTTCCTTGTAGTAAGTCTTTCCTCTCATTCTGAGATTAAATCACATCCTAATTTGAGCCTTCACATTCATCAATATTCATCCTTTGTCCCTACCCATGTATTCATCAAAACATGATGTCACAACTCTATTATGATGAGTTTGGTTGTCCCACCTATTCTCCCACTCCATCATATTCCAATGATGATGAAGGTCTTGTTGACTATGATGGGTATATTGAAATCCTTAGAGACATTCCACCAAACTACTCCATCATGGCTTCATGCATGCCCACTATTACTCCTTATCATGCCTTTGACAAGGGAAATCCATTAGTGTACTTATCCACTCATCCTTCCTATATTTTACCTTCATGTTCCCCTCCTACCTTAGTCATGTCTCCATCTTCCTCCACCTTCATATACCAATCTCCACCCTTCCAAAAAAATGCTACTAGCTACATCCCTAATCCAAACTCAGCATCTCAATATCCTCCAAACCATTTTTTAAATCCTCTATCCAACCCTAGTTATACAATGCATTAATCCCCTTACTCTTCCCAGTCCAACATATCCATCTCTAAGGAGTTTAACAAGGAAACCAAAAGAAAAATCATCTCCCACACCCATCATTCCTCTTCCATCATCTCATCACTACCAACCCTATTTCATCCAACCCACTTATCAATCCCCTTCCATCTCCTACCTCCCATCCATCAAATCCCTCCAAATCTCATCCATATCTCCTTCTCCTAGAATTACCCAAATGCCATGTAATAAAACTAATAAATTCCATCCCCCATCAATCCATCCCCATTAAAGAATATGCCACCCATCCATCTACCTTGCTTAAAGAAACCATCCATACATCTCCTATTGCATCACCCACTCCAATTCAATCTATTCAAGATCTTGTCCAAAAACATGTTGAAAAATACCATGGCACAAAAGAAGATCCCACCATCCCACTTATTACCCTACATGATCCAATTTTACCATTCACTCCATTGAAAGACCAGTCACCATCTCCTCTATATCAAAATCCTACCCTTTCATCCACCACTTCACTTTAACATCCTCTTGTTTCCTTCATCCCCCCAATTCAAGACCCATTTTTATCAACACATCAAAATCAAGATCCTATCCTTCTATCTCCTCTACTTCATGATCATATTATTGATATTATGGTGACTAATCATGTTGTGGGGGTTGAGCTGTGGCACCTCTCTGATAGTGGAGGAAGAAATTTACATGCAACAACTAGAGTGGGGTCAAGCATAAGGAGAATTCGGTGTGCAAGTTAAGGAAAAGTTTGTATGCCTAAAAAAGGCACCTTGACAATGGTATTTAAAATTTGATAGTTTCATGGTTGAACCAGAGTACCATAGATGTCATTCTGATCACTGTGTCTATTTTAAGAGATTGGATAATGGGAGTTACATTATCCTATTACTCTATGTTGAATAAATGCTTGTTGTCGAGTCTAATATGTAACAAATAAATGAAATTAAACTGAAATTAGCAAGGTCATTTTCTATGGAGGATTTGGGTATCGTTGGTATGAGGATTACATGGGACAAGAAAAATGGAACCTTGAATTTATACCAAAGTGAGTATATAAAGAAGGTGTTGAAAATATTTAAAATGCAACATGGGAAAGCTATTAGTACACCTTTGGTTAGTCATTTCAAATTGACTAAGGAAATGTGCCCTAAGGCACATGAAGAGGTAGATAAAATGTATATCATCTTATATTCATTATAAGTTGGTAGTTTGATGTATGCAATGGTGTGCACATGGCCAGATATTGCTCATGCAGTAGGAGTTGTCAGTAGGTATATGAGCAATTTGGATATGGAACATTGGAATGCTATCAAATGGATTCTTTGATATTTGAAAGGTACTACTACAAAGGCATTATGTTTCATAGGATCTAGTTATGCTCTGAGTGGATTTTTTGACTCTAATCTAGTAGGAGATGTTGATACAAGGAGTACTATAGGGTATGTTTTCACTATAGGGGCTATTGTAGTCAGTTGGATTTCTAGATTGTAGAAGGTTAATGCCCTTTCAACCACTGAAGTTGAGTATGTAGCTGCTATGGAAGCTAGCAAGGAGATGATTTGGTTATAATATTTTCTGGAGGAATTGGGTTAGAAGTAGGAAGATCACCCATTGTACAGTAATAGCTAGAGTGCCATTCATCTTGCAAGGAATTCTTCCTTTCATTCAAAAACAAAGAACATACAACTTAGGTACCATTTTATAAGTTCTATTTTGGAGGATGGCTAATTGTGGCTTGAAAATATTCACACAAGTGAAAATCCTACAAATATGTTCATGAAGAAAATCCCCAAGGAGAAGTTGGTTTCTTGCTTAGCTTCTATGGGGATTCTTGAATGATCATCAAAGGTACTCATCCTTGAATTCCTTCCAATCTTAAACCTCTATCTTTCCATCCATAATGCCTCCATATCCTCCATGATCTTGTTCCCATACCATGGCTAATAGAAGAAAATTGGATGCCAAAATTAAAAAGTATAAATCAAAAAATCCACAAAAATCCAAGTATCAACATGTCCCATCTACATGGAGGTATGTCCTTAGGATTATCATTGAATATATTTCCCTGGACCCTAGATTTGACAAGATCATAACACATCATCTTGTTTTGCTTAACCACTTTAGGCATGGAATCAAAATCTCTTTTCCTTTTTATCTTTTCACCTTCATGAGTAAGGGTATCGAAGGTTTTAAGAGGAAACCTATTGCTAACCCAACCCTTCATGAGGGATTACTCCTCCTAGTTTATGAGTATCTAAAGACTCAAACTAAGGGAAAATCTCTTGGTGGTACTGGGTGTGCATCTAAGGAAACTGGGAGTTTGGATTATGCGGATGTGCATAGCATAAAATTTGAAGAAGAGGACAATGTTTCCTCTAAAGGTAAAGCCCCCAAGAAAGAAAAGAAACCCTTTGCCTACCCTTATAGAAAGAGCCTCAGAGGATTACCCCCCATTCCTCCTAAGCCTGAGCCTCAAGAGTAGGAGGAGGATAATGATTATGATGAGGACACAGACTCAGAAGAAGAGATGAAGGGGGAGGATGATGAGAAGGAGAAGGAAAAGGGGAGGGAAAGTGAAAAAGAGGAGGAGGATTCTACTAATGTGTCGAGGAATTGCAAGAAAAGGAAAGAAAATGAGGCTTTTGAAACCAATCCCAGATCCTTGAGATTCCAAGCGTTGGCCCCATTATCTCTCCATCTGTAGATATTCAGGGTAAAGAGAGTAGCGAGGTGATAACAAAAAATACGAGGAGGTCTTGGAGGAATTTGAATTTGAATACATCTAAATTGGGGATTTTTAGGGAGCCATTGAATATCCAAGTGATGGAGGACATTGATGGAAAAGCCCACTATGATGATCTCATTGACCCTACTTTGGTCATTATCTCTAATAATGTGAGGGAAATTGGGCTTAACCTTTTGAACAATGCTAAGAATAACATGATAGACAATTTTTGGTCTATCAAATGGTTATTCCATGAAATTGAAGACCTAAAAGGGAAAAGAAGCCAGGAAGGAAGCCAAAAAATTGACAACGACTAGGGACTCAATAAAGAGGAGAGAAGCCAGGATGGAAGCCAATGACACTTCAAAAACTAGGAACACAAGGCTAGCCAGGAGGATGGAATCACCAAGCTTAAACAAAGACTCCAAAGGATGGAGTTCTCTCATCAGAACCAAGCCAATCAGGTGATAACCACTTTGAATGCCCTGAATGAGAACATTAACAGCTTGGGTGAATCACTAATTAGTGTTGGATTTGGTGGGGAAAATATGGAGAAGGCTAGCTTGGACATTGGGTAGGCTAAGGATGATCCAAAAGAAACTAGGGACCAGGTGGATGCTCAGAACTAGGACCAGTAGGACGCAGATGATAGGAAGACCAATGAAGTTGTAGAGACCCTGCAGGTTCTTGATAGAGAGAAATGATAGCTAGTGCTACTTTTTGGTTTCATTTTTTCCTTGTGTAGTTGGTTCTTTCTCCTTCTAGTGTAGCTAAGTTTTTGTTTCCTGGCCACAGGCCTGTTGTTTACAGTTGGCTTTCGTTAAGTAGTTTCTCTATAGTTAGACTTTTCCTAATATTTCTATTTCAGATATGTTGTAAAAAATTTTGGGTTTTAGGATGCCTATAAAACTTGTTTTACTTAATCAAAAACATGTTCCATCTATAATAAATGTTCAAAAAGAGAAACATTTGATCCAAAATAAAGAAAAAGTCAAAAGGCCCAAGCTGAAAAAGTCAAAAATCATGTGGATACGTAGGATGTGTAAGTATAGACTGTTTGAAACACTGCACAACTTGTAGAACCAACAAGTCATCATACATATACAAACCAAACACTAATAGCCATTTCATCATGAGACCAATCTAAAATATGAATTGAGTATGCAATGAAATCAAATCTTAAATCTCCAAATTTACAATGTCATAAACTCACAATGCTATCATAGTCAATATATATCATAAATTGTTCAGATCAATGTATCACCAAATAAACCATGCCAAACCTACACCAAATCTAAACCAATGTGTAGAGCTCTCTAAGAGCTTTTCATTGACTACTTGAAGTCCAAAATCTAACTCTGTATGCCCAAGTTATGCTCTAATCTATGCTCAAAATAAATAACATCTAACTTTTAGGTTCTTAAAATCTGAAAAAATATCAAAATCATAGAACCAAACCTACACAAAGTTGTATCGCTCTAAATTAGCTTTCCAACACCTATAAGAAATCTGATATCTGATATCCTAAGAGAAAGTTATGACCATTTTACTAAGATGGTCTTTTTACCATTTTCACCACAAATTTTTTTTTGTGACAAGATTAAATTTGATGGCCATCATGGGTTGAAACCAAAGAACTCTTTGATTTCCTGTGAATATGGCCAAACTAGGGTATATTATATATCAAAATTTATGTAAACATCAACCTAGATCCAATGGTGAGGTTTTTTTTTTTACCTAGGAGGCCATTTCTACAAGCTCCTCCGAAAACCCTCATTTAAATGAAACATTTGAAAAATACTTTTGTCCAACAATTTCACATGCCCAAAATCTACCAACATCCCATCATAATAGCAAACCCAAAACCCTCAAATCTATAATAAAAAACTTATAAAATCCATATATCTTTCCCTTTCTTTTACCCTCTCATGCATTCCCATGGATTTAATCTAGGGTTACAACAATAAAACCATAGCTTTGATACCACTTGTAAGGAAACTTGCAACAAAGAATATAACTATTTCCACATAACTCATAATAGATCTAAAATGAATATGGAATTAAAATCCACATGCAAGAGAATAGACAACATACCATAACACAAAAAATATGACACAAGATATACCTTGGGCAACCCTCATTGAGGGAAAAACCCAACCTCCAAAAGCATCTGTCACTATGTATTATTTAGCAAAAAATACCAATGCAATACAACCATGGAAGACTTCAAAGCCATATCCACAACTAAGCAATCTATGTGAGCAAGCATGAATCCACACATCTCATGCCATGCTTCCAACCTTCATAAATGTTCCCTTGGCTAACCTGTCAAGCCTTGTCCCGCTTGACTCTTTCCCTTTTTTCCTTTTTGTTCTCACATACAACAACTACCCTTGTGGTTTCTTATATTGTAGCAAGTCCCACAAAAATTTCAAGTGGTATTACATAAACCATGTGCTACCTAACCCATTGACCCCACATTTAATATTAGAAATTTAATTCTTTTCTCCAATATTAAATAATTACATGAGATATTATCAAAATGTTACAATACAACTCATCAAGTATATCCCATGGGAATCTTTCCATGTTACACATCCATCTAGGTGCAATATTATAGAATAAAATAAAATAATATAATATAACAATATTATGCAATGTGTGTAACACCCATTATCTCAACAAGATGCTCATAAAAGAAATGCATCTCAAAGAAAAGTCTCAATTGTCATCCATTCCTGCTACTCAAAAAGCCTCATCTATTCATACTTTAACCAAATCTCCATATAAACATCCTTCACCCCCCTAATCCACTTTTAGTCCTTATGCTTCTTATCCTACACTTCCAATCCTCCATCTTCAAACTTTACTTTTGCTTATGATATTTCTCCCACTCCATTTTCTCCTTAATCTCATTCAAAATCATCTTTCTTGCTACTTCATCACCTTTCAAGGTTTGTGTCAATGATGATCTTTCCAAATTCCTCATTCCTTTACCCACAAGTCTTATGCCTTCCCATCCATTATCTACCAACTCTCACTCACCATTCCACTCATTTAATCCAATATTTTCATCCCCCACCCATCCTAACAACATCTATCAAAAAAGTCAAAAAGTACAAAAAAAATCCACTAGTGAAAACTTGGAAATTCAAGTGCCTTGGACAAGTACCGTGATGAAAACTTTGCAAACAAGCATAATGTGTAATCCCTCAATTTAAGTTCTCTACACACTTGGGAGAAAGTTCTAGCACCCACCATACCCATTACATTCCACCATCCCAAACACATATTATCTATTTCTCCTTCCATCCTCCTTTGCATCTTGATAAAAATAAAGGCACCACCATATACATTCTTTTGGTCACCTATTGACATCCATTTCCCCATTGCATCTTGTATCCACCTATCTTTCCTCCATCAATTCTTTCTTCCATATAATCCCTCCACCTCCCATTTTTCAACCTAATCCACCAACCATAATTATCCCCTATCTCCCCTCACTCATTCCATCTTAGCTTCCATCTATCTCCCTCATCCTCTTGTTAACCAAACTTCCTTCCTATCATACCCCTCATAAAGACCTCCTCTTTAATGACTTATGATAAATGGGGGAACTCTATTCCTTGGAGACCATATCATGTCCATCTTTCCATCCCCCAATTCTAGTCATATTTCCATCTAGTCATCTCTGAATCCTTTCATCTCCCAATCCCTAGCTTTTCACATTCCTCTACCCAAACCTTCTATCAGCCATACCTTTTTCTTCCATCCTTGCACTTCCCACCATATTTCCATCACCTGGTGCATCCCTTTTCATTGGTATTTAGCCCTAGGCTATCCCTATGTACCCTAATGGCCTCCATCCATATCCTAAATTCTCTTAGAAATCTACCATCAACTACACCATCCCATTGCACATCTTTCACCTCATCCAATCGCATTTTTAATCCTCTTCCCATCCTTGTTGCAAGCCTTGGTGACAACCAAATCATCATCATTAGGATGCATAATTCCCACTCCTTTTCTTAAGGTATATCTTTCCCTTATCTTCTCATCTTGAACTTTTCATCAACTATCTATTTATCTTTCTCTTTTCATTTGCTATCTCCTCATCCTTAGATTTTTCATCTGCTACCTCCCCATCCTAAGATTTTTCGTCCATTATCTCCTCATCATAATCCTTTCTTCCTCTACTTCCTTATCCCAAGATTTTTATGCTATCTTCTCATCTTGAGATTTTCATCCACTATCTCCTAATCTT
Organism: Cupressus sempervirens; assembly: GCA_028749045.1. NCBI lineage: Eukaryota > Viridiplantae > Streptophyta > Pinopsida > Cupressales > Cupressaceae > Cupressus > Cupressus sempervirens. The sequence continues at coordinate 296,777,115 of CM053784.1, read as the reverse complement.
TCTCTTTTCATTTGATATCTCCTCATCCTTAGCTTTTTCATATGCTACCTTGTCATCCTTATCTTTTTCATCAACTATCTTCTCATGATAAGATTTTCCTCCTCTATCTCATTATCCCAAGATTTTCATACTATCTCCTCATCCTTAGTTTTTTCATCTGCTACCTCCCCATCTTGAGATTTTTTTGTTTGCTATCTCCTCATCCTAAAATTTTCAGCCTCTATCACCTTACCCCAATATTTTCATCCTCTACCCCCTTATCCCAAGATTTTTTCACCATCTTCTCATCCCAATATTTTATTGTGCTATCCTATCATACTAAGGGTTTGTATAGAGATCCTTGTATATATCTTGGTACATTTATCATCTATCCCAACATCCATCCTTTTCTTAGCCCCATTATACATCTCTCACCTTTGTGTGTCAGTTTGCATCTAATCAAAACCAACAATTATCCTAGCTATGAATTAAAGAAAGTCCTCATGCAAAATCTTTTGTCATCCAAGCATTGTCCTAAAAGTTTTAATTTTTCTAAATCCCATCACCACTTTAGATACCACCAATAGATCCTTGTAGGATGCAACTTTCCTCTCATCTGATCTTGGTCCATGTGTCTCTCATCCTACCAATATCTTTGGAAAAAGTTCTTTTCTATGGATTTACTCTTTCTTTCAATGTTAGATTTCAATTTTTGTTATTATCTTTTCCAAGCAATTTGGTTGTTCCCTCCTCAAGGTTGCCATGATATTTTATAACATGGTGTGCTAAAATGGGGAAATTTGAGAGAAAGGTTTTGATCAGGTCATTTTTGTCTTCTTTTCTACTTGTGAGTTAGTCGGATATGACCCTTGCATATTACAAACATGTGATCCTTTGTGGTTACTATTGGATACAATTGATTAATTGTGTATTGTCTTTGATGTTACACAAATGTCATATCATTATTCGTCAATATATGCCAAGCTCACTCAGGCAGTGAAGATAGTTCTTAGTGTCTATTGAGCATTCTAGTGTTTTCCTAGTTTAGATGCTAGTGTCTACCGAGTTTACTCAGGTGTCAAAGGAAAACTTGCAGAAAGTGAGTGTTAATCGAGCTCACTTGGTTAATGAAGGAAATTTGGATGGAACCAGTGCTAACCAAGCTCACTCAGTTGCTAAAGGATTTTCACAAGTTTGCAGTGTTAATTGAGCTTTTCTGGTTAACAAAGGAAATCATTTCTGAGTTAGTTTCTATTGAGCTGGGTTAGCTAACAAAGGATATTATTTTATTGTGTTAAGCTTAATTATTTTATTTATTGATTCTAGCCAACTAAGGTGATGAATATTGATTATTCTAATTTGTATTTGAGCTAACTTGACAAAGTGGAAGATATAAGTATAAGGTCAAGTTGTAATTTCAAAGTGTGTGTATTTCATGATGATGTGATTGAAGAGCTAGTGATGAGAACAGGAAGTGAATTTGATGGATAAGTAGAATATCCTTGTGGAGCAGCAAAGATATATTCAATCAGGAAGGATCAAGTACAAGCCAGAATAGAGATCTATAATCAAAAAATTACTTGCATTCAAATTAGGTCATCTCATTGTTACCCTCTAACCATTGTAGTAGTGATTTAAATCTCTTAATAGAGTTGGCTTAACATCCATTTGCAAATCCTCTAACAAGGTGGTAGTTTTATTGAATTGTCTCAAGACCTCTAACTAGAACACTCCTAATAGGGTGATTTAATCCTTTAACAAGGTCACACCTAACAATGTGTTTTGTAACCTTTAATAGGGTTGGCTCCTAATAGGGCTCACTTCAGAAGAGTGAAAAATAGTAACTATTTGCAATTGGTGGTTTTTCCCAAATTGGGTTTCCATGTTAAATCCTAGTGTCTACTGTGTTCATGCTATTTTATATTATGTGTTTGCAACTTAGTTAAAGTAATGTTAATCATAGACAATATCTAAAGGTTTATATGTTAATAATTTATCGAGCTAATTTAGTTATTAATGAGTTACAACATTCTGTGTGTGTTTATCAAGCTTTAGTAGTTTTTAGTTTTTTAGTTTTGTATTTTGTACTGACACCTAAGGGATTTGAGATTTATTTTAGTAGTAACTAATTAACCTCCCCTCTTAGTTACTCCTTTTATATTTTTAAAAATTGGTATTAGAGCTTTTGGTGCTTGCAAAGAATGTTTCAAGGACCGAAGTTTAAGATTAGGATGTCTTACAAAAGAGAGATTCCCAATTTGAATAGAGATAATTTTGCAGCATGGCAAGGACTTATGAGGTTACATCAGGCTACCATTAGTGATTTACGTTGCAAGTATCTTCATGCTGAATACAAGACTCCCACTGGAACTTTATGAGCTGAAGATATTGTCAAAAAGAAGAATCATAATATCATGATGATAGATATTGCATCTTCTCTTAGTTATGCTAAATTTGATGAGGTAAAGGATTGCAAAAATACTTATGAAATGTGGAACAAACTAAAAGATATCTATGGAGGAGATGACAATATAAGAAGAGCCAAAGTAGAAAGCCTTAGAGGAAAATTTGATCAAATGAGAATGAGAGAATATTAAAACATTGCAAAATATGTGGAAAGGATCAAGGCCAGTGTAAGTGCAATCAAAGTATCTAGAGGAGAAATTAAGGAGGAAATTGTTGTAAGTAAAATGCTCAAAAATCTTCTTCCTATTTATGCAATTAGAGTGTCTACTATTCAAGAAATGAGATGTGATTCAAATGACAAATTAGGCTTGGATGCTCTAGTTGGAAGATAGATATCTTTTGAATTAGATAACTATGATAACTATGTTCCTACTTCAAAGAATATTGAATCTGCATTTAACGCTAAACTAACACTCAAAGAAAAGGGTAAAAATTCAAAACCTAGTCAATCAAGAAGTGAAGAAGATGGAACATCAAAAGAAAGTTCAAACAGTGATCTTGAAGTTGTTGAAGCCCTACTTGCAAGAAAGTATTCCAAAGGAAGAGAAATGTATAAAGGTAAAGTTCCTCTAATCTACTTTTCTTGTGAAGAAGTTGGTCACATTGCTACTAGGTATCCAAATAAAGAAATCAAGGATGAGAAGAAAAGAAATAAGAATAAAGGAAAGAAGGACTTTAAGAACTAAAATAACTACAAGGAAAAATGTAAGAAATCTTGTTTTATAGCTAAAGATTGTGATAATACTGAAGATGAAATGGTATATATTGCTGTGAAAGATGAATTTGAAGATGAAGGAGATAAGATGACACTTATCTCCCATGTTAGAAAAAATGATATATGGATTATTGACAGTGGCTGCTCACATCATATGACTGGTGACAAAAATAAAATTGAGCATATGGAATATTATGATGGAGGTAGTGTGAGATTTGAAAACAATGAACCTTGTAACATAAAAGGAAAAAGATGTATTTTATTGACTAAAGAACTTGTATGTGATAATGCCTATTGGGTTGAAGGACAAAAGCATAATCTACTAAGTGTTGTATAATTGAATAACATTGGATTCAAGGTAGAATTCAAGAATGGACAGGCCAACCTACTGGATGGAAAAGGAAATCTAGTTGGATCTGACACACTACAACAGAATGGTATACCTAAAAGAAGAAATAGATCTATCATGGATTGTGCAAGAACCCTAATAATTAAAAATAATGTTTCTCTCAAATAATAGAAGGAATCTATCAACACTACGATTCATACCTTGAATAGAGTATAGTTGAAGAAAGATTCAAACAAAACACCTTATCAACTATGGTATGGCTACAAACCTAACGTAAGTTACTTGAAAGTATTTGACAACAAATTTTATATATTGAAGGAATCTAGAAAAGGAAAATCTGATGTTAAAGGTTATGAAGGCATATTTTTAGGATGCTCCTGAAAAAGTAAAGCATACATATGTTTGAATTTTTCTACTCATAGAATCATAGAAAGTGTGCATGTTAGAATTGATGAGTTCATGGAAAAGAGTGAAGAAGAAAGCAACAATGAGCTAGAAGATTATAGAAGATTTGTTCACTATGAACTTGATACCCTACCAAATCTATCTAAGAGAAAAGAAACTTCATCTCTTGAGTCTCCATAAACTCCAATAGTTACCGAGTTGTAGATAGTGCAACTTGAGCCTAATGGACTTGAGTCACAAATAGAAGTACCAAAGCTTGAAACTGAAATTGAAGAAGAAGATGGTGGAACTCATTTAGATACCAAAGAGTGTATGCTAGAAAGATATGTTAGAAGACATCATGCACCTAAGAAAATCATTGGAGAAAATTTAGATGGAACAATGACAAGAGGAAAATTAAAATGTACATGCTTACTTGCTAAATTTGAACCTACAAGTGTTAAGGATACTCTGAAAAATGAAAGTTGGATTGAAGCAATGAATGAAGAGATAGAACAGATAGAAAAGAACAAAGCTCAGACTCTTGTTCCTAGACCCAAGGATAAAAATGTAATTGGTTCAAAGTGGGTATTGAGAAATAGGCTGAATAAAGATGAAAAAGCTTCAAGAAACAAAGAAAGATTAGTGTGCAAAGGTTATTCTCAAGAAGAAGGTATTAATTATGGTGAGACTTTTGCTCCTATGGAAATACTAGAAGCTGTTAGAATGTTACTAACATATGCAACACATAGAGGATTTAAAGTATATCATGTAGTGCCTACCCCTGGTTCACATTTTTTTATCATTGTTGAACTCCTTTAAGGTTAGTTTTATGTTGATGGTTAGCGGTATTGTTTTGAGACTTTCAGATATTATGTTATGGATTCAGTTAATATGTGATGAGATCACTTAGACTTTGCATTTCATGTATGCATGATGATTATTTTCAGTGTTTGCAGTTATTAATGATGATTAGTAAGATGATTTATTATCATATGTGTTTTCTTATGGATACTTACCCCATACTTGCATGTATATGATGTGCATGTTTGCCTTGGGTGTTTGCTTTTGTATGGCGTGTCTGATATGGTTAAGGAAGGGAGTCGTAGTCACCTACTAGTCGAGATCTACACGATGCACCACTTCCTACCATTGCCTATTTAGTTTAGTATATATTGTGCTTGTACATGCATGGTTTTTTATGCAGGTTGCAAGTACCGGGTATCGACTTCCCTGAATTGCCAAGATGAGCGTACCCTATCACATCATCTCAATGATAAGAGAGGGGAGATAAATTCTCAAGTCCAAATCCCAACCCTTTAAGCCATTTGTTCTGATTGAAAATTAGGACAAGTACCTGAGTTGAGTAACCTCCGAATGCATCAGATGATGTAATTCATGACATAAACCCTTGGTTTGATTTTGTATGTATTTTGGCTATTATGGATTTTCATATTTTACCTTGAGAGTCTTTGATGTATTTTCTATTAATTAACCCTAATTAAAAGATTTAATTAATGGTTTAATTTAATGGGAAATTAATATGATATTTTAATATTTATTTTATTTAATTAATTGAGAAATTAATTAAATAAAATAATTAAATTTGAAAATAAAAGTTAAAAGTTTAAATTTGGAATGTGACAATATTTATTTTAATAATAATATATTTAGAGTTCATTTTTAAATAAAAGACTAAATAATAATATTATTAAAGCTAATGATTATTTTAGCAATTAAGTTTTGAAAATGAAATTTAAAAAGTAGAAAATATATTAAAATTATTAAAAGATTCTAGATTTCATGTGACTAAAATATAAATATATTAAGATTGAAAAGTGGAATTATTAAAGTAAGTGCATGCCATTTAATAAATAAATAAATAAAATTAGAAAGAGTAGAGTAAATATTATATTAATTAATGTGCATTATTTTAATATTTGCTCATATAGGAGTTGACAAATTCTCCGGAGTTGTCATGTAGACAACACAGGGGTTTGTACTCTAAGAATGCACAAATTGTCTACACTTAGAAGTTAGCATTTTATTTGAGCACATGGTGTCTACAACCTTAAGACTTATCTTGAAGGTTGGAGAAGACCCATGCTTGGTTGTCATGCTTATCTTCTAGTTGTTTCTAGAGACACTCTAGATGCATCTTAGAGGCCTTTAAATAGAGGCTCTCTTAGTGTGTTTGGACAAGCTTAATGGAAGCTACAAGCCTAAAGCTAAAATGGAAGCTTCAAAGCTTACATGCATTTGAGAAGCTCATATGCTGCTACATGCTCATATGTTTCTACATACTCTTATGCTTCTTCTAGCACTTCTAGTCACTTGGAGGATTTGGTTGGCTTGGGTCATGGAGGAATTGCAGTGATGGAGAAGGAAGGGATTTTCTATAGAATTCTGAGACATGATGGATTAGCATCAGTGTCCAGGGCACTCGTGATATTCACATATTCTCTTTACACTATTTCTCTTCCTGTCTTCATCATGTCTATTATATGTGTCTGAATACTCTTTGTGATTGAATCTACAATTAAATTAAAATCTAGATATTTTATTAGTTGAGAAGAAAACAATAGAAAAAACCTAGATCCTATTAAGGAAGAAATTAGATCTAAATGGGTTTGGGTTTGAATTAGAATCAAATTGATAAATAGATTCGAAAAGGGTTTCTAAATCTATAGTCAAACCTATTAGATGAATGCATGAGTAAATTTAGAGAACAATTACCTTTTAGGAAAGATTCTTAATTCATCACAAACTGCCTTGTCGCTGCCCCTTGGATAGACCCAAATTTAGTTATTCATAACTTTTTATCATGATCAAATTTATTTGATCACTCTAGTCAAAAGTGGCGCAACTTGGCCCTCTCCAACATATTTCAATTTCAACCCGATCCAATAGTTCATTAGGGAGATATGGCCCTTGTACTAGGACTATTTTATTCAAGGACAGATATTTCTCCATTTCCCATAACCAAGAGTTCTTTATGCTTAAACTTCACAAAAATAATATATCAAAGCATGGAATGAATTAAAGATATTATTGCAATCTTCCCTTAGTAGAATCTTAAGAGATAGTATTGATAGAAGGAATTATTCTTGTGGGTATTGTTATCAATTTAGTTTCATTGGATGACAAATATGAATGCATATTCAAAATCAAAATCTTCTTAAGAATATAACATTCATCTTTTGTTTGGAGTAAATAGATTCTAAATTCATATTATAAAAATAGTAATTAATTTAGATAGGTGCAAGTTATATCTTATCATGCAATATATGTTCATTGCATTGAGCTCAGATTTTGGATGTTGAATGGAAAATCATCAATCCAAATTGTCCTACATAAGGAGTTCTTCCAAACTAGCGTAGTAATATTGTAGGAATGATAGTGTGAACTTAGAGGTAGGAAATTTATGGGTAAACAAGGAAGAATATGGTGAAAATCAAACATAGGCTGTAGATGCCCAAACCCTCTCTGGAAAATGTATGAGTTAAACAAATTAAAACTCTTGCCAATACAAAATAGTAAAATATTCACCACCTTCATATTAAACTAATATAAATTTGGGTGATAATACCACATATATACAATCAAATAAGAATTTAGTCGCCCTCATGATAATGGCAGTCAGTTTAGAACGTGGCAAGATATAGGACAATGCTAATTAAAAATATATTTATTGAAAAATGAGCTCCCCAAGGAAATGGCGACATAAGAGGAAAGATGGGACACATAGCAATTAAATAATAAAATAAGATACTTCTTCAACCTTCTCTTTGTGCTACCTATACTTGCATTGGGCATCCAGTACTTAGTTTTCAGCAAAGAGATTACGTAGGGAAGAGGGATGGGATGAGTTCTACCATTCCATCTCCCCATTCACGCCTACCATGTTTGGAACAAAAAAAAAACTTGGAGCACTGCCCCATGCTGACTTGATGTCAGACAATCAATGCACTCTCTCATTATGAAGTCGCCACCTTGCTTGAAACAAAGAAAAGAAAATTAAAGTTTAAAAGACTGTATTCAATATGACATCCAATCCCTTCATAACATTAGGTAACAATGAAAAGTGCACTGGAAAGAGAAGTACACAGGCCTAGGATTATAGGGCATGACATTCTGGTATCAGAGCCTAGTTGTTAAAACACTGGGCATTGATGGATCCATAAATAAATGTTACCTTCAAAAGAGAAAAACTTCAATTGACTCATCTTTAAAGCTAGTATCTTCTACGAGAGAGAACTAAAGCATAACACCCTTATTATTCCTGACTTGTTGATAAGATAACTTTTGACAAATTTTTTTATAAATAACCTATAATTATATTAAATAGATTATTCTAAATGATACGAAGAAATAGAATGATAGTGAAAATAAGAAAAGAAAGAAATCAATAAATAAACAAGAATTGAATTTCATCTACAAGATTAAAGTTATTTTATAGATTTTACTATATTTTTAAAATATATATATAACCTTAGTAGTATTATTATTAATTTCTATGACTAATTAAGGAAATAAGAATAACCTATACAGCTTTGCTTCTAACTAACATTAGCTAACCTTGTATTTCTTTACTCATTCCATTGAAAAAGGAATACTAATTTAATATTATGTGCCAAAATGTCCCTATAAATAGTTCACATTGTCACTGCATGTAAGAGAGCTTAGTGACCATAGATTGGACCAGAATGAAGGATCTGTAAAGAAAATAAATGCAAAATTTATCTAAGATTTTCTATGCAAGTAAATGAATATCAACTAGATGAAATACAAATTTAATCTAGGAGTTAATAAGAAAACATTTAAGCTAGAATAGGTAAAATTAAAGTATTGAATGAGAATGCAATAAACTTTTTTGTTAAAAACAACCACAAATGTAGAATATTCAAACTGATAGAGTTTCTTCACTCACAAATTTCGTCCTCTCAAATGAGAGACATAAGTTCCCAATTTATAGAAAAATCCAAAATAAATTAATGGTGTATGTCAATTAGATGAATGGTTGAGATTGAATGAGTGTTCACTTTGAAATGGAAGTTTCCATTTGAGAGAAAGTTAATTGATTTGTTTCCTTGTTCTTTTAAAACTAACTCAATGTTTCCATTTAAAAAAAATAAAAAAATCAAAAGAAGATTTTGGGAGATTTTGTTAAAATTATGTCTCATATTGTGAATATTTAAATTCAAATAATAAATATATGTAGATATTTAATTCAAATAAGTAATAAATTCATTTCTCATGTAATTTTAGAAAATATTAAAAAAAAATATAGTCAAAGTATTATGAAATTTTAATTAAATTAATTGATTTAGAGGGTTTACTAGCTAAGATGTTGATGAGCTTATCATTTTATTTAATTGTGTATTTATTAATTTTTATAGTGATTCTTGTAGATTAATGATTTTCTACAATTGATATTTAAATCAAATAGAGTCAATTAGGACTAGAAATGCCTAATAAATTAGGATTTTGTTGATCATTCAAAGGATTAGGAGCAAGTTAGTTCTGAGACCAATTTTGGGTATTATAAATATGAGAGTACAATGTATACTATCCTAATTTAACACTAATTCTATAACTAACAACATTAATTAATTATGATTAATTGTGCATCTATGACAGTTATAATTGATTATCATTAATAATAATGTTGAAGGGTTAAGGTCTCATAAAAGTATAGCATTTAAATTAGTGTGGAAAAAGATAATAGTGCGAAGGCATAACCATATCAAAACATGATGAAGAGAACTATATAAAATGATATCCTAGAAGTGAATACAAGCATACTATTAGGATTTGTTACAATGTAGATAGAAGTGAAAATTGACCTCAAATGATTATTATTGAGGCGGTCATGGAGTATTGAATATATATATATAGTAGAGGAATTATCATCTTTTTCTAGGGGCTACGGTACTAAACAATAATCCACTCATGACACCATTGTGTGGTATAGTCAAAATTGCAAGTGTCAAAAAGTGATATTCCTATATCAGATATAGGATGTAATTGATAGTTGGAATCCTTAGTATGATTGATATTTATCACACTATTATATAAAACTCTTGACTTGAGTAGATATTAATCATCTAGGAGTTATGATCTTAGTGTACATGTTGGATAATTACTTATTTAGGCACATCCATTTGGATACAATTTAAAGAATTACATATTACTTTATAAATATCATGCTTACGCTCATGGATAGGATTTTAAATTGAATCATTGATAAAGGATATTTCTATAGCAAGGTCACATAAGCATACATTCCCTTTTGAGATCAACTACTAGCAGAGTCTAGTTTCAATACTAGGTGCCTAACCCATTATGTTCCAACATATGCGATAAATGACAACTTGGTGTAAGATGTATTAGTACACCCAATTAAACCACGATCTATGGATGAAGCACTTAGAGACATAGGAGATATGAGACTTCTTACTAAGCCATTAGTCCATAAAACAACAATGTATCTTCTTCTCCTTCAGGGAACTTCGGTATGGTCACTTCATGCTTGTGAAATTGTTATTCAATGTAAAAAATTTCCATTCCTGTTCTCTAATTTTGCATTATACAATTTTTATTTTTATTTTCTTACCAATAATTTGACTTAATTTTGATATATTTCTTGATCTTGGTCCCATTGTGCCTCAGGGACAAGTCTTAATTTTTTTTTTTTATTGTGATTTACCAGTGTGGCCACATCTATGTTGTTTTCCTGTTAAATTGATCTTTTTATTTTGAGTTACTTATGAGGCATTTTCTTATTGAATAGGTTGACAAGAATATTGCATTGAAATGACCATACCCAGGAGAATTCTTGACAAACTATCTCAAGAATTAGTGTATCAACAAACCTTCTTGTTATCCATTGCAAAGCTACTAGACAAGGTTTCCAAGACACCACCCTTCATATGTCATAAATATGAATATGGTCCAATTTTTTTTTAGCACATGTATATAATATATATTAAATTGGATAAGAGCATAGATACATGCTATGTTAAGGACCTTAAACAAGGACATAAACAACTTAGCAGTTACACCTTAGCAAGGTAAAGATTGGTCTATTAACATCAATAAGTAGGAGGGACACAATTTGTAAATGTAACAAAGATAATGTTATAGTACCTACACCTTGTTGATGAACTCTAGGAGGAGGTTCATGCATAGGGGGGGAGGATGTGAGGCCTCACCCAATCCACTATAGTATAGATGACAATTGCATTGTGGTAATTTTAATTTGACGTGTTGATATAGTTTCAAGACTATAGGGTTATGTCATTTTCATATAGACATTTTAGTGATTTGCGATTATTAGAATCTATTTGATATATTTAATAGTTTCATTTCATGTTCTAAATTCATTTAGCGGCTTAAATAAATACTTGAATGTCAAATTGTAATGTTCAAATGAAAATTAGCACCAAAGGATAGATTTGGATATGCAAATAAACCCAACTCATATGTTTGATTGTTTAATGATTATAAGAATGGTGGTAGTACTTAAAATGTTAATTTCATAAGGATAAGAAGGATAAATGTTGATATTGTAATGTTTTGAATATGAATCAAATGAAAGTTAATTATATATGGACTTAGATGCAAGTTAAATGAATATGACATTTCAATGCTTCTTTTTATATTATTTAGAACATAAATGATTAGATGAAGTTAAATGTACATGTTAACGTGAATTATGAGACATTGAATTTATTCTGCACTTATCTATATGTAATTGTAAAGTATTTTATTGGGCTACTAATGTTTAAGTTGAGTGTGCAGGAAAGTTGAACCATGGAGATAAATGGGGGAAACAAGGTTCAATCTTATGTGAACACAGTTAAGCCAAGGTGAATCTTTGGAAGATTCAAAACCTCATTGTATTGTGTTTATTTTGTACTGTGACTGTGTATGAGTGTTATAGTCAGAGAGCATGGTTGATTAGTGACATGTCATCGTAATGTGTGAAGTGTTTTTATGTGCATGTGTGTGTCATTTGACACTTGTTTTGTCTATGTGTAAATGACATGTCAAATAGGATTCTTTGGCATGAAGTCACTCAACCTAAGCCTAATCCTCATTGTGAAATCAATTAAACCACCTTAGAGAGTGTTAGGAAGAATCACCTTCTTGACAGAATGAAAGTTACTAGTGATAGGAATTTTTAGAGAGCCTAAGTGATTCTTAAGTGCTAATTTTGTGAAAACAAGTCACCCACATGGTATTAGTATGGGTTGGGGGGTTAAATATTATCATAAGTAAGTCTAGGGGACTTAGGGGACCCTCAAAAATAGTCATTTCCAAGCCAATTCGAAAATCATATTGTAACCTAACTTCTTTCCTCATGACACCACTTGGTTAAGTCCTCATTGGTGGAAAAACACAAAAGTAAAAGAGGTAGGTGAGGATGAAAGTAAAGGTCTTTATAGGGAAGTTGTGCCAATCTTGGGGATTCATTCACCCACTCTCTAATTTTAGAGACAACTAGGGATTGGGAAGGAGAAGCTTGAAAGCCAAGCAGGAAGAGGTCTTTGCTCCATTGCCATAGCTTGTAATCAGGTTAGCGCTTCATGCCATGCTTCTTCATTGGAAATTGTAAGAGTGCCTTTGGTAGGATTGTTCTTGGAATTCTTGTGTTGTGATAATGTGATGTACTCTTGAAATTTTCTTATTTTATTTTTACTTGGTTTTGTTTTCTTGTTTGTGCTTGAGTGTTGTTATAGGTGTGGGACTTTCACTCACCCTTGTAGGAAGGGAAGAGAAGTCCAGGGTGAATGAGCAGTAGTTGGATTGCATAGTTGAGGACCCTGGAGTATGGGCTCCATTGTATGCCATTGTCATATTCATATTTTTCCTTGGGGAAGGATAAGAAAAAAAAAAAAAAAACAGAAAGAGAAATGGTGAGGAAGTAAGTAATTGAAGTATGGGTTGTAGGAAGCTAAAGCTGTTGGTTGTGTGTGGTGGAGGATGTTGTGTTGGTAGTGTGTGTGGTGGAAGATGTTTATGAAGCCCCGAAAGGGCATGATATTATGAAGCCCCAAAAGGGCCTTGTATTTTGTTGATTTAGCCTCAAAAGGGCATGATTTTTATGGCAGATACGATATGAAATGGTAAACCTCCTTGTGTTTCCACCTTCACCCAATGTTTATGATTCCATGTGTGAATCATTGTGCAAGCCTTGGTTGGGGATTGTAAATGTGTTACAAAATATGTAATTGTGATAGTTTATGTGTTGTGATGGTTGAGCCTTGTTTCCCCTAGCACGGGGGTGGTCTCCTTGAGGCCTAGGTTGGGAGGTGAGCCTCCATGGTTCTTTATTTTTTTTATTTTTCTCTTGAATTTGCAGGATAATTGATGTCTTGGATGCTTGGGAGTCATGAGGATTTCTCTGCACAAGAGATGAGAATGTTGTTGTAAGTGGATTGATATGGAGGTGCCATCTTCAACTTGAGATGTGTATCTTGTTGAGATTAAAGTGTATGGTGTTGTTTATATCCTTTTGGCAATAGGGGTATTGAGAAAACATCTAAGTATGGTAGCAAGGTCTGTTCATTTGTGAAATTCCATTATCGTGATTTCACCACCTTATTGTGTATGTTTTGAATTTGGATTTTCACCACCTTTGTGTATCATGGAAGTGTTGTAATGACTGAGGTCATATACCCTTTGTATTATCCTGTTGTTAACCTTATCTTATGATAGATATGCATACACATTCAAAGTGATTCTCTTAAGAGATAGTATTGATAGAAGGAATTATTCTTGTGGGTATTGTTATCAATTTAGTTTCATTGGATGACAAATATGAATGCATATTCAGAATCAAAATCTTCTTAAGAATATAACGTTCATCTTTTGTTTGGAGTAAATAGATTCTAAATTCATATTATAAAAATAGTAACTAATTCAGATAGGTGCAAGTTATATCTTATCCTGCAATTTATATTCATTGCATTGAGCTCAAATTTTGGATGTTGAATGGAAAATCATCAATCCAAATTATCCTACATAAGGAGTTCTTCCAAACTAGCATAGTAATATTGTAGGAATGATAGTGTGAACTTAGAGGTAGGAAATTTATGGGTAAACAAGGAAGAATATGGTGAAAATCAAACATAGGCTGTAGATGCCCAAACCCTATCTGGAAAATGTATGAGTTAAACAAATTAAGACTCTTGCCAATACAGAACAGTAAAATATTCACCCCCTTCATATTAAACTAATATAAATTTGGGTGATAATAACACATATATACAATCAAATAAGAATTTAGTCACCCTCATGATAATGGCGGTTAGTTTAGAACGTGGCAAGATATAGGACAATGCTAATTAAAAATATATTTATTGAAAAATGAGCTCCCCAAGGAAATGGTGACATAAGAGGAAAGATGGGACACATAGCAATTAAATAATAAAATAAGATACTTCTTTAACCTTCTCTTTGTGCTGCCTATACTTGCATTGGGCGTCCAGTACTTAGTTGTCAGCAAAGAGATTATGTAGGGAAGAGGGATGGGATGGGTTCTACCATTCCATCTCCCCATTCATGCCTACCATGTTTGGAAAAAAAAAAAACTTGGAGCACTACCCCATGCTGACTTGATGTCAGACACCCAATGCACTCTCTCATTATGAAGTCGCCACCTTGCTTGAAACAAAGAAAAGAAAATTATAGTTTAAAAGACTGTATTCAATATGACATACAATCCCTTCATAACATTAGGTAACAATGAAAAGTGCGCTGGAAAGAGAAGTACACAGGCCTAGGATTATAGGGCATGACAATTTCATGTATGCATGATGATTATTTTTAGTGTTTGCAGTTATTAATGATGATTAGTAAGATGATTTATTATCATATGTGTTTTCTTATGGATACTTACCCCATACTTGCATGTTTATGGTGTGCGTGTTTGTCTTGCATGTTTTCTTTTGTATGGCATATCTGATATGGTTAAAGAAGGGAGTCATAGTCACCTGCTAGTCAGGATCTACACGATGCACCACTTCCTGCCATTGCTTGTTTAGTTTAGTAATTATTGTGCTTTTACATGCATAGTTTTTTATGCAGGTTGCAGGTACCGGTATCGACTTCCCTAAATTGCCAGGATGAGCGTACCCTATCACATCATCTCAATGATAAGAGAGGGGAGATAAATTCTCAAGTCCAAATCCCAACCCTTTAAACCATTTGTTCTAATTGGAAATTAGGACAAGTACCTGAGTTGAGTACCCTCTGAATGCATCAGATGATGTAATTCGTGACATAAACCCTTGGTTTGATTTTGTATGTATTTTGGCTATGATGGATTTTCATATTTTACCTTGAGAGTCTTTCATGTATTTTCTATTAATTAACCCTAATTAAAAGATTTAATTAATGATTTAATTTAATGGAAAGTTAATATGATATTTTAATATTTATTTTATTTAATTAATTGAGAAATTAATTAAATAAAATAATTAAATTTGAAAATAAAAGTTTAAAGTTTAAATTTAGAATGTGACAATATTTATTTTAATAATAATATATTTGGAGTTCATTTTTAAATAAATGACAAAATAATAATATTATTAAAGCTAATAAATATTTTAACAATTAAGTTTTGAAAATGAAATTTAAAAAGTAGAAAATATATTAAAATTATTAAAAGATTTTAGATTTCATGTGATTAAAATATAAATATATTAAGATTGAAAAGTGGAATTATTAAAGTAAGTGCATGAAATTTAATAAATAAATAAATAAAATTAGAAAGAGTAAAGTAAATATTATATTAATTAATGTGCATTATTTTAATATTTACTCACATAGGAGTTGACAAATTCTCGGGAGTTGTCATGTAGACAACACAGGGGTTTGTACTCTAAGAATGCACAAGTTGTCTACACTTAGAAGTTAGCATTTTGTTTGAGCACATGGTGTCTATAACTTTAAGACTTATCTAGAAGGTTGGAGAAGACCCATGCTTGGTTGTCATGCTTATCTTCTAGTTGTTTCTACAGACACTCTAGATGCATCTTAGAGGCCTTTAAATAGAGGCTCTCTTAGTGTGTTTGGACAAGCTTAATGGAAGCTACAAGCCTCAAGCTAAAATGGAAGCTTCAAAGCTTACATGCATTTGAGAAGCTCATATGCTTCTACATGCTCATATGTTTCTACATACTCTTATGCTTCTTCTAGCACTTCTAGTCACTTGGAGGATTTGGTTGGCTTGGGTCATGGAGGAATTGCAGTGATGGAGAAGGAAGGAATTTTCTATGGAGTTTTGAGGCATGAAGGATTAGCATCAGTGTCTAGGTGCACTCGTGATATTTTCATATTCTCTTTGCACTATTTCTCTTCCTGTCTTCATCATGTCTGTTATATGTGTCTGAATACTCATTGTGATTGAATCTACAATTAAATTGGAATCTAGATATTTTATTGGTTGAGAAAAAAAAATAGAAAAACCCTAGATCCTATTAAGGAAGAAATTAGATCTAAATGGGTTTGGGTTCGAATTAGAATCAAATTGATAAATAGATTCAAAAAGGATTTCTAAATCTATAGTCAAACCTATTAAATGGATGAATGGGTAAATTTAGAGAACAATTACCTTTTAGGAGAAATTTTTAATTCATCACAAACTGCCTTGTCGCTGCCCCTTGGATAGACCCGAACTCAGTCATTCATAACTTTTTATTGTGATCAAATTTATTCGACCGCTCTAGTCAAAATTGGTGCAACTTGGCCCTCTCCAACATATTTCAATTTCAGCCTGATCCAATAGTTCATTAGGGAGATATGGCCCTTGTACTAGGACTATTTTATTCAAGGACAAATATTTCTCCATTTCACATAACCAAGAGTTCTTTATGCTTAAACTTCACAAAAATAATATATCAAAGTATGGAATGAATTAAAGATATTATTGCAATCTTTCCTTAATAGAATTTTCTTTTTATGCATTAGTTTTATATGATTTATTAACTAATCTAATTTAATTAAGATTAGTTAATAGTAGAAGAAGTATAATTAATCTATTTATTAACCAACATAGGAGGTATTTAGTTGAGATATTAATATTGGAGATTTATTATAATTTTTATTAGTAAAATAATAATTTGAACATTGATGGAATGATACATAGTTGACTCTTAATGAACGAAACTATTATCAACTGATAATCATGTAGTTATTGATATAGCTACTAGTTAATTTAATCGTAAAATTAATTAAATCTAATTGATAATAGAGTTTTAATTATTTTATCAAGGGAATATTAGTATTCATTGAAAGTATGACAAATGTGATCATTATAGATTTATTAATAAGATTCCCAATATAGCTTGTTATTAGATATTAACAAATTATTATTATTGAATTATTAATATGATCATTTGAGTATTGAATTATAGTTGACTTTTATTAGTCAACTGATGTTAATTGGAAAATTGCTATGGTTATGCAATTATTAATTGAATCAATTAATGAGAGTTAATTAGATTTAATTAATTATTAAGTTATATAATAGAGATTTAATTGCTATGATTCTTTTAACGAGGTTGTAAAATATTGATATCAAAGTTGATAGGTCTTATTCTTATGACTTGAATAACGACTTTAGATATTTTAATGGTGAAGACTTAGTAATATATAATTGAGAATTATTAGAATGATAAAAGGTCAAGGATTGTGAACCAATGTTAATTGATCATTCTAATAAAGTTATGATCTCTTATTCGAAGATTGATAATTGGCTTTCTTATATTATAATGAATAATGATCCTTGATTATCTCGAAAAGTTGAAGTAACATTAAAGAAGAGTTAATCAATTGAATATGGATCTTAGTTAAATAAAGAGAACAAGCTAATTAAAGGTCAATGATGATCAGTTTAGTGAATATTTATCCTTATGTTATTCTTAGAATGTAATTCTTAATAATGGAAGGATAATGCTATCGGGAAACAATTGGGCTGACTTGTAGGTGAAATGATGAAACTTAAGACACTTGAAGGTATGCTTGCAAACAAAAAACTATAAACCCCTACACATTATTCAACAATGTGAATTTAGTAAACCAAAACATTTGTTTGCATCATGTATTCTATATGCTTCTTGTTTTGAATTTTGGGTTGACTAGTGTTGACCAGTCTTAGGTTGTTACCAAAGGCTCGAGGGTTATGAGATGTGATGACATGTTGATCTTATTTGGTCTTGATCTTTATAAGCCCAACCATGGTAATGTGATCGTATGCTCTATGAAATGTTTGTAATTACTGATTGTTATAGTTGAGATTCTTATGTATCTGAGACACTTGAGCTAATCATTTTTGAGTCATCAATTAGTTATCCTTGGTTTATTTTCTAGTCGTCGTGATGAGACTAAAATGTGGATTTATTTCTTGATGATGTCATGTTGTGACATGTTTGACTCAACCATTTTGGAGTCTTCGATCAGTATGATTTTGTGATATTCTTGGTTGCTTGTTGAGAACCAATGGATATTGTGATTTATTTTGAGATATATTTCGGTTATTGAGAACCAATGGATACTTTTGATTATCAATGATGCCTTTAGTTGCCAATAGAGAACTGTTGTGGTCATGATTTTTTATGGATGCTTTTCCAGATGCTCATGGAGATTTGATGATTCTTATCTTGGAGATTTGATGATTCTTATTATGGATATTTGATGCTTTTATCATGGACATTTGATGATTCTTTTTATGGATTATCTTTTGAATTTTCTTTATAGTTTCTTGTACAGGACTATGGTGATTTATGATTCCATGAGCTTAGGGTAGGTTATCTACTTGTAGTGTCAGGAAGTGGCTTGCAATGGAGGTCGGGGCCCTAAGTGGCTGCCAGGGTAACTCATTGTAAGTTTGGTTAATAACTGATAACATTTACACACTAAATGGAGATTAAATGAACCTAAAAAGATAATTGTTAATGTTCTCACCCATGCCTTGAGTGCTTGTACAGGCTAGGATGGGAGTAGTGAGAACGCATGGTTGCAACCTTGCATTCTGTAGTATGCCTCGTTAGTATGAGAGGATATTAGTGGCCGCATGAGATTAGTATGGACCTGTGGAGTTTAGCTAACTGCCAGGGTAACTTGTACATGATAAATGTGATGAAACTTTCCCACTTGCAGAGTAGATTTCCTACATGTCATTGTTGTGCCTCTGGGAATTAGATGTCAGTTTTGTGTGATGGAACCTTTGAGTGAGTATACTTTTAGGATTCCTAGACTTCTAGAGATTTATGCCATGAGGTTATGATATCCTATTTGGGACTTGATATTATCTCCTCAGCATGGTGGGAGTGGACCACTTAGGTTCCACGTAGTCGGGTGGTAGTGTTTTTCCACTCTTATCATTTGAGATCCGCTTGAGACACTGTGGCTGGAGTATTCTTGGTTGGTATTTATCTTCATTCTGATATTTGATCATTACGATAGATGATATACCCTATGATGGATGTATTTACTGGTATGTTTCTTACATTGATGGTTCGCATATGTTAGATGATGATATATTATGCTTTACTTTGCATGTTAGATTACTTTTTGTATATGATGTAGTATGTTTTAGGAGTGACATTCCTACTATGTAAATAGTGGATGGTCTCTTCGGTGCTTTGGGATGTTATGTATGGAGGGATGGCTAGGATCCATGATGGTCTAATGATGCTATTTATGGTTGGGAGGAACCATGCACTTAGTTATTTATGTTTGTGATATATGGTTATCTTTTATGATGGATGTTTATATCTTTATGGCAATGATGTATCATGTATGACATATGGTTTCATTTATGTTATTGCATCATGGATTAATATTGGATGATGATGTACTTTATTTACATGGATGTTTATTCTTTTAAGCTTTTCATACCTTGTAACTTATACAGTGGATGATTGAGCTAAACTAAAATATAATTACAAAAGGACACTCGTATATGGTTTAAGAATGTTGGATGTATCATTGTTATTTCATAAGGATGTGATGTTAGATGAATAAGTTATGATTAGATGTGATTCAATGTTAAGGGATCTTTAAAGAATGTAGCCTATTATGTATATATGTTATGTTTATTTTTAGTTGGATGTTACTATTTCTTTCGCGAATGTTATGAATGGTTTATCTTTCATGTTTTAAAAAAAAATTGTTTGAAAAACTTAGTGAAATTCTTTGGATCCCTTGGCAGGGCATTACATATCAAATAGATGTCAAATCTACATTCTTGAAAGGAATTTTTGATGAAGTTTATATTGAACAACTAGAAGGATTTGTAGGTCCTAGCAAAAGAGACATGGTTTTCAAGTTACACAAAGCATTATATGGTCTTAATCAAGCTCCTAGAGCTTGGTATGAAAGATTTCATAATTACTTGGTACAAATTGGCTTTCAAAAGACAAACAATAACAATAGTTTGTATATCAAGGAGGGGCTAGACAAGAGGATTGTGTTGGCAGAAATATTTGTTGATGATACTCTATTGACAAGAAATGATTACTTGTGCAAAGCATTTTCAAAAGTAACGAGTAAAGAATTTGAGATGTCCATGTTTGGTGAAATAAAATTCTTTGTTAGACTATAGGTACAATAAAACAAAAAAGGTATCTACATTACTCAATTTAAGTATATCAAGGAAATATTGAAGAAATTTGGAATGGAAAATTCAAGACTAGTTGGAACTACTATGTCGACTAGATATAAGCTCTCCAAAAATGATGATTCCAAAGAAGTAGATAAGACCACATACAGATCAATGATTGGAAAATTATAGTATGTAGTACACATAAGGCTTGATATTGTCTAGCAATTGGAATAGTGACAAGATTCTTAGCAAATTCCAAGGAAAATCACATGATGGCAGTCAAAAGAATCATGAGATATCTGAAAGGTATTGAAGACTATGGTTTATGGTATAAAATTGGAGGCAATTTGGACTTGAAAGTATTTACTGATGCTGATTGGGAAAGAAGTCTTGATGACAGAAAAAACACTAGTGGTGGAGCATTCTTTCTTGGGTAAAAGACTAATATCTTGGACAAGAAAGAAGCAAAATTGTACATCTCAATCTATAGAAGAGGCATAATATGTAGTAGTAGTAGTCAACTGTTGGAAGGAATGAATGTAGAGATCAAAGATCTAGTAGTCATATATTGTGATAATAGTAGTGCAATCAACATATCAAAGAATCTAGTAATGCATTCCAAAACAAAGCATATTGCTATAAAATATCACTTCTTAAGAGAGTTAGTGTAAGATAAAGAAGTTAGATTAGAATATGTGAATAAAAAGGAATAGATTGTAGATATATTCACCAAGCCATTACCTAAGCATGCATTTATGTATCTAAGAGGTAAGCTAGGGGTCATTCCCCTAGCTGAAATTCACTAAATGAGGTTTAGTGAATGCATCAACTAGAAACTATTAAAGATGAATAAGTTGGTGTAGAATTAGCACGGGCATATTGCAAATGAATAAGTACTTAAGGTGCATTGGTATTTCTAGAGTTATTGTCTTTGGCATGTGTTGTCAAAGAGGGAGAAGTCTACTATCATATCTCTAAGAAATTTTTGGAACCATAATAAAGTAAGGAACTAGAGAGGAAGAAGTTTTCCAAAGAAGAATTTTGTTGAAAGAGGGAGAATATTCTAAATGAACTTGGTAGCACTTGTTGCAGATAGAAGGGAGAATCTAGTGAAAGGAGGAGCTCATATTGTCAAAGGGAGTTCTCAAGTCTAAATCCAAAATTTTATTGTGTTATGATATGTTGTGTTGTAATCAATTCCAAAAAGGGAGATTGTAGGATACAATTGATTAATTGTGTGTTGTCTTTGATGTTACACAAATGTCATATCATTTTTAGATAGTATATGCTAAGCCCACTTGGGAAGTAAAGATAGTTCTTATTATCAACCAAGCATTCCAGTGTCTGCCTAGTTTAGAAGGTAGTGTCTACTAAGTTCACTCAGGCATCAAAGGAAAAGTTGTAGAAAGAAAGTATTAACTGAGCTCACTCGGTTAATGAAGGTAAGTTGCATGGAGCTGGTGCTAATCGAGCTAATGTAGTTGCCAAAGGTTTTTTGCAAGTTTGTATTGTTAACCAAGCTTTTGTTGGTTAACAAAGAAAATAATTTATGAGTTAGTTTCTATTGAGCTGGGTTAGCTAACAAAGGAATTTCTTATTTTATTGTACTAAGATTAATTGTTTTATCTATTGATTCCAGCTAACTAAGGTGATGAATATTGATTATTCTAAGTTGTATTTGAGATGACTTGACAAAGTGGAAGATATAAGTATAAGGTCAAGTCGTGATTTCAAAGTGTGTGTATTTCACAATGATGTGATTAAAGAGCTAGTGATGAGAAGAGGAAGTGAATTTGAAGGATAAGAAAAATATCCTTGTGGAGCAACAAAGATATATTCGATTAGAAAGGATCGAGTACAAGCCAGAACATAGATCTATAATCAAAAAATTAGTTACATTCAAATCGGGTCATCTCATTGTTACTCTCTAACCATTGTAGCAGTGATCTAAATCTCTTAATAGAGTTGGATTAACAACCATTTGCAAATCCTCTAACAAGGTGGCAGTTCTATTGAATTGTCTCAAGACCTCTAACTAGGCCACTCCTAATAGGGTAATTAAATCCTTTAATAGGGTCACACCTAATAGTATGTTTTGTAACCTGTAATAGGGTTGGCTCCTAACAAGGCTCACTTCAGAAGAGTGAAAAAGAGTAACTAGTTGTAATTGGTGGTTTTTTCTAAATTGGGTGTCCACGTTAAATCCTGGTGTCTACTGTGTTCATGTTATTTTCTATTAAGTGTTTGCAACTTAGTTAAAGTAATGTTAATCATAAACAACATCTAAATTTTTATATGTTAAGCATTTACCAAGCTAATTTAGTTATTATCAAGTTTTAGTATTTTGTGTGTTTACCAAGCTTTAGCAGCATTCAATTTTTCAGTTTGCATTTTGTACTGACATCTAAGGTAGCTAGCATTTATTTTAGTAGTAATTGATTCACCCCTCCCCTCTAAGTTATTCCTTTTATATTTCCAATAGTTGCATGATGTACTTGGGAAATATCATTTGCTTGTGGGTTACCTAGTATTATTTCCATTCTGATTCCTCCAAGATTCATATGTGATGTTGGGGCAATCCTTGCATGTTTTTTTTGAGTCATTTCTATTTAATATTGGAGAAAATCCTTGATGTTCTTGGTAACTTTTTCATATACCTAATATTCCTTTATCAAAATAAGTGATCAACTACATGGTGGTGCTCCCTTTGGAACACCCCCAATCTCAAGCTTCAACGGATTCCTTCACACCTCACTTCCATGAAAACACAAGCCTTTTTCCCACATCCTATCCAAGCCTCCCATCCAATCAATCCTACAATCGTGATCCAACCAATCTATCAATCCCACAATATCCCAAGTTTTCCATCTACTGCCTTGCTCCGATCATCACCACCCCACCCCAAGTCCTTAGCAAGTCCTTTGTCATCTTCTCTCATAGTGAGAGTATGCATCCCTATTAATCCTCTCTAATTTCTCCCTCTTGCCTTGGATTCTCATACTTTTTAAGAAGTTTTTGAGCATCATCTTCTCTCCCCACTGCCTTCTTGAGGGGGCATTACATAGTCCATTCTCTCCTCTTCTACTCAATACTAGGGCAACTACATTGCGTTAAAAATATTCTTCACATCATTTATATTTGAACTTCTTTGAAATAATGTTGTCCCAAAACTATGTCAAAGATGGCCAAAATGTAGACACCTAAATCTAATTACACCATTAGATGATCTTATTTAGTCATCTCCTAGGACATTATTGGTTAAATATTTTATATTTAATTACTTAATTGTCATCCCCCAATTAATTAATTAACTAAATTGATTATAGTCCAATTGATAAAATCAAATGATAACTCAAAATAAATCTATCAATTAAATCCCCATTCCTCTATTAAATTAAACAAATGCAAAAATATATTTAATTTAATTCCACATCCCCATTTATTAAATAAAATATTTAACAAATCAATCCTAAAACCCTAAACCAATCCTAAAATCCTATTATTACCCTAAGCCAACCCATTCACCCATACTAACCTCATTTAACCAACTAACTAACCCATCTCATCAATGCTAAGCCACTTACCTCCTAACCCCCCTCCTAAGCTAAGCCGAATCCCCCTCATAAACATGTGCATAACTTTAAGCAAGGGTTAAGAATTTCTAACCTAAGCCAAAGCCAAAAGTCTCCCTTATCCTCTTACAATCCTATCCAAGAGAATTAATGGCTCTTACATGCCATAAATGCCCTTAAATGCCTCTTACATCCTTCCCTCACACTCCTGCTCCCTCATAATTCACTTTGAACCCCCACTTTGACCACCCAATCCCATTGTGATACTTGACACAAGGCTACAGCTTTAAAGAAGCACAATCCACATGCTCCCCCTTCCTTGCATCCTATCCTTTCCTCACCCCTTCTCCATCCTCACATCTTGTCCCTCCATCTCACCACCCCTTTAGCCTATAAATTGAGCCCTTCCACTCTCACAATTCATATCAACTTCCATGCAAACTTATACTACCCCATTAACCACTACAACATAACCATTTTACATCCTCACCATGTCCAAATCCATACACACCTCCATTGTTGAATCCTTCATCCACCTCCATGCTTCTTCACAAACTCACCACTTGAAGCTTGAGCATACTCGAGCACACATCCTTCATTGCTAGACACATCAACATCATCATAGGTTACACTTGAGGAGATAACAATTTTTGGTGTGCCTTCCTCCATGGTGTTTTCCTTCATCTTATCATAAGTTTTGATTTTTTATTTAGTTTTGAATATTAGTTATTTCTTAATGTTTGTAGCATACTAGGTTTCATAACATTATAGTATGAATTGATAAAGAGTTGAAGATGAAAAGAAAGAAAAGGCTCATGATATTAGAAGTTAGATGAGGCAAAAATGGGTAAGGAAATCTCTTGAGGATGCAAATCAAAGTAATGAAAGTGTTGACACAATGAGTTGGATGACTCAACCATTTCAACCTAGTTCTTTATGGAGATTACTGAAACTATGATTTAGAAGGAGACATCTCACATTAGTTTTAGTTAGTAAAAAATGATCCATATCAACATTTAAGATGCAAAGGGATCATTGAGTTAAGATGATAGCTAAAGACCTTATTGAGCAAGGTTGGGTCACAAGACCTTACCAAGAAAGGTTGGGTTGCATAACCTTACCTAGTGTTGGATACAAATGCTAAGTTGGTGACTCTAATGAGCACCGAGTTTAGACCAAGTGGTGGAAACTTTACTAAGTTAAAGGTATCTTTGAGAAATAAAGACTTAACTAAGTGGAGTACAACCTATCATCAAGTAAACAATTGTATGAAGCATTAATGACGATCATAAGGATTGATTTTTTGAAAAAAGGGAGAAATCAAATGATTTGTTTCATCATGAATTTCCAAAGCATTGAGTGAAAGAGTATTCTAGACCCCCAAGTGATTTGAAGAAATTGTTGTTGAATTTTTCTCTCTTGTTTGAATCTTTACCAAGAATAATATCATCCTCTAGCAGCAAGCTGAAGAAGGGTTCAAAAATTTTTGTTTGAGGAGTTGATTATAAAGAACCTACATTTAAACTAAGTTAGAAAGTTGCAGAAGCACTTGATCCTACTAGAGCACAATCACAAATTCCTCCCAAGGTACTTCTTATACATGATATTTGGTAATTTTACCACTATTCAATTCAAGAGTTGGGAACCCTAGAGATGAACCAATCGTACAATAAGTTGTGTGTGGATGGTGTTTTGAAACCTCTGCACAAGCATCTAGAGACAAAAAGCTTAACACATATCTTGAATATGCCAAGGGATTTCCAAAGGAAATATATTAGGTTTATCCTAAGTTGAGTCCATGACATGCATTTGTGGCTGGATCATCCTATTCAAATTACAAAGAAGATGATACACATAATAACAAGGTTGCCAATGTTGAAATAGGCAAAGACCACAAAAACTCTAGGTTAGGTTGAACTAGCCAAGATAAATCTTGTCAAGAGGGATGACATAGGCATGAAACTGAATAGAGTTATAGATATGTTGATTAAGTTTGGTATCCACATCATTTTACACAAGATTTACACCTTGAGCTATCTGAACAACATTCCTTGTGAAGCTAGCGACCTAGCATACAAGTTGGTGAAGAATAACCTATCCTTTGACCTTGTCGAGTTATTGTTGAACCAATTTAGGAAAAACATGGAGATCATCTGTGTCTTGAAGAATAATCCACATAAGTTCAGATCTCTGTTGACTTATTTATTCTTTTATGTTTAAATTTTTTCCCTTCCAAAGGAACTATGGTGTGGAAGAAGGATAGACTAGTTTTGTATTAGATATATGAGTTTATAGTAGTAATGGGTGAAAATTTTGATAGTATTATGGATAACTACTTTGAGTCTTTTAAGGAGAAAATGCAAAGCAGATACGTAATCCCTAGAAAATTGGTGGAAGATTATGAATAAGATTTTTGTTTTCTTGTTGACTATGATAAGGTCCATATCTAGATAGTAAGGCTAAGAGTGGCATGGGTTAAGCCTTTGGGATATGAGGTTAGCATATATGACACAAAGGATATAATTGAAGCTCTCATTAATGATCCAATGGACCCCAAAGCACCATATTTTGGCACATATGAGGAAGCAAAGGCTAGAATTGCATTAGAAATCAAACTACCTCAAGCCTTGAAAAGAGGAAGAAAGAAAGTGGAGAAAATTATTAAGGATGGTAAATCATCCAATTCTCCTCTTATGCCAACTGAAGCCAAAGGAGATGGTCTTGAGGAAGAAGGAGAGGAAGAAAATGGAGAGGAAGAAGAATTGAAAGAAGATGAGCCTCCCAAGAAGAAAGGGAAGGTCATAATCACCAAACCTTCAAAGTCCTCCCATGTTGTGTTCACTAGAAGAACAAAAGAATCAATGAAGAAACTAAAGTTAGGTGATGATGATGATGAAGATGAAGCATAGAAAATCATATTTCAGAAGACTGTCACTACCTTTGTAGAAAGATTGAAAAGAATAGAAGAGGGAGGAGGTATGGAATCTTTCAAGTCTCTTAAGTATGACACTAGGAATGTAGAGGATAAGAAAATAATAGAAGATGCCCTAGTGGAAAAAATGGAAAAGTGGAAATACTCTCCTCAAAAACTAATCAAGCAAGTTCTTGACAATATTCTGAAGGTAGTTACACCTGTGTGGGAGAATACACTTAATGTTGCAAAAGACATCAGAGGAAAAATTTGTGGCAAATTATGCCTAATCTATCAAATAAGTAAAGGAATCATTGAAGAAAAATGAGCAAAATCTTACAAAAAAATTCAATACATTATTGATCCTATCAAAGGACATAGAATCTATTGTGAAATCCAACACTATAGCATGGAAGAATATCTATGGGTTGCACAAGCATAGTAAAAAAGTTGTGTTGATGATGAACAAGGTGTTGAGAAAGATGATGAATAAATAAATGATGAAGAAATTGATGATATTAATAATATAGAAGGAGATGATGTAGAGGATGAAGAGAATCAAGAAGTAGTAGGAGATGATCTTCCTAAAATTTAGAGTACTAAAGACTCAAATCTTGAAAAGATAGCAACAAAGGTAATGGCCTCTCTTCCCAACTCTTTGAGAAAAACCTTAGTGCTATCTAGATTAGAGAAGGTCACTAAAAAGTTTGTATGGGTAAGAAATATATTACCAAACACCCAACTAATTCTTGGAGCCACTCTACCAAGTGCAGTGGTGATCACTTCATCTACCAAGTTGCAGACTCTAGTTGTTATAGAAGTATAACATACTGAGAAACAACAAGGTATTTTAAGCATTCCTATTGTTAGTTTTGTTTCTCCTATATTTTCTACAATTTCTACTATTATCTCATTACCGAGTGTATCAATAATAGGTGCAATGAGAGTTGAGATTAAGCCTCAACTGAGCACAAAAGTTTTGAGCAAAGAAAAAGAAATTGTTCCTTCTACTATTCAAAAGGAAAAGTATAAAGAGGTAGAAGCCTTTAACGAAGAGATTGATCTAGAGGAGGACATTGTGATACTAGATTAGGACCTTTCCAATCTAATTCCTAATTATATGGATACCCTTATTGAGATATGGAAAAAGAGCACAAAACAACAAAAAATAAGAGAGGAAAGGAAAAAGAAAAATCAAGTGCGAGAAGATATCAAGGGCATATTCATTAATGCACTAAACATTGAGGTTGATGAGAAAAAATTAATTTTGGACCAACTTGTTGAAGTATTTCACAAGTATAATGAGGAATTGAATGGCCAAGATAAAATTCTGCAGAGGGTAGAAAGAAAATTTGGGAATAAAGTTTTCGGGAAGGTGGCTCAAAAGAAAACCATTGATCAAGTAGAATTTTCTACTTTTCTTAAAAATTTTGAAATTTATGAAAATAATGTTGTTACTTTGTTTGTAAAGTTAAGTGACACATCAATTTTCACTAAGGAGATAAAGGATAAATTATCAAAGATATATGTTGATTTGAAGGCAAGTACAGATCAATTGTCACTTGATCCTAGCTACAGTTCTACATATTTTATAAAGATTAGGTATTTGATAGATCTTCAGGCTGAATTGTTATGGGAAGAAGGTAGGATAAGGGCCACACTTGCAAAAATTAAAGGCACAATCCTTCCCAACATGGATGAAATGCAAAAACATATTGCACATGTAAAAACATTGATCCATGATAATAATTTCTCCATATTTTATCATATGATGGAACTTTTAGCAAAAGTGTAGATAGCCTTACATGCATCAAAAGTTTTGCAAGAGAATTGGGATAAGACAATGACCATCATTTTGAAGGTAAACAGTGATTTCTTGTCACATTTTGGTGTTACCTTGTAAATTTTTCATCTTTGGTATTTATTTCAAAAAGGGGGAGTTATATATACATCAAATATATGTATGGGGAGTTGTAATAAGGAAGGAAACCCAAGTAAAATATGTATGAAAGATGTATATACAAAGAAAAAAATGTGTTTACAAAAGCAATTTTGAAAAAAGAAGTTATTGAGCTGCAATAGCAGCCATAGCCAAAACCAAATTTAAGACCCAGATTATTAATAGGGGGAGTTTTGACTTGTATTTTGAGTATTCAA
This sequence comes from Cupressus sempervirens, assembly GCA_028749045.1. Lineage (NCBI taxonomy): Eukaryota > Viridiplantae > Streptophyta > Pinopsida > Cupressales > Cupressaceae > Cupressus > Cupressus sempervirens. The sequence goes on along the minus strand of CM053784.1, from coordinate 296,747,967 downwards.
ATTTTTGGTAGGACAAGTGTTTTTGACACTGATGCCAAAGGAGGAGATTGTTGACCTTATGGTCAAATCATTTGTCTATTAGTGACTAAACACTTAGTCAATTGTTTACATTACCATCAAGATCTACAGTTGTTATCAAGCTTATCACACTGCTAGCAATATAAGCCAAGTGTTTGAGTTGCTACCAAGTCAATTAGTCTAATTGCAGCTCATGCCAAGCTTCATAATGTCTACCGAGCATCTAAGACATAATATAGTATTTTTTGAGCTTTACAATGCCTACCAAGCATCTAAGGAAAAGTATAGTTTTGATCAAGCATTTTAGTGTTAATCAAGTCTACTAAGTTCTTTAGTAATCACTGAGTCATCTAGTGCTGATCAAGTTCCTATTATCTCGAGTAATTAGTATGGACCGAGCATCTATATCAACTGAGTGCCAGAGTTTTCTGAGTGTTGACAAGTGTTTCCAAGTGTCAGAATATCACCCAAGTGGTCTTCAGAACCCAAGTTATAGCAATGAGATGACTTTGTGAAGATTGTTTGATTTTTGTATTATAGCCAACTCTAGAAAGTAATTTATTTGATTGGTTTATATATGTAATATATCTTTTCATATCTAGTGTAATTATGAAGAAATACGAAGCATGAGAATGAATTAAAGAAGGCTACAAGTAGTATAAGGAAAAGAAAAGACTTATCTATCACAACAAGGTGATCATTGTTATTTAAAGGAATCTTTTAACAAGGTGGACTTAATACTTTCATTCCAAATCTCCTAATAGAGTGCATACTTCATTGTATGTTGTAAATCCTTTCATAAGGTGGACCTAATAGTCCTTATTGCTCCTAGAATAGGGCAGATCATTAGAAGTGATCAATTCTAAACTTTACTAGGATAACTTTATACTACAATAATAAAGCTTGTGGGTATCATCTTCACCCCAGTTTTACTCTCTATTTGGAAGGTTTCTAGGTTACCAAATATTGTGCCAAGTGTTATAAATGTTTTATTTATTTCAATATTTCATGCATGTAATTAGATCAAATTATATGTTGGATGTGTAATTGGTGAAATAAATCATAAGTTTTATTGGTTCCTAATTCACCCCCCCTCTCAGTCACCTAGTCTATACTACATTTCCAACATAATTAACACTAATTTTTATGTTAATGAAAGGATATATTGCATAGCTCCATCATCATTACATGGTTTGGGCCTATTTTCCATGGATGGCATATAGATAATCTATAAAAAAGTTGTTAAATTGATGGAGTATGTAGGACCATGTTACAATTACAACAATTGGATACAATAGTTCAATATAAAAAAATATACATAGGTATGCACTATCAGTAAATTATCTACAATAGAAAGAAAATGATCAAAGTAAAAGACTTGCTATGTACATTGATGGAAGACCAAAAGTAATAGGGGATATTATAGTTTTCATAAATAATATGCATTTTGGATAAACTAATAAGAGACCCAATTTCATTTTCAAGGCGCGTGAGGCAAATCATGTTTTTGTATGTGCAATAAAATCAATAAGTGTAGGGGAAGAGATGTGCATAGACTACAATTTGAATCATAGAGATACATAGAAAGTTACTATCATGAAATTGGTAAGTACTATATATATGTATGTATGTATGTATGTATGTATAACATTTAAACTAATTACCTCCAATTAATAACTCCAATTTATAATATACTCTTTTATTAATAATTTTTTTGCTAAGCCATCTATTTCTTTCATTATGTTGATGCTTTTTTATTTAATCTTTGGTACAAGGTGACATGAATCCATCAAATGACATAGGCAGAGATGTTCCTCCCATCCATTCTATGATGAAGGTAAGCCTTTGTGTAAAAATAGTGAAATTATAACTGTACAAGATTTTATATTATTATATTGTTTTCATTAGGGTTTTGGAATTATTTTGATTGTTTTAAAAATATTTCTATCACAATTTGATGCTTAGGAAAAGGGAAAAGCACCAGCAACACAAGAGCAATTAGTTTTCAATACGGAGGAGATAGTATTATGTGATAATGACATCGCCTATACTATTGATCCTATAAACATGTGTAGAAAGAGCCTAAAAAATGAATTTTCAAATTCTTGTGATTGTGATGGATCCAAATCCAACTGAGGAGATAAAGGTGATGAAAAATGAATTTTTATGGAGAAAATGTTGTCTAGAAGTGAGCAAAAATGAATCTTTAGCTACAATAATAGTGCAATAAATGTTTATATTTTATACTAATTTATGGATCATGAATTAAAATATGTATGTATTCTTACAAGATTTTTTGAGACCTCACTGAGTTGTTGGACATGATGAGGGTACTAGACAAACTCTTTCAAGTATGTGATTTTCATTTTCAACTATCACAACGGACATCACTAGAATCATCATATATCATGCTTCTCTATTGTAGTCTATCAATAATAGAAATTGTACCATTATTCACTTCATGATTATTATTGATAGTTTCATAAGAAAGGTGAAGTATATTACTATTGTTTGATTCATGTTTTTGTCTCCTCCAAGTGTGTCATGTTTTTGCATTCTATATTTAAAAATAAAACAAAATGTATATATGATTTTTTTAGGTCATGGTGAATTTTATACGCCTCCTTAAATGAGGCTAGCCACTACTATGATATTTTTGAGTGTAGGATCCACAATAAGGAGCATGCAAACATTCATGTCTACTTTGGCTAGAGCTATTAAATCCTTATTTTTCTATATTTTATTATGTGGTAATTATGATTTCATTTGTACTTTCTTGGGTTCATTTGATTGTAGTCATTAATTAACTTTATGTAGTGACAAATACACCTTCTCTTGATAGAATAGAGACTAGTACGAGTGATAATTTACCATTGTTTCCTGGATCTGTATGCACCCTGAAATGGTTGCCTAGACTATGGGCCCCCATTTATCAATTTATCAATTGCCTAAATCAATGCCTTGCAATATTTTATCAAATCAATTCAAAACGTTTTCCTTGATCTAATTGTAATTAATTCAATTATTTCAATATTTCCTAAGGTTAGATCATTTAATCCTATCTTATTTAATTAAAAGAAAATATCCCTTTTAATAAAATAAGATAAATTCCCTTTTAATTAAAAGAAACTCCCTCTTTTAATTAAATAAATAAAATCCTCACTTAAATATCTCTTTGTGATGAAAAAAGGAAATAAAACAAATAAAAACAAATAAAAATCCTTTTTCTCTACACCTAAGTGCACATATTTCTAAGTCAGATTCTTTTTTCTTCTTTCCACTTTCATGTCAAACACTCCTCTTCTCTCATTGGTGGAATTTTGTCTTACATGGATCAAACCCTATTATCCCATATTGGTTTTGAGAAGCCTCCACCCTCCACACTTGACTATATAAGGAGCCCTCTCCTTCTCATTTCATAAGAATAATAAGGTTAGTGCATATAATATTGTTATGTTACAATTTTGGAGAGTGATTTTGGAGGAGTTTGAGCATTATGGTTTGGAAATTAGAGCTTCATTGCAACTTATCTTTTCTTGTCTTCTTCTCTCATGCATTCATGACTTCCATCATCATGTTCCATTCTTGCATTTTCATATTAGCTTAGAGTAGTATTTTCTTTCATAGATTAATCTTGCATTGTTATTTCCTTTCATAGATTAGATTTCCTTTCTTGCATTACTTTGAATTGTTATCATTTAGATTACTTTTCATCTTCATTTGCATGCATATTTTATGATCATAGAGACTAAAACTCTTGGCATTTGTTATTCCTCTTTGAATCTCTAGATTTATGGTGTACTTGCATGGGCACAAACTAGGTCAAACTGAGGGCCTCCATTACAAACCCTTGCACTCTATGAATAGAGAGCCATGAGTCACCATTCAAGATCTCATTCTTAAGAAATTATGGATATAATTACTCATAGAAGTATGTCAACATTTTACAACACAAGATCAACCCATGTTAATAACACTAGATTGTTGGAGGCATCATCATTGTTGGCCGAGAAAGATATTATTCCCTTTAAAGTGCCTAAGCTTCCAAGTACTTAAAAGGTTTTATTATTTAAAGTGTAATTATAGTTTACTTATTCATCACTCATTTTGGACTAATGGTCTCATGAATTTTTTATAGGAAATGATGCTTTTTTTATGAAAGTCTTTATGAAATAACATTGAAGCTATTCGAGCCCACATTATGTAAAAGGTACATAGCTCCATATAATTGGTATAATATTTTTCCTTTCATCAAATTTTCATAATATATTCAAGGTATGTATCTTGAGCTAATTATTTTATCTAACAACTTTATTTTATTTAAAAGATGGAATGACCAAACTCTCGAATTAAAAGATCAACTCATAAAATCTTTAAAGAATCTCTTTGGTCAAAATATTTTTGATAGAGCCAAAATTCTTTAGAAAGCTAAAAAAATCTAAAGTATGTGAGGGACCAATACAAAAGGACTCTAAAGGACAACCCAAAGTGCGTGCACCCTCTTATGGTTCCAAAGATGGAGTGGAATGAAATTATTGAAGATGCAAAAGAGAAAAGGCTCAAAGCTAAATGAATTCAACTACTAGACAAAAAAAAAAGGTATGTGATAGTTTTAATATAATAATGCACTAATTAGTGATCTTTATATTTATATAATATAACATATTTCAAAATTTTCATATATAGGCTGTAGGACACATCAAATGATAGATAGCCTAGAAAAGATAAGGTTGGAAACACCATCTTGGCTGTAGTGGATAAATGAAACTTCACACACAACATTTAAGTAGTAGTAAATAAAATTTTCTATCAATTTTTTAATATAAAATTTTAAATTTTTTTGTTTAATCAAGAAAAAATTAAATATTAATGATATTAAGAAAAACATGCAAGGCTTTGAATTTTATCTAGTGCCCACGAAAGAGGACAAAAAAATTACCTTCAAGAAAGGTTATAAAGTTGTGGTTGCACACCACTACATAGATTCTAGTGACCAAAGAGAAGATTTTGGTGCACTAGTTCACACAAAGGTAAATAGGCCTAATGAATAATAACTCAAATTGAATACTTCAGAAATAATATATTTGATGTTAGTTTTGAACATAAATTGACTTTTTTGTTTGTTTTATAAAGCAAACAATAATAACAATGTGAATAACATTTCACTACAACCTTCTAATCCTGGCATAGATTCTATGCATGACAAAGGCCCAAATGTGCATCATAGCGATGGAGGCACTCATTTTATATTATAAAAATGAAATTATTAATAAAATTTAACATCTTTAATTGCAATTGGTGTAACCTTTTTGCGAATATTTTAGATCATGCAGAACATCATGGTGATGAAGTGGATCATGATGTTAGTATTGAGCATATTTAGGTTGGGGTTGAACAAAATGTGATTTTAGATGATGTGGAAATGTTAGGTAAAGAAAAATACTTGTCATGCTGTTTTGATTAATGAAGTACTTGTAACATTAATAAAAATTGTTGTGAGTTAAACCTATTTATTTGTTATTGCAGTGGAACGCCCTTTGGTACAACATCCTTGTGCTCCAAAAAGGACAAGGAATTATCATATTATTAGCATGAATTCTGATAGTATTCCTTTGTGGGAGTATCTGAAGGATTGGAGAGTATTGAAATGTTTCATTCATGACTGTGTTTATCATTGATGTCAACATAGCAATAAGTTTGTGAAGATTGGTATAGTAGTAGAAAGAGGTCATAGTTGTATAGACAAGGTTTTGATTATCTAGTGATGTGCGGTCAAGGACATGTTGCACCTTGTATCTTGATGATGAGATTAAAAGCACATAGTCTAATTCAAATATGTATAGAAGCTATAAATTATTTGCAGAGAGTAGAGCAGAGATAGTGTGCATGGAAAGAAGTTTCTTATGATCCTATTATATCTTCTAGCTAAGATATAATTTGGTGATGCATAGTCAACTAGTGATAGAAGATAGTCCGATGGTGACATAAAAAAGAGCACAAGCCCTAGTATTGAATGTGTGAAATTTTGTATATACTATGAGCTGATAGTACTATTGTAATTGGGAATTAATTAATTATCTTATTATAATTAATTGGGAAAGCCTTAAGGCCAACTCAAGGAATTATTTTGGAGATAGGATATAAAGGAAAGATGTTTTCCTTGTTTGTAAAAAGTATGTTTATCAAGTATTGAATGTGAAGTGTGAATAGTAGTAGAGTGTTTGGTGAATGCGAGTAAGTGATCCAAGAGATTATTGGATGTATAGCTCATGATCTAGTATCAAGATCAATAGGAGTAGACATCCAGTTGACAAGATAGAAAAAAGAGGAAGTACAATTCAAATCTATTATTCTACAAGGAATAATACAGAGATAATTTGGATAGTGGGTTCATTGGTCTTTCCCTTGAAGCTATTTGGATAGTGGGTCCATCTTCCTTCTACAACTCCTAATAGGGTTGGAATCTTCTAGCATGGATTCAAAGTCTTTGAACAGGGACTGATATGTATTGAATGTTTTTATTGACTCTTAACATGGTCTATTTTCTAACAAGGAATATTTATATTAATACATCATCTTGTGGGTACCATCCCCATTGGGGTTTTCCCTCTAATCAAGGGTTTCCTTAGTTAACATATCTGGTGCCATTGTGCATGAGTATCTTATTATGGTTTCTAATTATATTGTTCACATGGTTAAGTTTGATTAAGGTTGATAATTGTGATAATAGTTGTATAGTTGATTCACCACCCCACCCCTCCTAGTTACATTGGTGGACTATATATTCAAACACATGTCATAAGATCAGAACCACAAGAGGAGGAGAATGTCAAAGATAGTCATGATGTTCCTATTAAAATTTACCTTTAAAAATCAAAGAAAAAATAAAAAAAGAAATGATTGTTATAAATTTTATTTGATGATTCAAGAACGTTGTCTTAATGGATGTGTTGATGAATTACTCATAAACTTGTTTATTAATGAATTTTATGTCATCTTATTTAATGTAATGTGATTATAATGATTGATGTATTCATGAATTATTGATGAATGTTACATATTAATGAATTGTATGTCATGTAAATGAATGTTATGTGATTATAATGACTAAATGTTATAGTTTATAAATGGATGAATGAATGAATGAATGAAATATGTAATTAAAGGTTTATGGAAAATTTAAAGTGATTATAGAGGGGGGAGGGGAGGGGCCAAATGAACTTCCACCTTCACATGGTTGGACGTGTTTAGTGTAGAATATTAAACTATTCTTGAAACCAAGTGAAGCTTAAACTAAACCAATCAACACCTTCCCAAAGAGGTAATGTTTTTATACTTATTAACCAATCTCCCCACTCTTAAGATGAGGAGCTCAATATCCCCATAACCCCCCTTGATTCAATCTATAGATATTAGTGTAGTTTTCATGGACTTATTGTCTTTGTTTGATATATTTCACAACTATCCACCTTCTCCATATCAAAAAAAAATGTAATTGGACTTTGACTATTTGACAATGGGATTAGAATATATTCTCTGAAATCTACAAAACCATTCAATCCCTTTGATTGGGTTACAAACATGTCCAACACCTTGAATGTTCTACTTGATTCTCTACACTTTTTAATAGTGTATCCATAACTTGATAATCTATGGGTTTCATGGTTGCTGCAAAATACTCCCTACATGCACTCGTTCTATCCACCTCATGAAAATCCCTTGACTCCTTTAGTACCCTATGATCGACACCATGTAAAATTTTGAAAGCATTCTTCCCTATAATCCTGTTCATGGATTCATTATAAGGAAATTATTCTAAACTAATCACTACATCCTAACTCTAGTCATGTTACTTTGTGAGATGACTTATATGATTTCCCCAAGATCTCTTAATCACTTATATTTTTCATCTATATAGGGATGATAGGATGAGGTGTAAGATAATGGTATTCCCAAATGTTTCCATAAGTTACACGAACAATTTCTTACAAACTTGGGATTACTATCTATGACAATGCTTATTACAAGACCATGTATTCTAATAGCCTCTTTGGAGAAAGGACATGTGATGTTAGAATATTCATGGGTGCACCTAAATTGAATGAAGTGATCCATTTTACTAAGCCTACAAAAAACCACAAAATTTTTATCATGTCCTCTTGAAGTCTAAGGTAGGCCTAGGAAAAAGTGCATGCTTATAATCTCCCAAGATTAGAAAGGTATAGGAAGTGGTTAATATAAAACTTTATTTTAAGAATTTCCATTTTTCCCTTTGGCATATTACACACTCCTATAAAAAATTCATGTCACTCTATAAATTTGGCCAAAACTAGAACCTTTTCACCTATCCTAGAGTTTTATCTATTTAAAATGACCTCCTAGTCCTCCATTGTGTTTCTCCCTCATAAGGTTTTCTCCCATTGAATACTTTTGTATACACATATATTTGGATTCCCTTGAAAAAAAGACAATTCTAAAATATATAATAATAAGAATAATCCACATGATAAGTATCATAAATATTACAATTTCTATGTCTAAGATAATATGAAAGGTCCACCTAATTGATACAACCAATTAATGATCATTTCCTTCATCCTTGGAATTTAGTGTTGCACATTAGCATTACCAAGTTTTAGCATTTTGAGTTTAGAATTATGCATTCTATATATTTCCTATCATTGTCTATGTTTGCATAAATAAAAAATAGAAGAGAGAATTTGCAATTTCAATTTGTATTCAATGTTATACATTTCATATTTTTAAAAAGAAAAAAAGATCATATATTTGAAAAAAAGCACAAAAGAAATAAAACTTTATAAAAAACAAAAAATTATTATTCAAAATAATTGAGAGTGAGCTAGTAGGGTTGTTTATAGTGAAAGACAAGTATTTCGTATTGCTTCACAAGTAGCAATTGGGAACTATTGATTTTGATAAATTTATGTATTGAAAATAGATTGATACAAGTATGATAAATATATTTCAATCATTGTTTTGCCACTGATGTCAAACCTGCTACATGTTGGTAAGACAATTGGTTATATGATTTAAGTACTATCATTTATTTGATTGATCAAATGAGGTAACAATAGCACTCAGAGGAAAGGTTGAGTTATGATATGGAAAAGGAGTACAGGAATCAATTAGGATAGTGATATTATAGTACATTGTTAATCTACTTAAGGTTGCAAAGGTTGGTTACACTAATTAAGTATAGAAGAACAAGTTAAACAAAATTTGTCTGCCAAGCTTGACAATTTGCATAGTAGGTGCAAAGAAAATTTAGTCCAAGATGAGTAGAAAATTAGTTTGAGCCAAGAAAAGTCAATTTCAGTGTAAGCTAAGTAAAAAAATGTAAGCTGAGTAAAGTTTAGTTGATGCCGAGCACTAGTAAAATTTAGTTCATGCCGAGTGATTTGACAGTGGAAGCTGAGAAACATAGTATGTGTTGAGTATCATAAGATAGTTAATGTTGAGTGTTACCATTAGGAGAAATATCAAGAATTTGATGAATCTAAGTTGACAAGTTTAATTTCTTAGATTGTGTGAACCATGTTGAAGATAAAATTGATGAGCTAGTGGCACATGATTCATGATGAATCATTTTGAGGTAAATTCAAAGAGGATTGAAGTAGAAGTTTCTAAGAGGGATTATAATGAAATAAGGGGTAGATTCATTGAATCTTACCTAATCTAACCTAACCCTAAAATGCATGATGGAGGATGAATGAAAAAATATCTTAATTCTTTATTTATTGAGATGGTTGGTCAAAAGCAAGGGTTGTCATGTGTGAGAACCTAAGGAAGATAAGGAGCCTAGGGTATTGCTCCATTCAGTCACCTAAGTGAAGAGACTGCATTGGCAAGCAAAGCAAGAAGGCTTAAGGGTATGGATGCTTGAAGGGTGAAAAAGCTATTAGAGTTGAAGTGTGTAAAAGAAAAGTAGAATGGAAGATTGAAACAAAGATATGTAATCTGCAAGAGTGTTGTAAGTTATTATCAGATCAAGCCTTAGTGTTACTTTCTAATCATTATTTCATTCTAGGGTAAATCCTTTGGATTAAGATTGACCTAGTAGTCATTGTAAATTCTTTAATCGAGTGACATTCCAAGTGAATGATCTAAAGTCCTCTAACAAGGCTCACTCCTAATAGGGTGATTGAAATCCTTTAACTAGGTCACATTTAACAATGTGTATTGTAACCTTTAACAGGGTTGGCCTTTCACAAGGTATCACTTCAAAAGAGTGAGAATGAGGCATGTTACTAGTGGTTTTTCCCAAGTTGGGTTTTCATGTTAAATCATTGTGTCAAATATGTTATTGAATATGTTATGCTTCATGTTTATATTTCAACAAATTGATTTGATAGTAACCTACAAGTTTAAGTTATTGCATAATCTAATGGATGCATGTATGTTGAAAATGTTTTTACGGATATGGGTTCACTATATTGTGAAATATTTTACTTGTATATCTGGACCTTGGATAACTAATTCACCCCCCCCCCCCCCCCCCCTCTTAGTTATTCTAAAAGAATCCCAAAACTTGGTATTAGAGCCATTTTCTTAAGAGGACTATTTTGAAGGTGCTAGAAGCAACAAGATCAAGATGTTAAAAAGAGAGATACCCAAGCTTAATAGAGATAACTTTCCTACATCAAAATTTTTGATGAAGCTACACCTAGGATGACTTTGATATCATGCATAATCTATCATCACCATAGAGCATGTTAATCTCGTTGGAGCCCTAACTATTGAAGATCTAAAAAAGAAGAAAGAACACAACCAGACAATGGTGGAAATTGCCTATGCTCTAAGTTATGCCAAGTTTGATGATATCAAGGGTTGTGATAGTATAAAGAAAATGTGGGATTCTGTACACTCTATCTATGGAGGTGACACAAATATTCTAAGATCCAAAGCTAAAAGTGTTAGAAGTAAGTTGAATGATATGAGAATGCAAGAAAGTGAGAATGTTGCTCAATATTGTTCTAGGATAAAGGATGTTGTTAATGTAATAAGAGGAGCTACTAGTAAAATAGATGATGATACTATAGTAAGAAAAGTTTTGAGAACATTGTTGCCTATCTATGCTATTAGAATTTCTATAATACAAGAATTAAGACGTCTACTAGGGAATGATCTGATTCTTGAAGGTCTGGTAGGTAGGCTTACTACTTTTGAGCTATCTAATTTTGATAATGACAAACCTAAAAATATTGAATTTTCTTTCAAGGCTAAGATGTCATTGTAGGAACCTAATTAGAAGAAGAAGAAGAAAAAGTTAAAATATGTGTCCAGTGATAGTGATACAGATTAGGAAGATGTAGATCAACTTGAAGCACTACTAGCAAGGAGATTTCACAGAGGTAAAGGAAAGTTCAAAGGTAAGTTACATATCATATGTTTCAATTGCAATGAGGTTGGTCATATTGCTGTTAGATGTCTAGAGAAGAAGAATTACAGAAATGGTGACAAGTAAAAAAGTTGAAGAGATGAAGACAACACAGATTACAAAGATAAAGGCAATAAGTCTTCCTACATTGGTGAAGAGGAAACAAAAGATGAATCTAATGATCATGATGATGAAGTGGTGTATGTTTCAATGAAGGATGAATATGATGAGGATGAGAAAACAACACTAGTGTCTTTTTTGAACAAGAATGACAGATGTATCATTGATAGTGGGTGTTCACATTACATGACTGGAGATAAAAGTAAGTTCATTACCTTGATTTTTTATGATGGAAATAGTGTAAGGTTTGGTAATGATGCACCATGTCTAATTAAAGGAAAAGGTTCTATCCAACTCATAGAAAAGATTTTATGTGACAATGCTTATTATGTGGAAGGACTTAACTATAATTTTTTGAGTGTGTCACAACTAAATAATTTAGGATCTAAGGGATTGAGAACAAAATTGCTAAGATATATGATACTAATGGAAAACTAATTGGAAAAGGTGGTCAAACTAGAGGTAATCTATTCTACCTTGATATAGAGGATGCTACTTGTCTAATTGTACAATTTGATGATATATTGCTATGGAACAAGAGGTTATGTCATGTTAATTTTGATGACTTGGTTAGTAATTTTAATATGAGAAGAGTTAGAGGTTTTCCCAAGTTGAAGAAGCCTGCCAATATAATTTGCAAACAATGTCAGTTAGGAAAAATGACAAAGTCAATTTTTAAGAGTAAGACACATACCTCTAAAGGAATACTTGAGATTGTTCATATTGACTTGTCTGGACCAATTTAAGTTGAAAGATACAAAGGAGATAAGTACATTATGCTATTTGTTGATGATTATTCTAAAATGATGATAGTTATGTTTTTGAAATAGAAATATGATGCTTTCCAAATGTTTAAGTGGTACTTAGTAAAAGTTGAGAAGGAAATAGGTCAAAGTTTGAAATGTTTGAGATTTGACATAGGAGGAGAATTTACATCAAATGAGGTTGACATGTTTTTCAATGATAGAAGAATCAAAAGACAGATATCTACTCCTAGAACCCCTCCATAGAATGGAATTTTTGAAAAGAGGAACAAGTCTATAATAGACTATGCAAGGACACTCATGATGGAGAAGAATGATGCTTCTTTGAAATACTTGAGAGAAGCTGTAAGTACAACTGTCTATAGCTTGAACCATGCGCAAGTCAAGAAAGCTACTCATTCAACACCTTTTGAACTATGGTATGGATACTCACCCAATGTAAAATATTTTAAGGTATTTGGAAGAAAATTTTATATTCTCAAAGATTTTAGGAATAGTAAACTAGATGCAAAAAGTGAAGAAGGTGTATTCCTTGGTTATTCCATGAGAAGTAAAGCGTATAAGTGTTTAAATACTAACAGTAACAAAGTTGTGGAAAGTGAAATTCTAAAATTTGATGAATTTATAGAAGTACATGAGGCTAAACATATGAAGCAACTAGAAGAATACAAATTATTTGTATACCTTTTTTTGGAATTCTTTAGAATAACTCAGGGGTCGGGTGAATCAGTTATCCAAGGTCTAGATGTATAATTATGTTGGTTAACAGTTTGTCCCTCTTGCTAACGTGGCTTTACCTTGACTCTAGATGCCCAAAATATAGAAAACAAAAGGATGTTATGAACAAATGGGTTAGTGTATGTGTTATATCACTACCCCTTGAATTGTAAGGTACAACTCCCTCATATGCAATATATGCAATGAATTATGTTTTCTAATAGATCATTGGAATATGTGGTATGCTCTTAACTTGAAAGCAAAAATGGATAAACCAGGATATTCATAACTACAAACACCCCAAGAAGAAATAGATTTGGCCAACTTATAGCACCCAGTGGAATGGATATCATAAGCTACCTTGAAGTTCTTCTAACATATATTCCTACTTCTAAGTGCAGATTTTCCATCTAAATACAAAAGAGGAATGAAGAAATATGCACATGAGGGAAAATGGAATTGCTTTCACTATCAACCTTAAATGAGATGAAATCCAAAAATTAACTAATAGATTCATATAAATTTATCTTTCATTTCCCAATGAAACTATTTGACATGATATGAAATGAACAAGAGAGAAAGCATAATCATATATGAAGAAATTAAATGGAATCACTTCTATTATAAGTATCAAAATGAATTGGAATCCACCTAATTATTATAGGATCACATATAATTGTATTTCAACTCTTAATGTAGAGCTAATCTATGCATGGACAACAAAACATGACAAGAAAATATTGTAAATGGAATTATAGAACCATTCACCCTTAATTTTGCCAACACTTTCATTATCAAATGAGGTTACATTTATAGTTTCCTATCATTTCCTAATTTTGGTAGAGAAAATGTCATGTGAATAGAAAAGAATAAAATATTAAATTATCCAATCTACATTATGATACAAGTATGTGGTATCTCTTCTGCTGAGGATTTTGAATCCATGATATTCCTAAAAATGCTCGATGACTGTTCTTCTTCATGTGATCTTAGAAAAATTTGTAGAAAATGGTTTATTCTTCATCTTCTATTATTTCACTCAAAATCCATGTATTTCATATTCCAACAGTCACTGCATTTTCAAATTCCTATCATTGATCTCAAATTGATGGTCGAGATTAAAATGTTATGACTTCCTTTATAACTTCCTCCACAGGTTCCTCTATATACATGTGTCTTCTTGTCACTTTTTCACATAGAATAATGATTGAGCAACTTCACATAGCTAGATAGCGACATCTGTGGATCTCTTTTTGATCTGATGATGATAACAAAATGATGGCATGTCTCTTTATTTCATGGTATAGGTCCCTCTTTCCAACTAGGCACACTGTGGTGAATAGTTGGTACCATTCCATTGCTTGGAGAATCTAATGACTACAAAAAGTGATGGGCCCATTGAGACATGTGTTTCTCTATCACTATGTCTCCATGATTAATGATTGAGAAACTTTTCATAATGATATAGTGATGACCATTGATTAATCTAGAGATCGATGGTGAAAAGAAATTCTTAATAACCATGACTATGTCTTGTATAGAACTAATCAAATAAAGACACTTGTCACCTTTTTTGACACTACACCAATGGCAAAAGGAAATGGCCCATAAGAACACACATTATTCTATCAATATGTTACATAAATTAAAAGTTGAACAACTTTCCATAGTGATATAATGACAAGCTTTGATTTCAAGTCTGATCTATAGTGATGGTTCTTTTGGAAATCTTGCCCTTAGTTGGGTCTCATGGACAAGTGTCAACTCATCATTCTATAACCATATTATTAGTCATGCAACTTTGGAAAGTGACATAGGAACAAGCATAGATCTTTTAATATCTGATGGCTGAGGAAATGCATTGTTGAATACTTATATTTACATTATAAAATACCATCCATCAATTTGGTCTTCATTTAACAATCTAGATTTAGTTTATGAGCTATTTGACTTATCAATTTTGTGCTGATTAAAAATTAATCATCGATTTCGTTTCAAAAAGAGTTAGACCACCTCTAACCACTTTCCTTCACCATCTTTGTATCTTTTAATGATTACTTTTTATTGAATTCAATTGTTCTTGCGTCTAGCTTGTTATCATGATTTGCATATCATTTTTAAGTCTTAGTCCTTGGTGTTCTCCACCATTTGTTATTTTGAATATGCACGTGATCTCTCCATTCTACCTATATTGTACCCTTAATAGAACACTTGATCATAGATTTAGGGTTTCTTATTAATAGAATTGATTCTCTCTCTCTCTCTCTCTCTCTCTCTCTCTCTCTCTCTCTCTCTCTCTCTCTCTCTCACACACACACACACACACACACACACACACACACACATCTAGACTATGCAAAAAATTTCCCTCCCAAATCCTAGTCACTAGCCTAATTGAATCCATTACACTATTCTTGTATTCCAACCTAGAAAAAATAGAGATAAAGATGGGAGAGGAAACCTAGACCAGACACAAACATGAAACATTGACATAACCCTAATCTTAAAAAAATATAGGGGAATAAAATCATGGAAATAGTTGGCTCTGACTAGGGAACCAGGCATGTTAGTTCCTAGGCAAGAATCTAGCAATCTCTAGTTTTACAAAAGCTTGACAAAAACATAGCAACAAACAACTACCTATTTCCTTTATTACAAAAAAAAACACCAAATAGCAAAGATTAGTTCCTAGTCCATTGGGTTGTAGAGTCTTAAATAGTATAGGGAGATGTTATGCATTTAGGTGATGGGGAAATAGGGTAGCCAACACAAAAGAAAAGAAAACACAAAAAAAATAGACAAGCAAGGAAAGAAAACTACACTAAACATACACCTAACGTAACATATTTACAAAGGTGAGATGAATCTCACCTTGAGAACTAGCATAAAAAGATACTCAAGTGAAACCATTTACTAATTGACTAAAGTAGGATCCCCTCCTCCATAATTGATTTTGATCTCTAAGTAGGATCCCTACTTGTAGCAGCAACAACAATATGACAACTCCACATGTTTCTTTGATTGCATGCACTAGCTAGCTATACATCCATTTAGGTCTAAATAACCATGCCTAGTCATATACTTCATTATCTCCCTTTGCATGTTTCATGTCATTCTCTTGATGGTCTCTTGTTGTACCAAAGACATACACTTCTTTTGGGAAAATTAACTCATTCTTGCAGTGGTGTGAACCTCTTTCATGAGCCTGAGAATAGGAATATGTCACCTCTACCATGGAATCCAGTAGTTGATGATTAGTCACCTCATTACTTTGAAAAAATAAGCCAATTTCATCTCTTCTCTCTTTGATAGTCTCTTTCTGATAACTTCTAGGAGAGGAAGATGGTCGTGTACCTCTTTATTAGGAGAAAAGTAATTTCCACCAGAGACGTCAATTACCCTCTCACATAACTGGGCTTTATCAATCAAGGTAGATAAAATCTTCTCTTGCACAAGCTCTATTATTGGATGGGTGTCCACTTCATTGCATTCAAGAACCAAATCTCCCTTACCTATGTTGTGATATGCATTCTCCCTATCTTTCATTGCATCTTCATTATCTTCAAGAATGAAATCAGTAGGAATAAACACAAAAGGAGGAGAAAACTGAACAATTAATGGCCCCTCTTCAATTTGATTTGGTTTTGTATTTGGGCTATCAAATTATTCTTCTTTCTTTACAACCTCTAACATGTTATGGTTTTTTTTATAAAAATCTTATAATTTAGATTGATAATGTTTGGTTCATAAAGATGAGAAGGCGAAGTAGAGAAAAACTCATCTTCAATAGTTAGACCTTCCATACCTAAGTTGTTGTGAAAGATTTATACTCTCCACTTTAGTACTTCTTCAGAGGAGTCATGAACATTCAACAAGCTCTCAAATAGTATATCCACCATTAATCCTTTGTCAACAAGCCCTTCTTTATCAGGTGAGCATTTCTTAATAGGAGAATGCCAAAAGAAAACAACTTCTCTTTGTATGTCTTCTACTAGGTATTGTTCTTCATCATCAAAGGTAAGATCTTGATGATAAAAAATTCCAAGTAAAATGGTGTCATAAAAAGGCTCTTCCTTACCATTCTTCTTGATCTTCAATTAGTCACTTCTTCTTCTTCTTTTGTAGGAGGTTCATGAGTTGTTTCTTCTTCATAGTGACAGTTGGTCTCAAGATCTTTTCTTCAATTACCTCTTTATCAAGGATAAGATTCTTACCAACGAGTTAGTGAATTTTTTCCTCATGCTGATACAACCTTTCTTCAGGTTGAACTTCATTGCTTCTTTCTTCAACTGGAGTTAGACTTGTAGGTATTGGAACATCATAAGTGGGATGTTCTAGTGTAGGCATATGATCATGAAAAGGTTCTTTTTCAAAAGAATCTAATGGAATATGTTACCTTGATCTATATCATTAGGAATATATTCTTGTCTACCAAATACTACAATAATATTAGAACTATAGTCAAGAGACATTACCATGGGAGTTTCATAATTAGGTGTAGATGCTACCTTCAACTTTAGCTCCTTTCTATTGTCTTTTTGTTGATCCTTCAATTTGTAGAATAGTTTGCAAAGGTGATCCCATATATTCTTTGCTCTAGGGTCAACTCCTTTATTATGACTCTCTGCAAAATTCAACAAGATCTTCTTAAAAACCTTGTTCTTAATTTTATAAAGATCCTCAAGGGTGGGCTCATGCCTTAGCTTACCCAAGGGTTTTTAATGTTCAACTATATGTACTTGTTTCATCTTGTAGAATCTAGAGTGCACACATTTCCATAGGGAGGCATAAATATGATCATCTTCGATGCTAATATTTTTTTGGATAGCATGGGAGATGGTTTCTTTATATAGAAATAAAAGCTCTCACAAAAACATGTTAGTAGTTTTTTTAAGCTCTTGGAGAGTAGGTTTAGACCTTGGCCTTTTCCCATTCTTTGAATTTGGCATGACCATTGAATTACATTGGACCTTCTTAGACCAAAGAAAGTAGCTCCTTCATACAAAGTCACCAGTATTCATCCTAGGGAAGACACCTTTAGATTTCTAAGGATGAGAAACCAAACACTAGGCTTAGATTCCAATCCCTAGTAGAGTCACCAAAAACTGTTGGTTAATAGTTTGTCCCTCTTGCTATCTTTCCTTTGCCTTGACTCTAGATGCCCAAAATGTGATGAAACAAAAGGATGTTACCAACAAATGGGTTAGTGTATGTGTTATATCATTGCCCTCTGAATTGTAAGGTATAACTCCCTTGTATGCAATATATGCAATGAATTGTGTTTTTTAATAGATCATTGGAATATGGGGTATTCTCTTAGCCTGAGAGAAGAAAAGGATAAACTAGGATGTTCATAACTACAAAAACCCCAAGTAGAAATAGATTTGGGAAACTTATAATACCCAGTGGAATGGATATCACAAGCTACCTTGAAGTTATTCTAACATCTACTCCTACTTCTAAGTGTAGATTTACCATTTAAATGCAAAAGAGGAATGAAGAAATATGCACATGAGGGAAAATGGAATTGATTTCACTATTAGCCTTGAACAAAATGGAATCCAACCAATAACTAATAGATTCATATACATTTATCTTTCATTTCCCAATGAAACTATCTAACATGATATGAAATGAACAAGAGAGGAAGCATAATCATATATGAGGAAAGTAAATTGAATCCACTTGATTATTACATGATTACATATAATTTTCTTCAGCTCTTTGTGTAGAACTAATCTATGTGTGGTCAACAAAACATGATAAGAAAATACTGTAAATGGAACTATAGAACCATTCACCCTCAAGTTTGTCGATACTTTCAATATCAAATGAGGTTACATTTATAGTTTATTGTCATTTCTTAATCTTGGTAGAGCAAAAATCATGCAAATAGAAATGAATAAAATATAAAATTATCCAATCCACATAATGATACAATCACATGGTATCTCTTCTGCTAACAATTCTAAATCCATGATATTTTTGAAAATGCTTGATGACTATTCTTCTTCATGTGATCTTAGAAAAAATTGTAGAAAATGGTTTATTCTTCATCTTCTATTGTTTTGTTCCAAACCCTTGTATTTCATATTCCAAAAATAACTTTATTTTTGAATTCCCATCATTGATCTCAAATTGACGTTAGGCACACTGTGGCAAATAGTTGGTACCATTCCATTGCTTGGAGAATCAAATGACTACAAAAATTGATGGGCCCATCAAGACATGTGTTCCTCTATCACTATGTCTCCATGATTAACGATTGAGGAACTTTTCATAATGATATAGTGATGACCGTTGATTGATCCAGAGATCAATGGTGAAAAGAAATTCTTAATAACCCTAATTATTTCTCGTATAGAACCAATCAAATAAAGACACTTGTCACCTTGTTTGACATTGTACTAGCAAAAAAAGGAAATTTCCCATAGGAACACATGTCATTCTATCATTATGTCACATAAATTAAAAGTTGAGCAACTTTCCATAAGGATATCACGAGAAGCATTGATTTCAAGTCTGATCTACAGTGATGATTCTTCTGGGAATCTTACCCTTAGTTGGGTCTCGCAGATAGGTGTCAAATAATTGTTATGTCAACATGATTATCAATCATACAACTTTGGAAAGTGACATAGTGACAAGCATAAATCCTTTAATATCTGATAGCTGAGTAGATGCATTTTTGAATACTTATATTTTCATTATAAAATACCATCTATCAATCTGGTCTTCATCTAAAGATCTAGATTTAGTCTTTGAGCTATTTGACTTCTTAACTTTGTGTGGATTAAATATTATTCATTGATTTCATTTGAAAAAGAGTTATACCAACTTTGACCAAGTTCTTTCACCATCTCTACATCTTTTAATGCTTACTTTGAATTGAATTCAATTGTTCTTGCTTCTAGCTTGTTCTCATGATCTACATATCATTTTTAAGTCTAAGTCATTGATGTTCATTTTTTTTTGAATATGCATGTGATCTCTCCATTCTACCTATATTATACCCTTAATAGAAAACTTCATGATAGAGTCAAGATTTCTTATTAATAGAACTGATTCTCTCTCTCTCTCTCTCTCTCTCTCTCTCTCTCTCTCTCTCTCTCTCACACACACACACACACACACACACACACACACACACACATCTAGACTATGCAAAAACTTGCCCTTCCAAATCCTAGTCACCTAGCATAATTGAATCCATTACACTATTCTTGTATTCCCACCTAGGAAACTTAGAGATAAAGATGAGAGAGGAAACTTTAATGGAAACCTAGACCAAACATAGACACAAAATGTTGACATAACCCTAATATTGAAAAAATATAAGAGACTAGAATCACAACAACAAATTAAACCTTTTCACAGCTTAGTGAACCCATAAAATATTTATCATCATGCATGCATCCATATGATTATGCAATGACTTAAAACTTGTAAGTTACTATCAAATCCATTTGCAGAAATGTAAACATGAAACATAACAAATTCAATCAACACATTTGACAAAATGATTTATGTGGAAATCAAATTTGGGGAAAACCACTAGTAACATGCTACTCTTTTTCACTCTTCTGAAGTGATGTCCTGTGAAAGGCCAACCCTATTAAAAGTTATAATGCACACTGTTAAATATGACTTGTTTAAATGATTTCAATCACCCTATTAGGAGTGAGCCTTGTTAGAGGACTTTAGACCATTCACTTGGGATGTCACCCAATTAAAAGATATACAAATGACTAGTAGGTCAACCTTAATCCAAAGAATTTACCCTAAACTGATTACAATTGTTAGAAAGTAATAGTAAAATTTGATCTAATAATAACTTACAACTCTATTTGCAAATTATAGATCTCTATTTTAGTCCTGCATTTTTCTTGGCTTTCACACATTTTAGCTCTGATAGCTTGTTCACTATTCAAGCATCCATACCCTTAATCCTTCTTGCTTAACATGCCAATGCAAACTCTTCACTTAGGTCACTGAATAAAGCAATACCTTAGACTCTTTTTCTTCCTTAGGTTCTCACACATGACAACTATTTCTTTTGACCAGCCATCGCTATGAATAGGAAATTAAGATATTTTTCCATTCATTCTCCATTGTCCAATTTAGGATTAGGACAGATTAGCTAGGATTCAATGAATGTACCCCTTATTTCACTTCATCCCTTTCTAGAAACTTCTCCTTCAATCCTCTCTGAATTCACCTCAAAATAGTTTACCATGGATTTTGTACCACTAACTCATTAGTATAATCTTCCACATGGTTCACACAATCCAAGAAAATAAACTTGTTGTCTTAGATCTATCAAATTCATGATCTTTCAAATAATGTTGACACTTGATATTTACTTGGTTCTAATGCTAGACACATATTTCATTGCTTGACATCCTCTATTAAATTACTTAGCATAAAATAAAGTTTATTGGTGCTTGACATCAACTAAACTTTACTTAGCATCCACAATGTTACTCAACATGCACTAAAATAAACTTTTACTCAGCTCCAACTAATTTTCTACTTGGCTTGCACTAACTTTGCTTGTTGCCTACTATCCACTTGGTCAAGCTTTGTAGACAAACTTTATTATACTTATTCTTTTGAACTTGCTTAGTGTAACCAATCTTTTGCAACCTTGAGTAGATTGTCAATGCACTATGTTACCATTTTTTAAATTGATTCTTGTACTCCTTTTCATATCATAAATCAACCTTTCCTCTAGGTGCTATTGTTACATCTTTTGATCAAATCCTCTTCATCAATCAAATAAGTGATAGTACCAACAAATAGTAGGTTTGACATTAGTGACAAAACAATGATTGAAACACATTTATCATACTTGTATCAATCTATTTTCAAAAAACTCCTTCTTTAACAATCTCCCTCTTTGGTATTAATGGCAAACCAAACTGACTAGGTCAAAATAGTAAGACCAACAAAATAC
Organism: Cupressus sempervirens; assembly: GCA_028749045.1. NCBI lineage: Eukaryota > Viridiplantae > Streptophyta > Pinopsida > Cupressales > Cupressaceae > Cupressus > Cupressus sempervirens. Next base: position 296,725,994 of record CM053784.1, on the reverse strand, counting down.
CAATGTATTGAAATCTATCCCTCTATCAGCAACTTCCATCTTTTGAATAGGTTACAAAACTCTATTGTGTCATCCTTATGACTACCTCTAAATTACTTCTTATATCTCCCTCTTCTTCCTCTTGCTAGGTAGATGTAATCAATAGATACACTTTCTATTTCAGTAGTCAAAATTTCTCCCTCATACTATGAGTTAGGATTTCTCCGTCTTTGTTTCCTTTTCCCATATTATATATCTCCCTCTTAGCTATATATCTCCCTCTTTCAGTAATATCTCCTTCTTTAACAACAATTCCAAAGACTTGTAATCTTAATATGTATATATGAACTCCTTTAGTTTCTCCCTCTATCACCTTACGTGTGACAAATTTATAGTTCCAACTCTTTGATTACTTTAGGTAGCTCCTAAAGTAAGATCCAATGCATCAATTTGTAACATATGGAAATCATCTTGTTTGATGTAGGGCACTCCTTTTGTTACTTAGATAGCCTTTCATAGGGGTATCACCCTTATTTTAACTCTTAGATACTCATGAGCATCCTTAGGTAATGCCTTCCTAAAGATATCAATGATTTTTTCTTTTGTGTTGACTTATTCCATCTTCACCTCTTTATCTTGAACTAATTCACTCAAGTAATGATACTTGATTGCAATGTGCTTAGTCCTTGTGTGCATTGTGTGATTCTTTGATATATTTATAGCACTTTTATTATCACAATAAATAATCACTAGTTAGGTAATTTCTTTCTTCATACCTTTGAGTAGCTATTTCATCCACACAATTTTTGTACAATTTACAACAACAAAAACATATTCAACTTCAACTATAGATTGTGAGGTGCAACTTCATTTCTTTTTAGTCTATGTAACTAGCCTCTTGCCTAAGAAAAATGCTCTTTCCCTCATGCTCCTTCATTAATGTTTCCAGCCCAATCAACATCAATATAGGCTCTTAACAAAAATTTCTTATAGTATAAACCATATTCCTTTGTTCCTTTCAAATATCTCATTATTCACTTTACAGCCATCAAATAATTCTTCCTAGGATTAGCAGAGAATCTTGCAACTATCCCTATGGATAAAGTAATATCAGGTTTTCTATGAACAACATATTGCAATTTTTCAATCATACACCTCTATAATGTTTGATTTACCTTAACTAAATCATCATTCTTTTACAACTTGTGTCTTGTCACCATAGGTCTACTTACTATTTTAGAATCCTCCAATCCAAAAGTTTTTAGTATCTCCTTGACATACTTTGATTGAGTGATGTATATACCATATTTCATCTGTTGTACTTGCAAACCCACAAAGAACTTGATCTCCCCAAACATAGAAATCTCAAATTCTTTCTTCATTTCATTTGCAAAAGCCTTACATAAAGTATCTTGACCTCCAAATACAATATCATCAACAAAAATTTCAAATAATAAAATACCTTTTCCTTTCTCTATCTTCAAGTATAGATTGTTTTTATCATCAGTCCTTTCAAATCCAATCTTCACAAGATAGTTTTGAAGTCTCTCATACCATGCTCTTGGTGTTTTTTTCAAACCATATAAAACTTGTCTAATCTACATACCATATTTTTATTGTTAACATCAACAAATCCTTTTGGCTAATCTATATAAACTTCTTCCTCTAGTATACCATTTAGAAATGTAGATTTAACATCCATTTGATAAACTTTGAAATTTTTGTATGTAGAATAAGCAAGCAGGGTTCTTACTCCTTCCATTGTAGCAATAGGAACAAATGTTTCTCCATAGTCAATCCCTTCTTCTTGCAAATATCCTTTACAAACTAATCTTTCTTTGTTCCTTGTGACTTCACCATTTTCATCTAACCTATTTTTATATACCCACTTGGTGCCAATTATATTTTTGTCTTCTGGTCTTGGAACTAGAGTCCATGTTTTGTTTTTCTCAATTTTTTCAATCTCCTCTTCGATGGCTTTTCTCCAGTCCACATCTTCTAAGGCTTATTTTACTATTTTGGGTTCCTTCATGCTTAGTAAACATGTATCACTTCTCAACTTGTTCCTTTTCATTGGTCTATCATCTTTATCTCCAATGATTTGTGCACCAAGATGATGTATCTGAACATATTTAGACAATCTTGGTTCAAATCTTGTTTCTTCATTTTGTCTTTCAACTTCTGAGTCACTATGTACATCTTTGTTAGATAATGCCACATATCTTTCATGTACACTAATCTCAAAATCAAAATATGCCTCAACTCCATTCTGTAACTTGGCATTCATAGTATGTGACTTGGTAGTCGCTAAAACTTGTTGTTAGTTTGTAGCTTGATTAGCGACATCTTCTTTAGCAAGCATGCATTTATAAAAATATACAAATGATTTGTATTCTTTTGGTTCCTTCATAGGTTCAACCTCATATGCTTTTGTATATTCATCAAATTTCACATTTGCACTTTCCACAACCTTTTAGTGTTAGTATTTGAACACTTATAAGCTTTACTTCTTATGAAATAACTTAGGAATATACTTTCTTCAATTTTTTTCATCTAGTTTACCATTCTTGAAATCTCTGAGAATATATTATTTTCTTCCAAATACCTTAAAACATTTTACATTGGGTGAGTATACATACCATAGTTCAAAAGGTGTTTAATGAGTACCTTTCTTGATGTGTACACAGTTCAAGGTATAGACAACTGTACTTACAGCTTCTCTCTAGTATTTCAAAGCAACATTTTTCTCCATCATGAGTGTCCTAGCACAATCCATTATTGACATGTTCCTCCTTTCAACAATTCAATTTTGTGGAGGGGTTCTAGGAGCAAATGTCTATCTTTTGATTCCTCTGGCATTACAGAACCTCTAAAACTCATTTGATGTAAATTCTCCTCCTTTGTTAGATCTTAAACATTTCAAAATTTTACCTATTTCTTTTTTGATTTTTGCTAAGTACCACTTAAACATTTGGAAAGCATCAGATTTCTATTTCAGAAATATAATTATCATTGTTCTAGAATAATCATCAACAAGCAACATAATGTACTTACCTCCTTTGTAGCTTTGCACTTCAATTGGTCCACACAAGTCAGTATGAATAATCTCTAGTATTTCTTTAGAGGTGTAAGTTTTACACTTAAAACTTGACTTTGTCATCTTGCCTAACTATATTGTTTGCACATTATATTGTCATGCTTCTTCAACTTAGGCAAACCTCTAACTCTTATCATGTTACTAATACTAACCAAGTCATCAAAATTAGCATGACATAACCTGTTGTTCCATAGCCACACATCATCAAATTCTAAAACTAAACAAGTAGCATCCTCTATATTAAGATAAAATAGATTACTCCTAGTTTGATCACCCTTTCCAATCAATTTTCCATTAGTAGTATATATCTTAGTGATCTTTCTTTTAAACTCAACCTTACATCCTGAATTGTTAAGTTGTGACACACTCAATAGATTATAGTTAAGTCCTTCAACATAATAAACATTGTCACATAAAATCTTTTCTATGAGTTTGATAGAAATTTTTTCTTTTATTAGAAATGGTGCATCATTACCAAATCTTACACTATTTCCATCATAACAATTCAAGGTAATGAACTTACTTATATCTTTAGTCATGTGATGTGAACCCCCACTGTCAATCATCCATCTATCATTCTTGTTCACACAAGGCACAAGTGTAGTTGCCTCATCTTCATCAGATTCCTCCTTCATTGCAACATACACCACTTCATCATCATGCTCATTAGATTCATCTCTTATTTCCTCTTCAGCAATGTAGCAAGACTTCTTTCTTTTATCTTTGTAATCCTTTCTATCTTCATCTCTTCTACTTTTGTACTTGTCACCACCTCTATAGTTCTTCTTCTCTATACATCTAGTAGCAATATGACCAAACTCATTGCAATTGAAACAAATGATAGGTAATTTACCTTTAAAATTTCCTTTACCTCTATGAAATCATTTTTCTAGTAGTGCTTCAAGTTGATCTACATCCTCCTCATTTGTATCACTATCACTGGCAATATATTTTGTCTATTTCTTCTTCTTCTTCTCATCAAGCTCCTTTAATGACAACTTAGCTTTGAAAGTAGATTCAATAATTTTAGGTTTGTAATTATCAAAGTTAGATAGTTCAAACACAGTGAGCCTACCTACTAGACCTTGAAGAGTTAGATCATTCCCTGATACACATCTTAGTTCTTGTATTGTCAAAACTCTAATAGCATAGATGGGTAGAAGTGTTCTCAAAATTTTTCTTAGTACAATATCATCATCTATTTTACTAGTATCTCTTCTTATTTCATTAACATCTTTTATCCTAGAGAAGTATTGAGTAATATTCTCACCTTCTTGCATTCTCATATCATCAAACTTATCTTTGAAACTTTCATCTTTGGCTCTTAGAATATTCTTGTCTCTTCCATAGATAGTGTTTAGATCATCCCACATTTTGTATGCACTAGAAAGACTTTTGATATCATCAAATTCAACATAGCTTAGGAAAGAGGCAATCTCTAACATTGCTTGGTTGTGTTCTTTTTTCTTTTTCAAATCCTTAGTAGTTAGGGTTCTAGTAGGATCAACATGCTCAATAGTAATGGTAGATTGTGCATGATCTTCAAGTCCTCCAAGGTTTAGCTTCATCAAACTTTTCCATGCATAAAATTTATCTCTATTAATCTTGGGTACTTCTCTTTTTACCATATTGATCTTTGTGCTTCTAGTTCCTTCAAACTAGTCCTCTTAAGTTGATGGCTTTGATACCAATTGTTGCAAATCTTTAGAATAACTGAGAGGGGGTGGGGATGAATTAGTTATTTAAGATCCAGATGTATAATTAAAAAATTTCATAGCTTAGTGAACCCATACAATAATTATCATCATGCATGCATCCATAAGATTATGCAATGACTTAATTTTTTTAGGTTACTCATCAAATCCATTTGCAGAAATGTTAATATGAAACATAATAGATTCAATCAAAACATTTGACACAATGTTTTATGTGAAAACCAAATTTGGGAAAAACCACTAGTAACATGCTACTCCTTTTGACTCTTCTGAAGTGATGCCCTATGAAAGGCCAACCTTGTTAAAGGTTATAATGCACATTGTTAAATATGATCTGGTTAAAAGATTTCAATTAGCTTGTTAGGAGTGAGCCTTATTAGAGGACCTTAAAACATTTACTTGAAATGTCACCCAGTTAAAGGATTTACAAATTACTGTTAGGTCAACCTTAATCCAAAGGATTTACCCTAAACTCATTACAATTATTAGAAAATAATAGTAAGGCTTGATCTGATAACAACTTAGAACTCCATTTGTAGATTAAATAGATTAATTTCAAACCTCAATTCTACTTGAATTTTAAATTTTTTAGCTCTGATAGCTTGTTCAACCTTCAAGAATCCATACCCTTAAGCCTTCTTTCTTAACATGCCAATGTAGACTCTTCACTTAGGTAAATGAATGAAGTAATAGCCTAGACTCTTTTTCTTCCTTAGGTTCTCTCACATGACAACCTTTGCTTCTGACCAACTATCCCTATAAATATGAAATAAAGATATTTTTCTATTCATGCTCCATCATCCAATTTAGGGTTAGGATAGATTAGGTAGGATTCAATGAATCTACCCCTTATTTCATTTCATCCCTTTCTAGAAACTTCTCCTTTAATCCTCTTTGAAATCATCTCAAAATGGTTTACCATGGATTCTATACCACCAACTCATCAATCTTATCTTCCACATGGTTTACACAATCCAAGAAAAAAAACTTGTCAGCTCAGATCTATCTAATTCATGATCTTTCAAATAATGCTAACACTTGAAAATTTACTTGCTTTTGATTCTTGCCACATACTACATTGCTCTACATCCTTTATAAAATCACTCGGCATGAACTAAAGTTTACTAGTTCTTGACATCAAATAAAATTTACTCCGCATTCACTGTGTTACTTGACATACACTAAAATAAAATTTTACTTGGCTCCAACTAATTTTCTACTTGACTTACATTGACTTTGCTCGACACCTACTATTCACTTGGTCAAGCTTTGTAGACAAACTTTATTATATTTATTCTTCTAAACTTGCTTAGTGTAACCAATCTTTTGCAATATTAACTAGATTATCAATGAATTATGTTACCATTATCTTAGCTAATTCTTGTACTCTTTTTCATATCATAAATCAACCTTTCCTCTAGGTGCTATTGTTACATCTTTTCTTCATCAATCAATTAAGTGATAGTACTCAAATTATGTAAGTAGTTGTCTTACCAAAAAATAGCAAGTTTGACATTAGTGAAAAATAATGATTGAAACACATTTAACATACTTGTATCAATATATTTTCAAAATTCTCCTTCTTTAACACTTTTATGAAGGTATGATTGCTGAAGAAGATCCTAAAAATCAAGTTGCAAACCAGCATCAAGTTTTAGTGCTAAGTCACATGCTATAAATGCTAAGTTGCATTCAGGAACTGAGTTACATTTAGGTGCCAAGTTATAGAATGAAGTTGAGGCACATTCTAATCATGCGATTAGTATAAATGAAAGTGATGTTGAACTACCTAATAAAGATGTACATAATGATTTAGAAGTTGAGAGACCAAATGAAGAAAACATAACATAGCCAAGATTGTCTAAGTATGTAAAGGGACATCATCTTGCTGCACAAATCATTGGAAATAAAGATGCTAGACCAATGACAAGGAACAAGTTGAGAAATGATACATTTTTAATGAGCATACAAGAACCCAAACCACTTAAAGATTCCTTACAAGATGTGGAATGGAGAAAAGCCATGGAAGAAGAGATTGAACAAATTGAGAAAAAAAAAACATGGACTCTAGTTCCTAGACTAGAAGATAAAAATGTGATTGGTACCAAGAGGGTATATAGAAACAAGTTAGATGAAAATGGTGAAGTCACAAAGAAAAAGACAAGATTAGTTTGTAAAGGATATGCACAAGAAAAAGGGATTGACTATGGAGAAACATTTTTCCCTATTGCAAGATTGGAAGGAGTAAGAACCCTTCTTGCTTACTTTGCATACAAAGGTTTCAAAGTTTATCAAATGGATGTTAATTTTGCATTTCTAAATGGTATATTAGAGGAAGAGGTTTATATAGAACAGCCAAAAGGATTTGTTGATGCTAACAAAAAAATCATGGTATGTAGATTACACAAAGATTTATATAGTTTGAAGCAAGCACCAAGAGCATGGTATTAGAGGCTTCATAAATATCATGTGAAGATTGGATTTAAGAGGACTGATGATAACATCAATCTATACTAAAAGATAGAGAAAGGAAAAGGTATTTTTTTATCTAAATTTTTTGTTGATGATATCATATTTGGAGGTTAAGATACTTTATGTAAAGCTCTTGCAAATGAAATGAAACAAGAAGTTGAGATGCCTATGTTTGGAGAGATCAAGTTCTTTATGGGTTTGCAAGTACATTAGATAAAATATGTTATATACTTTACTCAGTCAAATTATGTTAAGGAGATATTGAAAACTTTTGGATTGGAGAATTCCAAGCTAGTAAGTACACCTATGGTGACAGGACATAAATTTTCAAAGAATGATGATTCAACTGAGGTGAATCAAACATTATAGAGGTCTATGATTGAAAAATTGCAATATGTAGTACACAACATACCTAATATTGCATTCTCTATAGGGATAGTTGCAAGATTCTCTACTAATCCTAGGGAGAATCATTTGATGGTTGTTAAGAGAATAATGAGATATCTGAAAAGAACAAAGGACTATGGTCTATACTATAAGAAAAATGAGAACTTTGAATTGAGATCCTGTATTGATGCTAGTTGGGCTAGAAATATTGATGATAGAAAGAGCGCTAGTGGAGGAGTATTTTTCTTAGGAAAAAGGCTTGTTGCATGGAGTAGCAATAAGAAAAAATGCATTTCTCAATCTACTGCTGAAGTTGAATATGTTTATGCTATAGTAGATTGTACAAACACTATAAGGATCAAATAGCTACTCAAAGGTATGAAGGAAGAAATCACTGAACTTGTGATACTTTAATGTGACAGTACAAGTGATATACATATATCAAAGAATCTTGTGATGCATACAAAGACTAAGCACATTTCAATCAAGTATCATTAGTTGAGAAAATTAGTTCAAGATAAAGAGGTGAAGATAGAATATGTCAACACCAAAGAGCAATTTGCTGATATCTTTATAAAAGCATTACCTAAGGATGCTCATGAGTATCTAAGAGGTATACTAGGGGTGATACCCCTATCAAAGGCTATGTAATAAGCATGAGGAGTTTCCTACATCAAAAAAAATTTATTAGCATATGTTACACATTGATGCAGTGGAACATCATTTAGGAGTTACCTAAAGTAATCAAAGAGTTGGAATTACAAATCAATCACAAACTAGGTGACCAAGGGAGAAACTAAAAATTTTCATATCTACATATGAAGATGATATGTCTTTGGAATTCTTATCAAATAGTGAAATAAAGGAATTGAAATGAGAGAGAGAAAGTGTACTAAGTTTCATGAAAGTTGTAGGAGATGAAGGAGAAATCTTAATCTACCTAATCTTGACAGCCAAGGGAGAAAGTGTACTTGCTGATTACATCTACCTAGTAAGAGGGAGATAATTTTGTGGGAGATATAAGAAATGATCAAGAGGGATTCATAAGGATGAGTTGATTTTCTATTGATTAGAAAAAAAAATTTGTAACCTATCCAAAAGATGAAAGTTACTGATAGAGGGAGAGATTAGAATATAAGGAATTATTTGCTATTTTAGTATTTTTTGGTTATACTAATTAAATTTGGTCAGTTTGGTTTGCCATCAATTCCAAAGATGGAGATTGTTGAAAATAGATGAATACAAGTATGATAAATGTATTTCAATAATTGTTTTTTCATTGATGTCAAACCCACTACTTGCCGGTAAGACAATTGCTTATATGATTTAAGTACTATTATTTATTTGTTTGATGAAGAGGATTTGATCAAATGAGGTAATAATAGAACCTAGAGGAAAGGTTCAATTATGATATGGAAAAGGAGTACAAGAATCAGTTAAGACTTATATTATAGTGCATTGATAATCTACTTAAGGTTGCAAAGGTTGGTTACACTTATTTAAGTTCAGAAGAACATGTTAAACAAAGTTTGTCTACCAAGCTTGACAATTTACATAGTAGGTGCTGTGAAAAGTTAGTGGAAGCCGAGTAGAAAATTAGTTGGAGCTAAAAAAAGTCAATTTCAATGTAAGCCAAGTAAAGTTTAGTTGATATTGAGAACCAATAAACTTTAGTTCATGCTGAGTGATTTGACATTGGATGTTGAGCAATGTAGTATGTGTTGAGCATCATAAACTAGTTGATGTTGAGTGTCAACATTATAAGAAAGATTGAGAATTTGATAAATCTAAGCTAACAAGTTTAATTCCATGGATTGTGTGAACTATGTGGAAGATAAGGTTGATGAGCTGGTGGTACAAAATTCATGATGAACCATTTTGAGGAAAATTCAAAGAGGGTTGAAGGAGAAGTTTCTAAGAGGGAATGTAATGAAATAAGGGGTAGATTCATTGAATCCTACCTAATCTGATCTAACCCTAAAATGGATGATAGGGGATGAACGAAAAACATATTAATTCTCTATTTATAGAGGTGGCTAATTAGAAGCAAGGCTTGTCCTATGTGAGAACCTAAGGAAGACAATGAGTCTAGGGTATTGCTTCATTAAGTGAACAAAGATTTGTAATTAGCAAGTGTGTTGTAAGTTGTTATCAGATCAAACCTTACTATTACTTTCTAATCATTGTATTTGTTTAGGGTAAATACTTTGGATTAAGCTTGACCTAAAAATCATTTTTAAATCCTTTAAGTGAGTGACATTCCAAGTGAATGATCTAAAGTCCTATAATAAGGCTAACTCCTAATAGGGTGATTGAAATCATTTAACCAGGTCACATTTAACAATGTGTATTGTAACCTTTAACAAGGTTGGCCTTTCATAGGGTATCACTTCAGAAGAGTGAGAATGAGTAGCATGTTACTGGTTATTTTTCCCAATTTGAGTTTCCAAATTAAATTTTTGTGTCAAATGTGTTATTGAATTTCTTATGCTTCATGTTTAAATTTTTTCAAATTGATTTGATAGTAACCTACAAGTTTAAGTGATTGCATAATCAAATGGATGCATGCATGATGAAAGTGTTTTTATAGATATGGGTTCACTAAGTTGTGAAAATTTTTAACTATACATCTAGACCTTGGATAACTAATTCACCCCCTCTTAGTTATTCTAAAAGAATTCCAACACTATTTTGTGTTGAGAATAGATTGAAAATAGTACAAAGAGGGAGATTGTTGAGAACAAAGAATGTTAAATATGTTGACCATTGTTTGAGGGAGGTTGTTGAGAAAAAAATATGATAAATATGTTTCAATCATTATTTTGCACCTAATGTCAAACCTACTATTTTTTTGTAAGACAACTACTTATATGATTTAAGTACTATCACTTATTTGATTGATGAAGAGGATTTGATCAAAAGATGTAACAAAAGTACCTAGAGGAAAAGTTAAGTTATGATTATGTAAAGGAGTATAAGAATTAGTTAAGACAGTGATAACATGATGTAATGATAATCTACTTAAGGTTACAAAGGCTAGTTATACTAATAAAGTTTAGAACAAGCTACACAAAGTTTGTCTACCAAGCTTGACCGAGTGGATAGTAGGTGGCAAGCAAAGTTAGTGCAAGTCACATAGAAAATTAGTTGGAACCGAGTAAAAGTATGTTCTAGTGTATGTCAAGCAGAATAGTGGATACCAAGTAAAGCTTAGTTAATGCCAAGCAATATTAAACTTCAATTTGTGCTAAGTAATTTCACAGAGGATACCAAGCAATGCAGTATGTGCCAAGTATCCAAAGAAAGATAATACCAAGTGGCTATGTTATTTAAAAGATCATGAATTTGATGGATCTAAGCAAACAATTTTGTTTCTTAGATTATGTGAAATAAGTGGAAGATAAGATTGATGAGTTGAATGCACAAAATTCAAGGTAAACCATTTTAAGGAAAATTCAAAGAGGATTCAAGGAGAAGTTTCTAGAAGAGATATAGAATGTGTGATAGATTCATTATATCCTACCTAATCTATCCTAACCCTAAATTGGAAAATGGAGAATGAGCAGAAAAAGATCTTAATTTCCTATTTATAAGAATGGCTGGTCAAAAGCAAAGGCTGTCATGTGCAAAAAATTAAGGAAGACAAGGAGTCAAGGGTTTTGCTTCATCAAGTGACCTAAGAGGAGAGTCTACAATGGCATGTTAAGCAAGAAGGCTTAAGGGTATGAATGCTTGAAGGGTGAACAAGCTATTAGAGCTACAATGAGTGAAGGCCAAGTAGAACTGAGGACTAAAACAAAGATCTGTAATTTGTAAATGGAGTTGTAAGTTGTTATCAAATCAAGCCTTACTATTACTCTCTAATAATTGTATCAATCTAGGGTAAATCCTTTGGATTAAGGTTGACCTAATAGTCATTTGTAAATCTTTTAACTAGGTGAAATTCCAAGTGAATGGTCTAAAGTCCTCTGAAAAGGCTCACTCCTAATAAGGTGATTGAAATCTTTTAATAGGGTCACATTTAACAGTGTGTATTATAACTTTTAACATGGTTGGCCTTTCATAGGACATCACTTCAGAAGAGTGAAAATTAGTAGCATGTTACTAGCATTTTTCTCAAACTAGGTTTCCATGTAAATCATTGTGTCAAGTCTATTAATGAATCTGTTATGTTTCATGTTTACATTTTTGCAAGTTGATTTAATAGTAACCTACGATATTTAAGTGATTGCATAATCTTATAGATGCATGGATGAAGATAAATGTTTTATGGGTTCACTAATCTTTAAAAAAATTTATTTAGACATCTAGACCTTGCATAACTAATTCACCCTCCCCCCTCTTAATTATTCTAAAGCATTCCAACAATTGGTATCAGAGCCATTTGCTTAGGAGGACTAGTTTGAAGGTACTAAAAGAAAAAAGATCAAGATGTCAAAAAGAGAAGTACCCAAGCTTAATAGAGATAAATTTCCTACATGAAAAAGTATGATGAAGGTACACCTTGGAGGATGTGGAGATCATGCACAATCTACCATTACTATTGAGCATGTTGACCCTGCTAGAGCCCCAATATTGAGGATATGAAAAAGAAGAAAGAACATAACCAAGCAATGCTGGAGATTTCTTTTTCCCTAAGCTATGCCGAATTTGATGATATCAAGGGTCTTGAAATTACAAAGAAAATATGGGATGTATTGACCACTATCTATGGAGGAGATGAAAATTTTCTAAGAGCTAAAGCTAAAAGACTTGGAGGTAAGTTTGATGATATGAGAAAGGAAGAAGGTGAAAATATTGCTCAATATGTTGCTAGGATAAAAGAATTTGTTAATCAAATAAGAGGATCTACTTGCAAAATAGATGATGGTACTGTGTTAAGAAATTTTTTTAGGACACTATTGCTTATATATACTATTAGAGTTTCTACAATTCAAGAACTGAGATGTATACTAGGGAATAATCTATCACTTGAAGGTCTGGTAGGTAGACTCACTACTTTTGAGCTATCTAACTTTGATAATTAAAAACCTAAGAATATTGAGTCTACTTTCAAAGCTAAGGTATCATTGAAATAACCTGATGAGAAGAAGAAGAAAAAAGATAAAGTATGTGTCTAGTGATAGTGAAATAGATGAGGAGGATGTAGAATAGCTTGAAGCACTACTAGCAAGAAGATTCCACAAAGGTAAATTACCTATCATTTGTTTCAATTGTAGTGAGGTTGGTCATATTGTTGCTAGATATCTAGAGAAGAAGAGCTACAGAGGTGGTGAGAAGTAAAAAAGTAGGAGAGATGAAGACAACAAGGACTAAAAAGACAAAGGAAAAAAGTCTTGCTACATTGTTGAAGATGAAACAAAAGTTGAATTTGATGAATATGATGATGAAGTGGTGTATGTCACAATGAAAGGAAAGTTCAAAGGAAAATTACCTATAATTCATTTCAATTGCAATGAGGTTGGTCATATTGTTTCTAGATATCTAGAGAAGAAGAGTTATAGAGGTGGTGAGAAGTACAAAAGTAGGAGAGATGAAGACAACAAGGATTAAAAAGACAAAGGCAAAAAGTCTTGCTACATTGTTGAAGATGAAACAAAAGTTGAATCTAATGAACATGATGATGAAGTGGTGTATGTCACAATGAAGGATGAATCTAATGAAGATGAGGCAACTACACTTTTGACTTGTGTGAACAAGAATGATAGATGGATCATTGATAGTGGGTGTTTGCATCACACGACTGGAGACAAAAGTAAGGTCATTACCCTGAATTGTTGTGATTGAAATAGTGTAAGATTTGGTAATGATACACCATATTTGATAAAAGGAAAAAGGTTCTATCAAACTCACAGACAAGATTCTATGTGATGAAGCTTACTATGTTGAAGGAATTAACTATAATTTGTTGAGTGTGTTACAACTAAATAATTTAGGATGCAAGGTTGAGCTTGAAAACAAGATTGCTAAGATATATGACACAAATGAAAAACTATTTGGAAAGGGTGATCAAACTAGAAGTAATCTATTCTATCTTGACAAAGAGGATGCTACTTGTCTAATTGTAAAATTTGATGATGTGTGGATGTAGCACAATAGGTTATGTCATGTCAATTTTGATAACTTGGTCAGTATCAATAATATAAGAAAAGTTAGAGGTTTGCCTAAGTTGAAGAAGCTTGATAATACAATGTGAAAAAAATGCCAATTAGAAAAAATGACAAAGTCAAGTTTTAAGAGTAAACCTTATACCTCCAAAGGTATACTAGAGATTGTTCATACTAACTTGTGTGGACCAATTGAAGTGAAAAGCTACAAAGGAGATAAGTACATTATGTTGTTTGTTGATGACTATTCTAGAATGATGAAAATTATGTTTTTGAAATAGAAATATGATGCTTTCCAAATGTTTAAGTGGTACTTAGCAAGAGTTGATAAAGAATCAGGTAAAAGTTTGAAGTGATTGAGATCTAACAAAGGAGGTGAATTTACATCAAATGAGTTTGAGATGTTCTATAATGATAGAGGAATTAAAAGATAGACATTTGCACCTAGAACCCCTCCACAAAATGGAATTGTTGAAAGAAGGAACATGTCTATAATAGACTGTGCAAGAACACTCATGATGGAGAAAAATGTCACTTTGAAATACTGGAGAGAAGTTATAAGTAAAACTATCTATACCTTAAACCATGTAAAAGTAAAGAAAGGTACTCCCTCAACACCTTTTGAAATATGGTATGGATACTCACCCAATGTAAAATACTTTAAGGTATTTGGAAGAAAATGTTACATTCTTAAAGACTTTAGCAATGGTAAACTAGATTGAAAAAGTGAAGAAGGTATATTCCTAGGATATTCCACAAGAAGTAAAGCTTATAAGTGTTTAAATACTAAGACTAAAAAAGTTGTGGAGAGTGAAAATGTAAACTTTGATGAATATATAGAAGTACATGAGGTTGACCCTATGAAAGAACCAGATGAATACAAATCATTCGTATACTCTTACAAAGGTATGCCTACTAAAGAAGGTGCTACAAATCAAGCTACAAACCAACAACAAATTTTAGGGACTACAAGGTCACATACTATGAATTTCAAGTTGCATTTAGGAACTGAGCTACATTTAGATGCCAAGTTATAGAATAAAGTTGAAGCACACTTTGATTTTGAGATTAGTGTACATGAGAGAGATGTTGAACTACCATACAAAAATATACACACTGACTCTAAAGCTAAAAGACAAATTGAAGAACTAAGAGCTAAACCAAGATTTTCCAAATATGTCAAAAGACATCTTCATGCTACAAAATTATTGGAGATAAAGATGCTAGACCAATGACAAGAAACAGATTGAGAAATGATACATGTTTGTTGAGCATGAAGGAACCCAAATTAAAGAGAGATGCATTAGAAGATGTGGAATGGAGTAAAGCCATGGAAGAAGAGATTGAATAAATTGAAAAAAAAAAAACATGGACTCTAGTTCCTAAACTAGAAGACTAAAATGTGATTGGCACCAAGTGGATATTCAAAAACAAGCTAGATGAGAATGGTGAAGTCACAAGGAACAAGGAAATATTAGTTTGTAAAGGATATGCACAAAAGGAAGGAATTGACTTTGGAGATACATTTGCCCCTGTTGCTAAATTGGAAGTAGTAAGAACTTTATATGCTTATTTTGCATGCAAAAGTTTTAGAGTTTATCAAATGGATGTTAAATCTACATTTCTGAATGGCATATTAGAGGAAGAAGTTTACATAGAGTAGCTAGAAGGGTTTTTTGATGTTAACAATAAGAACATGGTATGTAGATTGAATAAAGATCTATATGATTTGAAACAAGCACCAAGAGCATGGTATGAGAGACTTCAAAAGTATCTTGTGAAGATTGGATTTGAAAGGACTCATGATAACAACAATCTATACATAAAGATAGAAAAAGGGAAAGGTATTTTGTCATCTAAATTTATTATTGATCATATCATATTTGGAGGATAAGATACTTTATGTAAGGCTTTTGCAAATGAAATGAAGAATTTTTTTGGAATTTTTATGCTTGGATAGATCAAATTCTTTGTGGGTTTGCAAGTATATCAAATGAAATTGCTGAAAATATTCAAGACTAGCTAGGTTACTAATAGGGGAGGGGTGAATCAGTAACCTCAAAAGCTTTTTAATAAATTCAAAACTTAATTACATTAATATTAATAAATCCAATCTACTTCATGCATGAGAAATTGAGAAACAGAAGACACCATGAACACAATATTTAGTGACCTAGAAACCTTCCAAATAGAAAGTAAAACTAGGGTGCTTACATTGATCACTTCTAATGATCTACCCTATTAGGAGAAATTAGGACTGCTAGGTCCACCTTGTTAGAGGTTTTAAAAACATACAATTAAGTATGCACTTGATAAAGAGATTAAAGAAAAGACTGTTAAGTCTACCTTGTGAAAGGATTTGAAGTTGATTCACCTATTAGAATGAAATAGTAGATCTCTAACTTACAACTGAGTTACTGATTGAGACCCTTTGAAGTACTGATCACCTCTATGTGATAGATATAAATTTTTTTCTCCTAATATGGCCTTACAATACACTTACTCTACTACTGATTCACATTCGCGTGCTTATGTTCCATTCACATTATTATATATATGTCATCTAAGGAAATTATATATATATATATATATATATATATATATGAATCCAATTACAAAGTTGGCCATTACACAAGTTACACCAATATTAAAAAGTTAGTCCAAATGTAGATACTCAAGTTTTGAAAATTGACTTGGTGAAGTTTTGATACATGGCATCCATTGTCATTACTCGGCATCATCATGCACTTGGTAGAAGTAGAAGTTCAGTCCATACTAAACACTTCAAAATAGTTTCAAACTTGGTATTTAGTGATGACTCATTAGATATTGTGTAGCTCGGTATAAATTGCATTCCCTATTTACCACAACTACACTTGGTAGACACTATTCTCCATTCAACTTAGTTAACACTAGCTTCGCTTGACTTAAGCTATTAACTTGGTAGAAACTGTAAAGCTTGGCAAAACTGTATACAAAATCTAAATAAGTGTTGTCACTAATAACAAACTTGACTGAATGTCAACAATCTCCCCCTTTGGCATTAGTTACAAAAACACTTATCAGCCAAAACTTATGTACAACATAGTATGATACTTAGCTTGATATGGCATGCTAATTTTTGAGTTTTTTCAAAAAATTTCTTTGTAACTCTACCATATATACTTTTTCTTTGCATGATTCTCCCCCATACAATATACATATCATGCTAGGCATATTAACATACTATGTCTATCTCATAGTATGGTATCTTTCTCTCTTGGTATTACAAATATCTCTCCTCCTTAATTATATCTAAATATCTCTCCCCATTTTTGACAATAATGCCAAAGATTCATACACAATATATTTACATGGAGATACCAAAATGTGAGAGAAAATTAAAATGTACCTTAAGAATGAGAATTAAGGTCTTATCCCAGTTGTTTTGCAAAACTTTGCATGTTTGTAGAGCAACTTGCACTTCTGGAGAGAGTTTGATCATGTGATCTGCAATTGAGAAATTATTTTCATGGATCAATGTTTGGGAATAGGCAATGTGCTTTTGCATTGTATCCATGATGTGAAGGATCAAATTTTGAATATCTATGAGTGTAGACCGGATCCTTTCTTCCTCTCTCAATAATTTTTCCTGCATATTTGATAAGAATCTAATCTTCATATGATGTGTAGCGATTGAACTAGGGTCAAGTTGCAACTACTTTGCACTAACCATCAGATCTTCATCAATTTTATTCAATTTGATCTTTATTTCCTTATTATATTTAGTAATATCACATAAATTTTCAAAAAGTGATGTTATATTTGTGTAAGAGGTTTCAAGACTTGTCAAAATTGAAGAAAGCTCTACCTACTAGATAGCTATTTGCTAAGCAATGTGCTCAAGCACTTTGTTATCAAATTTATTTTCTTCTTTCTCAATCAATTTATCTTGACCACTGGAATCTTCATTGAATTTACTAACTGCCTCTTCTAATTGTAACAAAATGTGTTGAGAAGTATCAACTTCAACACTTATAGCTTCAGTCAAAATGTTCTTTGCATCCTCAATAATATTATATTCTCTATCTCTCTCTTCTCTGAGTTTCTTTTGCTTTGCCTTCTTTTGGAGAAGATGACAGCCTATATGCATTTGATCCATAATGATATTATCAAAGTCCCATTTGGGAATTTCAATTTCATCATCCAGTTCTATATCTTCATCTATTTCCTTTCCACTAATTAAAAGTCTTGGTTGAATCTTTGGTTCAACTTTCTTTGAAGTTAATGCTTTAGAATCTGGAATAGAAGCAATAGTGGAAATAGTAGGACTAGTAGTGAAAATTTGTATAGTGCCTACTAGTGGAATATTGACTAGAATACTTACAAAATCCAAAATTGATGTTTTTACCAAACTTTCCAAAACTGAAATATTCACAAGTGAAGTACTGATAGAATTATTTACAACTAAAGCACTTACAGGAGTATGCACAACTAAGATAAATATAGGAGTATGCATAACTGAGGTTGCCAAAACTGTAGAATCTAAAACTATACTTACTGCTAAGGAGCTTAAAATTATAGAACATTCTATATCCATTGTTGAGGCTGACTTGGTAACTAAAGGATGTTGTAGCTCGATAGATGAAGTGGTAGATACTTTTATTAGTGATGTGTTGAGTTGAGAGGTAGTAGGGAGTGATTGGACATTTGATGTATCAATGGTTGTTACAATCAAATCTGCTAAAATGATCTTTGAGCTTGATGATGTTACAAGTTTTGTTGGAGAGTGAGGAAGTGAGACCATGACAGTTGTAGCTATCTTGACTGGGTCAATCTCTGCTTCTTCTTTCTTGACTTCTTCTGTAGCTTCTTCCTCTTTTTCTTCTTCATCATCCTTCATTAGCTCTTGATATTGTTGGAAATGATTGAAAAGATCATGAGGGAGATTGTTGGAAATGATCATATATAAAAAGTAATGGAAGTAATGGAACTGGTAAAGAATGTTCTCAATCATTATTTTGTCATTGATGTCAAACTTGCTACTTGTAGGAATGCCAATTGCTTTAGTGATCTAAACACTATCAAATGGTTGATTGACAAGGAGGAGGCAATCGATAAGATGTAACCAGAACAACTAGAGAAAGGTTGAAGTTATGATGTTGTAATGAAGTACAAGGATCAGCTAAGCCATTGATAAAAATGTGTATTGATGACATACTCTAAGACACAAAAAATGAGCACACTGAAACATATCAAAGATGCAAGGTTTTAGCTAAGTCGTTTGTAAGGCCTAACTAAGCTCATTAGAGAGAGAGAGTCAAGCAAGCTAGTAAGTGCTGAACAGATTTCTAGTTGAAGCCAAGCAAGTTCAACTTCAGTAAGTGTCGAGTGAACTTCAGATGCCAAGCAGATATAAGTGTTGAGCAGATACAAGTGCTGAGTAGAAACAAGTACCGAGCAGAAATAAGTACCGAGCATAAACAAGTGCCGAGCAGATACAAGCGTCAACCAGAAACAAGTGCTGAGTAGATACAAGTGCCAAGAAAATACAAGTGCCGAGTAACATAGAGATGCGGAGCATCAGTAAACCAATAGTGTCGAGTTGCTACATTATTTCAAAGATCAAACATTCATAAGATCTAAGCTGACAAGGTTGTTATCTTAAATTCTGTGAATTAAATAGAAGATAAGAGTGATGAGTTAGTGGCAGAGAACACCATGTAGAACATTTTTGGAGAATACAACTGGACTCTAGATGAAGTTTCTAGATAAGAGCAAGATATGGGGTAGATACATTGTATCCTACCTAATCCATTTGAAACCCTAAAGTTGGAGAGGGAGAATCGAGTGACAAAGGAAATCCAAATTTCTATTTAAGGAATAATAGGGTCATGAAGCGAAGAGAGAGGAGAGGTCAAGCATGAAAGTATAAAGTTCTGAAGGAGGTGCTAAGGAGTAAGAAAGCACAGTTACTCTGCTTCAACATATGACCACAGATATGATTGCATTGGTATGATGAGTAAGAAGACTCAAGGAGATGAAGCTTGAGATGACAAGCTATTAGAGCTGAAGTGATTAAAGCCAAGCAAAGGATTGAGTTGAAGTGTGATCTAAAATCTGCAGGATATGTTGTAAGTTGTATCAGATCAAAAAGCCATTATTGTTACTTTCTAGCAATTGTAACACTTAGTTTAAATCCTATGGACTTAGGTTGGTTTAATAGCCATTTTTTAAATCCTTTAACAGGGTGACATTCCAAGTGAATGTTCTAAAGTCCTTTGATCAGGCCCATTCCTAATAGTATGGTGAAATCCTCTAACAAGGTCACATTTAACAGTGTGTTGTAAGCCTTTAGTAGGGCAGGCTTTTAATAGGGCATCACTTTAGAAGAGTGAGAATTAAGTAGCATGTTACTGGTGGTTTTTCCCAAATTAGGTTTCCACGTAAATCACTGTGTCATGTGTTGATCTTGCATGTTTTATCTTTACATATTGATTTATTGTAATTTTCTAGGATGATTGATTTAAGCTTGGATGGATGAAAAGTTTATGGATTCACTATAATTTGTGAAAAAGTATTATTAGGGCATTTTGACCTTGGATAACTGATTCACCCCCCACCCCCCCTCTCAGTTATTCTAAAGAATTCTAACAATTGGTATCAGAGCCAAACTGTTGATTCAGTTTAAAGGGACTAGAAGTAGAAAAGATCAGAATGCCTAAGAGAGAAGTCCCTAATCTCAACAAAGACAAATTTGTTGCATGGAAAATTTTGATGAAACTACATCTTGGATCCATAGGAGATTATGCCCAAAATTCAATTGTTACTGAACATGTTGATCCAACTAGTACTCTTACTGCAAAAGATTTGAAAAACAAATAGGAACACAATTAGACAATGCTGAATTTGATGATATCAAAGGATGTGACATTGCATTCAAAATGTGGAAAGCCCTATCAAACATCTATGGAGGAGATCAGAATGTCCAAAGAGCAAAAAGAGAAAGCCTCAGAGGAAAGTTTGATGATATGAAAATGGAGAAAAGTGAGAATGTTGCTCACTATGGTGCAAGAATAAAGGAAGTGGTAAGTGCAATAAGATATTTGAGTGGTCAATTGGATGAAGATGTTGTTAATAGTAAGTTCTTAAGAACATTGCTCCCTATCTATGCTATTAGAGTATCAGCAATACAAGAACTGAGATGTGTACTAGGAAACAATCTAAGTTTTGAAGGAATAGTGGGAAGACTGGCTACATTGGAGTTATCTAAATTTGATAACTACAAACCTAAGAATGTTGAATCTGCTTTCAAGGCCAAGCTATCACTGAAATATGCTGAACAGGTAAAATCAAAGAAATGAAGAAACATGAAATATGTATCCAGTGATAGTAACACTGATGAGGAAGATGTGGAACAATTGGAAGCATTGCTAGCTAGAAGATTTCACAGAGGCAAAGGAAAATTCAAAGGTAAGATGCCTATCATTTGTTTCAATTGCAATGAAGTAGGACATATTGCTGCAAGGTGTACATAGAAAAAGGATTACAAGGAAGGCAACAAATACAAATATAGAAGAGAAGATGACAAGAAAGATTACAAAGACAAAGGTAAGAAGTGTTCTATTGCTAAAGAGAATTATGATGATAATGATGATGAAGTTGTTTATGTAGCCTTGAAGGATCAGTCTGATGAAGAAGAACCTACAGCACTGGTAACATGTATGAACAAAAATGACAGATGGATCATAGACAGTGGATGCTCACATCACATGATAGGAGACAAAAGTAAGTTTGTTAACTTTAATCAGTATGATGGAAATAGTGTTAGATTTGATAATGATGCTCCATGTCAAATAAAAGGAAAAGGCTCCATTAAGCTTACAGAAAAAATTTCATGTGATAATGCATACTATGTCAAAGGATTAAACTACAATTTGCTAAGTGTCTCACAGTTAGGCAATGTAGGATGCAAAGTAGAATTGTTGAGTGTCTCATAGTTAGGCAATTTAGGATGCAAAGTAGAATTTGGAAACAAAATTGTAAAAATCTATGGTACTGATGGAAAATTGATAGGAAAAGGAAATCAAACAAGAAGTAATCTATTTTACCTTGATATGGATGATGTTTCTTGTTTTATTGCAAAATTTGATGATGAATGGTTATGGCATAAAAGGCTATGTCATGTCAACTTTGACAATCTGGTCAATATCAGTAAAATGAAGAAAATTAGAGGTTTACCTAAATTGAAAAAAACTTGACAATATCATGTGCAAACAATGTTAGCTAGGAAAGATGAAAAAGTCAAGTTTCAAAAGCAAAAACTATACGTCTAAAGAAATACTTCAGTTAGTTCATAATGACTTATGTGGTCCAATGGAAGTACAAAGCTACAAAGGAGATAAATACATAATATTGTTTGTTGATGACTATTCCATGATGATGACTATTATGTTCTTAAAGCAAAAATCTGATGCTTTTCAAATGTTTAAGTGGTATGTGGCTAGAGTTAAAAAAGAAACAGGAAATTTTTTGAAATGCTTTAGATCAGACAAAGGTGGTGAATTCACATCAAACGAATTCGAGATATTTTGTAATGACAAAGGAATCAAAAGACAAACATCAGCTCCTAGAACTCCCCCATAGAATAAAATTTCTGAGAGAAGAAATAGATCTGTGATTGACTGTGCTAGAACATTAATGATGGAAAAGATTGTTGCTGTAAAATATTGGAGAGAAGCTGTAAGTGTAGCTGTTCATACACTGAACCAAGTACAAGTCAAGAAAAGTACTAATGCAACACCTTTTGAATTATGGTATGGTCACTCACCCAATGTAAAACATTTCAAAGTATTTGGTTGCAAATGCTTTATCCTTAAAGATGCTAGAAATGGGAAATTTGATGCAAAAAGTGATGAAGGTATATTCTTTGGTTACTCCACTAGAAGTAAAGCATATAAGTTTTTGAATACTAACACTAACAAAATTGTGGAAAGTGCAAATGTAAATGTTGATGAACATACAGAAGTCCAAGCTTAAGAACCAAAGAGAATGAATGAATACAGAACCTTTGTGTATTATTATGAAGGAATTCCTGTTGATGAGGATGCTATCAATCAAATTGAAACTCAACAACAAATTTCAGTTTCAGTCGAGTCACAACCAGTGAATGTTGAGTTACATTCAGAAGCTAAGTTACAGAATGAAAGAAATGCACAATTTGATCCTGAAGTAAGTACACATGAAAGAGATGAGGAACAATCTGACAACTTAGTGCATAGTGACCCTGAATTTGAAAGATTAGACATGGAAACAAGGATAGAACCAAGATTATCCAAATATGTAAAAAGACATCACCCTACTAAACAGATAATTGGTGACAAAGATGCAAGACCAATGACAAGGAACAGACTAAGACATGAATCATGTCTAATTAGCAAATTTGAACATAAGATAGTATATGGTGCATTACAAGATGATGACTAGTATAAAGCTATGGAAGAAGAGATTGATCAAATAAAGAAGAACAAAACTTGGAGTTTGGTTCCCAGACTAGTTGACAAGATTGTGATTGCCACCAAGTGGGTATTTAGAAACAAGCTAGATGAGAATGGTGAGATTACTAAAAACAAAGCTAGACTAGTATGCAAGGGTTATGCTCAAGAAGAAGGATTAGACTATGGGGAAACATTCGCCCCTGTTACTAGAATGGAAGGAGTAAGAACTTTACTTGCATATACTACATATAAAGGTTTTAAAATCTATCAGATGGATGTAAAGTCTTCTTTTTTAAATGGTATACTAGAAGAAGAAGTCTATATTGAACAACCAGAGGTATTTGTTGATGAGAACAACAAGGATATGGTTTGTAAATTACATAAAGCACTCTACGGTCTGAAACAAACACCCAGAGCATGGTATGAGAGACTTCACAAGTATCTAGTGAAAATAAGATTTGAAAGAACTGATGATAATAGCAACATGTACATCAAATCAAAAGAAGGTAAGGATATTATTGCATCTAAAATCTTTGTGGATGACATAATTTTTGGAGGAAAGGAAGTGCTTTGTAGAGGCTTTTCTGACAAAATGAAATATGAGTTTGAGATGTCTATGTTTGGAGAGATCAAATTTTTTGTTGGATTGCAAGTACATCAACTAAAACATGGTATATTTGTGACACAATCAAAGTACATCAAAGAGATACTTAAAACATTTGGATTCGAGGAGTCCAAACCAGTCAGCACACCAATGGCCATAGGAAATAAGCTATCCAAAAATGATGTATAAGCTGAAGTCAATCAAACAATGTACAGATCCATGATTGGAAAACTACAATATGTTGTACATAGCAGACCAGATATAGCATTAGTAGTTGGAATAGTGGCTAAATTCTCTCCTAATCATAAAAAAAATCATCTCATAGTAGTAAAAAGAATAATGAGGTATCTCAAAGGAACTGATAACTTTGGTTTATATTACAAAAGGAATGAGAAGTTTGAACTCAATGCATATACAGATGCAGATTTGGGAGGCAACATTGATGGCAGAAAAAGCACAAGTGGAGGTGCATTATTTTTAGGTAAAAGGCTAGTTACTTGGACCAGCAAGAAACAAACATGCACATCCCAGTCCACTACAAAATCAGAGTATGTGGTAGCAGTAGTCAATTGCACAAACATTGTGTGGCTCACACATCTATTGAAAGGAATGAAAGAAGAAGTAACTAAACCTGTGATATTGTATTGTGATAATAAAAGTGCTATAAATATATCCAAAAATCTAGTAATGCATGCAAAAACCAAGCATATTGCAATCAAGTATCACTATGTCAGAGAATTGGTAGAAGACAAACAAGTGAAGTTGGAGTACATTCATACAAAGGAACAAACTACAGATATCTTCACCAAACCATTTCCCAAGGATGCTTATGAATATCCTAGAGGCAAGTTGGGGGTAATGCCCCTAACTCAAGCCGTATAAAACAACAAGGAAGCTGCCCTACATCAATAGGAACAAATCATTAAAATATCAGAAGAATGATGTAGAGGATGACAACAGGAGCAAAAACTCCAAATTAGTCACAAGCATGGTGACAGAGAGAGAAAACATGAGATACAAAGCTTATACTTCACATGTTAAAGATGTTATATCTTTGGCGTTTATGTCAAAGAGGGAGAAATATACAGAAAACTGATCAATACAAAGCAAGAGGGAGATATATGAGATCAATAATAAGGATGCAACAGTCAAGATAACCCATACAATCTTGGTGGTAACTAAGTTGATCAATTGATCAATTTGGTTTTCCATTAATGCCAAAGAGGGAAATTGTTGGAAATGATCATATATAAAAAGTAATGGAAGTAATGGAACTGGTAAAGAATGTTCTCAATCATTTTTTTGTCATTGATGTCAAACTTGCTACTTGCAAGAATGACAATTACTTTAGTGATCCAAACACTATCAAATGGTTGATTGACAAGGAGGAGGCAATCAATAAGATGTAACTAGAACACCTAAAGAAAGGTTGAAGTTATGATGTTGTAATTAAGTACAAGGATCAGCTAAGCCATTGATGAAAAAGTGTATTGATGACATACTCTAAGACACAAAAAATGGGCACACTGAAACATATCAAAGATGCAAGGTTATAGCTAAGTCATTTGTAAAGCCTAACTAAGTTCATTAAAGAGAGAGAGCCAAGCAAGCTAGTAAGTGTCAAACAGATTCCTAGTTGAAGCCAAGCAAGTTCAACTTTAGTAAGTGTCGAGTGAACTTCAGATGTTGAGTAGATATAAGTGTTGAGCAGATACAAGTGTTGAGCAAAAACAAGTACCAAACCGAGAAAAAACAAGTACTGAGAAAATACAAGTGCCAAGCAGAAACAAGTATGGTGAAATCCTCTAACAAGGTCACATTTAGCAGTGTGTTGTAAGCCTTTAACAGGGCATCACTTTAGAAGAGTGAGAATTAAGTAGCATGTTACTAGTGGTTTTTCCCAAATTGGGTTTCCACATAAATCACTGTGTCATGTGTTGATCTTGCATGTTTTATCTCTACATATATGGATTCACTATAATTTGTGAAAAAGTATTATTAGGGAATTTGGACCTTGGATAACTATTTCACCCCCCCCCCCTCTCAGTTATTCTAAAGAATTCTAACAGATATTCATATGTATCAATTGTGACAAATTGAGTAGAGTCTTCATCCTTGTCACTATCATCACCATCATCTTTGATTTCAACAAGATATTCACTTAGTTTGTGAAGATGGAATACATTTCTCCATAGGATTATAGCATTCTTCACAACATACTCTACATCTTTCATTAAAACTAGACAAGTATTGAACTTTAAAGTCATTTTGTTCTCATTGTCTTTTAATGCCTTATTTACCTCTACATCAGTCAAGTTGTGTACCAACTATTTTAATGTTTGTGCAAAAATGTCTTTGATATTCTACTTGGTTTTCTTCCATCTAACCTCAATCTTATCTAAAAAAATTACAAGGACCTGTGATGATAGCTAGTCTAGAGAGAATTTCCATCTACCCATCTTGTCCATGACCAAATCTTCAACTTCTTTCTACTCTGCTAGAGTCCTTGTCTCATACTTGAGTTCTTTAAAATTGTTCATTCCAGCACCTTCTCTTAGTATCTTTAGCCTTTCTTGAAATGTAAGAGGAGGTCAGTTGAAGATTACACCACTGCTTTCTTTTCCTGCTTTTTTCCTAGATTTCCTTGTAAATATTGCAGTGGATGGCTTTGGTGGCTTGGTGATGATCACCTTTCCTTTCTTCCTTACTAGCTCTTCTTCCTTTTTTGATTCCTCTTCATTCTCTAATTCTTCCACATCTTCTCCTTTATCCTCATTTAACATAAGAGGGGTGCTTTTTGTTCTCAATTTTGTTATCCTCCTCTTGCCTTTGTTTACCGCCTATGGAAGCTTGATTTCAAGTTCAATTCTTTCTTTTGCCTCTTCATAAGTTCCAAAGTAAGGTGCCTTTGGATCTATAGGCTCATTTACCAAGGCTTGAATGATTTCCTTAGCCTCATCAATGTTAACCTCATATCAAAGAGGTTTTATCCACACAACTCTGGGCCTAACTACTTGGATGTAGACTCTATCACTAGCTACCATAAAGAAAACATCATCGTTATAGTCTTCAACTAACTTCTTTGGTATCCCGAATCTATTATTAATCTTTTCCTTAAAGGCTTAAAGATAGTTATCCATGATAATGACAAATTTTTCACCCATTTCAGTGATATATTCATTAATTTGATATAAAACTGGCATATCTTTTCCCCATACAATCATGCCTTTAGAAGGGAAAAACTTTTGAACATAGAAAAACAAACATGTCAACAATGAACCAAATTTTCATGGGTTATTCTTTGAAGTTCTAATGCTTTCCATGTTTTTGTTCAACTTCTTCAACAACAAATCTACTAAGTCATATGATAGATTTTTCTTCATGACCTTAAAAGCTAAGTCAACTGCTTCACATGATACACTATTGAGTCAGCTCAAACTATAAATCTTGTGTACTATCACATGGATGCCAAATTTCAATTCTATATTAGTTACATTACTGATTTTCATTCCTCTACCATCCCATTCAACTAGGATTTTCTTTTGTAACTCATCTTGACCTAGGGTTTTAGTGAGCATGGGGAGACTAGTAATGTGATGTATCTTTTTCTTGGTGATCAAAACTAGTTTCTCTAACCACAGTTGACCATTATGAAATTGACTTAGGATATACCTAATCCATTTGATTTGAAATTTTTGAGGTAGGTGAGGAATATGAGTTAAACCTTTCTCTTCCAAATGTTTGTGCTTGAGTTTGAGAATTCCATTCACACAAAGTTCACTTAGGGCTTTATCCATTTCAAGAGTTCCTATTTCCTAAATTTCATAGTTAAAATGAGTTTGGATATCATTTATGAGAAGTACCTTAGGTGGGATCTGTGACTGAGCTCCATTTGGGTTGAGGGTTTTGGCAATCATTGGCACAAGTTTGAAGTTAGGGCCTTTCCATTCAACACCTCACACCAACATTTTAGAAACTTTCTTCACCTTGATGCTGCTACTAGATGCCATGATAACTCAGTAAGCTGAGAAAATTTTCAAAAGAACTTTGTTGTAAATTCTACTCAAAGTTGCTTGGATGCACTGCAAATTGCTCAATTCACAATATTTGAATTCTCAATGAAAATGAAGTCGATTTCCTACCTTTTTGATAAAACTTCCCATTAATGCTTGGTACGATGAGAGTCATGATGACATCATATGTGACAGCCTATCATCCACTATTTGTATAGGTTTCTTGGTGAAAGCTTGTAACTTAACAACCAAACATAACCATGTTACTCCTAACTTTTCTCGGTAGAGTCCATGACCCAACCTTGCTTGGTAGAGAAGTCAATTTGGTGATAACTATTACCAATCTTATTGATGATCCTTCTATATCTTGAATATCAATATGAATCTTTACTTCCTTTCAATTGGAACTGTTTAAGATGTGACCTTGAAAATGTATTTCTAGTTCTTCCTTAAGAACTTAATTGGAAATGGTGGAGTCACCCACTTCTTGAGTGACATGACTATCATTTCTTGAACTAGCTTGCTTAGTAGATTTAGGAATCCATTGCTATCTCATCTGCTTCCTGATGCTATCTGATTTTTCTTTCTTTTCATCTTCAATTCTACTTGTATTCATGCAATTCTTAGCTATATGACCAAGTTTGGTACATATGTAACATCTTATGGTGGTATCATTTCTTCTCATGTGATGTTTAACAAGATTCATGCCAATGTGTCCATATTCTCCATAGTAACAACATCTACACCAAGTGTTGCAGTCCCAACCGAATATAGCCTTTATAAATTGTTTAGCTAGATTGAATGACTTATACTTGCATCTAGATGCCTTATGACCTTATTTCTTGCATTTGTGACACTTTCCCTCAAACTTTGTTTTTTCTTTGCATTCATTAGTTTTATGACCATGTTGACTGTAATTGTAGCATTTTCCATTGAATTTTGCTTTTCCATTACTCCAACATTTGTTTGATGTATAACTTATCTTAGCATAATGATTATAGGTAGGTTTTTGTTTCTTTTGTGCACCTTGTTTGAAGGACTCTCCTTCTTCTTTGTATCCAATTCTTGCCTTACCCTTTTGCCTATAGAGATTTTGCTCATTTTGTTGATTCAGTTGATCCATGTCTGCTTGGGATTTCATTATTCTTTCATTGAGTTGCTTTTCAAAATTTAGATCAATTTTCATTCTTGCATTGATTTTCCTTTCAGATTTTAAGTCATTCCTTAACCTTTCATTGATTTGTCTTTTAGAGTTCAGATCATTCCTTATTCTTTCATTTTTAGATTGCAGACTCATGATTTCATCATTTGCATTGGAGAGTTGATCAATAAGGTTTTTTTACTGAAGGGATTGATTTTGAATTTCATTATTCCTTCCATCCAAGTCTTCTTATGCCTTATTTCTCTATTCTAAGATTTCACACAATCTTATTGACTGAATTTCTTCTTCTCTTTTCAAATTTCTTACTTCTTCTAATAGGGAACCATTCTTTTCTAAGAGTTCTTTAATTGCATCATTTGCTTCATCTGAACTACTTGAAGGGAGACAATCTTCAATCTTTTGTTCAATATATTGGTGTTCATTCATCTAATCTAAAAATTCCTTCCTTCCTTTTAGAGATTGGGAAAGATGCTCTTTTTCTTTCTTGAGTTAAGCTATGGCCATCTCTAGATCTAACTTTTCACTGCCAATAGCTTTGTTAAGTCTAAATATATCCATTTTCCTTGATCTTTGCTCAAACTGTCAAATGTTATCCTATGAACCACAATGCTCTTATACCAATTGTTGGAAATATTCAATACTAGCTAGGTTACTAAGAGGGGAGGGGTGAATCAGTAACCTCAAAAGCTTTTTAACAAATTCAAAACTTAATTGCATTAATATTAATAAATCTAATCTACTGCATGCATGAGAAATTGACAAACATAAGACACCATGAACACAATATTTGGTGACCTTGAAACCTTCCAAATAGAAAGTAAAACTAGGGTGGGGATGATATTCACAAAAATTCAATACTATAGCATAAAGTTTGTCAATCAAGGTTTACATTGATCACTTCTGATGATCTGCCCTATTAGGAGAAATTAGGACTATTAGGTCCACCTTGTTAGAGGTTTTACAAACATACAATGAAGTATGCACTCGGTAAAGAGATTAAAGAAAAGACTATTAAGTCTACCTTGTGAAAGGATTTGAAGCTAATTCACCTATTAGAATGAAACAATAGATCTTTGACTTATAACTAAGTTGCTGATTGAGATCCTTTGAAGTACTGATCACCTCTATGTGCTAGATATAACTCTACTACTCCTGATATGCCCTTACAATACACTTACTCTGCTGTTGATTCACATTTGCATGCTTAAATTTCATTCATATTATTTCATATATGTCATCTAAGGAAATGATATATTATATATCAATCCAATTACAAATTCGGCCATTACACAACACCAATATCACAAAGTGAGCCCAAATGTAGATACTCAGATTTTGAAAACTAACTTGGTGAAGTTTTGATACATATCGTCCACTATCATTACTTGGCATTGTCATGCACTTGGTAGAAGTAGAAGCTTAGTCCATACTAATCACTTCAATGTAGTTTTGAACTCAGTATTCATTGGTGACTCAATAGATACTGTATAACTCAGTATAAACTACATTCCTTTTTTACCATGACTATACTTGGTAGACACTATTCTCCATTCAACTAGGTTAACACTGACTTTGCTTGACTTAAGCTGTTAACTTGGTAGAAACTATAAAGCTCGGCAAACACTAAACTACTTAGGTTGAACTATAGTGCTTGGCAAACATTGTATATAGAATCTAAATAAGTGTTGTCACTAATAACAAACTTGACTGATTGTCAACAGAAATATGGTATATACATCACTCAATCAAAGTATGTCAAGGAAATACTAATTTTTTTTGGATTGGAGGATTCCAAACTACTAATTACACCTATGGTGATAGGAAACAAGTGGTTAAAGAATGATGATTCAGCTAAGATAAATCAAACATTGTATAGGTCTATGATTGAAAAATTACAATATGTAGTACATAACATACCTAACATCACACTATTTGTAGGGATAGCTATAAGATTCTTTGCTAATCCCATTGAGAATCACTTGATGGTTGTAAAGAGAATAATGAGATATCTAAAAGGAACATAGCAGTTTGGTCTATACTACAAGAACAATGAGAAATTTGAATTAAGAGCCTACACTAATGTTTATTAGGATGGAAACATTTATGATAGAAAGAGCACCAGTAGAGGAGTATTTTTCTTAGGAAAGAGTACATGGACTAGCAAGAAATAAAACTACACTTCACAATCTACTTTTGAAGCTAAATATATTGTTGCTACTATAAATTGTACAAACATTGTCTAGATAAAATAGTTACTCAAAGGTATGAAGGAAGAGATCACAGAACCAATGACACTTTATTGTGATAATACAAGTGCCATAAACATATCAAATAATATTATGATGCACACAAAAACTAAGCATTGCAATCAAGTATCATTACTTGAGGGAATTAGTTCAAGATAAAGAGGTGAAGATGAAATATGTTAATACAAAAGAGAAAATTGCTGATATTGTCACAAAAGCATTACCTAAGGATGCTCATGAGTGCCTAAGAGGTAACTAGGGGTGATACCCCTATCAAAGGCTATCTAAGTAACAAGAGGAGCACCCTACATCAAAAAAGCTAATGTTCATATGTTACACATTGATATAGTGGATCTTACTTTAGGAACTTCCTAAAGTAATCAAAGAACTGACACTTCAAATCAGTCACAAGTAAGGTGATAGAGGGAGAAACTAAAGAAGTCAATATTTTCATGTTAAGATGACAAGTCTTTGGCATTGTTTTCAAAGAGGGAGAGATTAACTATTCTTAGAGGGAGATAGTTGTTGATCAGGAGAACAAAGAGGGAGAAATCCTAACATCTACCTAGTAAGAGGGAGATACAAGAATAAATTCAAAGGGAGTTATAAGGAAGAATTTTGTAACCTATTCAAAAGATGGAAGTTGCTTATAGAGGGAGAGATTTCAATACAAGGAATCATTTTCTTTTTGGTATTGTCTTATTGTTTTAACCTAGTTAGTTTGGTTGATCAGTTTGGTTTGCCATCAATGCCAAAGAGAGAGATTGTTGAGAATAGATTGAAAATAGTACAAAGATGGAGATTGTTGAGAAAAAAGTATGTTAAATATGTTGACTATTGTCTAAGGGAGATTGTTGAGAACAAAGTATGACAAATATGATTTAATCATTTTTTGTCACTAATGTCAAACTTGTTATTTCCTGGTAAGAAAACTACTTATATGATTTAAGTATTATCACTTATTTGATTGATGAAGAGGATTTGATCAAAAGATGTAACAAAAGCACCTCTGATTATGTAAAGGAGTACAAGAATTAGTTAAGATAGTGATAACATGATGTATTGATAATCTACTTAAGGTAACAAAGGCTATTTACACTAATAAAGTTTAGAAGAATAAGTTATATAAAGTTTTTCTTCCAAGCTTGACTGAGTAAATCATAAGTGCTAAGAAAAGTCAGTGTAAGATGAGCAAAAAATTAGTTGGAATAGAGTAAAAGTCTATTCTAGTGTATGCCAAGTAGAACAGTAGATGTCAAGTATAGTTTAGTTGATGTTGAGCACTAGTAAACTTTAGTTTGTGTTAAGTGATTTCACAGAGGATGTTGAGCAATGTAGTATGTGCCGAGCATTAGAAGAAAGATAATGTTGAGTGGCTGCATTATTTAAAAGATCATGAATTCAATGGATATAAGTCAATAAGTTTGTTTTCTTGGATTATGTGAACAAGGTAGAAGATAAGATTGATGAGATGGAGGCACAAAATTAAAGGTAAACCATTTTTAGAAAAATTCAAAGAAAATTCAAGGAGATGTTTCTAGAAGAGATATGGAATGTGGGATAGATTCATTATTTTTGGAATTATATTGTATTTGTCATTAGTGACAACACTTATTCGATTCTGAATGCTCATACTGAGCATTTATTGGTTACCTTGTGGGTTCATCACTTAAGCAATTCACATTGAGCATTCCTAAAGCTACCGAGTGAGTGTGCAGTCTAGTAGTGTCTATTGAGCCTATAGAGTTCATTGAGCTTCATAGTGTCTACTGAGTCATCAGTTTGTGTGATGGATGTGTAGTGTTTACTAAGTGAAAGCAAGGTAAATGAAGGATTCATTTTTAACCAAGTGACACTATATCTACCGAGTCTCCAATGGTTACCAAGTTCCAAGCTATGTTGTGTGATTAGTATGGACCTAGCTTCTACTTCTACTGAGTGCATGATGATGTTGAGTAATGTAGTGGATGCCGAGTATCAAAAGGTCACCAAGTTAGCTTGAAGAACCTGAGTTTTTAACTGTTTGGCTGACTCAGTAATATTTTGTTCGCTTGTGTTTTGATTGACCTTGTAATTGTAATTATTGGAATGATATATATGTAATGTATTATATCATTTGCAATGGGTGTGTTTCAAGGAATGAACATGTAATGCTTTGAGAAGAGTAAATGCAAATCAGCAATAGAGCAGAGTATTCAACAAGGTCTACAAGGAGCAGTAAAGATTCATCAGTCACAAGAGGTGATCTGTACTTCAAGGATCTAATCAACAATCAAGTTGTAAGTAGATCCACTATTTCATCCTAATAGGTGAATCAATTTTTTAAATCCTTTAATAGGATAGACTTAAAAGTCTCTATATAAATTCATAATAGAGTGCATACTTCATTGTATGTTTGTAAATCCTCTAACAAGGTGGATCTAGCAGTCCAAATTACTCTTAATAAGGCAGATCATCAGAAGTGATCAATGTAAGCCCTAACAAGCCAACTTTATACTATAGTAGTGAAGTTTTGTGGGTATCATCCCCACCCCAATTTTGCTTTCTATTTGGAAGGTTTCTAGGTCACCAAAATTCTGTGTTCATGTGTTATAAATGTTTATCTTTCTCATGCATATAGTAGATTAGATGAATGAATGATGAATGGATTAAGTATTGAATTGATTTAAATTTTTTGAGGTTACTGATTCACCCCTCCCCTCTTAGTATCCTAGCTAGTCTTGATTATTTCCAACAATTGGTATAAGAGCATTGTGGTTCTCAGGAAAAAGTTTGACAGCTTGAGCAAAGATATAAAGGACAAATGGAGATATTCAGACTTTCCAAAGAAATAGAAAATGAAAAGCTAGATCTAGAGATGGCCATAGTTCAACTCAAGGAAGCAAAGGAACACCTTTCACAATCCCTAAAAATAAGAAAGGAACTTGCAAATCAGATGAATG
Organism: Cupressus sempervirens; assembly: GCA_028749045.1. Classification (NCBI taxonomy): domain Eukaryota; kingdom Viridiplantae; phylum Streptophyta; class Pinopsida; order Cupressales; family Cupressaceae; genus Cupressus; species Cupressus sempervirens. The sequence continues at coordinate 296,691,794 of CM053784.1, read as the reverse complement.
GTCTCAAGTATGTTGAAGAAAAGATTGAAGACTTTTTTCCCTCAAGCAGCTCAAATGAAGCAAACAATGCAATCAAAGAACTCCTAGAAAAGAATGGATCTCTGCAAAAAGAGGTAAGAATGCTAAGAAGAGAACAAGAAATTCAATCAGCAAGGTTATGTGAAATCTTGGAACAAAGAAAAAAACTTGGAAAATGAGACAAATGAAAGGATCAATGCAAATCAAAGTCTTATCAATCAACTATCCAATGCAAATGAAGAAATCATGAATCTGAGATCTAAAAATGAAAGCCTAAGGATTGAATTAATCTCTAAAAGACAAATTAGTGAAAGTTTGGAAAATGACCTAAATGCTAAAAAGAAAATCAATGAGAGAATGATGAAGTCTCAAGAAGATATGAATCAATTAAATCAACAAAATGAGAAGAATCTTCATAGACAAAAAGGTAAAGCAGGACTTGGATATAATGAAGAAGGTGAATCTTCCAAACAAGGTGCCCAAAGGAATCAAAGGCCTACTTGCAATCACTGTGGTAAGTTAGGTCATACATCAAACAAATGTTGGAGCAATGGAAAAAAAAAATTCAATGGAAAATTCTACAATTGCAATCAACGTGGTCACAAAGCTAATGAATGCAAGGAAAAACCAAAATTTGAAGGTAAATGTCACAAATGTAAGAAGCATGGTCACAAGGAATTCCAATGCAGATCCAAATCATTCAATCTAGCTAAACAACTTGTTAAGGCAATATTTGGATGGGATTACAATACATGGTGCAGATGTCATTATTGTGGAGAATATGGACACATTGGCAAAGACTGCTCAAGGCATCACTTGAGAAAAAGAGATACAACAATAAGATGTTATACATGCACTGAACTCGGTCATATAGACAAGAATGACATGAATATAGGAAGAATTAAAGATGAAAAGAAAGCTAAAGTTGATAACATTTAGAAACAGATGAGACAATAGTGGATTCCTAAATCTACCAAGCAGAATAGTTCAAATGATGACCACGTCACTCAAGAAGTGGGTGACTCCACCGTTTCCAATTAGATTCATGAAGGAGGATCTAGAATTATATCATCAAGCTATATCTAGAGCAATTCTAAATGAAAGAAAGCAAAAGATCCAATCAATATTTTAGATAAAAATGGTCACAATAAATCAGGTCATACCAAGCAAGGTCAGTCATAGACTCAAGTGAGCTAGATTGGGAGTAACAAAAGTTTTGTTCAATCACTGAGTTGCAAGTTTCTACTGAGCAAGTGAGTGAATGATAGCCTATCAAGAACTTTTTTATCACAAAAGCTTTTGTACTGGGCATTAATGGAAGAATTTTCATCAAAAAGGTAGAATTCAATTTCACTTCTCATCATGTTTTCAAAATTCTTAGAGCTAAGCAATTTTAGGTGCATCTAGGCTATTTCAGCAATTTTAGAGCAAAGGATTTGTTTGAAAGATTTCTGTCTTTTACTAAGAATCAATGACATTTGGGAGTAGCAGTAGTAGCAAGGCAAAAAAAGGTTCAAAAATGCTGGTTAAGGGTGTGGAGTGGAAAGTGCCAAATTTCAAGCTAATTCCAGCAATTGCAGAATCACTCGACCCCAATGGAGCTCAATCGCAAATTCCACCAAAGGTACTCTTTATCAATGATATTCGTAAACATTTCAAATGTTCTATTCAAGAGATTGGAACCCTAGAAATGGACAATGCCCTGGGAGAAATGTGTGTTGATGGTTCGTTGAAACCCAAGCATAAGCATCTAGAGACCAAAGGATTAACCCATATCTTGCATATGCTGAGGAATTTCCAGATTAAGTGGATTAGGTACATCCTTAGTCATGTGCATAATGGTCAACTATGGTTAGAGAAGCTAGTATTAATCACCAAGAAGATGATTCATAAGATTACTGGTCTCCCCATGCTAAGTAAAGAAAAACTACCAAAACCCTAGGTCAGGATGAACTTTAGAACAAAACCCTAGCCAAATGGGATGGTAGAGGTTTGAAGGTTAGCATTGTTTTTGACATAGAATTAAGGTTTGGCATTCACATCATTACTCACAAGATTTATAGCTCTAGTTGTTTGAACAGTGTTCCTTGTGAGGCCATGGATTTGGCATTCAAAGTTGTGAAGAAAAATTTGGAATTTGATCTATCAGAGTTATTGTTAATACAATTGAACAAGAATATGGATAGCATTAGGACATCAGAGAACAACCCTTGTAAATTTGGTTCTTTTTTGACATGTCTTTTCTTCTATGTGCAAAAATTCTTTTCATCTAGAGGATCTATTGTGTGGAGAAAAGATATTCCTATTCTATATCAGATAAATGAGTTTGTAGCAGAAATGGGTGTAAACTTTGATAGCATCATGGATAATTATTTTGAAGATTTCAAGGAAAGGATGAATAAAAGGTTTTGAGTTCAACCAAAATTGGTTGAAGACCACAAAGATGATGTATGCTTTATGGTTGACTATGATAGAGTATACATTCAGGTAGTTAGGCCCTGAGTTGCATGGGTGAAACCTCTTCCTTATGAGGTCAATATTGATGAAACTAGGGATATTATTGAAGCACTGGTGAATGAGCCAATAGATCCAAAGCAATCTGCTTTTGCAACTTATGATGAGGCAAAGGCCAGAATTGAGCTTGAAATCAAGCTACCCCATGCTATCAGCAAAGGCAAGAGGAAGATAGCCAAATTGAAAACTACAACTGGCCCTCTCATGCTTACCCAAGGAAAAGGAGAAGATGAAGAAGAATCAGTAGATGGAGATGAATCTGAGAAAGAGGCAGAGCCATTCAAAAAGAAGCGCAAGGTAATCATTACCAAGCCACCCAAAGCCTCCACATTTGTGTTTACCAGAAGATCAAAGAAGAAAGGAGACAGTGAAGTTGTATTTAGTAAGCCCCCTCTCACCTTCCAAGAAATATTGAAACAAATGGAAGAAGGTGCAAGCATCTCAAAATTCAAGGCTTTAAAGTATGAAACTAGAACAGATGCTGAGAAAATGCAAATTGAGGAGCTAGTACTCTCCAATATGGGAAAATGGAAATATTTCCCTAATCAAATTGCCTCTCAAATTTCTAATGAGTTACTAGCAAGATTATAGCCTAGATGGGAATTAGCTATGCAAATTGCAAAGGATATATATGAACAATCTTTGAGACAGTTGCTACCAAGCCTTACCAATGTAGAGGTAAAGGAAGCAATGAAGAAGAATGAAGACAAGATGACAATCAGGTTTCATACTTGTTTAATTTTGATAAAGGATATTGAGCATATAGTTGAGGATGCTATAGAAATGTGGAAGAACATCTATCATCTACATAAGACCAGTAATAATCCTATAGAAATCAAAGATGATGATGATGACCATGATGATGATGAAGAAGATAATGCTCCATTTGTCACTTTTAATGTTGAGGACTATCAAGCACTAAAGGATGATGATGAAGCTGAAGAGGAAGACAAGGATGAAGAAGATCTAGTAAAAATTGTAGGAGAAGTTATTGCATCCCTTCCTCACTCTCCACCAAAGACTATTACATCTACTATGGAGACAACTTTTGCAAGTGAGACTATGAGAACAACATCCACATCAATAGCTCAATCATCACTTGTCACCTCCTAGCTACAAGTATCTTCAATGGAAGTGTCAAGCACTTCATCTACCAAGCTATAGCCCTCTTCATCAGCTCCCGAGTCATCTACTTTAGTAGTATGTATAGCTACCAATTCTTCAATGGCAATAACTTCTACTATGGCATGTATAATAAGTTTGCTAGTTTTCTCTATAGTTTTGGCACCCATAGCTTCAACTACACCAATTTTTGTTCCAGTTAGTTCTTCAATTGTAAGTATTCTATTTGGTACATTACCTATTGATAATTAATTTTTGGGAAGCACATCAATTTTGGATACAGTTAGCACCTCTCTCAGTTTTCCTCTAGTTGGACCAATTCAAGTTTTTTTTGCTAGTCCAACTTCATCAACTATTATTTCTATTTCTAAATCCAAGGAAGTAAGCACTGAAGTAGAACTAAAGACTCCACTAAAAATTCTACTCACTGGCAAGGCAATTGATGAAGATATAGACTTGGACAAGGAAATTGTTATACCTAAGATAGATCTAGATACTACCACAGTTGATGAAATGAGATTGGTCAATCAGCTTTTAGAGCAAAGAGCAAGGCAGAAACAACTTAGAGATGAGAGAGATAGAGAATTCACTATAATTGAAAGTGCTAAAAATATAATTACTAAAGCAATAGGTGTTGATGTGGATTCATCTCAACACATTTTTTTACAATTAGAAGAGGCCATACATAAGTTCAATGAGGAAACTTCTAGCCAAGAGAAGCTTATAGAAAAGGCAAAGAAAAAGTTTGACAATAAAGTGCTTGAGCATATTGCTCAGCAAATAGCCATTAATCAAATAGAACTTTCTACAATTTTGGCTAATCTTGAAAATTCTTTTACAAATGTAACATCCCTTTTTGCCAAGCTATGTGATGTTACCAAGTACACAAAAGAAATAAAGGTAAAATTGAATAAAATTGATAAGGATTTGAAGGCCAGTGCTCAAAAGTTGTAGCTTGACCCCAGTTCGAGCTTTGCACATCACATAAAGATTAGATTCCTGTTAGACATGCAGGTAGAACTATTGAGAGAGGAAGAAAGGATCTGGTCTACATTGATAGACATCCAAAACATGATCCTTCCTGTCATGGACATAGTGAAGAAGCACATTGCTTATTCAAAAGCATTGATCCATGATAACAATTTTTCAGTTGCAGATCATATGATTGAACTATCAGCAGAAGTCTAGGTTGCACTTCATATCTGCAAAATTTTGCAAGAGAATTGGGATAAGACATTAGCTCTTATTCTTAAGGTACATTTTGAGTTCTCTCACATTTTGGTGTCTCTATATAAGTATGATTACCTTTGGCATTATTGTCAAAAAGGGGGAGTAAGAGATAGTAAAAGTCAAGGGGAGTAATAGACAATGGAGAAAATAAGGGAGAATATAATAGATTGATATATGTACAATGATAAGCTATGTTTATACCATGCCATATGTATGGGGGAGATATGTAAAGATGTGTAAGAAATGTATATACAATAGGTTTACAAATATCAATTTTGAAAAATCAAATCCAATATGTCAATGTACACAAAGTTTGGCTCATAAGTGTTTTTTTTTGTCACTAATGCCAAAGGAGGAGATTGTTGGCATTATATTATATTTTTCATTAGTGACAACACTTAATTACCAAGCTCATCACTTAGTCTATAGTGTATACCGAGCATTCAGTGGTTACCTTGTAGGTTCATCACTTAAGCAGTTCACACCGAGCATTCCTAAATCTATCGAGTGAGTCTGTAGTCTAGCAATGTCTACCAAGCCTACAGTGTTCCCCAAGCTTCATAGTGTCTACCAAGTCATTAGTTTGTGTGATGGATGTGTAGTGTTTATCAAGTGAAAGCAAGGTAAATGAAGGATTCAATTTTTACTGAGTGACACTATATCTACTGAGTCACCAATGGTTCCTGAGTTCCAAGCTGTGTTGTGTGATTAGTATGGACCAAGCTTCTACTTCTACCAAGTGCATGGAAATGCCGAGTAATGCAATGGATGCCGAGTATCAGAAGGTCACCAAGTTAGCTTGAAGAACTCAAGTTTTCTACTGTTTGGCTGAATCAATAATATTTTGTTCGCTTGTGTTTTGACTGACCTTGCAATTGTAATTATTGGAATAATATATATGTAATGTATTGTATCATTTGAAATGGGTGTGTGTCAAGGAATAAACATGTAATGCTTTGAGAAGACTAAATGTGAATCAGTAGCAGAGCAGAGTATTCAGCAAGGTCTACAAGGAGCAGTAAAGATTCATTAGTCACAAGAGGTGATCTGTACTTCAAGGATCTAATCAGCAATCAAGTTGTAAGTAGATCCACTATTTCATCCTAACATGTGAATCAGTTTTGTAAATCCTTTAATAGGGTAGACTTCACAATCTCTATATAAATCTCCTAACAAAGTGCATACTTTAGTGTATGTTTGTAAATCCTCTAACAAGGTGGATCTAGCAATTCAAATTGCTCTTAATAGGGAAGATAATCAAAAGTGATCAATGTAAGCCCTAACAGGCCAACTTTATACTGCAGTAGTGAAGTTTTGTGGGTATCATCCCCACCCCAGTTTTGCTTTCTATTTGGAAGGTTTTTGGGTCACCAAAATTCTATGTTCATGTGTTATAAATGTTTATCTTTCTCATGCATACAATAGATTAGATAAATGAAAGATCAATGGATTAAGTATTGAATTCATTTAAAGTTTTTGAGGTTACTGATTCACCCCTCCCCTCTCAATAACCTAGCTAGTCTTGATTATTTCCAACACATTATATCCTACCTAATATGTCCTAATCCTAAATTAGATGATGGAGAATGAGTGGAAAAAGATCCTAATTTCCTATTGATAGGAATGGCTGATCAAAAGCAAAGGTTGTCATGTATGAGAACCTAAGGAAGACAAGGAGTCAAGGGTTTTGCTTCATCAAGTGACCTAAGAGAAGAGTCTGAAATGGCATGTTAAGCAAGAAGGCTTAAGGGTATGAATGCTTGAAGAGTGAACAAGCTATCAAAGTTGCAATGAGTGAAGGCCAAGTAGAATGGAGGATTGAAAGAAAGATTTGTAATATGCAAATGGAGTTGTAAGTTGTTACTAGATCAAGCCTGATTGTTACTCTCTAATAATTATATCAGTGTAGGGTAAATCCTTTGGATTAAGGTTGACCTAAAAGTTATTTGTAAATCCTTTAACTAGGTGACATTCCAAATGAATGATCTAAAGTTCTCTAACAAAGCTCACTCCTAGTAGGGTGATTGAAATCTTTTAACAGGGTCACATTTAATAGTGTGTATTGTAACCTTTAATAGGGTTGGCCTATCATAGGACATCACTTCAGAAGAGTGAAAATATGTAGCATGTTACTGGTGGTTTTTCCCAAATTGGGTTTCCATGTAAATCATTGTGTCAAGTGTGTTGATGAATTTGTTATGTTTCATGTTTACATTTCTGCAAGTTGATTTAATAGTAATCTACAATATTTAAGTGATTGCATAATCTTATGGATGCATGCATGAAGTTAAATATTTTATGGGTTCACTAAGCTATGAAAACTTTTATTTAGACATCTAGACCTTGGATAACTGATTCAAACACCCACCAACCACCCCCCCCCCCCCCCCCCCCCCCCCCACGACCCCCCTCAATTATTCTAAAGCATTCCAACATTTTTTGGCTTGACTCTATAAGTCACATCTAAATTGTCCAAGTTGTTTGCCATGAAAAAGACTACAAATATCTACTATTTTGTGTGTTTTATGTAGTTGAATCTCGCATGGATGATATTTCATACTGAAATATACATTTCCAAGTGACTTTGATATCACATCCTTGGTAAAATAATCTAACTGGACATGGTTGACTATGTGCTTCCACTGCCACTTAAGTCTTGATGCTTTGTAGTCTTGTGAAATGCTATTTTATTTCCATTTAGTCTTTGATGATGTGAAGTGGTTTGGATTTTATCAACATTGGTGTGGAAAATCCATTCTTCTGTGTGAATAGTTGTAGGTTTGATATTGATTTCCAAGCAAGTTTTAATGTCTAAATTGATGCTTTTATATTACTTAGCTACAAGATGCAAGTTTTTCCTAGAGAAAGTATTACATGCACAATATCTTATAATTTTTATATAAACCTTGTCATGGCTTCACAATTTATTTTATTTCCATTTTTCTTACTTTAGGGAGGGATCCTTTGGATGCATAACTACCTTATGCTTAGCCAAAAATATCTATTGTAAGGTTGTTTTTAATGGGAACTTCAGTATTTCTTAATTTCTCTATTTGCAAAAGGGGCAAAAGAGGAGATTGAGTATTTTCCCTTCTCTTAGATCCCTTGATCTTTATGGATTGTCAACAAGCCTCTCTCAATCTTCCTTATGGTAGGAATTCTATAGAATCTAGTTTGTATAACTCAAATCCACTAGTATACTAAATGATTTAATGAACATATTCTAAAAATTGATTTATAAATGCGTATAGTTCACAGAACTCACTTCTACAATTTCTAACTGATTGGTCTTTTTATCTTTACTCTCAATAGGTAAAAGTTTAAATATCTTATGGACATCTATGTAGTATTTGAAAAGATGTTATTACAAATGGACTACTCAAGTGAAGTTTATGATGTGTTAATTGGTTTGTGAGCTCTTTTTACACTAAGAAACTTCCATGTGTAGTGTACATGTGGATTTATTTGAAGTTAGGAAGGTTATCTTTACTTTTTTGAACTTGTTGATTGTGTGGTAATTTATAAGTTGTCAACACCAATCATCCAATTCCTTAACAACATATCTTTCCATGGAATAGTTGGATCTCAAGATAGACTTGTGCCTTGATTGAACTTTGGTATTAAAATGAATTATAACAATACATAGACATCGTTGTGTGGTCTAGCTTGAGCATTAGGTCATGGAAAAAAGATAGGGATTCTATGTTTTTTTACTCATTGAAACTACATGCTCAACATAATCCACACATTACTTATGTATAATGTCCATGAGTAAGTATGAGGGTTTTCCCCTATACAAATATTGAGCCTAACTAGATCATTGGTAACAAAAGAGATTTTATGTACATAATAATTTTTCACCTAGCTTCAACCACAAGTCTTAGTTGGGCATACACGATGAATTTTTTTAATTGTTTTTATAAGATTCTTTTGAAGTAAATAATCTATAATGGAACAATCATTATTTTGTTAATGATGTCAAACTTGCTACTTGCTAGTGAGACAAGTGCTTTTTGGTCTGAAAGCTATCATTTAGTTGATGGATGAAGAGGATTTGAAAGGAGGAGATAAGAATAGCACCTAGAGAAAGGTTGAGTTATTTGGTAGGTAAAAGAAGCACCAAGACCAAGTAAGACATTTATACTATAGTGTATTGTTTATCTACTTAAAGTCTAAAATGAAAGATTACTCAAGTATATTCATTGTATCCTACCTAATCCTACCTAACCCTAAAATGGATGATTATGGTTAAGCAAAAAAAGATCTAAATTGTCTATTTATAGAGATAGCTAGTCAAAAGAAAAGGTTTTCATATGTGAGAACCTAAGGAAGACAAGGAGTCTAGGGTATTGCTTCATTCAGTGGCCGAATAGAAGTGACTACAATTGGCATGCAAAGCAAGAAGGCTTAAGAGTATGAATGCTTGAAGAGTGGAAAAACTATTAGAGCTAAAGTGTTTGAATGCCAAGTAGAATGGAGGACTGAAATAGAGATCTATAATCTACAAGTAAGTTGTAATTTGTTATCATATCAAGCCTTATTGTTACTTTCTAATCATCATATTAGTCTAGGGTAAATATTTTAGATTAAGGTTGACCTAAAAATCATTTGTAAATCCTTTAACTAGGTGACAATATAATGGAATGGTTTAAAGTCATCTAACAAGGCTCACTCCTAATAGGGTGATTTAAATTTTATAACCAAGTCACATTTAATAGTGTGTATTGTAACCTTTAATAGGGTTGGCCTTTCGTAGGGTGTCACTTTAGAAGAGTGAGAATTAGTAGCAAGTTATTGGTGGTTTTTCCCAAATTGGATTTCCACATAAAATCCTTATGTCAAATTGTGTGAATGTTCTTATTCTATTTCATGTTTACATTTCTGCAAATCTATTTTGACCTAGGACAGTAACCTACAAAGTTTGAGTATCATATGATTTAATGGATGCATGGATGATAAGGTTTTATGGATATGGGTCTATTAAGCATTGAAAATTTTTATTTGTACATCTGGACCTTGGATAACTGATTCACCCCCACTCTAAGTTATTCTAAAGAATTCCAACAATTAGTATTAGAGACATAGTGCTTAAGAGGACTAGTTTGAAGGTATTAGAAGAAAAAGATCAAGATGTCCAAAAGAGAGGTATCCAAGCTTAACAAAGAGAACTTCCCTAAATGAAATTTTTTAATGAAGATACACCTAGGAGGTCTTGGAGACCATGTACAATCTACCATCACCACTGAGCATGTTGACCTTGTTGGAGTCCTAACTATCGAGGATCAAAAGAAGAAGAAAGAAAATAATTAGGAAATGTTGGAGATTGCATCTGCCCTAAGCTACATCAAGTTTGATGACATCAAGGAATGTGATACTTCTAAGAAGATATGGGATGCTATAGAAAAGATCTATGGAGGAGAAACAAATGTACTCAGAGCCAAACCTGAAAGTCTTAGAGGTAAGTTTGATGATATAAGAATGCAAGAAGGTGAGACTATAGTCAATTACTATGCCAAAGTAAAAGAAGTAGTTAATGCTATTAGAGTAGTAACTGATAAGATTGAAGTTGTGATTGTCATCAACAAAGTACTAAGAACCATGATGCCCATCTATATTATCAGAGTCTCTACAATACAAGAACTAAGGTGCAAACTTGGTAATGTTTTGACCCTTGAAGGATTGATAGGTAGACTCACTACCTTTGAACTCTCTAATTTTGTTAATTTCAAATTTGAGAATGTTGAATCTTCTATTGAAGCTAAAATTTCATTAAAAGAACCTAAAGAGAAGAAGAAAAAGGTAAAATATGTTTCTAGTGATAGTGATACAAATGAGGAAGATGTAGAACAACTTGAAGCATTGCTAGCAAGGAGATTTCATAGAGACAAAGGAAAATTCAAAGGCAAGTTACCTATCATGTGTTTTAATTGCAATTAGGTTGGTCATATTTCTGTTAAATGTCCAAAGAACAAGAACAATAGAAGTGGAGACAAATACAAAAGTAAAAAAGATAAGGACAAGAAAGATTACAAAGATAAAGGCAAGAAGTCTTGCTACATTTCTAAAGAGGAAACCAAAGATGGATCTGACAACCATGATAATGAAGTGGTGTATGTTGCAATGAAATATAATTCTAATGAGGATGAGGCAACTACACTAGTATCCTATGTAAACACGAGTGACAGATGAATCATTGATAGTGGGTGTTCACATTAGATGACTAGAGATAAAAGTAAGTTCATTACCCTTGATTATTATGATAGAAATAGTGTAAGATTTGGTAATATTGCATCATGTCTAATAAAAGGAAAAGGATCTATCAAACTCATAGAAAAAATCATGTGTGATAATGCTTATTATATAGAAGGACTTAATTATAATTTTTTTAGTGTTTCACAACTAAATAGTTCAAGTTGCAAAGTTGAGTTTGAGAACAAGATAGCAAAGGTCTATAACATTGATAGGAAACTAATTAAGAAAGGTGATCAGAGTAGAGGTAATCTATTTTATCTTGATATAAATGATTCTACTTGTCATGTTCTAGAATTATATGATGTGTGGTTATGGCACAAGAGGTTATGTCATGTCAACTTTGTTAACCTAGTGAATATTAGTAACATGAAAAGAGCTAGAGGCTTGCCTAAATTGAAGAAACCTAACAATATGATATGCAAACAATGTTAGGTAAGATGAAAAAATCTAATTTTAAGAGTAAGACTCACACCTCTAAAGAAATTTTAGAGTTTGTTCATACTGATTTGTGTGGACCAATTGATGTGCAAAGCTACAAAGGTGACAAGTACATTATCCTATTTGTTGATTATTATTCTAGGATGATGACAGTTATGTTTTTGAAATAGAAATATGATGCTTTCCAAATGTTTAAGTGGTATATAGCTAGAGTTGAAAAGGGGACAGGCAAAATATTGAAATGTCTAAAATTTGACAATGGTGGAGAATTTGCATCAAATGTGTTTGAGATGTTCTGTAATGATAAAGGAATCAAAAGACATACTTCTACACCTAGGACCTCTCCAAAAAATGAGATTTTTGAAAGCAGGAACATATTTGTAATGGACTATGCTAGGAAACTCATGATGGATAAGAATATTGCATTGAAATACTGGAGAGAGGTTGTGAGTAGAGTAGTCTATACCTTGAACCGTGTGCAATTCAAGAAAGGTACTCATTAAACACCTTTTGAATTATGGTATGGATAGTCACCCAATGTAAAATATTTTAAGGTATTTGGAAGAAAACACTACATTCTTAAGGATTTAAGGAATGAAAAATTAGATGCTAAAAAAGAAGAAGGTATATTCCTTCACTATTCCACAAGAATTAAATCTTATAAGTGTTTAAATACTAACACTAAAAAAGTTGTGGAAAGTGCAAATATGAAGTTTGATGAATATACAAAGGTGCATGAAGCTGAACCTATGAAGGAACCTAAAGAGTACAAATCATTTGTATACTTTTATGAAGGTATGCCTATTAATGAAGATGTTGTAAATCAAGTTACAAATCAATAGAAATTTTTAGTGACTATCAAGTGACATACAATGAATGTCGAGTTGCATTCAGGAACTAAGTTATAGTCAGGAGCCAAGTTGCAGAGAGAAGTTGAGGCACATTCTAATTCTAAGATTAGTGTACATGAAAAATATGTTGAATTACCTAATAGAGAAGTGCATAGTGATTCATAAATTGACAAACCTATTGAGGAAAGAAGACTAGAACCAAGATTATCAAAGTATGTTAAAAACATCACCCTACTACACAAATCATTGGAGATAAAGATGCTAGACCAATGATAAGGAACAAGCTAAGAAGTGATACATGTTTTGTAAGAATGTATGAGCCTAAGACAATGAAAGATGACTTAGAAAATGAAGAATGGAGTAAATCCATGAAAGAAGAGATTGAGAAAATTGAGAAGAACAAGACCTGGACTCTAGTTCCTAGACCAGAGGACAAGATTGCGATTAGAACCAAGTGAGTGTACAGAAACAAGTTAGATAAAAATGGTGAAGTCACAAGGAATAAGGAAAGCTTAGTTTGTAAAGGGTATGCACAAGAAGAATGAATAGACTATGGAGAAACATTTTCCCCTATTACAAGATTGGAAGGATCAAGAACTCTGCTTGCTTACTCTACATAAAAAAGTCTCAAAGTTTATCAAATGGATGTGTATTTAGCATTTATGAATGACATATTAGAAGAAGAGGTTTATATAGAACAACCAAAAGGATTTGTTGATGCTAACAAAAAGAACATGGTATGTAGACTACACAAAGCTTTATATGGTTCAAAGCAAGCCCCAAGAGCATGATACGAAAGGCTTCACAATTATCTTGTGAAGATTGGTTTTGAGAAGACTGATGATAACAACAATATCTACTTGAAGATAGAAAGAGGTAAACATATTTTACTAGATGAGATGTTTGTGGATGATATCATATTTGGAGGTCAAAATAAATTATGTAAAACATTTGCAAATGAGATGAAGAAAGAGTTTGAGATGTACATGCTTGGAGAGATCAAGTTTTTTTTTGGTTTGCAAGTATATCAGATGAAATATGGTATATACATCACTCAGTCTAAGTATGTGAAGGAAATATTTATTTTTTTGGATTGGAAGATTCCAAATTAGTTAGAACACCTATGGTGACAAGACACACATTTTCAAAGAATGATGATTCAACTAATATGAATCAAACATTATAAAGGTCTATGATTGGTAAATTATAATAAGTAGTTCATAGGAAACCTGACATTGCATTATTTGTTGGGATTGTTGCAAGATTATTTGAAAATCCTAAGGAGAGTCATTTGATGGTTGTTAAAAGAATTATGAGATATATGAAAGGAATAGAATTCTATGGTCTATATTACAAGAAAAATTTAAAAAATTGAGTTGAGAGCCCATACAGATGTTGATTGATCTAGAAACATTGATGACAGAAAGAGAATTAAGCATTGGAGAATTTTTCTTAGGAAAGAGGTTGGTCACCTGGATCAACAAGAAACAACATTACATATCTTAATCTACTACTAAAGCTAAATATGTGGCTATTGCAGTAAATTGTACAAATTTGGTATGGATCAAACAACTATTCAAATGTATGAAGGATGAAATCTCCAAACTTGTGGTACTTTATTGTGATAATACATGTGCTATAAATATATCAAAGAACCCTTTGATACAAATAAAGATTAAGAAAATTGCAATCAAGTATCATTAGTTGAGAGAGTTAGTTCAAAACAAAGAAGTGAGGATGGAATATGTGAATATGAAAGATCAAATAGCTGATATCTTCAAAAAATCTTTACTTAAGGATGTTCATGAGTATCTTAGAGGTAAACTAAGGGTGATACCCCTATCCAAAGCTACTTAAGAAACATAAGTAGTGCCCTACATTAACTAAGTTGAATATTGTATCTTACAACTTGATGTGGTGGATATTACTATAGGAGGAGCCTAAAGTAATGATGGAGCTAAATTAGAAGACTTATAGTCACATGTAAAGTGACAGAGGGAGAATCTAGAATTGATTATATCTACATACAGAGATGACATGTCTTTGGCATTGTTTTCAAAGAGGGAGATATAAGACTGAGGGAGAAATACATACATACATACATACATACATACATACATACATACATACATATATATATATATATATATATATAGATATATATATATATACACACCTAGTAAGAGGGAGAAAGTACTAAGGGAGATATAAGAAAAAAGAAGAGAGAGATACTCTAAAGAGGGAGATATAAGAAAGAACGAGAAGTAAATTGATAAAGCTCACATTACCCTACATAGAGGAAGGACATATACTACACTGATAGAGGGAAAATTTTAAAATATTTATTTTCTTTTTGGTATTGTTTTTGGTATTGGTTTGTCATCAATTCGAAAGACGGAGATCGTTGATATAAGATTATTTTGAAGTGAACAGACTATAATGGAACAATCATTATTTTTTCAATAATGTCAAACATACTACCTATTGGTGAGATAATTTCTTTTTAGTCTGAAAGCTATCATTTGATTGATTGATGAAGAGGATTTGATAGGAGGAGATAGCAATAACACTTAGACAAAGGTTGAGTTATTTGGTATGTAAAAGAAGCACTAAGACCAAGTGATACATTGATACTATAGTGTATTGTTTATCTACTTAAAGTCTGAAATGAAATATTACTCAAGTTAATATTGGAAGAAGATCAAGTAAGCAAAGTGTTTGCCAAGCCTTTCCGAGAAGTCAGTGCAAGCCAAGTAGAAATCTATGGAAGCTGAGTGAAAATCAAGAGGTACTGAGTAAAGATGAAAGACAATGCAAGTCGAGTGATTGTTGGTATATGCAGAGTAAGCTTTAATTGGTGCCCACCATCAGTAAACTTTAGTGTTGGCTAAGTGACTGAATAGTATAGTTGTTAAGTGACACCAATTAGTGTTAAATTGAGGATTTGACAAATCTGAGTTGACTATTTTGTTTTCCTGAATTGTGTGAAGTGTTTGGAAGATAACTATAATGATTTGGTGGCATAGAATTCAAGGTAAACCATTTTGAGGTTAATTCAAGGAAGATTATGGAAGAAATTTCTAGAGGAACCAAATGGAAAAATGGGTAGATTCAGTGTATCCTACCTAATCCTACCTAACCCTAAAATGGATGATTGTGGTGAAGCAACAAAAGATCTAAATTTTATATGTATAGAGATAGATGGTTAGAAGCAAAGGTTGTCATGTGTGAGAAACTAGGAAGACAAGAAGTCTAGGATATTGCTTCATTCAGTGGCCGAATAGAAGTGACTGCAATTGGCATGCAAAGCAAGAAGGCTTAAGAGTATGAATTCTTGAAGGGTGAACAAGCTATCAAAGTTAATATGTGTGGATGCCAAGTAGAATGGAGGGATGAAACAAAGATCTATTATATGCAAGTGAGTTGTATTTTTTTATCAGATCAAGCCTTACTGTTACTTTTTAATCATTACATTAGTCTAGGGTAAATCCTTTGGAATAAGTTTGACCTAATAGTAATTTATAAATCTATTAATCAGGTGAAATTCTAATGGAATGGTCTAAAGTCCTCTAATAAGGCTCACTCCTAATAGGGTGATTGAAATCTTTTAACCAAGTCACATTTAACAGTGTGTATTATAACCTTTAATAGGCCTGGCCTCTCATAGGGCATCACTTCAAAAGAGTGAGAAGTAGTAGCATGTTACTGGTATTTTTTCCCAAATTGGGATTCCATGTAAAATCCTTGTGTCAAATTGTGTGAAGATTCTTATGTTGTTACATGTTTACATTTCTACAAAGTTGTTTTGACCTAGGATAGTAACCTACAAAGTTTAAGTATTATATGATCTAATGGATGCATGCATGATAAGATTTTATAGATATGGGTCTACTAAGCATTGAAAAGTTTTATTTGTACATCTAGACCTTGGATAATTAATTCTAAAGGATTCCAAAACTTCCCTCAAGAGAAACATTACAAAGGAAAGTATTCAAAGATGCAAGGAAACATATTTGAATAAAGTATAGAGGCTCACCCAAGAATCTAGTGTAGGTAGGGGATAACAAATAAATTTATTATAGTTATGTTAAACAGAATACGGTATATAAGAGTGTAATGTAAAGCATAGATGTGAAACTATATTTTTACCATGGATGGAATCCTAAAAAGGTTTATTTAGCATGGATAATATATTCTATTTAGTATATTTGGGGCCATGTTTTTATCCTCTATTTGATTGATTTGAATTAGGGGAATGATGGTAATAATTATAGCTAGTTTATAGTAACAAATGGTTGCAAATAAAAATCCAATTGCAAGAATTTTTTAACATCCTTGCCCATTGAAAAATGTGGAAGATGAAGTATTTCTAGACAACGTGGACCTAATTGATGATGTGGCTTGTTCATTAATTCTTTTCAAGATGAAATTGATGCCATATGTAATGTTATTCATATGAGGTGTGATATTAAAACATGAAATACAAAAGCCACATCTAAGATAACATGAAATTAAATCTTTCAATCGATATTGGCATGCTTAGCTATTCTTCTGTTGGAAAATTTCTAGGTTTCCTACAAACCTCAAATCCACTTCATCAGTTTCATAGAATTTTTTCTTGACAAATAGTACAAGCATGATCCTTTTAAATATCAAGTAGGCCTAGAAATTTCTATGTTGAACGCTATTGGAATCTTGAAGATAATAATAGATTGTATGAGGTTTATCTAGGTTGGGGCAAAGCTTAGGGTCCATATCTGTCTCATCATTTTTTGGATGAGTGAATTAATGATGTATTAGAATACTCAAGATTTAAAAAATTTAGGTACTGATGGCCAAGGCCCATTCATTGGAGGTAAAACTTGTAGCCCACTTTGAAGAATGCTTTCTGTCTAAACAATTAGAGGCCAATTGACCCATATCAAAGTGCCTCCAGTTGTTTCAAACTCTTCCATTAGCCTCTACTTTTTCAGACCAAAGTTGCTCTTCAAAGTGCACTAGAAAGACATTTGAATCATCAAATATTGCTATGCAAAAGAGTAGTTGTATCTATAAGAAAAGAACTTTGCATAACATAAAAAACATGTATAAGTTTCTCTCACAAATATATACATTTCAAAACAAAAGGTTTAAATTTGCAAAATTTCTAAGTTAGTTATGTCTAGAATTAGATAGCCACATTGCATTATTACATGAATGATTATCTAAACAAGTGCTTTTAGTATGCCTCATTTGAATTTGTGAATATCTAATTGTGTTCCAATTATATAGGTTGAAGATGTAAAACACTATGCACCAACTAGATTGGTTCTTTACTGGAACCACACATATTCTTTACATTGTTGGAGGTCATGAAGTTACAGTGTATGATCTTCAACACTTATCATCCTTTTATTGTTTTCATTTTGTGGCTTAATCATATTCATTGTAAGATACTTTTTATAAACGAAGACCATAAATTATGTGAGAAGTACTAAGATTTCAAATCATGTTTTTCCAAGTTCAACTGATGGCATGTCATTCAAAACATTGATGAAGAAAGATGTTCATATAGTCCTATTATACTGATAAAGGAAAATGTTCATGTAATTTTTTTCATCAAATTATCTTCTTTTGTTTAATTTTCTAATGATTGGATTGGTGGATAATATATAGTTAGTATTAATGCTTTCTTGTGGATAGATTTTTTTATCTTTGCCACTTTCCTTGTTCACAACAATGCCCCTTTTCATGCCACGATATATAAGGTTTCACCCTTATGTGGAATAAGAAGTGCAAGAAAATTATATAAGAATGTAGAAAGGGAAAATGACCTTAAATAAAAATTAGAGAGCAGTTTTCATAGAAAGGGGAATAATGATCTACACAATAATTACAGATGGGGTTCAAAATCCCTATGCAAGAATTCTAAAAACACATTATGTTGTGCTAGGAATGTACTATTTGGCAAGAGCTAGACAATATTGTTATCAATGATAAATATTTTATATATTACCATCCAAAGTTGAACTTAGTGAATCAATCATCTATATTTAAAATCAACTTATAACATATGTCATTTATGCATTCCATATCTACCTTTTTTTATCATGAGTATGAACCTTCCAACTGGAACCTTAGATTTGGTTTTTTAATAGGAGTTAAGTTGAAACTAAGATAAAACTTATAGTTTTTATTCTTTCATGGAATGTTATAGCATGTGGACATCATAGATGCTCCTTAAATGCCAAGGGTGCACTAATAGGGAGAATCTCATGTACAAATATTGTTTGATGAAGAGAAGTCCAAGATACCACAAGCATTATATCCTTCCCCATTAGTTGGAAAACTATTTCTACTTTAAGTTATGGCCATATGCATGGTTTAATGATTCTAGAGTAGCCAATGGCTATAATGAATCTAAACTACCTATGGAATCACAAGATAAACCATGTTTTTAATCAACAAAGTGGCTTCCCTAATGTTAGTCATCTTTGCATTCATATACATGTATTTGAATCTTCATTATCTTCAAGCCAATATAAGCCCATCTACTAGAATTAATTCTCATATGCCCTATAAGAATAGACTTAGTAATTGAAGATTCTACTACTAATGCAAAGAAACTGATGAAGATCAACCAATATGGTGACTAGACAACATGTTCTAGAGTATAATCACATTTTGAGTGTATTTAGGTACTTCAGTTTGATCTCTTTTTCTTTATTTTGCAAGAGTTTCTTTTGATGTGTATTAAATGATATTTACATCTTCAACACTAGCTATGTCTTGAAAGATTTTTTTAAATAATATTTTTTTGAATTTATTTAACAAAAATTTAGGGTGCAACAAAGGCAAGTGCAAATGCTTCACTATAAAATCCAAATGGGCATATGAACATGAATATGTACATATATGGAATCAAGAATATTCACCATTTTTAGAAATAATATATAATTATTTGAATGATGTAAGCTATTTCTTACACCCATAGAGACAATTTTTTATTGATGCCTTCATCTATGGGACCTAGATCATTCTTCTTCCTACGTATTTTCCTCAAACTTTGTTCATCTAGAGTTGTAATCTATATTTTCTGAGTAATATGTATTGTTCTTCTATGCATTCTAGTTTTTAGATTCATGTAGGTAACAAACTCTAAAAGTTCATGGAGACTATGGTGCATTTTTATTTTTATTGGCTTCATTTAAAACTTAAATGGTATGCTTCCCCAAGCCTAATGAATGTGGTATTTTCAATGCATCTCATAATTGTGGCAAATACCAAAGTTCTTATTCCACTATTTTCTTCACAGTATTTTTGTGTTCATTCACCATGTTTTTCTCCTGGTTTGACTACTTCAAGTTTGTTTGTTTCTTGATGGAAGATAAGATAAAAACCTTTGACAAAAAAATTGTAGTTTTTTCTAAACCATTCTAATTGTACAAGTGATTATTTGAAGAAGGCACAAGAACTAACTAATATTTTATCCCCAAATTAATTTCAATGTGTATGTATATAACATATTATTTTATGAAAATATCAAATGGATTAATAATGGAAAGTTTTTATTTTTAGAACTCTCTAGTTATATCCTCATCATTAGATATGGTATCTATTTTCACCTATTTGTTTAATGTGTTAAATGGTTCTAGTGTGATATCCATTATTTTAGAAATGAAGTTGTTTATTTCTACAAATTCATTTTTACACAAACAACTTAAAAGAAGCTACACTTTTAAATAAGATCCATGTCTTTACAAACAAGGTCTCAATGCTCAAAATCAATAATTTTTTCTTTTCTAGCTTTATATGAGAAATACTCTACAAGGTCATAAATAATAACAACAAGAGTCCTACAATATATGTCATTCTATGCCTCATAATACTTGAGAGTACAATTATCGTTGAGTCTTTTTGGAAGGATTTAAAATACATCTATTATGGACTCATATGAATTACTAAAGTTAACTTGTAAGGTAAGAGATTATGTTCTAGTCTTCTATGGCCACATTTCAAAATTACCACAGTTAAATTAGAGGCATTTGTGTTGATAGCCACTATGAATCTTTGTTGAGATATGAATGAGCATAGTCTATTTTTTCACATTGGATCTTTTCAAAAAAAAAAAAATTGATAGTCGTCAAAATTTGACACAATTTAGTAGAAGTTCCAATGAGGACTACCATCAAGGACATAGCATCCTTGTCAAATCAACTCTTGTTTGATGCCAAATATAGTAGAATTTGTGATGCAATTTGGTAGAAGTTTTTATGAGGATTGTCGTTGAGGACATAACATCCTTTTTGAATCAACTCTTTTTCAATGCTCAATTACCATTGAATTGACTCTTTTTTTGACACCTCATTTTGCAAACAATGGGCTATTTTTAGATGCCAAGATGTGTCAATAAATAGACGCACAAAGACTTTGGTTGAAACTTCAACCAAAACTTAATGACAAAGACTTTGGTCAAAATTTTGACCATTTGCCCTAGAAAATTTGACCAATCCACTTAAAAATTTTAGTCCAATTTTAGTGGTGCATGGGCTCATTTTAAAGTTTATTAAGTAAAATTTGAAGCATTTATTCACAAGTTTTTTATTAAATATGAATAATTTCAACATGGGCTTATTTATAATAAAAAATAATGTGCAAGAGTAGGAGAGGGAGATGATATTTTAATGTTAGGGTTTCTATGAGTAACAGAGGGGTTTCAAAGATAACTCTAGATGAAGAAGATGTAGATGTAATTAGCTTTGTTTTTGTTCTCTAGGTTGAAGGGGGTGATTGGTTGTGTTTCTTTTGAAGCCCTTGTTTTATTCTATTATTTATTTTGTTGCTTCTTCCAGAAGTGATTTTTTTGTTACTTTCTTGTGTTTGTATGATAGTTTGTCCAACTACTAATTGGACCTTGTTTGGCATTTTTGTGTGTTGTGGTTTGCTCAATTTTTTCCTTACCTAGGTGTCTTTCTCATGTCAACTTGTTCCATGCTATTCTATGTGCGTCTTTTGCTAGTTTAGTGAGTTTCTTGATGGGTCAAAGTATAGATCTATGTCACCTTTGGGGCTAACTTTATTGATTCGATGGGACCAAATCCAATCAAACTACTTCCAGCCAGACCAAATTTGATCGAAACCACATGGCACTAACTAGATGCCAAGTGGTATGTACACATCCATAGGGATCTGACTAGATTCTATCTAGCCAAAAAGGGGGAAATTATATAAGCTACAAAAAGACAAATTCATGGGTCTTTTGCAGCATACAAGCTTGTTGGAATTGCAGAGCAGGAAGTGCTATAGGAGTCATTCGACTTAATTAGATATGTTAGCAATTTTTCCCAAAGTTTTAATATGTTTTAAGTTTTATTTTATGTTTCCTTAGGTAAATATATGGTTTTCAATGTGTATTTTTAATGTAGATTGTTTTAAAGAGTTCAACTTTTTTTGTATTATTATACGTTTATATTTTTAAGTACTATAATATCAGATAAAGTTTAGAAAAAGTATTGAAATTTAGTAAATTTTAGACATTATTAGAGAAATTAATTAAATTGTAAAACATTATTTATAGATAATAGTAGAAAATTATATAGAAAATAGTAGAAAATATTATAAAATATAGAAAATAATAGAACAATTAGAAACTTTTGAAACTTTAGAAAACAATAGAAAAAAATTAAATATAGAAAGTTAGTTAGATGTATTTAAATATATATATTTTTTAATTTGAAATGATTAGAAATTGTTCAAAAAGTAAAAGTTTAGAAACTACTATAAATTGGTGACTAAAACCATTAGATTGAATTAAATTAGTCTCTACCTCTTACCATAAACACAAATGCATTCTAATTGAAACCTTAACATTGAACCTTATAAATTATAGGCGGGAGTGGAACTTAACATTGAACATAATTAAACCATAACATGAAAGTGACATTATAGAACTATCCCACTTGCCTTCCATCCAACATCCAACTTGACTTCTAGCAAGGTAGGCCTTTAATACCTTCTAGTTGCCTAGCCTCCTCCCACTGCATCAGGCCCCACAATCAACAACTTATTAGAGGGTTGCCCCAGCCAAGCCATAGCCTAGAATTGATAGGCTAGAGGGAGCACCTTTAGAATAGTAGGGGCTATGGTTCCCAGTTCAAAGTATAGTTCAACCCTAGGCAGGAAACCTAGCACTGGGCTAGCAGTTTAGCCTTCCCTTCCCACACCCCCCTACTATCTATAGGAAATGACCCCATAGAATAGTAGGGGGCTCCATATTATTTGATTGTTTGCATCTTTCCTATCCTAACTATACTTCACTCTACTAGCTCTGTTGGAACCTTATCAAACTCAAACTAAAACTCTCACATTGAAGCAAATTAGACTCTAACTCCTATATTGAACCTTAAGTCCAAATATGTTGACCTAAACCCTAAACATTTAACCCTCTCTCTCTAGATCTCAAACTTGTAACCTTCTATCTCTCTCTAACTCCTAAACCCCATCTCTCTAAATCCTAAACCACTCTCTAACCACATAATCCCTAAACTTCCCTCTCTCTCTCTAACCTCATAATCCCTAACATAACTTCATCTCTCTCTCTCTCTCTCTCTCTCTCTCTCTCTCTCTCTCTCTCTCTCTCTCTCTCTCTCTCTCTCTCTCACACACACACACACACACACACACACACACAAGCTCATCTCTCCAACCCTAACCTCCTCTTTCTCTAGATCTCAAACTTTCGACACTTTGTCTCTCATAACTCCTGGACCCCATCTCTCTAAACCCTAAACTACTCTCTAATCCTATAATCCCTAAACCTCTCTTTCTCTCTAACTTACATAACTTCATCTCTCCCAACCCTAAACTCCTCTCTCTCTCTCTCTCTCTCTCTCTCTCTCTCTCTCTAGATCTCAAAATTTGAATCCTTTATCCCTCTCTAACTTGTAAATTGTATATATCTCTTTGAACCCTAAACCACTCTCTAACTCCTAAACCCTAAACCACTCTCTAATCCCATAATCCATAATAGAACTTCATCTCTCCCATCTCCTCTCTCTCTCTCCTCTCTCTCTCCTCTCTCTCACATAACCTTATTTCTCCCAACCCTAACCTTCTCTCTCTCTCTCTCTCGATGTCAAACTTTTAACCCTCTATCTCTCTCTAACTCCTAAACCCCATCTCTTTAAATCTTAAACTTCTAACTCATAAATCTCATCTCTCTAAACCCTAAACTAACCTCTAACCCCATAATCCCTAACATTACTTCATCTCTCCCATTTATCTCTCTCTCTCTTACATAGCTTCATCTCTCTCTCTCTCTCTCTCTCTCTCTCTCTCTCTCTCTCTCTCTCTCTCTCTCTCTCTCTCTCTCTCTCTCTCTCACACACACACACACACACACACATAACCTCATCTCTCCCAACCCTAACATACTCTCTCTTACATAACATCATCTCTCCCACTCCTAAACCCATCTCTCTAAACACTAAACCACTCTCTAACCCCTAAACCCTATCTCTCTAAATCCTAAACCTCTCTCTAACACCTAAATCCCATCTTTGTAAACCCTAAAATGCTCTCTAACTTGTAAATCCCATCTCTATAAACCCTAAACCACTCTCTAACTCCTAAACCCCATCTCTCTAAATCATAAACCACTCTCTAGCTCCTAAAACCCATTTCTTTAAACCCTAAACCACTCTCTAACTCCTAAACCCTAAATTTCTCTCTAACCCCATAATCCCTAAACTTTTTATCTAAATTTGATTTGTCTATCTTTGCACCTACATAGGAAAGAAAATTGTATGAATTTTAACAAAATATAAAAGAATTATCTAGAAGATGGTTATACATCAAATTTGATTAGTACATAACAATATTATACCTAAAATTTCATGTTGGCAAAGTAAATTCTTTATGCATGCTCCTGCTCTATCATGCTCTCCTTTTCCATGACCACTTTCAAAGAAGTTCCAAAGAAACTTAACATTTTGTCTTGTATGTTGTGTTGCAAGCCAATTCAATGCTTTTGCAGACATAAATTTCCCTATGAAAAAAAAAAATATGAGTAATCAAATCTATATATAATTAATTAAATTTATGAGTAATCAAATTTATATATAATTAATTGTTTAGTTAATTAAAAATGTGCATGAAATTGTAAAGTTTAACTTTCAAATACATGTACTAGCACAACCATCAGACCAAATCCAATGTTCTGAAGCATTTATCCCATGATTCACATCAATGAACATTCGAAAATAATGAGCTACATATCTCCTATCATGAACTCTATCATCATTAAGACAAAAATAGACCTCCTTGATGATAATGCCTTCATCTGGATCGATACTTTCTACCCCATCCACCTCAAATTGTGCATGTCTATAGGAAACTTGTAACTTGATCTTAGTGATAATATTTAGCTTGAATTTGAGCTTGAGGGGAAAAATTATAGTTTTTAAAGACGTCTACAATTGACATAATACATCCTACTGAGAAACAATTTTTTGAATCTTGAAACTATTTTGCTTGCCATCTTGCACCATGACAATGTTGAATGTGTGGATTAAATCATAGTTATAAATTTATCCATAAACTCACCATATGGAAAATTGAACTCCTTCAAAAATATTTTTTCTCCATTCTTTATCTAATATATCTCATACTCAAATCTATTCCACACACATCAATATTGTCTATTTCATATGGAAATTTCTACAACTCTCCACAATTTGTACATGCATTGTTATGCATTGTACATTGAATTCATCTGACTCTTTAGAATTATCACATAACAAAGACTTGACAAATTGAGTTGTTCTTCTAGGAATTATCACATCTAGCTTAAGTGTTACCATAGCTTTTCTAAATGATTGCAAATAAAGATGAAACTCAACATAATTTTGAAAACAAGTTTCATGAACCTTATTTATGTGTACAAAACATGGGCTTAGCCTCTCAAACATTCTTTGGAAGTGTTATTTTTAAAGCTTCAAATAATTCATTTTGTGTTGTGTGTATAAAGTGTTTTGCATGTGCCACTTTCATACCCGTCTCTTCATCTTTGATCTATATAGTGTCTCTTCTTTTCGAAGAAACACATGACTAGTTGGTCCAATATTCAACAACCTATCTTCTAACATCTTCAAAAATTCTATCCTTTTGAAGAAGCCAACAAATATTAACCTAGTTCTTTTCAATGTTCTCATCAAGCAAATTTGTCATTTTTAAATGTATCTTTGAACTGTTCTTCTAGATAGATTGAGCATTTTAGAAATTGCTTGAACTTTTTTTTTCTATGACAAGTCCTTTTTCTATGTATAGTATAGAACAAGTACAATTTTCATTGACAAGTACTTTTTTTTTCTATGACAAGTCCTTTTTCATTGAAGATGATGCACATTCAAAAAAATATAAAAATTAGTAGATGGTACCAATTTTTTTTATAAATGATGAATTGCTCTAGAGGAGAGAGTGCTCTTCACTAATATACAACATTTGTAATGGTTAACATGAATTTACTAGAGAAAGATGGTGGGAATGAAATACCATTAAATTATGAAAAGTTTAACTTTAAATAGCTACAACAGACAAAATATAAAATATTTTTGAAAATTTATTTTTGATAGTTCTAGTTACATATGTCATCAATAACATATTTCAAATTTAGATGGAAAAAAATTATTTGTAGTTATTTCTGTGGTGGGAACTATAACCCCTAACTTGCTGGATTTTTAACACTGTCAAAAAAGGTCATTGAAAATTATAAAAACATACATATTTTTTTTAATGTTTAAAAAAAAACAGACATAAACTTCATCCTTTTATACAGATTTCATCATTTTACACCAACTTAAAATTCAACATAGAAATATGACTTTTACGTCATTCAAGTTTAACAATTATTTTGATGTTAGCCTTTTCCTTTGTAAAAGGATGACATGTATTTGTACTTTTACCCTGGCTTTGATTTTGATTGAGCTCTTGGGAGGTTTTGTGCCCTTATTTCAGCTTTGCTTTATGGAAGGTGGATATTTTTTTTCTTTTGAGGTGATGGGTTTTCTCCTTTCTTGGATGGATTCCATGTTGTGGGTGTCCCTTATTTTTCTAGCTCCATTGTACCTATGATGTAAATGATTTATTATGTTCCTTAGTCTTTATGGTACTTAGTTGGGGTTGCTAGCTTATTTTTTCTTTGGTGAAGGAGTGTACTTCTTTTCTTCTTTCTCTTTCCTTGATTTTTAATTTCTTGTGGTTTTCATAGTTATGCGTGTCAAGAATTTTAGGTCACTTAGCTTTGGTCCTTTCTCCTTCACTTATCTTGTGTAGGTCTTGGTTGGTATGTGGGATTTATGTGTCTCCTCTTTTCTTTTTAGGAAGAAGTGTAATATCAAATTTTGAGATCCTTTCCTTTACGGGGTTTGTTTTTGGTTAGGGGTATATTTTGTTCATCATTTTTTGTTCCCTGTTGAAGCCCAAGGTTCATTGCTTATTTATTTTGGTGGAATTTCACTCTTTTACAAAGTTCTTTCCCATTAAGCTCCTATTGAGGTAGGGTATGCCCCTATTGAGGTGGTTCTTCTCTTTTGGCTATTGTGTGGCTTTAAATTATGTAGTTCCAAATATTTTCTTTTTTTTTTCCTATTGAGGTGGAGGAGAATCTTGTAGAGTATCTTATTTCTATTCAAAGGAGGCTAATAACTACTTTTTATGCACTTTTCTCAATTGTGGCTACAAAACTGTGGGTTTTGGTCTTCCCTCTAGTTACTAGTACCTTTGGTGTTCCTATCGAGATAGAATCCTTTCATATTAAGGTAGAGATAAATTTTATAGATGTATTTTAGTTTGGATGGTGGGTCCCCTTAACTATCATCTTCAAACTACTTTTGGAAACCATGTTAAAACCCAAGTTAGTAGTTGTGAGAGTTATTTCCACTCACTCTTTTACTATGGGAGCCATTCCAAAATGCACCATGAAGGTTTTGGGGCCTTATTAGAACCCAAATATTAGGTTAAGCGAGCTTGGAAAAACCCTTTTAAGGTTTGGCCCGAAGCCTTTCAAAACTTTATGGTGGTGTATGTGTTCCAAGGCTTGCTTGCATTGCTTCTAAGAGACCTAGCATGTCTCTTCTAGGAACCTAGTCTCCTCTAGGTCCTAATTGGATTAGGTGATTAACTAACTCCAATTCCAACTCTTCTCAAGGAGTTCTCGACAATAATGCCTAACCTTGAAAGACTAACACCTTTAGATAGTACAATCCTTCACCTCACTTAGAAAGCTCTAAGTACTACTTTCTCACAAACTCCATTCTTCATTATAGGCGTATCCATCAACATGATAACATTCCTTCTACTTCCACTTCAATCCATTTGAAAAGATTTTCAAGTATTTTTCCTATCAATTTCAAGATTTGGTCTCTAAGCAGCCTATTTAGGCCTAGTTCCAATTAGCCCTTGAAAATGACTAATTCCACTTTCTTGCCAAAAAATTTCAAACAACTTGGAAAAATAATCCCAAACTCAAATACAATTTTGGATTTTCTAAAGGATTTTGTAGGTTTAAGACTCCTAAGCTATCTATATAGGGGGTTCCTACTATCTAGGTCTAGTAGGCTAAAAAGGCCTATTTCTTAGGAACTCACTGGTTTCTTGTTCAAAACCCACTCAAGTGGATTGATAATCCCTAGATCCTTTTACCATAGCAAGATATGCTCATAAAACACCTAGAATTGTACTTGTTCTATACTATACTTCTTTACCCTATAATAAATCTTCACTTTCTCCTATCCTAAGCCTCTAACTAGACTCTATTTGCTCGCCTAGGGTTCAATAGTAAAAATAGCTTCCCATACTTTCATTAATCCTAATCTTAAACCTACGTAAATTAATGAATCCCCTAGAATTTTCATCTACCCTTAGGTGTTTTCCATGGCTAGATTTCATGGGGGAGCTATATCTATATAGACTGGTCAACACAAAACTAGTGAGATGTTCAAAACTTAAAAGATGTTCAAAACTTAAACAATTTATTCAATGCTCAATCCCTACTCTAATCAACTCTCTTATCAAATGAAAAACTCTCCAAACTAATCAAAGAATACTATACATTCATCAAAATGAATCTTTCACTCCATCTTAAGGTACTACCACTACTAAAACTCTAGAAAATTGCTCAAAATTTAGTTGTAGAGCTATATTTCACACACAAAACTATTGCAATGCATCCACTCTTCTCTAGATTTGATTCTTTTTTATATTTAGATGCCATCTCCACCATTCCAGGACTTGTTGGTCAATTTCCAACTCCCTATCCTTAAGGGAATCCAAGATAGCTTAGTTGCATACAACATTTGTAATAATTGCAAACGTTGTCATGACAATTCTTGACAATATTTGGCATCTTTATCATTATGCCTTCATCCTACTTTTTAGGACCTCTAACCTCTATATTTTGAGAAAAAAACACCATTGATGGCCATTAATCATCTTTCTCACCACTTATATGTGTTTAGGACTCACTTAAGTCTCTAATCCAACACCAAGCTTCTAAGCCTAGGAAATTGAAATGCTACAAACAATGACTATTTGTGTGACCTTAGTCCTAATTACTAACTCACTTAGCCCACATATAAAGTGACCTTCTAAGGTCTTAAAGCAACCTAATCTAAACTTCTTGACTTGGTTAGAGTGAAAAAAAAACCAAAACTAGACATGGAGAGGTTAGCTTAGGTGTTCTCCTACACCATCCTCCCCAAATTGAAAAGATCAATCCACCCTTGGATTGAGGATGTTTGGATCAATCCCCATATTCTTGAACTCTAACTCCTTTACCCATACTGCATCAACATCCATCTGTCCATGCTTCTTTATCAAGTATTCCTTGTACTCTTTTGTTCTAGTCTTTTTATAGACTCTTGTGCCCAATATGTTGTCTAGTCCTATAGTTGTAACAATAGGTAATTGGAGATCCTCTACATCTTTGATCATTTCATGAAGATTTTGATCCATGTCTTGTTGTGGTTCTTTATAATGGACTAAGTCTACAATATTAAAAATTGGTGGCAATCCACTATCTTATGGTAGTTCAACCTTGCATGCATTATCACCATACTTAGCCAATATAGGACAGGGTCCTATCCTCCTCATTTGTAGCTTTTGAGGGACTACCTTTTTTAGTCTTGACTTCTTATGATGCACCATGACTAAGTCACCAACATTAAACTCAACTATCTTTCTACTTTCATCTACCTTTTCTTTGTGTCTCATGGTGTTCTCTGTCAATGTCTTCCTCACCGTTTCATGTATCTCTTGCATAGCATATGCAAAGTTATTAGCTAGCCACTTCCCTTAACTCCATCTTTCAATTCTCTTAGTTCATAGGCACCTCTAGGATGTAGTCCATAAACTATCTCAAATGGACTCTTCCCTATTGATCTATTGATGGTATCATTGTAGGCATATTCATCTTGCCCAATCAATTTATCTCATTGTTGAACATACTCTTTAGTTAAGCATCTTAGAAGATTCCCAAGGCTTCTATTGACAACCTTAGTTTGACCATCAGTTTGGGGATGGTAGGCTGATCCAAAGGATAAGTTAGTGCCTAACCTTTGCCAAAGAGTCTTCCAAAAATGACTCATAAATTTAGTGTCTCTATCTGACACAATGTTGATAAGTAACCCTTGGATTCTCACTATTTCTTTGAAGAAAAGAGAGGCTATTTGCAGAGCATCATTGGTGGTTTTACATGGTACAAATTGAGCCATCTTGCTAAATCTGTCTACAACCACATAAACATTGTCCATACCTTGTCTTGTCTTGGATAACCCAACTACAAAATCCATATTTAAACATTCTCATGGCCTAGTAGGAATAGATAGTGGTTGATAAAGACCTGCATTTGAAGAAGTGCCCTTGGCTTTTTGACATATAACACAACTTTCCAAATGCCTCCTAACATCAAGATTCATCCTTGGCCAGTAATAGAACCTTGAAACAAGTTCTTGGGTCTTAATGATCCCAAAATGACCACTCAAAGCACCATTATGCTTTTCCTCTATCAAATTATCTCTAATAGAGCCTCTAGGGACACATACCTGATTCCCTTTTTTAAAAAAGATCATTTTACAAAGTATATTCAACATATCTATTGTGAAAATGATTCTTTTATTCAACACATACCTTGTAAATGTCTACAAAATCCTCATCATCACCATATAGATCCTTGAAGTGATCTATCCCCATGCTCTTCAACTAAATTTCTTGAATTGTGAGAGCTCTTCTACTCAAGGCATCTACCACCTTGTTGAATACTCTTTTCTTGTGCTTGATATTAAAGGTATAAGCTTGTAGGTATTCAACCCACTTCATGTGTTTGTGACTCAACTTCTCTTGTGAATTCAAGAAACTAAGTGCTTGATTATCTGAATACACAATGAATTCCTTTGGGAGAAAATAGTGCCTCCATTTCCTTAGAGCTTACACCATACATCTCAATGTCATAT
The DNA here is from genome assembly GCA_028749045.1 of Cupressus sempervirens. Lineage (NCBI taxonomy): Eukaryota > Viridiplantae > Streptophyta > Pinopsida > Cupressales > Cupressaceae > Cupressus > Cupressus sempervirens. The sequence continues at coordinate 296,660,884 of CM053784.1, read as the reverse complement.
GAGGAATAATTCTTCTTGGTTTCACTTAAATTTTCTAAATGAAAAGCTACTAGTTTTCCCTCTTGGCTTAGAACAACCCCAATTGCTACATTGCTAGTGTAATGTCCCATTTAGGACATTTACTTATTTCCCTTCTTATTTGTATAAGTTTTGATTATATTCCATATGATATCCTTCTCAACATTTGATATGTGTGTGTGTGTGTGTGTGGCATTTCATAGAGTCATGTCCTTTTGTTAATATTAATTATATTTAATAAGGTAATTATATTATATATTATTATATTAATTATATATGATTATATATTATATATGAATCATTTTAATTATTTATAACAATATTATTTTAATATATAAGAAAGATATAATTATCTTATACTATATTACTTAAAATAGCTAATATATATGTATATATTAATTATTTATAGCATGGAATTTAAATATCTGATTATACATATAGATATATAATAATATTCATGTGTGTGTGTGTGCGCATGCGTGCATGTATAGTTAATATTTATAATTATATTACTATGATATATAACAATTTATATTTGCATCTTAGTATAATTATAATATTTTATATACATTATCAATTATTTTAATATTATAAACTTTATATATAATACTTATTTATTATTTAATTTATATGTCAAAATGGGGATCTCAGAGCTAGCATCACACTCAATAGTGAAAAGCTTGGCAACACTAAAACAAGTTGAGTAGCTATCTTCTCCTTCAATAACTCAAAGCTCTTGTTAGCGTGCTCATTCCATACAAACTTAGTTTTCATTCCAACCTTATCTAACATAGGAGCACAAATTGCACTAAACTCTCTTATGAATTTCCTATAGTATTGTGCAAGATCATGAAAACTTCTTACCTTTGTTGCTGACCTTGGAGTAGGCAAATTTATGATAGCCTCTACTTTTCTTTCATCCATTTTTCATTTGCCATGTGATAAGACAAAACCAAGGTACACTAGATCTATTTTGAAGAACTCACGCTTCTCCAAGTTGATCATCAACTTCTCATTATGTAGCTTCTTGAAAACAGTTTCAAAATGTTCTAGGTTCTCACTCCTTGTCTTGTTATAGATTAGTATATCATCTAGATATACAACTACAAACTTGCCTATGTAGTCTTTGAAAAATTCATTCGCGAGTCTCATAAATGTGGAGGGGGCATTGCATAATCCAAATGGCATGATAAGCAATTAATACATCCCTTCATTGGTCTTGAAGGTTGTTTTCCACTCATCTCCTACATGTATCCTTGTTTGGTGATAGCCACTCTTCAAGTCTATCTTGTTGTAGTATTTAGCTTCACTTAGGCAATCCATTAGGTCTTCAATCCTATGGATAGGGAACCTATACCTTATGGTTATCCTATTGATATCCCTTGAATTAGTGCAAAGCCTCCAAGTTCCTCCTTTCTTAGGTGCAAGTACAATGGGTACAACACGTGGACTAATACTCTTTCTAATTAGGCCTTGGTTTAGGAGTTCTTGTATTTGTCTTGTTATTTCCTCATTTTTTTGAGGGGTTATCTTGTAGGTTTCTTTGTTAGGTAGGGTAGCTCCTAGGATAAGGTATATCCTATGGCTTATGGCTCTTTTAGGGGGTAAGGTTGATGGTTGACCATCACTTACAATACCTTGGTAAGTTTGCAACATTTCTTGAATCTCTTTAGGTAACTCTACCTTCTTAGTCTCCTTTCCTTCATCTCCCTCTTTTGGTCTTAACACCAATGCAAAGCCTACACCTTCACTTTCTTCCATGGTTTGTGGGAACTCCTTTTCACTCACCATAAGTACATTTGGATCTATTGTCTTTACTTCAGCATCTTCCAACAGTGATTGAATTTTAAAAGTCACATTGTCCTTTTTAAAAGTAACATTGTCTTTTTTTAAAGTATAGGAGTCCTTTCTTCCATCATGGATAGCTTGGCAATCAAATTTTCATGGTCTACCTACAAGAAAGTGGCATACATCCATAGGTAACACATCACACAAAAGTTTATCCTTATACTTTCCAATTGAGAACTCCACCTATGCTTGTTCATTTACTAACACATGTTGCCCTTTATTGAGCCATATGACCTTATAAGGATTGGTGTGGGGTATTCTTGTTCATTTCAATTTGCTGACTTCTTCCTCTGACACAATATTATCAATAGACCTTTAGTCAATAATGACTCTACACACTTTTCCCATCATCTTACACTTTATTCTAAACAAGAACCTTCTTTGGCTTAGCTCTTCTTTCATTGGCTCCTTGATCAAATTTCTCCTCATCATGAGGTTCTCCCCTTGTTCTAAATTCAATGGCACCTCAACATGCTTCACTGGTGTATTAGACTCATCTTGGACTAGGCTAGTTCTTTTGTCACTCCCTTGTGATGAACCACCTTTCTCTGGACATCTATAGGCAGGGTGTCCCATTTGATTGCAATGGTAGTACTTCATATTGGCAAAGTAATTGCCCCTTCCTCCTTGTCCACCACTCCTTCCTCTAGAATTAGAGTTTCTTCCTCTACCACCTCTATTTGAGCTTCCTTCTTGTTGTTCACTGAATTATATCTCACCTTGAGCCCTTAAATTTGAACTTCTTCCAACATAGCCACCTCTTTTCCCTCTACTATCCTTGCTCTTAGCTTTACCTTTAGAGGTTTCTTGTTTCCTCTTGCTTTTCTCTTCTATCTTCAAGTCCATTTGATAGCATTGGCAAATGGTTTTGAAGTTCACTAGGATCATCTCTTCTTGAATAGACTATTTGAGGCCATTCAAATATCTTGCAATTTTAATGCTTTCATCTTCAACTACCTTGGACCTCAAACACAATATTTGAAACTCATCGATATATTTTTGGACATCCAAATATTTATGTCTAAGATTTTGTCTCCTCCTATGAAGTTGAACTTCATAGTCATCAGGAAGGTAGGTCTACTTCACCTTGGTTACCATGCCCTTCCATGTATCTATAGGACCTTTTTGATCCTTTTCTCTTTCAGTTTGCACAAACTTCCACCAAGTAAGAGCTGAACCTCTTAATCTAGACTTGGCCACCACAACTTTTTGTGCTTCAGAGATACCATCACATTCAAAATGGTTCTCAATGTTGTCAATCCAATCCACAACTGAATTTGGATCCATTTGTCCACTAAATAGTGGTACTCCTTCTAAAGCTTTGTCACTCAATGATTATAATTCCTTTAAGAATGGCTCTTCAGGAAGAATAGGATTAAGTGTTGGTGCTTCCTCCTCCAACTCTAATTCTTTCTCCTTTGCTTCTTTTTCTTCCTTTAGGTCAATCTTCTCTTTGACTCTATCAGCTTTGTTCCTCAATCTTCTTGGATAACTCAACGTTAGTCAACATGGTTGTGTCTTCTATTTCTCCACTTGGTGTATTTTATCCCACTAATTTAGTGGACTTCAACATCCACCACAACCCTGATCAAAACTAGCTTTGATACCAATATGGTGTATTTGTTCGAAGGCTTGCTTGCACTGCTTCTAAGAGACCTAGCTTGTCTCTTCTAGGAACCTAGTCTCCTCTAGGTCCTAATTGGCTTAGGTGATTAACTAAGTCCAATTCTAACTCTTCTCAAAGAGTTCTCAACATTTTTTCTTAACCTTGAAAGACTAACACCTTTAGATAGTACAATACTTCACCCCACTTAGAAAGCTCTAAGTACTACTTTTTCACAAACTCCATTCTTCATTGTAGGGGTACCCATCAACATGAGAACATTTTATTTTCTTCTACTTGAATCCATTTAAAAAGATCTTCAAGTCTTTTTCCTATCAATTTCAAGATTCGATCTCTAAGAAGCCTATTTAGGCCTAGTTCTAATTAGCCCTTGAAAATGACTAATTCCGCTTTCTTTCCAAAACTTTCCAAACAACCTAGAAAAATAACCCCAAACTCAAATACCTTTTCAGATTCTCTAAAAGATTATGTAGGTTTAAGACTCCAAAGTTATCCATATAGGGGGTTCCTACCATCTAGGTCTAATAGGCTAAAAATGCCCATTTCTTAGGAACTCACTGGTTTCTTGTTCTAAACCCCCTCAAATGGATTGATAATCCCTAGATCCTTTTAACATAGAAAGATATGTTCATACCACACCTGGAACTATACCTTTTCTATACTATATTTCTTTACCCTGAAATAAATCTTCACTTTCTCCTATCCTAATCCTCTAACCGAACTCTATTTGCTCGCCTAAGGCTTAGTAGTAAAAATAGCTTCCCATACTTCCATGACTCCTAATCCTAAACCTATGTACATTACTAACTCCCCTAGCATTTCCATCTACCCTTAGGTTTTTTCCATGGCTAGATTTCATTGGGGAGCCATATCTATATAGATTGGTCAGCACAAAACTAGTAAGATGTTCAGAACTTAAACAATTTATTCAACTCTTAATACCTACTCTAATCAACTCTCTTATCAAATGAAAAAATTTCCAAACTAATCAAAGAACACCATACATTCATCAAAAAAAAAAAATGCAAACCATCTAAAGCCACTATTACTACTAAAATTTCAAAAAATTACTGAAAATGCTTTGGAGAGCTATATTTCACACACAAAACTATTACAATGCATACACCCTCCTCTAGATTCGAGTCTTTTCTGATATTTAGATTCCATCTCCACCATTCTAGGTCTCGTTGGTCGATTTCCCACTCTCTATCCTTAAGGGAATCCAAGATAACTAAGTTGCATGCAACAGTTGCAATAGTTGCAAATGTTGTCATGACAACTTCTTAACAACATTTGGTATCTTTTCCATTATGCGTTCATCCTACTTTTTAGCACCTCTAACCTCTATATTCTGAGGAACCAACACCATTTATGGTCATTAAGCATCTTTCTCACCACTTATATGCATTCAGGACACACTTAAGATTCTAATCCAACACTAAGCTTCTAAGCCTAGGAAATTGAAATGCTACAAGCAGTGACTATTTGTGTGACCTTAGTCCTAACGACTAACTCACTTAGCCCACATAGCAAATGATCTTCTAAGGCCTTAAACCAACCTAATCTAAACTTCTTGACTTGGTTAGAGTTATAAAAAAAAAAAAAAAAACTAGACATTGAGAGTTTAGCTTAGGTGTGCTCCTGCACCATACAGTTCCATTTTTTTAGGAGGCCATTTCTAGTCCAACATGTTATTCTTGTTGTATCTTTTTGTTGGCTGATTTTTAATTTATGAGAGCTTTGCTAAAACCCACTATTAGTTTAAGGAAGCTTGGAAAAAAAAACCTTGGATCACTTTTAAGATTAAGGGGTCCTTGAAAAATACCATTTACTATGTTGTGAGACTTAGGCCTTTGGTGTTGCATTCTCTTTGTCATCTTGAGCTTTGTATGTGATCCTTGTTTTTGGGCTATTGTTTGTTTGATGTTTTTCTTTGTTGTTTTGTAATGCTTCATGTTTTGCAACTGTTTGTTTATATGGGGTTCCAAATCCCCCTAAAAAAATGTTTGTAAAGAGTTTTGGGGTCCCTTTAGAACCTCTTTTTCCCCTAATAAAATAATGGGCTCGCTTGCGCAAAGGGGTTTACTAGCAACCATCAACTTTCATGCTTGCAACAATTCTAATTTTGAGAATAACCATCTAAAATTATGAGTCCAACTTATAAATTATGAGTGCCACGATGTGCTACAATGTATAAAGAGGCTACCCACTTCTTGAAAGTAAATTGAAAAAAATATTATTAGCAACACTTCTTATTATAAGAACTACTACCTAAAGTTGTGAGTTCAACTTTATTAGTTAACTTGTCTAAGTACAAAATGATTTATAAATTAGAATGTTTTGCTAGTGTGGGCTCATTTTAAAGTTCGTTCATCAATTTTTTTATTACTAATTTTTTTTTGGTAACATAGACTTATTTTATAAATTTATTAAATCAAATCAAATCAAATAGATATATTCAAAAAAAAATTAATATCAACCATAACAACATAATTTCATTTATACAAATGAATTCTACATGACCATAATAAATATAACTTTCACTAAGATAATACACTCATAAAACAAATAGTTAACAACACTTATTATAAGAAAACAACTACCTAAAATAGTAAATTAACTTTATTAATGAATACCCAATATTGGTACAAAATGATTTATCAATCTGAATGTTTTGCTGACATGGGCTCATTTTAAAATTCATTAAAAACCAACAACGTTCACCTGCAGATTCACCCCGGAGATGATGTGTCATGTATCTAAGTGCCCTTTAGTCTTCTGGACGTAAAGATACGTTGATTGTTGGATAATATAAAAAGGCATTGGGCATTTGTGTTAAAGGCAGGATGAATTAATTAATTAATCACAGGTTTAGGTAGGCCTCTGGTTTGAATGTTTTAGAGGCAGGCGACCAGCCCTCCATGGCGTCGTCAGCTTTTAGGAATGAAACGACAGAGACGTATTTATCAAACCAATCAGAGGTCTCCAGCCTTGGAGGTTTCATTTTCTTCTGCTATCAAGACACTCTCGCTGAACAACTCCGGCGCCACCTTTTTGGTCCATAACAAACATTCTCTTTCCTCGATTACTGCTTCTCGTTTACGGTTTTTCTTGTTTCTTGATAATTGAGCTCAGTTTGTCATACTCATGGAAGGTCTTGTCCGTAGCTAAATTTGTTTTGTTCATGTGCTGCTGCAGCTTTGCCAATCGAATATCTTGACAGAGTTAAAGCTATAAGGCCCGGCTTGCCTCTGTTTCTCTACAACTGTTCTGATATGCGTGTACATGGTGTTTTTGAGGTATGTCAGGGGTTCGGTTTTATCAAGAAGGCTTAAATTGCTTACTCTAGTTTTGATCTTTTTATCAAGTTATGGTGGAATTCGTAAGCTAGAGACATTTGTTAGGAAAAACCCTGTTGCTAACTGGGTTCATTGCAAAGAATTGATATGTCGTTGATTGTATATTTTTTGTGATTGTGATAATGATCCTTTGGAACGGGCAGAGAAAAGAAGAAAGGATAACCCACTTCAGATGGATAACAGTTGCAGTGAAACTGTGGCACCCATCTTGTTGTATAGTTTGAATTGTGACGTACTGGGAACCACTGAATCCATAAATTTTAGTGAATGTGGTAGCGCTTGATACAGTTCTGTGTGAGTTCATGTAGAGAAAACTGTCAGTCGTTATCACCCAATTGGAATTAGAAAACTGTAGAAATGAAACTTTTGGAAGCCAAAGAATCATGGGAATTTGGTTAAGGTCTCGTGCTGTTTGATCCCAAGAAAATTGATAGTCATTAGCGATGAAGTCCTGCAAATTTGATAGAGGCCTCACGAGCTGCTTGGTCTACAGAAAACAGTCAAATATTAGATCCACACTTGACTCCACTTTTGAACCCCCAATATAAATCCAAGATGGTCGAAATAAAACTGATGTAAGAAATGGAATTCCAAGGGTTTACTACTGATGGAAGAGCATAGTGTACTTTGTCAAGATTGGTGCATTGTAGGTACGTAAACCCAATTGAATTTGACTTGGGAAAGCTTTCACAACTCTTTGTAGTCTCTTCCAAAGCCTTACAAAGCTTGCTGATGCAATTCTTTGTGCTTTAAAATTGGATTCATGTTTCTATTAATTTATTTCAGATGTGGGTGGTACAAATAAACCTTATCCATTTTGTTTCAAAAAAGTTATGGTCAGTATTCAGAAACTATCCCTATCTTTCCTTGGGAAGCTTGCAGATAGATTTATCTTCATATAGAAAACATGATAGCTTAAGATAAGAAGTTGCCCAGATAACTCTTGATCGTATGCTGTATAAATGAAGCTATTTGCATGTTAAAATGCACTTCTCTGATAGCACAAGAGATCATGGCATGATGTTAAAGATTGTTTTTATGCACATAGAATGTTTTTGTCGGGATATCTCCCTTGGAGACAGGTGAGATATATCTTCAGGGAGTATTTTCTAGCCTTTCGCGCTAATCATAGCAGGGTATTTCAGCTGGATAAACTAGTGTTATAATGACACAGCTATGGAACCTAGTGGTTGTGGCTAATATTTTACTGTTTGAAATTTTGTCACTCATAGGCAGCAAGTAATGGAGGATCAAATTTGAGGAATCCTCCAAGGAAGCATATAAGCGCCGAACAAAGTGAAGGGCTGTTTGATTCCCAGTACCCCGCCCAGGTAATCTTTGGTCATTTATTTATGTGCTTTTCCACCAAGGTCTGGATAATTGTTGTTCATATGTATGTCAAGTTATTTATGTACATGCAATTTCCAGGTTTGGGATTATAGCCTTCTACAGCTCTTATACTAAATTTTATATCATTACTTGGTACAATATTTTCGACTTAATGTGATTAGATAACAAAAGCACCTTTTCTTTCTTTTGAATATTTCTTCAGGTTAAAATGCGTGTCAGGGAAAGACGACCTTCCCTTGGTATAGATCAAGTTAGATCTGCTCTTTATCCACATGACCGCCATGAACTTCAGCTTGAATTATCTCCAACAGAGGTAGATTGGTCATGAACAATGGAATTTTTGACATTGAGATATAGTTGCTTCTAAATGGGTAGGACTTGACGGCTCACAACTTTCCGGCACTAAAATTACTTTTCAATACTGTTAATTCAGGTGGAGAATTTGCTGCAATTATTTGATTGCAAGAACAGAAAATTCAGGGGATGTAAGAATGCAGCACGGAATATTGATGGAAAGAGCCCAAAATATGAAATATCAAACATTCGTTTTGGGTCACATAAGGCTACCATGAAGGTGTTTATATATCCTACTCATGCAGTGCCCAGCAAAGAGATCGGTGACAAAACAATATTTCCTCAAGAGAGAAGTATGCAGGCTTCGAACAGTGCCTTATCAACATGTTCAAATGGGGTACTTGAAAGTCCTACTCCAAGAGGATTGAAGAGAAACGAGACCTTCTGGCGCAAGAAAGTAGTATCCTCTCGTCCTGCTACTAATGATTCTGCTGGAATGGCTGTTCTTTCTAAGGAGACTAATGGTTCTACTCCACGAGAGGGACAGAGAGTTTCACAGGCAAAGGCTAATAGTTTACAAAGCTCAAAACATAATATTAATGGTGGACAGTTGAGTCAGCCAGGGCAGCAGTTCCATGAACATTCTGACGCTAGAAATAAAAAGGCTTTTTTAAAACCACCCAAAATATGTGGTGATCAGAAGTACGTTTGTGTTGAATCTAAGATCTTTAAGAGTGGTAAGAATGTGGAGAAGCCGCCCAAGCATAATGATAATGAGAAGATATTTGATGGAGAAGAGAAACAGAAGGAAGAGCAGGCACAACAGGGGACATCAGAACGAAATTTGCTTTCTTCCCCCATGTCTACATTCCCTTATGTGCCATATGTTTTACAGACTCCAATTATGCATTCTAATGTGCCAGTTGCAGATAGTTTGCCACAGTTTTGTCATTCATTATCTTATCCATTAGAAGAAGACAATTATGCTCCACTTGTGACTTCTATTCATTTACCGGCTTATGACATGTTGGAAAGTAATGAAGTAAATATGCATGCTCTTCATTCTGAGATATTGAAGTTTGCCCATAATGTGAGACCCAGTGATGCAGTATATGAACATGTACAAGCAGCAGTTGAATGTATACGCCTCAAAGTAAAACACTGTTGGCCTAATAAGGACGTAGAGGTTTGTCATATGGTTGTTTCTCTGCAGACTTCTGCCTTGAATTCTGATTGTTTGTCATAAATTGAAAAAACCTGTATGTTCTCCATTTGTCACTTGTCAGGTTAATTTGATTTATGGGTTTATTTAAATTTTAGACATAATTAGCATGCACTTGTCTCATATACGTATTGCAATCGAATTATCTCTCTGAGAATAACTAAGAACATCATTTGAACTAAATAACTAGCTAGCGATTCGAAGAATGATACCGTGTTTGGTTAGGATGTTGGTTTCTTTTGTTGTAGTAGAGTTTCGATGTGCTGATATTTCATATAATTTGAAAATGCATTATAATGTCTAGTAAACATCACATACTAATTATTAGAAGTATTAAATATGCATTATAATGTCTGGTAAACATCACATACTAATTATAATAATAATTAATAGATAAAAAGTATTAAATAGTTAAAATTGTCTTACTTTTCTTAAACTTAAATATTTAGCATTTCATAACAATACCACAAAATTTGTCAAACAATGCATATTTTGAATTCATTAGTTGTATACGCCTTTAAATTCATTAGTTCTATACGCCTTTGTAATAACTGACAATGGTTGTATATACCATTACTCTCTATTCATCATTTTTTCTTTCCTTGAAATTTTCTTCCTTTCTTTGCGCTTTACTTTGCATTAGCTTTCTTTAATTGCCTTGCAAATATAGTAATATGCTGTTGCATTCTTACAAGTTTACGATGCCATTTTTTCCATGATTCTGTTGGATTTGCCCTTATAGGTGCAGGTTCAAGTCTTACATATTAATAGTGTTTATTTGATGTTTACCAGGTTTTCGGCTCCTTTGCAACAGGACTTTGCCTTAGTCACAGTGATATTGATTTGGTAGTTGTTGATAGTTCGTGCCAAACAGCACCTGAAACTACTCTTGAAAAAGAAGACATAATTTCTTTAATCAGGGAACTTGCAAAACAACTGACAGGCTGTAGCTGGTGCGAAAGACTATATACAATAGAGTCTGCAGCCATTCCTGTAATAAAGCTTCGTTGCAATTCTAGTGTAGTTGTCTCTTCAAATGAAGGATCCTGTCTGAAACCTACTGACATTGATATTACCATTGGAGGAAGAAATGGGGATAAAAAATTCCACAGTGGTTTAAAAGCAAGGGAATTTGTTCTACAGAAGTTGCATCAGTTCCCTTCTTTGGTTCCCTTGGTAAGAAGTACAATCTATGGAAAGACTTTAAAATTTTAATTTATCTGATGGAATTGATACAAATTTGAATTCTATGCTAAATTCTTCTCTTGCAGGTTTTGCTATTAAAATCATATCTGCATTATAAAGGGTTAAACACAGTTTATTTTGGAGGATTAGCGTCTTATTCTTTGACCCTGATGCTAGTATTCTACGTAGAGGTATGTGTAATTATAACTCATCTTATTGGTTTCTGACTAGAACATGCGTCAAATGTTTCTGGGTTTGGTTCCCTGTCAACATAAATAGACCTACGATCTCAGGTTCTGCATAGTCTATCTATGGTATCAAAGAAATATAAGATTCAAATTTCCAAACGAAAATGCGTGCAATGTTTCATGTTTTAATTTAGGTGCTAAAACAAGGACACTATTCAACTAACCCTGGCTTGAACTTCGTTGTTTCTACAGCAAATGTTTCCAGTATCTCCTGATATGCCTCTATCTGTAGTTTCTTTGAAATCAGTTGAATCCTTGAGCTTGTTTGACAAAGACTTTTCTGTTGGGGAACCTGTGATTAAAAGGGCCAAATATGTTATAGATCAATTGCTCAGGATTCTTGGCACTTCTGTTGGGTCTCCAAATTTAGCGGTCTTGCTTAAAGGGTTTCTATATTTTTTTGGCTCATGTGTAGAATTCTCTCGCATGAGAATTGTTTTGCAGGTAAAAACATTATCTACTCACAACAATTATAATAGAAGATACTTTGATAATTCCAACTATCTCATTTTACTTTTTTGGTTCAGGGTAACGATGGAAATTCTGGTGGGATATTCTGGCAAAATGAAAGTAAAACGCCAGCTCCACTGCACATTGAGGACCCCTTGCGGCAAGGTGTAAATGTTGGTGCAGGATCTTTTAATATGTGCCATGTGCAGGTATTCAGACTTTTTATCATATCCCTAAACTTTTCTTTTTGGTGGCTTTCTTATATGTCCTTTTTGTCTTTGTCTAATATGTCCATTACTGCGTCTGTGTCTCTGTTCAGTTATTTTCTGTAGTAATTTTACCTGACAGCATTACACCTACCTAAATGCTCTGAAAAAATTTAAAATAAGTAGGGGATTCATGACAAACAAGCGGTTGCAAGGGCATGTACATTTATAATTGGTTAGTCTTTGATTTGTATGAATGCCCAGAAAACATTGAAACCTTGACAAGCATCTGGAAAGAAGGCGAGGAACATGAAGTGGAAATGAAAGAAAATGAACTGTTACTGAAATAGAAAAGAAGAGGTCAGATAATCTCATATAGGCTTCACCAAATATCTGATATCGAAATTAGGTTATTCAGGCCCAAAAGTTGTACCAACAATTCGGATAAATGTGATTCCACATACTCCTTGGGCTCCTATTTTTATAGATTAATGTAGTTGGTGGGGGAGTTATTAGGAAAGCAAAAACTATACATTTCTCTTTTTGGCTAGGTTCTGAATCCAAGTGTCTGACAGTCTTGGAAGTAAATACACCAATGCTTGTTAGATGGGTATCCTCCTAATTGTAAACATTTCATGTCTCACATGTTTCCTTCCGATTCAGCACTGGATGTAGCATTAATGAATGTATAGGGCTTCCATTGGGTTTTGGGTGAGTAATGAAATGACACTAACATGTTTTAACGGTAAATATAGCAGTCATTGGATCCTTGCACTTCACTACATGCTGTAGAATTTGATGTTGATCAAATTTGACAGTAAGCATATCATATCTTGTAAATTCTGTGTGTTTTATTAACGCCAAACTTGCACTGGTGAGGCATTGTGATAATTTACTGCTAAATCTGGACATGAAAGGCCCAGGCATCTAATAGAGGGGTCACAAACAGGGCCCCATTTCTCCAGCAGTGTCTGGGTGGAAGTTGAAACTAAGACTTCCCAAGGTTAACTGCTTTGCATCAAGGACATATTGCCTGATGTTAAATCATTTTATATGGATGTTAAATCATTATGTATTTGTGCCTGTTACCTTTAAATGCTACCAAGCATGTCATTATATTATATTATAAAGAAACAGAGTTGCAGTTGGAGCCATTCTGAATGGTCTGAATATATTTTATATGGTTTGATTATCTGTATCTTTGTAAATACTGAACATACTTTTTGTTGGCAGACTGCATTTTTGGAGATGCTACAAAGTCTAACCAGACCACATCAAGACACATCAAATCACACAAGTCTGATTTCAAGCCAGACGAGTTCTCTGTCATATCTGGATCAACTGTTCTGCAAAACATAAAATTGATGTGAAAGAAAGAACAATGTTGTTTTCAGCAGAGGAGTAGCAGGGAAGTATCTAAACCAGTCGCAGATAAGTGTTAACATTGTAACTTAAGGAAGCGTTGTTATTGGGAAGAGTAATTGATAACTACTGCTATCTAGTATTCCAGTAGAATATAACTTATGAATATCACGGCAATCGATGTTTCTACACGGTGTCTTCTCAGATGAAGTTGCTATTATGCAAACTTAGATATTACCAGTGCAAATGATTCCAACCAGGGGAAGGAAGACAAAAACTAGTAGCTTGTGCGATTTCGCTTATAATTTTTCAATTCTTTAATTTTAATTCATTATATTTTTTCAATATTTGTGTACAATTTGCACAACTAAACCATTTTTATTTTATTTTATTCCTTTTAGAAAAATGTCTTAATATATGTATCAATAAATGACGTAATTTTATACAAGTTGGACTCACTCATAACCTTCAGCTATTTCCATAAACATTCATATTCATTTATTTGTAAACATTAGGGCCCATTTGGTGGTTGGAATTAGAACGGAATTGGCATTCGGAATTCTCTAAAATTTCTAATCCATTGTTTGGGTCCACACAATTGAAATTGGAATTGGGAAAAAGTAGAATCCAGTATCCCCATTTGACCCCGAAAATAAGAATTCCAAATTCCTTTAAAATACTTGTTATTTGGAATTCCCGTTTTAATTCCCATTTTAAATCCCTTTTTTTGCAAATGAGGATTTCAACTAAAGTAAAATTTAATTCGGTTTGGCATCCAGATGCCTATTTGGGGTCACCTATTTTTGCACAAATTTTTAAAATTTAATTTTTTTAAATGAGGGGGGAAATTTTCCACTATTACTTGCTCATATGTTTTTCACGTTTGGAGTTGCTCACAACCTTCATATATATCCTCCATATCTTTCGTTGTTTGTATTTTTTTTTGCCTAGTTGTTACGAACAAAGACACCCGATACATATCTACATTTTATTTGTTATAATGCTTCTAATGTTTCTTAATCCTCGTCTGCTAAATTTGTTGGTGATTATGTTTCATTGGGCTTTGTAAACAATCTGATGTGGTCTATAAAGACATGGATTTCTGCCATGACTTTCAGTGTTTTACCCATCTATTTCAACACTCGACTCTTAGTTTGAATGGTGATATATTTATTTTACTCCTGTGATTGTATGTTGAATCAATGCTTGAACTTCTTTCACTTTATAACTGTGCATGCCCTCCTTTCTATTCAATGCAAAAATTATATTTATATATATAAAATTATTCATACCCTCACCATTGTTGTTGGAGTGAATCAAAACTTTTAATAATATCGAGCCTTCACCAATTAGTATCGTTGTTGTGTATGCTCATTCACTTTTTAACTCATACAATTATTTTGGCTAGTATTCCAATTCCATAATGTGCAGCCAAATAGAGGAAATCTATATTCTCACAATGAATTCTTGGTCAACCAAACAGTCCCAAATTGAATTCCCTAATCATAATCTTGATTCCAAATTCCAGAATCCTAAAGCCAGATATCTGAATGCCAATGTTTAATTTATATTCCAGCAATATATATTAATTGTACCTTACACCTATACACACATTTAGATACATTCACTTGGATCATGCTTTTATTATGTTCATTCACACACCTATCCTAATATGTCTCATATTTGCGTTGGTTTGAATATTTCCATATTTTGAATGGTTGACCTTAAATACCTAGAAAGGATTGCTAGTGTGTCTCAATAAGACAATGTTCTCCTAAGTCAATTATGAAAAAGTGTGTAAGAGATTCATAAAGAATAAGAAATGCACAATAGAATTGGTGAGTGATGAAATTTGAACTTAGACTTTTTACATTTCACAAGTGTAAGGTCAACTTACCCCAACTCTTTTAGGCATTATAAGTTAACTAAATATATTTGTGCAATCTAGTGCTATGCACTTGTAATTAAATGCATTCAATTTCATCCATTTAATATCTCCTTCGATCATCTTCTCTCATCCTAAATTCATATAAAGAACAATTAATAGTGAAAAAAATAGTATGGTGAAATAAAAAATATTTGAACATTTATTATTTGGCACTCGATCCTCTATTTTGATCTTTTACACATATTTTTGAGGTTTGAACTAGGGGAGCATATCCTCTTGCAACATATAGATCGTTTAAATGTATTTATAGATACTTGTAGCTGTCAAAGTAATGATGGATATAGAGTAGATAAGGTTGAGTTTAGAAAATTGGAAAGCAAGAGTGATAAAAAGCTTAGATTTGTACTGAATTCATAACCTTTTGCAAGAGAACAAAGATGGATACAATAGCATGTCTATCATATATAAATGAAGAGTGTATAAGACAATGATACAATTTGTATGTATAGGAAATGACAAGGAGGTAATAAAGTAGGAGTGGAAATTTTAGTGCCCCTCCAAAAGTCCAATACTCAGGAGCTCACTTGACAAGTTTGTGAGCAATTGACAAGTATGTAATAGGCACCTCAAGGAGTGATGACACATGTTGTAAAGACATTAAGTGAGATAAATTATGAAAAAGCCTAAGTAAACTTAGGATATGGATCGATAGATTAACCCTAGGAAGGTGATTAGTTACCTCGTTGGATGATGATTCTATTTACATTAACAATTTTTAGTAAGAAACCCTCATTTTGTGCATTTATTTTTGGTAAAAACTTACTAAATTTGAACTAAGTTAACCATTGATTATAATAATGCTTAAAAATAGGAAATAAATTATATAGGAATAGAAATCTAGACAATGTCACAATATGCATATAATCTATGCAGAGAAAATTATTATGATATAAAATATCAAAACCTTGGATTTTTAACCCCTAACCTTATTCCACTCTAAACCTCAATATCTCTAATAGAGTTTAATAATCATCAAATATATAGTTTTGTGTAATTAGAGGTTCTAAATAAATTTATACATTTTAGTTTGATTGATAAAATATCAAGTTAATTCAATAATCAAAATATTTGAATTATATCATTGATTAAATATTTGTTAATTGATAGAGATGTATAATATTTAAGTTACTAATTAAACATTCAACCTTCCTATGACTATATTTTTTCTAAGTATGAACATAAAGCTAAAGCTAGATATTAAAAGAATCTTTATTAATGCTATCGAGACCACAAATAAGTCAATATTGACCTCCAATAAATATTATGCTTGAAAAACCCTCTTAATATAGGGATGCATGTTGTGTGCAAGGAAATGTGTTTCCAAAAGAATTATATTAGTAGTAAAAACAACTCTACAATACAAATCAAATAACAATCAAGATTAGGCTAAAAAGAGATGAAATCATGACTTGTTAATTGGATTTTGAGGGTTAATCCTTCTTTTAAAAAGATAAAAACAAGAATCTTGGACACTTATTAAAAATTAGGCCAAAACAATAAAACTTTGATAGACTATAAAAGGGAAAAACTAGCCCATTTGGGGCTATATTTGTAGTATGGGATCACACATGAAGCATACATATATTATATGATAGAAGTTTATTGGAAGGAAAAGGAAATGAAGGTGAGGTACATGTTTCTTTTTTGGTCATTAAGACGACATTATAATTAAAAGTGATGAAGCTCCATAGTGAAAGTAATGCATACATAATTATCAATGACATGATTAAAGGAGAATCAAAAGTGTGATATCTTTACAAATACATTCATAGGCTAAAGTCTCAGCTAGGTTTGTTTAAAGATTCTATATGAGCATCTTGGATTCATTGGCAATCTTTCATCAACCAAAAAAGTTTTTCTTTATTTTTTATTTCCAGTCTATTGATCATATGATAGGATTTTGTTCTATCCATATTTCATCTATGAGCATGGGTTCTTAGACTAGATATGTCATGAATCTTAGACCTTTGATCTTGGTTCTTAATGTTTTTAATCACTAGTGTGTTCTCATTGATTCTTTCTCGTATGTGTTCTTCATTGGCATCTTATGTAGCATGTGAGAATTTATTAATGAAAAGTTTGTATGTGTATGTGATCTTTATGGATTTTTATGTGGATTCTTGGATGTCATGTGGACCTATCTCTAAGCTCCTATCTCTTAATATGCTTAATTGTGTGGTTTGCTAATTTTGCATTATGGGATAGAACCTGTCTGTTATAATAAGTTTCCTGATTTTGGAAATTATTTTATTTTAGCTAAGGGTAAAAGCACAGATCTGTGTCACCATTTGTGATACCAAAACCTATTTTGGTCAAATCTCATTTCTGTATCAAAACTCAATTTTTTTCAAAAACTAAAAATACCCTTTTATAGATCTCATATTCAATATCATCATTATATAAATTTTTGAGTGTTTTGATTAATTATAATATGTTATAATCTCAAAGTATTATAAGTCAATATTTCAACATTTTAGAAGATGCTCCCTCAAAAAAGGAAAAAAAATAGTAAATCATATATCAAAAAAAATTAAAAATTATATTTATCTCTAGAGGAGAGAATCCTCTTCATGAATATGTAATTTTTTTTCAAGAAGGTATAGATTTGATAGGAAAGTTTTGACGGGAGGAAAAAACTATTGGATTCTAATAAGGTTGAACTTGAGTACTTATAACAAAGAAAATATACATCAAAAATAATTATTTCTTTTTTGTGCACTAGCTATACATGTCATCTATAAGATATTTTCAAATCAAAACAAAAAAAGATGATTTGCATATACTTGTTTGATGGGAACTACACCCTATATTTTTTACAGTTAAAAAAGGGACTTCAAAATAAAATAAAATGAATAAATTCTTACTCAAAAAAATTATAAAACTTATAGGCGTAAAGTTTATAAAATTCTACACATTTCATCAGTTTACATCATCTTCATATTTTAAACACAAATACCATTTTTTTTGTCACTAATGTTGAACTATCAAATTCTAATATCACGTTTCTTTATAAAAGGTGACACATGTTTGTGCTTTTACCCCTAACCTATGTGTCTCGATGGCTATATTATGTAATGTAGTTGGTATCTAGAGGTAAAAATATTAGAATATAATATCTAAAGGTTAAGCTCTTGATCAATTAAGCTCACATGTTGGATTATTTGTTGTAATTGAAGGCTGCAATTGGGTAGGCCTTACACCTGACACATTGTAATCAAATTACATTGGATCTACATTGAATCAATTGAATCATATTATTTACACTCTATTTTGGTGTTATTTTTTTCATGTGTTTACTCTAGTAGTTTGGTTTGTATAAGCCTATTTGAGGTTTCTCTCTACCCCTCGGCTATTAATTTGTATTAGAGTGAGGTTTTGTTCCTTTTGGAAGTTTGGATCATGTAGAACCCTTATTGGATTTGGTTGTAGAGTGGAAGATCTAAAATATGACTTGTAACTTATAAAGGATTATGATCTTCTAGGAAATTTTGTCAAGATGGTTTGAGGAAGAAAAAATGTATATCTTTCTATCATGGATATGTTAAGATAAATTGACTTGACACTATTGAGACAATCTAGAGAAGAGGAAGACCTATTAAAGCTGTTAGTAAGGATGAAGTTGAGATAGTTGCAGAGAAAGATCATGATTTGGAGCAAGGTGATGAAAGATTCTTGAGAGCTTTAACACAAGTGAATGCTAAACCACATACCAATCTTGTTGATTACTCTGGTAAGCTTGATATTGATGAATTGCTCAATTGGATTTTTGAAATGGAAAAATATTATGATTATAAAAGTACATTAGTTGATAAGAAGGTTAAGATAGTAGGTACAAAGTTTAAAGGTCATGCATCTCTTTAGTGGGAACATTTGCAAATTGATAGACAAAGAAGAGGAAAAGAAAATATCAAGACTTGGGATAAAATGGTTAGTAATTTTAAAGGTAAATTCCTTCTTGGAGATTATAGGGTTAGTTTGTTGAAGAAAATATAACATTTGACACAAAATGGTATGACTGTGAAAAATTATAGTGAAGAACTCTAAAAGTTAGCTATCAGATCTAGATAGATTGATGATGAAGTAGAAAAAAGTGCGAGGTACCTAAATAGTTTAAGGATTTCTATACAAGATGGCATTAGTTTTCTCAAGATGGATAGCATAGAAAAAATATATCAATTTTCACTAAAGGAAGAATAAGGAAAAATAAGACATGAACAAAGAGAGGCAAAGGTAATAGATTTCATGGGAGCTGAGGTAGATCATAGGGTTAAAGTAGAAAATCTCAGCCAAACAATGAAAATCATGACAAGGAAAAATCATAATGGAAGGATGAGGTTCATACAAAGGTAGAGGTAACTATTCTAGAGGTAATTATAGTGGTTACTCTAGGAATAATAATAGCAAGAGGGAAGATAGAATATGGTTTAAAGGCACTTGTTTTAAATGTGGGGAAGAAGGTTATAGAGCATTTGATTGTCCTAACTGTAACAAGAAGACATGTAGCACTAGTTGAAGTGCTTTGCAATAGGAAGATACATCCAATTCACCTAATGGGCCTAAAGAAGGAGAAAAATATTATGGTTAAGAGGGCCTTGTGGGATGAATAAATGGTTGAAGACCTTATATTGAGGAAAAATGTTTTGAAGACTAGATGTAAGGTCATAGGTATTTGTTGAAAAGTAATCTTTGACAATGGAAGTTCTAATAACTTGGCATCTAAAGAATTGGTTACAAAGTTATAGTTTCATAAAATGAATCACATAAGCCTTATCACATTACTTGGAATGAGGATACACATAAATTACTATTAAGTGAACAATGCTTTGTGAAACTTAAGCTTGTAACACATTATGATGAAAAGTCTTGTGTGATATTATTCCTATGGATCATTGTTACACCTTGTTGGGTAGACCTTGGCAGTATGATAGAAAATATGTGCATGATGGTAGATAAAATAATTATACTATTTGGGATAATGGAAAAATACAAGTTTTGTTTCCTTTGATTAAGGAACCCAGATATGATCAGTGTACCACTATTAGTGTATGTTTAGTTGAAGGAATTCCATTCATTATCTATTTGAAGAAGGAGAATATGTGTTTTTCCTTGATTTCTAGAAAGTCAAGAAAGAAAGGTGAGAATGAACACACACCTAAAGTTGAAGCACTGTTGTTATAATTCTATGATATTATTATAGACAATGTGTAATATCCTCCCTTGATTTGAACTTTGACTTGTAGAAATTTAACTTAAGGAATATTGTCAAACACTTTGTATGCAAACTCATAAAGCTGATTTCCTCAATAAATTGCTTTCCAATGAGTAGATTTACGAACAACTATGAAGTGACATTAAAATGCATAATACACATCATAAAATTTTCACAAACACTTGGCACACATTCAACAGTATATGAAAAATCTGGAAACTCTTTCAATTTGTTGATAAAAGGGTGATTTTTAAATGTAGATGTGCACTTACAGCTGCCTTAAAGGCTGCAACAACTATTCAGACTTGTATTCAACAATTATTATGCAAAGTATCAAAATTTGACAGAAGAAACCTGGAATTAGTTGCCGTAGTATTTTGCAGATGTAGTCGGCAGCCCTCCAAACTTCTAATCAGTCAGAAAAACAAGTAAACTTGATACCAACACTATTCACGCCGTACTATAGCAAAATACTGTTCATGCCGACTGTAGCAAAATACTGTTCATGTGGCACTATAGCAATAACTAACTTCAGATCTGCATCTCAAATCCTTGTAAATTTCTTTATGTGAATGCCCCAAATGAAACCCAGTGTGTTTCCTGAAGTGAAAACACCCTTGATCCTCCTGACTGTGTCTTCCAATAGCGAAGAGAATGCTAGCAAAGAGGGATTCCGTCCTCCAAGCCCGATAATCAGATATCCAGCAACATAACATTAATCTTCATCCAAGCATACAAAAAAAAAGCTCTTCCATTTCTTTTATAGTGTTCTCACAAGAGCTCAATCCTTCATTTTCTCAATGTGGGATAAAACATAACTCCCTTTATGTACCTTATGTCTCCAATGTGTTATAAAAATAAAGGGAACTCTTTTAATTTAAATATTTCTCACAAACTATAGTCTATGCATTAATAAAGTTAAATATTTAAATTTAACTTTATAAAATGGCTTTATCAATGCATAACAAATCTTATCAATGATAAATAAGTTTTCCTGTCGATTTTAAACAATTACCATCGACATACCACTGTGACTGAATGTCCGGCCATGTCCAAGATGACTTACTATAAATAGTAAATATGCCCAAAGTTGCCCCAGAACCCCTCAGAAAGACCTGCAACTGAAACTGTCTAGGCCAAATGGCCTCTAAGCCCCTTTAATGTCCTAGTTAGCCTACGAGACTGTGGGTAAATAGGCTAATGATAACATCATGCTATGAATGCTAGAAAGGGGACATTACACAATGCACTTGATGGATTATCACCAATTAGAAGTATCAATCATCGTATGGATCTTAACCTAGAGCTAGTTTGACTAGAAAAGAACTACATAGACTGACCCCTCTAGAGAATTAAAAATTGAATAGAAAAGTCAAAGAATTCTTGTAGAAATATTTGATCAGAGAAAGTTTGAGCCCTTGTGTAGTACTTTTAGTATTGGCACCTTAGAATAATAGAGAATGGAGAATGTGCACTAGTTCTAGAGCTATAAACATGATCATAGTAAAGTATAGATTTCCATTTCCAAGGATGTGTGATGTTATGTATTGTTTGAGTAAAGAAAAGTATTTCAACAAGATTGATTCAAAGATTTCTTATCATCATATGAGAATCAGAGAAGGGGATGAGTGGAAGTCTTATTTTAAGACAAATTAAGGTTTGTATGAATGGTTGGTTATGCGTTGTTGTTTAACTAATGCACTTAGTACTTTCATGAATTTAATGAATGAAGTTGTGAAGAAATTCCTTGGTAAGTTTATGAATATTTACATTGATGACATTCTAATATTTATAAAGACTAAAGAAGTTATTTTATGCACATATAACAAGTATTACAAAGGCTAAAGGAATAAAAAATGTTGATTAACTTTAAGAAGTGTTCTTTTATGAAATGGGATATAGGATATTTGGATTTTGTTATTTCACATGATGGTTTGAAGATGGATCTTGAGAATGTAAAGAATATTTTGGATTGGCCTACACCTAAGAGTGTTGGTGAAGTTATATCTCTCCAGGGATTGGCTAGTTTTATAGGAAGTTCATTAGAAATTTGAGTTCTATTTGTAATGTGATGATATAAATAATGAATGGTGAGAAAACAAATTTAAATGAAAACATGGATCGGATATAATCTTTGAGACTCTAAAAGAAAAGGTTGCAATATTACCTATGGTAGTTTTTCCTAATTTTACTGAGGTTTTTCAAGTTCTCTATGATGCTAGTGAGAGTTAAATTGGAGTTGATTTGAGTTAGGAAGGTAAACTTGTTGCTTTCTATAGTGTGAAATTGAATGGTGCTAAGAATAAATATTTATTTTATGACCAGGAGTTCTATGCTATTGTTCAAGATTTGAAGAAAATGAGACATTATTTAATGCCTATGGAATTTGTATTATATACTAAACATAAAGAAATGAAATAGTTGGTTAGTTGGAATAAGTTGAATCAGTGACATACAAAATGGGTTGAGTACTTGTAAAATTTCACTTTTGTGTTGAAATATAGGAGTGGTTAGTCAAATAGAGTAACATATGCATTGAGTAGAAGACATAATTTTCTAATTGAGGTGAAGTTTGAGGTACTTGGTCTTGATGATTTGAAGACCTTGTATAAAATTGATCTTTATGTATGATATAAGTAGAAGATCATTAGAATAAGTGAGTTGATTATTTCAATCAAGAAGATATGTTGTTCAAAGGAATCCACTTGTGTATACCAAGAAGATAAATGAGGGATAAAATAATAAAGGAGAAGTATAGTGAAGGATTTGCAAGACATTTAGAATTGATATAATTTTTCCCACATATGTATAAGGATGTTCAAAAATTTGTGAGAAGCTCCATAATTATTCAAGTTGTTAAAGGAACAAGTTAGAATGTGGGGTTGTACAAACCATTGCCTATTCTTAGTAAACCTTGGGAAGATTTTAGTATGGACTTTGTTCTTGGATCACCTAAAACTCAAAGGGGTAACAATTCCATATTTTTTGTTGTTGATAGATTTTCTAAAATGGACCATTTCATACCATGTCAAAAGACACTAGATGCAATACATAGAAAAAAGTTGATCTTCAAAGAATTGTGAGGTTGCATAGATTTCCTCAGACTATTATTTCTGATAGAGAAACAAAGTTTACTAGTTATTTATAGAAAACACTTTGGAAGAAGTTGAATGCTGAGTTAAAGTTTACTAGTTATTTCTACATTTCACCCATAAAGTGATGGAAAAACTAAAGTTGTGAACATAAGCTTGGGTAACTTGTTGAGATTCTTAATTGGAAATTTGGATTTGGTGTTGGCACAAGAACAATTTTCTTACAATAACTTCGTGAAAAGAATTACTAAGAAGACACCTTTTGATATTGTTACAAGCATGCATCCTAGAGGAGTTAATGAAATGAGAAATTGTGTTCATGAAGATTGAAAGAGTTGTCAAGAAAAAGGATATATACTAATTTCATGAGGAGTTTTCATGATGAAGTGAAATGTAACTTGGAATATAGTAGTCAAAAGTATAATGATATAGAAAAAAAGTGAAAAGACATAACTTGGATTTTACAATTGTTGATGAAGTAATGGTTCATTTGAAGAAAAATAGATTTTTTGCTAGAACATATGGCAAGGTAAAAATGAGGAAATTGGACCTTGTAGGATATTAAAGAATTTTGACAATGGTAATGACTTTGGAGTTAAGTTACTTGATGGCAAGGATATTTTACTTGTATTCGATATATTTGATATTTACAAATATTATGAGTCTGATAATAAATCAA